>OU452306.1:17738782-19177949 GCA_911728475.2 Pterostichus madidus | reverse complement strand
ATATTCCACTACTGTTTAATTTATTCATATCATTAATTTTATTGCAATTAAATCAAGAAAATTAATAGATTCATATATTTCTTTTTTCAATAGTAAACTGAATTTTGGGTTCAATGGAATTGAAGGATTTTAAAAAATAATCTAACTGTCTGACCGTTCAATCCATAACCAAATGACGTCGTCGATTTAAATAAGTTTATTTCGAAATGATTCATGTAAACGTCAGGAAAAAGTGGAGATAAAGGGGAACCCAGAGGTAGCCATCTGTTTGTTTATACAATTTGTTGTTAAATTGAAAATAATGTAACGTTTTTCGTCTTTCTGGAAGTGTGTAGAATGTTTAAGGCACAGAAATGACACAACTATTTATGTTAAACGAAAATAAAGGTATTTATTTAATGAATGAATATACAAATAACAGAAACTTATTTAAAACTAATTAACACTACAATAAATCTTAAACACTACTAATAAGTATTCAAACACTAATATTATTTATATAACGGTCACTAAAACTACTATTTATATTACGTACACTAGAGCTGTTATTTATTTCACCACATTTATATAACGCGTTCGAAGTCTACTGTCAACTGCCTCCTTCAGCCACTCGACCTCGGCTTATATACTCCCGTCCGTAGAACAGTTCTCGAAACTTCCAGAAAGTCTCAGAATATACCCTCAAACCACACGCTCAGACATGCGAGCGAGCTCTATGCACTTGTTCTCGAGAAGGTTTCTGGAATGCTCTCGACTGTCTGGCTTTAAATTCGTTACAATATGTACACTGCTCCGCAAAATTAACGCACCACTAACAAATATTAAAATATCTTTTTTATTGCACGTATCTATTTGCTTTTTTTGGCATATAATAATAGATTATATGTTTGTGTAATATTTTTTTAATCATTATGTTAATATTTTTTATTAATTTGTTTTTAATTCAAAATTAAAACGTAAACGGGTAAAATACCTCTATTGGATACAAGTGCTTTCTTGAGACTTTAATTGTTTACACAATTTCTTTGTTGAAATCCTGACAGTATTTGCTGCTTACAATTACCGTGCTATTGCTGAAAGTGCCACATGCGACCATTTCTAGAATAATTTTACGTTTTCAAGAAACTAATAGTCATAACCGACATCCTGGGCAAGGTAGGCATCGGGTAACAACACCAAATCAAGACCGCTTTATTAGAATGCGTGTTCTGCGAAAACGATTCACAACAACAAGAAGCTTACAAATGCAACTTTCAGCTATACATAATGTTCAAATAAGTATGGATATAATACATAGACGTCTCTCAGAACATGACATATTTCCTAGAATACACGCAACGGGCACAAAATTAACAGTAGAGCATCATAGAACCCGATTAAAATTTTCTCGGGAACATGCGAATTGGAATATGAATGATTAGGAGAGAGTTTCGTTTACAGATGAATCAAAATGTTATCTGAATAGCTCTGATCGACGCCTGAGAATTTTCAGACGTTCCATTGAGCGTTACGCTCAGTGCAACATACGCCAAACAATTTTATTTGGTGGTGGGTCTATAAATGTATGGGGAGACATATCTTTCACAGCCCGTACAGATCTCTGTCCAATAAATCAAGGTACGCTGATTATTGTGAGGTTTTAGATCAACATGTTGTCTCTTTCGCACCTTATATTGGTAATAATTTTTTGTTAATGCATGATAACGTACGACTATTTAAATGAGGTCGGTATTGCAACTAAGGCATGGCCACCATGCAACCCAGACTTTAATCCCATAGAAAACCTCTGGAATAACCTTGGACGACGTTTACGACAACTTCAAACTCCACCAGTAAGCCATCATGAGGTACAATAACGTTTAACAGAAATCTGGAATAAAGTAGACAAAGAGCAAATTCGCAGTTTAATTTTAAGTATGAGACGTCCATGTGAAGTCATAAGAAATAGAGGTGGAAATAATCATTATTGATAAATTGATTTAAGTGTTAAGATTTCTATTTTTTAATAAATAAGATTAATTTTATTATTCTAGGTAAATAAACTTATATTTTTGCAATATATTTTCCCTTTTATCTATTTAATATAAATCTGTAAGATTTAGTTTTAAAAGTTAAATCCAAAAATTTAAGTGGTGCGTTAATTTTGCGCAGCAGTGTATAAGTAATATTTGTTAAAATTTGTATAAAGAAAGAATGTGTCGATGTGTAAAACAGTTGTCATGACATCGAGACAGCCGAGTAGTAAACAGAAAATAAATAAAACATAGTTTGAAATGTCATTAAATTATTGTTTAATTGATTAATTATTACTTACTTAAGTATGTTATAAAGACTGCGATTATATTTACATCGGAAAGACAGGCCGTAGTTTTAATATCAGATCTAAAGAACATGTAAGTTCTTGGAGATTAAGAAAAACCGATTCTAATATCGCTAAACATCATATAGAAAATAACCACTGTATAACAATAGAATCTCTAAGAGTCTTACATGTTGCCAAGAAAGGATGAAAGATGAATTGTTTGGAAGCGATTGAAATAAACAAAGCTTTGAAGGAGAATAAAAATATTATATACGAACAACTAGATCCCATTCGTACGCCATTACTAAATTCTATTTAATCCGTTAATGGCAGTCTCTCAATATTTTCGTAATGTCCTGCTCACAAATGTTATATTCTATTTCTATCTCTGTTGTGTTTATTTGTACTTACGGGTACGCAATGTAACTATATAAATAGATTGATCTTGAATTTTTCGTCACTTCTGATGATGGAAGCCGAAATACGTATTAAGTGTAAAATTAAATATTTTTTTTGAAACAACCAAGTGTTTTTACTTACTATTATTTAAATATTTCATTATTAAATTGGATTAAATTAGGATTAAATATAGAGGAGTTATTATATTTTTATATTAAATAAAATGTATTTTTTATATAATGTGGTGTGTTTTATTTAAATATGCTTGGCCCATAACTTAAATGAACAACGTCGAATCAAGAGCAATATAAACTATTAATATTAACATTAAAATTGGTGCAACTGGCCGTAGGATTAAATAGTTATTTGTTTTTCCAAACGGTAGCCGAAGCAGAGGACATTTTCAGAATGTCAAATATATTTCACGGACGAAGTGTATACATAATTTTTTTTGCACTTCCGGTAGTATTTTATTATTCATTTTAGTCCCAAGAGATTAAAAAAAACTAGATTACACTGAAACGCCACATATTATAAAAAAATTGCCGAATCACGTATTATGTAATTCGAGTAGTTTGTTTAGCTCCATGGCACCGGAACAGTTGTAAGTGTCGCTAGTCTAGCTAGCCGTTGGTATCACGTGACCTCGTGGTCAATGTGATTATTATTATACTGAAAACAATTTAATAATAGAACTATCGTTAAACTGTTTTTGGTAACTTTTTATTTTGTAAGGTTGATAATACTACGCTGTCACACGTTAAATGTCATTTCAATATGATAACTTCAAATATTTAAAAATATTATTTTATTACAATTTCAAAGAATTTGCAGGGTTAGATAAATATTTCATAATATTATTAATAAAAAATACAATAAGAAGGGCCATTTAAAATGATATAACAATTTGGTAAGGTATAACCTATCAACATATTTTTTTTTAGAATTTATATTACTTATAGAGTTCGACAAACTAAAGTAAAACCGTGGCAGGAATAGCGCTTTAAGTCTACTTATTCAGTGCTGGTATAAACGGGATTTTTAGCCCTCGGCGGTAGATACATAAAAAGCGGTACACCGAGCACGTTTTTAAATTATTTTTTTATATATATACGAGTATATGCTTAAAAATAATTAATTCACAAAAATAAAAATTTTAAATGAAGCAAGTTATGGACTGATTATAATAGGAATATGTCGAAGAATAATTGAATTTAGTGTTATTTCCCTGTTTCTAAAGCGTTGCAGAGCTCTATACCTACTTGTTTTATACGCATGCGCAGAGAACAGCGCATACATCCACAGCACGTGCAGGGATAACAATTTTATTTTAACTAATTTATTATTTAATAAAGGTAAGTTTAATTGACATTTGCTAAGTTAGGTTTTATACATATATACATTTATCACATCAATAATTGCACAGTAAAATAAAATACATTTAAGTTATTAATTTCTTAGTTTTTGGGAGGATGCAATTTAAAATTTAGTATTTCTAGTTTTTTTGTTACTATTAAAAATATGATTTCCAAATTAAAAGAAATTAATATTCATACCATAATTAACAAATTCGCGGAAATAAATAAAAAAATAACTTAATTCATTGTGATCAGGCAGAAAACCTGTTATTTCTTTTTAAGAGTTTTTACTTTGTTTTGTTTTATTTTTGTTGTATATTTCCCTATTCCTTATGATTTTGATAAAATTTAATTAGAAAATGTTGAGAATATTAATTTTAATCTATGTAATATATCTGCTTACTTGATTTTGTATAATGATATTTAGATGTTGTTGTCATAAATATAAAAATAATAAATATTGAATGAAAATATATTACGAAAAACTGTCAAATAAAATTAGTTCAATTAAGACTTGAGAATTTACTTTCAACTAAAATATATAAATAATTCAACAGGTTATGGGCCCAGGAATGTAATTTCCTATGATATAAAAGTTGAAAGTAAATTAAAAATAAAATAAAATAAAGGTAAAGAATTATAAAGTATTCATAAAAAAAAATGGATTCAGAACTTGTTAAAATATACAAGTTAAAAAACTCAAGTAATTGGGCACAATGGAAGTTCCAAATAAGAATTATTCTAAATTCTTATGATTTATTTGACATTTTAACGGGTGAATATGCGAAACCGGTCTTATCTAAATATGATGAGGAAGCCGATATACAAGCAAAGGTAAGATTTACAGATGAAATGAAAAATTGGAAAAGAGCAGACAGCAAGGCACAAAAGATGATTGCTACAACTGTAGATCAACAGCCACTTTTACATTTGATGAACTGTGAAACAGCCAAAGAAATGTGGGACAAATTATTACGTATTTATGAACATAAATCTGAGTCAAGTTTACATCAGGTTCAGCAACAATTTTACAAATATACAAAGGAACCAGCTGATGATATGGCCACTCATATTTCAAAATTTGAAGAAATTGGATTCCAACTAAAGCAGCTTGGAGAACCGATATCCGACTCAATGATGATGACTAAAACTTTACCATCAAATTATAATTATTTGTATAGTGCATGGGAATCAACGTCAGAAGATAAACAAACATTGTCAAATTTAACTTCTCGACTAATGATGGAAGAGACAAGGTTCCTGGGACGAGAAAATAAAAATGAATCTACAGCGCTATCAACAAAGAAAACATTTGTAAAAAGAAGTAGTAATGAATTTAAAACTACACGAAAACCAGGAAAATGTTATTATTGTAATAAACCTGGACATTGGAAAAATGAATGTCGCTACCGAAAAAGAGATGAAAAAGAAGGTAATTTAGTAACTAGAAGTCATATTAATTCAAGGGGCGACGCATTTGTTGGGACACAAATAAATAATATCATTCTGGATGACAAAAATCAATGGTATGTTGATTCTGGAGCCAGTGATCACATGACAAGCTGTCGCAATTGGTTCATTAATTTCAAGCCTATCGAGCATCCCTTAACAGTACGAATTGGTAATGGAACAAATGAAACATTAGCATATTGGCATATGCAGAAGGAAGATGGACAGAGAAACATTTATCCAACGTCTTGTATGTACCTGATCTAAAAATAAATTTATTTTCAACAGGTGCTGCTCTTGATAAAGGATTAAAAATGATTTCTGATCATAAAAGATGTGAATTTATGAAAAATTGTCGTGTTGTTGCAGTGGGACTTTAAAGTTGTTTTCCCTGATATAAACTATAGTCAAGAACGTGAAGCAAATATAGCTAAAAAGGAAAGTCTGCAATTATGGCATGAACGACTAGGTCATCAAAATGTTCAATATGTACGTAAATTCTTTAAAAATATGAATATTCAAGTTATTGATACAAAAGAAGTGTTGTAAACTTGTATGTGCCTAACTCCTACCCGCAAAATAAGCACACATTGGTTCCTTTAAAATACTATTTATTTGACAACACAAAAGTTATAACGATTACAAAGCAATACAACTTCAGAAACAACGGAAATATGAGGCGAGACACAGACAACATGCACTCACGATCCCGATTCACTTGCTACTGTTCTTCACACGTATCGGCAGCTGTTTTGACAACGCCAGACAAAATAAAAACATTGTTATCACCTCTTTAGCGCTGTTGTCTATTCTTACCAAAAACAAATAAATTTAAATATTAACATACAGTGTGCCTTTTCTCCACAACAAGAATTCTTTTGTGAAGCATATGGTAAGCAATGTCGTAAACCTTTTCATTCCAGCGTTTCAAAAACAAAACTACCAGGGGAGTTAATACACTCAGATGTATGTGGTCCCATGGAAAATACATCAATTGGTGGTGCACGATATTTTGTGTTATTCAAGGATGATTATTCACATTATCGCACAGTTTACTTCCTATCAAATAAAAGTGAAGTAAAAGATAAATTGAAAATATTTTTTAAAAGTATAACAAATGAAACCGGATATCATGTAAAGATATTACATACAGATAATGGCCTGGAAGATGTGAATAAAGATGTACGGGAAATGTTAGAACAGCATGGTATTCGACATCAGCGAACTGTTCCATATACACCACAACAAAATGGTTCAGCTGAACGAGAAATTAGAACTATTGTGGAAACAAGCAGAATAATGATTCATGCAAAAGGACTGGATTTAAAATTATGGGCAGAAGCTGTCAATTCGGCTGTTTATGTTTTAAATAAAACAGGAAAAAGTACAGAAGAGGGTAAAACACCGTATGAGCTTTGGTTTAAGAAGAAACCAAAAATAGACAATCTTCATGTATTTGGTACAGAGGTTTTCATACATATTCCTAAAGGAAAACGAAGAAAATGGGACAGTAAAAGTCAAAAAGGTATATTTGTTGGTTATTCTGAGAATACTAAAGAGCATCGTGTATGGTATCCACAGAAAAATAAAGTAGAAATAAGCCGTGATATTATTTTTACTGAAAATTTTATATTTCATGAAGAAAGTATAAATAACTCTGAAAAGAATGAAGTAAATATAAAATTAGATTTGCCAAGGAATGATGAAAATAAAATTCTACAAGATAATAACAAAAAAGAAATAGAAGAAATAACAGAAATTATTGAACATGAAAACCAGAGACCACCACCATATAATTTACGAAACAGGAAACAAATAGTACAATCTGAAAAATTATTATGCTTTAATGAGAGAATAGCTCTACTTGCAGAATGTAACGAACCCTTATCATATGAAGAAGCAATAAACTCTGAAGATAATGAAAAATCTAAAAGAAAATCTGATCAGAAATCTGATTCAAAGAGTAATGATTGTTCGCCTCATAATACACCATCAACGATGGAAAGTGATTCAAACAAAAATGACGAAGAAAGTAAATTCACAAAACAACAACAAACTGTTAAACGAGACACTCCACAATGGTCTCAGCAACAATTAGACGCTTTAAAGAACTCTTTAGCTCATGTTAATGACAACAGTGATGAAGTACAGAACTTGAAAAATATTCTAACAGACATGGAATTAATTAACGAAGGACAATTAACAAAGAAACGCGAAACTGCTAAAATGGACTCTACTTCATCACCTACTGAAAAATTAGGAGAAGATAAAGAAAAATTAATAATAACGATCTGAAGGCAGATATCGAAGATGAAGATCTCAATCAAGATAACATAATTCTGAAGAGAAATGGTAGAGAAGTTACACATGAAGAGAATGAAGAAGATGTTAATAAGGCGCCTGTGGAACCACTCGAAAAACGTGAAGCCGAAGAAAATATTAATTCTGAAGAGGAGGAAAATGAGGAAACATTCGATACTCAAGATGATAAGATATTTAATGTGAAATATATTTCAACAGATAAACAGTTGGCCGATGTAATGACTAAAGCATTGACAAGAAACAAGTTTTGTAATTTTCGCGCGATGATGGGAATGATTAGCAAAGCAGAAGAAAAAGAATAAAAATAATATAATACAAATTTGTGGATATATTACATTGTAAAATTAAAGTGGGAGTGTTGTGAATATTAATTTTAATCTATGTAATATATCTGCTTACTTGATTTTATATAATGATATTTAAATGTTGTTGTTATGAATATAAAAATAATAAATATTGAATGAAAATATATTACGAAAAACTGTCAAATAAAATTTGTTCAATTAATACTTGAGAATTTACTTTCAACTAAAATAAATAAATAATTCAACAGAAAAATATACTTTATGATCCACTTTTTTTCTTAGTGAACTTTATATACCTTTTACCTTTATAATGTAAAACAGTTTGATGTAAAAAAGTTTTTTTTCTTTGTCAAGAATGGCGGTTTATAAAAATTAATCCCTGGCGGCAAAATGTCTTAAGCCGGCACTGCACCTATTCAAGTATATAATGAACAGCGTGGCTCTACTTGAGTCCGAAAGTGAATATTTATTCATTATAATTCATTCTAATTACTGTTCTTTTGACATGATATATTTATAAATGGAAAGAATTATACGGCGTCTTATTATTTCATCAATTTAAATGAACTACCATTTTTTAAATCAACTGTTGACACTAAAAGTACTGACGATATTAGTGAGCACTGAAGACACTCATCTCAGTGTTGTAAATTGCTTTGATCAACTCTAGCTACATAAATTGCTGAAGAATTACTAAATTACTATCTATATACATGTGAGGTAAAAAGAAAAGTCTGATAATTTTATGCTTCAAGTATAATTCTTCTGAATTTACAGTTGAAAACATCAAAATTAATTTGTATGAGCTGGTTAGGAGCAGAAGGGTTGAAATAACTTAAACTCCACAAAGTTTGGATTACTTGGCTTTTTTCAATCAAATTATTACAAAATAATAATAACAGTCGACGACGTTTCGGGACGATGGGTTGGTCCCATTATAAAACGGATCTCCATTTTGGTATTCCACAACTTATCAAAATTAATTCGACAGCGTTACTATATGCCACATAAATTCCTAGATTGTAGTTCGATATATTTGCAATTGAAATTGCAGAATTTCGATAAAATTTATGACGCAAATTAAAAAAAAAAGTAGCATACTAAACTACTTTTATACAACCTATTATAAAACTCGTATAACAATATAATATTGTTTTACTAACTTAACTTACCGTAACTTTACTTAAAATAACTTAATTTTGCGATTTACAGCTATAGCTGGCTATTCAGCGTGATGTAAGATCATAACAATGGTGTAACAGTAACAATGTTGATAATAATGATTACCTTTGACAATTATAACTAGGGATTCCAACTTTGAAATAAATCTCGAAAATTTGCGAAACTCTTATAATTAGGTGTTATATATTCTAATTAACTAAAACATTATTTTGTTCCTCTGAAAATCGGACAAAAATAATGTTGATCAAAATTATGGAAACATCAATGCTGAACAAAATGACGGACATTTATCAATCCTGGACAAGTTATACAAATGCTAGAGAATCCAGCAAAATGCTCGACGGATGGTCACTTTAAAATATTAGATTTAATTGGAAACATAACCTGTTTATGATTTATAATAATATAAATAAACGATTATCATCTGGAGCAAGAATTGACGTAAAAGAAGTCGATATATCATTTTCATGTCTAATGGTCAGTTGTATCAACAAAACTTAGATATACTTTTATTTATTTAAAGTTTTATTTGTGCAACTGGCCATTACAAGTATATATGACGAGGATGATATCATAAATATAGTCATTGTATAATTTGATAAAATAGCGTATTCCTTGAAGTTTATATTTTCAAAAATTACAAAAATATCTTCTTTTAGATGATTGTGTTCTGGTATAGAAGCGCTCAAAATAGCATATAAACCATACGACTAAAGTGAATTTAATCCTTCGGGTGACTGTTTAACGACCCTTAAGATTATATGATGCACATAAGTTCCTAGTATAATATACTGCAACGAATATAAAGCTAGTCAGTCGAGAGCGTTCCAGAAACCTTCTCGGGAACAAGAGCGTTGCAGACAGACCACCCAAGCGGTACATGGAGCTCGCTCGCATATTTGACCGTGCGAATGGGGAGCGAGAGAGGATTATTCTGGAACTCTTCTACGAACGACAGTATAAAAGCGAAGACTCGGCTCGAGGCAGGGCAGTTGACAGTTGACTGCGAATGTGTAACATAGTGAATGTGAAATAAAGAACAGCTCTAGTGTACGTATTATACATAATAGTATTAGTGAATGTTATATAAATAATATTAGTGTCTGAATATTTATTAGTAGTGTTTAAGTTTTATTGTAGTGTTAATTAATTTTAAATAAACTTTGGAGCAGAATTTGGAAAAAAGTTCTAGAATTCTAAAAGAAGATTTAACGGAAAATTATAGAACTTTTGAACAGAAATTAGAAGAAAATTCTAGAACTTTGCAACAGAAGTTAGAGGGATATTCTAGAACATGCGAAGAAAATTCTAGAATTTTAAAAGAAGAATTGGAACAGAAGTTAGAAGAAAACTCCAGAAATTCTGAAGAATGTTCTAGAATTTTAAAGGAAGAATTAGTGAATTCTAGAATTTTTGAACGAAAGTTACAAAAGGATTTAAATGAATTAAAAGACGAATATGAAAGAAAAATAGAACAACTACAAAATAAATTCTTTAATGCAATTTCGTCAGCGAATTCATGTTCTGGGAAAACCGAAGCAGCGGGTGAAAGGAAAATAGAAAAGGAGGAGAGTATGTCAACAATACGCATAAAAACACCGGAATTTTATGGAAAACATCATGGCCGAACTATTTGAAACAATTTGAAGCTGCTGCAAAAAGCTAACGGTTGGTCATCCAGGGAGAAGGCAATCTCGTTGGCAGTAGCGTTGCGTGGAAATGCAGTCGTTATTTTACAAATATTAAAGCAAGAAGAGCAAGAAGACTATGACCAGCTAGTTAAGCATTTAGATATGTGATATGGAAATGCGCACCTAGAACAAGTGTATCAAACACAATTAAGGAATCGATATCAGAGATCGAATGAAACTCTCCAAGAATTTGAAGCTGACGTTGCTTACTTGGTTCGCCTCGCACAGCGTATTAGAGTGCTTAGCTTTCCAAACATTTATTTATGGTATCCGAGATGGCAAAATTCAGCGAGCACTAAGATTGGCTCGACCAAAAACATTAGCTTCAGAACAAGAAACTGCAAAACTAGCTTCGCGTAGCCAATCTAAAATAAGATCATTAAACGGCGACTTTAAGAACGAAGATAATGATGATATAGAAGAGAAGTTACGACGAATCGCTACGGAAATACTTGGAGGCAAGAAGAGAATACATTGCTGTCGCCTCACTTCTTCATCAAGTCAACAGCATTTTTGTGGATAGTCTTGTTGACGGAAGGCCACTCAAAATGTAGCTGGATAAGGGTGCGATAAAAACAATAATAAGCTCCGACTTGACTATGAAGTTTGCGCCAACACAATTAAATCCGATGAAATGGCGATTACGTACAGCAACTGGAGAACTAGCTACATCATCAGAAGAGTTAGATATGACCATCAACATCGGGTACACCTCTCTCAAACATCGTGTGTTGGTAGCCGAAATCGAAGACGACTTTATTCTTGGAATGGACGTCATGGAAAAATATAGTTTTAAACTGGACCTCAAGCACGGCGTAATAGTATTAAATGATGAAGAACTCGTACTGCATCCACGAGAGGACGAAGTTGCACGTGCTTTAATAACCGAAGATGTAGTAATTCCGGAGCAAAGTGAGATAATTGTGGAAGCACAACTTGATGGAAAATGTTGTACAGGAAATGTTACCATGTTGGAACCCTGGAATAATGATGAAGAAACTGGTCGTGGAGTGTTGGTTGGAAAATCACTGGTAAAGGCCAACAAGATAATACCAGTTAGAATAATGAACATTAATCAGTATCTGGTTACAATTAAACAAGGAACTATAGTAGGAGAATGTTCATCTGTATTTTCGATTATTAGAAAAATGTTGGCTCAGAAAACCCCAACTAGCAATATACCGGATGCTTTACTCAATCAAATATAAACATCTTTTCACGAACTGACATCGGACGAGAAAATCAAAGCGGAGAGCTTAATTAGCAAGTATCAAGACATCTTTGAATGTGACGAGAAATCCAAGGGCAAAACGAACGTTGTCCAGCATAAAATCTATACTGGAGATGCACGACCCATCCGTCAAGGAGTAAGACGATTACCACTGGCAAAGCGTGAAGAAGCCGAAAAGATAATTGAAGAAATAAAGAAAGAAGGCGTGATTGAACCTTCAAATAGTCCATGGGCTTCACCAGTGATATTACTGAAGAAAAAAAGATGGATCTACCCGATTCTGTGTAGATTACCGTCAACTTAACAACGTGACGAAGAAGGATAGTTATCCACTTCCCCGAATAGACGATACACTGAATACGTTGGCTGTGTCAAAAATATTTTCTACCTTGGACCTAAAAAGCGGCTACTGGCAAGTTGACTTGGAACCGAAAGACCGTGAAAAGACAGCTTTTACATTTTCCATCGTCTCGTGGTGACTCGTGGTAAGTAACAGGACTTTGGAAATTCACAGTTATGCCATTTGGACTCTGCAATGCTCCTGCAACATTTGAACGACTTATGGAAACCGTGTTAGCTGGGCTGTCATGGAAAACCTGTTTGGTGTACCTCGTCATCGAGGCCACAATAATATCATTATTATTGTGGTAGGAAAAACGTTCGAGGATCACATGAAGAATTTGGAAGAAGTTTTTCAAAGATTGAAGTGTCATTTGTTCCAGGAGAAAGTGCATTATTTCGGGCATGTGGTTTCTGGTAGGGAAATTGCGGTGGTTGATGAGAAGATAAAAGCTGTAAGGGACTGGCCAGTATCAAAGGACAAGCATGAATTAATAAGTTTCCTTGGTTTATGCACTTACTATCGGCGATACGTACAAGGATTTTCCAATGTTGCCAAACTACTGACACGGCTTACTGAAGAATGTAGAAGATTTGCTTGGAAAAATGACTGTCAATCAGCATTTGAAAAATTGAAGGATTCTCTGACAAATGCGCCAGTCTTAAGCTATCCGCATCCGGAAGGGAGAATCATTTTGGATACAGATGCCAGCAATGTTGGGATTGGCGGGGTCCTTTCTTAAGTATAAAATGGTCGTGAAAAAGTTATTGTCTATTTCAGTAAGACACTGTCGAAACCGGAAAGGAACTATTGCTTCACCAGAAAAGAGCTATTGGCAGTTGTGAAGTCCGCTGAGCATTTCTACAAATATTTATACGGCAGAAGATTCCTGATAAGAACTGATCATGCTGCCTTGAAATAGCTATTACAATTCAGGAATCCAGAAGGTCAGGTAGCCAGATGGACCGAAAGGTTGCAGGAATATGATTTTAACATTGAACATCAAGTGAGAACGAGCCATCGTAACGCTGATGCGTTGTCCAGGAGACCGTGTTCCGAAGAATGCGAGCATTGTTGTCGAGTAGAGGAGAAGCAAGCTGCTGCGTTAAGAACAACAGTAGTCGATGATGAATGGCAACCGGAAGAATTGCAGAAAGATCAGGAAAACGATCCGGATTTAAAGATTATAAAAAATTGGAAGAACACAAAAACTGCGAGAAAACTCAGAACACAACAAACTATACCTTTACTATTTATTCACCAAGTCACGATCATCTCAGAAGTCCACCAATCGCACCTTATGGGACGCGCTGATTGATTTGCGAGAACATCTTTTAAATAACGATATTATGAAGCTGGCGGTACCAAAATTGGGTTGTGGACTAGATGGGTTGGAGTGGAGAATAATTAGGAATATGTTAGAAGTTGTTTTCCACCGCACCGGAATTGAAATTCTTGTCTGCAGCTTTGACCCCAAAGGAAGAGCAAAATTAGATCGCACCGTGGATTGCCACTTCTTTAAGACCTCAGGATGCATCAAGGGTTCGACTTGCAGATTTCGTCATAACTTCTCCGCAACCCGTCAACCTCTGTTCCGAGACGAAAGAGTTTTAAGGAGGGCAGTGTAACGAATATAAAGCTAGTCAGTCGAGAGCGTTCCAGAAATCTTCTCGGGAACAAGAGCGTTGCAGCCAGATCACCCAAACGGTACATGGAGCGAGCTCACATATTTGAGCGTGCGGCGGGGAAACAAGAGTGGATTATTCTGGAACTCTTCTACGAACGACAGTATAAAAGCGAAGAGTCTGCTCGAGGCAGTTCAGTGGACAGTAGACCTCGAACGCGTAATATAAATGCAGTGAAATAAATAACAGCTCTAGTGTACGTAATATAAATAGTAGTTTTTAGAGAATGTATAATAAATAATATTAGTATCTAAATAGTTATTAATAGTGTTTAAGTTTTATTGTAGTGTAATTAATTTTAAACAAGTTTCTTTCATTTTTACTTTCATTTCATTAAATAACTACTTTGATTTTCGTTTAACATAAATAGTTGTGAGTTATTTTTGTGCCTTAAACATTCTACAAACTTCCAGAAAGACGAAAAACGTTACAATACTATTATGCACCTGCATTATGTTACAAAATGTAAAATTTATTACAAATTTTAATTCAAAAACTGTTTTTATGTATCCATAAATTAGATTCTATAATAAAATACATTTCTTACTACTTTAGGAGTTATACGAGCGTCGACAATAGTAGTAGCCAATAAAACCTTTTTATAACCATCGCTAATATTAACATAATATGAAGTAGTATTGTTCAAAAAATAATTTCTGGTTCGTGGACAGAACCGCATAAGAAAATATTAGTTTTTTTGACAATTGTTTGTTCTACTATGCAAAAAAGTAGCAGATTTACTGTGGCGGCTGCAACTAAGTTTATATTAGGCTACGATCAAAGGAAATGAATATAACAGATAGATTATTAATGAAAGGCATTTATGTCGATTTATTCTGTAAGTAAGCTGAATATTAAGTGAATTGTCAAAAAAAATCGACAACCAAGAATGTTAGCAGATGGTCAGCCACAATAATGATTTTATTAAAGAAAATTGTTTTGAAGTGTCAGGATGGTAAACTTTGAAATTATGAACTTTAAGATTATATAAAATTTGAAATATAAATAGCTACCTGACTGTGTTTAACCTTTGATTAAAGCAAATTTATGGCAAAGTTTTTATTTATAAAAACCTGATAAATTAATAATAACTAATTAAAACTAATTGATAAACATTAAAGTATCATTACGCTTTTAAGATTTTAATTTAAACTTCAAGTCGTAACTAAAACATTCTATAAATTCTCGATTTAATAAATTGATTGCAATTAACAAATAATTTATAGTAGTTGAACAAAAACCAATATTTCTTAAAGGAATTCAAATTCTAGTACTTATTATATCTGTGGCGAAGCCATAAATTTCCAATAAGGAAAAATTTAGAATTCTGAAACAATAATCGTTCAATCTCTTTAGATTATGATACACGATTGATCAGATAGAGGTTTAAATAGGCCAAGCAGTCTCGTTTTATCTGACAAATTCAATAGTATACCATTCAAAACAATTGAAGAACAAATAATCTCGTTATAACCAATATAACATTTTTTTCCAATTAAAATTTTTTTTTGTATTGATATCTATTCCCTAACTCACTATTTAGGCTTAACAAGTTTCTACGATACAAGAATTGTAAAAAAAATTGAAATGGTATTCTTATTCTATATCTATAAATTGTAAACAATATTTCTTATTACACAATATTCTTATCGGTGCTTGATTGGGCTTGTGTGGCGTAATAATTTAAAGCTAGAGCTTTCAACCAGAATCTTCAGATATAATTTTAAAAAATATAAAAAATTATAAATTTTAGAAAGCTTTAAAAAATCTAGAAACTTGAGGTCAATTATGTTGCGTTTAAGAGATATTGATACGTGATGGTATTTTTTTCCTAAATGATTAAGATGTTGTGACTGTTAAACAAGTAATTGATTAATACTTAGTCTACTTAATTCAAAGCCTATTATTTGGTTCTTAATTATACACCATAAAAATTTTAATTTAGTTTTTGAGTGAGCATAATTTCATTTAATCTTTTATTAGAGAATCTGTGGTCGCCGTTGCTCTCTTGCTTACGACACTTAGCCGGAAGCTGATTCCGGATATAAATTAAGGCGTGGGATGAATTTTAGTCTCTAAATAAAAGTTTGATTTCTTTGAATGAAATAATAATATTATATTAATAGCAAAATACTTTGATTTCCAACAACTGCTGGCGTTTATCCGAAAAATTAAAAAAGCTTTTGTGTAATTATACTTGATAAAATAGTGTGTATTCTATATAAAAATAATAAATAAACACGTGTATATTACGTGTCGTGAGTTGTAAGGAGTAAATGACGCACAAGTATAAAAGTTGCTCACTACCCACATGTTGGCGAGTGTTGTAATTGTACGAGTACGTTATTTGCTATTACTATTCGTAGTATATTTTGTATTACAACTCGTAGTATATTGTTTCCACAACTTCATTATACACAAAATTATTAATTTATAATAATATAACGATAGCATTTTTTCTGATATGACATAGTCATATATAAGGAAATAAAAAAATTAATACTTTTAATAAATTTTAAGTAATTTTTGTCGATGAACATACATACATGATGACATATGATAATACTCTATATAATTATTTTGCGCGACTTGATGGATGCAAATTTGTTTATTATAATTGATGCATCAAGTTTTTCAAGAATAACTTTTTCAATGCTCAGCTAGCTACATTTTGAGGGTGCCAAATTGCAACCAATTTTCAAGGCTTTAACTTTCAAGCAATTAAAAAGTACACTAAAATTTTACAAAAAATAGAAATTTTGGGGCGCTAAATTACTACAGAATTTATGGAGGGCACAGATCTTTTGGAGAGCGCAAAATTTCTGCAAAAATTTGCTAGATTTTTACAGAAAATATAAACTTTGGAGGTGGGGGCGTTAAATTTCAACAAATTTATAATTTTGGTGGACACCTTATTTCGAGTAAATTTGAAATGTTCGAAAGCGCAAAATTTCAGGCAAATTAAAACGTGTAATATATTCCCAAAGAAAACAGACATTTGTGGGCGATACAACTCTACAAAATTAGAACTTTTCTAGATTCTAGACATTTGACGCCCTCTGAAAGTGTTCTTGAATCTGAAAACTTTATAATGTTGTGAATGCTTTTTAGTGTTTGATAGCGTAAATTAAAATGTACAAGATTTCTATGAAATTTATTTTTGAAATTTTGGAGCCCTTTTGTTATTATTGAAAATGAAAGTAAACCCAATATTAAATTTCAAATTTTGATGTAATTTGTCAAATACGTATTACAAAATAATTGCCTATAATAAACATTGATAATGTAACTAGGTAATTAAAATAGTGATATTTACTATTTTCAAGAAGCTGTGCATTTGACTGACTTATAACGCACATGTGCGTTATGATGGACTAACATGATAGTAGACTGTGCGTGAAAGCACGTATCTACTGGTGGTTGTAGGAAAAAATTAAAAATACATAAACAATTACAGCTGTCAATAAATTTTTAGTAGAAAATTAGTTCAAAACGTTGGGATAATTGCTAATTAAAAAAACTATTGTTCATGATACCCGAAAAAACACGAAATGTAATTAAGAAAGTATATGGAGACAAATGACTGAGTATAACTCGGTTAATGACAATTTTAGAAACTTCATAATAACGGACTTTTTGTTAAGTTGTTGAAAGCTATCGGATGGTATTATTTTTAATATGGCGTTTCAATAAAAAAAAATACTTTTTATAACTTTTTTATTTGATCTTCAATTATTATAAATCTTACATTATTAAATTTGTGAAAAAGTGCATTACCCATTTAACAGTCCCTTTAGCTCGTCATCCAAAATATTTAGTCAAGTAGCTGCTGATTTCGCTCATCAAAGTGTACCGTGAATATAAATGGTACATTAGAAGCAAAAAGCAATCTAAATTAAAATAATATTTTCTTTTTTCTCTTATTATTTGCAGAAATATTTTTAATTTTCAATGGAGGGTGCGGGGGTTGGTAAACCCCACATATGCACATGTATTATATTAGCAATGAATAATGAATATCTAGGAATTTTCATAATATGACGTTATTTTGTAGTTTCATATAAAAAACCAAATAAATCAATTAATCTACGAAGAACAATAAATTCAAAGCTAAATCAGCGTAAATGTTTTGTTATATTCTCTATGGGCTAGTAGTATAAATATATTGTGTTCTATATATAAATGTGTTCTATATAAAAATGTATTCTATATAACAACAATTACTTGTTAATGGGATAGCTAGCTCAGTGGTATAAATTTTCACTATTTTCAAAGCTACCCCTGTGGCTCCTCCACCACTAACATCTTGTGACTTGACGGCTGGTAACCGCACTTCACGCGCAAAATATATCACTTACCGAGATCTGCTTCGACAGAGTGCCACACCCAGTAATGAGTAGAAGGCGTGATGATATATTTATATTTATTTATATTTACTTGTATGTTGTTATTATATATAGTACATGCAATATTTTGGTGAAGTTGAAGTGTGGTATAAATTGTTAAGCATTTTAAAAATAAAATAAAATTAAAAAATATATGTAACTCCAAAGAAAATATTTTTAAATAATTACCTTTTAAAACTTTCAACGGCAAAGTCACGGATAGGATAAACTAATTTTTGTCCATTAGATAAGGTATAATATTTTGGAATATAGTAATTAGCTTGATATGTACTTTTTAAAGTTGCAATATCTCTTTGGAATGCAGTTCTATTCAGACACTCAAGAGTTATAGGACAATAAATAGGATTCGATAAGTAGTGCTTTTCGGCTGGAACATTTGGATCAAACCTTGGTTGAAATGTAGAAACATATCCAAATGTATAATTGGATAGGATAAGTTCTGCTGTCGTTTTAATTTGTTTCTCAAATAAAGTAGTTGTTAATAATCCAATAATTTGTGCCTGATGCACTGAATAAATGATTAAACTGCCCCAAATCCAATTGAATAATAATATACGTAAAATATTTGTTTTTGGTTTAGTTTCAATTGAAATTTGTAGAAGTATACTTAAAGATGACAAAAGAGAAGATTGAAAATTATTAAGTCTATAATTGAAAGCTTCTACAATTGTTCCAACTCTCCAAAATATAAATCCTTGAAAAATTGAAGTAACGAAGATTAGTATCCATAGATCTAAATTAAAAAGTATAGTTAAGTTACGCCATTTCGATATTGGTAGCGCAATAGGTACATAAAATATCGAAGTTTCGATTCTATGACAAATTGTGGAGTCGAAATCAAAATCCAATGACTCATTTGCATAAGTTCCACCGTACATGATTTCTGCTTCTCTGTCGAATAATTTTCCAAACATATACGTGTATGTTCCATTTATTTTCTGTCCCCAGTCTGTAAATGAATTTTTTATATGGTTCTCCTGGAAATTAATTTTTTCTGATATGGCATGCATCAACATACCGTCCAATCCAACTTCTCTTGAATTTTCACTTTTCTTGTAAATATCAGTCATATATGGTGGTATATGATCCAATGCAATTAAATTATATTTACAACGCTTTAAGTCATTTTCAATTTTTTCAGGAAAAAAGTTTGTAATTGTTGTAAAATTATTACAGCTTCCAAATCGGCGAGGAGTGAAATTCATTAAACAATTATTAGAATTTTTGAAAGGAAAATATGTAAATATGGTCAATTGGTTGTTGATTTCAAAAATAATATTAATATTGTAAATGTAAAAATTCCAAGCATATTCAAAGATTTGTGTTAAATTAGTTTGTTGCACGAAATAAACTAAAAAATTTGCTCTAGAATTCCACCAGTCTGTTTTATGCAACATTTCAATTTTTGATTTAAAATCTTGAAATGTTTCAAGAAGAAATATATACAAGTTGAAACTTTCAGGTATTTTCAATAAGATTTTATTAATTTCTTTGTTGTATAGTACAACTGAAAATTTCGTTGTCTTCAAACTAATCTCATTTTCTAAGTTGTTGACAGATATAATTAACTGACGAGGAATTTCTTTAGATTCTTGTATCGTAGATATACATTCATTTAAACGATTATCATTATGTATGTTTAAATTACAATGCGAAACTTTTAAAGTAACTGAAATTGTTATTAACACAAATAATTTCATATTTTATAAATTAATTTCAATGCGTACAATTCACAATTGCTTAAGAGTTGGTATAAATAATGATAACACATTTGTACTGAAACACTTATATAGGAGGAGAAAACGAAGGTGATATTTTATAAACTAATAATAATATTGACTTTCCTTGCCTCTTCACTTATTTATTCAAGTATATCCACTAAAATTAGTACTTGTAATATTCATTATAATTTTATTACTGTAGTAGGTATGTAAGCATACAAAAGATAATGATGCCAGGATATTTGATGATATTATATATCACTGTCATCTTGAATATTTTAAAAGTCGAGGACTGCCTGAATATTATTAGAATGTATTATGAAGGGCGCAGTATAAGATAAATATTTGATTACTTCACCAGGAACTATTAAGGGGGCACTGCATTCAATTTGAATTTAACTGTTGTGTTACCCTCCTTACGTTTCCGCACTTCGTGGGCGGGACTTGAACCGTTTAGTCACACTCATGCGGGGTGTAGTAACGACAAGGGTCACGAACCAATACAGCGGACCAGGCAACTCATATTTCAAATACGTCTCGCTAAAACTTGCCCAGTGACAAAGTCTTGTGCTATTTATAATTTTGTTATACATGCCGTGGTCAGAGCTGGACAATACTTAATTACTCAAGTACTTAAGTACCAATTTTTCCTATCTTCTAGTACTTAATACTTATACTGAAGTATATTTATTTTTGTGTTACTTAACACTTGAAATTTTCAAATACTTAATTTCAGCTTGTACATAATACTTACATTTTTGGATAGTAAATGTAAAAAATATTGAAGTACTATTTAAATAATTAAGTACGTCAATGTTACTAAAATCGCGGAAAGTACTTAAATATTTCGAAACATTGAAGTACTTTGAGTTTGCGGTTGATGCAGTTTTTTACTTTCTTTCGAGTGTGCACTGCCGGTTTTATAAATTTGGAGGCCTAAGGCGGAAGGAAATTAGGGGCCAGCGGTGGTGGGCGGGGGGGATTATATGCCCTATAAAGTTATCCAGAAGAAAAAAACAATAGTACATAATTGTAAATATAATGTACTCGTATATTTATATTTACAAAATCATAAAATACAAATAGTCACTTAACGAAAAATTACAAAAAAATTGCAGCTATACAGGATTAAAAAATTATTATTATTCAGTTAGTACCTACATGAAGCTCTAAAATCACAGTCTCATACTGTAATAACATAAAATTAAAAATTAATTATAAAATGCGAAATTTACATTAATGCAATTTATTTTTTCTTGATTTTTCTTCAGCGAACTTTGAAATTACATCATTACAATCAATGGATTTCAAAATCTCTGCCTCTATAATTAATATGGCTAGCGATTGCAATCATTCTTGGGACATGGTCGAGCGTAGATAATTTTTTACTCTTTTTAAGAATGAAAAAGATCGTTCAGCGGACGCATTTGATAAAGGATGCGTTAAATATATTTGTAGAAGAGTCATTATATTTGCAAATGTTGCTTGTTATCTATTTTTAATAATCAATATATTTATTTCTTGAACGTCGCTGGTACTGAGGGATTGAGAGGAATAGGCTGTGCACTTTGCGCTATGCGACGACGTTACGTACTACTGCTACGGCCACAACGCGAATACACAGTGCTGTCACATGTATAATATATACCTAAAATACAAAACAATTCGTTGCGGAAAATAGTATTCATAAAATTTAATTTTTATTTTGTATAGTAATTGTATATTAATTTTTTATATATAAAAATTCTAATTTGTATGAGGCCGGTAAAAATCGGAGGCCTGAGGCGGTCGCCTCATCCGCCTTATGGCAAAACCGGCCCTGCGAGTGTGCAATATCTCATGAACGAGATAAGATTTGTTAATGAAACTTGGTAATTATAAGTTTCATGAAAATACGAAGAGCTGAGTTGATTTTGAATGAAATTTAAAAATCGGAAGAGGAAGTTTACAAGACACACAAAACAATAAATTCCATTTATTTCAAAAATGGAATTAGTTACAAAAAAAAGTTTCAAATAAAAGATGTTTTCCCGTATATGCGACTAATTTCGAGAAAAACTAATTTATATATTTAATCATATATTCCAATAATAATAGTAGTAATAGAAACAAAAAACAAAAACATGTTTAACATTTATATGTCAAATAATAATTGCCAAAAGCAAGGAGTAAGTCATAAGTATTCAAATCAGCGTTTTTAATGCTATATTAATTTCATTAATCAAATAGTAAGTAATTTTATATTTCTATTTCTATTAACATAAGTTTACTTATTTAAAATTTTGTTAGGAAATTGATTATCTGTAATGAAAATTAAAAAGAAATTAGTAAAATCCCAAAATTTTTATAAATTCAGATAAATGCTGAATTACTGAAAAAGTAAATTACAAGTTAATTAATATTATATAATATTCATATATTCTAAGTATAAAATATGCTGTGTATAAGAAAGTCGTGTGGTGCCCACACCAGATTTTTTTATTGTGCTGTACTGTGACGTAAACATGAGGAACACAGACATGTTCAAAATATGAAAAATATATTTTTATGCTATAACACATGCTTACCATCATCTGCTGCAGTTGAAAGAATATTTTCATTTGCAACAATGATTAATGGTCCATTGAGTGATTACTTAAAGCAAATTCTATATAACATTCATATATTCTAAATATTAAATATGCTGCGTATAAGAAAGTCGTGTGGTGACCACACCAGATTTTTTAATCATGTTTTCAAAATGTTTTTTTATTAAAATAAATAACAATAACAGAAAAACTATTTCATACGAATATATCCAATACTAGTAATTGCAAAATACTTATTTTTAAGTGCCTTGGTCTAAAAAAACTGGTACTTTACTTAAGTATTTTCAAGCTGTGCTTGAAAAAGTACTGCAAAACAAGTACTGACCATCGTTAGTCCTGGTACTTATACTTAAGTACTTGCCCAGCTCTGGGTGTGAATGAAAGAGGAATTTCACAGCAAAGAGACAAGTATAATCTAGCTCGAGCCTTGACCGAATGTGAAGTGGAATCACTCAGTACCTATCTTATTGAATATTTTGAATGGTCCACTCTAAAATCAAGGCGAAAGAAAATAGTATACATTTTGTGCGTTGTGGCAGCACTATACCGCAATAATTTTTGGACATTTAGATGTTTAGTATTAGTTAAATTAAACCTCGTAAAACTAATTTATTATGCAGTTTTTTATATTGTACTTCTAAATAAAAGTTCAATCTTTGCTTCCCGTGTTCCAATTATTTAATTTTGCTTTTGTATGATACATTCTTTTCTCACTTAAAATAGGCAAATAATGGAATTTTAAATGTAATTTAATTACAAAAGGAAAATAAAAAATATTTTTTTTTTCACGGGAAGCACGGGGTAATCTCTTTACTATCTAATAAAGTTTTTATTTTGGCTTCTAAAGTTTAGCATTTTTTCATAAATTGTTTAATACGAATATGATTTTTCAATCGCAATTTTTCAGTGCAGTGCGCCCTTAAACAAATTGAAATATTCATAATGACACTAACAGATGGCAGTAACAGATAAAAATTGCAAGCACTTTATGTCAATAGCAATAAAATTGTACGCGAAAAATTAGGAAATATTTTTATTAATATCATTAAATTTCGTTATCAAAATGAAATAATCTGTATTATATAAGATGTAGCGATATTGGCAGTATTATGATATAAAATTTGGTCCCATATTTTTTTCCGAGACTCTTTTATTTACAAAAGATTGATTTTACATGTTAACTGCCTATGTCAACATACGGTATATATATATATATATATATATATATATATATATATATATATATACATATATATATATATATATATATATATATATATATATATATATATATATATATATATATATATATATATATATATATATATATATATATATATATATATATATATATATATATATATATATATATATATATATATATATATATATATATATATATATATATATACATATATATACAGTAATGGGTAGAAGGCGTGATGATATATTTTATTTATATATATATATATATATACAGTACGGTATAAACGGGAATTTGTTGGGGGCAATTCGTGCGTTGTATGATGGTAGCGAGGCTGCGGTGAGAGTTGATGGTAGATTGAGTGATTGGTTTTGTATAGATGTTGGTGTTAAACAAGGTTGTGGGATGTCTCCGTGGCTGTTTAATTTGTATATGGATGTGTTGTTACGAACGGCGCTGAATGGGGTGGATGGTGTACATATTGGTGATAGTGTAGTGCCTGCGTTAGCGTATGCGGATGATGTTGTTGTTATGGGTGAATCTGAAGAGCAATTGAGAAGAATGATTCTAAGTATAAATGAAGTAGGAAAAGGTTTAAATCTGTTATTAAATGTTGATAAATGTAAAGTGTTAGTGTTTGAGAAGAGTGATTTGGTGACCAACTGCAATGTTTCGGTGAATGGTGTGAGATTGGGTCAAGTGAATGAGTTTTTATATTTGGGTAGTGTGTTTTCGAGGGATGGACGTATTGATTGTGAGATTGAAAGAAGAGTATCTGCGGGATGCAAGGTATTGGGTGCTCTGGGAACCTTTGCTCGAAATGTGAATGTATCCAGAGATGCTCGATTGAGTGTGTATAATGGTGTTTTAGTGCCTACATTGATGTATGGTAGTGAATGTTGGGTGTGGATGAAGAAACATGAACGTCGTATAACTGCTGTGGAAATGAGGTATTTGCGGGGTGTGTGTGGTTATACTAGAAGAGATCGTGTCCGGAATACATTGGTGTATGATGAATGTGAAATTGAGAAGAATGTAATTAGAAAAGTAGGTATAAGTCAGTTGAGATGGTTTGGGCATGTTGAACGTATGTCGAATGAGAGATTAGTGAAACAGGTATATGTTGGTGAAATTGAGGGTAAACGATTGCGTGGGCGACCTATGAATAAATGGATGAATATGATAGAAAAATTGTTGCGTGAACGAAAGTTTCCGAGTACGAGGAACAAACGTGCTTGTATGAAAGGAATTATGAATGTGGATGAAGCAAAAGTGGTGTGGTGCGGAATGAATCTGATGATTTCAGAAAAGCGCAGGGTTTTAGATTTTAGTTTCGTTGTTTAGTAATTTCATTAGAGTGTTTACCTGTATTGTGTGAAATTCACTTTCAAAAACAAGCTCAGGGACGACACTCCCTTCGTTTCTTATCTTTTTTATTCGTTTTCTGATCTTACATTGAGTGTTTAACTGCAATTGTGTGGAATTCACTTCCAAAAACAAGCGTAGAGCGACACTCCCTTCCTTTCTTATCTTTTAATTCGTTTTCAGTTATTACGTAGAGTGTTTAACTGCAATTGTGTGAAATTCACTTTCAAAAACATGCGCAGGGCGACGCTCCCTCCCTTTCTTATCTTTTTGTTTCATTTTCTGTGACTGCATTGTGTGGTCTTTTCTTTCATATACAAGTGTAGACTATCGCTTTCATCTTTTCTAATCTTGTAGATTCGTTGTTCGTTTCGTTATTAGATTCGTTGTAGGAGTAAATGTGAGTAATTTGAGATTTTTTTATGCATATGTTATGTACGTTGAGGAAGGAAAATGAATGGTAAGAGAATAGGAATGATGTGATTGAAGGTTTGTTGTGTGATAATGTTTTCGAGTGTAATAAATGAATGAGTTTATATGGAGTGATCTATAAATGTGGTTGAAGTGAGGGTGGTGTGTTTGGATGAAAATGTTTGGTGATGGCTGGTTGTTTGATGGGTGTGATGAGTGAATGTTTTATGAGTGATTTTAGGGTTCGTGCTACCCCATTTGTTGGGATATAGCGTGAAGATATGTATGTATGTATGTATGTATGTATTATTGTTCATTAATTTTGTGTGTTGAGAATGTGCCGGTCTCTCGATACTTTTGTAACTAGTCTAGCTAGAAGTATCCCTTTGTGTAATAATATTATTAATTTGTTAATTATATTTAACTCACAATGCTAGCAACAATATAACTGTGGATAGATGTTTTACGGACATCACCGGGTTCTTGTTCTTCTCGTCTTCTCGTGATTCTTCAGGAGGACAGCAGATGTTTTCGGACGACGTGGACCAGTTACGGAACAGCAAGTTCTTCTCGTTCGAGCAGGACGTGATCTCGTAATGGAACAGCAAGTTGTCGATCTGGTGTTTTCTCTTAAAGATGGGCCGTGGTTAGGCCTCGGTGGGCTTAGGATAAAGCCGTTTGGTAGTCTTGTAGACTTGTTGTAAAATGGTGATGTGAAACTTTAAAAAAAGTACCACAGATTAAATTTTTGTATTTAATTTATCTGTGTCAGCACCATCCTACCGACTGCGCCAATTAAATATTGATTTATCGATTTTAATAAAATAAAACTTTTACTAATTTTTTGTTGCAGTACAATGAAATGTACATGTGCATTCAAGAACTTACAGGAACAAGTGAAAGCTTATCTAATGCTACGTGCTATTTATTCTATTTCTAACTTACTGGAAAACTACTGGGTGTTTAGCTGATGCAGCAAGTTACAACTTACAATGTTTGTGAAATACCTTTAAGGCCTTACATAATTTATATATATATATATATATATATATATATATATATATATATATATATATATATATTTATATATTCCTGAAGAATCACGAGAAGACGAGAAGAACAAGAACCCGGTGATGTCCGTAAAACATCTATCCACAGTTATATTGTTGCTAGCATTGTAAGTTAAATATAATTAACAAATTAATAATATTATTACACAAAGGGATACTTCTAGCTAGACTAGTTACAAAAGTATCGAGAGACCGGCACATTCTCAACACACAAAATTAATGAACAATAATACATACATACATACATACATACATATCTTCACGCTATATCCCAACAAATGGGGTAGCACGAACCCTAAAATCACTCATAAAACATTCACTCATCACACCCATCAAACAACCAGCCATCACCAAACATTTTCATCCAAACACACCACCCTCACTTCAACCACATTTATAGATCACTCCATATAAACTCATTCATTTATTACACTCGAAAACATTATCACACAACAAACCTTCAATCACATCATTCCTATTCTCTTACCATTCATTTTCCTTCCTCAACGTACATAACATATGCATAAAAAAATCTCAAATTACTCACATTTACTCCTACAACGAATCTAATAACGAAACGAACAACGAATCTACAAGATTAGAAAAGATGAAAGCGATAGTCTACACTTGTATATGAAAGAAAAGACCACACAATGCAGTCACAGAAAATGAAACAAAAAGATAAGAAAGGGAGGGAGCGTCGCCCTGCGCATGTTTTTGAAAGTGAATTTCACACAATTGCAGTTAAACACTCTACGTAATAACTGAAAACGAATTAAAAGATAAGAAAGGAAGGGAGTGTCGCTCTACGCTTGTTTTTGGAAGTGAATTCCACACAATTGCAGTTAAACACTCAATGTAAGATCAGAAAACGAATAAAAAAGATAAGAAACGAAGGGAGTGTCGTCCCTGAGCTTGTTTTTGAAAGTGAATTTCACACAATACAGGTAAACACTCTAATGAAATTACTAAACAACGAAACTAAAATCTAAAACCCTGCGCTTTTCTGAAATCATCAGATTCATTCCGCACCACACCACTTTTGCTTCATCCACATTCATAATTCCTTTCATACAAGCACGTTTGTTCCTCGTACTCGGAAACTTTCGTTCACGCAACAATTTTTCTATCATATTCATCCATTTATTCATAGGTCGCCCACGCAATCGTTTACCCTCAATTTCACCAACATATACCTGTTTCACTAATCTCTCATTCGACATACGTTCAACATGCCCAAACCATCTCAACTGACTTATACCTACTTTTCTAATTACATTCTTCTCAATTTCACATTCATCATACACCAATGTATTCCGGACACGATCTCTTCTAGTATAACCACACACACCCCGCAAATACCTCATTTCCACAGCAGTTATACGACGTTCATGTTTCTTCATCCACACCCAACATTCACTACCATACATCAATGTAGGCACTAAAACACCATTATACACACTCAATCGAGCATCTCTGGATACATTCACATTTCGAGCAAAGGTTCCCAGAGCACCCAATACCTTGCATCCCGCAGATACTCTTCTTTCAATCTCACAATCAATACGTCCATCCCTCGAAAACACACTACCCAAATATAAAAACTCATTCACTTGACCCAATCTCACACCATTCACCGAAACATTGCAGTTGGTCACCAAATCACTCTTCTCAAACACTAACACTTTACATTTATCAACATTTAATAACAGATTTAAACCTTTTCCTACTTCATTTATACTTAGAATCATTCTTCTCAATTGCTCTTCAGATTCACCCATAACAACAACATCATCCGCATACGCTAACGCAGGCACTACACTATCACCAATATGTACACCATCCACCCCATTCAGCGCCGTTCGTAACAACACATCCATATACAAATTAAACAGCCACGGAGACATCCCACAACCTTGTTTAACACCAACATCTATACAAAACCAATCACTCAATCTACCATCAACTCTCACCGCAGCCTCGCTACCATCATACAACGCACGAATTGCCCCCAACAAATTCCCGTTTATACCGTACTGTAGAAGTACATCCCACAAAGTCTCGCGATGAACACTATCATATGCTTTTTTAAGATCGAGAAAGCCACAGAACACCTTTTTGTTCTTAGCAAGTGACTTCTCAACAATCATACGAAGAGAAAATAATTGATCCACACACCCTCTCTCAGGCAAAAACCCACCTTGCATATCGCTTATCTTGGAAATGGTTAAGGTTCGTACCTTATGAATAAGAATCTTCCCGTACAACTTCCCTACCACACTCAGCAAACTTATCGCACGAAAATTAGTACATTCACTCGAACTACCTTTGCCTTTAAATAAAGGACAAATGACAGCCCGTTTCCAATCATCAGGAGCCACACACCGTTTTAAACAAAATCTAAACAAATAAACTAACCAGTCAAATAACCTCTCACCTCCATATTTCAACATCTCATTCGATATACCATCCAAACCAGGAGCCTTACCATTCTTCAGACGCATCAATGCAAAACTAACATCACTCTCATCTATATCCCAATCATCACCACTAACATTTTCTCTAACATTTTCACTACTACCATTCCCTCCATTTATGCTACCATATAAAGCCCTAAAATATTCACACCATCTATTCCTAACATCTGACTCATTCCACAATAACTCACCATCAGCACTTTTAATCGCTTTCACTGCCCTTAAATTACCACCTCTCAATCTCTTCACACTCAACCAAAACATTCTTTTATTCATACTAAAATCATTTGTCAATCTTTCAATCATCAAGTCATCAAAACGTGCCTTACTTTCTCTCACAATTCTCTTAACACATTTATTTAACCTCTTGTATTCTAGTAAGCATTCATCTCGTAAACTTCCAGGTACATCTTTTACATTTAGAAAACGCAAATATGCTCTCTTTTTCTCCTCAATCGCCTCTTTTACTTCATCATTCCACCATGCATTCTTTGGACAAGAGCCTAATCTACATTCGCCACAAACTTCTTTTGCACATTTAAAAACTGTATCCTTAAACTTCAACCACACATCATTTATGCTGCATTCAAAATTAAGCTCACATACAGGCAAAGATTCATTAATTTTCTCAACAAACCTATCTCTAACATCCTCATTCTGCAGTACACTGGATTTCACACGAAACATTTTTTCGATACCTTTCACCCTCATCCGCCAACATTTATCCAAACGTATACGCGATACCACCAAATAATGGTCATTCGTACCTAATTCAGCACCACGCTTCACACGCGTATCTATAACTAAACTTCTCAATCGTTCATCGTACAAAATAAAATCAATTACACTTCGTCTATTCTCACGCATATTCTCCCATGTATACAAATGAGCTAATTTATGTTTAAAAACAGAGTTGGAAACAAAGAGATTACGCTCCAAACAGAAAGATACTATTTTCCTACCATTTTCATTCTCTCTCACATCACCAAACTTACCCAAAACATTTCCAGACATGCTTCTCTTTACTCCCACCCAACCATTTAAATCACCACATACGATAACTTTCTCACCTGGATCACACAAATCAGTCACACTATCTAACAAATTCCAAAACCGATCTTTTTCGAGATCATTTTCAGATTCAGTTGGGCCATAAACTGACACAACGAAGATTCTATGAAAGCCTACCTTTAATCTCAGCCAAAGAATTCTAGATGAAATACAGTCATAATCCCTTACAAACGGTTTCATTCTTTCACTAACAAGCACACCTACTCCATGCTTTGCACGTTCATTCTCAGCTACACCCGACCACAAGCAAAACATTCCATCCACCTCTTCCTCACTACAGCCTTTCCTCTTAGTCTCACTTACACACAAAACATCTACATTATACACACGCATTGCATTCATCAATTCAATTTCTTTCCCAGTTATCCCGCGAACATTCCACGTACCAAACTTACATTCATCAAATTTTTCCCATTTATTCGTCATTTAAACAAAAGATAGTAAAAGAAGGGTTCTCTCGGTAATAGGGTAGAAGTTAAGGTAGCTTACCAAACTTATCCTTAACTATAAAGGAAAATAGAAATAAAAAGAAATAAATAAATTACATTGACACCTGTCAACCGTCAATCATACAAGAACAGAACATAACTTAGCGTTTCTAAGTACGTAACTAATATAAACAAATAACGAAATGAAAAGAAAATATACTACAAAAATCTAAATTATTATAAAAAGAAAAGATAACACTTATCTTAGTAAAATGATATGCTAGCAATCCGGTGGAAAACAGTCTATATAAATCCAACTCCAAATAACCAGTCAAAAGACGAAATGAAACACAAATTTGACGGACGAGTGTTATTCTGTTGCTAACAAATCTATGAACAATAATAGTTCATCAGAATCAGAATATCTTAATTCAAATTTAAATTCAGAAGTTGAAAATACTCAAATCAACAATATCCCGGTAAAGATAAATTTATTGAGACCAAGCCGATTAAGTAATTCAAATTTAACAATATCTACTACAATATTATCAGAATTCAAAAATCTGTCAGAAATTATTCCTTCATACGACGGAAATAGAAAAATTCTTAACAATTTCATATCCGCTGTAGAAGACGTACAGAACACATTAACTAATGTAACACTTACTAATATTCAACAAACATATATATTCGGTTTAATAAAAAATAAACTCACACACAATGCCGCCGAATTATTAGCGGAAAATAAATTTACAACTTGGGACGAATTAAAAAGGTACCTAACAAATAACTTCTGTGACAAAAGTACGACCGAAACTATCTTATCTAAACTCAAAACACAACTACATTGTAAAGAGTTACGGCAAGAGTTCCGCTGCAGCGTTTTAATTATAACTTAAAACATTTCCCAAATAAAAATGAATGATATCATTTGTAAGCAAGAAATAAATTTTGATAAATCAAAACGTCACGAACGTAATAAATTAAAATAAAATCGGACAAAATACTAAATTAAATATATTTTTTTAAACTATCATGATTAAGTTATTGTTTCAGTAATATCTATCCCATCAAACCGTAACCATCTCAAATTGCATTGGTTGACAAGGTATCAAACGTGCACAACTTGAAATTAGTTAGTTTTGTTAAATACAGAAATAAAGGGTATGATACAATAAAAAGCCTAAACAAATTTTAATTAAACAAAATTGGCGTGTCCATTTTTTACAGAACATTTAGAATAAAATGTATGTAATAGTGACGCCGAGTCCTCTTATCTAACGTATTATTACCTAACATTAGTGGACTGATTATGTTACAAAACAATAAAGAGATGCCAATAGCATATTTTTCCAAAACACTAAATAACGCTGAACAGAATTACAGCACTATAGAAAAAGAACTACTTGCAATAATCCTATCCATTAAAAACTTCCGACCTTATTTATACGGGAGAAAATTTCTTATTAAAACTGATCACCGACCACTTGTATGGTTATTCAACATGAAAAATCCCAACCAGAAACTCATGCGTTGGAAAATAGAATTAAACGAGTATAATTTCGAGATAGAATACTTACAAGGTAAAATGAATATTATCGCAGACAATTTATCACGACAAAGGAACGATACACAAATTATTAACCACGTAGGAGACGTAAAAAATACAAAAATTTTTGCACAATGTATATCAAGGGATTTAAAAATGTCACAATGATTAGCTAAAGATATAAACAATTCATATCAGAGTAGAGAATATTGTAAACAAAATGAAAAAAATAAGAATCTAATCATACAACACATTAATAATAAAATAATATTTCACCTAATTACAAAAGAACAGTATAAAGACAAACCCTCCATTAGAAATCTAGACAAACCCATCAAAGAAATTATAAACTATATGATATTAAACGAGTTATATGAAATTAATATCCCCAAATCAGGATGCGGTAGAGACGAACTAAAATGGGAAGATGTTTCAAATAGAATATTAAAAATATTTGAAGACACAAACATCCAAATTAACTTATATACACTACCGGAAACAAACATTAATTACTCAATAAGTAATAATGATAGCGACAATAGCCAATAACACAGTACACTCAGATCCAGAAAACTTAGTAAACGGACTAAAATTTATAAACGATAGACTTAACATTGCAAATAACCAACTCATATTAGAAACACATGATGGAAATACAGAAATTAAAACACAACGACTATTCGAACACAACAAAATGAGAATACACTGTAAATTCAACAAAATCACACTAGAACAAGAAATAATAAAATTTCTAAAAGAATACATTATACCAAAAATACGTTATTACGCAATAATCGAAAAAGGTCTAGATCTAACACTCTCGAATATTATAAAAAAACACTTTTGAATATAATACTATAAATATAATTTCATATAATAAAATAGTAATAGACATAGAAGATGACGATGAACAAATCGAAATAATTCACGCCTTCCACAACGGACTAACAAACCATCGCGGAATAATAGCAACATTAAACGCATTAAAAGATAATTATTTTGGCCTAATATGATAAAAAATATCACTGAATATATTAACAACTGTGAACACTGCAAATTAAATAAATATAACAGAAAACCAACACAAGCAATCGATAATACCAACTCCCTCTAAACCTTTCGACACAATAAATATGGACCTACTATGCCTAGATAAAAATTATTTTCTTACTATTTACGATCAGTTCTCAAAACAGGACGAATATATTTTCTTGAAGATAAATATTCAAGAAGCGTGTTAATCAATTAATGAAATATTTTCAAACACTATACCAAATAAAATTATAATGGATTCTGGTCCAGAATTCAAAGGAAGCTTCATACAAAACCTACTCAAAACATACAACATAGAAAGCCACATTACTTGCGTAAACAACCCCAAAAGCAACGCAATTGAAAGATTACATTCCACTCTCATAGAGCACTTGCGAAAATAAATAAATTCAACAATAAAACATTATTATAAAAATTAGAATTAGTCATATTAACCTATAATAATACAAAACACTCTATTACAAAGTTAACCCCTAATGAAACATTATTTGGAAAAAATAACGAAATACCGTTCAAAATTATCCCCCTCATAAATGAAGAATTAATCCAACAATATAAAGACGAACAAACTGAGTTGTTTGAAATCATTAAAAGAAAAATTGAAACAGAGAAGCAAAAACGTTACAAAGAAAACGATAACCCCTTAGAGATACCAAAAGAGATGTTTGCTAAAGAAAATCCTAGATTATTAAAGAAATTTAAAAAACCATTACTTAGAGAATAGTCAACAGACTACAGCTCCAAGTGTTCTGTTCTATATTTATTTTTTATTATTGACTACAGAGATTATGTTTGCTGGTTATTGTTCTTTTATATTGTTTATTTATACTATTGTCGTTCCAGTCACTGATGAAAGTTACTTTTTGTTGGCCGAAACGTTTGACGATCAATATAACAAACACCTATTTTCATTGTGTTTATTTATTTTATTTGCGACCTATAAGCAACTGTTATCTCCAAAAATTTTGAAAACTATTTAGTTTTCCCTCATTTGAAATACGGATCGTATATTTCTATTTAAATAAATTATTAAAGAATTAATCACGTAAGTAACATGAATTTCGAAATCATAAATGCAGTATTAACACGCTGAATTGTCTAAATTCAACGAGTCAATTCAATCATGTTAATGAGTTTTATTTATGACTATTTCATTTATTACATAAATAATATGAATTTTTAAATACAAATGAACAATAAAGCAAATGAACCAATTAAATACTTGTTTTCCTCACATAAAATAATAAACAAAAATTGGATAAAATATTATAGGATATTGAGCATGCTAGAAAGTCTCACGCAATTTGACTTTATATTCTTTTAATAGTACTGCTTGGATATATATACATATACAGGGTGTTAATACTAAGATATAACACCCAAAAACGGCAGTTAGAACTCATTGAAACAAACAACTTTTGTTAGTTCAAATTTTTCATTTGGAGCCTCAGTTTTTTGTTTTTCGAAAAATCGTCATTACTCCCTTATTTTAAAGAATATTTAAAAAATACAAAAATTTTCAGCATTTGCTACCAGTTCTCTAAAACATTTGTATTTACAATTATTTTCTATTTTATCAAATAACAAAATGGCCACCGATCAAAAATTTCAAAAAAAGATATTTTGAAAACCACTCGATCGATTTTTAAAAATAAAACATTTATAAAATCCTTAAACTATCTATAATAACATTTGTATGAAATATTTTTTTCGATCTGTCCAAAAAAAGTTTTTATTCAAATTGAATTACAAGTTAAATTATAACAAACTGTAACAATAATTTAAAACAAAGTAGGCTTGCTGCCATTAAACAATGAAACAAAAGCCGAATAATAAACGCGTACTTCAAATTTGAAGCACATATTTTCTAGTTTATATTTTCAAATTTAAATACTTTTTGCTCGTGTTCTTTAGAAATATCTTTATTAAAAAAAAAGTTACTTTACTGCTTCACCTTGAGAAGTTATTTGCATAATTTGTGTATAAAAATGCATAATTATCAAAACGCTGAACTTCTTGACGTGCTTTTGGTTTTTGGAGAGGAAAAGAGGAATCGGACAAGATATCCAAATAAACAGCAACCCAGTTGCCCCATTTTTAGAAGAATATGTAGACGTTTGTCAGAGACTGGAAGTTTTCATCCAACAATTGGTGGGAATTCCAATAGATTACGTCGAACCCCTGCATTTGAAGAAGCTATTCTTAATATTATTGAAGATGAGCCATCGACGAGCACAAGAGTAATAGCAAATAGATTAGTTTTAAATCATGTGACAGTATGGTAAGTTCTGCAGGAACAAGGTCTCCATCCATTTTCTAGACAAAAAGTGCAAGCTTTGGGACCTGAAGACTTCCAGTCAAGATTGTTGTTTTGTCGTTGGTTTCTTGAACGCTGCAAACTTCAGAGACGTTTTGAAAAGTTTATTTTATTTACAGACGAAATTTGTTAGGGACGGTGTATTTAATTCTTGCAATAATCACCTGTGGTGTGATGAAAATCCCAACGCAACATTTATTCGTGCGCATCAACGACGTTCTTTAGAAAATGTATGGGCTGGAATCGTAGGGGAGCACGTTACTGGATTTTACATTCTCCCAAACCGATTGAATGGTGAAAATTATATTACTTCCTTAAATAACGTTCTGCCAGAGCTTGATGACTTACCGCAAAACATCAGACGAAGACTTTGGTTCAGAGCTGGGACCAGTACTCAAAAAAAGTATTTAAATACTAAATACTAAATACTTCTAAAAAAGTATTTTAAATACTAAATATCAGTATTACTTGAAATACTTTTTACAGTACTAAATACTAAGTAAAATTAACAACTAGGTTATTTTAATACAGAATTTAATTTTAAAACAAAATTATATACTTAGACACTTTATAATTCAAAACTAAGAATATATATATATATATATATATATATATATATATATATATATATATATATATATATATATATATATAACTAAGTTATTGATTTTTATAATAAGAAATAAATTTTCTTCTACTGTATTTGTTAATATTACAACAATATATGTAGTTATATATGCCAATTTTCAATCAAACAAAAAGAGTGAAATAATGATCTCACTATTTCACTGAGTTATCTAACTTAGGGCCAGTTTTTTAATCGCCGGTTTACTCTCGATTAATATTAATCATGATTAAATAATAATGGTAACCATAGTTTCCATGATTATTTAATCATGATGAACATTAATCGACGATAGAAAAACTGGCCTTTAAATGAGTAAAAAAAGGTGTCTATTATCAAACGGAAATAGAAAATACTTACTTATGATTTATGATACTAGTATATTACGATGCATAATAATTACGCTTAAATAGTTGAACAAACGATATTATAACACACTTGTGCCATACTAAATTTTATGCATTATATTTTCATGATTTATTTTAAAATACATTTTTCATGTTGTCGTGTAACAGTCGATGTACAAATCTAAAAATGTACCGTAGAAAAAATATGAATGCTTTATTTACTTTAATCTCACTGGTAACCTAAGGAGCCACTAGTGATTTACGAACTAATTATTTATTTAAAATCACTATATGTTCTAACATTTTTATTAAGTGTTGTATAATAAATATTTCAATTATTCGACTGATAATTTACTTCCTTGTTGTTACGTAACTATAACTATAATTTTATTGATAATTTTTCATATATACATGTTAATAAATCCTTATGGGATGGCTAGCACAGTGGTATGAAGTCGGCCTGTGGATCCTGAGGTCCCTGGTTCGATTCCCACAGGCGACAAATTTTCATAATTTGAAAACGCTATCCCTGTGGCTCCTCCACCACTAACATGTTTGGGGGCCGTGATTTGACGACTGGTAACCGCACTTCACGCGCAAAATATATCACTTACCGAGATCTGCTTTAGCAGAGTGCCACACCCAGCAATGGGTAGAAGGCGTGATGATATATTTATATAATAATTCAGTATTGAATACTAATTTTCAAGAAGTCATGGCACTACTAAATAGAGAATATCCGAATAAGTGGATTGGGAGAGGAGGTTCTGTTGCGTGGCCATCCCGGAGCTTCGACCTAACTGTTCTAAATTTCTTCAGGGGTCAGATGAAGACTCCTGCGTATGAGACACCAGTAAACACTGAATTAGCACTGGTGGCTAGAATAGTAGCTGCAGCAGAAGAGATAAAAGACAAGCAGGCAGCTCTTGCAAGTGTCTCATTTAATATTAAAACACGCTACCGGGCTGCCGTTGCTGCGAATGGTGGCCATTTTGAAAATCAAATTTAGTTCCTCCCTTGCTGTTTCATTGTTCATTGTTTTATTTTTCTTGTTTGCTTGTTTGTTTCTTGTTTATCTTGTTTAATTTTTTGTTTAATGGCAGTTAAAATGTATATTGTACTACAATTTGAGTAAAAACTTTTTTTGAACAAATCGCAAAAATGTTTCCGACAAATGTTACATAGTATATAGTTTAAAGATTTTATAAATGTTTTATTTTCAAAAATCGATCGTGTAGTTTTCAAAATATCTTGTTTTGAAATTTTAGATCGGTCGCCATTTTGTTATTTGATAAAATAGGAAATAATTGTAAATATAAATGTTTTAGAGAACCGAAAGCAAATGCTGAAAGTTTTTGGATGATTTTCGAAAAACCAAAAAAAAACGCCAATAACTATGAACTGGGGCCCAAATAAATATTTTAACAAAGAAAAGTTGTTTGTTTGAATGAGTTGTAACTCCCGTTTTCGGTAGGTACAACGTAGTATTAACACCCTGTAGTTGAAATATATAAATAAAAAATAAATAAATATATCATCATGCCTTCTACCCATTACTGGGTGTGGCACTCTGCCAAATCAGAACTCGATAAGTGATATATTTTTGAGCGTGAAGTGCGATTACCAGCCGTCGAATCACGGCCCCCAAAGATGTTAGTGGTGAGGGAGCCACAGGGGTAGTTTTTAAATTGGTGAAAATTGTTTGTCGGAATCGAACCAGAGTTCTCAGGATCCACAGGCCGACTTGATACCACTGAGCTAGCCATCCTATATATATATATATATATATATATATATATATATATATATATATATATATATATATATATATATATATATATATATATATATATATATCAATAATTAGGGTAGCCCTTATTTTGGGTAAGTTCGAATTTTGTCGGTCTCCACCCGAAATCTGGTTTAAAATCACAAAAAAGTAATAAATGAAATTTTTAGATTTTAAAAATAAGTTTAACCCGTGCCTCTAGGCCACTTTCACTTTTGCCTTTAGCTCCCAAATCACATTAAAAATATGATAAAATAAAATAAAAATATGATAAAAATGTTATAATCCATATGAATATTATTCAAAAACAGTCTAAAATAGATTATAAAACGAAGTTGTTGTAAAAGAATCAGTACTGTGAATCACTTTTTGCGTATTTAAAAAAAACTAAATTTTCGTTAGTTTTTACCAACCCGTTTATCAATAAACCGTCATATAAAATTAAGATAGACGTTTTTTCCACTAAAAACAAGTTTTCTTCTAGGGGGTTGAGGGGAGGCTGAAGAGAATAATCTTAATTTTGCGTACAGCTCCTTAAAGTAGAGACAAAACTGTTTCTTTTTCTAAAAGAATCGTCCAATTTTGATGAAAAGTCGCCGAGTTATGAGCCAAAAACTTCCAAATGCATATTTCACTTTAAACACGCATAACTCTGTAACAAATCATCGTAAAAACTTCTTTTTTTACGTAATTTGCAGGGAATTGAATAAACTTTATCGCTCTGAGTGAATGGAGCAAAAAAAAATTTCTTAACTCCGTACAAATCGTCAAAGTTGGACGTGTTTTTCATTAAAATCATTTTTTCCTTCTAGGGGGTTGAAGGGGGTGCGGAAAGGGTCAACCCTAAAATCGTATATATGCCCTAAAAGTAGACACTTTAATCTTTCTCTAGCTTGAAAATTTGTCCGAATTAGTTAAAAATTAGCCAAGTTACGATGGTTTGAAAATTAGGAAAATTTCACGAAATTTAAGTGTTTCGTTTTGTTCTCTCACCAGTGTATATATATATATATATATATATATATATATATATATATATATATATATATATATATATATATATATATATATATACTCGTATATATAGACTGTTTAAAAAAAATCGATATTTTTTTCTTCTTAATTATATCGAAAATGTTGTTGGAAATGGTAAAATCCTGTGAAAGTTTGAGCTCTTAATATTAATGTTAAGAGGTGCCGCATCGTAAATTTCAATTTCCCATTTAAATAACATGGGAACAACGTTCTGCTGGAATTTGGAATTTTGTAACTCACGTTAGGGAAATTATTTTGAAATGATCAAAACATACTCTTGTAGAAAATTTAACGCTATACAAAAAAGGTCTCTTACAATTTTTTGATATATTTATTTTTTCAAGAGTTATTTCCAACAACATTTTCGATATAAGTAAGAAAAAAGAAAATATCGATTTTTTTTTAAACAGTCTAATATATATATATATATATATATATATATACTAGAAGTATAGGAGCTACGAAGTTGGTTAAATTAGCAAACAAATTATATTTTATAAGAACACTTAGTAAAACAAGTAATTTTTAGACCAGTTTATTTAATGAAATTTTCACAAAATAATTATTTTTTTCTTAGCACGCTGATTCCTATACGATTTGTACTTGTACAAATTAACATTAGTTATGTTAATTTAACTTGCATTTTTCGCAAAATTTTTGCAATTTGAATGTATTGAACTTTATATTCGTTGAATTCAGATTGTAATACTGAATCGAATAAGCAAATAAAAAAGAAAGGTTCACATTCAAAATAATAAAGTACCTCGTATTATAAGAATCACTGATCTAAAAAAATTCTTGTTCGGCTCACTAAAGTAGTCTTATAAAATAGAAATTGTTTACGAATCAACTGAAAATGAATTATTAGAAACCAAATATACATATATCATCAAATATAATGAATATTAGAAGTACTAATTTTACCGAATATACTTATATAAATAAGTGAAGGGGCAGGGAAATCAATATTATTAGTAGGTTATAAAATATAACCTTCGTTTTCTCCTTCTATATAAGTATTTCAATACAAATGTGTTATCATTACTTATACAAGCTCTTAAGCAATTGTGAAGGGTACACATAAAAAATAATTTATTAAAATATGAAATTATTGGTATTAATAACAGTTTTAGTTACTTTAAAAGTTTTACATTGTAATTTAAACATACATAATGATAATCGTTTAAATAAATGCATATCTACGATACAAGAATCTAAAGAAATTCCTCGTCAGTTAATTATATCTCTCAACGACTTAGAGAATGAGATTAGTTCTTTAGAAAATGTATGGGCTGGAATCGTAGTACGTTACTGGATCTTACATTCTCCCAAACCGATTGAATGGTGAAAATTATATTACTTCCTTAAATAACGTTATGCTAGAGCTTCTTGATGACTTACCGCTAAACATCAGACGAAGACTTTGGTTCAGAGCTGGGACCAGTACTCAAAAAAAGTATTTAAATACTAAATACTAAATACTTCTAAAAAAGTATTTAAAATACTAAATACCAGTATTACTTGAAATACTTTTTAACGTTAAAATGTATTTACAGTACTAAATACTAAGTAAAATTAACAACTAGGTTATTTTAATACAGAATTTAATTTAAAAACAAAATTATATACTTAGACACTTTATAATTCAAAACTAAAAGTATATATATATATATATAAATACAACAACTAAGTTATTGATTTTTATATTAAGAAATAAATTTTCTTCTACTGTATTTGTTAATATCACAACAATATATGTAGTTATATATGCCAATTTTCAATCAAACAAAAAGAGTGAAATAATGATCTCACTACTTCACTGAGTTATCTAACTTAGGGCCAGTTTTTTAATCGCCGGTTTACTCTCGATTAATATTAATCATGATTAAATAATAATGGTAACCATAGTTTCCATGATTATTTAATCAAGATGAACATTAATCGACGATCGAAAAACTGGCCTTTAAATGAGTAAAAAAAGGTGTCTATTATCAAACGGAAATAGAAAATACTTACTTATGATTTATGATACTAGTATATTACGATGCATAATAATTACGCTTAAATAGTTGAACAAACGATATTATAACACACTTGTGCCATACTAAATTTTATGCATTATATTTTCATGATTTATTTTAAAATCAATTTTTCATGTTGTCAGTGTAACAGTCGATATACAAATCTAAAAATGTACCGTAGAAAAAAATATGAATGCTTTATTTACTTTAATCTCACTGGTAACCTAAGGAGCCACTAGTGACTTACGAACTAATTATTCGTTTTCTCCTTCTATATAAGTATTTCAATACAAATGTGTTATCATTACTTATACAAGCTCTTAAGCAATTGTGAAGGGTACACATAAAAAATAATTTATTAAAATATGAAATTATTGGTGTTAATAACAATTTTAGTTACTTTAAAAGTTTTACATTGTAATTTAAACATACAAAATGATAATCGTTTAAATAAATGCATATCTACGATACAATAATCTGAAGAAATTCCTCATCAGTTAATTATATCTCTCAACGACTTAGAGAATGTGATTAGTTTGAAAACAACGAATTTTTCAATTGTACTATACAACCAAGAAATTAATAAAATCTTATTGAAAATACCTGAAAATTTCAACTTGTATATATTCCTTCTTGAAACATTTCAAGATTTTAAATCAAATATTGAAATGTTGCGTAAAACAGACTGGTGGAATTCTAGAGCTAAATTTTTAGTTTATTTTGTGCAACAAACTAATTTAACACAAATCTTTGAATATGGTTGGCATTTTTACATTTACAATATTAATATTATTTTTGAAATCAACAACCAATTGATCTTATTTACATATTTTCCTTTAAAAAAATCTAAGAATTGTTTGACGAATTTCATTCCTCACCGACTTGGAAGCTGTAATAATACTACAAGAATTACTAACTTTTTCCTGAAAAAATAGAAAATGACTTAAAGCGTTGTAAATATAATTTAATTGCATTTTATCAGTTACCACCATTTGTGACTGATGTTTACAAGAAAAGTGAAAATTCGAGAGAAGTTGGATTGGACGGTATGCTGATACACGCCACATCAGAAAAAAATCATTTCCAGGAGAACCATATACAAAATTCATTTACAGACTGGGGACATAAAATAAATGGAACATACACATATATGTTTGGCACATTATTCGATAGAGACGCGGAAATCATGTTCGGTTCAATTCATGCAAATGAGTTATTGGATTCTGATTTCGACTCCACAATTTGTCATAGAATCTAAACTTCCATATTTTATGTACCTATTACGCTACAAATATCAAAATGGCGTAACTTAACTATATTTTTTAATTTCGATCTAAGGATACTAATCTTCGCTACTTCAGTTTTTCACGGATTTAAAAGTAAACATTGCGTGTTTATAAACGTGAATAATTGAGTACAACTGTGACAATGCCGCCAAAGCTAGATCCTAACATAATATTAACGGGAGAACAATTTGAACAATTTATAACGCGTTTGACAACTCCACTTCGGGAACAATCGCGGAATGAATTGAACGCCACACCGCTGGCTACAAATTCGTTTGCTGGAAGTTTTACAAAGTGCACATCGCGATTTAACGGTGACGAAGCTTCAGACGTTGAAGCATTCTTAGATGCTGTACTCACATTTAAAGAATGTGCATATGTATGTGATGAAAATGCACTGAGGGGACTACCTATGCTGTTCGAAGGCATAGCGAGAACATGGTGGAAGGGAATTAAAAGCAGTATCGCCGATTGGAATGCAGCAGTGACGGCTCTTCGGGACGCGTACTCGCGAAAGTTGCCCCCTCCATTAATATACCGTTCAATATGCGAACGTGAACAAAAAGACAAAGAACAAACTTAGTTATTTGTGTGCCACGTGCGTGCATTACTGTCACAATTACCTTACGTGTTGCCAGTGGATGCTCAACTCGATATGGTATACGGACTTTTGAACCGTGGAATATGAAGAAGAATGACTCGTAATGATTTCGATTCTTTCCCTACGTTATTGAAACGTGCGCGCGACATCGAAATGTCCCAACTAGAGGTGCATCAGAAGACTACAACTGAAGCAAAACTAGTAGAAAAGACAGAAAAGGAACTTCGCACTCAATGTACATTCTGTAAATACTATGGCCACAACGAAACAGATTGTATGAAAAAGGTGAAAGAAGACAGCAATAGTATAACCCAAACAAAATCGCAGAAGGCGCAAACAACGTCATCCATGGAGCAGGTAAAGCCTCAAGTTTCATGTTACGGATGTGGTACACCCGAATACATATGTAGCACCTGCCCAAACTGCAGGCCTTCTACAGCTGGTGAGTCACTACCGTCAAGTTCATTCACATTTAATATGACTACGATGTAGTACCTCATGAAAACCATCGACCCATGGTTGCAATTAACATAAATGGAGAGGAAGGTTTAGTTTGTCTGGACACAGGCTCACGTGGAAGCATTGCGGGAACCAAGCTATATCGGCTTCTCCTAGCTCAGGGGTACTCATCCGAAAGTAAGCAAATTACCATGCAATTAGCAGATGGAGAACCAAGGCGTGTGGAAGCACATTTCTTTCATGTAAACATTAAAATTATGCACAAAAGTGTACCAACAACTTTAATTGCAATTCCAGAGCATGACAGTAGTCAAACCCTCTTAGGGGTTGATTTTATTAAAAAAGCAAATATGGTACTACACCTGACAAAAGACGAATGGTATTTTAGTGACAAGCCGGATGAACGACAACCATTTTTCGCTGAAGTGGCAAATGATATAGAACCAGTGAACCAAGTTATACATGAGACACTGTCACTAGGCGCTAATGAAGGTTATCATCTAAACGACGAACAAAAGCGTCGGATGAATCTGCTATTTAGCGAATATCATGAAGTGTTTTCACCAAATATAACACCAACGCCATTCGCAGAACATTCAATACGTGTCACTGATGACACACCCATCGCGGTGCGACCCTATCGGATGACACTAGAAAAAATAAAATTCTTGGAAGAAGAAATTACACAAATGTTGGCCGACAACATAATTGAGGAATGCGAATCTCCGTATGCGGCTCCAGTCGTACTTGTTCCTAAACAAGACGGGACATACCGTATATGCATAGACTATCGTAGGCTAAATGCCATTACTATACCAGATCGCTATCCCCTCCCACGCATTGATAATTTATTGCATGCAGCAAAATAATCGAACTACATGACTACCATCGATTTACGTTTCAGATACTGGCAGGTGTCAGTGAAGGAAGAAGATCGTGACAAAAAAGCTTGACTGGACATTTTAGATTTAAAAGAATGCCCTTCGGCCTAAGGAATGCGCCATCAACATTCCAACGGCTGATAGACCAACTTAGAATGGCATTAAAAGATGTCCTAATATTGGCCTATTTAGATGACTTGATAATTATATCCAAGTTATTTGATAAACATATTGAGGACCTAAAACGGCTTTTCCAACGTCTCCAACAATATGGACTTCGAGCAAGGCGTTCAAAGTGTGCATTTGTCTGTCCAGAAGTCCGCTACTTGGGTCATATCATCACGTCAAATGGTATCAAACCGGACCCCAAGAAAATATCTGCTATTTCGGAAATGCCTACACCCACAAATGTAAAGCAGGTGCGCACATTTCTTCAAACGGGATCGTGGTTCCGCAGATTTATCCCAAATTATTCAGGAATTGCTAAACCGCTTAACGATTTGACAAAGAAGAGTGTCTCTTGGAAGTGGGGCGAAGAACAAAAAGGATCGTTCAAAACACTGAAGAACCTTCTCACATCCCCACCGATTCTAAGGCAAGTAGACCAGTCAAGACCATTTGTGTTGAAAACGGTTGCAAGTTCTTATGCCATAGGAGCTATTTTACTCCAGGGGGAGTCTCTCTTAGAACGTCCAGTTGAATATGCAAGCCGATTGCTTACGAATCCAGAGAAGAATTACAGCACTACCAAGAGAGAGAGGCCCTAGCGGTAGTATAGGATGTTAATAAGTTCAGGGGTTACCTAAAAGATGCAGAAGTAACAGTAGTTAGTGACCATCAGCCTCTGAAGTGGCTTATGAGTCTAAAATCGCCCACTGGAAGATTAGCGAGATGGGCTTTAACCTTGCAGCCTTACAACCTCCGAATAGAATATACACCTGGTCGAAATAATGTTGTAGCAGACACACTGTCACGACCATTAGGCCCAGAAGATATTATACCTGTATGCAATGTCAGCATTACGCTTCCTACAGCGTCTGCAGAAAACACACGAACTCAACAACTTGAGGATGTTGAACTCAAGGAAATCATAAACACCCTTGAGACGATGGACCATTCAGTCGATTTCGTTAAATGGACTAATCCTGAGTATATAATGAATAATGGAATCCTTTACAGGTACTCACTGTTACGTTCCAATTTTATTCCTTCTTCAAAACCTCATTTTCCCTTTCTTATTCATCGTAATTTAGCCTTGTTGCTTTTGTTGTGTAACCTAAAAATTATAGTTGTAATTTAGAGTCGAGTCATTTTAGTGAAAAAGTAGAATTAGCATATTTGTACACTCACCTAGGTTTTAATCTTTCAATATTTTCCTCGATTTTAGTGATCTAGTTTCCTTTATTTGGTAATTGTTTATATTTGTTTATGTTCTTTTGACAGTGTCAATTAGTGACAATTAGTACCGTGTTTTGTTTTATCGTTGGTTGGATGGCGCGTACAGTTCGTTTCGCTTGTGGCAAGGTAAAGCTTCGTTTACACGTCGCGCAGTAGAGTCGTGCATTAAAACTCAATTTAAAAATCGTGTGATCAATGAAAGTATAGATTCTTGTTCCCATTAGCTTAGTTATTTCTTCTTAGACCTCCTTGCATTTATTCAGAATTTAATCTTTCATATTTTACTTAATTTCGTGTTGTCCATTCCCTGAGCTGTGTATTGTAAAGCGTTCTTCTTGGTACTTGCAATCACACTTTCATTTACCGCCAAATCTGTAACTCTCTTTCTCACTCCCTTATATTATTTTGTTATCTTCTTTCTCTTTTTTCTGTTTGCACGTGGTGATGTTTTTTCACCATTTTGGAGAGTCGAAGTTTGACTATCGAAAAGTGTTGACGTAAAGTTATCGAGTCTTGGTTGTTAAAGTTTTGAGTTATATTCGTTTTCGCTATTTGCGAGTGATTTCTGCTTTTGTTATATTGCTGTGTGCAATACCCGTCTGGGGATTTGGTAGCAGAAATCCACGATTTTCTGAGTGTGCATATTTTTGGTGCAATTGGTTTGCTGTTTGGGCACATTCAGAGAAACACCCATTTTGGGGATTTGGCGCAATTGCGTAAACCCACATCATCTTTGCCGACCATCAGCGAGTCTCAAACAACCCCGTGCCACCCGCCAAGGTGCCGACAACGTCGAGGACAGTTCCAGCCGCTGAGCAGAGTTTTTGCGAGGTCACGATCCATTCCTCGGATCCAGATTCCTGTACCTGCCAGTTCGTGCCTGTTGTGGTATCAGCTAAGTGCTCGAGAACATTTGGTTTATTTATTTATTTTATTTTTTTTTACACACGTCATCTACGTTTTGGACGCCATTTTTGTGCGTAAATTTATGTTTTACATTTTACACACTTGTGATACGCTTTTATATTGGATGTCAAACCTAGTCAGTTTTAATTACACACACTTGGATTGTGATCAACATTATTATTTTGAATATAGTAGTAGTTCATTTTGTAAACTTCATTCACACATTTTGGTTATATTTTTGTTGAGACAGTTGACACTCACGGAACACTTTTTACACATTTTGTTAGTTGTAAGGAACCGTAGTGGTAAGAACTTTATTTGTTGTTTTATTCATTTGGTTAGTACGCCGTTAGTACTCGCAGTTCGCGCTGCACTGTTTCGCGCAACCCCTAATTCCCTTCACTCGTGTCGCGTCCCGGTTGATCAACCTACGGTCTGCGAGTTCGATGCACTAGGTGTGTGCTGAGTCGAGGAGCTATAGGCGGTCTCGTTACGGACAGTTCGGAGTGAATCGCGTTGTTTTATGTCAATACCATTGTGTTGCGATAAAGTTCTAGCACACTGTGTGCTCCAGGTAAAACTGTTCTGCTGTGTTCATCCGGAGAGTGTTCAACATCGTTTAGTAAAGGGGTGTGCATTTAGTAAATTGGCACCCGTCGTCTGTAAGTTGTTGTGTGTGTATAATCCAACATATTTATTTGTCAGTTTTTAATAATAACCAACTTGTGATACTTAGCTCTCGTTTGATTTCTTTCATACCTTATTTAGTCCGTCCTTTCAGCCCAACTCGAAGCAAGTTATTTGGCACCCGTCGGTCACGCAGATTTTAGGTTGGATGAAGAGTTGTAAATTTAGTGAGATCCGCACATGTTGTGTCACCTACCCCCCTTCTCAATTAGGTTTGGTCGAGAGAACTTTTAAATTGAGTGGCGCCCTTTCTTTTCCCGAGCTTCCACCCACTCCCGTCTCCACTGAGACGCCGGCACCTCGTCCAACGGTAGGGAAGACCGTACGACAACAGCTAAGCAGAAGAAGTGCGTAGCATCACCTGAAAGTAATGAAGAAGAACCGCAACTCGTAGTTCCCAAAACCCAGATCCAGGAAGTGCTGTATGAATGTCATGACTCACCACTTTCCGGACATTACGTGGTTGACAAAACATACCATAGAATCGCTGCACGATTTTACTGGACAGGTATGCGGAAGAGTGTGCAAGAACATGTCAATAAGTGTATTGATTGCCAACGGTTTAAAGTATCTAACCTAAAACCGGCTGGATTATTTCAGACCCCTGCTGTTTCAAAATGTTTTGAAACCTTATCGATGGATTTATTCGGTCCACTGCCAATGACTTAAACTAGAGAACGATGGATCTTCATCATCGAAGATGTTACAACCAAATGGGTTGAGTTATTTGCCCTCGGTGCGGCTACCGCTCAAAACTGTACAAGGATCTTGATATGAGATGAGATTATTCTTAGATACGGAACACCACGTCGCGTCATCAGCGACAATGGATCGCAATTCGTAGGAGGAATAATGCAACATGTATCACAAGCAGTCCTTGACACCAGCGTATCAACCTGAAGATAATCCCGTGGAAGGGCGTAACCGGGATCTAAAAACACAGTTGGCCATCCTGGTACAACAAAACCACACCCTTTGGAAACAGAACTTGCCCTCTATCAGGTTCGCCATGAACACCGCGAAGAGCGAAGCCACTGGTTCTACAGCAGCTTACTTGACGTTCGGCCGCGAGTTGAGAACGCCCGACGATGTCCAGTGTGATCTACGCGCCATTATTAATTCAGACAATTTTCTGCCACAGATTATTCCATATTTGCAGCGTTTAGGTAGTGTCCTAGCAACTACCCGAGAAACACAAGAAGCCCGACAAGATGCCTCCAAGGCCCAAGCCGACACCCGACGACGTGATGTGCCGCCGTTCAACACCGGAGACCTCATGCTTGTAAACATTCACGCCCTGAGCATAGCATCAGATGCCTACACAACAAAATTTGCTCCCAAGAGAAATGGTCCATACCTGGTTCGGAAGCAGATGTCACCCACTACGTTCCAAGTGGCAAAATTAAATAATCCTAATTATCCTATTGGAACATACCATGTTTCAGCCCTGAAACCCTACGTACCTGGCAGTACTCCGACAACTCCGATACGACCCATACGAGGTAGAGGACGACCCCGGAAGACATCAGTAGTCCTCAGCAGTACTCCGACAACTCCGATACGACCTCTACGTCTCAGAGGACGTCCCCGCAAGCAAGAAAGAAAAGAATCCACTTCTTGTGTCCCACCCGTGGTCGGAAGTGTGACACAAGGGAGGGGGATGTGACGAGACGCAAATGACTACATATGAGGAACCAGGGGCAGAGAGAGAAGATCACCCACTCAGCCCAGTGAGCCGCGCAGCAGTCAGCAAGCAACGATCAAGCAGTGTAGTTCAATGAGAGATAAAGTGTTATTGTTTAGTCTTTTAGTTATCGTTAATGTTTATATTAGTAATCATATCTTATAAATATGTAATTTGTTTAAGGTTAAATAAAAGTAATTAAAATTGAGTTACAGAACATATTTAATTAGTCGTATACAAACATTAATCTTATATTCATTATACAACGACGTAGTATTAAGTACATTAGTATAAAAAAATTCTAATGTTTATTATAAAATATCATTTTGCTGAATAGTAAGTAAATCTGGCAATACGGTAGTATGATAGCGTTACGGTATTCGAATCCGGAGATCCCGAGTTAGAATTCCAATCAAGCTAAAAATATATGAACTATTACGCTGATGTTCCGTGAATCTGGACTCCGTACTCTAATTGGGATTAAGTTTCTGTTGTATAGAGTAGCATATATTATTAGATAAATAAAATATTGTTACTTCCTGAAAGATAGTTTCAATAATTATAGGAAAGAAAAAGTAATAAGGATTTGAATACCTATATATTTAGTACAATTGGGAAGAATTTTGACATGTGATGAGTTACGTCGGGGAGAGATGGTAGGAAACCAAAAGAAAGAGACATGTCGCACTAGTGAGAGAGTTAGTTGACAGACCACGACTATTCAGAGTATATTTTTAACATACGGTGTAGATTAAATAGTATGTTAAAAATATGCTGTAATTAATAATGGTCTGACAACTAGCTCTCTCACTAATGTGAGATATCTCTTTCTCTTTTGTTCCCTTCCATCTCTGCCCGACGTGACGTAAGAATTTTAAATGAATAACTCTACATTCTTAAATAGTAGTTTTTGTTCGTGGTGCTTATTAATTTATTAGTCAGGCTTATAAGAAACTCAGAACCGATTTTAAAATTTTGGTTCACGTATGTATTTAAATGAAAATTTAAATATATAAACCTGAAAACCAGTGAAGTTTTATGTTTGTTGTGCTGAATAGTATACAAATTAATCAAAAAAATATTACTTATATATACACGGAGTATTTTTAAAAACAACTAATCAAACTAGATAATGACTTCATAGAATGATTATTACATACTCACATAAGTTATAGAGATATATTTTTATTCTTTTAAATAATGCTGTCACCGTTTAAGCTTTAGTAATATTTAAATAAGTGATTGAAAATATGATTGTAATAAAAATATGTTTAATTCTCTTAAATAGTAATAGATAAGGTACCAAAGAACAAAATTCACATGAAAAGCCAAAATTTGATATAAATGATCGTTTAGTTTGAAAAATTATTCAATATGTTAGTTCTTAAAGTGTTATTGATAGAAATTATAACTAAATATTAATATTAATGTGTTTTTTGTTAATAAATGCCACATTTATGTTGTATGATGATTTAATTAAAAGCACAGTAGTAAGTAGAGTGCCCATTTCGTGAATTATAGAAACAGTATTTCTTTTATATTAAATATTCAGTGTTATTGATATTAGCCTCATGCATATTTCCCTAAAACAAACAAGATTCGAAAATGTACAAATAATAAAAATCCTACTAGCGGTCGGCCTGGCTTCGCCAGGCCTCACGCTAGGCTCCACGGACACTGAAGTGAGGTTCACTTCTGTATGACAATTGACACAATATAAACTGAATTAATTCCAATCTAAAACTTTTCAATTCTGTACGTTTATTCATGCAAATAGGTCATGCAAAGACCTATTAATTGATGTCAAACACAATAGGTTTTAAATCTGTATCACTAAAACAAATGCCGCTCAAAAAAATCAATTTAATTCGCGTGCCCTTTAAAAGACATTTCATTTGATACCAATCACGATAAGTTTTAAAACACTTTCACGAGAACAATTGAAGATCAGAAAGTATTTAATTTTGTACGCGAGCTCTTCAAAAGACCTTTAATTTTATATCAAACATGATTGGTTTTAAAGCACTTTCACTAAAACAATTCTCGGTCGAATAAAATACCAATTTTATATTTGAACCCTTCAAAAGGCATGTCATTTAATATCAAATATGATATCTTTTGAACACCATTACTAAAACAATAGACGATCAAAAAGTAATAATTCATTAAATACGCGTGCCCTATAAAATTGAAACACTTTTAGTAAAATAATTGACGATTGAAATGTATTAAGTTTTGTACGCAAGCCCTTCAAAAGACCTTTCATTTGATAGCAAACACGATAGGTTTTGAACCACTTTCATTAAAACAATTGTCGATCGAATAAAATTTAATGCTGCACGCGAGTCCTTCAAAAGACCTTCCATTTGATATCAAACACGATAGGTTTTGATGCATTTTCACTAAAACAATTGACAAACGAAAATATTTAAATTTTTCATGCAAGCCCGTTAAGAGACCTTTCATTTCATACCAACACAATATGTTTTGAAGCACTTTCACTAAAACAATTGCTGATCGAAAAAGTCAATTTTGCATGCGAGCCCTTTAAAAATCCTTCTATTTGATACCAAACGCGGTATGATTCGCGAAACTTTAAATTTGAAACAATTGACATCGTAAATTCTTTAAAAACTTTTTCATATGACATTAAACACGGCATTATTCCGAATGCTTGAAATTTAAAACAATTGACGGTCGCAATGTTTAATTTTTTTCATTTCGCCTGAAAGTTCTTTAAAGCCCTTTCATATGATATCAAACACGATATGATTCGGAACACTTTAAGTTTAAAACAATTGACTGTCGTAAAATTTCAATAAAATATGTGTTTTATTTCCGAAAACATTTTGTTAAACTAACTTTTTTTTATTATATCTGAAAGTTCTTCTAAATCCCATTCATATAGCACGGTATAATTCGGAATACTTTATGTTTAAAATAATTGACGGTCGGAAAATATGTATTTTTAATTTTATCTGAAAGTTATTCTAAAGATCTTACAAATGAGACCAAACAAGTTATGATATGGAATACATTAAATTTAAAACAATTGCCTATCGTAAAATTTCAACTTTTTTAATTTCATCTGAAACTTATTCTAAAGCCCTTTCAAATGACACCTACCATGTTTTATTTCCTAATACATTTGGCTATATATTAAAAATCCTTCGGAGGTCATTTCTGATGACATTCCACATTTATATTTTATATATATACATAAAATCAATTGGAAATTTGCTTTAAACTTTATTGAAAAACTGTTGGAAATCGCTGGAATATTATTTCTGACATCGTTTTTCGAGTTATCTTTGTTTGCATTGTAGAATGCTGTGGTCATTGTTTAATTTTTTTTTACTGTATATTATTACTGCGGACAAATTATGCTTTGTTTCACTATATACTTTTAAAAATTAACGGACATTTTGTCTTCAAAATTTTATATGAGCATGAAATCAGTTGAAAACAGTTTAAAACATGTATCATTTAATGCCTAAATCAATTTTCAAAATTTTTCTAACTTGTCTAGAAATTGAAATAATTCTATCAGAAAATTCCATGCTCAAAAAAATCTATTTAATTCGCGTGCCCTTTAAAAGACATTTCATTTGATACTAAATACGATCAGTTTTAAAATACTTTCACGAAAACAATTGAAGATCTGAAAGTATTTAATTTTGTACGCGAGCTCTTCAAAAGACCTTTCATTTTATATCAAACATGATTGGTTTTAAAGTACTTTCAGTGAAACAATTCTCGGTCGAAAAAATTACCAATTTTATATTCGAGCCCTTCAAAGGCTTGTAATTTAATACCAAATATGATACACGTTTAGAAACACCTTTACTAAAACAATGGACGATAAAAAAAAATTATTAATTTAACATGCGTGCTTTTTAAAAGACCTTTCATTTGAAAACGAACACGATAGGCTTTCACTAAAACAATAGACTATCGAAAAGTATTACATATTGTGAGTGAGTCCTTCAAAAGATCTTTAATTTGATACCAAACACAATAAGATTTGAACCACTTTTTCTAAGCCAAGCCGACCGCTAGTCCTATATACTAATCGTTCTAATTCACTATATATTCCTCCGGGCGGCAACCAAACATTATGATCGCCTACAGCCTAAACGGTTTGTGCGATTGTTGTAATTTTTTTTCTAGGATTTAAAGAATGTTTGGGACTAGTGCCTTTTGGGTATTTCAGATTTTTTGAAAGTACAGTCCGCTTGAAATTAACGACAAACTTTGCAAATTTTCTTGATCGAAGCATGCACGCGTTGCTATGCATTTGAAATTTGACCGCAAGCAGAAATTTTTCAGAGCTGTCAATCACTTTTGACGTTTCGCATGAAACGTTTTTACATAAATATTTCAATTTCTAGACAAGTTGGAGAAATTTTCTAATTTGATTTAGGTATTAGAGGATTGAGGATATATGTTTTGAACGGTTTTCAATTGATTTAATGTTTGTATAAAAGTTTTTAATGATGCAACGTCCATTCCACAAATCTATGGTTAAGAAACAACATTACTTCTTATATACACGATCCAGGTTTTGAAAAATCATAGACCTAAGCTGTCATTTTTGACGTTACGCATGGAATTTTTCGATAGAATTATTTCAATTTCTAGACAAATTGTGAAAATTTTGTAATTTTATTTAGGTATTAGATGATTGAATACATGTTTTAAACTGTTTTGAATTGATTTCATGTTCAAAAAAAGTTTTAAGACCAAACGTCAATTTGACATATAGTTTGTTAAAGTATATAGTAAAACCAAGCAAAAATTGACCTCGGTGATAATATAAAGTAAAACCAAAAAGAATCTACATTGTAAAAAAAAGTTAACCGAATAAAAAAAAAAATCGGAATTTATATTCCAGCGATATTCAACAGTTTAAAAAAAAATAGAGAAAAATTAAATTTTTTCACAGTAACTCCTAGACTTTGCTGATTTGATTTCATGTTCAAATAAAGTATAAAGACAAAACGTCAATTTGACAAATAGTCTGTTAAAGTATATGGTAAAACCAAGCAAAAATTGACCTCGGTGATAATATACAGTAAAACCAAAAAGAATCTATATTGTAAAAAAAAGTTAATCGAATAAAAAAATTTCAGAATTAATATTCCAGCGATTTTAAATAGTTTAGAAAAAAAAATATAGAAAAATTACATTTTTTAAAGTAACGCTAGACTGCTGAATTTATTTCATGTTCAAATAAAGTTTTAAGACAAAGACGTCAATTTGACATATAGTCTGTTAAAGTATATAGTAAAACTAAGCAAAAATTGACCTCGGTGATAATATACAGTAATACCAAAAAGAATCTACATTGTAAAAAAAAAAATTAATCGAATAAAAAAATTTCAGAATTAATATTCCAGCGATTTTCAACAGTTAAAAAAAATTCAACTATTTCGAATCACGTCATGTTTGGTATTATATGAAGGGGCATTAATAGAACTTTTAAATGCAAGTAGAAAAAATTGAAAATTCACGATAGGCAACTGTTTGAAAATTTAACTATTCCGAATCATGTCGTGTTTGGTATCATATGAAAGGGCATTAAAAGACCTTTTAAATGCAATATGAAAAAATTGAAAATTTACGATAGGCAACTGTTTGAAAATTCAACTTTACCGAATCATGTCGTGTTTGGTATCATATGAAAGGGCATTAAAAGACCTTTTAAATGCAATTGGAAATAATTGAAAATTTACGATAGGCAACTGTTTAAAAATTCAACTATTCCGAATCATGTCGTGTTTGGTATCATATGAAAGGGCATTAAAAGACCATTTAAATGTAATTGGAAAAAATTGAAAATTTGCGATAGGCAATTGTTTGGAAATTCAACTATTCAGAATCATGCCGTGTTTGGTATCATATGAAAGGGCATAAAAAGTACTTTCGAATGCAATATGAAAAAATTTAAAATTTACGATAGGCAACTGTTTAAAAATTCAACTTTTCCGAATCATGTCGTGTTTGGTATCATATGAAAGAGCATTAAAAGACCTTTTAAATGTAATTGGTAAAATTTAAAATTTGCGATAGGCAATTGTTTGAAAATTCAACTATTCAGAATCATGCCGTGTTTGGTATCATATGAAAGGGCATAAAAGTACTTTCGAATGCAATAAGAAAAAAATGAAAATTTACAATAGGCAACTGTTTGAAAATTCAACTATTCCGAATCATGTCGTGTTTGGTATCATATGAAAGGGCATTAAAAGACCTTTTAAATGTAATTGGAAAAAATTTAAAATTTGCGATAGGCAATTGTTTGAAAATGTAACTATTCAGAATCATGCCGTGTTTGGTATCATATGAAAGGGCATTAAAAGTACTTTCGAATGCAATATGAAAAAATTGAAAATTTACGATAGGCAACTGTTTGAAAATTCAACTATTTCGAATCATGTCGTGTTTGGTATCATATGAAAGGGCATTAAAAAAACTTTTAAATGCAGTTGGAAAATATTGAAAATATACGATAGGCAACTGTTTGAAAATTCAACTATTCAGAATCATGTCGTGTTTGGTATCATATGAAAGGGCATTTAAAGACCTTTCAAATGTAATTGGAAAAAATTTAAAATTTGCGATAGGCAATTGTTTGAAAATTCAACTATTCAGAATCATGCCGTGTTTGGTATCATATGAAAGGGCATTAAAAGACATTTTAAATGCAATTTGAAAAAATTTAAAATTTACGATAGGCAACTGTTTGAAAATTCAACTATTCAGAATCATGTCGTGTTTGGTATCATATAAAAGGGCATTAAAAGGCCTTTCAAATGCTATTGGAAAAAAATTAAAATTTACGATAGGCAATTGTTTTAAAATACAACTATTCCGAATCATGACGTGTTTGGTATCATATGAAAGGGCATTAAAAGACATTTTAAATGCAATTTGAAAAAATTTAAAATTTACGATAGGCAACTGTTTGAAAATTTAACTATTCCAAATCATGTCGTGTTTGGTATCATATGAAAGGGCATTAAAAGCCCTTTCAAATGCAATTGGAAAAAATTTAAAATTTACGATAGGCAACTGTTGGAAAATTCAATTATTCCGAATCATGTTGTGTTTGGTATCATATGAAAGGGCATTATAAGACCTTTCAAATGCAATTGGCAAAAATTAAAAATTTGCGATAGGCAATTGTTTGAAAATTCAACTATTCAGAATCATGCCGTGTTTGGTATCATATGAAAGGGCATTAAAAGACCTTTCAAATGCAATTGCAAAAAATTTAAAATTTACGATAGGCAGTTGTTCGAAAATTCAACTATTCAGAATCACGTCATGTTTGGTATCATATGAAAGGGCATTAAAAGACCTTTCAAATGCAATTGCAAAAAATTTAAAATTTACGATAGGCAGTTGTTCGAAAATTCAACTATTCAGAATCATGTCGTGTTTGGAATCATATGAAAGGGCGTTAAAAGACCTTTTAAATGTAATTGGAAAAAATTAAAAATTTGCGATAGGCAATTGTTTGAAATTTTAACTATTCAGAATCATGCCGTGTTTGGTATCATATGAAAGGGCCATTAAAAGTACTTTCGAATGCAATAAGAAAAAAATGAAAATTTACAATAGGCAACTGTTTGAAAATTCAACTATTCCGAATCATGGCGTGTTTGGTATTATATGAAAGGGCATTAAAAGATCTTTTTAATGCAATTGGAAAAAATTTAAAATTCACGATAGGCAACTGTTTGAAAATTCAACTATTCCGAATCATGTCGTGTTTGGTGTCATATGAAAGGGCATTAAAAGACCATTTATATGCAATTGGAACAAATTGAAAATTTACGATAGGCAACTGTTTGAAAATTCAACTATTCCGAATCATGTCGTGTTTAGTATCACATGAAAGGGCATTAAAAGACCTTTCAAATGCAATCGGAAAAAATTTAAAATTTACGATAGGCAATTGTTTTAAAATACAACTATTCCGAATCATGTCGTGTTTGGTATCATATGAAAGGGCATTAAAAGACCTTTTAAATGCAATTGGAAAAAATTGAAAATTCACGATAGGCAACTGTTTGAAAATTCAACTATTCCGAATCATGTCGTGTTTGGTATCATATGAAAGGGCATTAAAAGACCTTTCAAATGCAATTGGAAAAAATTTAAAATTTACGATAGGCAATTGTTTTAAAATACAACTATTCCGAATCATGACGTGTTTGGTATCATATGAAAAGGCATTAAAAGACCTTTTAAATATAATTGGAAAAAATTTAAAATTTACGATAGGCAATTGCTTGAAAATACAACTATTCCGAATCATGTCGTATTTTCCAACGATTTCCAACAGTTTTTCAAAAAGAGAAAAAGAGAAAAAATTCAACTGATTTCATGTACATATAAAATATAAATGTGGAACTATCAGAAATGATGTCCGAAGAATTTCTCTTAGTTTAACAAAATCTTTTTGGAAATAAAACACGTATCTGATTGAAATTTTACGACTGTCAATGTGACAAATAGTTTTTAAAAGTATATAGTAAAACAAAGCAAAATTTGTCCTCGGCAGTAATATACAGTAAAATCCAAAAATATCTTTAGATGAGCAGAAGTACAGAAATAAAAAGTTTTAGATCGTAATTCAATTAAACCTTACTTCAGTGTCCGCGGAGCCTAGCGAAAAGGCCTGGCGAAGCCAGGCCGAACGCTAGTCCTATATACTAATCGGCTTAATTCACTATAGATTCATCACGGCGGCAACCAGACTTTAGACACGGCTACAGCTTAAACGGTTTGTGCGATTGTTGTGAATTTTTTTCTAGGATTTAAAGAATGTTTGGGACTAGTGCCTTTTGGGTATTTCAGATTTTTTAAAAGTACAGTCTGCTTGAAATTAACGACAAACTTTGCAAATTTTCTTGATCGAAGCATGCACGCGTTGCTATGCATTTGAAATTTGACCGCAAGCAGAAATTTTTCAGACCTGTCAATCACTTTTGACGTTTCACGTGAAACATTTTTACATTAATATTTCAATTTCTAGACAAGTTGGAGACATTTTCTAATTTGATTTAGGTATTAGAAGATTGAGGACATATGTTTTGAACGGTTTTCTATAGATTTAATGTTTGTATAAAAGTTTTTAATGATGCAACGTCCATTTGACAAATCTATGGTTAAGAAACAACATTACCTCTTATATACACGATCTAGGTTTTGAAAAATCATAGACCTAAGCTGTCATTTTTGACGTTACGCATGGAATTTTTCGATAGAATTATTTCAATTTCTAGACAAATTGTGAAAATTTTGTAATTTTATTTAGGTATTAGATGATTGAATACATGTTTTAAACTGTTTTGAATTGATTTCATGTTCAAAAAAAGTTTTAAGACCAAACGTCAATTTGACATATAGTTTGTTAAAGTATATAGTAAAACCAAGCAAAAATTTACCTCGGTGATAATATAAAGTAAAACCAAAAAGAATCTACATTGTAAAAAAAAGTTAACCGAATAAAAAAAAAAATCGGAATTTATATTCCAGCGATATTCAACAGTTTAAAAAAAAATAGAGAAAAATTAAATTTTTTCACAGTAACTCCTAGACTTTGCTGATTTGATTTCATGTTCAAATAAAGTATAAAGACAAAACGTCAATTTGACAAATAGTCTGTTAAAGTATATGGTAAAAACCAAGCAAAAATTGACCTCGGTGATAATATACAGTAAAACCAAAAAGAATCTATATTGTAAAAAAAAGTTAATCGAATAAAAAAATTTCAGAATTAATATTCCAGCGATTTTAAATAGTTTAGAAAAAAAAATATAGAAAAATTACATTTTTTAAAGTAACGCTAGACTGCTGAATTTATTTCATGTTCAAATAAAGTTTTAAGACAAAGACGTCAATTTGACATATAGTCTGTTAAAGTATATAGTAAAACTAAGCAAAAATTGACCTCGGTGATAATATACAGTAATACCAAAAAGAATCTACATTGTAAAAAAAAAATTAATCGAATAAAAAAATTTCAGAATTAATATTCCAGCGATTTTCAACAGTTAAAAAAAATTCAACTATTTCGAATCACGTCATGTTTGGTATTATATGAAGGGGCATTAATAGAACTTTTAAATGCAAGTAGAAAAAATTGAAAATTCACGGTAGGCAACTGTTTGAAAATTTAACTATTCCGAATCATGTCGTGTTTGGTATCATATGAAAGGGCATTAAAAGACCTTTTAAATGCAATATGAAAAAATTGAAAATTTACGATAGGCAACTGTTTGAAAATTCAACTTTACCGAATCATGTCGTGTTTGGTATCATATGAAAGGGCATTAAAAGACCTTTTAAATGCAATTGGAAATAATTGAAAATTTACGATAGGCAACTGTTTAAAAATTCAACTATTCCGAATCATGTCGTGTTTGGTATCATATGAAAGGGCATTAAAAGACCATTTAAATGTAATTGGAAAAAATTGAAAATTTGCGATAGGCAATTGTTTGGAAATTCAACTATTCAGAATCATGCCGTGTTTGGTATCATATGAAAGGGCATAAAAAGTACTTTCGAATGCAATAAGAAAAAATTGAAAATTTACGATAGGCAACTGTTTAAATATTCAACTATTCCGAATCATGTCGTGTTTGGTATCATATGAAAGGGCATTAAAAGACCTTTCAAATGCAATTGGAAAAAATTTAAAATTTACGATAGGCAGTTGTTTGGAAATTCAACTATTCAGAATCATGCCGTGTTTGGTATCATATGAAAGGGCATTAAAAGACCTTTTAAATGCAATTGGAAATAATTGAAAATTTACGATAGGCAACTGTTTAAAAATTCAACTATTCCGAATCATGTCGTGTTTGGTATCATATGAAAGGGCATTAAAAGACCATTTAAATGTAATTGGAAAAAATTGAAAATTTGCGATAGGCAATTGTTTGGAAATTCAACTATTCAGAATCATGCCGTGTTTGGTATCATATGAAAGGGCATAAAAAGTACTTTCGAATGCAATATGAAAAAATTTAAAATTTACGATAGGCAACTGTTTAAAAATTCAACTTTTCCGAATCATGTCGTGTTTGGTATCATATGAAAGAGCATTAAAAGACCTTTTAAATGTAATTGGTAAAATTTAAAATTTGCGATAGGCAATTGTTTGAAAATTCAACTATTCAGAATCATGCCGTGTTTGGTATCATATGAAAGGGCATAAAAGTACTTTCGAATGCAATAAGAAAAAAATGAAAATTTACAATAGGCAACTGTTTGAAAATTCAACTATTCCGAATCATGTCGTGTTTGGTATCATATGAAAGGGCATTAAAAGACCTTTTAAATGTAATTGGAAAAAATTTAAAATTTGCGATAGGCAATTGTTTGAAAATGCAACTATTCAGAATCATGCCGTGTTTGGTATCATATGAAAGGGCATTAAAAGTACTTTCGAATGCAATATGAAAAAATTGAAAATTTACGATAGGCAACTGTTTGAAAATTCAACTATTCCGAATCATGTCGTGTTTGGTATCATATGAAAGGGCATTAAAAAAACTTTTAAATGCAGTTGGAAAATATTGAAAATATACGATAGGCAACTGTTTGAAAATTCAACTATTCAGAATCATGTCGTGTTTGGTATCATATGAAAGGGCATTTAAAGACCTTTCAAATGTAATTGGAAAAAATTTAAAATTTGCGATAGGCAATTGTTTGAAAATTCAACTATTCAGAATCATGCCGTGTTTGGTATCATATGAAAGGGCATTAAAAGACATTTTAAATGCAATTTGAAAAAATTTAAAATTTACGATAGGCAACTGTTTGAAAATTCAACTATTCAGAATCATGTCGTGTTTGGTATCATATAAAAGGGCATTAAAAGGCCTTTCAAATGCTATTGGAAAAAAATTAAAATTTACGATAGGCAATTGTTTTAAAATACAACTATTCCGAATCATGACGTGTTTGGTATCATATGAAAGGGCATTAAAAGACATTTTAAATGCAATTTGAAAAAATTTAAAATTTACGATAGGCAACTGTTTGAAAATTTAACTATTCCAAATCATGTCGTGTTTGGTATCATATGAAAGGGCATTAAAAGCCCTTTCAAATGCAATTGGAAAAAATTTAAAATTTACGATAGGCAACTGTTGGAAAATTCAATTATTCCGAATTATGTTGTGTTTGGTATCATATGAAAGGGCATTATAAGACCTTTCAAATGCAATTGGCAAAAATTAAAAATTTGCGATAGGCAATTGTTTGAAAATTCAACTATTCAGAATCATGCCGTGTTTGGTATCATATGAAAGGGCATTAAAAGACCTTTCAAATGCAATTGCAAAAAATTTAAAATTTACGATAGGCAGTTGTTCGAAAATTCAACTATTCAGAATCACGTCATGTTTGGTATCATATGAAAGGGCATTAAAAGACCTTTCAAATGCAATTGCAAAAAATTTAAAATTTACGATAGGCAGTTGTTCGAAAATTCAACTATTCAGAATCATGTCGTGTTTGGAATCATATGAAAGGGCGTTAAAAGACCTTTTAAATGTAATTGGAAAAAATTAAAAATTTGCGATAGGCAATTGTTTGAAATTTTAACTATTCAGAATCATGCCGTGTTTGGTATCATATGAAAGGGCCATTAAAAGTACTTTCGAATGCAATAAGAAAAAAATGAAAATTTACAATAGGCAACTGTTTGAAAATTCAACTATTCCGAATCATGGCGTGTTTGGTATTATATGAAAGGGCATTAAAAGATCTTTTTAATGCAATTGGAAAAAATTTAAAATTTACGATAGGCAACTGTTTGAAAATTCAACTATTCCGAATCATGTCGTGTTTAGTATCACATGAAAGGGCATTAAAAGACCTTTCAAATGCAATCGGAAAAAATTTAAAATTTACGATAGGCAATTGTTTTAAAATACAACTATTCCGAATCATGTCGTGTTTGGTATCATATGAAAGGGCATTAAAAGACCTTTTAAATGCAATTGGAAAAAATTGAAAATTCACGATAGGCAACTGTTTGAAAATTCAACTATTCCGAATCATGTCGTGTTTGGTATCATATGAAAGGGCATTAAAAGACCTTTCAAATGCAATTGGAAAAAATTTAAAATTTACGATAGGCAATTGTTTTAAAATACAACTATTCCGAATCATGACGTGTTTGGTATCATATGAAAAGGCATTAAAAGACCTTTTAAATATAATTGGAAAAAATTTAAAATTTACGATAGGCAATTGCTTGAAAATACAACTATTCCGAATCATGTCGTATTTTCCAACGATTTCCAACAGTTTTTCAAAAAGAGAAAAAGAGAAAAAATTCAACTGATTTCATGTACATATAAAATATAAATGTGGAACTATCAGAAATGATGTCCGAAGAATTTCTCTTAGTTTAACAAAATCTTTTTGGAAATAAAACACGTATCTGATTGAAATTTTACGACTGTCAATGTGACAAATAGTTTTTAAAAGTATATAGTAAAACAAAGCAAAATTTGTCCTCGGCAGTAATATACAGTAAAATCCAAAAATATCTTTAGATGAGCAGAAGTACAGAAATAAAAAGTTTTAGATCGTAATTCAATTAAACCTTACTTCAGTGTCCGCGGAGCCTAGCGAAAAGGCCTGGCGAAGCCAGGCCGAACGCTAGTCCTATATACTAATCGGCTTAATTCACTATAGATTCATCACGGCGGCAACCAGACTTTAGACACGGCTACAGCTTAAACGGTTTGTGCGATTGTTGTGAATTTTTTTCTAGGATTTAAAGAATGTTTGGGACTAGTGCCTTTTGGGTATTTCAGATTTTTTAAAAGTACAGTCTGCTTGAAATTAACGACAAACTTTGCAAATTTTCTTGATCGAAGCATGCACGCGTTGCTATGCATTTGAAATTTGACCGCAAGCAGAAATTTTTCAGACCTGTCAATCACTTTTGACGTTTCACGTGAAACATTTTTACATTAATATTTCAATTTCTAGACAAGTTGGAGACATTTTCTAATTTGATTTAGGTATTAGAAGATTGAGGACATATGTTTTGAACGGTTTTCTATTGATTTAATGTTTGTATAAAAGTTTTTAATGATGCAACGTCCATTTGACAAATCTATGGTTAAGAAACAACATTACCTCTTATATACACGATCTAGGTTTTGAAAAATCATAGACCTAAGCTGTCATTTTTGACGTTACGCATGGAATTTTTCGATAGAATTATTTCAATTTCTAGACAAATTGTGAAAATTTTGTAATTTTATTTAGGTATTAGATGATTGAATACATGTTTTAAACTGTTTTGAATTGATTTCATGTTCAAAAAAAGTTTTAAGACCAAACGTCAATTTGACATATAGTTTGTTAAAGTATATAGTAAAACCAAGCAAAAATTGACCTCGGTGATAATATACAGTAAAACCTAAAAGAATCTACATTGTAAAAAAAAGTTTATCGAATAAAAAAATTTCAGAATTAATATTCCAGCGATTTTCAACAGTTTAAAAAAAAATAGAGAAAAATTACATTTTTTTACAGTAACTCTAGACTTTGTTGAATTGATTTCATGTTCAAATAAAGTTTTAAGACAAAGACTTCAATTTGACATATAGTCTGTTAAAGTATATAGTAAAACCAAGCAAAAATTTACCTCGGTGATAATATACAATAAAACCAAAAAGAATCTACATTGTAAAAAAAAATTAATCGAATAAAAAAATTTCAGAATTAATATTCCTGCGATTTTCAACAGTTTTAAAAAAAAATTCAACTATCATGTCATGTTTGGTATCATATGAAAGGGCATTAAAAGAACTTTTAAATGCAATTAGAAAAAATTGAAAATTCACGATAGGCAACTGTTTGAAAATTTAACTATTCCGAATCATGTCGTGTTTGGTATTATAGGAAAGGGCATTAAAAGACCTTTCAAATGCAATTGGAAAAAATTTAAAACTTACGATAGGCAATTGTTTGAAAATACAACTATTCCGAATCATGTCGTGTTTGGTATCATATGAAAGGGCATTAAAAGACCTTTTAAATGCAATTTGAAAAAATTGAAAATTTACGATAGGCAACTGTTTGAAAATTCAACTATTCCGAATCATGTCGTGTTTAATATCATATGAAACGGCATTAAAAGAACTTATAAATGCAGTTGGAAAAAATTGAAAATATACGATAGGCAACTGTTTGAAAATTCAAGTATTCAGAATCATGTCGTGTTTGGTATCATGTGAAAGGGCATTAAAAGACCTTTCAAATGCAATAGGAAAAAAATTTAAAATTTACGTAGGCAACTGTTTGAAAATTCAACTATTCCGAATCATGTCGTGTTTGGTATCATATGAAAGGGCATTAAAAGACCTTTTAAATGCAATTTGAAAAAATTGAAAATTTACGATAGGCAACTGTTTGAAAATTCAACTATTCCGAATCATGTCGTGTTTAATATCATATGAAACGGCATTAAAAGAACTTATAAATGCAGTTGGAAAAAATTGAAAATATACGATAGGCAACTGTTTGAAAATTCAACTATTCAGAATCATGTCGTGTTTAGTATCATATAAAAGGACATTTAAAGATCTTTCAAATGCAATTGGAAAAAATTAAAAATTTACGATAGGCAACTGTTTAAAAATTCAACTATTCCGAATCATGTCGTGTTTGGTATCATATGAAAGGGCATTGAAAGACCTTTCAAATGTAATTGGAAAAAATTTAAAATTTGCGATAGGCAATTGTTTGAAAATTCAACTTTTCAGATTCATGCCGTGTTTGGTATCATATGAAAGGGCATTAAACGTACTTTCGAATGCAATATGAAAAAATTGAAAATTTACGATAGGCAACTGTTTGAAAATTCATCTATTCCGAATCATGTCGTGTTTGGTATCATATGAAAGGGTATTAAAAGACCTTTTAAATGCAATTGGAAAAAATTGAAAATTCACGATAGGCAACTGTTTGAAAATTCAACTATTCCGAATCATGTCGTGTTTGGTATCATATGAAAGGGCATTAAAAGGCATTTTAAATGCAATATGAAAAAATTGAAAATTTACGATAGGCAACTGTTTGAAAATTCAACTATTCCGAATCATGTCGTGATTGGTATCATATGAAAGGGCATTAAAAGACTTTTCAAATGCAATTGGAAAAATTTTAAAATTTACGATAGGTAATTGTTTTAAAATACAACTATTCCGAATCATGTCGTGTTTGGTATCATATGAAAGGGCATTAAAAGACCTTTCAAATGCAATTGGAAAAAATTTAAAATTTACGATAGGCAATTGCTTGAAAATACAACTATTCCGAATCATGTCGTGTTTTCCAACGATTTCCAAAAGTTTTTCAAAAAGTTAAGAGAATAAATTCAACTGATTTCATGTACATACAGGATGGTCCATTTAAAGTATTATCAGGAAATAACTCGGAAACTATAAATTTTACGCAAAAATGACCTAGACGAAAAACAATCGTACAAAAGGGGGCCATAATAACGAAATATTGGTTTTGTCCTAGATGGCGCTGTTGTCGCTAAATCATGGTCAACTCAATTTTTTTAAATGAAAACCCCTATTTTTTATTAAAGAATCAGATTCCTCGTTAAAAAAAGAAGAATTTATTTAGTTCACTTTTTCGTCAGCATGATAGATCACGCTATAATCGCGAAAAATGATGTTGCTTTCGGACGTTCCTGTATTAGAGCTTATGCTTAATTTAATTAAAATCTAAAATAAAATGCAATTTAAATTTACACCATATGATTTTAGACAGAATGTAAACAATCAGATGAACTATATTTTATAAAAATGACAATTGAATGTAATGAGACTATTTCTGATTTTAGATGTGCGTGTTAGTGGATGCGCTTGCATGCACACAAACAAAAACTAACAAACTCACAAACTCACACACACACAAACTCAAATAATACACACACACACACAGCCGCGCGCATAAGCTCTAATACAGGAACGTCCGAAAGCAACATCATTTTTCGCAATTACAGCGTCATCTATCATGCTGACGAAAAAGTGAACTAAATAAATTCTTCTTTTTTTTAACGAAAAATCTGATTCTTTAATAAAAAATAGGGGTTTTCATTAAAAAAAATTGAGTTGACCATGATTTAGCAACAACAGCGCCATCTAGGACAAAACCAATATTTCGTTATTATGGCCCTCTTTTGTACGATTGTTTTTCGTCTAGGTCATTTTTGCGTAAAATTTATAGTTTCCGAGATATTTCCTGATAACACTTTAAATGGACCATCCTGTATAAAATATAAATGTGGAACTATCAGAAATGATGTCCGAAGAATTTTTCTTAGTTGAACAAAATCTTTTTGGAAATAAAACACGTATCTGATTGAAATTTTACGACTGTCAATGTGACAAATAGTTTTTAAAAGAATATAGTAAAACAAAGCAAAATTTGTCCTCGGCAGTAATATACAGTAAAATCAAAAAATATCTTTAGATGAGCAGAAGTACAGAAATAAAAAGATTTAGATCGTAATTCAATTAAACCTTACTTCAGTGTCCGCGGAGCCTAGCGAAAAGGCCTGGCGAAGCCAGGCCGAACACTAGTCCTATATACTAATCGGCTTAATTCACTATAGATTCATCACGGCGGCAACCAGACTTTAGACACGGCTACAGCTTAAACGGTTTGTGCGATTGTTGTGAATTTTGTTCTAGGATTTAAAGAATGTTTGGGACTAGTGCCTTTTGGGTATTTCAGATTTTTTAAAAGTACAGTCCGCTTGAAATTAACGACAAACTTTGCAAATTTTCTTGATCGAAGTATGCACGCGTTGCTATGCATATGAAATTTGACCGCAAGCAGAAATTTTTCAGACCTGTCAATCACTTTTGACGTTTCGCATGAAACATTTTTATATAAATATTTCAATTTCTAGACAAGTTGGAGACATTTTCTAATTTGATTTAGGTATTAGAAGATTGAGGACATATGTTTTGAACGGTTTTCTATTGATTTAATGTTTGTATAAAAGTTTTTAATGATAAATCTTCCAGTTGACAAATCTATGGTTAAGAAACAACATTACCTCTTATATACACGATCCAGGTTTTGAAAAATCATAGACCTAAGCTGTCATTTTTGACGTAACGCATGGAAATTTTCGATAGAATTATTTCAATTTCTAGACAAATTGTGAAAATTTTGTAAATTGATTTAGGTATTAGATGATTGAGGATACATGTTTTAAACTGTTTTGAATTGATTTCATGTTAAAAAAAAGTTTTAAGACCAAACGTCAATTTGACATATAGTTTGTTAAAGTATATAGTAAAACCCAGCAAAAATAGACCTCGGTGATAATATACAGTAAAACCAAAAAGAATCTACTTTATAAAAAAAGAATAAAAAAATTTCAGAATTAATATTCCAGCGATTTTAAACAGTTTAGAAAAAAAATATAGAAAAATAACATTTTTGTACAGTAACTATAAACTGTTTTAAATTGATTTCATGTTCAAATAAACTTTTAAGACAAAAACGTCAATTTGACAAATAGTCTGTTAAAGTATATAGTAAAACCAAGCAAAAATTGATCTCGGTGATAATATACAGTAAAACCAAAAAGAATCTACATTGTAAAAAAAAGTTAATAGAATAAAAAAATTTCAGAATTAATATTGCAGCGATTTTCAACAGTTTAACAAAAAAATAGAGAAAAATTACATTTTTTTACAGTAACTCTAGACTTGCTGAATTGATTTCATGTTCAAATAAAGTTTTAAGACGAAACGTCAATTTGACAAATAATCTGTTAAAGTATATAGTAAAACCAAGCAAAAATTTACCTCGGTGATAATATACAGTAAAACCAAAAAGAATCTACATAGTAAAAAAGGTAATTGAATAAAAAAATTTCAGAATTCATATTCCAGCGATTTTCAACAGTTTAACAAAAAATAGAGAAAAATTACATTTTTTTACAGTATCTCTTGACTTTGCTGAATTGATTTCATGTTCAAATAAAGTTTTAAGACAAAACGTCAATTTGACAAATGGTTTGTTAAAGTATATAGTAAAACCAAGCAAAAATGGACCTCGGTGATAATATACAGTAAAACCAAAAGAAATCTACATAGTAAAAAAAGGTAATTGAATAAAAAAATTTCAGAATTCATATTCCAGCGATTTTCAACAGTTTAACAAAAAATAGAGAAAAATTACATTTTTTACAGCAACTCTAGACTTGCTGAATTGATTTCATGTTCAAATAAAATTTTAAGACAAAACGTCAATTTGCCAAATAGTTTGTTAAAGTATATAGTAAAACCAAGCAAAAATGGACCTCGGTGATAATATACTGTAAAACAAAAAAAATCTACATAGTAAAAAAAGTTAACTAAATAAAAAAATTTCAGACATAATATTCCAGCGATTTACAACAGTTTAAAAAAAAATAAAGAAAAATTACATTTTTTTACAGTAACTCTAGACTTTGTTGAATTGATTCCATGTTCAAATAAAGTTTTAAGACAAAACGTTAATTTGACAAATAGTTTCTAAAGTATATAGTAAAACCAAGCAAAAATGGACCTCGGTGATAATATACAGTAAAACCAAAAGAAATCTACATAGCAAAAGAAGTTAATTGATTAAAAAAATTTCAGAATTAATATTCCAGCGATTTTCAACAGTTTAAAAAAAAATAGAGAAAAATTAAATTTTTTTTAGTAACTCTAGTCATGCTGAATTGATTTCATGTTCAAATAAAGTTTTAAGACAAAACGTTAATTTGACAAATAGTTTGTTAAAGTATATAGTAAAACCAAGCAAAAATGGAGCTCGGTGATAATATACAGTAAAACCAAAAAGAATCTACATAGTAAAAAAAGGTAATTGAATAAAAAAATTTCAGAATTAATATTCCAGCGATTTTCAACAGTTCAAAAAAAAAAATTCCCGTTATGTTTGGTATCATATGAAAGGGCATTAAAAGAACTTTTAAATGCAATTAGAAAAAATTGAAAATTCACGATAGGCAACTATTTGAAAATTCAACTATTCCGAATCATGTCGTGATTGGTATCATATGAAAGGGCATTAAAAGACTTTTTAAATGCAATTGGAAAAATTGAAAATTCACGATAGGCAACTGTTTGAAAATTCAACTATTCAGGATCATGTCGTGTTTGGTATCATATGAAAGAGCATTAAGAGATCTTTTAAATGCAATTGGAAATAATTGAACATATACGATAGGCAACTGTTTAAAAATTCAACTATTCCGAATCATGTCGTATTTGGTATCATATGAAAGGGCATTAAAAGACCTTTTAAATGCAATTGGAAAAAATTGAAAATTTATGATAGGAAACTGTTTGAAAATTCAACTATTCAGAATCATGTCGTATTTGGTATCATATGAAAGGGCATTAAAAGACCTTTCAAATGCAATTGGAAAAAAAAAATTTACAATAGGCAATTGTTTGAAAATACAACTATTCCGAATCATGTCGTGTTTGGTATCATATGAAAGGGCATTAAAAGACCTTTTAAATGCAATTGGAAATAATAGAAAATTTACGATAGGCAACTGTTTAAAAATTCAACTATTCCGAATCATGTCGTGTTTGGTATCATATGAAAGGGCATTAAAAGACCTTTTAAATGTAATTGGAAAAATTTAAAATTTGAGATAGGCAATTGTTTGAAAATTCAACTATTCAGAATCATGCCGTGTTTGGTATCATATGAAAGGGTATAAAAAGTACTTTCGAATGCAATATGAAAAAATTAAAATTTTACGTAGGCAACTGTTTAAAAATTCAACTATTCCGAATCATGTCGTGTTTGGTATCATATGAAAGGGCATTAAAAGACCTTTTAAATGTAATTGGAAAAATTTAAAATTTGAGATAGGCAATTGTTTGAAAATTCAACTATTCAGAATCATGCCGTGTTTGGTATCATATGAAAGGGTATAAAAAGTACTTTCGAATGCAATATGAAAAAATTAAAATTTTACGTAGGCAACTGTTTAAAAATTCAACTATTCCGAATCATGTCGTGTTTGGTATCATATGAAAGGACAATAAAAGTACTTTCGAATGCAATATGAAAAAATTGAAAATTTACGATAGGCAACTGTTTGAAAATTCAACTATTCCGAATCATGTCGTGTTTGGTATCATATGAAAGGGCATTAAAAGACCTTTCAAATGCAATTGGAATAAAATTAAAATTTACGATAGGCAGTTGTTTGAAAATTCAACTATTCCGAATCATGTCGTGTTTGGTATCATATGAAAGGGCATTAAAATACATTTTAAATGCAATTGGAAAAAATTGAAAATTTACGATAGGCAACTGTATGAAAATTCAATTATTCCGAATCATGTCGTGTTTGGTATCATATGAAAGAGCATTAAAAGACCTTTCAAATTAAATTGGAAAAAATTAAAATGTAATTGGAAAAAATTTAAAATTTACGGTAGGCAATTGTTTGAAAATACAACTATTCCGAATCATGTCATGTTTGATATCAAATGAAATGACATTAAAAGACCTTTTAAATGCAATTGGAAAAAAATGAAAATTTACGATAGGCAACTGTTTGAAAATTCAACCATTCAGAATCATGTTGTGTTTGGTATCATATGAAAGGGCATTAAAAGACCTTTCAAATGCAATTGGAAAAAATTTTAAATTTACGATAGGCAGTTGTTTGAAAATTCAACTATTCCGAATCATGTCATGTTTGGTATCATATGAAAGGGCATTAAAAGACCTTTTAAATGCAATTGAAAAAAATTGAAAATTTACGATAGGCAACTGTTTGAAAATTCAATTATTCCGAATCATGTCGTGTTTGGTATCATATGATAGGGCATTAAAAGACCTTTCAAATGCAATTGGAAAAAATTTAAAATTTACGATAGGCAATTGTTTGAAAATACAACTATTCCGAATCATGTCGTGTTTGATTAAAAGACCTTTTAAATGCAATTGGAAACAATTGAAAATTTGCGATAGGCAATTGTTTGAAAATTCAACTATTCAGAATCATGCCGTGTTTGGTATTATAGGAAAGGGCATTAAAATTACTTTCGAGTGCAATATGAAAAAATTGAAAATTTACGATAGGCAACTGTTTGAAAATTCAACTATTCCGAATCATGTCGTGTTTGGTATCATATGAAAGGGCATTAAAAGACTTTTTAAATGCAATTGGAAAAATTGAAAATTTACGATAGGCAGTTGTTTGAAAATTCAACTATTCAGAATCACGTCATGTTTGGGATCATATGAAAGGGCATTAAAAGACCTTTAAAATGCAATTGGAAATAATTGAAAATTTACGATAGGTAACTGTTTAAAAATTCAACTATTCCGAATCATGTCGTGTTTAGTGTCATACGAAAGGGCATTAAAAGACCTTTTAAATGTAATTGGAAAAAATTTAAAATTTGTTATAGGCAACTGTTTGAAAATTCAACTATTCAGAATCATGCCGTGTTTGGTATCATATGAAAGGGCATTAAAAGTACTTTCGAATGCAATAAGAAAAAATTGAAAATTTACGATAGGCAACTGTTTGAAAATTCAACTATTCCGAATCTTGTCGTGTTTGGTATCATATGAAAGGGCATTAAAAGAACTTTTAAATGCAGTTGGAAAAAATTGAAAATATACGATAGGCAACTGTTTCAAAATTCAACTATTCAGAATCATGTCGTGTTTGGTATCATATGAAAGGGCATTTAAAGACCTTTCAAATGAATGGAAAATATTAAAAATTTACGATAGGCAATTTTTTGAAAATACAACTATTCCGAATCATGTCGTGTTTGGTATCATATGAAAGGGCATTAAAAGACCTTTCAAATGCAATTGGAAAAAATTTAAAATTTACGATAGGCAGTTGTTTGAAAATTCAAGTATTCAGAATCACGTCATGTTTGGTATCATATGAAAGGGCATTAAAAGACCTTTTAAATGCAATATGAAAAAATTGAAAATTTACGATAGGCAACTGTTTAAAAATTCAACTATTCCGAATCATGTCGTGTTTGGTATCATATGAAAGGGCATTAAGAGACCTTTTAAATGTAATTGGAAAAAATTGAAAATTTGCGATAGGCAATTGTTTGAAAATTCAACTATTCAGAATCATGCCGTGTTTGGTATCATATGAAAGGGCATTAAAAGACCTTTCAAATGCAATTGGAAAAAATTTAAAATTTACGATAGGCAGTTGTTTGAAAATTCAACTATTCAGAATCACGTCATGTTTGGTATCATATGAAAGGGCATTAAAAGACCTTTTAAATGCAATTGGAAATAATTGAAAATTTACGATAGGCAACTGTTTAAAAATTCAACTATTCCGAATCATGTCGTGTTTAGTATCATATGAAAGGGCATTAAAAGACCTTTTAAATGTAATTGGAAAAAAATTAAAATTTGCGATAGGCAACTGTTTGAAAATTCAACTATTCAGAATCATGCCGTGTTTGGTATCATATGAAAGGGCATTAAAAGTACTTTCGAATGCAATAAGAAAAAATTGAAAATTTACGATAGGCAACTGTTTGAAAATTCAACTATTCCGAATCTTGTCGTGTTTGGTATCATATGAAAGGGCATTAAAAGAACTTTTAAGTGCAGTTGGAAAAAATTGAAAATATACGATAGGCAACTGTTTACAAATTCAACTATTCCGAATCATGTCGTGTTTGGTATCATATGAAAGGGCATTAAAAGACCTTTTAAATGTAATTGGAAAAAATTTAAAATTTACGATAGGCAACTGTTTGAAAATTCAACTATTCAGAATCACGTCATGTTTGGTATCATATGAAAGGGCATTAAAAGACCTTTCAAATGCAATTGGAAAAAATTTAAAATTTAGGATAGGCAGTTGTTTGAAAATTCAACTATTCCGAATCATGTCGTGTTTGGTATCATATGAAAGGGCATTAAAAGACCTTTTAAATGCAATTGGAAAAAAATTTAAATTTACGATGGGCAATTATTTGAAAATACAACTATTCCGAATCATGTCGTGTTTGGTATCATATGAAAGGGCATTAAAAGACCTTTTAAATGCAATTGGAAAAAAATTGAAAATTTACGATAGGCAACTGTTTGAAAATTCAACTATTCCGAATCATGTCGTGTTTGGTATCATATGAAAGGGCATTAAAAGACCTTTTAAATGCAATTGGAAAAAATTAAAAATTTACAATAGGCATCTGTTTGAAAATTTAACTATTCAGAATCACGTCATGTTTGGTATCATATGAAAGGGCATTAAAAGACCTTTTAAATGCAATTGGAAAAAATTGAAAATTTACGATAGGCAACTGTTTGAAAATTCAACTATTACGAATTATGTCGTGTTTGGTATCATATAAAAGGGCATTAAAAGACCTTTCAAATGCAATTGGAAAAAAATTAAAATTTACGATAGGCAATTGTTTGAAAATTCACCTATTTCGAATCATGTCGTGTTTGGTATCATATGAAAGTACATTAAGAGACCTTTTAAATGTAATTGGAATAAATTGAAAATTTGCGATAGGCAATTGTTTGAAAATAAAACTATTCCGAATCATGTCGTGTTTGGTATCATATGAAAGGGCATTAAAAGACCTTTCAAATGCAATTTGAAACAAATTTAAATTTACGATAGGCAGTTGTTTGAAAATTCAACTATTCCTAATCATGTCGTGTTTGATATCATATCAAAGGGCATTAAAAGACCCCTTAAATGCAATTGGAAAAAATTAAAAATTTACGATAGGCAACTGTTTGAAAATTCAACTATTCAGAGTCATGTCGTGTTTGGTATCATATGAAAGGGCATTAAAAGACCTTTTAAATGCAATTGGAAAAAATAGAAAATTTACGGTAGGCAATTGCTTGAAAATACAACTATTCCGAATCATGTCGTGTTTTCCAACGATTTCCAACAGTTTTTCAAAAAGTTAAGAGAAAAAAATTCAACTGATTTCATGTACATATAAAATATAAATGTGGAACTATCAGAAATGATGTCCGAAGAATTTTTCTTAGTTTAACAAAATCTTTTTGGAAATAAAACACGTATCTGATTGAAATTTTACGACTGTCAATGTGACAAATAGTTTTTAAAAGTATATAGTAAAACAAAGCAAAATTTGTCCTCGGCAGTAATATTCAGTAAAATTAAAAAATATCTTTAGATGAGCAGAAGTACAAAAATAAAAAGTTTTAGATCGTAATTCAATTAAACCTTACTTCAGTGTCCGCGGAGCCTAGCGAAAAGGCCTGGCGAAGCCAGGCCGAACGCTAGTCCTATATACTAATCGGCTTAATTCACTATAGATTCATCTGGGCGGCAACCAGACTTTAGACAAGGCTACAGCTTAAACGGTTTGTGCGATTGTTGTGAATTTTTTTCTAGGATTTAAAGAATGTTTGGGACTAGTGCCTTTTGGGTATTTCAGATTTTTTGAAAGTACAGTCCGCTTGAAATTAACGACACACTTTGCAAATTTTCTTGATCGAAGTATGCACGCGTTGCTATGCATATGAAATTTGACCGCAAGCAGAAATTTTTCAGACCTGTCAACCACTTTTGACGTTTCGCATGAAACATTTTTATATAAATATTTCAATTTCTAGACAAGTTGGAGACATTTTCTAATTTGATTTAGGTATTAGAAGATTGAGGACATATGTTTTGAACGGTTTTCAATTTATTTCATGTTTGTATAAAAGTTTTTAATGATGCAACGTCCATTTCACAAATCTATGGTTAAGAAACAACATTACCTCTTATATACACGATCCAGGTTTTGAAAAATCATAGACCTAAGATGTCATTTTTGACGTAACGCATGGAAATTTTAGATAGATTTATTTCAATTTCTAGACAAGTTGTGGGAATTTTGTAAATTGATTTAGGTATTAGATGATTGAGGATACATGTTTTGAACTGTTTTGAATTGATTTCATGCCCAAAAAAAGTTTTAAGACCAAACGTCAATTTGACATATAGTTTGTTAAAGTATATAGTAAAACCAAGCAAAAATTGACCTCGGTGATAATATACAGTAAAACCAAAAAGAATCTACATTGTAAAAAAAAAATTAATCGAAAAAAAATAATTTCAAAATTCATATTCCAGCGATTTTCAACAGTTTAACAAAAAATAGAGAAAAATTACATTTTTTACAGTAACTCTAGACTTGCTGACTTGATTTCATGTTCAAATAAAGTATAAAGACAAAACGTCAATTTGACAAATAGTCTGTTAAAGTATATAGTAAAACCAAACAAAAATTGACCTCGGTGATAATATACAGTAAAACCAAAAAGAATCTACATAGTAAAAAAAGGTACTTGAATAAAAAAAATTCAGAATTCATATTCCAGCGATTTTCAACAGTTTAACAAAAAAATAGAGAAAAATTACATTTTTTTACAGTATCTCTTGACTTTGCTGAATCAATTTGCCAAATAGTTTGTTAAAGTATATAGTAAAACCAAGCAAAAATGGACCTCGGTGATAATATACTGTAAAACCAAAAAAATCTACATAGTAAAAAAAAGTTAACTAAATAAAAAAATTTCAGAACTAATATTCCAGCGATTTTCAACAGTTTAAAAAAAAATAGGGAAAAATTAAATTTTTTTACAGTAACTCTAGACTTGCTGAATTGATTTCATGTTCAAATAAAGTTTTAAGACAAAACGTCAATTTGACAAATAGTTTGTTAAAGTATATAGTAAAACCAAGCAAAAATGGACCTCGGTGATAATATACAGTAAAACCAAAAACAATCTACATAGTAAAAAAAGGTAATTGAATAAAAAAAATTCAGAATTAATATTCCAGCGATTTTCAACAGTTTAAAAAAAATAGAGAAAAGTTAAATTTTTTTCAGTAACTCTAGACTTGCTGACTTGATTTCATGTTCAAATAAAGTTTTAAGACAAAACGTTAATTTGACAAATAGTTTGTTAATGTATATAGTAAAACCAAGCAAAAATTGACCTCGGTGATAATATACAGTAAAACCAAAAAGAATCTACATAGTAAAAAAAGGTAATTGAATAAAAATATTTCAGAATTAATATTCCAGCGATTTTCAACAGTTTAAAAAAAAATAGAGAAAAATTATATTTTTTACAGTAACTCTAGACTTGCTGAATTGATTTCATGTTCATATAAAGTTTTAAGATAAAACGTTAATTTGACAAATAGTTTGTTAAAGTATATAGTAAAACCAAGCAAAAATTTACCTCGGTGATAATATACTGTAAAACAAAAAAAAAATCTGCATTGTAAAAAAAAGTTAATCGAATAAAAAAAAAACGGAATTTATATTCCAGCGATATTCAACAGTTTAAAAAGAAATAGAGAAAAATTAAATTTTTTAACACTAACTCCTAGACTTTGCTGATTTGATTTCATGTTCAAATAAAGTATAAAGACAAAACGTCAATTTGACAAATAGTCTGTTAAAGTATATAGTAAAACCAAGCAAAAATTGACCTCGGTGATAATATACAGTAAAACCAAAAAGAATCTATATTGTAAAAAAAAGTTAATCGAATAAAAAAATTTCAGAATTAATATTCCAGCGATTTTAAACAGTTTAGAAAAAAAAATGTAGAAAAATTACATTTTTTTACAGTAACTATAAACTTTGCTGAATTGATTTCATGTTCAAATAAAGTTTAAAGACAAAACGTCAATTTGACAAATAGTTTGTTAAAGTATATAGTAAAACCAAGCAAAAATTGACCTCGGTGATAATATACAGTAAAACCTAAAAGAATCTACATTGTAAAAAAAAGTTAATCGAATAAAAAAATTTCAGAATTAATATTCCAGCTATTTTCAACAGTTTAAAAAAAAATAGAGAAAAATTACATTTTTTTCAGTAACTCTAGACTTGCTGACTTGATTTCATGTTCAAATAAACTTTTAAGACAAAAACTTCAATTTGACATATAGTCTGTTAAAGTATATAGTAAAACCAAGCAAAAATTGACCTCGGTGATAATACACAGTAAAACCAAAAAGAATCTACATTGTAAAAAAAAATTAATCGAATAAAAAAATTACAGAATTAATATTCCTGCGATTTTCAACAGTTTAAAAAAAAATTCAACTATTTCGAATCACGTCATGTTTGGTATCATATGAAAGGGCATTAAAAGAACTTTTAAATGCAATTAGAAAAAATAGAAAATTCACGATAGGCAACTGTTTGAAAATTTAACTATTCCGAATCACGTCGTGTTTGGTATCATATGAAAGGGCATTAAAAGACCTTTTAAATGCAATTGGAAAAAATTGAAAATTCACGATAGGCAACTGTTTGAAAATTCAACTATTCAGAATCATGTCGTGTTTGGTATCATATGAAAGAGCATTAAAAGACCTTTTAACTGCAATTGGAAACAATTGAAAATTTGCAATAGGCAATTGTTTGAAAATTCAACTATTCAGAATCATGTCGTGTTTGGTATTATAATAAGGGCATTAAAAGACCTTTCAAATGCAATTGGAAAAAATTTAATATTTACGATAGGCTATTGTTTGAAAATACAACTATTCCGAATCATGTCGTGTTTGGTATCATATGAAAGGGCATTAAAAGACCTTTTAAATGCAATTGGAAAAAATTGAAAATTTACGATAGGCAACTGTTTGAAAATTCAACTATTCCGAATCATGTCGTGTTTGGTATCATATGAAAGGGCATTAAAAGACCTTTCAAATGCAATTGAAAAAAAATTAAAATTTACGATAGGCAATTGTTTGAAAATTCAACTATTCCGAATCATGTCGTGTTTGGTATCATATGAAAGGGCATTAAGACATTTTAAGTGAAATTTGAAAAAATTGAAAATTTACGATAGGCAACTGTTTGAAAATTCAAGTATTCAGAATCATGTCGTGTTTAATATCATATGAAAGGGCATTAAAAGTACTTTTGAATGCAAATAGAAAAAATTTAAAATTTACGATAGGCAACTGTTTGAAAATTCAACTATTCCGAATCATGTCGTGTTTGGTATCATATGAAAGGGAATTAAAAGAACTTATAAATGCAGTTGGAAAAAATTGAAAATATACGATAGGCAACTGTTTAAAAATTCAACTATTCAGAATCATGTCGTGTTTGGTATCATATGAAAGGGCATTTAAAGACCTTTCAAATGCAATTGGAAAAAATTAAAAATTTACGATGGGTAATTGTTTGAAAATTCAACTATTCCGAATCATGTCGTGTTTGGTATAATATGAAAGGTCATTAAAAGAACTTATAAATGCAGTTGAAAAAAATTGAAATTATACGATAGGCAACTGTTTGAAAATTCAACTATTCAGAATCATGTCGTGTTTGGTATCATATGAAAGGGTATTTAAAGACCTTTCATATGCAATTAGAAAAAATTAAAAATTTACGATATGCAATTTTTTGAAAATACAACTATTCCGAATCATGTCGTGTTTGGTATCATATGAAAGGGCATTAAAAGACCTTTCAAATGCAATTGGAAAAAAATAAAATTTACGATAGGCAGTTGTTTCAAAATTCAACTATTCAGAATCACGTCATGTTTGGTATCATATGAAAGGGCATTAAAAGACCTTTTAAATGCAATTGGAAACAATTGAAAATTTGCGATAGGCAATTGTTTGAAAATGCAACTATTCAGAATCATGTCGTGTTTGGTATCATATGAAAGGGCATTAAAAGAACTTTTAAATGCAATTGGAAAAAATTGAAAATATACGATAGGCAACTGTTTAAAAATTCAACTATTCAGAATCATGTCGTGTTTGGTATCATATGAAAGGGCATTTCAAGACCTTTCAAATGCAATTGGAAAAAATTAAAAATTTACGATGGGTAATTGTTTGAAAATTCAACTATTCCGAATCATGACGTGTTTGGTATAATATGAAAGGTCATTAAAAGAACTTATAAATGCAGTTGGAAAAAATTGAAATTATACGATAGGCAACTGTTTGAAAATTCAACTATTCAGAATCATGTCGTGTTTGGTATCATATGAAAGGGTATTTAAAGACCTTTCATATGCAATTGGAAAAAATTAAAAATTTACGATATGCAATTTTTTGAAAATACAACTATTCCGAATCATGTCGTGTTTGGTATCATATGAAAGGGCATTAAAAGACCTTTCAAATGCAATTGGAAAAAAATAAAATTTACGATAGGCAGTTGTTTCAAAATTCAACTATTCAGAATCACGTCATGTTTGGTATCATATGAAAGGGCATTAAAAGACCTTTTAAATGCAATTGGAAACAATTGAAAATTTGCGATAGGCAATTGTTTGAAAATGCAACTATTCAGAATCATGTCGTGTTTGGTATCATATGAAAGGGCATTAAAAGAACTTTTAAATGCAATTGGAAAAAATTTATAATTCATGATAGGCAACTGTTTAAAAATTCAACTATTCCGACTCATATCGTGTTTGGTATCATATGAAAGGGCATTAAAAGACCTTTTAAATGCAATTGGAAAAAATTGAAAATTTACGATAGGCAACTGTTTGAAAATTCAACTATTCCGAATCATGTCGTGTTTGGTATCATATGAAAGGGCATTAAAAGACCTTTCAAATGCAATTGAAAAAAAATGGAAAATTTGCAATAGGCAATTGTTTGAAAATTCAACTATTCAGAATCATGTCGTGTTTGGTATTATAATAAGGGCATTAAAAGACCTTTCAAATGCAATTGGAAAAAATTAAAAATTTACGATAGGCAATTGTTTGAAAATACAACTATTCCGAATCATGTCGTGTTTGGTATCATATGAAAAGGGTATTTAAAGACCTTTTAAATGCAATTAGAAAAAATTCAAAATTTACGATGGGTAATTTTTTGAAAATTCAACTATTCCGAATCATTTCGTGTTTGGTATCATATGAAAGGATATTAAAAGACATTTTAAATGCAATTTGAAAAAATTGAAAATTTTCGATAGGCAACTGTTTGAAAATTCAACTATTCCGAATCATGTCGTGTTTGATATCATATGAAAGGGCATTAAAAGACCTTTTAAATGTAATTGGAAAAAATTTAAAATTTGCGATAGGCAATTGTTTGAAAATTCAACTATTCAGAATCATGCCGTGTTTGGTATCATATGAAAGGGAATTAAAAGTACTTTCGTATGCAATATGAAAAAATTTAAAATTTACGATAGGCAACTGTTTGAAAATTCAACTATTCCGAATCATGTCGTGTTTGGTATCATATGAAAGGTCATTAAAAGAACTTATAAATGCAGTTGGAAAAAATTGAAATTATACGATAGGCAACTGTTTGAAAATTCAACTATTCAGAATCATGTCGTGTTTGGTAACATATGAAAGGGTATTTAAAGACCTTTCAAATGCAATTGGAAAAAATTAAAAATTTACGATATGCAATTTTTTGAAAATACAACTATTCCGAATCATGTCGTGTTTGGTATCATATGAAAGGGCATTAAAAGACCTTTCAAATGCAATTGGAAAAAATTTAAAATTTTCGATAGGCAATTGCTTGAAAATACAACTATTCCGAATCATGTCGTGTTTTCCAACGATTTCCAACAGTTTTTCAAAAAGTTAAGAGAAAAAAATTCAACTGATTTCATGTACATATAAAATATAAATGTGGAACTATCAGAAATGATGTCCGAAGAATTTTTCTTAGTTTAACAAAATCTTTTTGGAAATAAAACACGTATCTGATTGAAATTTTACGACTGTCAATGTGACAAATAGTTTTTAAAAGTATATAGTAAAACAAAGCAAAATTTGTCCTCGGCAGTAATATACAGTAAAATCAAAAAATATCTTTAGATGAGCAGAAGTACAGAAATAAAAAGTTTTAGATCGTAATTCAATTAAACCTTACTTCAGTGTCCGCGGAGCCTAGCGAAAAGGCCTGGCGAAGCCAGGCCGAACGCTAGTCTTATATACTAAACGGCATAAATCCCTATATATATATATATTTCATCACGATCAGTCTGACAATTTTACAGCCTAGACGGTTTATTCGATTTATTTGCAACTTTTTTTATTTGATAGAGGTCAATTACGGGGAGTGCCTTTTGATAGTCTCAGATTTTTCGTGCACATGATGTGCGAGAAAACTTGAAAAAACATGCGTTTTTGGGGCAAAATCAACTAAGAGTGTGGAGGCTTTGAAATTTTGAAGAAGAACATCAAACGTCACTTTGACGTTTGTCAGTGGACATGTCGCATTTTTAATTATAAATTGTTTAAATATTAAATGTTTTAGAGTAGTTTTGAAATATTTTACGCACATTAGGGGACTGAGGGGATGTTTTTATTATAATTACAAATTTCAAGTATGTGTATTTAAAAAGAAAATTTTTTACAGTCCGCTAAAACAAAACGTCAAATTGACAAGTTATATAAAGTATACAGGTAAACCCAAGAAAATTAGTCTCCAGTATAATACAGTAAAACCAAGCAAATTTTATCCACGGCAGAGTACAATTTAAAAAAAAAACAGATAACTCGAATTGGAATCATTTGAGCACTTTTAAATTTTCTATCGGTAATACGAAAGTTATTTTAAAGGGCATGTGGGCAAAATTATAATATTTTCAATCGGCAATTATTTCAGTGAAATTGCTACAAAACCTATTGTGTTTGGCGTCATATTAAAGGGCTTTAGAAGAACTTTCAGATAAATGAAAAAAGTTGAAATTTTATAATAAGCAAATGTTACTTAAACTTAAAGTATTCCGAATCATACCGTGTTTAGTGTCATATTGAAGGGCTTTAAAAGAACTTTCAAATGAAATATAAAAAGTTGAAATTTTACGATGTAGGTAATTGTTTCAAACTTAATAAATTCTATAAAAAAATGTGGAACTATCAAAAATTACATCCAACGGATTTTTAATAGATTAGCAAAATCTTTTCGGAAATAAAACACGTATTTGATTGAAATTTTAAGACTGTCAATTATTTCAAACTTAAAGTATACCAAATTATGTTAAGTTTGGTATCATATGAAAGGGCTTTAGACGAACCTTTACATAAAATAATTAAAAAGTTAGTTTTTGAAAAAGCAATGAGCGTTCGCCGGAATTTGAACCCAGAAACTTTCACTCGCATGGTGACTGCTCTAACCAATTGAGCTACAAACACTCGGCGAGTACTCATGCCTTTCGTGCAACGTTTAGTTGAAGAAATGCTAGAGCAGTCACCAAGCGAGTGAAAGGTGAAATCCCGGCGAACGCTCATTGCTTTTTCAAAAATTATTTATAATATCTACAAATAAACAATTGTGTCAATAAAGAAATTCTTATAACAAGTTAGTTTAACAAAATGTTTTCGGAAATAACACACGTATTTGAAATTTTACGACCTTCAATTGTTTTAAACCTAAAGTGTTCCGTATCATATCGTGTTTGATATCATATGAAAGGGATTTAGAAGAACTTTCAGACGAAATAAAAAATATATATATTTCAACTGTCAATTGTTTTAAATTTAAAGTATTCGGAATCATGCCGTGTTTAATGTCATATAAAAAAGTTTTGAAAGATCTTGTAGATGGAATAAAGAAAAAAATAAATATTACAACTGTTAATTGTTTCAAATTCAAAGTATTCCGAGTCATGCAGAGTTTGGTGTGATATGAAAGAGTTTTGAAAGAAAGTTCAAATGAAATAAAAATATATATTTTACAACCGTCAACTGTTTCAAACTTAAAGTATTGGTGTCGTATAAAAAGGCTTTAGAAGAAGATTGTAATGAAATAAAAAAGTTGAAATTTGACCTATCGCGTTTGTATCAAAAAGAAAGATTTTTTGAAGGGTTCACGACAAAATTTAATACTTTTAGATCCTCAATTGTTTTGGTGAAAATGCTTCCAAATTCTTCATATTTAGTATCAAATGAAAGGTCTTTTGAAGAGATCGCGTGCATAATTGGATTTTTCCTGTCAACAATCGTTTTAATGAAAGTTCTTCTAAATCTATTGTGTTTGATATCTAGTAAAACGTCTTTTGAAGAGCTTGCTTTGGATGGAAAGATATGCAGAAATGTTTTAGATTTGTAATAATTGAATTTATATTGTGTCAACTGTCCTACAAAAGTGAATTCTACTTCAGGGTCCGCGGAGCTAGCGTGAGGCCTGGCGAAGCCAGGGCGACCGCTAGTCTTATATACTAAACGGCTTAATTTCCTATATATAGTTTCATCACGATCAGTCTGACATTTTTACAGCCTAGACGGTTTATCCGATTTAAATGAAACTTTTTTTATTTGATAGGGATTACTTATGGGGAGTGCCTTTTGATAGTCTCAGATTTTTCGTACACATGATGTGCGAGAAAACTTGAAAAAACATGCATTTTCAACTAAGAGTGTGGAGGCTTTGAAATTTTTAAGAAGAACATCTACTGTAATTTTGACATTTGTCTGTGGACATGTCGCATATTTAATTATAAATTATTTAAATATTAAATGTTTTAGAGTAGTTTTGAAATATTTTACGCACATTGGGGGACTGAGGGGAGGTTTTTATTATAATTAAACATTTTAAATATGTGTATTTAAAAAGAAAATTTTTTATAGTCCACTATGAAGTTGGTTTTAATTCAAAACGTCAAATTGACAAGTTTTATAAAATATACAGACAAAGAGTGTGAAGGCTTTGAAATTTTAAAAAAGAACACCTACTCTAATTTTGACATTTGTATGTGGACATATCGCATTTTTAATTAACAATCATTGAACTTTTTAATTTTTTAGATAACTTTTGATATATTTTACACATATTGGGGGAATGAGGGAACGTTTTTATTATCATTACGCATTTTATATATGTGTATTTAAAAAGAAAATTTTTGACAGTCCACTAAAACAAAACGTCAAAATGACAAGTTATATAAAGTATACAGGTAAACCCAACAAAATTTGTCTCCAGTATAATACAGTAAAACCAAGCAAATTTTATCCACGTCAGAGTACAATTTAGAAAAACCAGATAACTCGAATTGGAATCATTTGATCACTCTTAAATTTTATATCGGTAATACGAAAGTTATTTTAAAGGGCATGTGGGCAAAATTATAATATTTTCAATCGGCAATTATTTTAGTGAAATTGCAACAAAACCTATCGTGTTTGGTGTCATATTAAAGGGCTTTAGAAGAACTTTCAGAAAAATGAAAATTGTTGAAATTTTACAATAAGCAATTATTTCTAACATGAAGTATTTCGAATCATATTGTGTTGAGTGTCATATGAAAGGGCTTTAGAAGAAGTTTCATATGAAATAAAAAAAAAGTTGAAATTTTACGACTGTCAATAGATTCAAACTTAAAGTATTCCGAATCGTACCGTGTTTAGTGTCATATTAAAGGGCTTTAAAAGAACTTTCAGATGAAATATTAAAAGTTGAAATTTTACGATAGGTAATTGTTTCAAACTTAATAAATTTTTATAAAAAAATGTGGAACTATCAAAAATTACATCCAACGGATTTTTAATAGATTAGCAAAATCTTTTCGGAAATAAAACACGTATTTGATTGAAATTTTACGACTGTCAATTATTTAGTTAGTGAAAGATCTTCGAAACCTATTGTGTTTAGTATCAATTAAAAGGTCTTTGGATATGATACGCAGAAATGTTTTAGATTTGTAATAATTGCATTTATATTGTGTCAACAGTCTTACAAAAGTGAATTCTACTTCAGGGTCCGCGGAGCTAGCGTGAGGCCTGGCCAAGCCAGGGCGACCGCTAGTCCTATATACTATTTGGACAAGGTATATTTATATATATATATATTTATATATATATATGGATTCATCACGCCCATTTGTAAATCGCTACAGCCTAGACGGTTTATCCGATTTATTTGCAACTTTTTTTATTTGATAGAGGTCACTCACGGGGAGTGCCTTTTGACAGTCTCAGATTTTTCATGCACATGATGTGCGAGAAAACTTGAAAAAACATGCGTTTTTGGGGTAAAATCAACTAAGAGTGTGGAGGCTTTGAAATTTTTAAGAAGAACATCTAATGTCATTTTGACGTCTGTCAGTGGACATGTCGCATTTTTAATTATAAATTACTTCAAAATGAAACTTTTTGAGTAGTTTTGAAATACTTTACGCATATTGTGGAAATGAGGGGACGTTTTTATTATAATTATTCATTTCAAATATGTGTATTTAAAAAGTAAATTTTTGACACGTCACTATGAAGTTGGTTTTAAAGCAAAACGTCAGATTGACAAGTTTTATAAAGTATAAAGAATATGGAGGCTTTGGAATTTTTAAGAACATCTACTGTCATTTTGACATTTGTCAGTGGACATGTCGCATTTTTAATTATAAATTACTTAAATATTAAATTTTTGTGAGTAGTTTTGAAATACTTTACGCATATTGTGGAAATGAGGGGACGTTTTTATTATAATTACACATTTCAAATACGTGTATATAAAAAGTAAATTTTTGGCGGTCCACAATAAATTTGGTTTCGAAACAAAACGTCAAAATGACAAGTTTTATAATTTATACAGGTGAACTCAACCATATTTGATCTCGATAATAATATACAGTAATACCAAGCAAATTTTGTCTACGGCAAAGTTCAATTTAGAAAAACCAGATAACTCGAATTAGAATCATTTGGGCACTATCGATAATTTAATTGAAAGTACTTCAAAACCAGTCATATTTGGTATATTATGAAAGTTCTTTTAAAGGGTACGTGTGCAAAACTAAAATATTTTCGATCGGCAATAGTTTTAGTGACAGGCCTATCGTGTTTGGTATCAAATGAAAGGTTATTTAAAGGGCTTGAGTACAAATTTGATTTTTTTCCATCGGTAACTGTTTTAGTGAGAGTGCATTAAAACCCATCGTGTTTGGTATCATATAAAAGGTTTTTTTGAAGGGCTCACGTGCAGAATTGGAATTTTTTCGTTCGGCAATTGTTTTAGTGAAAATAATTAAAAACCTATCGTATTTAGTATCAAATGAAAGGTCTTTGAAAGGGCGCGCGTATAAAATTTGTCACTTTTAGATCGTCAATTGTTTTAGTGAAAGTACTTCTAAACTTATCGTATTTGGTATCAAATGAAAGGTCTTCTGAAGGGCTCGCGTGAAAAATTGTTTTTTTTTTGACAGATAATTGTTTTAGTGAAAGTGCAGCAAAACTAATTCTGTTTGGTACGCATGGAATTTTCTGATAGAATTATTTCAATTTCGAGACAAGTTAGAGAAATTTGGAAAATTGATTTAGGCATTAAATGATTGAGAATACATGTTTTAAACTGTTTTCAACTGATTTCATGCTCATATAAAAATTTGAAGACAAAATGTCAGTTGAGTTTTAAAAGTATATAGTGAAACAAAGCATAATTTGTCCGCAGTAATAATACAGAGTAAAAAATTGACCGCAGCATTCTACAATACAAATAAAGATAACTCGAAAAAACGATGTCAGAAATAATATTCCAGTGATTTCCAACAGTTTTTCAAAAAATGTTAAAGAAAATTTCCAATTGATTTTATGTATATATATAAAATATAAATGTGGAATGTCATCAGAAATGACCTCCGAAGGATTTTTAATATATAGCAAAATGTATTCGGAAATAAAACATGGTAGGTGTCATTTGAAAGGGCTTTAGAATAAGTTACAGATGAAATAAAAAAAGTTGAAATTTTACGATAGGCAATTGTTTCAAATTTAATGTATTCCAAATCATAACTTGTTTGGTCTCATTTGTAAGATCTTTAGAAGAACTTTCAGATGAAATAAAAAATACATATTTTACGACCGTCAACTATTTTAAACATAAAGTATTCCGAATTATACCGTGTTTAGTGCTATATGAATGGGATTTAGAAGAACTTTCAGATAAAATAAAAAATGTTGAAATTTCACGATCCTCAATTGTTTCAAACATAAATTATTCCGAATCATACCGTCTTTGCTGTCATATGAAAGGGCTTTAGAAGAACTTTCAGATGAAATAAAAAAAAGTTAGTTTAGCAAAATGTTTTCGGAAATTAAACACATATTTTATTTAAATTTTACGACAGTCAATTGTTTTAAACTTAAAGTATTCCGAATCATATCGTGTTTGATACGAAAGGGCTTTAAAAGAACTTTCAGGCGAAATAAAAACAAATTAAACATTGCGACCGTCAATTGTTTTAAATTTGAAGTACTCGGAATAATGCCGTGTTTAATGTCATATGAAAGAGTTTTAAAAGAACTTACGATGTCAATTGTTTCAAATTTAAAGTTTCGCGAATCATACCGCGTTTGGTAACAAATAGAAGGTCTTTTAAAGGGCTCGCATGCAAAATTGACTTTTTCGATCAGCAATTGTTTTAGTGGAAGTGCATCAAAACCTATCGTGTTTGATATCAAATGGAAGGTCTTTTGAAGGACTCGCGTGCAGCATTAAATTTTATTCGATCGACAATTGTTATAATGAAAGTACTTCAAAACCTATCGTGTTTACTATCAAATGAAAGGTCTTTTGAAGGGCTTGCGTACAAAACTTAATACATTTCAATCGTCAAATGTTTTACTAAAAGTGTTTCAATTTTATAGGGCACGCTTATTTAATGAATTATTATTTTTTGATCGTCTATTGTTTTAGTAATGGTGTTCAAAAGCTATCATATTTGATATTAAATGACATGCCTTTTGAAGGGTTCAAATATTAAATTGGTATTTTTTTCGACCGAGAATTGTTTTAGTGAAAATGCTTCAAAACCAATCATGTTTGATGTAAAATGAAAAGATCTTTTGAAGAACTCGCGTACAAAATTAAATACTTTTAGATCGGAAATTGTTTGACTGAAAGTCCTTCAAAACCTATTGTGTTTGGTATCAAATAAAAGGTCTTTTGAAGGACTCGCTTACAAAATGTAATACTTTTCGATAGTCAATTGTTTTAGTGAAAGTATTTCAAAACCTATCGTGTTTGTTTTCAAATGAAAAGTCTTTTAAAGAGCACGCGTGTTAAATTAATTTTTTTTATCGTCCTTTGTTTTAGTAAAGGTGTTTCAAAACCTATCATATTTGGTGTTAAATTACAGGCCTTTGAAGGGCTCGAATATAAAATTGGTATTTTTTTCGACCGAGAATTGTTTTAGTGAAAGTGCTTTAAAACCAATTATGTTTGATATAAAATGAAAGGTTTATTAAGAGCTCGCGTACAAAATTAAATACTTTCAGATCTTCAATTGTTTTCGTGAAAGTATTTTAAAACTTATCGTGTTTGGTATCAAATGAAATGTCTTTTAAAGGGCACGCGAATTAAATTGAGTTTTTTGAGCGGCATTTGTTTTAGTGATACAGATTTAAAACCTATTGTGTTTGACATCCATTAATAGGTCTTTGCATGAATAAACTTACAGAATTGAAACGTTTTAGATTGGAATTAATTCAGTTTATATTTTCTCAATTGTCATACAGAAGTGAACCTTACTTCAGTGTCCGTGGAGCCTAGCGTGAGGCCTGGCAAAGCCAGGCCGACCGCTAGCCTTATATACTAAACGAATAGATTCATCACGTTCATTCTAACAATTTTAGAGCCTAGACGGTTTATTCGATTTATTTGCAACTTTTTTTATTTGATCTGGGTCATTCATGGGGAGTGCCTTTTGATAGTCTCAGATTCTCAAACTTTAAAAAACATGCGTTTTTGGGGCAAAATCAACTAAGAGTGTGGAGGCTTCGAAATTTTTAAGAAGAACATCAAACGTCACTTTGGCATTTGTCAGTGGACATGTCGCATTTTTAATTATAAATTATTTAAATATTAAATGTTTTAGAGTAGTTTTGAAATATTTTACGCACATTAGGGAACTGAGGGGACGTTTTTATTATAATTACAAATTTCAAATATGTGTATTTAAAAAGAAAATTTTTTACAGTCCACTATGAAGTTGGTTTTAATTCAAAACGTCAAATTGACAAGTTTTATAAAATATACAGACAAAGAGTGTGGATGCTTTAAAATTTTAAAAAAGAACACCTACTCTAATTTTGACATTTGTATGTGAACATATCGCATTTTTAATTAAAAATTATTCAAGTATTAAATATTTTAGACAACTTTTGAAATATTTTACACATATTGGGGGATTGAGGGAACGTTTGAATTATAATTACGCATTTTAAATATGTGTATTTAAAAAGAAAGTTTTTGACAGTCCACTAAAATAAAACGTCAAATTGACAAGTTATGTAAAGTAGCCAGGTAAACCCAACCAAATTTGTCTCCAGTAATAATATACAGTAAAACCAAGCAAATTTTATCCACGGCCGAGTACAATTAAAAAAAAACAGATAAGTTGAATTGGAATCATTTGAGCACCCTGAAATTTTCTATCGGTAATACGAAAGTTATTTTAAAAGGCATGTGGGCAAAATTATAATATTTTCAATCGGCAATTATTTTAGTGAAATTGCAACAAAACCTATCGTGTATATTAAAGCGATTTAGAAGAACTCTCAGATAAATGAAAAAAGTTGAAATTTAACAATAAGCAATTGTTTCTAACATAAAATATTTCTAATCATATTGTGTTGGGTGTCATATGAAGTTGAAATTTTACGACTGTCAATAGTTTCAAACTTAAAGTATTCCGAATCGTACCGTGTTTATTGTCATATTGAAGGGCTTTAAAAGAACTTTCATATGATATATAAGTTAAAATTTTACGATAGGTAATTGTTTCAAACTTAATAAATTCTATAAAAAAATGTGGAACTATCAAAAATTACATCCAACGGATTTTTAATAGATTAGCAAAACTTTTCGGAAATAAAACACGTATTTGATTGAAATTTTAAGACTGTCAATTATTTCAAACTTAAAGTAGTCCGAATTATGCCATGTTTGGTATCATATGAAAGGGCTTTAGACGAACCTTTAGATAAATTAATTAAAAAGTTAGTTTTTGAAAAAGCAATGAGCGTTTGCCGGAATTTGAACCCAGAACCTTTCACTCGCATGGTGACTGCTCTAACCAATTGAGCTACAAACACTCGGCGAATACTCATGCCTTTCGTGCAACCTTTAGTTGAAGAAATGCTAGAGCATATGAAATAGAATAGAACTTACAGATGAAATAAAAAAAAGTTATTTTAGCAAAATGTTTTCGGAAATAAAACACATATTTGATTGAAATTTTACGACCGTCAATTGTTCTAAGCTTAAAGTATTCCGAATAAAATCGTGTTTGATATCATATGACAGGGCTTTATAAGAACTTTCAGACGAAATAAAAAAATGAAGACTTTACGATTGTCAGTTGTTTCAAATTTCAAATATTCGGATTAATGCTGTGTTTAATGTCATATGAAAATTTGGAAGAAATTTTATATGAAATAAAAAGAAATTAAGAATGTCAATTGTTTTAAACATAAAATATTTTTTGGTATCAAATAAAAAGTCTTTTAAAGGGATCGCGTGCAAATTATTTATTTTTTTTGATTTGCAATTGTTTTAGTGATATTGCTTTGAAACCTATCGTGTTTGATATCGAATGAAATGTCTTTTGAAGTGTTTTCGTACAGCATTTAATTTAATTTTGATCGGCAATTGTTTCAGTGAAAGTACTTAACAATCTATCGTGTTTGGTATCTAATGAAAGGTCTTTTGGAAAGATCGCGTACAAAATTAAACATTTTACGATTGGCAATTGTTTTAGTGAAAGTGCTTCTAAACTTATCGTGTTTGGTATTAAATGAAAGGTATTTTGAAGGACTTGCGTACAAAATTTATTACTTTTCGATCGTCAATTGTTTTAGTGAAAGTACTTAAAAACATATCGTGTTTGGTATCAAATGGAAGGTTTTTTGAAGGGCTAGCGTAAAAAATTTCAAGACAAAACGTCAACTTGACAAATAATTTTTAAAAGTATGTAATAAAACAAAGCAAAATTTGTGTGCGTTAATAATATACATTTAAAAAAAAAAAAGAAAATTGACAGCAGAATTCTACAATGCAAAAAGTATATTTCAGCGATTTCCAAAAGTTTTTCAAAAAAGTATAGAGAAAAATTTCAATAGATTTCATGTACATATAAAATATAAACGTAGAACATTATAAAAAATGACGTCCAAAAGATTTTTAATAGTTTAGCAAATTGTACAATTGTTTTCGTGAAAGTGTTTAAAACCTATCGTGTTTGTATCAAAAAGAAAGATTTTTTGAAGGGTTCGCGTACACATTTTAATACTTATAGATCCTCAATTGTTTTAGTGAAAATGCATCAAAATTATTCGTGATTAGTATCAATTGAAAGGTCTTTTGAAGAGCTCACGTGCATAATTGGATTTTTTTCAATCGTCAGTTGTTTTAGTAAAAGATCTTCGAAATCTATTGTGTTTAGTATCAATTAAAATGTCTTTGGATGGAATGATACGCAGAAATGTTTTAGATTTGTAATAATTGCATTTATATTGTGTCAACTGTCTTTCAAAAGTAAATTCTACTTCAGGGTCCGCGGAGCTAGCGTGAGGCCTGGCGAAGCCAGGGCGACCGCTAGTCTTATATACTAAACGGCTTAATTCCCTATATATCTAACAATTTTACAGCCTAGACGGTTTATTCGATTTATTTACAACTTTTTTTATTTGATCGGGGTCATTCATGGGGAGTGCCTTTTGATAGTCTCAGATTTTTCGTGCACATGATGTGCGAGAAAACTTGAAAAAACATGCGTTTTTGGGGCAAAATCAACTAAGAGTGTGGAGGCTTTGAAATTTTTAAGAAGAAGATCTACTGTCACTTTGACGTTTGTCAGTGGACATGTCGCATTTTTAATTATAAATTATTTAAATATTAAATGTTTTAGAGTAGTTTTGAAATATTTTACGCACATTGGGGGACTGAGGAGACTTTTCTATTATAATTATACATTTCAAATGTGTATATTTAAAAAGTAAATTTTTGACACTTCACTATGAAGTTGGTTTTAAAGCAAAACGTCAAATTGACAAGTTTTATAAAGTATAAAGAATATGGTGGCTTTGAAATTTTGAAGAAGAACATACTGTCATTTTGACATTTGTCAATGGACATGTCGCATTTTTAATTATAAATTATTTAAATATTAAATTTTTTAGAGAACTTTTGAAATATTTTACACATATTGGGGAAATGAGGGAACGTTTTAATTATAATTACGCATTTTAAATATGTGTATTTAAAAAGAAAACTTTTGACAGTCCACTAAAACAAAACGTCAAATTGACAAGTTATATAAAGTATACAGGTAAACTCAACATAATTTGTCTCCAGTAATAATATACAGTAAAATCAAGCAAATTTTATCCACGGCCGAGTACAATTAAAAAAAAAAGAACAGATAAGTTGAATTGGAATCATTTGAGCACTCTGAAATTTTCTATCGGTAATACGAAAGTTATTCTAAGGGCATGTGGGCAAAATTATAATATTTTCAATCGGCAATTATTTTAGTGAAATTGCAACAAAACCTATCGTGTATATTAAAGGGATTTAGAAGAACTTTCAGATAAATGAAAAAAGTTGAAATTTTACAATAAGCAATTGTTTCTAACATAAAGTATTTCTAATCATATTGTGTTGGGTGTCATATGAAGTTGAAATTTTACGACTGTCAATAGTTTCAAACTTAAAGTATTCCGAATCGTACCGTGTTTAGTGTCATATTGAAGGGCTTTAAAAGAACTTTCAGATGATATATAAGTTGAAATTTTACGATAGGTAATTGTTTCAAACTTAATAGATTCTATAAAAAAATGTGGAACTAACAAAAATTACATCCAACGGATTTTTAATAGATTAGCAAAATCTTTTCGGAAATAAAACACGTATTTGATTGAATTTTTAAGACTGTCAATTATTTCAAACTTAAAGTATTCCGAATTATGCCATGTATGGTATCATATAAAAGGGCTTTAGACGAACCTTTAGATAAAATAATTAAAAAGTTAGTTTTTGAAAAAGCAATGAGCGTTCGCCGGAATTTGAACCCAGAACCTTTCACTCGCATGGTGACTGCTCTAACCAATTGAGCTACAAACACTCGGCGAATACTCATGCCTTTCGTGCAACCTTTAGTTGAAGAAATGCTAGAGCAGTCACCATGCGAGTGAAAGGTTCTTGGTTGAAATCCCGGCGAACGCTCATTGCTTTTTCAATAATTATTTATAATATCTACAAACAAACAATTGTGTCAATAAACAAATTCTTATAAAAAGTTAGTTTAGCAAAATGTCGTGTTTGATATCATATGAAAGGGATTTAGAAGAACTTTCAGACGAAATAAAAAATAAATATATTTCGACCGTCAATTGTTTTAAATTTAAAGTATTCGGAATCATGCCGTGTTTAATGTCATATAAAAAAGTTTTAAAAGAACTTGTAGATGGAATAAAGAAAAAAATTCAATATTACAACTGTTAATTGTTTCAAATTCAAATAATTCCGACTCATGCCGTGTTTGGTGTGATATAAAAGAGTTTTGATAGAAAGTTCAAATGAAATAAAAAAAAAATTATTTAACAACCGTCAACTGTTTCAAACTTAAAGTATTGGTGTCGGATAAGAAGGCTTTAGAAGAAGATTGTAGTGAAATAAAAAAGTTGAAATTTGACCTATTGCGTTTGTATCAAAAAGAAAGATTTTTTGAAGGGTTCGTGTACAAAACTTAATACTTTTAGATCCTCAATTGTTTTAGTGAAAATTCTTCAAAATTCTTCGTGTTTAGTATCAGATGAAAGGTCTTTTGAAAAGCTCGTGTGCATAATTGAATTTTTCCTGTCATCAATCGTTTTAATGAAAGTTCTTCAAAACCTATTGTGTTTGGTATCTAGTAAAAGGTCTTTTGAAGAGCTCGCGAGTAGAATTGGATATTTTTCAATCGTTAGTTGTTTTAGTGAAAGATCTTCGAAATCTTGTTGTGTTTAGTATCAATTAACTGGTCTTTGGATGGAAAGATATGCAGAAATGTTTTAGATTTGTAATAATTGAATTTATATTGTGTCAACTGTCCTACAAAAGTGAATTCTACTTCAGGGTCCGCGGAGCTTGCGTGAGGCCTGGCGAAGCCAGGGCAACCGCTAGTCCATATACTAAAAGGGTAAGAGGTATATTTGTATAGATTCAACACGCTCAATTGCTCACCTCTACAGCCTAGACGGTTTGTCCGATTAATTTGAAACTTTTTTTATTTGATAGAGGTCAATCAGGGGGGTGCCTTTTGTTAGTCTTAAATTTTTCGTGCACATGATGTGCGAGAAAACTTGAAAAAACATGCGTTTTTGGGGCAAAATCAACTAAGAGTGTGGTGGCTTTGAAATTTTTAAGAAGAAAATCAAACGTCACTTATTTTTCACGTTTTTATTATAATTACACATTTCAAATATGTATATTTAAAAAGTAAATTTTTAACAGTTCACTATGAAGTTGGCTTAAACGTCAAATTGACAAGTAATATAAAGTACACAGGTAAACCAAACCAAAATTGTCCGCGGTAAAAATATATAGTAAAACTAAGCAAAGATTGTTCACGGCAATGTACATTAAATACAATTTTATTATTATTTATTTAAATTTATTATCAAAATTCGAAATTTATCGTATAATACGAAAGTTTTGAAGGTCACGCATGTAGAAATAAGATTTTTTCAATCAGTAATTGTTTTAGTGAAAGTTCTTTAAAACCTATCGTGTTTGGTATGAAATAAAAGGTCCTTTGAAGGGCTCGCATACAGAATTCGAATTTTTTCGATCGGCAATTGTTTTAAATAAAGTGCTTCAAAACATATCGTGTTTGGTATCAAATGAAAGCTCTATTGAAGGGCTCGCGTACAAAATTAAATATTATTCAATCGGCAATTGTTTTTGTAAGAGTGCATCAAAACATATCGTGTTTGGTATCAAATGAAAGGTCTATAGAAGGGTTCGCGTAGAAAATGAAATATTATTCGATCGGCAATTGTTTTAGTAAAAATGCATCAAAACCTATCGTGGTTGGTATCAAATGAAAGGTCTATTGAAGGGCTCGCGTACAAAATTGAATATTATTCGATCGGCAATTGTTTTAGTAAGAGTGCATCAAAAACTATCGTGTTTGGTATCAAATGAAAGTTCTTTTAAAGGGCACGCGTTCAAAATTAAATATTATTCGATCGGCAATTGTTTTAGTAACAATGTATCAAAACCTATCGTATTTGGTATCAAATGAAAGGTCTATTGAAGGACTCGCGTAGAAAATTAAATATTATTCGATCGGCAATTGTTTTAGTAAAAATGCATCAAAACTTATCGTGTTTGGTATCAAATGAAAGGTCTATTGAAGGGCTTGCGTAGAAAATTAAATATTATTCGATCGGCAATTGTTTTAGTAAAAATGCATCAAAACCTATCGTATTTGGTATCAAATGAAAGGTCTATTGAAGGGATGAAGAGCTCGCATACAGAATTCGAATTTTTTCGATCGGCAATTGTTTTAGTAACAATGTATCAAAACATATCGTGTTTGGTATCAAATGAAAGGTCTTTTGAAGGGCTCGCGTGCAAAATTAAATATTATTCGATCGGCAATTGTTTTAGTAAGAGTGCATCAAAACTTATCGTGTTTCGTATCAAATGAAAGGTCTTTTGAAGGGCTCGCGTACAAAATGAAATATTATCCGATCGGCAATTGTTATAGTAAGAGTGTATCAATACCTTTCGTGTTTGGTATGAAATGAAAGTTCTTTTAAAGGGCTCGCGTACAAAATTAAATATTATTCAATCGGCAATTGTTTTAGTAAGAGTGCATCAAAACCTATCGTGTTTGGTATCAAATGAAAGGTCTATTGAAGGGCTCGCGTACAAAATTGAATATTATTCGATCGGAAATTGTTTTAGTAAGAGTGCATCAAAACTTATCGTGTTTGGTATCAAATGAAAGGTCTATTGAAGGGCTCGCGTAGAAAATTAAATATTATTCGATCGGCAATTGTTTTAGTAAAAATGCATCAAAATCTATAGTGTTTGGTATCAAATGAAAGTCTTTTGAAGGGCTCGCATGCAAAATTAAATATTATTCGATCAGCAATTGTTTTAGTAAGAGTGCATCAAAACTTATCGTGTTTGGTATCAAATGAAAGGTCTATTGAAGGACTCGCGTACAAAATTGAATATTATTCGATCGGCAATTGTTTTAGTAAGAGTGCATCAAAACCTATCGTGTTTGGTATCAAATGAAAGGTCTATAGAAGGGCTCGCGTACAAAATTGAATATTATTCGATCGGCAATTGTTCTAGTAAATATGCATCAAAACCTATCGTGTTTGGTATTAAATGAAAGGTCTATTGAAGGGCTCGCGTAGAAAATTAAATATTATTCGATCGACAATTGTTTTAGTAAAAATGCATCAAGACCTATCGTATTTGGTAACAAATGAAAGGTCTTTTGAAGGGCTCGCATGCAAAATTAAATATTATTCGATCGGCAATTGTTTTAGTAAGAGTGCATCAAAACTTATCGTGTTTGGTATCAAATGAAAGTTCTTTTGAAGAGCTCGCGTACAAAATTAAATATTATCCGATCGGCAATTGTTTTAGTAAGAGTGCATCAAAACCTATCGTGTTTCGTATCAAATGAAAGGTCTATTGAAGGGCTCGCGTAGAAAACTAAATATTATTCGATCGGCAGTTGTTTTAGTAAAAATGTATCAAAACCTATCGTGTTTGGTATCAAATGAAAGGTCGCTTAAAGAGTTCGTGTGCTGAAGGGGCTTTTTTTTATTGTCAATTTTGTAGTGCCAGAGCTTCGTAACTTATCGTGCTTGGATCAATTAAATGTATTTCAAAGGACAGACATGCAAAATTGAAAACTATTACTTCGGAAATAATTTGATTTATATAGTGTCAATTGTCTTACAAAAGTGAATTCTTCTTCAGTGTCCGCGGAGCTTAGCGTGAAGGCCTGGCGAAGCCAGGCTGACCGCTAGTACAAATACTATTTATAGTTATTACAAGGACTAACCGAGAATAGTGATAATTCTAGAGAAATGGGTTCCGATGTTAGAACCCTCGACAAACAAAAGTAAAACCGTGGCTGAAATGCGCATTAACTCCACCCATTCAGATATATAACGAATGGTGTCGCTTTACATTGGCGGGAAAGTGAAATATACCGTCTCAGTGAAAACACTTAGCCGCCAAACTATGTACGATATGAGTATTTATGCAAATTTATTAACGATATATTTATTTATTATTAATCCATTATAATTATTATTCTTTTCACCTACCTACTATTTTATAAATGGAAAGAAATACACGCCGTCTTATTTCATAAATTTAAATTCAACTTTTGACACTGAATGTACCGACTATAGTAGTGATTTCCGAAGATACTCGTCTCAGGGATTTACTTTGGTTTGTTGAGCTATATCATAATGCACACAGTATCTTAGAGAATGAATTTCAGTACAAATTACTTAAAACCTACTCATGATTTCGGAATAATCGCGAATCATTCTTTAAATGTTGACGGTTAAAATTACAGCATGGAGAAATTTAATTAATTGATAACGAAGTGGTGATTGATTATATGATCTGATTATATTTTAATGTGATTATTATATTACTCATTAGTGGCATTGTTCATGATAAGTTAAAAAAAGTTGTTAATTAATTAAATTATGATATCATTGAAATGAAGTAAATAAGTAAACATGTACCTAACACAAAGCTCGTGTCCTTTAAGGGGGTAATGTACGAGTAGCTAGGTTGCGCACAGGATAAACATGCTTTTAAATTGGAGATGAAATGTGGACTAAATATGGTCGGAATAACTTTATTTTTTTTTTTAATTGAAGACAAAGGTTGAAACTATGTCTTTTGTGTGTTGAAATTTTTGATTTAGTTTTAATTTTGTTTTTACAATGTTATAAACTTATGTAACTTCAGATCAGTGTTACTCAATAAATTAATAAAAATTGCAAATTTCAACACTGAAGTAACATAGATTGTACTTCTATCTTTAAAATAAACCCTTGTTTATGAAAATATATTTGTATTTAGTATCAATTTTAACCCCCGAACGAAGCACTATTTACATGAAAACTCGACTCTAGTAGACGGCGTGAGCTACCGCTTCTAGTGGTATAAACTGAAACTAATATTAGGCTTCGCCCCTTGGCCTTCTGTCTGTGTAGGATACATTTCACAGAAATTTCTGTTACATGCATTTCTTACAATTTATTTTATTTCTTTATATTAAAATGGGTAACCGAAAAGGAAATAAAGCAAGGTTAAATTAACATACTGCTAGAAAAAAGAGTACTAATCTACGGGAATATAACAGGTATCTTTATTGATTATATTATTAAAATATGAATTTACAGTACTGAACTTATATATAATCTCGTACATTTTATATTTATTATAGAATTTTCTTGAATATTATGATTTGATATTGCACAAAGGCATACCAATATTGTCTTATTTATATAAATATAACCAACAATACTAAACATTGTATTTGTTGAATTCAGAAAAAAAATGCTGAATCGAATAAGCAAATAAAAAACATATATATTTCCCTCAGACCAACCATAAGTAGACAAATTCTGCTGTATTCAAGTCAATGCAGTGTTGTGAAGTAGAAAGAGTTAGAGTAACTTGTTGGTGAGGCGGGTGCGCGGCAAGGAGCGAGTACCCTTTGATGTTATGCGAGTTGCAAACATTTGTGTAGTTATTTTTATATTCAATTACTTAATTTTCATACATCAAAGTAAAGGTTAGTTTTTGACATATTAAGTGTTTTGTATACTCACGTTTGTATTTAAATAAAAAAAATGCTCGCGTCTGATAACTGTCACCAACAAAAATGCAACCCGCATAACACCAAGGAGTACTAGCTCTTTACCGCGCATCCGTCTCATCACCAAGTTATTCTAACCCTTTCTACTTCACAACAAACGCCGTTGTTGTCCGTCTACTTATGGTTAGTCTGAGATATTTCCATATAAAATATTTTTATAAATTCTTGTTTCGCTCATTAAAGTAATATTATAAAATATAAATCGTTTGTTAATTTAACAGACTTTGTTACTCCTACTCTTCTCGAGATACCAATGGTACGCCACTTAAAATGAACATCCTGTATATTCTTTAGTTAAAATTTTAAAATAATAACACGAAATTAATTGTTTTCACCATCCTGCTAAAAAGAAAAATTTTCTTACTTGAATTGAGAAAAAAAGTCGTACATTTTGTCCCATGGAAAGAAAAAATTAATTTCTACCCTAGAAAACTATATTAGTAGCAACTGGAAAACAACGATATTATGATTTGATAGGCATAGCAATATTGTCTTATTTATATAAATATAACCAACAATGACAACACATTGTTTAAAGATTGATTTATTACGCCAAGTAATATAGTTCCAATAAATCTTATCTAAATCAATTTATTTCAGAAAATTTTAAATAAATAAATATATCATCACGCCTTCTATCCATTACTGGATGTGGCACTCTGCCAAAGCAGATCTCGGTAAGTAATATATTTTGCGCGTCAAGTGCGGTTACCGGCCGTCAAATCACGGCCCCCAAAGATGTAAGTGGTGGGGGTGCCACAGGAGTAGTTTTAAAATGGTGAAAATTGTTTATCGCCTATGGGAATCGAACCAGGGTTCTCAGGATCCACAGGCCGACTTGATACCACTGAGCTAGCTACCACATAAATAAAAAATAATAAAAAATTAACTTCAAAAATTAATACAGAATGTTAATTTTAGTTGTGTCATCATTGCTATCTGGAGAACTATAAGAGCTACAAGGTTTGTTAAATTAGCAAAGAAATACCATTTTCTAAGTGTATTATAAAACTATTAACAAAATATTCTTTCGACCAATGGTTCTCAAAATACGGGGTGCAACTTTCTTATTTTAAATGGGAACCTTATTTTTCTTATTCGATTCAGTATTTTTTTCTGAATACAATGTCTACAAAGTGCAGTACCCTCACATTACAAAATTTGTAACAAAAATGCATATTAAATTGATATTAATTTAATTAAAATCACATAGAATCAGCGTGCTATGACAGAAACAAATGAACAAATCATAATATTTTCTTTTGTTTGATTCATTATTATACGACAATACAATTATTTTGTGAAAAATTAAATAAATAAATTTTATTGGCCATTTGCCACTGATTTTTATGAGATTTTAATTAAATGAATGTCAATTTTTGTCTGAATTCAGAAAAAAAATACTGAATCGATTATGCAAATAAGAAAAATAAGTTCCCATTTAAAATAACAAAGTTTCATCCGGTATTTTGAGAACCACTGGTCAAACAAAAAATTGTTAATAATTTTATAATAGACTTATAAAATGGTATTTCTTTGTTAATTTAACCAACCTTGTCGCTCTTCTAGTTTCCGAGATAGCCATGGTGCTACAATTAAATTGAATAGCCTGTATATATACTTCAGAAAATATTTAAGATTATAAACGTTGTTTATTTTCATTATTCTACCATTGCTATTTCGAGAGCTATGAGTTTGGCTAAATTAGACAAAAATTTATATTTTACAAGACTATTACAATGACCCAACATTTTTTTTGGAAAAGCGACGACATGTCTGAGATTTCACTCCAAAGGGGTACAATAATTTTCATTTAATTTACGTCGTAGCTGTTATAGTTTCCGAAATTCCAATTATGGCAATCGAAAATGGGACAGCCTGTATATCATAAAGAAAATTACCACTTGTCCCTATTTTCTCAATCACTGTATTATTAAATTTTTATTTATAATTCTAATCAAATATTTTCAAAATATAGGTGTAACAAAATGTAATCTTCCCTTGTTAACCAAAAAGAAACCACAAAGGTGATCAAACCTACAAGTAATGATTCAACTTGTATGTAAGTTATATAATACTTATTTATTTTATGTTAAATATCGTGATGAAAATTTTATTCAGCAACCTGTTGAATGTAACAACTCATATGTTGTTTAAATAAAAGTATAATAATTTTCATTAACATGTTTCTCAATTTCTCAAAAAAAATTCATGTCAAGAATTTAAATGTAGTACTCTAGATAGAACTATAATAAACTTAAATTATATAGATAATTCAATAATGCTATAAATATAATATTGTGATAATAAACCTATTTGTTTTTATCAAATTATTTTATCAATTATATATCATGGGTTTCATACGTATATAAGAAAGTGTCCTCAACTATTATTTGTGCGCGTGATTGTTATATCGTGTATCTAGTGAATTTCAATTTCTTACATCTTATGAGTAACCAAAGGGCGTAGCCCAACGACTAGAATTGAGCCAGCCTACTTGTTACTCGCCACCACACACCGCTGGGAACGATTGACTTTTCAGTTGGGTACATTACGCTCTTAACTGTCAAGTGGAAACTGTACAACTGTCATAAATATATACAGAGGGTTCAATTTAGTTGTGCTACCATTGTTATCTCGAGAACTATAAGAACTACGAGGTTGGTTAAATTAGTAAAGAAATACCATCTTCTAAGTGTATTACAAAATTATTTTAAAAATCAATTCGATCAGTGGTTCTCAAAATACGGGGTGCAACTTTCTTATTTTAAATTGCAACCTATTTTTTATTTGCTTATTCAATTCGGTATTTTTTTCAGAATTTAATGACTGCAAAGTTCAGTACCCTCACATTACAAAATTTTTAACGAAAATGCAAATTAAATTTATACTAATTTAGTTAAAATCGGATAGCAATCAGCGTGCTATGACAGAAACAAATGAACAAATCATAATATTTTTGTTTGGCTGATTGAGTATTAAATGTCAATACAACTATTTTGTGAAAAAAATAATTTTAACCTGGTGTAACACGAAAAGTGAAACTTAGGCGTTTCGCATGGCAAATCAGTTTTTCCATTCTCATTGCTTTCTTAATTATTTTAGGCAAAAATGTTTTAAATAAATACTGTAAAGCATAAATAAACAAAATTAAAATTGAATGCTTCAGAAATTAAATTACAAAATTCACGGAAGTACAACTTAATAGTAATAGCCATGGAATTATTGATTCGAATATAGAATATTATGCTTTACAACTGATTTGTCATGTGAAACGCCTAAGTTTCACTTTTCGTGTTACACCCGGTTAAAATTATCGTCGGAGAAAACTCGGAACTTTTTAATGCTGTGCTAAAAAAAGGCTAATAAAAATAATAGATAATAAATAATAAACAATATACTTACTACAAGCGTTATATTCGTATAGTAAAAACTAATGAAAAATTAATTTATTCAATATTTATTTTTATTATTTATATGATTTATATATATTGTGACGATCTTTGGCCTAATTGCCAAAGATGTGACGTTTACTGCTCGTTGTCGCCGCCTCGGTGAGCTTGCCTCGGGCGCCAGTCTTCGATGTCGGTGCGGGGGTTGGCGACGACGTCGTTTACCTAGATAGCTCTGTGGAGGTAAAGGTTCCAGGGATTTTTAAATAAAACTTCGTGCACTAGTTTAAGAGATTTATTCAATATCTAAAATAAAGATGCAAAATATAATAAAAATAGGAAACGCAAATATAAATAAATACTAACAAAAGGTGTGTACGCGGGACTAGGATAGTCGGGAAGGAAGTCGGTGCCGTAGCGTACAGCGTAACTCTTTTCAAAAACGTAGTCAACTTGTTGGCTAATGTGGGAAGACGCCACAATAGCAACAACTAACCTAACACTGACTTTTACGTAAGCTAACTGATCAGCTTAATTGCTGGATACCGTAGGAAGACGCCACAGTATCAACAATTAAACTAATCTTCACACTGATTGTTGCTATCCTAGGAAGACGCTATGATAGCAACAATCAAACTAAACCTGATTGTAAAAATAAACTACACTGACCAGATTAATTGCTGACTACCGTAGGAAGACGCTACAGTAACAACAATTAATCTAATCTTTACACTGATTGTTGCTATCCTAGGAAGACGCTATGATAGCAACAATCAAGCTAAACCTGATTGTAAAAATAAACTACACTGACCAGATCAATTGCTGGCTACCGTAGGAAGACGCTACAGTAACAACAATTAATCTAATCTCTACTGATTGTTGGCTATCCTAGGAAGACGCTATGATAGCAACAATCAGGCTAAACCTGACTTTAAAAATAAACTACACTGACCAGATTAATTGCTGGCTACCGTAGGAAGACGCTACAGTAACAACAATTAAACTAATCTCTACTGATTGTTGGCTATCCTAGGAAGACGCTATGATAGCAACAATCAGGCTAAACCTGAGTTTAAATAAAGCAAAAAAATAAATCTAACTAGCAAGTAGTATTGCTGAGAATTATCGGCAATAAAATTAATAACAGAAATCACTTTCTCACCTCTATAACTCACTGACGGTCGGAACGGTACTCGGGGATGATTCGCTGACTGCTGGAGATAGCTGAGTGTTCGGAAGACGCGAACACTCTCTCTGTTTTGATTTTTTTGCCGGCTTTTATACTGTCCGAGTCTCCATAAGGTCCATGTTACCAAGATTCACAAAAATTGTAAATTAAATTAAAGTTTCATGTTCTGAAATATGGTTTGAACTTGCAGAATCTTAAATATAAAATATAAAAAATATTTTATATCCGAGCGCGGTTCGAACCGACGAACGTTGGCTTACTGCGCTGACGCGCTAGCCCGCTCGGCCATGGAGCTGTGTTAGAAATACGGCGATAAATGTACATTTGTATGGTAGTACGTGATACATCATCACAATATATATATATATCGGACGTTTCACGTCAACCGGGCCACCTGGCTGCGCAGAATTGGTATGCATCGATTTAAAAGTTGTAGGTCTCAAAATGTAGGTAATTTAAAGCTCTATCGAATGCCGTCCGGTGATTTTTAGAAAACAAAGATGGCGATATCAATATGGCGCTTGGAATCATGAAAAATTGTGTTTAACGGGTTTTATTGATATGTAACGAATATAAAAAAAATCATTTTTACATTTAAAAATACCTAGACTTTATGGTTTTGAGGTCGCTGAATTTAAATCAAACATCAGTTTTGTCCCAACTGGTCACTATTTGTTCCTAACCTCAAAAAATATCTAAAAATGACGAATCTACACTGTTTTGCGATGAATTTTACGGTCAAATTACATTATCTTTATGTTTTCGGGGTTGCTGAATTCAAATCAAACATCAGTTTTGTCCTACCTGGTCACTATTTGTCCCTAACCTGAAAAAAATGCCTGAAAATGTCTTGTCTTTATGTATTTCAGGTCTCTAAAACCTTAAAATATATCGTAATTTATACAAAATTGTTTCCAAATATTTAAATATGAGTTATTTTGCTAATAATGTTTGATTATTATAACATTGTACCTCTCTGCGTTTTACATGGTATCGTGAGCAGTTCCATAGCAGTGCCATTCAGCTTTAATATCGAAGTCATTCTTGTGATTTACAAGGTTGCACATTTGGAACTGCTCACGGTAAAGAATTATCCGATGAAGTTGGAGCTACGTTTAAAAGGGAAGCAACTCGAGCAAGTCGTCAAGCTAAACCAAATGAGGCAATACTGTATTCAACAGCACTGTTTAATTGAGCAAAAAATAAATTTACAAATCTAAAGATTCATCATTATAGCAAGAAAGACCATAACAGAGCTCAACATCATCTTAAGGAAAGATTTGATGAAGCACCACAAGTTAATCTTATTCAAAGTGCACACTTATTTTTAGTATCGGGTAAAACATTGAATATCTACAGATATTCAGGTGACAAAAATCCCATTAATACTATAGAATACTAAATACATCAACACAAAAAAGAAAAAAAACAAAAAAAAAAAACAATTTTGTATAAATTACGATATATTTTAAGGTTTTAGAGACCTGAAAACCATAAAGACAAGACTGTAATATTCATAAAAAAATAGTGTAAATAAGTAATTTTCAGGCATTTTTTTGAGGTTAGGGATAAATAGTGACCAGGTAGGACAAAACTGATGTTTGACTTAAATTCAGCGACCCCGAAAACATAAAGATAAAGTAATTTGACCGTAAAATTCATCGCAAAACAGTGTAGATTCGTCATTTTTAGATATTTTTTGAGGTTAGGAACAAATAGTGACAAGATGGGACAAAACTGATGTTTGATATAAATTCAGCGACCTCAAAACCATAAAGTCTAGGTATTTTAAAATGTAAAAATGATTTTTTTATATTCGTTACATATCAATAAAACCCGTTAAACACAATTTTTCATTATTCCAAGCACCATATTGATATCGCCATCTTTGTTCTCTAAAAATCACCAGACGGAATTCGATAGAGCATTAAATTACCTACATTTTGAAACCTACAACTTTTAAATCGATGCATACCATTTCTGGGCAGTCAGGTGGCCCGGTTGACGTGAAACGTCCGATATATATATATACATATATAAGTTAAATTAATTGATTTTCAATTAATGTTTAAAAAAAAATTTATTGAGTGCTATTACAACAAATAAAAATGTTATAGTTCAAAAGTCTAAGTTAAGATACAGATAGTGTACATTTGTATGTGCTTATCACACAGGGTTCAGAATCTGACTGACTTCCGTCTTACAAGATTCTACATATGATGTTATATGATCCTGGAATCATATTCTTGGAGAGTCAGCGGTTTGTGTGGGAACATCGTTTCCTAACTCCTCCTTCGCTAGAATTGAGCTTCATCGGGAAGTAGCTGGACCTTTCTAGGGGTTGAAATTCTAGGTTGAAGTTCAATGCCTTCTCTGGACGTTGAATTTGGCTGCAAGCATCTGTGGAGTTTTTTCTTTAAAAAGAGAACAAACAGGATGATAGCACATGTAATCAGAATTATGTAAAGTATTAAGGTTGGATAATTTATAATACGATTGATGTCGTATTGATCGAAGTAGTAGTCATCAATGGATTCTTCAATCTTATTCATTGGTTTCAATTCGTTGATGGTGTTGAGTTCAATTGACATCTTTGGAATTAGTGACTTATTGAAGTCCAATTTGTAGTTTTCGATTACGACTGGTTTGCCAAAGCTTCCATGTTTGAATAGTAAATTTTGGTTCTTGTATTCCAATTGACAATCATCTTCTTTCACCAGGAATATTCCTTGGAGCGTTTTTATAGTGTCGCCTTGTTCGCATTTGATCTTAATATTTTCTGGATCAGGAAATATTATGAGATGTTGATTTATATCCTTTAAATATTCAATATGATTTTGTTTAATATTTAATTTCAGGAATTGGCAATTTTCAATGCTGTTTCGTGAAATGAAGTTCTTCTCGCAAAAGGTTTTGCTTAGTTCGTTGATCTTGTTAGGACACTGGTATGTGTTCTCCTTGTTGTAGGTACATATGTCATATAGAGATTTAATTTGTCCATCATTTGATTTTAAGAAATATTCGTGATTAGGGACTACAGTTACATATTCAGTATTGTGTTTGGTAGGGATTGGAATAAGATGGATTAATTCAAATTGTGTTTCGTAATTTATCGGAATTTCAATAAAATACGTAATTTTGTTAGATGTTAATTTACAATTTACGAAAAGTATTTTTTCTAATTCCAAAATGTTTTCTGAATTTACATTAATCGGTAACTGATTATTATAAAATTTTGAAATTTTATTTAGTTCTGTGAAAAGATCGTGTGATTTTATAATACTTGGGTGCAACGTATGCAACTTGCAGAATGTTAAGAAGTTTTCGATATCTTGGAGAATATTGAAAGTTAGTGTGTATAAAGTGTTTAATTGATTGAAAATATCTTTTATAAAGAGTTTATCATTATCTTTAGTTCCACCGACAACAATGTGGAGTAGTTGTTCGATTTTTGATTTTAATAATTTTTCGTTTTCTCTTATTGTAGCCACAGTCCTATTAAAATACTCTATCATTTGTTGATTGACGGAATATTGATGTTTGATTTGGTTATTTAAATTATTTTGATTTTCTTTTAGGTGATTTAAAATTTGTGTATAACGTTTCTCGTCGACTACGTCTAAATTTCCTGATATAGATTTAATGATTGTTCCCTCTTTTAGCTCGCTCGTTTTTCGTGCGTTTTGTTAAATGATTAATTTTTTCGTCAATGGAATTTTGAATGTAATTAATTATATTTTTATTATTGTCAAATTCGGGAGAAATTGTCTTGTCGTTGTTAAGGATTTGTTTAAGGTTTTCGTATTGTTTATTTAGATTTTCGTTTTGTGTCCATAGTGGTTGTAAGTTATAATAATGTACGAATGTGTGAGTAGATTTTTGGAGCTTTGCAGTTCCGAGATTTATTGTCAGTAGTCCTGGGTTATTCGTTATGTCTTTCATACTTAGTCCATAGGAGTATGAGAGGTAGAGGGACCTGGAATATCCGAATTTGTGTTAGTAATTTTTCGGGGTCTTTTTATGTTGGAAAGGTGTATTTTAGATTGTTTTTTGTCGTTGGGTTTAATTTCTATTTGGGCTGTTATTAGGGGTTTATTTAAACTTTTAATTTTTTCTTTCCTAAATTTGGGCTGTTTAGTTTTATTTACCTTCTGCTTGTTTTGAACATAAATTGTTTCAGGGATGTTTGGAAGTTCTTCCCTTGTTTCATTTATTTTAGTTATTCATTTAGATTTGTCATCTTGTAATTTTTGATTAATATTTCGATATATTAATTTAGTTTTATCTTTGTGTTTTTGTATATAATCTTGGGTAACTTGCTTATCAAGCTCGATATCTAGAGGCGAATTTACAGCTAAATGACCATTAATAATGTCAATTGGTTTTAGATTTGTCGCGCTATGATTTGTATTGTTATACGCTAAGACTGCATATGATACTTTGTCTTTTATCAGTTCATTCTTGAAATTATCTTGCATATTAAATAAACGAATATGTTCTATTAAAGTTGAATGGAAACGTTCAACTAAACCATTCGAATTTGGATTTTGTGAGCAGGTCAAGTGTAATTTTATGCAAGGATAGCAGTTCTTTGACGACATTGTTTTTAAACTCTAATCAGTTATCCGATATGATTAATTTTGGAATACCGTGATGGGAAAAGAATTTAGTTAATTTGTTTGTTATTTCGATTGCGTTTATTGATGTTACTTTGTATGCTTGCGCATACCTGGAGAATGCGTCAATTATAGTTAGGAATTTAGAATTTTCGAGACTTAGTGTATCTATGTGAATGATATCTAACGGTTTGTTGGGTGTCGGAGTTAAATTTAGTTTGGGTTTTACAGGGTTCCTTTCATATTTGGCAGCCAGACATATTTCACACTGGTTGATATAGTCTGTGATGGTTTTATGTTGGTTAGGCCAATAATATCTCTTTTTAATTTGATTATAAACTTCATTGATACCTCGGTGATTCGTTTTACCTTCGTGATTGTTTTTTATTGTGTCTAAAATTTCATCTTGGGCTTCTACATCTATCAATTTAATATTACACTTAATGAATTTGATTTCTGAATTTTTGAAATATTTTTGGAGTATGGTACTAAACAGTTCGTATACCGGTTGTTTGAAATACAGGTATTATTTTACCTTAGGTACAACGAATTCCTTGATGAATTTTACGGTGTCTATTTCAAAATTTGATTCGGATAATTGAACTAAAATTCTCATCTTATCGGTGTGTAATTTTTGTATTTTTGGTACACTTGGTGAATGTTTAACTTGAGATAAAAAAATTTGGTTTTTACAATAGTTAACAGCTGTTTCTGAGATAGTGATTCCTATGATAGGATTTTCTAAATTTGAATGTATTGTTTGGTCTGAATCGGTATCGTTATTGACGTCTTCGTCAGGGTTGACAATCATGGATTGAGTATCGTTATCGGGATTGAAGTTTTCATTAAAATTTTCTACATATTCAAAAAGATTTTGAGTACCGGGGTCTACAGTGTTGACGTTTAATTCTATTCGTGATAGAGCGTCAGCGTTTTTATTTAATGTTCTTTTTTATGAATTACTTCATAATCGTACTTTTCTAGTTTGAGTCTCCACCGCATTAATTTAGAGTTTGGTTCTTTTAGTGAGTGTAAATATTGCAAGGGTTTATGATCGGTGATAATTTTAAATTTTCTGCCAAGCAAGTATGGTCTAAAATATTTCGTAGCCCATATAACTGCGAGTAACTCTTTCTCGATCGTACTGTAATTTTCTTCGGAGTCGTTTAGGGTTCGACTTGCGTAGGCGATGGGAAGATCGGAACCAATGGGACCTTGGGACAAGATAGCACCTATAGCGTAATTGCTAGCGTCTGTCGTTAAGTTGAAAGGTTTGTTAAAGTCCGGGTATTGGAGTATGGGATCGTTAATTAGAAGATTTTTACAAGTATTGAAACAATTCGTATACTCTGGATCGTTAAGTTTAATTTCCGCGTCTTTCTTTAGACATTTAGTTAAGGGGTTTGTTAACTGGGCGAATTTTTTTATAAATTTCCTATAATAGCCTAATAGACCTAGGAATGCTTTAATTTGTTTCGGTGTTTTCAGTAGAGGGTAGTTTTTTATCGCATGAATTTTGTCTCGATTTGGTTTAACTCCGCTAGGGGTCACGACATGTCCGAGATATGCTACCTCTTTACGTAAGAATTCAGACTTATCAAGCTGTATTTTTAAGTTTGCTTTCTTTAAACGGTCAAAAACTGTTCTTAAATTTTGAATACGCTCTTGAAGGCTTGTACTAAAAATTATGACGTCATCCAAATATACTAAGCAAATTTCGTTAACTAAATTTCTGAGTACGTTGTCCATGACACGTTGGAAAGTTGCCGGAGCATTTTTCAAACCAAATGGCATTCTTAAAAATTCGTAATGTCCATTTTCGGTGTTAAAAGCAGTTTTTTGAATATCTGCTTGATTCATTTCGATTTGGTGGAATCTGGACGCGAGATCTAAGGTCGAAAAATAATTGCATCTACCAAACTTGTCTAGTAAGGTGTTTATATTCGGTATCGGATATTTATCATAGATTGATTTCTCGTTCAATTTTCTGTAGTCTATTACTATTGTCCATTTTCTTTTGCCGGATGCGTCGATTTTCTTTGGTACGATCCACACAGGGGATGACCAAGGGGAGTGAGAGGGGCGAATGATTTTATCATCGAGCATCTTTGCGATTTGTTTTTGAACTTCGCTTCTGTGTACTTCGGGGTATCGATAAGTTTTTGAATGAACAGGTATTTCGTCTTTAGTCCGAATAAAATGTTTAATTTAGTTTGTAAATGTTAAATGTTTATTATCGCAATGTAAAATAGGAGAGAATTCTTTTAATAATTTTATAATTTCGGATTTTTCTTTGGGATTCATATGATCGATTCTAATTTTGTTCATGTCGAGATTATTTTTAGAACAAGATTTTTGAAAATTTATATTGTTAATTTCAAAATGATTTAACGTTATTAATTATATACAGTTCACAGTATCTAAAATTTGATCTTCGTCGCTTGTATTGATAACAGGGTAGAATAATTCATAATTTTCAATGTTTGCTATTCCTTCTGGAATAATTATATTATTTATTTTTGTTTCAGTTATAAATGCTTCGCCGGTTTCAATATTATTAACAAATAATTTTGTATTTTTTTCAGACTTTGGCGGAATTTTTATAATATTAGATTTTGGAATTATTTTATGAAACTAAATTTTTATATTTTGAGTGGGTGTTATAATTTTATTATTACTCAAGTCAATACTTGTTTCTAAACTTTTTAAATTATTTATTCCAAGCAAAATATCAAAGTTGTTATGGAATTCAAATAAATAATATTTTAATAGTTTATCGGAGTTATTAAATAATTTTGAAGCGGGTATAACAATGCTAGAATTTTCAATTGAAGTACCGTGAGCGGTTGTAATTTTAAATTGATCATTTTGTATATTATTTCTAAAATATTTCCGCGCGATATTTGGATTTATGAATGAGCGGTTACTTCCGGTATCTATCAAGACTTTTAGGTTGTATTCAGGATATATTATGAATGGTAGTTCACTATAATTGTGGGTTAAATTCATAATTTCAAATTCATTTCCAAGGCTTTTTATTGAAAAAAAGCGTCTTGATCATTATTGTCTTCGTTATCAGTATTTGGGTCAGTGACATAGTATTCTGCATTTTCGTCAATATATTGTTCATCGATTTCATTATTTGGTAATTTCACGGTTTCTGTGTTAAACAATTCTTCCGCAATAAAATCGTGTGCGCGTTGTTGTGGCTGGAATTGTTGGGGACGGTAATTACTTGGACCGGGTCTTGGTGTGAATGTTTGTCTAGTACTGACACTCATTGGCGTCGGGTTCGTGAATTTTTTATTGGGATCGGATATAAAGGCATTTGAAGTATTTGTCTTATTTTGTTGGTAATTGTGTTGAGGGGTGTAATGTGTTCGTGGGGTATATTGTTGTTGTGGATTTGATCTGTACGTTAGTTGAGGGAAATTTCTTTGTTGAAATGGTTTGTTATTTTGTACAGAAAAGTTTTGTTTCGGTTTAGTAATGTTTTTGTATTGTTGTTTATTAACAGAATCAATTTGGAAATCATTTATCATCATAGTTAAAGCAGTTGTTAAATATTCAGGGTTTTTAGTTCTCATTAAAGTACCTAGAGGCTCTTTAAGACCTCTCAAAAGAATTCTTAATGCGTAATTTCTAAAACATCCAATTAAAACAGCTTGCTCTTCTCTTTGTATATGTAAAGTGATATAGGAAGTTGATAAATTCAATAATTGTATTACTCGATTGTAATAATCAAATGGAGATTCATTTTGATTTTGTTTTAATTCGGACATTTCAAAATTTAGCGTGTATATGTCGCGTTTATCCGCATAGGTATTTAATAGAGCTGTTTTTAAATCTAGCCATTTAGTAATGGTAACACCAGCAATGTTGACGGCGGCTTCTCCTTTTATTTTTGCCAAAGTACTACTCATTAAGTACTCATTCTGGAAATTACTTACGTCTGTTGCATCATAAAATTTAGTTACAATTTTTTCACAGACTTCTATGAATCTACTTAATAATTTAGTATCACCTTGAAATTCGGGGATCATATCAAGATATTCACGTTTGAGATCTGGGACAGCCATTTCGTCAAGGTTTAGGTTATTTATTTGTTCGATAAGGGATTAATCAATAGGGAGAGTGTTTGAAATGTAATTTTGTGAGTCAGAGGAATGTACTGAATTTGTATCGGAGCTATTGTCTGAATCTATTTCGATATACACTCGATTATCTCTAGATGTCATATGTGCACTACTTACAGGAAAATCAGTGTGTTCTTCATCGGCTCTGTTGCGGCTTCTTCCACGATGGAGGAACGGAACAGGATGAACTTCTACTGCTAGGCTCTGTGTTCAGCAGGGCTTCGTTGTTCTCTTCGTGTGACGCGATGCACTCGTTGAAAACGTGTAGAATTTTTTTGCACTGATTTTACGCTGGTTTTTCGCAATAAATCGTTGAAACGAACCGAAATTTTGAGTTTCGTTTACAAAATCCTACCGACTGCTCCAGTTAAATTAATTGGTTTTCAATTAATGTTTTTAAAAAATTTTATTGGGTGCTATTACAACAAATAAAAATGTTATAGTTCAAAAGTCTAAGTTTTTTTTAAAACATACATCTTATATATATATATATCTCTATATATATAAAAATTAATGTTTGTTTGTCTGTTTGTTTGTTTGTCCCTTATGCGTTCTTATACCATTCATCCGATTGCGATGAAATTTTGCTAAGTTGTTGAGTGCACGCCCGCGAAGGTTTCTAACTTAGCACACGTCCAATCCGCCATCTTGAAACAAAATGGTGGCTAGCTATCTTGAAAAGTACTGCACTGATTCGATTCAAATTTGGTATTGACATAGACGAGAACCAATCTTAACATATAGGTCTAATAAAACTTCAGTCCGCCATCTTGAAACAAAATGGCGGCTAGCTATCTTGAAAAGTACTGCACTGATTCGATTCAAATTTGGTACAGACATAGACGAGAACCAATCTTAATATATAGGTATAATGAAGATTCAGTCCGCCATCTTAAAACAAAATGGCCGCTTGCTATCCTGAAAAGTACTACACTGATTCGATTCAAATTTAGTATAGACATAGACGGGAACCAATCTTAACATATAGGTCTAATAAAACTTCAGTCCGCCGTCTTGAAACAAAATGGCTGCTAGCTATTCTGAAAACTACTGCACTGATTGGATTCACATTTGATATAGACATAGACGGGAACCAATCTTAACATACTGGTATAATAAAGCTTTAGTCTACCATCTTGAAACAAAATGGCCGCTAGCTATTCTGAAAACTACTGCACTGATTGGATTCAAATTTGGTATAGACATAGACGGGAACCAATCTTAACATTTTGGTATAATAAAACTTCAGTCTACCATCTTGAAACAAAATGGCCGCTACCTATTCTGAAAACTACTGCACTGATTGGATTCAAATTTGGTATAGACATAGACGGGAACCAATCTTAACATATTAGTATAATAAAGCTTCAGTCTACCATCTTGAAACAAAATGGCCGCTAGCTATTCTGAAAACTACTGCACTGATTGGATTCAAATTTGGTATAGACATAGACGGGAACCAATCTTAACATATTGGTATAATAAAGCTTCAGTCTACCATCTTGAAACAAAATGGCCGCTAGCTATTCTGAAAACTACGGCACTGATTGGATTCAAATTTGGTATAGACATAGACGGGAACCAATCTTAACATATTGTAATAATAAAGCTTCAGTCCGCCATCTTGAAACAATATGGCCACTAGCTATCCTGAAAAGTACTGCACTGATTCGATTCAAATTTGGTATAGACATAGAATGAAACCAATCTTAACATATTGTTATAATAAAGCTTTATTTCGCCATCTTTAAACAAAATGGCCGCTAGCTATCTTGAAAAGTACTGCACTGATTCGATTCTTATTTTGTACGGACATACACGGGAACCAATCTTAATATATAGGTATAATATAACTTCAGTCCGCCATCTTAAAACAAAATGGCTGCTAGCTATCCTAAAAAGTACTGTACTGATTCGATTCTTATTTTGTACAGACATAGACAAGAACCAATCTTAATATATAGGTATAATAAAACTTCAGTCCACCATCTTAAAACAAAATGGGCTACTAGCTATCCTGAAAAGTACTATACTGATTCGATTCAAATTTGATGTAAGCATAGACGGGAACCAATCTTAACATATAGGTATAATAAAGCTTCAATCCGCCGTCTTGAAACAAAATGGCCGCTAGCTATCCTAAAAAGTACTGCACTGATTCGATTTAAATTTGCTATAGGTACAGACGAAAACTAATCTTAACATATAGGTATAACAAAGCTTCAGTCCTATGCCATTCGAATTCAGACGTTTGCAGTTTCCGGTACGACTCGCATTTGCAATGACCGTCAACAAAGCACTGGGACAGTCGCTACAAGTGTGTGGACTAAACTTGGAAAATCCATGCTTCTCACATGGACAGCTGAACACAAACACTTTCTTTGAGTTGCAATGAAACGCATGCGGGATACTCGCATTAAATTGTAGACCACGCGAACGAAGTCGCGGGTAATAGCTAGTATATATATATATATATATATATATATATATATATATATATATATATATATTAGATGTATGTTTTAAAACAGCGCGATCCACTGATTTAGAAGCGCTGGTGGTCATACATCTGTCAACGAGATATGTGATGACGCGACGTGCGGTTGTGAACGACTCGGGGTAGAATTGAACGAGTGACGGGTAGAGCTATACATTCTATGATACCTGGATACTATATTGGATTAGCAGTAATTAAAGGTGAGTTATTTCACTGTCATTCTATGTCTAGGCGCAGCGTATGCAGAGATCTGCAGTGATTTGGTTCATGGCTGTTGTTTATTAAATGGCATGTTAATTGATATATATTTATTTATTAAATATATATCAATTAACAAATAAATATATATCAATTAACATGCCATTTAATAAACAACAGCCATGAACCAAATATATATATATATATATATATATATATATATATATATATATATATATATATATATATATATATATATATATATATATATATATATGGGATGGCTAGCTCAGTGGTATGAAGTCGGCCTGTGGATCCTGAGGTCCCTGGTTCGTTTCCCACAGGCGACAAATTTTCATAATTTGAAAAAACTATCCCTGTGGCTCCTCCACCACTAACATGTTTGGGGGCCGTGATTTGACGACTGGTAACCGCACTTCACGCGCAAAATATATCACTTACCGAGATCTGCTTCAGCAGAGTGCCACACCCAGTAATGGGTAGAAGGCGTGATGATATATTTATTTTTATTTATTTTATATATATATATATATATATATATATATATATATATATATATATATATATATATATATATAATAACAATATTTATAAGAAATAATAGAAAAAAAAAAATATATTGCATTTTTTACATAAAAAAAGTAATTTTATATTATATGCAATGCTAGGGAAATAACTTGCTTAGTTCACTTAGGTATAATTTCTCTATTATATTTAGCTCCTTGAAGCAAGTTCTGATAGTCTTGTTTATCATTAGGTAGTTATTATGCCGTTAAACGATTCAGCCATTGCAACTTCCCTTTCTGCGACATCATTGGTTACTTGAAATCTTTTTACTTTATCGTCGCTCTACGCTTGTTTCTGGAAGTGAATTCCACACAATTACAGTTAAACACTCAATGTAAGATCAGAAAAGAATAAAAAAGACAAGAAACGAAGGGAGTGTCGTCCCTGCGCTTGTTTTTGAAAGTGAATTTCACACAATTATAGGTAAACACTCTAATGAAATTACTAAACAACGAAACTAAAATCTAAAACCCTGCGATTTTCTGAAATCATCAGATTCATTCCGCAGTTTATCTTTGCCAAACGTTCCTATTCTGACACATTTTTTTGCTTCATCCACATTCATAATTCCTTTCATACAAGCACGTTTGTTCCTCGTACTCGGAAACTTTCGTTCACGCAACAATCCTTCTATCATATTCATCCATTTATTCATAGGTCGCCTACGCAATCTTTCACCCTCAATTTCACCAACATATACCTGTTTCACTAATCTCTCATTCGGCATACGTTCAACATGCCCAAACCATCTCAACTGACTTATACCTACTTTTCTAACTACATTCTTCTCAATTTCAAACTCATCATACACCAATGTATTCCGGACACGATCTCTTCTAGTATAACCACACACACCCCGCAAATACCTCATTTCCACAGTAGTTATACGACGTTCATGTTTCTTCATCCACACCCAACATTCACTACCATACATCAATGTAGGCACTAAAACACCATTATACATACTCAATCGAGCATCTCTGGATACATTCACATTTCGAGCAAAGGTTCCCAGAGCACCCAATACCTTGCGTCCCACAGATACTCTTCTTTCAATCTCACAATCAATACGCCCATCCCTTGAAAACATACTACCCAAATATAAAAACTCATTCACTGGACCCAATCTCACACCATTCACCGAAACATTACAATCAGTCACCAAATCGCTCTTTTCAAACACTAACACTTTACATTTATCGACATTTAATAATAAATTTAACTCTTTTCCTACTTCATTTATATTTAGAATCATTCATCTCAATTGCTCTTCAGATTCACCCATAACAACTACATCATCCGCATACGCTAACGTAGGTACAACACTACCACCAATATGTACACCATCCACCCAATTCAACGCCGTTCGTAACAATACATCCATGTACAAATTAAAGAGCCACGGAGACATCCCACAACCTTGTTTCACGCCAATGTCTATACAAAACCAATCACTCAATCTACCATTAACTCTCACCGCAGCCACACTACCTTCATACAGCGCACGAATTGCCCCCAACAAATTACCATTTATACCGTACTGTAACAGTACATTCCATAATGTCTCGCGATGAACACTATCATATGCTTTTTTAAGATCGAGAAAGCCACAGAACACCTTCTTGTTTTTAGCAAGTGACTTTTCAACAATCATACGAAGAGAAAACAATTGACCCACACATCCTCTCTCAGGCAAAAAACCACCTTGCATATCGCTTAACTTGGAGATTGTTAAGGTTCGTACCTTATGAATAAGAATCTTCCCGTACAACTTCCCTACCACACTCAGCAAACTTATCGCACGAAAATTAGTACATTCACTCGAACTACCTTTACCTTTAAATAAAGGACAAATGATAGCACATTTCCAATCATCAGGAGCCACACACCGTTTTAAACAAAATCTAAACAAATAAACTAACCAGTCAAATAACCTCTCGCCTCCATACTTCAACATCTCATTCGATATACCATCCAAACCAGGAGCCTTACCATTCTTCAGAAGCATCAATGCGAAACTAACATCACTCTCATCTATATCCCATTCATCACCACTAACATTTTCACTACAACCATACGGTATACATTTATTAAAAAAACATTAAAAATCTGTAGAGCTAATTCATCCTTTGTCAATGATAATTGTTTTCTAAAAAGATACATTTTCAGACAATAAATTATTTTTGCAAGCCACCTAGCGCGATGCACAGCCCCAGGAGCCCGATTATTAATTTTCATATTTTTTGGCTTGCCCAGGAATACTAAAGTTAATTGTAGGAGCTCAGCGTAATCCGCTCTAGCATGAAAATGGAAAATCTAGTAACCAGTAAGTGAATTTATTATTTTTTTTCACCACAGCCTGTTTCTTCTGGACGTCCATTATTTATAATAAAAAACACAAAACAGCTTATTGAACACAAGATCTACTTTGACTTTCTTAAAATAATGTAATAATGACTTATAACGACTTTAATAACGTAGTCAATTTATTATAGACTACAGTTGACTTACGTCATTATATAATTATTTTCTGTCAACATGACATTACATAACATCACGTGACTTTATAAGCCTTTACATGACTTTATATAACATTACGTGACAGTATATAACTTTAAGTGATATTACATGACTTCATATGACATTACAGTTTATTAGCTTTTTATTTTTATGTAAAAATTCAATTATTTTTTTTTAATTTCTATTATTTCTTATAAGTTTAAAAAAAATAATTGAATTTTTATATAAAAATAAAAAGTTAAAAAAAGGTTAATAAAAATAATAGTTAATAAATAATAAACAATGTACTTACTACAAGCGTTATATTTGTATAGTAAAAAATAATGAAAAACAAATTTATTCAATATTTATCTTTATTATTTATATGATTTATATATATATATATATATATATATATATATATATATATATATATATATATATATATATATATATATATATATATACATATATATATATATATATATATATATATATATATATATATATATATATATATATATATATATATATATACATGCAGTTTTGTGGTAGCTTTGAATAATACGCCATCAAAAATATATATTCACATTCAAAAAACGTTTACTAGCAACCTGTAAGGGTTAATATTTTTGGCTAAAAATTTCAGGGGTCTCTCAGTACATCAAATGGATACTTTTTAGCGAAGAACACCATAACATTTCAATACTTTGGTTTAATCCTGGGCAGTCTAATATATATATATATAAATAATTTCAAAACGCATGATATTTATGTTTGCATTAAAATGATAAAATTTACAACAGAAATTAAAATAATTGTTCATTATTATGAGTCTTTTTTATATATATTTAAAAAAAATTACTAGATATCGTCACGTGCGGCTATTCTATCTTTTGTAATAATTAGGCACAGTTTTGCAGTAATCATTCCATAATTGAAAATTATATAAAAATTATATTATTCTATAGGGTCGTAGACAAAATTTTTTCAGATAGCAGTGCTTCCAAAGTGTTCTTTCAGTTGTCATTTATATGTCGGAAAATTTGTCAAACCGCACTTTCGTACAACACATTTTTTTGATTGATTTTATTAAAACAAACAAGCAAAAATATTACAAAAAAATGAAAGATTATTGAATACGAATACAGCTTTACTGTTGTCGTGAGGTTGAATTTTTATTTTAAATATTATATAACAAAAAATTACATTGCAATACTGCCGTGTATATTTTAGACATAAAAAGAAAACACAAATTGGATTTGCTTTTGACAGATTCTGGGAGTATTACAATGTACACATAATAACACTTTATATGCTACATATAAATATTTGCAAATAAACACAATTCAAATCGACTTTAAAAACATTATTATTATTATTTGCGCATAAGTTATTATTTGTTTATAAAAAATGTAGGTGCTGAAATAGAAAAATAACTTGAATAAATAATAGGTGTTTTAGATGCTGAAAACATTACTAATAATTACTATAGTGGTAGTAGGTGATACCTATTTAAATATTTCAAACTTTTTAAATTATCTTGTTAAATATTTGTGAGTAATACAAGGAATGTAATGAAATAATGTGTACACAATTTCGATTTTTGAAATTTTCGAATTAATCTACAGTTTTACAGAAAGTAATACTAACTATTTATTTACAATTATTACAACAGCTGAGTTTCTAAAACTATGAAGTACACTAAAATAGTAAATATAGTATATTAACATAGCAGTCACACGCCTGTACAAAAGCCACTTTTTAGGCAGTTAAGTACACTAATTGTCTCATGAATTTAAAAAAAATGGCTTAATTTGAAATATTATTAACCTCAAATTATTATTATGATATTTCATATCTTTATCGCAATTTTTAAAGAAATAGCACCGTATACATACAACTACTGGTTGTACCTATATTGTGGTAATAGATTCAATGAACTGTTCTGGGATGCTTCAATGACGACACTCAGTGGGATACATTCTATCCAAGTATATAAATTGCTGTTGTTGTAATCTATTTTATATTTTTCAAAGTGATCACGTTTTAACTAATAAAATTTTTATTGTAATCATTAACAAACATCAACAAATTTGTGCTAACTAGTTCTAATCTCAAAACCTCAAAGAACAAGCAGTATAAGTGAAGTACGTTACATTATTAACTGTTCTTTTATAAGTACTAGGTTTTATTTAAGGAACATGTTTATAAAAACATATTTTTCCATTTACTGGATAACTTGGCTTTATTAAGGGGTACCACCACTCTAGGATTTTGTAAAAATCTGTTTTTTTTGGGTTAAACAGTATTTTAGGATAATAAAATCAATATCCAGTTGGTCCTATAGTGAAAAAATATTCCTTAGGATTTCTCAGGAATCCGCTAATGCTGTAATAAATGTGTATGTGTGAGTACAACTGTATACCGTGTTGACCTTTCGTTTTGCTTTTTCCGTCGATTTCTCTGTTTTGTATAAATATGCAATATATATATTTCGTTGTTTCGAAGTTAATAACATAAACAATATGAGTAATAAAACACCAGTATATAGTGAACGAAAATCTTAAATGGGGAAATGCTCCAATTTGAAGAGACCGAAAATTTCAAAGCAGTGGCTGTTGAACCATTATGAACTAAACAAGCCAAATGTCGGGAAAGTTGGCATATCGGCTAGAAAATTATCAGCGATGGATTTGAACGACTTTGAAGTAAAAGAAGGCTCTGGTTACCGAATTTTTAACTCTCTACCAATGTTCTCCGCTATATCGTAAGCTGGTTGTGTGTCAAAATGCATATCTGCAAATTGTAATTTCGTGACAAAACTGTGATAATATATATTTGGAAGGCCAAAGTATAGTGCAGGTATCGCAGATTAGGAGTAAAACAAAAATTCAAGTATTTAAATGTTCGCAAAACTTTAAACTCATTTTTTACGAAACTACTTTTTTTTTCAAATTGGGAGGACAGATTACTTGAACACACTTGCATGGATCGAATTGAAGTGTTGACAGTTGCTTCACAATAAATTCTCTATGGAAGTACGTAGCTGTTTTTTTTATTTAATGTAAACTTTTTTTATATAAACAATGTACTGTTTATTTTTTGGCCAAAAATCGATTAATTTTTTTCAAAAGTTTACCATTTCTACAAAATTTAAATAAACAAAAAACCCTTACGTAGTCCCATAGGCAATAGTATATAGATCATATATTTTTTAGTTTTTTTGTTTCCAGGCCTTATACTTTACAAGAAATCCGTCCTACTGTGAAGGAGTTTAAAAAAAAGACGATTTCAAAGATTGGCTTTGTATCAAAATAATAATACCATAATTTTTTTTTCTTACTTCTATATGTGTTAAATAAACACTTTAATAAGAAATTCTAATGCTTTTTCCATACTCCCAAAATAAATCGTCCAAGTTTTGGCCGCTAGAGTGGTGATTCAAATATTAAATTATTTAATTCATTTGAGTACGAATCAGTCTGGGTTTAGCCCGTTTTAAGGTCTATAATTGTTAAGAAAAATTAAATTAGTATACAATGAAAAACAAATATATATTTTTTTAAAGAACATAAATTTTAATTTTATAATTACATTTAGCTGTACTTAGGCTGTAGTAAATAATTTGAAGAAATTTAATTGTTTACGCGCAAGGTTAAGAATGTACAGGTTGGTAAAACTTGACAGTTGTGCAGGTAACTATCAGGCACCGACATTATTTTGCACGATAATGTGTATTACATCTATCGCCACCTGGTATTCATAAAACATACTGCTAAATTTTGTATGAACGTAGCGCATCTGAGTATTATGTAATCAGAGGTGATATAACTATTGCGTACCTCATACTTGTGTTATTTTTAAAAGAAACTGAGCACCCACTATAAATATTTTAACCTCGGCGCTTATGTAGAGCATGTTGCATAGTTTTAGCCTTCTTTATTTTTCTTTTCTCTGCAATAAATTCACAGATAAATGTGATAAAAGCTAAAAGAAGTCCAAAAACTAAAATATAAAACGACGTCTGCAAATGGCTAATGGATAACGGCTTGTGGTCGTCGTCACTTGTTTCTTTTCTCGCTACAAATTTAATGTCCTCTTCCCATTTGTGAATTAGACCATTTTCCATTAAACCCATTATAATCTTATTCATTCGGTCCAACAGAGGAAATCCTTTTACTGTGTATATTCTGAAAGAACATGAATTAATTTGAAACATAGAATACAAATTTTGTGCAGATAAAAATGTTTATTTGTTTTGAGTCAGTTTATAGTTCAGAGTATATTTCTTTTTAAAATAAACTCTTTAGTTATTGATAGCGATCGGCCTGGCTTTACCAGGCCTTCACGCTATGCTCCGCGGACACTGAAATAGAATTCACTTCTGTAAGACAATTGACACTATATAAATCAAATTATTAGGTTTTGATGCATTTTTACTAAAACAATTGCCGATCGAATAATATTTAATTTTCTACGCGAGCCCTTCAATAGACCTTTCATTTGATACCAAACACGATAGGTTTTGATGCGTTTTTACTCAAACAATTGCCGATCGAATAATATTTAATTTTCTACGCAAGCCCTTCAATAGACCTTTCATTTGATACCAAACACGATAGGTTTTGATGCGTTTTTACTAAAACAATTGCCGATCGAATAATATTTAATTTTTTTCGCGAGCCCTTCAATAGACCTTTCATTTGATACCAAACACGATAGGTTTTGATGCGTTTTTACTAAAACAATTGCCGATCGAATAATATTTAATTTTTTTCGCGAGCCCTTCAATAGACCTTTCATTTGATACCAAACACGATAGGTTTTGATGCATTTTTACTAAAACAATTGCCGATCGAATAATATTTAATTTTTTTCGTGAGCCCTTCAATAGACCTTTCATTTGATACCAAACACGATAAGTTTTGATGCACTCTTACTAAAACAATTGCCGATCGAATAATATTTAATTTTGTACGCGAGCCCTTCAAAAGACCTTTCATTTGATGCTAAACACGATATGTTTTGAAGCACTTTAACTAAAACAATTGCCCATCGAAAAAAATTTAATTCGGCATGCGAGCCCTTCAAAGGACCTTTTATTTGATACCAAACACGATAGGTTTTGAAGCACTTTCACTAAAACAATTACTGATTGAAAAAATCTCATTTCTACATGCGTGACCTTCAAAACTTTCGTATTATACCATATACGATAAATTTCGAATTTTGATAATAAATTTAAATAAATAATAATAAAATTGTATTTAATGTACATTGCCGTGAACAATATTTGCTTAGTTGTACTATATAATTTTACCGAGGACAATATTGGTTTGGTTTACCTGTATACTCTATAAAACTTGTCAATTTGACGTTTAAACCAACTTCACAGTGAACAGTCAAAAATTTACTTTTTAAATATACATATTTGAAATGTGTAATTATAATAAAAACGTCCCCTCATTTCCCCAATATGTCTAAAATATTTCAAAACTACTCACAGATATTTCATATTTACGTAATTTATAATTAAAAATGCGACATGTCCACTGACAAACGTCAAAGTGACGTTTGATCTTCTTCTTAAAAATTTCAAAGCCACCACACTCTTAGTTGATTTTGCCCCAAAAACGCATGTTTTTTCAAGTTTTCTCGCACATCATGTGTAGGAAAAATCTAAGACTAACAAAAGGCACCCCCCATGATTGACCTCTATCAAATAAAAAAAGTTTCAAATTAATCGGACAAACCGTCTAGGCTGTAGAGGTGAGCAATTGACCGTGATGAATCCTTATATATATAGATATGCCCCTTACGCTTTTAGTAATAGGACTAGCGGTCGGCCTGGCTTTGCCAGGCCTCACGCTAGGCTCCGCGGACACTGAAGTAAGATTCACTTTTGTATGACAATTGACAAAATATAAACTGAATTAATTCCAATCTAAAACTTTTCAATTCTGTACGTTTATTCATGCAAAGACCTATTAATTGATGCCAAACACAATACGTTTTAAATCTGTATCACTAAAACAATTGCCGCTCAAAAAAAATCAATTTAATTCGCGTGCCCTTTAAAAGCCATTTCATTTGATACCAAACACGATAAGTTTTAAAACACTTTCACGAAAACAATTGAAGATCTGAAAGTATTTAATTTTGTACGCGAGCTTTTCAAAAGACCTTTCATTTTATATCAAATATGAATGGTTTTAAAGCACTTTCACTAAAACAATTCTCGGTCGAAAAAAATATCAATTTTATATTCGAGCCCTTCAAAGGCCTGTAATTTAATACCAAATATGATAGGTTTTGAAACACCTTTACTAAAACAATGGACGATCAAAAAAAATAATTAATTTAACACACATGCTCTTTAAAAGACCTTTCATTTGAAAACAAACACGATAGGTTTTGAAATACTTTCACTAAAACAATTGACTATCGAAAAGTATTACATTTTGTAAGCTAATTCTTCAAAAGACCTTTCATTTCACACCAAACACAATAGGTTTTGAAGCACTTTCACTCAAACAATTACCGATCTAAAAGTATTTAATTTTGTACGCGAGTTCTTCAAAAGACCCTTCATTTGATATCAAACATGATTGGTTTTGAAGCATTTTCACTAAAGCAATTCTCGGTCGAAAAAAATACCAATTTTATATTTGAACCCTTCAAAAGACATGTCATTTAATATCAAATATGATAGCTTTTGACACCATTACTAAAACAGTAGACGATCAAAAAATAATAATTCATTTAATACGCGAGCCCTATAAAATACCTTTCATTTGAAACCAAACACGATGGGATTTGAAACACTTTTAGAAAAACAATTGAGGATTGAAATGTATTAAGTTTTGTATGCAAGCCCTTCAAAAGACCTTTCATTTGATAGCAAACACGATAGGTTTTGAAGCACTTTCATGAAAACAATTGTCGATCGAATAAAATTTAATGCTGCACGCGAGTTGTTCAAAAGAACTTCCATTTGATATCAAACACTGAAACAATTGACAAACGAAAATATTTCAATTTTTCATGCAAGCCCGTTAAGTGACCTTTCATTTCATACCAAACACAATATATTTTGAAGCACTTTCACTAAAACAATTACGGATAGAAAAAGTCAATTTTACATGCGAGCCCTTTAAAAAACCTTCTATTTGATATCAAACGCGATATGATTCGCGAAACTTTTAATTTGAAACAATTTATATCGTAAGTTCTTTCAAAACTCTTTCATATGACATTAAACACGGCATTATTCCGAATACTTCAAATTTAAAACAATTGACGGTCGCAATGTTTAATTTTTTTTATTTCGTCTGAAAGTTCATTTAAAGCCCTTTCATATGATATCAAACACGAAATGATTCGGAATACTTTAAGTTTAAAACAATTGACTGTCGTAAAATTTCAATAAAATATGTTTTTTATTTTCGAAAACATTTTGCTAAACTAACTTTTTTTTTATATCAACTGAAAGTTCTTCTAAAGCCCTTTCATATGACAGCAAAGAAGGCATGATTCGGAATAATTTATGTTTGAAACAATTGAGGATCGTAAAATTTAACTTTTTTGTTTTATCGGAAAGGTCTTCTAAAGCCCTTTCATATTACACCCTACACAGTATGATTCAGAATACTTTATGTTAGAAACAATTAACTATTATAAAATTTCAACTCTTTTTATTTCATCTTAAAGTTTTTTTAAAGCCATTTCATATGACACCAAATATGTTATTTTTAGGAATACTTTAGGTTTGAAACAAATGCCTGTCGTAAAATTTTAACTTTTTTTATTCCATCTGAGAGTTCTTTTAATGCCCTTCAATATGACACCAAAGATGGTATGATTCGGAATAATTTATGTTTGAAACAATTGAGGATCGTAAAATTTCAACTGTTTTAATTTTATCTGAAAGTTTTTCTAAACCCCATTCATATATCACTAAACACGGTATGATTCGGAATACTTTATGTTTAAAATAATTGACGGTCGTAAAATATATATTTTTTATTTCATCTGAAAGTTCTTCTAAAGACCATACAAATGAGACCAAACAAGTTATGATTTGGAATACTTTAAATTTGAAACAATTGCCTATCGTAAAATTTCAACTTTTTTAATTTCATCTGAATACATTTTACTATTTATTAAAAATCCTTCGGACGTCATTTCTGATGACATTCCACATTTATATTTATATATACATGAAATCAATTGAAAATTTTCTTTAAACTTTTTTGAAAAACTGTTGAAAATCGCTGGAATATTATTTCCGACATCGTTTTTTCGAGTTACCTTTGTTTGCATTGTAGCATGCTGCGGTCAATTTTTTATTTTTTTTGTACTGTATATTATTACTGCGGACAAATTATGCTTTGTTTTGCGATATACTTTTAAAAATTACCTGACTTTTTTTCTTCAAATAAAATCAGTTGAAAACAGTTTGAAACATGTATTCTCAATCATTTAATGCCTAAATCAATTTTAAAAATTTCTCTACCTTGTCTAGAAATTGAAATAATTCTATCTGAAAATTCCATGCGTACCAAACAGAATTAGTTTTGCTGCACTTTCACTAAAACAATTATCTGTCGAAAAAAAACAATTTTTCACGCGAGCCTTTCAGAAGACCTTTCATTTGATACCAAACACAATATGTTTTGAAACACTTTCAATAAAATAACTGAAGATCGAAAAGAATCAATTTTTCACGCGAGACCTTCAAAAAACCTTTCATTTAGTACCAAACATGATATTTTTAAGCTCTTTCACTAAAACAATTGACGATCGAAAATTATTAAATTTTGTACGCAAACCCTTCAAAAGACCTTTCATTTGATACCAAATACGATTAGTTTAGAAGCACTTTTACTAAAACAATTGACGATCTAAATGTGATAAATTTTATACGCGAGCCCTTTCAAAGACCTTTCATTTGATACAAAATACGATAGGTTTTTATTCATTTTCACTAAAACAATTGCCGAACGAAAAAATTCGAGCCCTTTAAATAACCTTTCATTTGATACCAAACACGATAGGCCTTTCACTAAAACTATTGCCGATCGAAAATATTTTAGTTTTGCACACGTACCCTGTAAAAGAACTTTCATAATATACCAAATATGACTGGTTTTGAAGCACTTTCAATTAAATTATCGATAGAAAATTTAGGAGTGCCCAAATGATTCTAATTCGAATTATCTAATTTTTCTAAATTGAACTTTGCCGTAGACAAAATTTTGTTTCGAAACCAAATTCATTGTGAACCGACAAAAATTTACTTTTTAAATACACGTATTTGAAATGTGCAATTATAATAAAAACGTCCCCTCATTTCCACAATATGCGTAAAGTATTTCAAAACTACTCACAAACATTTAATATTTAAGTAATTTATAATTAAATATGCGACATGTCCCCTGACAAATGTCAAAATGACAGCAGATGTTCTTAAAAATTTCAAAGCCTCCATGTTCTTTATACTTTACAAAACTTGTCAATTTGACGTTTTGCTTTAAAACCAACTTCATAGTGGAGTGTCAAAAATTTACTTTTTAAATACACTTATTTGTAATGTGTAATTATAATAAAAACGTCGCCTCATTTCCATAATATACGTAAAGTATTTCAAAACTACTCATAAAAATTTAATATTTAAGTAATTTATAATTAAAAATGCGACATGTCCACTGACAAATGTCAAAATGACGTTTGATGTTCTTCTTAAAAATTTCAAAGCCTCCACACTCTTAGTTGATTTTGCCCCAAAAACGCATGTTTTTTCAAGTTTTCTCGCACATCATGTGTACGAAAAATCTGAGACTATCAAAAGGCACTCCCCATGATTGACCTCTGTCGAATAAAAAAAGTTGCAAATAAATCGGATAAACCGTCTAGGCTGTAGCGATTTACAAATGGGCGTGATGAATCCATATATATATATATATATATAAATATACCTTCTCAAAATAGTATATAGGACTAGCCTCACGCTAGGCTCCACGGACACTGAAATAAGGTTCACTTCTGTATGACAATTGACAAAATATAAACTGATTAATTACAATCTAAAAGACCTATTAATTGATGTCAAACACAATAGGTTTTAAATCTGTATTACTAAAACAAATTCCGCTCAAAAAAATCAAATTAATTCGCGTGCCCTTTAAAAGACATTTCATTTGATACCAAACACGATAAGTTTTAAAACACTTTCAGGAAAACAATTGAAGATCTGAAAGTATTTAATTTTGTACGCGAGCTCTTCAAAAGACTTGTCATTTTATATCAAACATGATTGGTTTTAAAGCACTTTCACTAAAACAATTCTTGGTCGAAAAAAATACCAATTTTATATTCGAGCCCTTCAAAGGCCTGTAATTTAATACCAAATATGATAGGTTTTGAAACACCTTTACTAAAACAATGGACGATAAAAAAAATTAATTTAACACGCGTGCTCTTTAAAAGACTTTTCATTTGAAAACAAACACGATAGGTTTTGAAACACTTTCACTAAAACAATTGACTATCGAAAAGTATTACATTTTGTAAGCGAGTCCTTCAAAAGACCTTTTATTTGATACCAAACACAATAGGTTTTGAAGCACTTTCAGTCAAACAATTTCCGATCTAAAAGTATTTAATTTTGTACGCGAGTTCTTCAAAAGACCTTTCATTTTATATCAAACATGATTGGTTTTGAAGCGTTTTCACTAAAACAATTCTCGGTCGAAAAAAATACCAATTTTATATTTGAACCCTTCAAAAAGCATGTCATTTAATATCAAATATGATAGCTTTTAAACACCATTTCTAAAACAATAGACGATCAAAAAGTAATAATTCATTAAATAGGCGTGCCCTATAAAATTGAAACACTATTAGTAAAACAATTAACGATTGAAATGTATTAAGTTTTGTACACAAGCCCGTCAAAAGACCTTTCATTTGATACCAAACACGATGGGTTTTGATGCACTCTCACTAAAACAGTTACCGATGGAAAAAAATAAATTTTGTACTCGAGCCCTTTAAATAACCTTTCATTGGTACCAAACACAATAGGCCTTAAAGTACTTTCACTAAAACTATTGCCGATCGAATATATTTTAGTTTTGCACACGTACCCTTTAAAAGAACTTTCATAATATACCAAATACGACTGGTTTTGAAGCACTTTTAATTAAACAATTACCGATAGAAAATGTAGGAGTGCCCAAATGATTCTAATTCGAGTTATCTGGTTTTTCTAAATTGAACTTTGCCGTAGACAAAATTTGCTTGATTTTACTGTATATTATTATCGAGATCAAATTTGGTTGAGTTCACCTATATAAATTATAAAACTTGTCAATTTGACGTTTTGTTTCGAAACCAAATTCATTGTGGACCGTCAAAAATTTACTTTTTAAATACACGTATTTTAAATGTGTAATTATAATAAAAACGTCCCCTCATTTCCACAATATGCGTAAAGTATTTCAAAACTACTCATAAAATTTTAATATTTATGTAATTTATAATTAACAATGCGACATGTCCAATGACAAATGTCAAAATGACAGTAGATGTTCATCTTATAAATTTCAAAGCCTCCATATTCTTAATATTTTATAAAACTTGTCAATTTGACGTTTTGCTTTAAAACCAACTTCATAGTGGAGTGTCAAAAATTTACTTTTTAAATACTAATATTTGAAATATATAATTATAATTAAAACGTCCCCTCATTTCCACAATATGCGTAAAGTATTTCAAAACTACTCACAAAAGTTTCATTTTGAAGTAATTTATAATTAAAAATGCGACATGTCCACTGACAAACGTCAAAGTGACAGTAGATCTTCTTCTTAAAAATTTCAAAGCCTCCACACTCTTAGTTGATTTTGCCCCAAAAACGCATGTTTTTTCAAGTTTTCTCGCACATCATGTGTACGAAAAATCTGAGACTATCAAAAGGCACTCCCCGTGAGTGACCTCTATCAAATAAAAAAAGTTGCAAATAAATCCGATAAACCGTCTAGGCTGTAGCGATTTACAAATGGGCGTGATGAATCCAAAGAAATATACCTTACTTATCAAAATAGTGTATAGGACTAGCGGTCGGCCTGGCTTTGCCAGGCCTCACGCTAAGCTCCACGGACACTGAAGTAAGGTTCACTTCTGTATGACAATTGACAAAATATAAACTGAATTAATTCCAATCTAAAACTTTTCAATTCTGTATTTTTATTCATGCAAAGACCTATTAATTGATGTCAAACACAATAGATTTTAAATCTGTATCACTAAAACAAATGCCGCTCAAAAAAATCAATTTAATTCGCGTGCCCTTTAAAAGACATTTCATTTGATACCAAACACGATAAGTTTTAAAACACTTTCACGAAAACAATTGAAGATCTGAAAGTATTTAATTCTGTACGCGAGCTCTTCAAACAACCTTTCATTTTATATCAAACATGATTGGTTCTAAAGCACTTTCACTAAAACAATTCTCGGTCGAAAAAAATACCAATTTTATATTCAAGCCCTTCAAAGGCCTGTAATTTAATACCAAATATGATAGGTTTTGAAACACCTTTACTAAAACAATGGACGATCAAAAAAAAAAAATTAACACGCATGCTCTTTAAAAGACTTTTCATTTGAAAAAAAACACGATAGGTTTTGAAACACTTTCATTAAAACAATTGACTATCGAAAAGTATTACATTGTGTAAGCGAGTCCTTCAAAAGACCTTTCATTTGATAGCAAACACGAGAGGTTTTGAAGCACTTTCATTAAAACAATTGTCGATCGAATAAAATTTAATGCTGCACGCGAGCCCTTCAAAAGACCTTCCATTTGATATCAAACACGATAGGTTTTGATGCACTTTCACTAAAACAATTGACGAACGAAAATATTTAAATTTTTTATGCAAGCCCGTTAAGAGACCTTTCATTTAATACCAAACACAATATGTTTTGAAGCACTTTCACTAACACAATTGCTGATCGAAAAAGTCAATTTTGCATGCGAGCCCTTTAAAAGACCTTCTATTTGATACCAAACGCGGTATGATTCGCGAAACTTTAAATTTGAAACAATTGACATCGTAAGTTCTTAAAAACTCGTTCATATGACATTAAACACGGCATTATTCCGAATACTTCAAATTTAAAACAATTGACGGTCGCAATGTTTAATTTTTTTTATTTCGGCTGAAAGTTCTTTTAAAGCCCTTTCATATGATATCAAACACGATATGATTCGGAAGACTTTAAGTTTAAAACAATTGACTGTTGTAAAATTTCAATAAAATATGTATTTTATTCCCGAACACATTTTGCTAAACTAACTTTTTTTTATTTCATCTGAAAGTTCTTCTAAAGCCCTTTCATATGACAGCAAAGAAGGCATGATTCGGAATAATTTATGTTTGAAACAATTGAGGATCGTAAAATTTCAACTTTTTTTATTTTATCTGAAAGTTCTTCTAAAGATCTTACAAATGAGACCAAACAAATTAGGATTTGGAATACATTAAATTTGAAACAATTGCCTATCATAAAATTTCAAGTTTTTTAATTTCATCCGAAACTTATTCTAAAGCCCTTTCAAATGACACCTACCATGTTTTATTTCCGAATACATTTTGCTGTATATTAAAAATCCTTCGGACGTCATTTCTGATGATATTCCACATTTATATTTTATATATATACTTAAAATCAATTGCAAATTTTCTTTAAACTTTTTTGAAAAACTGTTGAAAATCGCTTGAATATTATTTCTGACATCGTTTTTTCGAGTTATCTTTGTTTGCATTGTAGAATGCTACGGTAATTTTTTTTTTTTACTATATATTATTACTGCGGACAAATTATATTTTGTTTCACTGTATACTTTTAATAATTAACGGACATTTTGTCTTCAAATTTTTATATGAGCATGAAATCAGTTTAAAACATGTATTCTCAATCATTTAATGCCTAAATCAATTTTCAAAATTTTTCTAACTTGTCTAGAAATTGAAATAATTCTATCAGAAAATTCCGTGAGTACCAAACAGAATTAGTTTTGATGCACTTACACTAATACAATTATCTGTCGAAAGAAAAAAACAATTTTTCACGCGAGCGTTTCAGAAGACCTTTCATTTGATACCAAACAATGTTTTGAAACACTTTCAATAAAACAACTGACGATCGAAAATAATCAATTTTTCACGCGAGCCCTTCAAAAACCTTTCACTTAATACCAAACACGATATTTTTTAAGCTCTTTCACTAAAACAATTGACGATCTAAAAGTAATAAATTGTATACGCGAGCCCTTTCATAATTTTCGCTAAAACAATTGCCGAACGAAAAGATTCCAATTCTGCACGTGAGCCCTTCAAAAGACCTTTTATATGATACCAAACACGATGGGTTTTGATGCACTCTCACTAAAACAGTTACCGATGGAAAAAAAATAAATTTTGTACTCGAGCTCTTTAAATAACCTTTCATTTGATACCAAACACAATGGGCCTTAAAGTACTTTCATTAAAACTATTGCCGATCGAAAATATTTTAGTTTTGCACACGTACCCTTTAAAAGAACTTTCATAATATACCAAATACGACTGGTTTTGAAGCACTTTTAATTAAACAAATATCTATAGAAAATTTAGGAGTGCCCAAATGATTCTAATATGTACGAGTTATCTGGTTTTTCTAAATTGAACTTTGCCGTAGACAAAATTTGCTTGGGTTTACTGTATATTATTATCGAGATCAAATTAGGTTGAGTGCACCTGTATAAATTATAAAACATGTCAATTTGACGTTTTGTTTCGAAACCAAATTCATTGGGGACCGTAAAAATTTACTTTTTAAATACACGTATTTGAAATGTGTAATTATAATAAAAACGTCCCCTCATATCCACAATATGCGTAAAGTATTTCAAAATTACTCACAAAAATGTAATATTTAAGTAATTTATAATTAAATATGTAACATGTCCACTGACAAATGTCAAAATGACAGTAGATGTTTTGCTTTAAAATTTCAAAGCCTCCATATTTTTTATACTTTATAAAACTTGTCAATTTGACGTTTTGCTTTAAAACCAACTTCATAGTGGAGTGTAAAAAATTTACTTTTTAAATACACATATTTGAAATGTATAATTATAATAAAAACGTCCCCTCATTTCCACAATATGCGTAAAGTATTTCAAAACTACTCACAAAAGTTTCATTTTTAAGTAATTTATAATTAAAAATGCGACATGTGCACTGACAAACGTCAAAGTGACAGTAGATCTTCTTCTTAAAAATTTCAAAGCCTCCACACTCTTAGTTGATTTTGCCCCAAAATCGCATGTTTTTTCAAGTTTTCTCGCACATCATGTGTACGAAAAATCTGAGACTATCAAAAGGCACTCCCCATGAGTGACCTCTATCAAATAAAAAAAGTTTGAAATAAATCGGATAAACCGTCTAGGCTGTAGCGATTTACAAATGGGCATGATGAATCCATATAAATATACATATAAATATACCTTCTCAAAATAGTATCCATATAAATATACATATAAATATACCTTTTGAAAATAGTAAATTACTCACAAAAATGTAATATTTAAGTAATTTATAATTAAATATGTAACATGTCCACTGACAAATGTCAAAATGACAGTAGATGTTTTGCTTTAAAATTTCAAAGCCTCCATATTTTTTATACTTTATAAAACTTGTCAATTTGACGTTTTGCTTTAAAACCAACTTCATAGTGGAGTGTAAAAAATTTACTTTTTAAATACACATATTTGAAATGTATAATTATAATAAAAACGTCCCCTCATTTCCACAATATGCGTAAAGTATTTCAAAACTACTCACAAAAGTTTCAATTTTAAGTAATTTATAATTAAAAATGCGACATGTCCACTGACAAACGTCAAAGTGACAGTAGATCTTCTTCTTAAAAATTTCAAAGCCTCCACACTCTTAGTTGATTTTGACCCAAAAACGCATGTTTTTTCAAGTTTTCTCGAACATCATGTGCACGAAAAATCTGAGACTATCAAAAGGCACTCCCCGTGAGTGACCTCTATCAAATAAAAAAAGTTGCAAATAAATCGGATAAACCGTCTAGGCTGTAGCGATTTACAAATGGGCGTGATGAATCCATATAAATATACATATAAATATACCTTCTCAAAATAGTATATAGGACTAGCGGTCGCCCTGGCTTCGCCAGGCCTCACGCTAGCTCCGCGGACCCTGAAGAAGAACTCACTTTTGTAAGACAGTTGATACAATATAAATGCAATTATTACAAATCTAAAACATTTCTGCGTATCATTCCATCCAAAGACCTTTTATTTGATACTAAACACAATAGGTTTCGAAGATCTTTCACTAAAACAACTGACGATTGAAAAAAATTCAATTATGCACGTGATGTCTCCAAAAGACCTTTCATTTGATACTAATCACGAAGAATTTTGATGTATTTTCACTAAAATAATTGAGGATCTATAAGTATTAAATTTTGTACGCGAACCCTTCAAAAAATCTTTGTTTTTGATACAAACGCGATAGGTTTTAAAAACTTTCACGAAAACAATTGTACATTTTGCTAAACTATTAAAAAACTTTTGGACGTCATTTTTTATAATGTTCTACATTTATATTTTATATGTACATGAAATCAATTGAAATTTTTCTCTAAACTTTTTTGAAAAACTGTTGGAAATCGCTGAGATATACTTTTTTGCATTGTAGAATGCTGCTGTCAATTTTTTATTTTTCTTGTAAATGTATATTATTACCGCACACAAATTTTGCTTTGTTTTATTACATACTTTTAAAAATTATTTGTCAAGTTGACATTTTGTCTTAAAATTTTTTACGCTAGCCCTTCAAAAAACCTTCCATTTGTTACCAAACACGATATGTTTTTAAGCACTTTCACTAAAACAATTGACGATCGAAAAGTAATAAATTTTGTACGCAAGTCCTTCAAAATACCTTTCATTTAATACCAAACACGATAAGTTTGAAAGCACTTTCACTAAAACAATTGCCAATCGTAAAATATTTAATTTTGTCCGCGATCTCTTCAAAAGACCTTCATTAGATACCATACACGATAGATTGTTAAGCACTTCCACTGAAACAATTGCCGATCAAAATTAAATTAAATGCTGCACGAAAACACTTCAAAAGGCATTTCATCCAATATCAAACACGATAGGTTTCAAAGCAATATCACTAAACCAATTGCGAATCGAAAAAAAAAAATTCACGCGATCCCTTTAAAAGACTTTTTATTTGATACCAAAAAATATTTTATGTTTAAAACAATTGACATTCTTCATTTTTTTTTATTTCATATAAAATTTCTTCCAAATTTTTATATGACATTAAATACGGCATTCATCCGAATATTTAAAATTTGAAACAATTGACAACCGTAAAGTCTTATTTTTTTTATTTCGTCTGAAAGTTCTTCTAAAGCCCTGTCATATGATATCAAACACGATTTGATTCGGACCACTTTGAGTTTAGAACAATTGACGGTCGTAAAATTTCAAACAAATACGTGTTTTATTTCCGAAAACATTTTGCTAAAATAACTTTTTTTTATTTCATCTGAAAGTTCTTCTAACTCTATTTCATATGCTCTAGCATTTCTTCCACTAAACGTTGCACGAAAGGCATGAGTATTCGCCGAGTGTTTGTAGCTCAATTGGTTAGAGCAGTCACCATGCGAGTGAAAGGTTCTGGGTTAAAATTCCGGCGAACGCTCATTGCTTTTTCAAAAACTAACTTTTTAATTATTTTATCTAAAGGTTCGTCTAAAGCCCTTTCATATGATACCAAACACGGCATAATTCGGAATACTTTAAGTTTGAAATAATTGACAGTCGTAAAATTTCAATCAAATACGTGTTTTATTTTCGAAAAGATTTTGCTAATCTATTAAAAATCCGTTGGATGTAATTTTTGATAGTTTCACATTTTTTTATAGAATTTATTAAGTTTGAAACAATTACCTATCGTAAAATTTCAACTTTTTATATTTCATCTGAAAGTTCTTTTGAAGCCCTTCAATATGACACTAAATACGGTACGATTCGGAATACTTTAACTATTGACAATCGTAAAATTTCAACTTTTTTTTATTTTATATGAAAGTTCTTCTAAAGCCCTTTTATATGACACCTAACACAATATGATTCTAAATACTTTATGTTAGAAACAATTGCTTATTGTAAAATTTCAACTTTTTTCATTTATCTGAAAGTTCTTCTAAAGCCCTTTAATATAACACCAAACATGATAGGTTTTATTGCAATATCACTGAAATAGTTGACGATTGAAAATATTATAATTTTGCCCACATGCCCTTTAAAATAACTTTCGTATTACCGAAAGAAAATTTAAGAGTGATCAAATGATTCCAATTCGAGTTATCTGGTTTTTCTAAATTGTACTCTGCCGTGGATAAAATTTTAAATACACATATTTGAAATTTGTAATTATAATAGAAACGTCACCTCAGTCCCCCAATGTGCGTAAAATATTTCAAAACTACTCTAAAACATTTAATATTTAAATAATTTATAATTAAAAATGCGACATGTCCACTGACAAATGTCAAAATGACAGTAGATGTTCTTCTTCAAATTTTCAAAGCCACCATATTCTTTATACTTTATAAAACTTGTCAATTTGACGTTTTGCTTTAAAACCAACTTCATAGGGAAGTGTCAAAAATTTACTTTTTAAATATACACATTTGAAATGTATAATTATAATAAAAACGTCCCCTCAGTCCCCCAATGTTCGTAAAATATTTCAAAACAACTCTAAAACATTTAATATTTAAATAATTTATAATTAAAAATGCGACATGTCCACTGGTAAATGTCAAAATGACGTTTGATGTTCTTCTTAAAAATTTCAAAGCCTCCACACTCTTAGTTGATTTTGCCCCAAAAACGCATGTTTTTTAAGTTTTCTCGCACATCATGTGCACGAAAAATTTGAGACTATCAAAAGGCACTCCCCGTGATTGATACCTATCAAATAAAAAAAGTTCCAAAAAAATCGAATAAACCTTCTAGGCTCTAAAATTGTTAGACTGGACGTGATGAATCTATATATACATAGGGAATTAAGCCGTTTAGTATATAAGACTAGCGGTCGCCCTGGCTTCGCCAGGCCTCACGCTAGTTCCGCGGACCCTGAAGTAGAATTCACTTTTGTAGGACAGTTGACACAATATAAATTCAATTATTACAAATCTAAAACAGTTCTGCATACCTTTCCATCCAAAGACCATTTAATTGATACTAAACACAACAAGATTTCGAAGATCTTTCACTAAAACAACTAACGATTGAAAAATATCCAATTCTGCTCGCGAGCCTTCAAAAGACCTTTTACTAGATACCAAACACAATAGGTTTTGAAGAACTTTCATTAAAACGATTGATTTTCACTAAAACAATTGAGGATCTAAAAGTATTAAGTTTTGTACACGAGCCCTTCAAAAAATTTTTCTTTTTGATACAAACTCGATAGGTGAAATTTCAACTTTTTTATTTCATTACATTTCGTCTGAAAGTTCTTCTAAATCCCTTTCATATGATATCAAACACGAAATTTGCTAAACTAACTTTTTATAAGAATTTGTTTATTGGCACAATTGTTTGTTTGTAGATATTATAAATAATTTTTGAAAAAGCAATGAGCGTTCGCCGGGATTTGAATCCAGAACCTTTTACTCGCATGGTGACTGCTCTAGCATTTCTTCAACTAAACGTTGCAGGAAAGGCATGAGTATTCGCCGAGTGTTTGTAGCTCAATTGGTTAGAACAGTCACCATGCGAGTGAAAGGTTCTGGGTTCAAATTCCGGCGAACGCTTATTGCTTTTTCAAAATCTATCTTTTTAATTATTTTATCTAAAGGTTCGTCTAAAGCCCTTTCATATGATACCAAACATGGCATAATTCGGAATACTTTAAGTTTGAAATAATTGACAGTCGTAAAATTTCAATCAAATACGTGCTTTATTTCCGAAAAGATTTTGCTAATCTATTAAAAATCCGTTGGATGTAATTTTTGATAGTTCCACATTTTTTTATAGAATTTATTAAGTTTGAAACAATTACCTATCGTAAAATTATATATATATATATATATATATATATATATATATATATATATATATATATATATATATATATATATATATATATATATATATATATATATATATATATATATATATTTCATCTGTAAGTTCTTTTGAAGCCCTTCAATATGACACTAAATACGGTACGATTCGGAATACTTTAAGTTTGAAACTATTGACAGTCATAAAATTCAACTTTTTTTTTTAATTTCATTTAAAAGTTCTTCTAAAGCTCTTTCATATGACACCCAACACAATATGATTCGAAATACTTTATGTTAGAAACAATTGCTTATTGTAAAATTCAACTTTTTTCATTTATCTGAAAGTTCTTCTAAAGCCCTTTAATATGACACCAAACACGATAGGTTTTGTTGCAATTTCACTAAAATAATTGCCAATTGAAAATATTATAATTTTGCCCACATGCCCTTTAAAATAACTTTCGTATTACCGATAGAAAATTTAAGAGTGATCAAATGATTCCAATTCGAGTTATCTGATTTTTCTAAATTGTACTCTGCCGTGGATAAAATTTGCTTGGTTTTACTGTATATTATTACTGGAGACAAATTTGGTTGGGTTTACCTGTATACTTTATATAATTTGACGTTTTGTTTTAGTGGATTGTCAAAAATTTTCTTTTTAAATACACATATATAAAATGCGTGATGATAATAAAAACGTTCCCTCATTCCCCTAATATGTGTAAAATATATCAAAAGTTATCTAAAAAATTTAATACTTCAATAATTGTTAATTAAAAATGCGATATGTGCACATACAAATGTCAAAATTAGAGTAGGTGTTCTTTTTTAAAATTTCAAAGCCTCCACACTCTTTGTCTGTATATTTTATAAAACTTGTCAATTTGACGTTTTGAATTAAAACCAACTTCATAGTGGACTGTTAAAAATTTTCTTTTTAAATACACATATTTGAAATTTGTAATTATAATAAAAACGTCCCCTCAGTCCCCTAATGTGCGTAAAATATTTCAAAACTACTCTAAAACATTTAATATTTAAATAATTTATAATTAAAAATGCGACATGTCCACTGACAAACGTCAAAGTGACAGTAGATGTTCTTCTTAAAAATTTCAAAGCCTCCACACTCTTAGTTGAAAATGCATGTTTTTTCAAGTTTTCTCGCACATCATGTGCACGAAAAATCTGAGACTATCAAAAGGCACTCCGCATAAGTAATCCCTATCAAATAAAAAAAGTTTCAAATAAATCGGATAAACCGTCTAGGCTGTAAAATTGTTAGAATGATCGTGATGAATCTATACATAGGGAATTAAGCCGTTTAGTATATAAGACTAGCGGTCGCCCTGGCTTCGCCAGGCCTCACGCTAGCTTCGCGGACCCTGAAGTAGAATTCACTTTTGTACGACAGTTGTCACAATATAAATTCAATTATTACAAATCTAAAACATTTCTGCATATCTTTCCATCCAAAGACCTTTTAATTAATACTAAACACAATCGGTTTCGAAGATATTTCATTAAAACAACTGACGATTGAAAAAAATCCAATTCTGCTCGCGAGCTCTTCAAAAAATCTTTTATTAGATACTAAACACAATAGGTTTTGAAGAACTTTCATTAAAACGATTGATGACAGGAAAAATCCAATTATGCACGCGAGCTCTTGAAAAGACCTTTCATTTAATACTAAACACGAAGAATTTTGAAGCATTTTCACTAAAACAATTGAGGATCTAAAAGTATTAAATTTTGTATGCGAACCCTTCAAAAAAACTTTCTTTTTGATATAAACGCGATAGGTCAAATTTGAACTTTTTTATTTCATTACAATCTTCTTCTAAAGCCTTTTTATACGACACCAAACACGGCATGAATCGGAATACTTTATGTTTGAAACAGTTGACGATTGTAGAATAATTTTTTTTTATTTCATTTGAAGTTTCTTTCAAAACTCTTTCATATCACACCAAACTCGGCATGACTCGGAATACTTTGAATTTGAAACAATTAACAGTTGTAATATTTAATTTTTTTCTTTATTCCATCTACAAGTTCTTTCAAAACTTTTTTATATGACATTAAACACGGCATGATTTCGAATACTTTAAATTTAAAACAATTGACGGTCGAAATATATATATTTTTTATTTCGTCTGAAATTTCTTCTAAAGCCCTTTCATATGATATCAAACACGATATGATACGGAACACTTTAGGTTTAAAACAATTGAAGGTCGTAAAATTTCAAATACGTGTGTTATTTCCGAAAAAATTTTGCTAAACTAACTTTTTATAAGAATTTGTTTATTGACACAATTATTTGTTTGTAGATATTATAAATAATTTTTGAAAAAGCAATGAGCGTTCGCCGGGATTTGAATCCAGAACCTTTCACTCGCATGGTGACTGCTGTAGCATTTCTTCCACTAAACGTTGCACGAAAGGCATGAGTATTCGCCGAGTGTTTGTAGCTCAATTGGTTAGAGCAGTCACCATGCGAGTGAAAGGTTCTGGGTTCAAATTCCGGCGAACGCTTATTGCTTTTTCAAAATCTATCTTTTTAATTATTTTATCTAAAGGTTCGTCTAAAGCCCTTTCATATGATACCAAACATGGCATAATTCGGAATACTTTAAGTTTGAAATAATTGATAGTCGTAAAATTTCAATCAAATACGTGCTTTATTTCCGAAAAGATTTTGCTAATCTATTAAAAATCCGTTGGATGTAATTTTTGATAGTTCCACATTTTTTTATAGAATTTATTAAGTTTGGAACAATTACCTATCGTAAAATTTCAACTTTTTATATTTCATCTGAAAGTTCTTTTGAAGCCCTTCAATATGACACTAAATACGGTACGATTCGGAATACTTTAAGTTTGAAACTATTGACAATCGTAAAATTTCAACTTTTTTAAATTTTATATGAAAGTTCTTCTAAAGCCCTTATATGACACCTAACACAATATGATTCGAAATACTTTATGTTAGAAACAATTGCTTATTGTAAAATTTCAACTTTTTTCATTTATCTGAAAGTTCTTCTAAAGCCCTTTAATATGACACCAAACACGATATGTTTTGTTGCAATTTCACTGAAATAATTGCCGATTGAAAATATTATAATTTTGCCCACATGCCCTTTAAAATAACTTTCGTATTACCGATAGAAAATTTAAGAGTGATCAAATGATTCCAATTCGAGTTATCTGGTTTTTCTAAATTGTACTCTGCCGTGGATAAAATTTGCTTGGTTTTACTGTATATTATTACTGGAGACAAATTTGGTTGGGTTTACCTGTATACTTTATATAACTTGTCAATTTGACGTTTAGTTTTAGTGGATTGTCAAAAATTTTCTTTTTAAATACACATATATAAAATGCGTAATCCCTCATTCCCCCAATATGTGTAAAATATATCAAAAGTTATCTAAAAAATTTAATACTTCAATAATTGTTAATTAAAAATGCGATATGCCCACATACAAATGTCAAAATTAGAGTAGGTGTTCTTTTTTAAAATTTCAAAGCCTCCACACTCTTTGTCTGCATATTTTATAAAACTTGTCAATTTGACGTTTTGAATTAAAACCAACTTCATTGTGGACTGTTAAAAATTTTCTTTTTAAATACACATATTTGAAATTTGTAATTATAATAAAAACATCCCCTCAGTTCCCTAATGTGCGTAAAATATTTCAAAACTACTCTAAAACATTTAATATTTAAATAATTTATAATTAAAAATGCGACATGTCCACTGACAAACGTCAAAGTGACAGTAGATCTTCTTCTTAAAAATTTCAAAGCCTCCACACTCTTAGTTGAAAATGCATGTTTTTTCAAGTTTTCTCGCACATCATGTGCACGAAAAATCTGAGACTATCAAAAGGCACTCCGCATGAACGATCCCTATCAAATAAAAAAAGTTTCAAATAAATCGGATAAACCGTCTAGGCTGTAAAATTGTTAGAATGACCGTGATGAATCTATATATAGGGAATTAAGCCGTTTAGTATATAAGACTAGCGGTCGCCCTGGCTTCGCCAGGCCTCACGCTAGCTCCGCTGACCCTGAAGAAGAACTCACTTTTGTAAGACAGTTGACACAATATAAATGCAATTATTACAAATCTAAAACATTTCTGCGTATCATTCCATCCAAAGACCTTTTATTTGATACTAAACACAATAGGTTTCGAAGATCTTTCACTAAAACAACTGACGATTGAAAAAAATCCAATTATGCACGTGATGTCTTCAAAAGACCTTTCATTTGTTACTAATCACGAAGAATTTTGATGTATTTTCACTAAAATAATTGAGGATCTATAAGTATTAAATTTTGTACGCGAACCCTTCAAAAAATCTTTGTTTTTGATACAAACGCGATAGGTTTTAAACACTTTCACGAAAACAAATGTACATTTTGCTAAACTATTAAAAATCTTTTGGACGTCATTTTTTATAATGTTCTACATTTATATTTTATATGTACATGAAATCAATTGAAATTTTTCTCTAAACTTTTTTGAAAAACTGTTGGAAATCGGTGAAATATACTTTTTGCATTGTAGAATGCTGCTGTCAATTTTCTATTTTTTTTTAATGTATATTATTACCACACACAAATTTTGTTTTGTTTTATTACATACTTTTAAAAATTATTTGTCAAGTTGACGTTTTGTCTAAAAAATTTTACGCTAGCCCTTCAAAAAACCTTCCATTTGATACCAAACACGATATGTTTTTAAGTACTTTCACTAAAACAATTGACGATCGAAAAATAATAAATTTTGTACGCGATCTCTTCAAAAGACTTTTCATTAGATACCAAACACGATAGATTGTTAAGCACTTTCACTGAAACAATTGCCGATCAAAATTAAATTAAATGCTGCACAAAAATACTTCAAAAGACATTTCATTCGATATCAAACACGATAGGTTTAAAAGCAAGATCACAAAAACAATTGCGAAACGAAAAAAAAAATTTGCAAGCGATCCCTTTAAAAGCTTTTTATTTGATACCAAAAAATATTTTATGTTTAAAACAATTGACATTCTTCATTTTTTTTTTTATTTCATATAAAATTTCTTCCAAATTTTCATATGACATTAAATACGGCATTAATCCGAATATTTGAAATTAGAAACAATTGACAATCGTAAAGTCTTAAATTTTTTATTTCGTCTGAAAGTTCTTCTAAAGCCCTGTCATATGATATCAAACACGATTTGATTCGGAATACTTTAAGCTTAGAACAATTGACGGTCGTAAAATTTCAATCAAATAAGTGTTTTATTTCCGAAAATATTTTGCTAAAATACCTCTTTTTTATTTCATCTGAAAGTTCTTCTAACTCTATTTCATATGCTCTAGCATTTCTTCAACTAAAGGTTGCACGAAAGGCATGAGTATTCGCCGAATGTTTGTAGCTCAATTGGTTAGAGCAGTCACCATGCGAGTGAAAGGTTCTGGGTTCAAATTCCGGCAAACGCTCATTGCTTTTTCAAAAACTAACTTTTTAATTAATTTATCTAAAGGTTCGTTTAAAGCCCTTTCATATGATACCAAACATGGCATAATTCGGAATACTTTAAGTTTGAAATAATTGACAGTCGTAAAATTTCAATCAAATACGTGTTTTATTTCCGAAAAGATTTTGCTAATCTATTAAAAATCCGTTGGATGTAATTTTTGATAGTTCTACATTTTTTTATAGAATTTATTAAGTTTGAAATAATTACCTATCGTAAAATTTCAACTTTTTATATTTCATCTGAAAGTTCTTTTGAAGCCCTTCAATATGACACTAAATACGGTACGATTCGGAATACTTTAAGTTTGAAACTATTGACAATCGTAAAATTTCAACTTTTTTTTATTTTATATGAAAGTTCTTCTAAAGCCCTTTTATATGACACCTAACACAATATGATTCGAAATACTTTATGTTAGAAACAATTGCTTATTGTAAAATTTCAACTTTTTTCATTTATCTGAAAGTTCTTCTAAATCCCTTTAATATGACACCAAACACGATAGGTTTTGTTGCAATTTCACTGAAATAATTGACGATTGAAAACATTATAATTTTGCCCACATGCCCTTTAAAATAACTTTCGTATTACCGAAAGAAAATTTAAGAGTGATTAAATGATTCCAATTCGAGTTATCTGGTTTTTCTAAATTGTACTCTGTCGTGGATAAAATTTTAAATACACATATTTGAAATTTGTAATTATAATAGAAACGTCACCTCAGTCCCCCAATGTGCGTAAAATATTTCAAAACTACTCTAAAACATTTAATATTTAAATAATTTATAATTAAAAATACGACATGTCCACTGATAAATGTCAAAATGACAGTAGATGTTCTTTTTCAAAATTTCAAAGCCACCATATTCTTTATACTTTGTAAAACTTGTCAATTTGACGTTTTGAATTAAAACCAACTTCATAGTGGACTGTAAAAAATTTTCTTTTTAAATACACATATTTGAAATTTGTAATTATAATAAAAACGTCCCCTCAGTTCCCTAATGTGCGTAAAATATTTCAAAACTACTCTAAACCATTTAATATTTAAATAATTTATAATTAAAAATGCGACATGTCCACTGACAAATGTCATAATGACGTTTGATGTTCTTCTTAAAAATTTCAAAGCCTCCACACTCTTAGTTGATTTTGCCCCAAAAACGCATGTTTTTTCAAGTTTTCTCGCACATCATGTGCACGAAAAATCTAAGACTATCAAAAGGCACTCCCCATGAATGACCCCGATCAAATAAAAAAAGTTGTAAATAAATCGAATAAACCGTCTAGGCTGTAATATTGTTAGAATGAACGTGATGAAACTATATATACATAGGGAATTAAGCCGTTTAGTATATAAGACTAGCGGTCGCCCTGGCTTCGCCAGGCCTCACGCTATGCTCCGCGGACCCTGAAGTAGAATTCACTTTTGTACGACAGTTGTCACAATATAAATTCAATTATTACAAATCTAAAACATTTCTGCATATCTTTCCATCCAATAACCTTTTAATTAATATTAAACACAATCGGTTTCGAAGATATTTCATTAAAACAACTGACGATTGAAAAAAATCCAATTCTGCTCGCGAGCTCTTCAAAAGATCTTTTATTAGATACCAAACACAATAAGTTTTGAAGAACTTTCATTAAAACGATTGATGACAGGAAAAATCCAATTATGCACGCGAGCTCTTGAAAAGACCTTTCATTTAATACTAAACACGAAGAATTTTGAAGCATTTTCACTAAAACAATTGAGGATCTAAAAGTATTAAATTTTGTATGCGAACCCTTCAAAAAAACTTTCTTTTTGATATAAACGCGATAGATCAAATTTGAACTTTTTTATTTCATTACAATCTTCTTCTAAAGCCTTTTTATACGACACCAAACACGGCATGAATCGGAATACTTTAAGTTTGAAACAGTTGACGATTGTAGAATAATTTTTTTTTATTTCATTTGAAGTTTCTTTCAGAACTCTTTCATATCACACCAGACTCGGCATGACTCGGAATACTTTGAATTTGAAACAATTAACAGTTGTAATATTTAATTTTTTTCTTTATTCCATCTACAAGTGCTTTCAAAACTTTTTTATATGACATTAAACACGGCATGATTTCGAATACTTTAAATTTAAAACAATTGACGGTCGAAATATATATATTTTTTATTTCGTCTGAAAGTTCTTCTAATGCCCTTTCATATGATATCAAACACGATATGATACGGAACACTTTAGGTTTAAAACAATTGAAGGTCGTAAAATTTCAAATACGTGTGTTATTTCCGAAAAAATTTTGCTAAACTAACTTTTTATAAGAATTTGTTTATTGACACAATTGTTTGTTTGTAGATATTATAAATAATTTTTGAAAAAGCAATGAGCGTTCGCCGGTATTTGAATCCAGAACCTTTCACTCGCATGGTGACTACTGTAGCATTTCTTCCACTAAACGTTACAGGAAAGGCATGAGTATTCGAGTATTCGAGTGTTTGTAGCTCAATTGGTTAGAGCAGTCACCATGCGAGTGAAAGGTTCTGGGTTCAAATTCCGGCGAACGCTTATTGCTTTTTCAAAATCTATATTTTTAATTATTTTATCTAACTGTTCGTCTAAAGCCCTTTCATAGGATACCAAACATGGCATAATTCGGAATACTTTAAGTTTGAAATAATTGACAGTCGTAAAATTTCAATCAAATTTTGCTAATCTATTAAAAATTCGTTGGATGTAATTTTTGATAGTTCCACATTTTTTTATAGAATTTATTAAATTTGAAACAATTACCTATCGTAAAATATATATATATATATATATATATATATATATATATATATATATATATATATATATATATATATATATATATATATATATATATATCTTAAAATAAAAAAATATCATAATATATATATATATATATATATATATATATATATATATATATATATATATATATATATATATATTTCATCTGTAAGTTCTTTTGAAGCCCTTCAATATGACACTAAATACGGTACGATTCGGAATACTTTAAGTTTGAAACTATTGACAGTCGTAAAATTTCAACTTTTTTTTTTATTTCATATGAAAGTTCTTCTAAAGCCCTTTCATATGACACCCAACACAATATGATTCGAAATACTTTATGTTAGAAACAATTGCTTATTGTAAAATTTCTACATTTTTCATTTATCTGAAAGTTCTTCTAAAGCTCTTTAATATGACACCAAACACGATAGGTTTTGTTGCAATTTCACTAAAATAATTGCCGATTGAAAATATTATAATTTTGCCCACATGCCCTTTAAAATAACTTTCGTATTACCGATAGAAAATTTAAGAGTGATCAAATGATTCCAATTCGAGTTATATATAACTTGTCAATTTGACGTTTTTGTTTTAGTGGATTGTCAAAAATTTTCTTTTTAAATACACATATATCAAATGCGTAATGATAATAAAAACGTTCCCTCATTCCCCCAATATGTGTAAAATATATCAAAAGTTATCTAAAAAATTTAATACTTCATTAATTGTTAATTAAAAATGCGATATGTCCAACTTATACAATTTTAATTGGAAATTGTGTTTTTAAAAATTTATTTATTTTACATACACAAGTTACAGGTATAGTTCTCAAGACAGACTGATTGCGGTTTGTAACAAGATTCGCTCTTTTATAAACTTACTATTACTAGTCAGCACATTCCTTGGAGTGCGCTGTAACATGAAGTTTCTTAGTGATAATGATATACATAACTCCTCCGCCCTAAAAGGGAACTTCGTTTGTTACAGTTTGGAGATTTTCCTTTTTTAACAGTTTTTTTGAACATTGTATTTTATGTTTACATAAGATTAAACAAATAGTTACTATTATAACAATAATAACAACAGAATTAATTAAAGTATGATTATTAACATCATCTTCAACCTTTATATCATTTAATATTGGCGTTTCTTTAATTACAATATCTTGTTTATTAATTTGTTTCAACTCAATTGTTTTATTACTTAATTGTCTGTCCTTAATTTTAAATTTAATATTTTCGAAAATTATTTCTTTAACATTAGTTATATAATTTTCCAATTTATAATTATTAATTACAATTTTTATTTGTTTTAAATTTATATACTCCTTTAATTAACTTATGTTTCACATATTCAGAACACTTAATATCTAAGTTTCTTTCATTCTTACTTATAATAATAATAATATTAGAGTTCTCAATTTTTATTAAAATAAATCCTTCAGTAATCTTATGGTACTTACATTCATTATTATTATGCCTATTAACAATTTCGGTCAAACATTTATTAGCTTCTACATAATTGGTCTTACAGTAAAAATTTTGTTTTAATTTATTACAGTCATTAGTTAGCAATAGTTGATCTCCTTCTTGAATTAAAAATTCTTTATTTTCATTTAGCATAAACATTTCGTTTCCACTAATTATGGGGATTGGAGTTATTTGCAGTAATTTCCTTTCAGGTTTATTTTCATACACGGGAATTTCTAATAAGTATTCTATTTTATTATTATTTAATTTACAATGACTTGAAATCTGCGAAGTAATGTCCCAAAATTTTATTCCTGGATTAATTTGGTTAATTATTTGTTTTAGTTCTTCTAAAGATATTATTGAACTATGGATCTTATTTAAGTTGCAAAATGTCAAGCTAGTTTCAATTTCGGATATGATCTCAAGTAGATTTATGGTTAATAATATCAATTGATTAAATATATCTTTAATCACCCAAACGTTTTGCCAATTTATAGTTTCTTGCATGAAAGTATCTATTCGAGTTTCCAAAACCAATTCATTGTGTTTAATATTTTCAATTTGTTTATTAAATTTATTAATCATTTCTTTATTTAATCGAATTGTTTCAAAATTTTGAGTTTGTAATATTTCTTGATTTTTATTTATCTTTTCAAATAATTTATCATATTTTTCGGCATCTTCAGCATCTAAATTTCCAGTTATGGCTTTTATAATTCCTCCCATACCATTAATTAATCCTCTTTTATTTCTTTTATGGGTGAACAGGTTACTTATTTTAATAGCTAATCTATCATAGTTAAAGTTTAATATATTTTTATATGTTTCTACTTCTCTAATATACGTATCATTACCATCAAATTTTATTTCAATATTATTTTTATATTTACCTATCTTAAAGTACTCTTCCTCTATATTCTTAATATCGTAATTATAATATGAATAATATGAGTTTATATATGTATATACATTGCCCAAATCCACGATGTTTATACCGGGATTGTCGGTGATTAGCTCTAATTCCTCATGGTTTCCTTTTATGCAGGTACATCTGCAACAAAGAGTCGGGGCTTCTTAATCTTATCAATTTTGTGTTTACCTTTATTCGTTACTTTAATTACGCCTAATTTAGGGTTGTATTGTTCGATTTTATGGATTTTAAAAAGTGGTTTCTTAAATTTTTGTATTCTTCTTTTACCTTCTTTGATTAATATTTTATCTGGTAATTTAGCTGGTCTATTTTCTAATTTATTTTGTGCTAAAAATCTCTTATTCTTCTCTACTTGAATATTTTCTTTAATTTTTCCATGTAAAATTTTGAGTTTATTTTTATAATTAATTAAATAGTCATCTATAGTAAATCTAGTTTCAAAAATGTTCTTATCTTTATCCGCTCCGAATAATATTTCGTTAGGAGTAAATTTAGTAATTGAATTAATAGAATTATTATAAGCTATCACAGCGAAATTTAATTTATTCTCAAATTTGGTATTTTCGAAGATTTTATTTTGATTAATTAATCGGAGATGTTCGATTATGGTGGAATGAAACCTTTCAATTAATCCATTGCTTTTTGGGTTATCGACACATGTTATGTGGGTATTTATTTTATAGATTTTGAGTAATTCTTTTACAAGGTTGTTGTTAAATTCAACTCCGCTGTCGTGTATTATTTTATTCGGTATTTGATATTTACTAAAAAAGTTTAACAAACTTTCTGTTATATTTATAGCGTCTATTGTTTTCATAAAATAAATTTGTGCAAATTTAGAAAAAGCGTCGATAATTGTCAGATATTTCCTTTTTTCTAAAGTCAGTATATCTATATGTACTATGTCAAAGGGATATTTACTTATTTCTGTAATATTATCGTTTAGTTGAAACGGTTTTCGTTCGTACTTGTTCTGTTGACACAGTTCACAGTTATTTATGAATTTTTGAATGTCAAAGTGTAATCTTGGCCAATAGTATTTACGTTTTAATCTCATAATTGTTTCGGATATGCCACGGTGATTTGTCTTTCCTAAATGATAATTTGTAATAATTTCTAATTGATCGTTCGTATTTTCAATATCTTCTAATACTTCTTCACATTGTATCAGTCGATATGAATCTTTAGTAAATTTGTTTTGCAAAATTTCGTTTATTGTCAAAACTATATCTTTTTCTATAAGACAATAATAATTAATTTTAGGTACGAGATATTCTTTAATAAACTGAAATATTTCTTCCTGTAAGTCATTTTTATTTAAGGTAATTATTAATCTCTGTTTGGTTTGTGCGAATAATTTTTTTAATTCTACTTTGGTCGGTTCGTTATGTGCTTTGACTATTATTTGGTTCTTACCAGTGTTAATACAACCTTCTTTGTAAGTAATTCCGTTAACTTCATTTTCATCTGCGGAGTGACATGTTTCTAAATCTTCGTTATCAATTTGTACTATTATACTTTCATTATCGTTTATAAAAACTTCTGGTTTTAATTCATGAACTATTATTTGAATATGAGTATCTTTAAAAAGTTTGTTGATTAAATTATCAACAATTTCAAAATTTATTTTATTTTCAACTTTATCATATCCGTTACAAATTTTAGGCATATGTATTTCAAACATATCGTTTTGAATACAGTAATCGCGTAAATTAATTAAACATTTATTAATATCTAATAAATTTGGTTTAGAGAAATGTTCTAATTTTGTCACTAAGTGAAATAGTTTATATTTATCATAAATAGGTTGTATAAAAATATTTCCTTTATTCTTACTCTGGTTATTTAAATAAGTTTTACTTTGGAATTTTGAATTAATTTGTTCCGCAAATCCTTTACCTAATTTTTTATCTTCAGAGATACAATGCACTATATTATATGGTTTATCGAAAATATCATCAAATGTTTTCTTAATTTCAAATTTACGTCTTATTCGTGAGAGAGCATCTGCATTACTATTTAAATTTCCTTTTTTATACTCAATATCGAAATTATATTCGTCGAGTTTTATTTTCCATCGCATTAATTTGCTGTTAGGATCTTTTAAATTCATTAGCCAAGTTAGGGGTTGGTGGTCGGTTCTAATTTTGAATTTTGTGCCGTAAACGTAAGGTCTAAAGTACTTTGTGGCCCATACAATTCCTAATAATTCTTTTTCGGTTACGCTGTAGTTTATTTCATGTGTGTTTAGAGTTCTACTAGCGTAGGCTATTGGTAAATCTTTACCGTCTATGTTTTGACTTAATACCGCACCCAGGGCATAATTACTAGCGTCGGTGGTTAGAATGAATTGTTTAGAGAAGTCGGGGTATTGCAAAATTGGTGCATTGATTAATAGCTTTTTACTATGTTCAAATGATTCTATATATTCTTTATCGTCTATATTTACCTTATTTCCCTTTTTTAGGCATTTAGTCATAGGTTTTGTCAATTTAGAAAAATCAGGGATAAATTTACGGTAGTATCCTAATAATCCTAGATATGTTTTTATTTCTTTAGGAGTTTTTGGGATAGGGAAATTTTTTACAGCTTGGATTTTTGTAGGGTTAGGTTTAACACCTTCTTGTGAAACAACATGGCCCAAATACGCTACTTCTTTCCTTAAAAATTCCGATTTATCAATTTGGATCTTTAAATTATATTCTTTTAATTTAGCAAATATTTTTCTAATGTTTTCGATATGTTCTTGTAATGAAGTGCCTAAAATAATTATATCGTCTAGATATACGAGACAAATTTTGTTTATATGATCGCGTAATACAAAATTCATTAATCGCTGGAAAGTCGCGGGTGCATTTTTTAGGCCAAATGGCATTCGACAAAATTCAAAATGTCCTTTATCGGTATTAAATGCTGTCTTTTGGATACTGTTTTCATGCATTTGTATTTGATGGAAACCGGAAGCCAAATCTAAAGTTGTAAAATAAATATTTTTGCCCAATTTATCCAATACTTCTGTGATATTTGGTATTGGAAATTTATCGTCAATAGTTTTTGAATTTAATTTTCTATAATCTATAACCATTCTAAATTTGTTTTTTCCTGAGGCATCCATCTTTTTGGGGACCATCCAGACAGGAGAGGACCAGGGGGAATGAGATTCTTTGATTATTTTTTCTTTTAAAAGTTTATCTATTTGGTTGTTAATTTCTTCTTTATAGCATTCTGGGTGACGATAAGATTTTGTATAGATTGGTATTTCGTCTGTTGTTTTGATTTCGTGTTTTATGACACTGGTATGTGATAGGTTTTGATTTTGTTTAGGAAATATTGATTCATATTCTTTAATAATTTTGAATAATGCATTTTTTTCCTCTTTATTTAAATGATCTGTTCTGATTTGAATTTTATCAGCGTCTTGTAAATTTATATTATTTTTAGAATCAAAATATTGAAGTTTAAGTTCTTTATTTAAAAATAGGACATTATTTTCTGCAAAGTTAATACTAATTTTCAAATTTATTAAAGCAGGTATTCCTAGTAACACATTAAATTGTTTATGAAAGTTATGTAGGTAACATTTAATGTTTATATCTTCTATTTTTAAAATAATATATTCATTTCCTGTATGTTCACCGGTAGCTGTTGTGAATGTAAATTTTTCGTTATAAATTTTGAATTTATGCTTATTATTGTAAACATAATTTTTACTAATTAAGTTTATTGACGATCCTGAATCTAATAATATTAAATAATCGCGTACTTTTATAAATGGTAATTTGGAATTACATATTATATTCAAAATTTCTCCTCTATATTTATAGGGCTTTTCTCTAAAAAAGAATTGTCAATTTCACTACATTCTTGTTCATCATAATTATATTCTAGGTTTTCGGGATTTTCAAAAGTTTCAGTATTGTCAATATCATTAGGTTGTTCAAGTTCGGTATTATTTAATTCCTCAAAAACGTAATTAGATGGTCTGTTACTTGGGAATTTATTATTTTGCTGTGTAAAATAATTATTGGGTTGGTTAGTAGTTCTTTGTGGTTGCCAAGTCTGTCTAGTTTGGGTAGACATGGGTGTTGGTTTCATTCCTTGCGCATTTTTTATTTGCATGCGAGGAGCAAAGTTTCGGACGGGTTGTTGAGTGGTTCTAAAGTTAATAGGACCTGTGGGAAAATTATTTCCGGGAATTTGTCTCGGTGTGATATTTGGCAATCTTTGATTATTAATTGCGGGTTTAAATGAGGGTTGATTATTTTTAAGATATTGGAAGTCGTTTGATAATAAAGTTTCGATTTCAATTATAGTTTTTGGGTTTCGAGTTGCCAAGTTATTTCTGTAAGGGTCTCCTACAGTAGATATAAAATTGTTTACGATTAATTTTTCAGTAAATTCTATAATAGCCAATTTTTTATTTACGTCTTCTTCTTCTATGCTAATTCTTGATTTAAAAGCTAGGAATTTTTCTTTGGTAATCTCGAGTAGTTTAAATGGGTTTTTATTTTGAAATTTTAGTAATTCATTAATTATTGTAGTAGAGTTCGTTTTATCTTTAAAATTTCGAATTAAATGCGTTTTGAGATCATCCCAGTTCTGAAACTCTAAATCTTTTATGCTATCTAGTGCTTTGTCAACTATTTTGCTTTTAATGTTTAAAAATGAAACTGCTTTATCAAATTCGTCGAGTGCTGGGTTTAATGTACCCAGTAAGTTTTGAACTAAGTTAACTGCATTTATAAAAATACTCAGCTTATTTGGATCCCCATTATAAGTTGGAACTGCATTAAGTGCGAACTTAATTTTATTTATACGATCAGCCATTGCTAACTCGTTTAAGTTAATATTATCTTAAATTTCGTGTAAAATATCTAACAAGTTATCCAGTTTGGATAAAATATATATCTAATAGTATTATTACTAATTAAGTAATTACAGTGATTCGAACCTACGTTAATATATTTTACTTAGTAAATAGTGATTCGTACAGTCGTTAATATGTAGTAAAAATAAACTCACAGTAGAACTATGTAGACTGCGGTGTTTAAAACTGCGATCTTCATCTGGAGATGCTGCGTTGATGTGGTTCTGACGTGCTGCTGCGACGTCGTCACGATACGGGTTCTCGTTCTGCGGACTCTGTGTACCGGAATCAGTAGAGTAGTCTGAAGTCTGTAGCTTGTGTGGAATCTGGGGTTGTGAAGATCTCGGCACTAGCGATGCTGGCTCTCTGGACTTCTTCACGTTGTTGTTCGTTTCCGGAATTAACGTTAAAACGACCGTGTTTTTTGTTTTAACGAATTTATTACTTTTCGTGTAACTTCGACAATTAACACGTTTCCGAAATCCTACCGACTGCGCCACTTATACAATTTTAATTGGAAATTGTGTTTTTAAAAATTTATTTATTTTACATACACAAGTTACAGGTATAGTTCTCAAGACAGACTGATTGCGGTTTGTAACAAGATTCGCTCTTTTATAAACTTACTATTACTAGTCAGCACATTCCTTGGAGTGCGCTGTAACATGAAGTTTCTTAGTGATAATGATAACTTCCACATATAAATGTCAAAATTAGAGTAGGTGTTCTTTTTTAAAATTTCAAAGCCTCCACACTCTTTGTCTGTATATTTTATAAAACTTGTCAATTTGACGTTTTGAATTAAAACCAACTTCATAGTGGACTGTTAAAAATTTTCTTTTTAAATACACATATTTGAAATTTGTAATTATAATAAAAACGTCCCCTCAGTCCCCTAATGTGCGTAAAATATTTCAAAACTACTCTAAAACATTTAATATTTAAATAATTTATAATTAAAAATGCGACATGTCCACTGACAAACGTCAAAGTGACAGTAGATGTTCTTCTTAAAAATTTCAAAGCCTCCACACTCTTAGTTGAAAATGCATGTTTTTTCAAGTTTTCTCGCACATCATGTGCACGAAAAATCTGAGACTATCAAAAGGCACTCCGCATAAGTAATCCCTATCAAATAAAAAAAGTTTCAAATAAATCGGATAAACCGTCTAGGCTGTAAAATTGTTAGACTGATCGTGATGAATCTATACATAGGGAATTAAGCCGTTTAGTATATAGGACTAGCGGTCGCCCTGGCTTCGCCAGGCCTCACGCTAGCTCCGCGGACCCTGAAGAAGAATTCACTTTTGTAGGACAGTTGACCCGCGAGCTCTTCAAAAGACCTTTCATTTGATACTAAACACGAAGAATTTTGAAGCATTTTCACTAAAACAATTGAGGATCTAAAATTATTAAATTTTATACGCGAATCCTTTAAAAAATCTTTCTTTTTGATACAAACACGATAGGTCAAATTTCAACTTTTTTATTTCATTACAATTTTCTTCTAAAGCCTTTTTATACACCAATACTTTAAGTTTGAAACAGTTGACGGTTGTAAAATATTTTTTTTTTATTCCATTTGAACTTTCTTTCAAAACTCTTTCATATCACACCAAACTCGGCATGGCTCGGAATACTTTGAATTTGAAACAATTAACAGTTATAATATTTAATTTTTTCTTTATTCCATCTACAAGTTCTTTCAAAACTTTTTTATATGACATTAAACACTGCATGATTCCGAATACTTTAAATTTAAAACAATTGACGGTTGAAATATATATATTTTTTATTTCGTCTGAAAGTTCTTTTAAATCCCTTTCATATGATATCAAACACGATATGATACGGAACACTTTAGGTTTAAAACAATTGAAGGTCGTAAAATTTCAAATACGTGTGTTATTTCCGAAAACATTTTGCTAAACTAACTTTTTATAAGAATTTGTTTATTGACACAATTGTTTGTTTGTAGATATTATAAATAATTTTTGAAAAAGCAATGAGCGTTCGCCGGGATTTGAATCCAGAATCTTTCACTCGCATGGTGACTGCTCTAGCATTTCTTCAACTAAAAGTTGCTCGAAAGGCATGAGTATTCGCCGAGTGTTTGTAGCTCAATTGGTTAGAGCAGTCACCATGCGAGTGAATTTTTTTATAGTATTTATTAAGTTTGAAACAATTACCTATCGTAAAATTTCAACTTTCTATATTTCATCTGAAAGTTCTTTTGAAGCCCTTCGATATGACACTAAATACGGTACGATTCGGAATACTTTAAGTTTGAATTCGAGTTATCTGGTTTTTCTAAATTGTACTCGGCCGTGGATAAAATTTGCTTGGTTTTACTGTATATTATTACTGGAGACAAATTTGGTTGGGTTTACCTGTATACTTTATATAACTTGTCAATTTGACGTTTTTGTTTTAGTGGATTGTCAAAAATTTTCTTTTTAAATACACATATATAAAATGCGTAATGATAATAAAAACGTTCCCTCATTCCCCCAATATGTGTAACATATTTCAAAAGTTGTCTAAAAAATTTAATACTTGAATAATTTTTAATTAAAAGTGCGATATGTCCACATACAAATGTCAAAATTAGAGTAGGTGTTCTTTTTAAAATTTCAAAGCCTCCACACTCTTTGTCTGTATATTTTATAAAACTTGTCAATTTGACGTTTTGAATTAAAACCAACTTCATAGTGGACTATAAAAATTTTTCTTTTTAAATACACATATTTAAAATACTTAATTATAATAAAAACGTCCCCTCAGTCCCCTAATGTGCGTAAAATATTTCAAAACTACTCTAAAACATTTAATATTTAAATAATTTATAATTAAATATGCGACATGTCCACAGACAAATGTCAAAATTACAGTAGATGTTCTTCTTAAAAATTTCAAAGCCTCCACACTCTTAGTTGAAAATGCATGTTTTTTCAAGTTTTCTCGCACATCATGTGCACGAAAAATCTGAGACTATCAAAAGGCACTCCGCATAAGTAATCCCTATCAAATAAAAAAAGTTTCAAATAAATCGGATAAACCGTCTAGGCTGTAAAATTGTTAGAATGACCGTGATGAATCTATATATAGGGAATTAAGCCGTTTAGTATATAAGATAATAACTGATTATCTACGATCGTATAAAAGATGAATTATGTACTCATTTTCAGCGCAAAAATTTATTCTTTATTCCAAGAAATAATAAAATAGTTTCAATGATATATATATATATATATATATATATATATATATATATATATATATATATATATATATATATATATATATATATATATATATATATATATATATATATATATATCATTGAAACTATTTTATTATTTCTTGGCATAAAGAACAATTTTGCGCCATATATATATATATATATAGCCTGTTTATTTTAAGTAGTGCACCATTGCTAATAATTAGTTAAATAAATAATACATATGAACATAACATAATATCTTTGTTTATTTAATTAATTTTTAAATGTCAATACTAAACTCTATATTAACACGAGAAGCGAAACGGGCGTTTCACATGGCAAATCAGTTTCACATAACTTTCTTAATTATTTTATGCAAAAATATTTTGAATAAATACTATAAACCATAAAATCCTACATCCAAATTAATAAACAAAATTAAGATTGAATGCTTCAGAAATTAAGTTTTAAAATTCACGGAATTACAACTTAACAGTAATAGCCATGGAATTATTATTCGAATGTAGAATATTATGCTTTCCCAGTGGCGGCGCTATGCTCTGAAATCTTGGGGGGGGTGGGGCAGTAGGGACCAGGAAGAAAATTAGGGGGGCACATATTTTTTATCATTTTAATAATAAATAACAATGTTGTCAATATTAAATTTATTTGGTACCAAACAAATATAATACAGAGTAGAATCTCTTATAGCATGCTCTCCTACAACATCCCAACTAAATTTACGACTCACATCAGTCTATTACAACACGTCAAAAATCTCACATATAACACGTGAAATAACACAAAATCGGCGGTTTTTACTGTAACGTGCTATAATACAGTCGAGCGTCTCCTACTGCACGAATCTTTTACAACACGAAACGAGTTAGCGCGTGCTGTAGGAAATTCTACTGTATAAATAATAAACAAAAAAAGCATATTTTTTTAAAATAAAAGAAAAAATGTTCTCTAATATAATTAAAAGAAAATATGATAAATACAAAACACAGCAGTGATTTAGTTATACTAATTTAATTCTTCGGTTTTTAATTAAACTTGCAAATTTGTCTACAACTTCATTAAGGTCTATTACTTTTTATATGTTTTTTTCTACACTTAATATACTAATGTTGTTTAATCTTTCAATTATTGTCATTCTTGTTCTTAAATAACTTTTAATTCTTTTTAAGGCCGCTCCGTAGTCAGCGTAAAACCGCTTGAAATTTGTATGTTTTTTTTCCAGGTCTAGATAAATAAATTTGTTCAAATTTTATTAGAATGAAGATAATAATAAAATATTAAGTTTTGTTTCATTATAATTTCGTAAAACTTAATAATAAGTTAGTTAAGTGCATATATATATATATATATATATATATATATATATATATATATATATATATATATATATATATATATATATATATATATGAAGACATATACACGATTTTAACAGTTTAGAAAGTACTTGGGTATATAAATTAGATATGAAATGAAAGATTTTGCAGAAATAAAACTTTCTTTATACGAATATTTTCATTAAAGTTTCGCATTTCTGAGTAAAGTATATATTTGTTTTCGATATTTCGTGTCACAATGTCACATATTTAACTCTGTATGTACAAAACGATGCAACCCAAATGACAATGTCTGCTCTGAACGATGCGGTGTCTGAAGGATTTCGGAGCAGGTAGTTTCTATTACGGTTTCACAATAAACATCGTAAACTTTTGTGCCCACAGGCATAGGCTTCTCTGTAAACTGACGATAGTGATGAACTGATGACATATCGTGTACGAAACTACTGTTCTGATATTTCGACATGAAAATTTTATAGATACTATTTACGAGAAATTTAATATTTAATTTAGTATAAGTATTTATAAATAAAAAAATAAATTAAATATTGTTACGTAAGTATTTGATTAAGATTTTAATATTATTTTAAAATAAGGGGAGATAGATGCAAAAAATTGTAATTATATAGGTAATAATAATAATATTTATTCAGGTTTTATAATACACAAATTAGTCGTCAAGACATAAAATCAAAATAAGTGATCATTCATTTAAAGACCATTCAACATAAATCAATATAATTAATAGTAACATAGAAAAACATAACCGTGGCATAAATTAGTAATTTATAAAAAAAAATCTCTAATAGGTAAGCCGCGACTATAACTCGGAATAATAATTTCTGGTAAAAGTGAGTTGAGATAAAATTTGTTACTTTTTTTCAATGAAAATATCAATGTTCGTGTACACCATAAAATAACAAGCATTTTTATTACAAATATTTAATTGTCCTTGTACCTGATACATGTAATTATAATTTTCTTTTAAACAAATTTTACCATCTTTTGGTTCTAAAAATTTTATAACTCCTCAGCAAGATAATCGCGGGACAATAGAGTTCCGCGGGACCTCGGTTGGGAAACACTGATTTACGTGGAATTACCCAAATTTGCAGTATTTACGATTTGATCTTACTATTCCTATTACTGATGAAATATAATAAATAGGTAAGTATGTAATTAATTAAAATAACACTCGGAAAATTATATTTTTTACTTTATTGTAAATGTTGAACTTAAATTTATTATTTATTGTATTTCTTGTAATATCCAAAGAGTTGATTGATAGATTTCTTTGCCTCTTTTTCAACTGTAAATTTTATATGTGGATTTAAATTGTTGATTAGAGTTAAAAAAAATATTTAATTGTTTATCAGATCTAGAAAATAAACAAAGGATATCGTCAACATATCTGAACCAGAATTTTAAGTTCAGCTTTTACCGTAAAGAAACGTTCACTGATATAATTATACCTGCTAATTCAATTTTGCAACTATTGAATTGTATAATTCTGCAGCGTTATTAGTAATATTTTCTATGAAATTATCAGATTTATTAGCTACATTCTGAACTGCCTGTAATATTTTCGCAAAAATATGTGTTGGAATGGTTGGTATCCGATTTGGTTCGGTATCTGTTCTTTTACAAAAATAACCTCTTTCGCCGCAATTTGGTGATCGCAAAAATTTATGACGAGGTCCAATAAGAATATCCTTATTTAGTTTTATTATTTTTTCGTGTCTTGTTATATTCTGCTTCTTCCTATACTGGATTGCTTTTGTTATACTCTCATAAAACCGAATTAAATTTCTTTTTGTGCTCACTGCATTCAAAATAATGTTTACATAACCTTGGAAACCGATGGAAAGTTTGATTTTGTGCACTAGTGCGCAAAGTAATTGAAAAAACACCCATTTTATGTGATTCTAAATTAGCTTATAACGCCATCAAATAGACATATTTTTTAACAAACTTTGCGAGACAAAAATTACAATTTGTTTTCAAATAACAAATGTCAATTCATGGTATACTTAACTGTAAAAATAAATTCACGCTTCAAATTTAATAAATTTCCTCATTGTCCATCATATTTTTGCTCGTTACAAAAAGCGTTGTTCAAAACTCGTGCGCGAAAACGCCATTTGCACCATTCGTGCAAATTAAAGCACGAGCAAAGCGAGTGCTTTAAAATTGCGCTCATGTGCAAAGTATGTCTTCGCGTACTAGTTATGTAAATAGCTATTTTATATGTTGCTGTACTTCTTTGTGTGTATTCATTATATCAAACGCACACATTTTGCCGATTTGAAATTAACGTCAAAAAAGAACATTCGAACCCACTGTGTTTGATAGATTTTACTTCTTTTAAAAAATACTGCATATCCATGGTTCTTCTACCTACACTATCCCAATCCTTATATTATTGTACGTACAACAGTCATAAACAGACCCTTACTCCGTTCCACTTAGCTATGTGATTTATGGCTTTAAACTAGTGACGTATTTTTTTTGTAAGTTTGCAACACGACATGTTTGCATGAATTGATGGAATGTATAAGAAACGGGCGAATAAACGATTTTCTGACTGACTCCGGAGCGGCCTTAAAGAGAAAAATAATCTTTCACAAGAAGCTGTTGATACAGGCATTAAAATATATATTTTTTCCAAATTATAAATGCATTCAAATGCTTGCTTATATTGCTCAACAAATGACAGGAACTCCATGAGTGATTTAATATTTTTATTTTCTTCCCTACACAAAAGTTTCTTAACTAGCGTTATTTCAGAGTCTAAATAATCACAATTTATGTTATAATGTTCTGCTAATTTAGTTAAATGAATTTTATTGAGGAATAAATCATCTGTGCGGCCAAAAGCTTGTAACGATTTTAAAATAGTATAATTTTTTTGTAAATCTTTCTTCTAATTCAATTATAATTTTATCTAGTATAGGGATGTATAACTTAAGTTTGACATCTTTTTCATTTTTTACTTCTATGTCTACAGAATCATCTATTTCACAATCTACTAAAAACTCTTATAACCTTTTTGGAATAGATTTCATTCTATTTGGTTTCTCAAAAAAGTCTGTTTTATCTAAACCAAGAGACAAAAAAATATTATTTGCAGATTTCCATATATAATTCCATTCATTATCATTGTTTCGTAAGTTTTGAAATTCATTAATTGTTTCTTGAACTAAATTTAAACTTTTTACATAATTCATATCAGGGGATTGGAGATAATTAGATACAGTTGTAACTAATTTTAAAATTTTTATAAAAATAAGCCGTAAAACAATAAATTCTTTATCAATTTGTAAAAGTAAACCTTATGCTTCACATCTTCTATCCTTTTTTATATCAGTTTTAGAAATAAGATTGTTTAACGTTACAAAAATAGACTCAATTGTTTCTAAAACAGTCTCGCATGCTCTGAACTGAACAGTCCAACGTGTATCACATATCCTTTTTAATTCCCGAGCCTGTTTTGTAGAATAAATTTGTTTTTGCGTATTTAAAAATAGAGGATGAATTGTAGAGTTTGACATAAATGTACATAATTTTTCAAGATTAGAAAAAAAAATAGCCGACTTTTTCAAATGTTTGCAACAATCAACAACTAAATTTAATTTATGGTTAAAACAATGAATATATACTGCTTGCGGAACAATACTTTTAATATAATTTTGCACGCCACCTAAATGACCACTCATTACAGCAGCACCATCGTATCCTTGTGCTATACAATTGCGTAATGAAATATTATTTTCATCTAATATTGTTTTTATATAATTTGCAAAACTAGAAGCATCTAGCATACCGTTTGCACTTTAAACCCTAAAAACCTCTCCTGAATTGCATTTTGATGCAAGTACCGGGCTATAACAGTTATTTATTCATCTTTACTGAAGTCTTTTGTTTCGTCAGACATTATTGCAAAAAAATTTGATACCTTTACATCGTCTGAATTTTTTTTACGTACAATAGTCGCCATAATAGAAATTCTGGTCGAAGGCAGGAAAGTATCAGTTCTTAACAAGTAATTACAAGTGCATTGCGTCGCTTTCGGACTCGCACAATTAATTTGACAAGTTTGGACAAGTTCGGCAGCGCGATTATTATAACACCAATAATAATCATGGTTAAATACAGATAGCGATTTTTAGTTACATGTGCATTGATGCAAAAAAAATTATGCTGTATAACAATGTTCTTTTTGTGTTTCTGTCTTTTTTAAATGTTAAGATGTTAAAAATATTACTAGCAAAAATTTTTAGATTTACACTAAACGTCAAAAATAACGCCTCAGAGCACAATAAGAAAATCCATTTTTCAATCAAAATATTGACTCTAAGCACGTTTTAATAGATTAATATTATGTATTGGAATATTTTATAATCAAACAGCAATTAACAATTCGTTTATAGAGATACAATAAATTGATACCTTCGATCTGTTTCAAATTACACGTTTTGCACTTGAGCGATCTCTAACTATTAATTGATTTTGCTCAAATTTAAAGAAATAAAATGCTTTATGATATACAAAAAAGCAGCTTCGATTTTAAACGGATGTATATATATATATATATATATATATATATATATATATATATATATATATATACCAAAATAAAATTTGACTTACCAGAAACCAAATTGTCTAGCTCCTTAAAGTAGAGACAAAACTGTTTCTTTTTCTAAAAGAATCGTCCAATTTTGATGAAAAGTCGCCGAGTTATGAGCCAAAAACTCCCAAATGCATATTTCACTTTAAACACGCATAACTCTGTAACAAATCATCGTAAAAACTTCTCTTTTTACGTAATTTGCAGGGAATTGCATAAACTTTATCGCCCTGATAGTGAATGGAGACAAAAAAAATTTCTTAACTCCGTACAAATCGTCAAAGTTGGACGTTTTTTTCATTAAAATCATTTTTTCCTTCTAGGGGGTTGAAGGGGATGCGGAAAGGGTCAACCCTAAAATCGTATATATACCCTAAAAGTAGACACTTTAAACTTTCTCTAGCTTGAAAATTTGTCCAAATTAGTTAAAAATTAGCCAAGTTATGATGGTTTGAAAATCAGGAAAATTTCACGAAATTTAAGTGTTTCGTTTTTTTCTCTCACTAGTGTATATATATATATATATATTGAGACGGTACACCAAATATGGTATTATTATTTTTCATGTTCAATAATAGTGTAATCATAGTTAAATTTTTAAAATAACAAACTCAAAGCTTGTCGTGATCATTAACTTTTTTGGAAACAATTATTGACGCCGAAACTAATCGTCCGGTTTGAAATATAAACGAAACACCCGGCTTAAGTGTCATAAATTAATAAAACGACAGAGGTTGTGAAAAAAACAGTAACCAGCACCCGAGATTGTCGAAGGCCAAGCGTCAAGTGTCTAGCTAGCCGAGGGTAGTTAACAGGGGCGTACCGATAAATTTGTGTTCCTCGAAGTAAATTACTAGAAACCAACGAAATTAGACTGATACTCTCACCATATCAACAAGAATTAGATAAACTCTAAGAATCAATTTAATAGTATCATCCCGTTACCGTAGTAACATAGATTCACAATTTTATTCATTGCCGATTACAAATAACGAGAAACCAACCCTGTTTGAAATTGTGTTGTAAAGACGAGATCTGACAATTCGGAAATATTTGTATCATCTTTGTTTAAGTAGATCTCGCGGTGATTTAGTTTATCCATATTATTATTCTTAGTGCATTTTAAAGAAATTACATACTCCATGTAACATTTAGAAAAAACTACAAGACGTGGTAAAATTAAGAGGGAGTAAAAAGTAAAGCGACCTTGTTCCGTCTCTTTCTCACCCACTAACGGCAGACTGTAGCTTTCTCTGTCGAATGAGAACACAAACCAGAGCATCGGATGCACCACCACGATGGGTAGGAATCCCTACCAGAACCCAACGAACGAATCAACATGCATGAATTTCACCCCGCCAAGTCACTCCGAATATTTTGGAATTGCACGCAACAAATAAGAAAGAAGCGAACGAGCCTGGATGAACGGTTCACTCACTCTGACACTAGCCAAATACTATTTTCTGTCCTTTAGCACGCCAAGACGAGGCTGACGAATAAGAGTAACATAAACAACTGCGTTTTCTCCGAAATATGTTGTGTTTTCTGTTTATCTTAGGATACTGCTATCTCTGATCGCAGTTCAATCGAGGGTCAAGGGGCGGTGCTTACCTTTATAAAACAGGCCGTTTTTGACCAGGAACGGGATCTTGGTTTCGGCCAGGATCAACTTCAGTTCAGTGCGATTTGACTATTCGTGGTTGTTGCACGTTCTGTTGGTCTCAAAGTTCAGTGCGATTTGACTATATTATTGGTTGTTGCACGTCCTGCGAGATCGCTGCTGCAGTTCAGTGCGATTTGACTATATTATTGGTTGTTGCACGTCCTACAGCAGCCCCCTCAGTTCAGTGCGATTTGACTATTCGTGGTTGTTGCACGTTCTGTGAGGCCATCGTATTAATTGAAATAGCTCTTTGAGCACCTAATAACTGCGAGAGCGGAGCCTCACAACCTCCTAACTCGTAGACCAATGTATTATTATTACAAGGGCGAAGATTCACGACCTTCTAACTTGTATATCACAATTGACAGGCTTACTAAAGTGCAATAAAGTCATATTGTGTATTTGGGGACTATTTACCCAGAAACATTGAGTGAGACAATACATAATCACTGACATATTTTGTATTATTGAGTGAGAAATTATTCCATCACTGGCATATTTTGTATTATTGAGTGTGGAATATTTAATCACTGGCATATTTTGAGTGAGTAATATTTCCTCACTGGCATACTTTTCCTCCGACTGTCACTCCGGTGACACTCGTTGATCATCACGACTTCTCCAGCGAGCCGCTGGCCCGGCCGATCAGCACCACGGAGCCGCCGTCGCCGTTCCCGGGAGGTCCACTGACCGACACCCGTAACGGCCAACCAACGGCCGTCAGATCGCTGCCCGCGCCGTACCGTTCTTGCTCTTGGGAGGGGCTCGCTATACCAGCCATCACCTGAGGGTGCCCGCTTGTCCTCATACACTACATAACTCAGGGAGGAATTGTTTCCTTCCTGGCATCACCCGCCGTCTGGCATCACGGTGACAATCGGTGGTCTTTGGTTTTAAGTTTCAGAAATCCGACGCCGCCCGGCCCTTCACAGAGATACCGCTACTGTGGCGATAACCGACCGCCCGCCAAAGCCCAGCTGCTCGAGGGTTCAGAGGCACCCTCCGTACGGGTTCGAGGTGCTGAGAGTCACCCGCCAAAGACTGAAATCGCAGTCGTAATGGTCCAACTGCTTGACCAATGTTTTATATATTTTTGTGTCATATTGTCATGTTATGTCCGATTTAGCATTTCTTATTTAAAAGTCCTCTGCCTGTGTGTTTTCTGTGGTTTTCCCAGGTGTTAGGTAAATACCAGAGGATTATGTATCTCCACAGCCGAAATATATAATATTTAATCAGTTACAATGTTTAATTTCTCTACTTCCTCATAACCTATCACATTCACGACTTCAAATTAAAGATTCTGGTCATTATAAAAATAAAATAAACACAACGTAAATCAAACACAACGTAACTTAATGGGTCCTAAATAATTTGAAACAATTAATTTTTAATACTAGACGATTGCCGCGTCACAATATATATATATATATATAAACAACAGGCCAAACTAACAAAAATACAGAAGAAATAGACGCGGAAAAATTAAAAGAGATGGAGAAATTTATGTGGTTCTTTAATATGTTAAGAATGGCGGAAATATCCGGTGGCCAAGAGTCAGCTCTTTTCATTTACAACCACTTAGATGGCAGTCCGATAGAAGATGGAGTATTAAGATGTTGTGGATGTAAGATGCCTATGAAAAAGTACTGTCTTTGTGAAGAAATTAAAGAAAGAGAAAATATTGCTGAATTAGAAAAGAATGGGGACGATTCCCAACAAGTAAGTTCGGAAGAAGACCGCAGCAGTGAAGAGAGACCTAATGGCGCCGTTATCGAGGAAACTCCGGATATTTATGAAGTAAATAGGGAGAAAAAAAGCATCAGGGGTTAAAAATTATGTCCTAATAGAGGGTACGGGTATTGAGGAAATTTCACAAGCGGTTAATGAAGGAAATGACGAAGTTGGACAGATCAGCATTAAGTTCGAAAACAGCAAACAGTTTAAGAGAAATAAAGAATAAAAAAACAGTACGATAGGAAGAATTCAAATCAAAGGTAGAACTCCACAACGGATGGCTTAAAGAAGGAAAGAAGTACAAGCGAGCGAGATCCGAGATCTAAACGACACAAGCAGTACTACAAGAAGAAATTAAAACCAAATTTGATTTCCACAAATAACCACAAGAGAGAACGAGATGGATGGTAGCCTTTCTCAAATATTGATTTATATTTGCTGATTCGAACATGATCACCAAATTTATATCTTGCAGGCGCAGTTATTTTAACTCGATTGAAAATAGTATTTAACTAGCGGTTGCCCTGGCTATGCCAAGCCTTCACGCTATGCTCCGCGGACACTGAAATAGGATTCACTTCTGTAAGATAATTGACACTATATAAATCAAATTATTTCCGAAGTAAAAGTTTTCAATTCAGCACGTCTGTCTTTTAAAAAACATTTAATTGATACCAAGCACAATAGGTTACGAAGCACTGGCACTACAAAATTGACAATAAAAAAATCCAATTCAGTACACGAACTCTTTATACAACCTTTCATTTGATACCAAAACACGATTTGTTTTAAAGCAGTTTCACTAAAACAATTGCCGATCGAAAATATTCGACTTCTGCACGCCAGCCCATTAATAGACCTTTCATTTGATACCAAACACGATAGGTTTTGATGCCTTTTTACTTCAACAATTGCCGATCGAATAATATTCAATTTTGTACGCGTGCCCTTCAAAAGACCTTTCATGTGATACCAAACACGATAGGTTTTTATGCACTTTTACTAAAACAATGGCCAATCGAATAATATTTAATTTTTTACGCAAGCCCTTCAATAGACCTTTCATTTGATACCAAATACGATAGGTTTTGATGCATTTTTACTAAAACAATTGCCGAGCGAATAATATTTAATTTTCTACGCAAGCCCTTCAATAGACCTTTCATTTGATACCAAACACGATAAGTTTTGATGCACTCTTAGTAAAACAATTGCCGATCGAATAATATTTAATTTTCTTCGCGAGCCCTTCAATAGACCTTTCATTTGATACCAAACACGATAGGTTTTAATATGCTTTTACTAAAACAATTTCCGATCGAATAATATTCAATTTTGTACGTGGGCACTTCAACATACTTTTCATTTGATACCAAACACGATAGGTTTTGATGCACTCTTACTAAAATAATTGCCGATTGAATAATATTTAATTTCCACGCGAGCCCTTCAAAAGACCTATTATTTGATACCAAACACGATAGGTTTTGATCCACTCTTAGTAAAACAATTGCCGATCGGATAATATTTAATTTTGTATGCGAGCTCTTTAAAATACCTTTCATTTGATACCAAACACGATAGGTTTTAATGTGCTTTTACTAAAACAATTTCCGATCGAATAATATTCAATTTTGTACGTGGGCACTTCAACATACTTTTCATTTGATACCAAACACGATAGGTTTTGATGCACTCTTACTAAAACAATTGCCGATTGAATAATATTTAATTTCCACGCGAGCCCTTCAAAAGACCATTCATTTGATACCAAACGCGATATGTTTTGAAGCATTTTAACTAAAACAATTGCCGATCGAAAAAATTCGAATTCTGTATGCGATTCCTTCAAAGGACCTTTTATTTGATACCAAACACGATAGGTTTTGAAGTACTTTCACTAAAACAATTACTGATTGAAAAAATCTCATTTCTACATGCGTGACCTTCAAAACTTTGGTATTATTCCATATACGATAAATTTTGAATTTTGATAATAAATTTAAATAAATAATAATAAAATTGTATTTAATGTACATTGTCGTGAACAATATTTGCTTAGTTTTACTATATATTTTTACCGAGGACAATTTTGTTTTGGCTTACCTGTATAATTTATAAAACTTGTCAATTTGACGTTTAAACCAACTTTATAGTGAAGTGTAAAAAATTTACTTTTTAAATACACATATTTGAAATTTGTAATTATAATAAAAACGTCCCCTCATTTCCCCAATATGTGTAAAATATTTCAAAACTACTCACAGAAATTTCATATTTAAGTAATTTATAATTAAAAATGCGACATGTCCACTGACAAACGTCAAAGAGACAATAGACCTTCTTCTTAAAAATTTCAAAGCCTCCACACTCTTAGTTGATTTTGCCCCAAAAACGCAGGTTTTTTCAAGGTTTCTCGCACATTTTCTCGCAATTTATAAAAAGGTCATCTTTCAAGTTGGCCTCTATCAAATAAAAAAAGTTTCAAATTAATCGGACAAACCGTCTAGGCTGCAGAGGTAAGCAATTGACCGTGATGAATCTATACAAATATACAAATATATATACCTCTTACGCTTTTAGTATATAAGATATATACCTCTTACTCTTTTAGTATATGGAAGCGGTCGGCCTGGCTTTGCCAGGCCTCACGCTAGGCTCCGCGGACACTGAAGTAAGGTTCACTTCTGTATGACAATTGACAAAATATAAACTGAATTAATTTCAATCTAAAACATTTCAGTTCTGTACGTTTATTCATGCAAAGACCTATTAATTGATGCCAAACACAATAGGTTTTAAATCTGTATCACTAAAACAATTGCCGCTCAAAAAAATCTATTTAATTCGCGTGCCCTTTAAAATACATTTCATTTGATACCACACACGCTAAAATTTAAAATACTTTCACGAAAACAATTGAAAATCTGAAAGTATTTAATTTTGTACGCGAGCTCTTCAAAAGTCCTTTCATTTTATATCAAACATGATTGGTTTTAAAGTACTTTCAGTGAAACAATTCTCGGTCGAAAAAATTACCAATTTTATATTCGAGCCCTTCAAAGGCCTGTAATTTAATACCAAATATGATACGTTTTGAAACACCTTTACTAAAACAATGGACGATCAAAAATAATAATTAATTTAACATGCGTGCTCTTTAAAAGACCTATCATTTGAAAACAAACACGATAGGTTTTGAAAACCTTTCACCTTTCACTAAAACAATTGACTATCGAAAAGTATTACATTTTGTGAGTGAGTCCTTCCAAAGACCTTTCATTTGATAGCATGCACGATAGGTTTTGAAGCACTTTCATTAAAACAATTGTCGATCGAATAAAATTTAATGTTGCACGCGAGTCCTTCAAAAGACCTTCCATTTGATATCAAACACGATAGGTTTTGATGCACTTTCACTAAAACAATTGACAAACGAAAATATTTCAATTTTTCAAGCAAGCCCGTTAAGAGACCTATCATTTTATACCAAACACAATATGTTTTGACGCACTTTCACTAAAACTATTAACGATCGAAAATATTTTAGTTTTGCACACGTACACTTTCATAATATACCAAATACGATTGATTGTGAAGCAGTTTCATTAAACAATTATCGATAGAAAATTTAGGAGTGCCCAAATGATTCTAATTCGAGTTATCTGGTTTTTCTAAATTGAACTTTGCCGTAGACAATATTTGCATGGTTTTACTGTATATTATTATCGAGATCAAATTTGGTTGAGTTCACCTGTATAAATTATAAAATTGTAAATTTGACGTTTTGTTTCGAAACCAAATTCATTGTGGACCGTCAAAAATTTACTTTTTAAATACACGTATTTGGAATGTGTAATTATAATAAAAAGTCCCCTCAATTCCACAATATGCGTAAAGTATTTCAAACTACTCCCAAAAATTTAATATTTAAGTAATTTATAATTAAAAATGCGACATGTCCACTGACAAATGTCAAAATGACAGTAGATGTTGTTCTTAAAAATTCCAAAGCCACCATATTCTTTATACTTTATAAAACTTGTCAATCTGACGTTTTGCTTTAAAACCAACTTCATAGTGGAGTGTCAAAAATTTTCTTTTTAAATACACATATTTGAAATGTATAATTATAATAAAAACGTCCCCTCATTTCCACAATATGCGTAAAGTATTTCAAAACTACTCACAAAAGTTTCATTTTTAAGTAATGTATAATTAAAAATGCGACATGTCCACTGACAAATGTCAAAATGACGTTAGATGTTCTTCTTAAAAATTTCATTTTGCCCCAAAAACGCATGTTTATATATATATATATATATATATATATATATATATATATATATATATATATATATATATATATATATATATATATATATATATATATATATATATATATATATATATATATATATATATATATATAAATATATAAATATATATACCTTATCAAAATAGTATATAGGACTAGCGGTCGGCCTTCAAATTAATCGGACAAACCGTCTAGGCTGCAGAGGTAAGCAATTGACCGTGATGAGTCTATACAAATATACAAATATATATACCTCTTACGCTTTTAGTATATAAGATATATACCTCTTACTCTTTTAGTATATGGAAGCGGTCGGCCTGGCTTTGCCAGGCCTCACGCTAGGCACCGCGGACATTGAAGTAAGGTTCACTTCTGTATGACAAAATATAAACTGAATTAATTCCAATCTAAAACTTTTCAATTCTGTACGTTTATTCATGCAAAGGCCTATTAATTGATGCCAAACACAATACGTTTTAAATCTGTATCACTAAAACAATTGCCGCTCAAAAAAATCAATTTAATTCGCGTTCCCTTTAAAAGCCATTTCATTTGATACCAAACACGATAAGTTTTAAAACACTTTCACGAAAACAATTGAAGATCTGAAAGTATTTAATTTTGTACGCGAGCTTTTCAAAACACCTTTCATTTTATATCAAACATGAATGGTTTTAAAGCACTTTCACTAAAACAATTCTCGGTCGAAAAAAATACCAATTTTATATTCGAGCCCTTCAAAGGCCTGTAATTTAATACCAAATATGATAGGTTTTGAAACACCTTTACTAAAACAATGGACGATCAAAAAAAATTATTAATTTAATACACGTGCTCTTTAAAAGACTTTTCATTTGAAAACAAACACGATAGGTTTTGAAATACTTGCACTAAAACAATTGACTATCGAAAAGTATTACATTTTGTAAGCTAATACTTCAAAAGGCCTTTCATTTCACACCAAACACAATAGTTATTGAAGCACCTTCACTCAAACAATTACCGATCTAAAAGTATTTAATTTTGTACGCGAGTTCTTCAAAAGACCCTTCATTTAATATCAAATATGATAGCTTTTGACACCATTACTAAAACAGTAGATGATCAAAAAATAATCATTCATTTAATACGCGTGCCCTATAAAATACCTTTAATTTGAAACCAAACACGATGGGATTTGAAATACTTTTTGTAAAACAATTGACGATTGAGATGTATTAAGTTTTGTATGCAAGTCCATCAAAAGACCTTTCATTTGATAGCAAACACAATAGGTTTTGAAGCACTTTCATGAAAACAATTGTCGATCGAATAAAATTTAATTCTGCACGCGAGTTGTTCAAAAGAACTTCCATTTGATATCAAACAATAAAACAATTGACAAACGAAAATATTTCAATTTTTCATGCAAGCCCGTTAAGTGACCTTTCAGTTCATACCAAACACAATATATTTTGAAGCACTTTCACTAAAACAATTGCGGATCGAAAAAGTCAATTTTGCATGCGAGCCCTTTAAAAAACCTTCTATTTGATATCAAACGCGATATGATTCGCGAAACTTTAAATTTGAAACAATTTATATCGTTCTTTCAAAACTCTTTCATATGACATTAAACACGGCATTATTCCGAATACTTAAAATTTAAAACAATTGACGGTCGCAATGTTTAAATTTTTTATTTCGTCTGAAAGTTCTTTTAAAGCCCTTTCATATGATATCAAACACGAAATGATTCGAAACACTTTAAGTTTAAAACAATGGACTGTCGTAAAATATCAATAAAATATGTTTTTTATTTCCGAAAACATTTTGCTAAACTAACTTTGTTTTATATCATCTGAAAGTTCTTCTAAAGCCCTTTCATATGACAGCAAAGAAGGCATGATTCGGAATAATTTATGTTTGAAACAATTGAGGATCGTAAAATTTAACATTTTTGTTTTATCGGAAAGGTCTTCTAAAGCCCTTTTATATGACACCCTACACAGTATGATTCAGAATACTTTATGTTAGAAACAATTAACTATTATAAAATTTCAACTCTTTTTATTTCATCTGAATGTTTTCTAAAGCCATTTCATATGATACCAAATATGTTAATTTTAGGAATACTTTAAGTTTGAAACAAATGCCTGTCGTAAAATTTTATCTTTTTTTATCCATCTGAAAGTTCTTTTAATGCCCTTCAATATGACACCAAAGATGGTATGATTCGGAATAATTTATGTTTGAAACAATTGAGGATCGTAAAATTTCAACTTTTTTTATATTATCTGAAAGTTCTTCTAAACCCCATTCATATATCACTAAACACGGTATGATTCGGAATACTTTATGTTTAAAATAATTGACGGTCGTAAAATATATATTTTTTATTTCATCTGAAAGTTCTTCTAAAGACCATACAAATGAGACCAAACAGGTTATGATTTGGAATATTTTAAATTTGAAACAATTGCCTATCGTAAAATTTCAACTTTTTTAATTTCATCTGAATACATTTTACTATTTATTAAAAATCCTTCGGACGTTATTTCTGATGACATTCCACATTTATATTTATATATATATGAAATCAATTGAAATTTTTTTTTAAACTTTTTTGAAAAACTGTTGAAAATCGCTGGAATAAATATTTCCGACATCGTTTTTTCGAGTTACCTTTGTTTGCATTGTAGCATACTGCGGTCAATTTTTTATTTTTTTTTACTGTATATTATTACTGCGGACAAATTATGCTTTGTTTCGCGATATACTTTTAAAAATTAACTGACATTTTTTCTTCAAATAAAATCAGTTGAAAACAGTTTAAAACATGTATTCTCAATCATTTAATGCCTAAATCAATTTTCAAAATTTCTCTACCTTGTCTAGAAATTGAAATAATTCTATCAAAAAATTCCGTGCGTACCAAACAGAATTAGTTTTGCTGCACTTTCACTAAAACAATTATCTGTCGAAAAAACAAACAATTTTTCACGCGAGCCTTTCAGAAGACCTTTCATTTGATACCAAACACAATATGTTTTGAAACACTTTCAATAAAATAACTGACGATCGAAAAGAATCAATTTTTCACGCGAGACCTTCAAAAAACCTTTCATTTAGTACCAAACATGATATTTTTTAAGCTCTTTCACTAAAACAATTGACTATCGAAAATTATTAAATTTTGTACGCAAGAGACCTTTCATTTGATACCAAATACCATTAGTTTAGAAGCACTTTCATTAAAACAATTGACGATCTAAAAGTGATAAATTTTATACGCGAGCCCTTTCAAAGACCTTTCATTTGATACCAAACACGATAGGCCTTTCACTAAAACTATTGCCGATCGAAAATATTTTAGTTTTGCACACGTACCCTGTAAAAGAACTTTCATAATATAACAAATATGACTGGTTTTGAAGCACTTTCAATTAAATTATCGATAGAAAATTTAGGAGTGCCCAAATGATTCTAATTCGAGTTATCTGGTTTTTCTAAATTGAACGTTGTCGTAGACAAAATTTGCTTGGTTTTATTGTATATTATTATCGAGATCAAATTTGGTTGAGTTCACCTGTATAAATTATAAAACTTGTCAATTCGACGTTTTGTTTCGAAACCAAATTCTTTGTGAACCGTCAAAAATTTACTTTTTATATACACGTATTTGAAATGTGTAATTATAATAAAAACGTCCCCTCATTTCCACAATATGCGTAAAGTATTTCAAAACTACTCACAAACATTTAATATTTAAGTAATTTATAATTAAATATGCGACATGTCCACTGACAAATGTCAAAATGACAGTAGATGTTCTTTTTAAAAATTTCAAAGCCTTTTATTTATATTTATTTCTGTACTTCTGCTCATCTAAAGATATTTTTTGATTTTACTGTATATTACTGCCGAGGACAAATTTTGCTTTGTTTTACTATATACTTTTAAAAACTATTTGTCACATTGACAGTCGTAAAATTTCAATCAGATAGGTGTTTTATTTCCAAAAAGATTTTGTTAAACTAAGAAAAATTCTTCGGACATCATTTCTGATAGTTCCACATTTATATTTTATATGTACATGAAATCAGTTGAATTTTTTCTCTTAACTTTTTGAAAAACTGTTGGAAATCGTTGGAAAACACGACATGATTCGGAATAGTTGTATTTTCAAGCAATTGCCTATCGTAAATTTTAAATTTTTTCAAATTGCATTTAAAATGTCTTTTAATGCCCTTTCATATGATACCAAACATGACGTGATTCTGAATAGTTGAATTTTCAAACAACTGCCTGTCGAAAATTTTCAATTTTTTCCAATTGCATTTAGAAGGTCTTTTAATGCCCTTTCAATTGATACCAAACACGACATGATTCGGAATAGTTGAATTTTCAAACAGTTGCCTATCGTAAATTTTCAATTTTTTCATATTGCATTCGAAAGTAATTTTAATGCCCTTTCATATGATACCAAACACGGCATGATTCTGAATAGTTGAATTTTCAAACAACTGCCTATCGCAAATTTTCAATTTTTTCCAATTACATTTAAAAGGTCTTTTAATACCCTTTCATATGATACCAAACACGACATGATTCGGAATAGTTGAATTTTTAAACAGTTGCCTATCGTAAATTTTCAATTATTTCCAATTGCATTTAAAAGGTCTTTTAATGCCCTTTCATATGATACCATACATGACGTGATTCTGAATAGTTGAATTTTCAAATAACTGCCTATCGTAAATATAAATTTTTTCCAATTGCATTTGAAAGGTCTTTTAATGCCCTTTCATATGATACTAAGCACGACATGATTCGGAATAGTTGTATTTTCAAAAAATTGCCTATCGTAAATTTTCAATTTTTTCCAACTGCATTTAAAAGTTCTTTTAATGCCCTTTAATATGATACCAAACACGACATGATTCGGAATAGTAGTATTTTCAAAATATTGCCTATCGTAAATTTTTAATTTTTTCCAATTGGATTTAAAAGGTCTTTAAATGCCCTTTCATATGATACCAAACACGGCATGATTCGGAATAGTTGAATTTTTAAACAGTTGCCTATCGTAAATTTTCAATTTTTTCATATTGCATTTAAAAGGTCTTTTAATGCCCTTTCATATGATACCAAACATGACGTGATTCTGAAAAGTTGAATTTTCAAACAACTGCCTATCGTAAATTTTATATTTTATCCAATTGCATTTGAAAGGTCTTTTAATGCCCTTTCATATGATACTAAACACGGCATGATTCGGAATAGCTGTATTTTCAAGCAATTGCCTATCGTTAATTTTAAATTTTTTCCAATTGCATTTGAAAAGTCTTTTAATGCCCTTTCATATGATACCAAACACGACATGATTCGGAATAGTTGAATTTTCAAACAGTTGCCTATCGTAAATTTTAAATTTTTTCCAATTGCATTTAAAAGGTCTGTTAATGCCCTTTCATATGATATCAAACACAACATGATTCGGAATAGTTGAATTTTCAAACAGTTGCCTATCGCAAATTTTAAATTTTTTCATATTACATTCGCAAGTACTTTTCATGCCCTTTCATATGATACCAAACACGGCATGATTCTGAATAGTTGAATTTACAAACAATTGCCTATCGCAAATTTTAAATTTTTTCCAATTACATTTAAAAGATCTTTTAATGCCCTTTCATATGATACCAAACACGACATGATTCGGAATAGTTGAATTTTTAAACAGTTGCCTATCGTAAATTTTCAATTATTTCCAACTGCATTTGAAAGTTCTTTTAATGCCTTTTCATATGATACAAAACACGGCATGATTCAGAATAGTTGAGTTTTCATACAATTGCCTATCGCAAATTTTAAATTTTTTCCAATTACATTTAAAAGGTCTTTTAATGCCCTTTCATATGATACCAAACACGACATGATTCGGAATAGTTGAATTTTTAAACAGTTGCCTATCGTAAATTTTCAATTATTTCCAATTGCATTTAAAATGTCTATTAATGCCCTTTCATATGATACCACACACGACATGATTCGGATTAGTTGAATTTTTAAACAGTTGCCTATCGTAAATTTTCAATTATTTCTAATTGCATTTAAAAGGTCTTTTAATGCCCTTTCATATGATACCAAACACGACATGATGCGGAATAGTTGAATTTTCAAACAGTTGCCTATCGTAAATTTTCAATTTTTTCATATTGCATTCGATAGTAATTTTAATGCCCTTTCATATGATACCAAACACGGCATGATTCTGAATAGTTGAATTTTCAAACAATTGCCTATCGCAAATTTTCAATTTTTTCCAATTACATTTAAAAGGTCTTTTAATGTCCTTTCATATGATACCAAACACGACATGATTCGGAATAGTTGAATTTTCAAACAGTTGCCTATCGTAAATTTTCAATTTTTTCCAACTGCATTTAAAAGTTCTTTTAATGCCCTTTCATATGATACCAAACACGACATGATTCGGAATAGTTGAATTTTCAAACAGTTGCCTATCCTAAATTTTCAATTTTTTCATATTGCATTCGAAAGTACTTTTAATGCCCTATCATATGATACCAAACACGGCATGATTCTGAATAATTGAATTTTCAAACAATTGCCTATCGCAAATTTTCAATTTTTTCCAATTACATTTAAAAGGTCTTTTAATGCCCTTTCATATGATACCAAACACGACATGATTCGGAATAGTTGAATTTTTAAACAGTAACCTATCGGAAATTTTCAATTTTTTCCAATTGCATTTAAAAGGTCTTTTAATTTCCTTTCATATGATACCAAACATGACGTGATTCTGAATAGTTGAATTTTCAATCAACTGCATATCGAAAATTTTAAATTTTTTCCAATTGCATTTAAAAGGTATTTCAATGCCCTTTCATATGATACTAAACACGACATGATTCTGAATAGTTGAATTTTTAAACAGTTGCCTATCGTATATTTTCAATTTTTTCCAACTGCATTTAAAAGTTCTTTTAATGCCTTTTAATATGATACCAAACACGACATGATTCGGAATAGTTGAATTTTCAAACAGTTGACTATCGTAAATTTTCAGCTTTTTCTTGTTGCATTCGAAAGTACTTTTAATGCCCTTTCATATGATACCAAACACGACATGATTCAGAATAGTTGAATTTTCAAACAGGTGCCTATCGTAAATTTTCAATATTTTCATATTGCATTTAAAAGGTCTTTTGATGCCCTTTCATATGATACCAAACACGCCGTGATTCGGAATAGTTAAATTTTCAAACAGTTGCCTATCGTGAATTTTAAATTTTTTCTAATTGCATTTGAAAGGTCTTTTACTATATACTTTAACAGACTATATGTCAAATTGACGTCTTTGTCTTAAAACTTTATTTGAACATGAAATCAATTCAACAAAGTTTATAGTTACTGTACGAAAACGTTATTTTTCTATATTTTTTTTCTAAACTGTTTAAAATCGCTGGAATATTAATTCTGTAATTTTTTTATTCGATTAACTTTTTATTACAATGTAGATTCTTTTTGGTTTTACTGTATATTATCACCGAGGTCAATTTTTGCTTGGTTTTACTATATACTTTAACAGACTATATGTCAAATTGACGTTTTTCTCTTAAAGCTTTATTTGAACATGAAATCAATTCAACAAAGAATATAGTTACTGTAAAAAAATGTAATTTTACTCTATTTTTTTTAAACTGTTGAAAATCGCTGGAATATTAATTCTGAAATTTTTTTATTCTCTTCACTTTTTTTTACAATGTAGATTCTTTTTGGTTTTACTGTATATTATCACCGAGGTCAATTTTTGCTTGGTTTTACTATATACTTTAACAAACTATATGTCAAATTGACGTTTGGTCTTAAAACTTTTTTTGAACATGAAATCAATTCAAAACAGTTCAAAACATGTATCCTCAATCATCTAATACCTAAATCAATTTACAAAATTGCTACAACTTGTCTAGAAATTGAAATAATTCTATCTAAAATTTCCATGCGTAACGTCAAAAATGACAGCTTAGGTCTATGATTTTTCAAAACCTGGATCGTGTATATAAGAGGTAAAGTTGTTTCTTAACCATAGATTTGTGAAATGGACGTTGCATCATTAAAAACTTTTATACAAACATGAAATCAATTGAAAACCGTTCAAAACTATATCCTCAGTCATAGACATACCTAAATCAAATTAGAAAATGTCTCCAACTTGTCTAGAAATTGAAATATTTATATAAAAATATTTCATGCGAAACGTCAAATGTGATTGACGTGTCTGAAAAATTTCTGCTTGCGGTCAAATTTCATATACATAGCAACGCGTGCATGCTTCGATTCTTGAAATTTTGCAAAGTTTTTCATTAATTTCACGCGGACTGTACTTTCATAAAATCTGAAATACCCAAAACGCACTAGTCCCAAACATTCTTTAAATTCTAGAAAAAAATTCACAACAATCGCACAAACCGTTTAAGCTGTAACCGTGTCTAAAATTTGGTTGCCGCCCAGATGAATATATAGTGAATTAGCATGATTAGTATATAGGACTAGCGGTCGGCTTGGCTTCGCCAGGCCTTCTCGCTAGACTCCGCGGACACTGAAGTAATGTTTAATTGAATTACGATCTAAAACTGTTTATTTCTGTACGTCTGTTTATATAAAGAACTTTTAATTGACATCAAACACAATAAGTTTCGAAGCTCTATGACTAAAACAATTGACGACCAAAAAAATTACAATTCTGCACTTGAGCCCTTCAAAAAACTTTTTATTTGATACTACACACGATAAGTTTTGATGCACTTTCACTAATACAATTGCCGATCGGAAAAATAAATATTCCGCACGGCACCTCTTCTAAAACCCTTTCATATGATATCTAACACGATATGATTCGGAATACTGTTTTGGTCGAATCTATTGGCGAGCTTAAAATTGCAATGTTTTTTAATTCCATCATTAAAATTCTTCTAAAGCCCTTTCAAATAACATGAAACACGGTATGATTCTGAACAAATTTCAACTTTTTTGTTTATTTCGTTAGAATCTTCGTCAAACACCTTTTTATATCACACCAAACACGGTATGAGTCGGAATACTTTAAGTTGACGGTTGTAAATTATAATATTTTTTTTATTTCATTTAAAAGTTCTTTTAAAACTCTCTTGTATGACACAAAATTCGGCATAACTCGAAATACTTTAAGTTTGAAACAATTGACAATAGTAAAATTTAATTTTTTTCTTTAGTCCATCTAAAAGTTTTTTCAAAACTTATTCATATGATATTAAACACGGCATGATTCCGAATACTTTTAATTTAAAACAATTGACGGTCGAAATATATATATTTTTTAAATTTGTCTGAAAGTTCTTCTGAAGCCCTTTTATATAATATCAAACACGATATGATACGGAACACTTTAATAATTGAAGGTCGTAAAATTTCAATCAAATACGTATGTTATTTCCGAAAACATTTCGGTAAACTATGTTTTTCTTTATTTTATCTGAAAGTTCGGCTAAAGCCCTTTCATATGACACCAAACGTGGCATAATTTGGAGTACTTTAAGTTTGAAATAATTGACAGTCTTAAAATTTCAGTCAAATACGTGTTTCATTTCCGAAAAGATTTTGCTAATCTTTTAAAAATTCTTTGGACGTCATTTCTGATAGTTCCACATTTTTTTATTTTACATGTGCATAAAATCAATTTAAATTTTTCTCTAAACTTTTTGAAAAACGGTTAGAAATTGTTTTAGTATTATTTCAGATATTTTTTCGAGTTAATTTTTTATACAATATAGAATTTATTAAGTTTGAAACAGTTGCCCATCGTAAAATTTCAACTTTTTTTTATTTCATCTGAAAGCTCTTCTAAAGCCCTTTCATATGACATCAAATACGGCATTATTTGGAATACTTCAAGTTTAAAATAATTGACAGTCGTAAAATTTCAATCAAATACAAGTTTTTAATGACACAGTGTTATTTGAATCCTTTTATTTTAAAAATGACGCACATTGAAAAATTATATCTCCCTATTTTTTAAATACGTGATCAACTACTATCATTATTTTTTGTTTCAAACTACTACGATTTCATTGACGAAAATTTTGCCTTCTTTTATTTAAATTTATTGAAATTGATATACGTCAACACCCTCCCGCAATGAAATTAATTTAACATTTTTCTAAACCTAGTATCTTACAAAACATATTAAATACATTTTTATTTAATGACTTCGTAAATAAATCTGCTACTTGTTCTTTATTTCTTATGTACTGGACATCAATAATTCCTTCACTAACCTTTTTTCTGATGAAATGATGACGCATATCGATGTGTTTGAGTCTTTTGTGATTATCTGGGTTCCTAACTACTTTTATAGCTGACGTAACCAACATGCTTCGTTAACTGCTATGCTCAGTGCTACGTACTGTGCTTCACAGGACGATAAAGCTACAGTACTTTGCTTGCGTGAAGTCCAGGATACCGAAGATTTTAAAATTTTATATATAAAACCAGAGGTTGATTTTCTGTCATTCAAGTTGCGTGCCCAATCAGCATCAACAAATCCTGTCAGTATTTTAGCATTTTCATCTCTGACATAAACTAAATTTAAATCAATAGTACCTTATCTTAGTACATGTTTTAAACATTTCCATAATTTTATATTTGCACGAGTTTGGTAACGACTCAATGCTGTACATAAATCTGGTCTTGTATCAACTATTGCATACATCAAACAGCCAATTAGTTTCCTGAAGTTCTTCATTATGTGTTGTTTCATTTTCTGGCCCTACTAACCAATCTGACTTAAAACTTGGATCTAAAGGTATCGATGTCGGTTTACAACCTTCCATCCAAAATTTCGACAACACATTCTTTAGATAAGTTGTTTGATTCATTTTTGTAACCCCCCGTCTTCCATATCTTGACTAATATTTATGCCTATGTAACGTGAAACTTTTCCCAAATCTTTCATTTTCAATGTTTTGAACAATTCCTTTTTCAGTTCTTCAATTTGTTGATTATTTGTTCCAAAAATCAACAGATCATCCACATAAATTAAAACGAATAACTTGTCAGATTTGTTAAATTTTGTGTAGTGACAATAATCATATTTTGATCAATTAAATGCTTCTTTCTTCATAAACGAATTGAATATTATATTCCAATATTTTGGTGACCTTTTCAAACCATATAAAGCTCTATTTAATTTACATACTTTCGCAGGTTCTTTTGAAACTCCTTCTAAAATACTCAGAAAAACATCTTTAATTTCTCCGTATAAAAATGCACTACATTTAGTTTGTTGCTCGTCGCTTCGCTCCTCGCGTAATGTTTTATGGTGAATTATTTTTAAGGATTAAAAACTTGCTTTTTTTATTGCATTTGAAAGTACTTTTCATGCCCTTTCATATGATACCAAACACGACATGATTCTGAATAGTTGAATTTTCAAACAGTTGCCTATCGTAAATTTTCATTTTTTTCCAATTGCATTTAAAAGGTCTTTTAATGCCCTTTCATATGATACCAAACACGACATTATTCGGAATAGTTGAATTTTCAAACAACTACCTATCGTAAATTTTAATTTTTTTCCAATTGCATTTGAAAAGTATTTTAATGCCCTTTCATATGATACCAAACACGACATGATTCTGAATAGTCGAATTTTCAAACAGTTGCCTATCGTAAATTTTTGATTTTTTCCAATTGCATTTAAACGGTTTTTTAATGCCCTTTGATATGATACAAAACACGACATGATTCGGAATAGTTGTATTTTCAAACAATTGGCTATCGTAAATTTTAAATTTTTTCCAATTGCATTTGAAAGGTCTATTAATGCCCTTTCATGTGATACCAAACACGACATGATTCGGAATAATTGAATTTTCAAACAGTTGCCTATCGTAAATTTTCAATTTTTTTCAATTGCATTTAAAAGGTGTTTTATTGCCCTTTCATATGATACCAAACACGACATGATTCGGAATAGTTGAATTTTCAAACAACTGCCTATCGTAAATTTTAATTTTTTTCCAATTGCATTTGAAAAGTCTTTTAATGCCCTTTCATATGATACCAAACACGACATGATTCTGAATATTTGAATTTTCAAACAGTTGCCTATCGTAAATTTTTAAATTTTTCCAATTGCATTTGAAAGGTCTTTTAATGCCCTTTCATATGATACCAAACACGACATGATTCGGGATAGTTGAATTTTCAAACAGTTGCCTATCGTAAATTTTCAATTTTTTCCAATTGCATTTAAAAGGTGTTTTAATGCCCTTTCATATGATACCAAACACGACATGATTCTGAATAGTTGAATTTTCAAACAACTGCCTATCGTAAATTTTAAATTTTTCCAATTGCATTTGAAAGGTCTTTTAATGCCCTTTCATATGACACCAAACACGACATAATTCGCAATAGTTGTATTTTCAAACAGTTGGCTATCGTGAATTTTCAATTTTTTTCCAATTGCATTTAAAAGGTCTTTTAATGCCCTTTCATATGATACCAAACACGACATGATTCGGAATAGTTGAATTTTCAAACAGTTGCCTATCGTACATTTTCAATTTTTTCTTATTGCATTCGAAAGTACTTTTAATGCCCTTTCATATGATACCAAACACGACATGATTCGGAATAGTTGAATTTTCATACAGTTGCCTATCGTAAATTTTCAATTTTTTCATATTGCATTTAAAAGGTCTTTTAATGCCCTTTCATATGATACCAAACACGACATGATTCGGAATAGTTGAATTTTCATACAGTTGCCTAACGTAAATTTTCAATTTTTTCATATTGCATTTAAAAGGTCTTTTAATGCCCTTTCATATGATACCAAACATGACGTGATTCGAAATAGTTGAATTTTTTTTAAACTGTTGAAAATCGTTGGAATATTAATTCTGAAATTTTTTTATTCGATTAATTTTTTTTTTACAATGTAGATTATTTTTGGTATTACTGTATATTATCACCGAGGTAAATTTTTGCTTGGTTTTACTACATAGTTTAACAGACTATATGTCAAATTGACATCTTTGTCTTAAAACTTTATTTGAACATGAAATCAATTCAGCAGTCTGGAGTTACTTTAAAAAAATGTTATTTTTCTCTTTTTTTTTAAACTGTTGAAAATCGCTTGTATATTAATTCTGAAATTTTTTTATTCGATTTACTTTTTTTACAATGTTGATTCATTTTGGTTTGACTGTATATTATCACCGAGGTCAATTTTCGCTTGATTTTATTATAAACTTTAACAGACTATTTGTCAAATTGACGTTTTGTCTTAAAACTTTATTTGAACATGAAATCAATTCAACAAAGTTTATAGTTACTGTAAAAAAAATTAATTTTACTCTATTTTTTTTAAACTGTTGAAAATCGCTGGAATATTAATTCTGAAATTTTTTTATTCTATTAACTTTTTTTTACAATGTAGATTCTTTTTGGTTTTACTGTATATTATCACCGAGGTCAAATTTTGCTTGGTTTTACTATATACTTTAACAAACTATTTGTCAAAATGACGTTTGTCTTAAAACTTTTTTTGAACATGAAATCAATTCAAAACAGTTCAAAACATGTATCCTCAATCATCTAATACCTAAATCAATTTACAAAATTGCTACAACTTGTCTAGAAATTGAAATAATTCTATCGAAAAATTCCATGCGTAACGTCACAAATGACAGCTTAGGTCTATGATTTTTCAAAACCTGGGTCGTGTATATAAGACGTAATGTTGTTTTTTAACCATAGATTTGTGAAATGGACGTTGCATCATTAAAAACTTTTATAAAAACATGAAATCAATTGAAAAACGTTCAAAACATATGTCCTCAATCTTCTAATACCTAAATCAAATTAGAAAATGTCTCCAACTTGTCTAGAAATTGAAATATTTATATAAAAATGTGTCATGTGAAACGTCAAAAGTGATTGACAGGTCTGAAAAATTTCTGCTTGCGGTCAAATTTCATATGCATAGCAACGCGTGCATGCTTCGGTCCTTGAAAATTTGCAAAGTTTTTCATTAATTTCACGCGGACTATACTTGCGAAAAATCTGAAATACCCAAAAGGCACTAGTCCCAAACATTCTTTAAACCCTAGAAAAAAATTCACAACAATCGCACAAACCGTTTAAGCTGTAGCCGTGTCTAAAGTCTGGTTGCCGCCCAGATGAATATATAGTGAATTAGCATGATTAGTATATAGGACTAGCGGTCGGCCTGGCTTCGCCAGGCCTTCTCGCTAGGCTCCGCGGACACTGAAGTAATGTTTAATTGAATTACGATCTAAAACTTTTCATTTCTGTACGTCTGTTTATATAAAGAACTTTTAATTGACACCAAACACAATAAGTTTCGAAACTCTATCACTAAAACAATTGACGACCAAAAAAATTACAATTCTGCACGTGAGCCCTTCAAAAAACTTTTTATTTGATACTATACACGATAAGTTTTGATTCACTTTCACTAATACAATTGCCAATCGGAAAAATAAATATTCCGCACGGCACCTCTTCTAAAACCCTATCTAACACGATATGATTCGGAATACTGTTTTGGTCGAATCTATTGGCGAGCTTAAAATTGCAATGTCTTTTAATTCCATCATTAAAATTCTTCTAAAGCCCTTTCAAATAACATGAAACACGGTATGATTCTGAACAAATTTCAACTTTATTGTTTATTTTGTTAGAATCGTCGTCTAAAACCTTTTTATATCTCACCAAACACGGCATGAGTCGGAAAACTTTAAGTTTGAAACAGTTGACGGTTGTAAAATATAATTTTTTTTTATTTCATTTAAATAAATAAAATATATATCATCACGCCTTCTACCCATTACTGGGTGTGGCACTCTGCTACAGCAGATCTCGGTAAGTTATTTCATTTAAAAGTTCTTTTAAAACTCTCTTATATGACACCAAACTCGGCATAACTCGAAATACTTTAAGTTTGAAACAATGACAATAGTAAAATTTAATTTTTTTTCTTTAGGCCATCTAAAAGTTCTTTCAAAACTTTTTCATATGATATTAAACACGGCATGATTCCGAATACTTTTTATCTAAAACAATTGACGGTCGAAATATATATATTTTTTAATTTTGTCTGAAAGTTCTTCTGAAGCCCTTTTATATGATATCAAACACGATATGATACGGAACACTTTAATAATTGAAGGTCGTAAAATTTCAATCAAATACGTATGTTATTTCTGAAAACATTTTGCTAAACTAACTTTTTCTTTATTTTATCTAAAAGTTCGCCTAAAGCCCTTTCATATGATACCAAACGTGGCATAATTCGGAATACGTTAAGTTTGAAATAATTGACAGTCTTAAAATTTCAGTCAAATACGTGTTTCATTTCCGAAAAGATTTTGCTAATCTTTTAAAAATTCTTTGGACGTCATTTCTGATAGTTCCACATTTTTTTATTTTACATGTGCATAAAATCAATTTAAATTTTTCACTAAACTTTTTGAAAAACGGTTGGAAATTGTTTTAGTATTATTTCAGATATTTTTTCGAGTTAATTTTTTATACAATATAGAATTTATTAAATTTAAAACAGTTGCCCATCGTAAAATTTCAACTTTTTTTATTTCATCGGAAAGCTCTTCTAAAGCCCTTTCATATGACATCAAATAGGGCATGATTTGGAATACTTCAAGTTAAAAATAATTGACAGTCGTAAAATTTCAATCAAATACAAGTTTTTAATGATATACACAGTGTTATTTGAATCCTTTTTTTTTAATTATATGACGCACATTGAAAAATTATATCTCGCTATTTTTTGGTTTCCTCATAAAATTGAAGATCAATTACAATTTGATGCTACATACTGTGCTTCACAGGACGATAAAGCTACAGTACTTTGCTTGCGTGAAGTCCAGGATACCGAAGATTTAAAAATTTTGTATATAAAACCAGAGGTTGATTTTCTGTCATTCAAGTTGCGTTCCCAATCAGCATCAACAAATCCTTTCAGTATTTTAGCATTTTCATCTCTGACATAAACTAAATTAAAATCAATAGTACCTTATCTTAGTACATGTTTTAAACATTTCCATAATTTGATATTTGCACGAGTTTGGTAACGACTCAATGCTGTACATAAATCTGGTCTTGTATCAACTATTGCATACATCAAACAGCCAATTAGTTTCCTGAAGCGGAGCTTCGAGTTCTTAATTATGTGTTGTTTCATTTTCTGGCCCTACTAACCAATCTGACTTAAAACTTGGATCTAAAGGTATCGATGTCGGTTTACAACCTTCCATCCAAAATTTCGACAACACATTCTTTAGATATGTTGTTTGATTCACTTTTGTTACCCCGTCTTCCATATCTTGACTAATATTTATGCCAATGTAATGTGAAACTTTTACCAAATCTTTCATTTTCAATGTTTTGAACAATTCCTTTTTCAGTTCTTCAATTTGTTGATTATTTGTTCCAAAAATCAACAGATCATGCACATAAATTGGAACGAATAACTGTAAACCCCCCTTATTTAAAAGGAGAATTAACAAATAATTTATATGGGTTCTTGTCAGACCGGAGAAAGGACAAGTACTAGGGTTGTTGTAAATAAGTTTGTACTTACAATTTGGTTTAACAAATAACAAAGATTTATTCACACTTACTACATGGTTGGAGTTGTCGAGTTCCTACTGAACTCTCGTATTGACTATCTGACTATCGACTATCCTGAGTGAATAACTGACCTAACGCTACTATATATATAATTACAAAAGTACTAAGTCAGCAAATAGTTAGCTACTTACGTCAACGAATATTATTTAGAATACTTGACCTCATTACAACATGCTCTACTTTACTTAATTGTATTCACTAAGAATGTGCTGACTTTGACTTGTTACATTCCTCCCTTTTTCAAACAATTTGCTTCCTGCAAAGGGGCACAATTTACATATTATACAAAACATAATTTAACTATTATTTCCTTGTTACATTCCCTTTTTTATACCTTAACTTATACTAATTTTAAATTAAATATACATAAACACTAAAACACTTTTATCACGTGTACCATCCATAAAATAGTCCAAATAAACACCACCATCGTCTTATGTTTATTTTATAACGCACAACACTAGAATAAAATTGAAGTTTATACCTCGTATCTCGTTCTTTCTTGTGGTTATTTGTGAATGTCAAATTTGGTTTGAATTTCTTCTTGTAGTACTGCTGGTGTCGTTTAAATCTCGAATCTCGTTTGCTCATACTTCTTTTCATCTTTTGGCCATCTGTTGTGGAGTTCTTCTTTTGATGTGGATTCTTCCTATCGTACTGTTTTCTTTGTTCTATATTTCTCTGAATCTGTTTGCTGTTTTCGAACTTAATGCTGATCTGTCCAACTTCGTCATTTCCTTCATTAGCCGCTTGTGAAATTTCCTCAATACCCGTACCCTCTATTATGCCATCATTTTTAACCCCTGATGCTTCTTTTTCCTCCCTATTTACCTCGTAAATTTCCGGAGCTTCCTTGGTAACGGCGTCATTAGGTCTCTCTTCACTGCTACGGTCTTCTTCTGAACTCACTTGTTGGGAATCATCCTCATTCTTGTCTAATTCAGCAATATTTTCTCTTTCTCTTTCTTTAATTTCTTCACAAAGACAGTACTTTTTCTTAGGCATCTTACATCCAAAACATCTTAATACTCCATCGTCCATCGGAATGCCATCTAAGTGGTTATAAATCATAAGAGCTGCCTCTTGGTCACCGGATATTTCCGCCATTCTTAACATATTAAAGAACCACGTAATTTCCTCCATCTCTTTTAATTCTTCCGGGTCTATTTCTTCATTATTCTTCTTATTTTGACCTATTTCTGTTTGCTCGCATTTACAGCGTGTATCATCTTCAATGTCTTCTTCTTTTTGACTTTCGTAAACATTTGACTGCTGCCGCTGATACATATGGTGACGCTCACGCTTATGCTGACGCTTATGCTGACGCTCACGCTGACAATGCCTGGCGTAATGGTTGCCATTGCAATTATAACACTGAACTTGATTTCTTCTATAATGAGTGTCATCATCTTCTCTCTGGTAGTCGTAGTAATCGCCTCTCTGATCATTGTAGTTTTCTTCATCCTGGTAATTGTATTTTTCTTCCCTCTGATAATGGTTATTTTCTTCCCTCTGATAATGGTAATTTTCTTCTCTCTGGTAATTGTAATTTTCTTTCCTCGGATAATTGTAATTTTCTTCCCTCTGGTAGTTGTAATTTTCTTCCCTTGGATAATTGTAATTTTCTTCCCTCTGGTAGTTGTAATTTTCTTCCCTCGGATAATGGTTATTTTCTTCCCTCTGATAATGGTAATTTTCTTCTCTCTGGTAGTGATTCGCTCGTTGACGCTGGCGCTGTTGCTGACACTGCCTAGCATAGTGGTTGCCATTGCAATTATAACATTGTACAGAGCGTCTTCTCTCGTTGTAATTTGATCTTCTTTGGCCGTACATCTTTCTTGAGTCACTTACTTGCTTGTTGTCATTGAATCCATGCTTCTCAATTTACCAAACATTTAGTTCGTGTAGTTTGGAGAAAAAAAAAATTCGCAAATCGCTGCCATCATTTGTATCAGATAGAATACAACTGTTGTTATTCTTGAAATTCCTAATACTTGCTTTTCCGCGAGTGGACCAAAAACGATTGGCCACTCTGATCTGACAAAATATCCCACCGCTGCCACCAATTTGTAACCCCCCATATTTAAAGGAGAATTAACAAATAATTTATATGGGTTCTTGTCAGACCGGAGAAAGGACAAGTACTAGGGTTGTTGTAAATAAGTTTGTACTTACAATTTGGTTTAACAAATAACAAAGATTTATTCACACTTACTACTGAACTCTCGTATTGACTATCTGACTATCGACTATCCTGAGTGAATAACTGACCTAACGCTACTATATATATAATAACAAAAGTACTAAGTCAGCAAATAGTTAGCTACTTACGTCAACGAATATTATTTAGAATACTTGACCTCATTACAACATGCTCTACTTTACTTAATTGTATTCACTAAGAATGTGCTGACTTTGACTTGTTACATAACTAGTCAGATTTGTTAAATTTTGTGTAGTGACAATAATTATATTTTGAACATTTAAATGCTTCTTTCTTCAAAAACGAATTGAATATTATATTCCAATATTTTGGTGACTTTTTCAAACCATATAAAGCTCAATTTAATTTACATATTTTCGCAGGTTCTTGTGAAACGCCTTCTGGAAACTCAGAAAAACATCTTTAATTTCTCCGTATAAAAATGCACTACATTTAGTTTGTTGCTCGTCGCTTCGCTTCTCGCGTAATGTTTTATGGTGAATTATTTTTAAGGATTAAAAACTTGTTTTTTTTTTCTATTGCATTTGAAAGTACTTTTCATGTCCTTTCATATGATACCAAAAACGACATGATTCTGAATAGTTGAATTTTCAAACAGTTGCCTATCGTAAATTTTCATTTTTTTCCAATTGCATTTAAAAGGTCTTTTAATGCCCGTTCATATGATACCAAACACGACATGATTCTGAATAGTTGAATTTTCAAACAGTTGCCTATCGTAAATTTTTTATTTTGTCCAATTGCATTTAAAAGGTCTTTTAATGCCCTTTCATATGATACCAAACAAGACATGATTCGGAATAGTTGAATTTTCAAACAATTGCCTATCGTAAATTTTAAATTTTTTCCAATTGCACTTAAAAGGTCTTTTAATGCCCTTTCATATGATACCAAACACGACATGATTCGGAATAGTTGAATTTTCAAACAGTTGCCTATCGTAAATTTTTAATTTTTTCCAATTGTATTTAAAATGTCTTTTAATGCCCTTTCATATGATACCAAACACGACATGATTCGGAATAGTTGAATTTTCAAACAGTTGCCTATCGTAAATTTTCAATTGTTTCCAATTGCAGTTAAAAGGTCTTTTAATGCCCTTTCATATGATACCAAACACGACGTGATTCGGAATATTTAAATTTTCAAACAGTTGCCTATCGTGAATTTTCAATTTTTTCCAGTTGCATTTAAAAGTTATTTTAATGCCCTTTCATATAATACCAAACATGACGTGATTCGAAATAGTTGAATTTTTTTTTAAACTTTTGAAAATCGCTGGAATATTAATTCTGAAATTTTTTTATTCGATTATTTTTTTTACAATGTAGATTATTTTTGGTTTTACTGTATATTATCACCGAGGTAAATTTTTGCTTAGTTTTACTATATACTTTAACAGACTATTTGTTAAATTGACGTTTAGTCTTTAAACTTTATTTGAACATTAAATCAATTCAGCAAAGTTTATAGTTACTGTAAAAAAATGTAATTTTTCCATATTTTTTCTAAACTGTTGAAAATCGCTGGAATATTAATTCTGAATTTTTTTTATTCGATTAATTTTTTTACAATGTAGACTCTTTTTGGTTTTACTGTATATTATCACCGAGGTCAATTTTTGCTTGGTTTTGCTATATACTTTAACAGACTATTTGTTAAATTGACGTTTAGTCTTTAAACTTTATTTGAACATGAAATCAATTTAGCAGTCTAGAGTTACTTTAAAAAAATGTAATTTTTCTCTATTTTTTTTAAACTGTTGAAAATCGCTGGAATATTAATTCTGAAATTTTTTTATTCGATTAATTTTTTTTTACGTGGTATTACTGTATATTATCACCGAGGTGAATTTTTGCTTGGTTTTACTATATACTTTAACAGACTATATGTCAAATTGACGTCTTTGTCTTAAAACTTTATTTAAACATGAAATCAATTCAGCAGTCTAGAGTTATTTTTAAAAAATTTAATTTTTCTCTATTTTTTTTAAACTGTTGAAAATCGCTGGTATATTAATTCTGAAATTTTTTTATTCGATTAACTTTTTTTACAATGTTGATTCATTTTGGTTTTACTGTATATTATCACCGAGGTCAATTTTTGCTTGGTTTTATTATAAACTTTATCAGACTATATGTCAAATTGACGTCTTTGTCTTAAAACTTTATTTGAACATGAAATCAATTCAACAAAAATTTAATTTTTCTATATTTTTTTTCTAAACTGTTTAAAATCGCTGGAATATTAATTCTGATATTTTTTTATTCGATTAACTTTTTATTATAATGTAGATTCTTTTTGGTTTTACTGTATATTATCACCAAGTCAATTTTTGCTTATAATATACTTTAACAGACTATATGTCAAATTGACGTTTTTCTCTTAAAACTTTATTTGAACATGAAATCAATTCAACAAAGAATATAGTTACTGTAAAAAAATGTAATTTTACTCTATTTTTTTAAACTGTTGAAACCAGCTGGAATATTAATTCTGAAATTTTTTTATTCTATTAACTTTTTTTTACAATGTAGATTCTTTTTGGTTTTACTGTATATTATCACCGAGGTCAAATTTTGCTTGGTTTTACTATATACTTTAACAAACTATTTGTCAAAATGACGTTTGTCTTAAAACTTTTTTTGAACATGAAATCAATTCAAAACAGTTCAAAACATGTATCCTCAATCATCTAATACCTAAATCAATTTACAAAATTGCTACAACTTGTCTAGAAATTGAAATAATTCTATCTAAAATTTCCATGCGTAACGTCAAAAATTACAGCTTAGGTCTGTGATTTTTCAAAACCTGGATCGTGTATATAAGAGGTAATGTTGTTTCTTAACCATAGATTTGTGAAATGGACGTTGCATCATTAAAAACTTTTATACAAACATGAAATCAATTGAAAAATGTTCAAAACATATGTCCTCAATCTTCTAATACCTAAATCAAATTAGAAAATGTCTCCAACTTGTGTAGAAATTGAAATATTTATATAAAAATGTTTCATGCGAAACGTCAAAAGTGATTGACAGCTCTGAAAAATTTCTGCTTGCGGTCAAATTTCAAATGCATAGCAACGCGTGCATGCTTCGATTCTTTAAATTTTGCAAAGTTTTTCATTAATTTCACGCGGACTGTACTTTCAAAAAATCTGAAATACCCAAAAGGCACTAGTGCCAAACATTCTTTAAATCCTAGAAGAAAAATCACAATAATCGCACTAACGGTTTTTAGCCGTAGCCGTGTCTAAAGTCTGGTTGCCGTCCGGAGGAATCCATAATGAAATACCAGATTAGTATGTAGGACTAGCGGTCGGCCTGGCTTTGCCAGGTCTCACGCTAGGCTCCACGGACACTGAAGTAAGGTTCACTTCTGTATGACAATTGACAAAATATAAACTGAATTAATTCCAATCTAAAACTTTTCAATTCTGTATGTTTATCCATGCAAAGACCTATTAATTGATGCAAAACACAATAGGTTTTAAATCTTTATCACTAAAATAATTGCCGCTCAAAAAAATCAATTTAATTCGCGTGCCCTTTAAAAGACATTTCATTTGATACCAAACACGATAAGTTTTAAAATACTTTCACGAAAACAATTGCCGATCTAAAAGTATTTAATTTTGTACGCGAGTTCTTCAAAAGACCTTTCATTTTATATCAAACATGATTGGTTTTGAAGCATTTTCACTAAAACAATTCTCGGTCGAAAAAAATTCCAATTTTATATTTGAATCCTTCAAAAGGCATGTCATTTATTATCAAATATGATAGCTTTGAACACCATTACTAAAAAAATAGACGATCAAAAAATAATCATTAATTTAACACACGTACCCTATAAAATACCTTTCATTTGAAACCAAGCACGATGAGATTTGAAACACTTTTAGTAAAACAATTTACGATTGAAATGTATTAAGATTTGTACGCAAGCTCTTCAAAAGACCTTTCATTTGATATCAAACACGATAGGTTTTGAAGCACTTTCATTAAAACAATTGTCGACCGAATAAAGTTTAATGCTGCACGCGAGACCTTTCATTTGATATCGAACACAATATGTTTGGAGCACTTTCACTAAAATAATTGCGGATCGAAAAAATCAATTTTGCATGCGAGCCCTTTAGAAGACCTTCTATTTGATACCAAACGCGGTATGATTCGCGAAACTTTAAATTTGAAACAATTGACATCGTAAGTTGTTTCAAAACTCTTTCATACGACATTAAATACGGCATTATTCCGAATACTTGAAATTTAAAAAAATTTACGGTCACAATGTTTAAATTATTTTATTTCGTCTGAAAGTTCTTTTAAAACCCTTTCATATGATATCAAACACGATATGATTCGGATGACTTTAAGTTTAAAACAATTGACTGTCGTAAAATTTCAATAAAATATGTGCTTCATTTCCGAAAACATTTTGCTAAACTAACTTTTTTTTTATTTCATCTGAAAGTTCTTCTAAAGACCTTACAAATGAGACCAAACAAGTTATGATTTGGAATACTTTAAATTTGAAACAATTCCCTATCGTAAAATGTCAACTTTTTTAATTTCATCTGAAACTTATTTTAAAGCCCTTTCAAATGACGCCTACCATGTTTTATTTCCGAATACATTTTGCCATATATTAAAAATCCTTCGGACGTCATTTCTGATGACATTCCACATTTATACATGAAATCAATTAAAAATTTTCTTTAAACTTTTTTTAAAAACTGTTGGATAACGCTGGAATATTATTTCTGACATAGTTTTTTCGAGTTACCTTTGTTTGCATTGTAGAATTCTGCGGTCAATTTATTTTTTTTTATTGTATTTTATTACTGCGGACAAATTATGCTTTGTTTCACTATTTACTTTTAAAAATTTACTGACATTTTGTCTTAAAATTTTTATATGAGCATGAAATCAGTTGAAAACAGTTAAAAACATGTATTCTCAATCATTTAATACCTAAATCAATTTTCTAAATTTCTCTAACTTGTCTAGAAATTGAAATAATTCTATCAGAAAAGTCCATGCGCACCAAACAGAATTAGTTTTGATGCACTTTCACTAAAACAATTACCTGTCGAAAAAAACAATTTTTTACGCGAGCCCTTCAGAAGACCTTTCATTTGATACCAAATATGATAAGTTTAGAAGCACTTTCATTAAAACAATTGACGATCTAAAAGCGCTAAATTTTATACGCGAGCCCTTCCAAAGACCTTTCATTTGATATCAAATACGATACGTTTTGAAGCATTTTCACTAAAACAATTGCCGAACGAAAAGATTCTAATTCTGCACGTGAGCCCTTCAAGAGACCTTTTATATGTTACCAAACACGATGGGTTTTGGTGCACTCTCACTAAAACAGTTACCGATGGAAAAAATCAATTTTGTACTCGAGCCCTTTACATATCCTTTCATTTGATACCAAACACGATAGGCCTTAAAGTACTTTCACTAAAACTATTGCCGATCGAAAATATTTTACTTTTGCACACTTACCCTTTAAAAGAACTTTCATAATATACCAAATACGACTGATAGAAAATTTAAGAGTGCCCAAATGATTCTAATTCGAGTTATCTGGTTTTTCTAAATTGAACTTTGCCTTAGACAAAATTTGCTTGGTTTTACTGTATATTATAATCGAGATCAAATTTGGTTGAGTTCACCTGTATAAATTATAAATTTGACATTTTGTTTCGAAACCAAATTCATTGTGGACCGTCAAAAATTTACTTTTTAAATACACTTATTTGTAATGTGTAATTATAATAAAAACGTCGCCTCATTTCCATAATATACGTAAAGTATTTCAAAACTACTCATAAAAATTTAATATTTAAGTAATTTATAATTAAAAATGCGACATGTCCACTGACAAATGTCAAAATGACGTTTGATGTTCTTCTTAAAAATTTCAAAGCCTCCACACTCTTAGTTGATTTTGTCCCAAAAACGCATGTTTTTTCAAGTTTTCTCGCACATCATGTGCACGAAAAATCTGAGACTATCAAAAGGCACTCCCCATGATTGACCTCTATCAAATAAAAAAAGTTTGAAAAAAATCGGATAAACCGTATAAGCTGTAGCGATTTACAAATGGGCATGATGAATCCATATATATATATAAATATACCTTCTCAAAATAGTATATAGGACTAGCGTTCGGTCTGGCTTTGCCAGGCCTTTTCGCTAGGCTCCGCGGACACTGAAGTAAGGTTTAATTGAATTACGATCTAAAACTTTTTATTTCTGTACTTCTGCTCATCTAAAGATATTTTTTGATTTTAAACAGTTGCCTATCGTAAATTTTTTCCAATTGCATATAAAAGGTCTTTTAATGCCCTTTCATATGATACCAAACACGACATGATTCGGAATAGTTGAATTTTCAAACAGTTGCCTATCGTGAATTTTCAATTTTTTCCAATTGCATTTAAAAGGTCTGTTAATGCCCTTTCATATGATACCAAACACGACATGATTCGGAATAGTTGAATTTTCAAACAGTTGCCTATCGCAAATTTTAAATGTTTTCCAATTACATTTAAAAGGTCTTTAATACCCTTTCATATGATACCAAACACGACATGATTCGGAATAGTTGAATTTTTAAACAATTGCCTATCGTAAATTTTCAATTTTTTCATATTGCATTCGAAAGTACTTTTAATGCCCTTTCATATGATACCAAACACGGCATGATTCTGAATAGTTGAATTTTCAAACAATTGCCTATCGCAAATTTTCAAACAATTGCCTATCGCAAATTTTAAATGTTTTCCAATTACATTTAAAAGGTCTTGAATACCCTTTCATATGATACCAAACAAGACATGATTCGGAATAGTTGAATTTTTAAACAGTTGCCTATCGTAAATTTTCAATTATTTCCAATTGCATTTAAAAGGTCTTATAATGCCCTTTCATATAATACCAAACATGACGTGATTCTGAATAGTTGAATTTTCAAACAACTGCCTAACGTAAATTTTAAATTTTTTCCAATTGCATTTGAAAGGTCTTTTAATGCCCTTTCATATGATAACAAACACGACATGATTCGGAATAGTTGTATTTTCAAAAAATTGCCTATCGTAAATTTTTAATTTTTTCCAATTGAATTTGAAAAGCCTTTTAATGCCGTTTCATATGATACCAAACACGACATGATTCTGAATAGTTGAATTTTCAAACAGTTGCCTATCGTTTGTTTTAAATTTTTTCAAACTGCATTTAAAAGTTCTTTTAACGCCCTTTCATATGATACCAAACACGACATGATTTGGAATAGTTGAATTTTCAAACAGTTGCCTATCGTAAATTTTCAATTTTTTCTTATTGCATTCGAAAATACTTTTAATGCCCTTTCATATGATACCAAACACGACATGATTCGGAATAGTTGTATTTTCAATCAGTTGCCTAACGTAAATTTTCAATTTTTCATATTGCATTTAAAAGGTCTTTTAATGCCCTTTTATATGATACCAAACACGACATGATTCGGAATAGTTGAATTTTCAAACAGTTGCCTATCGTAAATTTTCAATTTTTTTATATTGCATTCGGAAGTACTTTTAATGCCCTTTCATATGATACCAAACACGGCATGATTCTGAATAGTTGAATTTTCAAACAGTTGCCTATCGTTTGTTTTAAATTTTTTCAAACTGCATTTAAAAGTTCTTTTAACGCCCTTTCATATGACACCAAACACGACATGATTTGGAATAGTTGAATTTTCAAACAGTTGCCTATCGTAAATTTTAAATTTTTTCTTATTGCATTCGAAAATACTTTTAATGCCCTTTCATATGATACCAAACACGACATGATTCGGAATAGTTGTATTTTCAATCAGTTGCCTATCGTAAATTTTAAATTTTTTCATATTGCATTTAAAAGGTCTTTTAATGCCCTTTTATATGATACCAAACACGACATGATTCGGAATAGTTGAATTTTCAAACAGTTGCCTATCGTAAATTTTCAATTTTTTCAAATTGCATTTAAAATGCCTTTTAATGCCCTTTCATATGATACCAAACACGACATGATTCGGAATAGTTGAATTTTCAAACAATTGCCTATCGTAAATTTTTAATTTTTTTCAATTGCATTTGAAAGGACTTTTAATGCCCTTTCATATGATACCAAACACGACATGATTCTGAATAGTTGAATTTTCAAACAGTAGCCTATCGTAAATTTTAATTTTTTTCCAATTGCATATAAAAGGCCTTTTAATGCCCTTTCATATGATACCAAACACGACATGATTCGGAATAGTTGAATTTTCAAACAGTTGCCTATCGTAAATTTTCAATTTTTTATAGTGCATTCGAAAGTACTTTTAATGCCCTTTCATATGATACCAAACACGGCATGATTCTGAATAGTTGAATTTTCAAACAGTTGCCTATCGCAAATTTTAAATGTTTTCCAATTACATTTAAAAGGTCTTTAATACCCTTTCATATGATACCAAACAAGACATGATTCGGAATAGTTGAATTTTTAAACAGTTGCCTATCGTAAATTTTCAATTATTTCTAATTGCATTTAAAAGGTCTTATAATGCCCTTTCATATAATACCAAACATGACGTGATTCTGAATAGTTGAATTTTCAAACAACTGCCTATCGTAAATTTTAAATTTTTTCCAATTGCATTTGAAAGGTCTTTTAATGCCCTTTCATATGATAACAAACACGACATGATTCGGAATAGTTGTATTTTCAAAAAATTGCCTATCGTAAATTTTTAATTTTTTCCAATTGAATTTGAAAAGCCTTTTAATGCCGTTTCATATGATACCAAACACGACATGATTCTGAATAGTTGAATTTTCAAACAGTTGCCTATCGTTTGTTTTAAATTTTTTCAAACTGCATTTAAAAGTTCTTTTAACGCCCTTTCATATGATACCAAACACGACATGATTTGGAATAGTTGAATTTTCAAACAGTTGCCTATCGTAAATTTTCAATTTTTTCTTATTGCATTCGAAAATACTTTTAATGCCCTTTCATATGATACCAAACACGACATGATTCGGAATAGTTGTATTTTCAATCAGTTGCCTAACGTAAATTTTCAATTTTTCATATTGCATTTAAAAGGTCTTTTCATGCCCTTTTATATGATACCAAACACGACATGATTCGGAATAGTTGAATTTTCAAACAGTTGCCTATCGTAAATTTTCAATTTTTTTATATTGCATTCGGAAGTACTTTTAATGCCCTTTCATATGATACCAAACACGGCATGATTCTGAATAGTTGAATTTTCAAACAGTTGCCTATCGTTTGTTTTAAATTTTTTCAAACTGCATTTAAAAGTTCTTTTAACGCCCTTTCATATGACACCAAACACGACATGATTTGGAATAGTTGAATTTTCAAACAGTTGCCTATCGTAAATTTTCAATTTTTTCTTATTGCATTCGAAAATACTTTTAATGCCCTTTCATATGATACCAAACACGACATGATTCGGAATAGTTGTATTTTCAATCAGTTGCCTATCGTAAATTTTAAATTTTTTCATATTGCATTTAAAAGGTCTTTTAATGCCCTTTTATATGATACCAAACACGACATGATTCGGAATAGTTGAATTTTCAAACAGTTGCCTATCGTAAATTTTCAATTTTTTCAAATTGCATTTAAAATGCCTTTTAATGCCCTTTCATATGATACCAAACACGACATGATTCGGAATAGTTGAATTTTCAAACAATTGCCTATCGTAAATTTTTAATTTTTTTCAATTGCATTTGAAAGGACTTTTAATGCCCTTTCATATGATACCAAACACGACATGATTCTGAATAGTTGAATTTTCAAACAGTAGCCTATCGTAAATTTTAATTTTTTTCCAATTGCATATAAAAGGCCTTTTAATGCCCTTTCATATGATACCAAACACGACATGATTCGGAATAGTTGAATTTTCAAACAGTTGCCTATCGTAAATTTTCAATTTTTTATAGTGCATTTAAAAGGTCTTTTAATGCCCTTTTATATGATACCAAACACGACATGATTCGGAATAGTTGAATTTTCAAACAGTTGCCTATCGTAAATTTTCAATTTTTTCAAATTGCATTTAAAATGCCTTTTAATGCCCTTTCATATGATACCAAACACGACATGATTCGGAATAGTTGAATTTTCAAACAGTTGTCTATCGTAAATTTTTAATTTTTTTCAATTGCATTTGAAAGGACTTTTAATGCCCTTTCATATGATACCAAACACGACATGATTCTGAATAGTTGAATTTTCAAACAGTAGCCTATCGTAAATTTTAATTTTTTTCCAATTGCATATAAAAGGCCTTTTAATGCCCTTTCATATGATACCAAACACGACATGATTCGGAATAGTTGAATTTTCAAACAGTTGCCTATCGTAAATTTTCAATTTTTTATAGTGCATTCGAAAGTACTTTTAATGCCCTTTCATATGATACCAAACACGGCATGATTCTGAATAGTTGAATTTTCAAACAGTTGCCTATCGCAAATTTTAAATGTTTTCCAATTACATTTAAAAGGTCTTTAATACCCTTTCATATGATACCAAACACGACATGATTCGGAATAGTTGAATTTTTAAACAATTGCCTATCGTAAATTTTCAATTTTTTCATATTGCATTCGAAAGTACTTTTAAAGCCCTTTCATATGATACCAAACACGGCATGATTCTGAATAGTTGAATTGTCAAACAATTGCCTATCGCAAATTTTCAAACAATTGCCTATCGCAAATTTTAAATGTTTTCCAATTACATTTAAAAGGTCTTTAATACCCTTTCATATGATACCAAACACGACATGATTCGGAATAGTTGAATTTTTAAACAGTTGCCTATCGTAAATTTTCAATTTTTTCATATTACATTCGAAAATAATTTTAATGCCCTTTCATATGATACCAAACACGACATGATTCGGAATAGTTGTATTTTCAATCAGTTGCCTATCGTAAATTTTCAATTTTTTCATATTGCATTTAAAAGGTCTTTTAATGCCCTTTTATATGATACCAAACACGACGTGATTCGGAATAGTTAAATTTTCAAACAGTTGCCTATCGTGAATTTTCAATTTTTTCTAATTGCATTTAAAAGTTCTTTTAATGCCCTTTCATATAATACCAAACATGACGTGATTCGTAATAGTTGAATTTTTTTTAAACTGGAAAATCGCTGGAATATTAATTCTGAAATTTTTTTATTCGATTAATTTTTTTTTTACAATGTAGATTCTTTTTGGTATTACTGTATATTATAACCAAGGTCAATTTTTGCTTGGTTTTACTATATACTTTAACAGACTATATGTCAAATTGACGTCTTTGTCTTAAAATTTTATTTGAACATGAAATCAATTCAGCAGTCTAGAGTTACTTTAAAAAAATGTGATTTTTCTCTATTTTTTTTTAAACTGTTGAAAATCGCAGGTATATTAATTCTGAAATTTTGTTATTCGATTAACTTTTTTTACAATGTTGATTCATTTTGGTTTTACTGTATATTATCACCGAGGTCAATTTTTGCTTGGTTTTATTATAAACTTTATCAGACTATATGTCAAATTGACGTCTTTGTCTTAAAACTTTATTTAAACATGAAATCAATTCAACAAAGTCTAGAGTTACTGTAAAAAAATTTAATTTTTCTCTATTTTTTTTAAACTGTTGAAAATCGCTGGAATATTAATTCTAAAATTTTTTTATTCGATTAACTTTTTTTTACAATGTAGATTCTTTTTGGTTTTACTGTATATTATCACCGAGGTCATTTTTTGCTTGGTTTTGCTATATACTTTAACAGACTATTTGTCAAATTGACGTTTTGTCTTAAAACTTTATTTGAACATGAAATCAATTCAGCAAAGTTTATAGTTACTGCCAAAAAATGTAATTTTTCTATCTTTTTTTTCTAAACTGTTGAAAATCGCTTAAATATTAATTTTAAAATTGTTTTATTCGATTAAATTTTTTTTAAAATGTCGATTTTTTTTTGGTTTATGATTCGGAATAGTTGAATTTTCAAACAGTTGCCTATCGTAAATTTTCAATTTTTTCATATTGCATTCGAAAGTAATTTTAATGCCCTTTTATATGATACCAAACACGGCATGATTCTGAATAGTTGAATTTTCAAACAATTGCCTATCGCAAATTTTAAATTTTTTCCAATTACATTTAAAAGGTTTTTTAATGCTCTTTCATATGATACCAAACACGACATGATTCAGAATAGTTTAATTTTTAAACAGTTGCCTATCGTAAATTTTCAATTATTTCCAATTGTATTTAAAAGGTCTTTTAATGCTCTTTCATATGATACCAAACACGACATGATTCTGAATAGTTGAATTTTCAAACAACTGCCTATCGTAAATTTTAAATTTTTTCCAATTGCATTTGAAAGGTCTTTTAATGCCCTTTCATATGATAACAAACACGACATGATTCTGAATAGTTGAATTTTCAAACAGTAGCCTATCGTAAATTTTAATTTTTTTCCAATTGCATATAAAAGGTCTTTTAATGCCCTTTCATATGATACCAAACACGACATGATTCAGAATAGTTGAATTTTCAAACAGTTGCCTATCGTAAATTTTCAATTTTTTATAGTGCATTCGAAAGTACTTTTAATGCCCTTTCATATGATACCAAACACGGCATGATTCTGAATAGTTGAATTTTCAAACAGTTGCCTATCGCAAATTTTAAATGTTTTCCAATTACATTTAAAAGGTCTTTAATACCCTTTCATATGATACCAAACACGACATGATTCGGAATAGTTGAATTTTTAAACAATTGCCTATCGTAAATTTTCAATTTTTTCATATTGCATTCGAAAGTACTTTTAATGCCCTTTCATATGATACCAAACACGGCATGATTCTGAATAGTTGAATTTTCAAACAATTGCCTATCGCAAATTTTCAAACAATTGCCTATCGCAAATTTTAAATGTTTTCCAATTATATTTAAAAGGTCTTTAATACCCTTTCATATGATACCAAACACGACATGATTCGGAATAGTTGAATTTTTAAACAGTTGCCTATCGTAAATTTTCAATTATTTCCAATTGCATTTAAAAGGTCTTTTAATGCCCTTTCATATAATACCAAACATGACGTGATTCTGAATAGTTGAATTTTCAAACAACTGCCTATCGTAAATTTTAAATTTTTTCCAATTGCATTTGAAAGGTCTTTTAATGCCCTTTCATATGATAACAAACACGACATGATTCGGAATTGTTTTATTTTCAAAAAATTGCCTATCGTAAATTTTTAATTTTTTCCAATTGCATTTGAAAAGCCTTTTAATGCCCTTTCATATGATACCAAACACGACATGATTCTGAATAGTTGAATTTTCAAACAGTTGCCTATCGTTTGTTTTCAATTTTTTCAAACTGCATTTAAAAGTTCTTTTAACGCCCTTTCATATGATACCAAACACGACATGATTTGGAATAGTTGAATTTTCAAACAGTTGCCTATCGTAAATTTTCAATTTTTTCTTATTGCATTCGAAAATACTTTTAATGCCCTTTCATATGATACCAAACACGACATGATTCGGAATAGTTGTATTTTCAATCAGTTGCCTATCGTAAATTTTCAATTTTTTCATATTGCATTTAAAAGGTCTTTTAATGCCCTTTTATATGATACCAAACACGACGTGATTCGGAATAGTTAAATTTTCAAACAGTTGCCTATCGTGAATTTTCAATTTTTTCTAATTGCATTTAAAAGTTCTTTTAATGCCCTTTCATATAATACCAAACATGACGTGATTCGTAATAGTTGAATTTTTTTTAAACTGGAAAATCGCTGGAATATTAATTCTGAAATTTTTTTATTCGATTAATTTTTTTTTTACAATGTAGATTCTTTTTGGTATTACTGTATATTATAACCAAGGTCAATTTTTGCTTGGTTTTACTATATACTTTAACAGACTATATGTCAAATTGACGTCTTTGTCTTAAAATTTTATTTGAACATGAAATCAATTCAGCAGTCTAGAGTTACTTTAAAAAAATGTGATTTTTCTCTATTTTTTTTTAAACTGTTGAAAATCGCAGGTATATTAATTCTGAAATTTTGTTATTCGATTAACTTTTTTTACAATGTTGATTCATTTTGGTATTACTGTATATTATAACCAAGGTCAATTTTTGCTTGGTTTTATTATAAACTTTATCAGACTATATGTCAAATTGACGTCTTTGTCTTAAAACTTTATTTAAACATGATATCAATTCAACAAAGTCTAGAGTTACTGTAAAAAAATTTAATTTTTCTCTATTTTTTTTAAACTGTTGAAAATCGCTGGAATATAAATTATAAAATTTTTTTATTCGATTAACTTTTTTTTACAATGTAGATTCTTTTTGGTTTTACTGTATATTATCACCGAGGTCATTTTTTGCTTGGTTTTGCTATATACTTTAACAGACTATTTGTCAAATTGACGTTTTGTCTTAAAACTTTATTTGAACATGAAATCAATTCAGCAAAGTTTATAGTTACTGCCAAAAAATGTAATTTTTCTATCTTTTTTTTCTAAACTGTTGAAAATCGCTGAAATATTAATTTTAAAATTGTTTTATTCGATTAAATTTTTTTTAAAATGTCGATTTTTTTTTGGTTTATGATTCGGAATAGTTGAATTTTCAAACAGTTGCCTATCGTAAATTTTCAATTTTTTCATATTGCATTCGAAAGTAATTTTAATGCCCTTTTATATGATACCAAACACGGCATGATTCTGAATAGTTGAATTTTCAAACAATTGCCTATCGCAAATTTTAAATTTTTTCCAATTACATTTAAAAGGTTTTTTAATGCTCTTTCATATGATACCAAACACGACATGATTCAGAATAGTTTAATTTTTAAACAGTTGCCCATCGTAAATTTTCAATTATTTCCAATTGTATTTAAAAGGTCTTTTAATGCTCTTTCATATGATACCAAACACGACATGATTCTGAATAGTTGAATTTTCAAACAACTGCCTATCGTAAATTTTAAATTTTTTTCAATTGCATTTGAAAGGACTTTTAATGCCCTTTCATATGATACCAAACACGACATGATTCTGAATAGTTGAATTTTCAAACAACTGCCTATCGTAAATTTTAAATTTTTTCCAATTGCATTTGAAAGGTCTTTAAATGCCCTTTCATATGATAACAAACACGACATGATTCGGAATAGTTGTATTTTCAAAAAATTGCCTATCGTAAATTTTTAGTTTTTTCCAATTGCATTTGAAAAGCCTTTTAATGCCCTTACATATGATACCAAACACGACATGATTCTGAATAGTTGAATTTTCAAACAGTTGCCTATCGTATGTTTTCAATTTTTTCAAACTGCATTTAAAAGTTCTTTTAACGCCCTTTCATATGATACCAAACACGACATGATTTGGAATAGTTGAATTTTCACACAGTTGCCTATCGTAAATTTTCAATTTTTTCTTATTGCATTCGAAAATACTTTTAATGCCCTTTCATATGATACCAAACACGACATGATTCGGAATAGTTATATTTTCAAACAGTTGCCTATCGTAAATTTTCAATTTTTTCATATTGCATTTAAAAGGTCTTTTAATGCCCTTTTATATGATACCAAACACGACGTGATTCGGAATAGTTAAATTTTCAAACAGTTGCCTATCGTGAATTTTCAATTTTTTCTAATTGCACTTAAAAGTTCTTTTAATGCCCTTTCATATAATACCAAACATGACGTGATTCGTAATAGTTGAATTTTTTTTAAACTGGAAAATCGCTGGAATAATAGTTCTGAAATTTTTTTATTCGATTAATTTTTTTTTTTACAATGTAGATTCTTTTTGGTATTACTGTATATTATAACCAAGGTCAATTTTTGCTTGGTTTTACTATTTACTTTAACAGACTATATGTCAAATTGACGTCTTTGTCTTAAAATTTTATTTGAACATGAAATCAATTCAGCAGTCTAGAGTTACTTTAAAAAAATGTTATTTTTCTCTATTTTTTTTTAAACTGTTGAAAATCGCTGGTATATTAATTCTGAAATTTTGTTATTCGATTAACTTTTTTTACAATGTTGATTCATTTTGGTTTTACTGTATATTATCACCGAGGTCAATTTTTGCTTGGTTTTATTATAAACTTTATCAGACTATATGTCAAATTGACGTCTTTGTCTTAAAACTTTATTTAAACATGAAATCAATTCAACAAAGTCTAGAGTTACTGTAAAAAAATTTAATTTTTCCCTATTTTTTTTAAACTGTTGAAAATCGCTGGAATATTAATTCTGAAATTTTTTTATTCGATTAACTTTTTTTTACAATGTAGATTCTTTTTGGTTTTACTGTATATTATCACCGAGGTCATTTTTTGCTTGGTTTTGCTATATACTTTAACAGACTATTTGTCAAACTGACGTTTTGTCTTAAAACTTTATTTGAACATGGAATCAATTTAGCAAAGTTTATAGTTACTGTCAAAAAATTTAATTTTTCTATCTTTTTTTTCTAAACTGTTGAAAATCGCTGAAATATTAATTTTAAAATTGTTTTATTCGATTAAATTTTTTATAAAATGTCGATTTTTTTTTTGTTTATGATTCGGAATTTTTTCATATTGCATTCGAAAGTAATTTTAATGCCCTTTTATATGATACCAAGCACGGCATGATTCTGAATAGTTTAATTTTTAAACAGTTGCCCATCGTAAATTTTCAATTATTTCCAATTGTATTTAAAAGGTCTTTTAATGCCTTTTCATATGATACCAAACATGACGTGATTCTGAATAGTTGAATTTTCAAACAACTGCCTAACGTAAATTTTAAATTTTTTCCAATTACATTTAAAAGGTTTTTTAATGCTCTTTCATATGATACCAAACACGACATGATTCAGAATAGTTTAATTTTTAAACAGTTGCCCATCGTAAATTTTCAATTATTTCCAATTGTATTTAAAAGGTCTTTTAATGCCTTTTCATATGATACCAAACATGACGTGATTCTGAATAGTTGAATTTTCAAACAACTGCCTAACGTAAATTTTAAATTTTTTCCAATTGCATTTGAAAGGTCTTTTAATGCCCTTTCATATGATACCAAACACGACATGCTTCTGAATAGTTGAATATTCAAACAGTTGCCTATCGTATATTTAAAATTTTTTGCAACTGCATTTAAAAGGTCTTTTAATGCCCTTCCATATGATACCAAACACGACATGATTCGGAATAGTTGAATTTTCAAACAGTTGCCTATCGTAAATTTTCAATTTTTTCATATTGCATTCGAAGGTACTTTTAATGCCCTTTCATATGATACCAAACACGACATGATTCGGAATAGTTGAATTTTCAAACAGTTGCCTAACGTGAATTTTAAATTTTTTCATATTGCATTTAAAAGGTCTTTTAATGCCCTTTCATATGATTTAAAAGGTCTTTTAATGCCCTTTCATATGATGCCAAACACGACGTGATTCGGAATAGTTAAATTTTCAAACAGTTGCCTATCGTGAATTTTCAATTTTTTTTAATTGCATTTAAAAGTTCTTTTAATGCCCTTTCATATGATACCAAACATGACGTGATTCGAAATAGATTTTTTTAAACTGTTGAAAATCGCTGGAATGTTAATTCTGAAATTTTTTTATTCGATTAATTTTTTTTTTGACAATGTAGATTCTTTTTGGTTTTACTGTATATTATCACCGAAGTCAATTTTTGCTTGGTTTTACTATATACTTTACCAGACTATATGTCAAATTGACGTCTTTGTCTTAAAACTTTATTTGAACATGAAATCAATTCAACAAAGTCTAGAGTTACTGTTAAAAAATTTAATTTTTCTCTATTTTATTTTAAACTGTTGAAAATCGCTGGAATGTTAATTCTGAATTTTTTTTATTCGATTAATATTTTTTTTACAATGTAGATTCTTTTACGTTTTACTGTATATTATCACTGAGGTCAATTTTTGCTTGGTTTTACTATATACTTTAACAAACTATTTGTTAAACTGACGTTTTGTTTTTAAACTTTATTTGAACATGAAATCAATTCAGCAAAGTTTATAGTTACTGTAAAAAAATGTAATTTTTCTATCTTTTTTTTTCTAAACTATTGAAAATCCCTGGAATATTAATTCTGAAATTTTTTTATTCGATTATCTTTTTTTATAAAGTAGATTCTTTTTGGTTTTACTGTATATTATTACCGAGGTAAATTTTTGCTTGGTTTTACTATATACTTTAACAAACTATATGTCAAATTGACGTTTTGTCTTAAAACTTTATTTGAACATGAAATCAATTCAAAACAGTTCAAAACATGTATCCTCAATCATCTAATACCTAAATCAAATTACAAAATTGCTACAACTTGTCTAGAAATTGAAATAATTCTATCGAAAAATTCCATGCGTAACGTCAAAAATGACAACTTAGGTCTATGGTTTTTCAAAACCTGGATCGAGTATATAAGAAGTAATGTTGTTTCTTAACCATAGATTTGTGAAATGGACGTTGCATCATTAAAAACTTTTATACAAACATGAAATCAATTAAAAAACGTTCAAAATATACGTCCTCAATAGTCTAATACCTAAATCAAATTAGAAACTGTCTCCAACTTGTCTAGTAAATGAAATATTTATATAAAAATGTGTCATGCGAAACGTCAAAAGTGATTGACAGGTCTGAAAAATTTCTGCTTGCGGTCAAATTTCATATGCATAGCAACGCGTGCATGCTTCGATCCTTGAAAATTTGGAAAGTTTTTCATTAATTTCACGCAGACTGTACTTTCAAAAAATCTGAAATACCCAAAAGGCACTAGTCCCAAACATTCTTTAAATCCTAGAAGAAAAATCACAACAATCGCACTAACGGTTTAAGCCGTAGCCGTGTCTAAAGTCTGGTTGCCGTCCGGAGGAATCCTTAATGAAATACCAGATTATAATATAGGACTAGCGGTCGGCCTGGCTTTGCCAGGCCTCACGCTAGGCTCCACGGACACTGAAGTAAGTTTCACTTCAGTATGACAATTGACAAAATATAAACTGAATTAATTCCAATCTAAAACTTTTCAATTCTGTATGTTTATCCATGCAAATCGCAATAATCGCACAAACCGTTTAGGCTGTAGGCGATCATAATGTTTGGTTGCCGTCCGGAGGAATCCTTAATGATTTTACGATTAGTATAAAGGACTAGCGGTCGCCCTGGCTTCGCCAGGCCTCACGCTAGCTCCGCGGACCCTCAAGTAGAATTCACTTTTGTAGGACAGTTGACACGCGAGCTCTTCAAAAGACCTTTCATTTGATACTAAACACGAAGAATTTTGAAGCATTTTCACTAAAACAATTGAGGATCTAAAATTATTAAATTTTGTACGCGAACCCTTTAAAAAATCTTTCTTTTTGATACAAACGCGATAGGTCAAATATCAACTTTTTTATTTCATTACATTTCGTCTGAAAGTTCTTCTAAATCCCTTTCATATGATATCAAACACGATATTTTGCTAAACTAACTTTTTATAATAATTTGTTTATTGGCACAATTGTTTGTTTGTGGATATTATAAATAATTTTTGAAAAAGCAATGAGCGTTCGCCGGGATTTGAATCCAGAACCTTTTACTCGCATGGTGACTGCTCTAGCATTTCTTCAACTAAAAGTTGCACGATAGGCATGAGTATTCGCCGAGTGTTTGTAGCTGAATTGGTTAGAGCAGTCACCATGCGAGTGAAAGGTTCTGGGTTCAAACTCCGGCGAACGCTCATTGCTTTTTAAAAAACGTATTAACTATTTTATGTAAAGGTTCGTCTAAAGCCCTTTCATATGATACCAAACATGGCATAATTTGGAATACTTTCAGTTTGAAATAATTGACAGTCTTAAAATTTCAATCAAATACGTGTTTTATTTCCGAAAAGATTTTGCTAATCTATTAAAAATCCGTTGGATGTAATTTTTGTTAGTTTCACATTTTTTTATAGAATTTAGTAAGTTTGAAACAATTACCTATATCGTAAAATTTCAACTTTTTATATTTCATCTGAAAGATCTTTTAAAGCCCTTCAATATGACACTAAACACGGTACTATTCGGAATACTTTAAGTTTGAAACATTTGCCTATTATAAAATTTAAACTTTTTTCATTTATCTGAAAGTTCTTCTAAAGCCCTTTAATATGACACCAAACACGATAGGTTTTGTTGCAATTTCACTAAAATAATTGCCGATTGAAAATATTATAATTTTGCCACATGCCCTTTAAAATAACTTTCGTATTACCGATAGAAAATTTAAGAGTGCTCAAATGTTTCCAATTCGAGTTATCTGGTTTTTTAAAATTGTACTCCGCCGTGGATAAAATTTGCTTGGTTTTACTGTATATTATTACTGGAGACAAATTTGGTTGGGTTTACCTGTATACTTTATATAACTTGTCAATTTGACGTTTTGTTTTAGTGGACTGTCAAAAATTTTCTTTTTAAATACACATATTTAAAATGCGTAATTATAATAAAAACGTTCCCTCATTCCCCCAATATATGTCAAATATTTCAAAAGTTGTCTAAAATATTTAATACTTGAATAATTTTTAATTAAAAATGGAATATGTCCTCATACTAATGTCAAAATTTGAGTACGTGTTACTTATACAATTTTAATTGGAAATTGTGTTTTTAAAAATTTATTTATTTTACATACACAAGTTACAGGTATAGTTCTCAAGACAGACTGATTGCGGTTTGTAACAAGATTCGCTCTTTTATAAACTTACTATTACTAGTCAGCACATTCCTTGGAGTGCGCTGTAACATGAAGTTTCTTAGTGATAATGATATACATAACTCCTCCGCCCTAAAAGGGAACTTCGTTTGTTACAGTTTGGAGATTTTCCTTTTTTAACAGTTTTTTTGAACATTGTATTTTATGTTTACATAAGATTAAACAAATAGTTACTATTATAACAATAATAACAACAGAATTAATTAAAGTATGATTATTAACATCATCTTCAACCTTTATATCATTTAATATTGGCGTTTCTTTAATTACAATATCTTGTTTATTAATTTGTTTCAACTCAATTGTTTTATTACTTAATTGTCTGTCCTTAATTTTAAATTTAATATTTTCAAAAATTATTTCTTTAGCATTAGTTATATAATTTTCCAATTTATAATTATTAATTATACAATTTTTATTTGTTTTAAATTTATATACTCCTTTAATTAACTTATGTTTCACATATTCAGAACACTTAATATCTAAGTTTCTTTCATTCTTACTTATAATAATAATAATATTAGAGTTCTCAATTTTTATTAAAATAAATCCTTCAGTAATCTTATGGTACTTACATTCATTATTATTATGCCTATTAACAATTTCGTTCAAACATTTATTAGCTTCTACATAATTGGTCTTACAGTAAAAATTTTGTTTTAATTTATTACAGTCATTAGTTAGCAATAGTTGATCTCCTTCTTGAATTAAAAATTCTTTATTTTCATTTAGCATAAACATTTCGTTTCCACTAATTATGGGGATTGGAGTTATTTGCAGTAATTTCCTTTCAGGTTTATTTTCATACACGGGAATTTCTAATAAGTATTCTATTTTATTATTATTTAATTTACAATGACTTGAAATCTGCGAAGTAATGTCCCAAAATTTTATTCCTGGATTAATTTGGTTAATTATTTGTTTTAGTTCTTCTAAAGATATTATTGAACTATGGATCTTATTTAAGTTGCAAAATGTCAAGCTAGTTTCAATTTCGGATATGATCTCAAGTAGATTTATGGTTAATAATATCAATTGATTAAATATATCTTTAATCACCCAAACGTTTTGCCAATTTATAGTTTCTTGCATGAAAGTATCTATTCGAGTTTCCAAAACCAATTCATTGTGTTTAATATTTTCAATTTGTTTATTAAATTTATTAATCATTTCTTTATTTAATCGAATTGTTTCAAAATTTTGAGTTTGTAATGTTTCTTGATTTTTATTTATCTTTTCAAATAATTTATCATATTTTTCGGCATCTTCAGCATCTAAATTTCCAGTTATGGCTTTTATAATTCCTCCCATACCATTAATTAATCCTCTTTTATTTCTTTTATGGGTGAACAGGTTACTTATTTTAATAGCTAATCTATCATAATTAAAGTTTAATATATTTTTATATGTTTCTACTTCTCTAATATACGTATCATTACCATCAAATTTTATTTCAATATTATTTTTATATTTACCTATCTTAAAGTACTCTTCCTCTATATTCTTAATATCGTAATTATAATATGAATAATATGAGTTTATATATGTATATACATTGCCCAAATCCACGATGTTTATACCGGGATTGTCGGTGATTAGCTCTAATTCCTCATGGTTTCCTTTTATGCAGGTACATCTGCAACAAAGAGTCGGGGCTTCTTAATCTTATCAATTTTGTGTTTACCTTTATTCGTTACTTTAATTACGCCTAATTTAGGGTTGTATTGTTCGATTTTATGGATTTTAAAAAGTGGTTTCTTAAATTTTTGTATTCTTCTTTTACCTTCTTTGATTAATATTTTATCTGGTAATTTAGCTGGTCTATTTTCTAATTTATTTTGTGCTAAAAATCTCTTATTCTTCTCTACTTGAATATTTTCTTTAATTTTTCCATGTAAAATTTTGAGTTTATTTTTATAATTAATTAAATAGTCATCTATAGTAAATCTAGTTTCAAAAATGTTCTTATCTTTATCCGCTCCGAATAATATTTCGTTAGGAGTAAATTTAGTAATTGAATTAATAGAATTATTATAAGCTATCACAGCGAAATTTAATTTATTCTCAAATTTGGTATTTTCGAAGATTTTATTTTGATTAATTAATCGGAGATGTTCGATTATGGTGGAATGAAACCTTTCAATTAATCCATTGCTTTTTGGGTTATCGACACATGTTATGTGGGTATTTATTTTATAGATTTTGAGTAATTCTTTTACAAGGTTGTTGTTAAATTCAACTCCGCTGTCGTGTATTATTTTATTCGGTATTTGATATTTACTAAAAAAGTTTAACAAACTTTCTGTTATATTTATAGCGTCTATTGTTTTCATAAAATAAATTTGTGCAAATTTAGAAAAAGCGTCGATAATTGTCAGATATTTCCTTTTTTCTAAAGTCAGTATATCTATATGTACTATGTCAAAGGGATATTTACTTATTTCTGTAATATTATCGTTTAGTTGAAACGGTTTTCGTTCGTACTTGTTCTGTTGACACAGTTCACAGTTATTTATGAATTTTTGAATGTCAAAGTGTAATCTTGGCCAATAGTATTTACGTTTTAATCTCATAATTGTTTCGGATATGCCACGGTGATTTGTCTTTCCTAAATGATAATTTGTAATAATTTCTAATTGATCGTTCGTATTTTCAATATCTTCTAATACTTCTTCACATTGTATCAGTCGATATGAATCTTTAGTAAATTTGTTTTGCAAAATTTCGTTTATTGTCAAAACTATATCTTTTTCTATAAGACAATAATAATTAATTTTAGGTACGAGATATTCTTTAATAAACTGAAATATTTCTTCCTGTAAGTCATTTTTATTTAAGGTAATTATTAATCTCTGTTTGGTTTGTGCGAATAATTTTTTTAATTCTACTTTGGTCGGTTCGTTATGTGCTTTGACTATTATTTGGTTCTTGCCAGTGTTAATACAACCTTCTTTGTAAGTAATTCCGTTAACTTCATTTTCATCTGCAGAGTGACATGTTTCTAAATCTTCGTTATCAATTTGTACTATTATACTTTCATTATCGTTTATAAAAACTTCTGGTTTTAATTCATGGACTATTATTTGAATATGAGTATCTTTAAAAAGTTTGTTGATTAAATTTTCAACAATTTCAAAATTTATTTTATTTTCAACTTTATCATATCCGTTACAAATTTTAGGCATATGCATTTCAAAAATATCGTTTTGAATACAGTAATCGCGTAAGTTAATTAAACATTTATTAATATCTAATAAATTTGGTTTAGAGAAATGTTCTAATTTTGTCACTAAGTGAAATAGTTTATATTTATCATAAATAGGTTGTATAAAAATATTTCCTTTATTCTTACTCTGGTTATTTAAATAAGTTTTACTTTGGAATTTTGAATTAATTTGTTCCGCAAATCCTTTACCTAATTTTTTATCTTCAGAGATACAATGCACTATATTATATGGTTTATCGAAAATATCATCAAATGTTTTCTTAATTTCAAATTTACGTCTTATTCGTGAGAGAGCATCTGCATTACTATTTAAATTTCCTTTTTTATACTCAATATCGAAATTATATTCGTCGAGTTTTATTTTCCATCGCATTAATTTGCTGTTAGGATCTTTTAAATTCATTAGCCAAGTTAGGGGTTGGTGGTCGGTTCTAATTTTGAATTTTGTGCCGTAAACGTAAGGTCTAAAGTACTTTGTGGCCCATACAATTCCTAATAATTCTTTTTCGGTTACGCTGTAGTTTATTTCATGTGTGTTTAGAGTTCTACTAGCGTAGGCTATTGGTAAATCTTTACCGTCTATGTTTTGACTTAATACCGCACCCAGGGCATAATTACTAGCGTCGGTGGTTAGAATGAATTGTTTAGAGAAGTCGGGGTATTGCAAAATTGGTGCATTGATTAATAGCTTTTTACTATGTTCAAATGATTCTATATATTCTTTATCGTCTATATTTACCTTATTTCCCTTTTTTAGGCATTTAGTCATAGGTTTTGTCAATTTAGAAAAATCAGGGATAAATTTACGGTAGTATCCTAATAATCCTAGATATGTTTTTATTTCTTTAGGAGTTTTTGGGATAGGGAAATTTTTTACAGCTTGGATTTTTGTAGGGTTAGGTTTAACACCTTCTTGTGAAACAACATGGCCCAAATACGCTACTTCTTTCCTTAAAAATTCCGATTTATCAATTTGGATCTTTAAATTATATTCTTTTAATTTAGCAAATATTTTTCTAATGTTTTCGATATGTTCTTGTAATGAAGTGCCTAAAATAATTATATCGTCTAGATATACGAGACAAATTTTGTTTATATGATCGCGTAATACAAAATTCATTAATCGCTGGAAAGTCGCGGGTGCATTTTTTAGGCCAAATGGCATTCGACAAAATTCAAAATGTCCTTTATCGGTATTAAATGCTGTCTTTTGGATACTGTTTTCATGCATTTGTATTTGATGGAAACCGGAAGCCAAATCTAAAGTTGTAAAATAAATATTTTTGCCCAATTTATCCAATACTTCTGTGATATTTGGTATTGGAAATTTATCGTCAATAGTTTTTGAATTTAATTTTCTATAATCTATAACCATTCTAAATTTGTTTTTTCCTGAGGCATCCATCTTTTTGGGGACCATCCAGACAGGAGAGGACCAGGGGGAATGAGATTCTTTGATTATTTTTTCTTTTAAAAGTTTATCTATTTGGTTGTTAATTTCTTCTTTATAGCATTCTGGGTGACGATAAGATTTTGTATAGATTGGTATTTCGTCTGTTGTTTTGATTTCGTGTTTTATGACACTGGTATGTGATAGGTTTTGATTTTGTTTAGGAAATATTGATTCATATTCTTTAATAATTTTGAATAATGCATTTTTTTCCTCTTTATTTAAATGATCTGTTCTGATTTGAATTTTATCAGCGTCTTGTAAATTTATATTATTTTTAGAATCAAAATATTGAAGTTTAAGTTCTTTATTTAAAAATAGGACATTATTTTCTGCAAAGTTAATACTAATTTTCAAATTTATTAAAGCAGGTATTCCTAGTAACACATTAAATTGTTTATGAAAGTTATGTAGGTAACATTTAATGTTTATATCTTCTATTTTTAAAATAATATATTCATTTCCTGTATGTTCACCGGTAGCTGTTGTGAATGTAAATTTTTCGTTATAAATTTTGAATTTATGCTTATTATTGTAAACATAATTTTTACTAATTAAGTTTATTGACGATCCTGAATCTAATAATATTAAATAATCGCGTACTTTTATAAATGGTAATTTGGAATTACATATTATATTCAAAATTTCTCCTCTATATTTATAGGGCTTTTCTCTAAAAAAGAATTGTCAATTTCACTACATTCTTGTTCATCATAATTATATTCTAGGTTTTCGGGATTTTCAAAAGTTTCAGTATTGTCAATATCATTAGGTTGTTCAAGTTCGGTATTATTTAATTCCTCAAAAACGTAATTAGATGGTCTGTTACTTGGGAATTTATTATTTTGCTGTGTAAAATAATTATTGGGTTGGTTAGTAGTTCTTTGTGGTTGCCAAGTCTGTCTAGTTTGGGTAGACATGGGTGTTGGTTTCATTCCTTGCGCATTTTTTATTTGCATGCGAGGAGCAAAGTTTCGGACGGGTTGTTGAGTGGTTCTAAAGTTAATAGGACCTGTGGGAAAATTATTTCCGGGAAATTGTCTCGGTGTGATATTTGGCAATCTTTGATTATTAATTGCGGGTTTAAATGAGGGTTGATTATTTTTAAGATATTGGAAGTCGTTTGATAATAAAGTTTCGATTTCAATTATAGTTTTTGGGTTTCGAGTTGCCAAGTTATTTCTGTAAGGGTCTCCTACAGTAGATATAAAATTGTTCACGATTAATTTTTCAGTAAATTCTATAATAGCCAATTTTTTATTTACGTCTTCTTCTTCTATGCTAATTCTTGATTTAAAAGCTAGGAATTTTTCTTTGGTAATCTCGAGTAGTTTAAATGGGTTTTTATTTTGAAATTTTAGTAATTCATTAATTATTGTAGTAGAGTTCGTTTTATCTTTAAAATTTCGAATTAAATGCGTTTTGAGATCATCCCAGTTCTGAAACTCTAAATCTTTTATGCTATCTAGTGCTTTGTCAACTATTTTGCTTTTAATGTTTAAAAATGAAACTGCTTTATCAAATTCGTCGAGTGCTGGGTTTAATGTACCCAGTAAGTTTTGAACTAAGTTAACTGCATTTATAAAAATACTCAGCTTATTTGGATCCCCATTATAAGTTGGAACTGCATTAAGTGCGAACTTAATTTTATTTATACGATCAGCCATTGCTAACTCGTTTAAGTTAATATTATCTTAAATTTCGTGTAAAATATCTAACAAGTTATCCAGTTTGGATAAAATATATATCTAATAGTATTATTACTAATTAAGTAATTACAGTGATTCGAACCTACGTTAATATATATTACTTAGTAAATAGTGATTCGTACAGTCGTTAATATGTAGTAAAAATAAACTCACAGTAGAACTATGTAGACTGCGGTGTTTAAAACTGCGATCTTCATCTGGAGATGCTGCGTTGATGTGGTTCTGACGTGCTGCTGCGACGTCGTCACGATACGGGTTCTCGTTCTGCGGACTCTGTGTACCGGAATCAGTAGAGTAGTCTGAAGTCTGTAGCTTGTGTGGAATCTGGGGTTGTGAAGACCTCGGCACTAGCGATGCTGGCTCTCTGGACTTCTTCACGTTGTTGTTCGTTTCCGGAATTAACGTTAAAACGACCGTGTTTTTTGTTTTAACGAATTTATTACTTTTCGTGTAACTTCGACAATTAACACGTTTCCGAAATCCGATCCGACTGCGCCACTTATACAATTTTAATTGGAAATTGTGTTTTTAAAAATTTATTTATTTTACATACACAAGTTACAGGTATAGTTCTCAAGACAGACTGATTGCGGTTTGTAACAAGATTCGCTCTTTTATAAACTTACTATTACTAGTCAGCACATTCCTTGGAGTGCGCTGTAACATGAAGTTTCTTAGTGATAATGATATACATAACTTGTTCTTTTTAAAATTTCAAAGCCTCCACACTCTACTTTATAAAACTTGTCAATTTGACGTTTTGAATTAAAACCAACTTCATAGTGGACTCTTAAAAATTTTCAGTCCCCCAATGTGCGTAAAATATTTCAAAACTACTCTAAAACATTTAATATTTAAATAATTTATAATTAAATATGCGACATGTCCACAAACAAATGTCAAAATTACAGTAGATGTTCTTTTTAAAAAATTAAAAGCCTCCACACTCTTAGTTGAAAATGCATGTTTTTTCAAGTTTTCTCGCACATCATGTGCACGAAAAATCTGTGACTATCAAAAGGTACTCCCCATAAGTAATCTCTATCAAATAAAAAAAGTTTCAATGAAATAGGATAAACCGTCTAGGCTGTAAAATTGTCAGACTGATCGTGATGAAACTATATATAGGGAATTAAGCCGTTTAGTATATAAGACTAGCGGTCAGCCTGGCTTCGCCAGGCCTTCACGCTATGCTCCGCGGACACTGAAATAGGATTCACTTCTGTAAGACAATTTACACTATATAAATCAAATTATTAGGTTTTGATTCATTTTTACTAAAACAATTGCCGATCGAATAATATTTAATTTTCTACGCGAGCCTTTTAATAGACCTTTCATTTGATACCAAACACGATAGGTTTTGATGCGTTTTTACTAAAACAATTGCCGATCGAATAATATATAATTTTCTACGCAAGCCCTTCAATAGACCTTTCATTTGATACCAAACACGATAGGTTTTGATGCATTTTTACTAAAACAATTGCCGATCGAATAATATTTAATTTTCTACGCAAGCCCTTCAATAGACCTTTCATTTGATACCAAACACGATAGGTTTTGATGCGTTTTTACTAAAACAATTGCCGATCGAATAATATTTAATTTTCTACGCGAGCCCTTCAATAGACCTTTCATTTGATACCAAACACGATAGGTTTTGATTCATTTTTACTAAAACAATTGCCGATCGAATAATATTTAATTTTCTATGCGAGCCCTTCAATAGACCTTTCATTTGATACCAAACACGATAGGTTTTGATGCATTTTTACTAAAACAATTGCCGATCGAATAATATTTAATTTTCTGCGCGAGCCCTTCAATAGACCTTTCATTTGATACTAAACACGATAGGTTTCGATATATTTTTACTAAAACAATTGCCGATCGAATAATATTTAATTAAGCACGCGAGCCCTTCAAAAGACCTTTCATTTGATACCAAACACGATAAGTTTTGATGCACTCTTACTAAAACAATTGCCGATCGAATAATATTTAATTTTGTACGCGAGCCCTTCAAAAGACCTTTCATTTGATGCTAAACACGATATCTTTTGAATGACTATAACTAAAACAATTGCCCATCGAAAAAAATTGAATTCTGCATGCGAGCCCTTCAAAGGACCTTTTATTTGATACCAAACACGACAGGTTTTGAAGCACTTTCACTAAAACTATTACTGATTGAAAAAATCTCATTTCTATATGCGTGACCTTCTAAACTTTCGTATTATACCATATACGATAAATTTCGAATTTTAATAATAAATTTAAATAAATAATAATAAAATTGTATTTAATGTACATTGCCGTGAACAATATATGCTTAGTTTTACTATATATTTTTACCGAGGACAAATTTGGTTTGGTTTACCTGTATACTTTAAAAACTTGTCAATTTGACGTTTAAACCAACTTCACAGTGAACTGTCAAAAATTTACTTTTTAAATATACATATTTGAAATGTGTAATTATAATAAAAACGTCCCCTCATTTCCCCAATATGTGTAAAATATTTCAAAACTACTCACAGATATTTCATATTTACGTAATTTATAATTAAAAATGCGACATGTCCACTGACAAACGTCAAAGTGACGTTTGATCTTCTTTTTAAAAATTTCAAAGCCTCCACACTCTTAGTTGATTTTAGTTTTCTTGCACATCATGTGTAGGAAAGATTAACAAAAGGCACCCCCCATGATTGACCTCTATCAAATAAAAAAAGTTTCAAATTAATCGGACAAACCGTCTAGGCTGTAGAGATGAGCAATTGACCGTGATGAATCCAAACAAACATACTCATATACCTCTACGGCTTTTAGTAATAGGACTAGCGGTCGCCCTGGCTTCGCCAGGCCTCACGCTAGCTCCGCGGACCCTGAAGTAGAATTCACTTTTATAGGACAGTTGACACGCGAGCTCTTCAAAAGACCTTTCATTTGATACTAAACACGAAGAATTTTGAAGCATTTTCACTAAAACAATTGAGGATCTAAAATTATTAAATTTTGTACGCGAACCCTTTAAAAAATCTTTCTTTTTGATACAAACGCGATAGGTCAAATTTCAACTTTTTTATTTCATTACAATTTTCTTCTAAAGCCTTTTTATACACCAATACTTTAAGTTTGAAACAGTTGACGGTTGTAATATATTTTTTTTTATTTCATTTGAACTTTCTTTCAAAACTTTCATATCACACCAATCTCGGCATGACTCGGAATACTTTCAGTTTGAAACAATTAACAGTTTTAATATTGAATTTTTTTCTTTATTCCATCTACAAGTTCTTTCAAAACTTTTTTATATGACATTAAACCCGGCATGATTCCGAATACTTTAAATTTAAAACAATTGACGGTCGAAATATATATATTTTTTATTTCGTCTGAAAGTTCTTCTAAATCCCTTTCATATGATATCAAACACGATATGATACGGAATACTTTAGGTTTAAAACAATTGAAGGTCGTAAAATTTCAAATACGTGTTTTATTTCCGAAAACATTTTGCTAAACTAACTTTTTATAAGAATTTGTTTATGACACAATTGTTTGTTTGTAGATATTATAAATAATTTTTGAAAAAGCAATGAGCGTTCGCCGGGATTTGAATCCAGAACCTTTCACTCGCATGGTGACTCTTCTAGCATTTCTTCAACTAAACGTTGCACGAAAGACATGAGTATTCGCCGAGTGTTTGTAGCTCAATTGGTTAGAGCAGTCACCATGCAAGTGAAAGGTTCTGGGTTCAAATTCCGGCGAACGCTCATTGCTTTTTCAAAAACTAACTTTTTAATTATTTTATCTAAAAGTTCGTCCAAGGCCCTTTCATATGATACCAAACATGGCATAATTCGGAATACTTTAAGTTTGAAATAATTGACAGTCGTAAAATGTCAATCAAATACGTGTTTTATTTCCGAAAAGATTTTGCTAATCTATTAAAAATCCGTTGGATGTAATTTTTGAAAGTTCCACATTTTTTTTATAGAATTTATTAAGTTTGAAACAATTACCTATCGTAAAATTTCATCTTTTTATATTTCATCTGAAAGTTCTTTTAAAGCCCTTCAATATGACACTAAACACGGTACGATTCGAAATACTTTAAGTTTGAAACTATTGACAGTCGTAAAATTTCAACTTTTTCTTTATTTCATATGAAAGTTCTTCTAAAGCCCTTTCATATGACACCCAACACAATATGATTCGAAATACTTTGTTAGAAACATTTGCTTATTATAAAATTTCAACTTTTTTCATTTATCTGAAAGTTCTTCTAAAGCCCTTTAATATGACGCCAAACACGATAGGTTTTGTAGCAATTTCACTTAAATAATTGCCGATTGAAAATAATATAATTTTGCCCACGTGCCCTTTAAAATTCAGTAAAACAATTGCCAATCGTAAAATATTTAATTTTGTACGCGAGCTCTTCAAAAGTCCTTTCATTAGAAACCAAACAAGATAGATTGTTAACCACTTTCAGTGAAACAATTGCCGATCAAAATTAAATTAAATGCTGCACGAAAACACTTCAAAAGACATTTCATTCGATATCAAACACGATAGGTTTCAAAGCAATATCACTAAAACAATTGCGGATCGAAAAAAATAATAATTTTGCATTCGAGTTATCTGGTTTTTCTAAATTGTACTCTGACGTGGATAAAATTTGCTTGGTTTTACTGTATATTATTACTGGAGACAAATTTGGTTGGGTTTACCTGTATACTTTATATAACTTGTCAATTTGACGTTTCGTTTTAGTGAATTGTCAAAAATTTTCTTTTTAAATACACATATATCAAATGCTTAATGATAATAAAAACGTTGCCTCATTCCCCCAATATATGTAACATATATCAAAAGTTATCTAAAAAATTAAATACTTCAATAATTGTTAATTAAAAATGCGATATGTCCACATGCAAATGTCAAAATTAGAGTAGGTGTTCTTTTTTAAAATTTAAAATCTGAGACTATCAAAAGGCACTCCTCATAAGTAATCCCTATCAAATAAAAAAAGTTTCAATGAAATCGGATAAACCGTCTAGGCTGTAAGAATGTCAGACTGATCGTGATGAAACTATATATAGGGAATTAAGCCGTTTAGTATATAAGACTAGCGGTCGCCCTGGCTTCGCCAGGCCTCACGCTAGCTCCGCGGACCCTGAAGTAGGATTCAATTTTGTAGGACAGTTGACACGCGAGCTCTTCAAAAGACCTTTCATTTGATACTAAACACGAAGAATTTTGAATCATTTTCACTAAAACAATTGAGGATCTAAAATTATTAAATTTTGTACGCGAACCCTTTTAAAAATCTTTCTTTTTGATACAAACGCGATAGGTCAAATTTCAACTTTTTTATTTCATTACAATTTTCTTCTAAAGCCTTTTTATACACCAATACTTTAAGTTTGAAACAGTTGATGGTTGTAAAATAATTTTTTTTTTATTTCATTTGAATTTTCTTTCAAAACTCTTTCATATCACACCAAACTCGGCATGACTCGGAATACTTTCAGTTTGAAACAATTAACAGTTGTAATATTGAATTTTTTTCTTTATTCCATCTACAAGTTCATTCAAAACTTTTTTATATAATATTAAACCCGGCATGATTCCGAATACTTTAAATTTAAAACAATTGACGGTCGAAATATATATATTTTTTATTGCGTCTGAAAGTTCTTCTAAATCCCTTTCATATGATATCAAACACGATATGATACGGAACACTTTAGGTTTAAAACAATTGAAGGTCGTAAATATCAAATACGTGTGTTATTTCCGAAAACATTTTGCTAAACTAACTTTTTATAAGAATTTGTTTATTGACACAATTGTTTGTTTGTAGATATTATAAATAATTTTTGAAAAAGCAATGAGCGTTCGCCGGGATTTGAATCCAGAACCTTTCACTCGCATGGTGACTGCTCTAGCATTTCTTCAACTAAAAGTTGCTCGAAAGGCATGTGTATTCGCCGAGTGTTTGTAGCTCAATTGGTTAGAGCAGTCACCATGCGAGTGATTTTTTTATAGAATTTATTAAGTTTGAAACAATTACCTACGTAAAATTTCAACTTTCTATATTTCATCTGAAAGTTATTTTGAAGCCCTTCAATATGACACTAAATACGGTACGATACGGAATACTTTAAGTTTGAAACTATTGACAGACGTAAAATTTCATATGACACCCAACACAATATGATTCGAAATACTTTATGTTAAAAACAATTGCTTAATGTAAAATTTCAACTATTTTCATTTTTCTGAAAGTTCTTCTAAAGCCTTTTAATATTACACCGAACACGATAGGTTTTGTTGCAATTTCACTAAAATAATTGCCGATTGAAAATATTATAATTTTGCCCACATGCCCTTTAAAATAACTTTCGTATTACCGATAGAAAATTTAAGAGTGATCAAATGATTCCAATTCGAGTTATCTGGTTTTTCTAAATTGTACTCTGACGTGGATAAAATTTGCTTGGTTTTACTGTATATTATTACTGGAGACTAATTTGGTTGGGTTTACCTGTATACTTTATATAACTTGTCAATTTGATGTTTTGTTTTAGTGAATTGTAAAAAAATTTCTTTTTAAATACACATATATAAATTGCTTAATGAGAATAAAAACGTTGCCTCATTCCCCCAATATGTGTAAAATATATCAAAAGTTATCTAAAAAATTAAATACTTCAATAATTGTTAATTAAAAATGCGATATGTCCACATACAAATGTCAAAATTAGAGTAGGTGTTCTTTTTTAAAATTTCAAAGCCTCCACACTCTTTGTCTGTATATTTTATAAAACTTGTCAATTTAACGTTTGGAATTAAAACCAACTTCATAGTGGACTGTTAAAAATTTTCTTTTTAAATACACATATTTGAAATTTGTAATTATAATAGAAACGTCCCCTCAGTCCCCCAATGAGCGTAAAATATTTCAAAACTACTCTAAAACATTTAATATTTAAATAATTTATAATTAAATATGCGACATGTCCACAGACAAATGTCAAAATTACAGTAGATGTTCTTCTTAAAAATGTCAAAGCCTCCACACTCTTAGTTGAAAATGCATGTTTTTTCAAGTTTTCTCGCACATCATGTGCACGAAAAATCTGAGACTATCAAAAGGTACTCCCCATAAGTAATCCCGATCAAATAAAAAAAGTTTCAATTAAATCGGATAAACCGTCTAGGCTGTAAAATTGTCAGACTGATCGTGATGAAACTATATATAGGGAATTAAGCCGTTTAGTATATAAGACTAGCGGTCGCCCTGGCTTCGCCAGGCCTCACGCTAGCTCCGCGGACCCTGAAGTAGAATTCACTTTTGTAGGACAGTTGACACGCGAGCTCTTCAAAAGACCTTTCATTTGATACTAAACACGAAGAATTTTGATGCATTTTCACTAAAACAATTGAGGATCTAAAATTATTAAATTTTGTACGCGAACCCTTTAAACAATCTTTCTTTTTGATACAAACGTTATAGGTCAAATTTCAACTTTTTTATTTCATTACAATTATCTTCTAAAGCCTTTTTATACACCAATACTTTAAGTTTGAAACAGTTGACGGTTGTAAAATATTTTTTTTTATTTCATTTGCTAAATTAACTTTTTATAAGAATTTGTTTATTGACACAATTGTTTGTTTGTAGATATTATAAATAATTTTTGAAAAAGCAATGAGCGTTCGCCGGGATTTGAATCCAGAACCTTTCACTCGCATGGTGACTGTTCTAGCATTTCTTCAACTAAACGTTGCACGAAAGACATGAGTATTCGCCGAGTGTTTGTAGCTCAATTGGTTAGTGCAGTCACCATGCGAGTGAAAGGGTCTGGGTTCAAATTCCGGCGAACGCTCATTGCTTGTTCAAAAACTAACTTTTTAATTATTTTATCTAAAGGTTCGTCCAAAGCCCTTTCATATGATACCAAACATGGCATAATTCGGAATACTTTAAGTTTGAAATAATTGACAGTCGTAAAATTTCAATCAAATACGTGTTTTATTTCCGAAAAGATTTTGCTAATCTATTAAAAATCCGTTGGATGTAATTTTTGAAAGTTCCACATTTTTTTATAGAATTTATTAAGTTTGAAACAATTACCTATCGTAAAATTTCATCTTTTTATATTTCATCTGAAAGTTGTTTTAAAGCCCTTCAATATGACACTAAACACGGTACGATTCAGAATACTTTAAGTTTGAAACTATTGACAGTCGTAAAATTTCAACTTTTTCTTTATTTCATATGAAAGTTCTTCTAAAGCCCTTTCATATGACACCCAACACAATATGATTCGAAATACTTTATGTTAGAAACATTTGCTTATTATAAAATTTCAACTTTTTTCATTTATCTGAAAGTTCTTCTAAAGCCCTTTAATATGACGCCAAACACGATAGGTTTTGTAGCAATTTCACTGAAATAATTGCCGATTGAAAATATTATAATTTTGCCCACATGCCCTTTAAAATAACTTTCGTATTACCGATAAAAAATTTAAGTGCTCAAATGATTCCAATTCGAGTTTTCTATTTTTTTTTTAATTGTACTCGGCCGTGGATAAAATTTGCTTGGTGTTACTGTATATTATTACTGGAGTCAAATTTTGTTGGATATACCTGTATACTTATATAACTTGTCAATTCGACGTTTTGTTTTAGTGGACTGTCAAAATTTTTCTTTTTAAATACACATATATAAAATGCGTAATGATAATAAAAACGGTCCCTCATTCCCCCAATATGTGTAAAATATATCAAAAGTTATCTAAAAAATTTAATACTTCAATAATTGTTAATTAAAAATGCGATATGTCCACATATAAATGTCAAAATTAGAGTAGGTGTTCTTTTTTAAAATTTCAAAGCCTCCACACTCTTTGTCTGTATATTTTATAAAACTTGTCAATATGACGTTTTGAATTAAAACCAACTTCATAGTGGACTGTTAAAAATTTTCTTTTTAAATACACATATTTGAAATTTATAATTATAATAAAAACGTCCCCTCAGTCCCCTAATGTGCGTAAAATATTTCAAAACTACTCTAAAACATTTAATATTTAAATAATTTATAATTAAAAATGCGACATGTCCACTGACAAACGTCAAAGTGACAGTAGATGTTCTTCTTAAAAATGTCAAAGCCTCCACACTCTTAGTTGAAAATGCATGTTTTTTCAAGTTTTCTCGCACATCATGTGCACGAAAAATCTTAGACTATCAAAAGGCACTGCCCATAAGTAATCCCTATCAAATAAAAAAAGTTTCAATGAAATCGGATAAACCGTCTAGGCTGTAAAAATGTCAGACTGATCGTGATGAAACTATATATAGGGAATTAAGCCGTTTAGTATATAAGACTAGCGGTCGCCCTGGCTTCGCCAGGCCTCACGCTAGCTCCGCGGACCCTGAAGTAGAATTCACTTTTGTAGGACAGTTGACCCGCGAGCTCTTCAAAAGACCTTTCATTTGATACTAAACACGAAGAATTTTTAAGCATTTTCACTAAAACAATTGAGGATCTAAAATTATTAAATTTTGTACGCGAACGCTTTAAAAAATCTTTCTTTTTGATACAAACGCGATAGGTCAAATTTCAACTTTTTTATTTCATTACAATTTTCTTCTAAAGCCTTTTTATACACCAATACTTTAAGTTTGAAACAGTTGACGGGTGTAAAATAATTATTTTTTTTATTTCATATGAACTTTCTTTCAAAACTCTTTCATATCACACCAAACTCGGCATGACTCGGAATACTTTCAGTTTGAAACAATTAACAGTTGTAATATTGAATTTTTTTCTTTATTCCATCTACAAGTTCTTTCAAAACTTTTTTATATGACATTAAACCCGGCATGATTCCGAATACTTTAAATTTAAAACAATTGATGGTCGAAATATATATATATTTTTTATTTCGTCTGAAAGTTCTTCTAAATCCCTTTCATATGATATCAAACACGATATGATACGGAACACTTTAAGTTTAAAACAATTGAAGGTCGTAAAATTTCAAATACGTGTTATTTCCGAAAACATTTTGCTAAACTAACTTTTTATAAGAATTTGTTTATTGATACAATTGTTTGTTTGTAGATATTATAAATAATTTTTGAAAAAGCAATGAGCGTTCGCCGGGATTTGAATCCAGAACTTTTCACTCGCATGGTGACTGTTCTAGTATTTCTTCAACTAAAGGTTGCACGAAAGACATGAGTATTCGCCGAGTGTTTGTAGCTCAATTGGTTAGAGCAGTCACCATGCGAGTGAAAGGTTCTGGGTTCAAATTCCGGCGAACGCTCATTGCTTTTTCAAAAACTAACTTTTTAATTATTTTATCTAAAGGTTCGTCCAAAGCCCTTTCATATGATACCAAACATGACATAATTCGGAATACTTTAAGTTTGAAATAATTGACAGTCGTAAAATTTCAATCAAATACGTGTTTTTTTTCCGAAAAGATTTTGCTAATCTATTAAAAATCCGTTGGATGTAATTTTTGAAAGTTCCACATTTTTTTATAGAATTTATTAAGTTTGAAACAATTACCTATCGTAAAATTTCATCTTTTTATATTTCATCTGAAAGTTCTTTTAAAGCCCTTCAATATGACACTAAACACGGTACGATTCGGAATACTTTAAGTTTGAAACTATTGACAGTCGTAAAATTTCAACTTTTTCTTTATTTCATATGAAAGTTCTTCTAAAGCCCTTTAATATGACACCAAACACGATAGGTTTTGTTGCAATTTCACTGAAATAATTGACGATTGAAAATATTATAATTTTGCCCACATGCCCTTTAAAATAACTTTCGTATTACCGAAAGAAAATTTAAGAGTGATCAAATGATTCCAATTCGAGTTATCTGGTTTTTCTAAATTGTACTCTGCCGTGGATAAAATTTTAAATACACATATTTGAAATTTGTAATTATAATAGAAACGTCACCTCAGTCCCCCAATGTGCGTAAAATATTTCAAAACTACTCTAAAACATTTAATATTTAAATAATTTATAATTAAAAATGCGATATGTCCACATACAAATGTCAAAATTAGAGTAGGTGTTCTTTTTAAAATTTCAAAGCCTCCACACTCTTTGTCTGTATATTTTATAAAACTTGTCATTTTGACGTTTTGAATTAAAACCAACTTCATAGTGGACTATAAAAATTTTTCTTTTTAAATACACATATTTAAAATACTTCATTATAATAAAAACGTCCCCTCAGTCCCCCAATGTTCGTAAAATATTTCAAAACTACTCTAAACCATTTAATATTTAAACAATTTATAATTAAAAATGCGACATGTCCACTGAGAAATGTCAAAGTGACGTTTGATGTTCTTCTTAAAAATTTCAAAGCCTCCACACTCTTAGTTGATTTTGCCCCAAAAACGCATGTTTTTTCAAGTTTTCTCGCACATCATGTGCACGAAAAATCTGAGACTATCAAAAGGCACTCCCCGTGATAGACCTCTATCAAATAAAAAAAGTTGCAAATAAATCGAATAAACCGTCTAGGCTGTAAAATTGTCAGACTGATCGTGATGAAATATATATATATAGGGATTTATGCCGTTTAGTATATAAGACTAGCGGTCGCCCTGGCTTCGCCAGGCCTCACGCTAGCTCCGCAGACCCTGAAGTAGAATTCACTTTTGTAGGACAGTTGACACAATATAAATTCAATTATTACAAATCTAGAACATTTCTGCATATCTTTCCATCCAAAGCAAGCTCTTCAAAAGACGTTTTACTAGATACCAAACACAATAGATTTTGAAGAATTTTCATTAAAAGGATTGATGACAGGAAAAATCCAATTATGCACGCGAGCTCTTCAAAAGACCTTTCATTTGATACTAAATACGAAGAATTTGGAAGCATTTTCACTAAAACAATTGAGGATCTAAAAGTATTAAATTTTGTCGTGAACCCTTCAAAAAATCTTTCTTTTTGATACAAACGCGATAGGTCAAATTTCAACTTTTTTGTTTCATTACAATCTTCTTCTAAAGCCTTTTTATACGACACCAATACTTTAAGTTTGAAACAGTTGACGGTTGTAAAATATATTTTTTTTATTTCATATGAACTTTCTTTCAAAACTCTTTCATATCACACCAAACTCTGCATGACTCGGAATACTTTGAATTTGAAACAACTAACAGTTGTAATATTTAATTTTTTCTTTATTCCATCTACAAGTTCTTTCAAAACTTTTTTATATAACATTAAACACGGCATGATTCCGAATACTTTAAATTTAAAACAATTGACGGTTGAAATATATATATATATTTTTTATTTCGTCTGAAAGTTCTTCTAAATCCCTTTCATATGATATCAAACACGATATGATACGGAATACTTTAGGTTTAAAACAATTGAAGGTCGTAAAATTTCAAATACGTGTGTTATTTCCGAAAACATTTTGTTAAACTAACTTGTTATAAGAATTTGTTTATTGACACAATTGTTTATTTGTAGATATTATAAATAATTTTTGAAAAAGCAATGAGCGTTCGCCGGGATTTCACCTTTCACTCGCATGGTGACTGCTCTAGCATTTCTTCAACTAAACGTTGCACGAAAGGCATGAGTACTCGCCGAGTGTTTGTAGCTCAATTGGTTAGAGCAGTCACCATGCGAGTGAAAGGTTCTGGGTTCAAATTCCGGCGAACGCTCATTGCTTTTTCAAAAACTAACTTTTTAATTATTTTATGTAAAGGTTCGTCTAAAGCCCTTTCATATGATACCAAACATAACATAATTTGGAATACTTTAAGTTTGAAATAATTGACAGTCTTAAAATTTCAATCAAATACGTGTTTTATTTCCGAAAAGATTTTGCTAATCTATTAAAAATCCGTTGGATGTAATTTTCGATAGTTCCACATTTTTTTATAGAATTTATTAAGTTTGAAACAATTACCTATATCGTAAAATTTCAACTTTTTATATTTCATCTGAAAGTTCTTTTAAAGCCCTTCAATATGACACTAAACACGGTATGATTCGGAATACTTTAAGTTTAAGTAACATTTGCTTACTATAAAATTTCAACTTTTTTCATTTATCTGAAAGTTCTTCTAAAGCCCTTTAATATGACGCCAAACACGATAGGTTTTGTAGCAATTTCACTGAAATAATTGCCGATTGAAAATATTATAATTTTGCCCACATGCCCTTTAAAATAACTTTCGTATTACCGATAGAAAATTTAAAAGTGCTCAAATGATTCCAATTCGAGTTATCTGGTTTTTTTTTTAAATTGTACTCTGCCGTGGATAAAATTTGCTTGGTTTTACTGTATATTATTACTGGAGACAAATGTTGTTGGATTTACCTGTATACTTATATAACTTGTCAATTAGACGTTTTATTTTAGTGGACTGTTAAAAATTTTCTTTTTAAATTTTAAATACACATATTTCAAATGCGTAATTATAATTAAAACGTTCCCTCATTCCCCCAATATGTGTAAAATATTTCAAAAGTTGTCTAAAATATTTAATACTTGAATAATTTTTAATTAAAAGTGCGATATGTCCACATACAAATGTCAAAATTAGAGTAGGTGTTCTTTTTAAAATTTCAAAGCCTCCACACTCTTTGTCTGTATATTTTATAAAACTTGTCAATTTGACGTTTTGAATTAAAACCAACTTCATAGTGGACTATAAAAATTTTTCTTTTTAAATACACATATTTAAAATACTTAATTATAATAAAAACGTCCCCTCAGTCCCCCAATTTGCGTAAAATATTTCAAAACTACTCTAAAACATTTAATATTTAAATAATTTATAATTAAATATGCGACATGTCCACAGACAAATGTCAAAATTACAGTAGATGTTCTTCTTAAAAATTTCAAAGCCTCCACACTCTTAGTTGAAAATGCATGTTTTTTCAAGTTTTCTCGCACATCATGTGCACGAAAAATCTGAGACTATCAAAAGGCACTCCGCATAAGTAATCCCTATCAAATAAAAAAAGTTTCAAATAAATCGGATAAACCGTCTAGGCTGTAAAATTGTTAGAATGACCGTGATGAATCTATATATAGGGAATTAAGCCGTTTAGTATATAAGATACACGATTGGACAGAGAAGCTCACCATTGCTATTTTTTTATTGATGAGATAGAGGTATAAATAGGTCAAGCAGTCTCGTTTTATCTGACAAATTTAATAGTGTACCATTCAAAACAATTGAAGAACAAATGATCTCGTTACAACCAATATAACATTTAAAAAAATTTTAATTTTTTTTATATTGATATCTATACAAGTTTCTACGATACAAGAATTGTAAAAAAAATTGAGATGGTATTCTTATTCTATATCTATAAATTGTAAATAATATTTCTTATTATACAATATTCTTATCGGTGCTTGATTGGGCTTGTGTGGCGTAATAATCTAAAGCTAAAGCTTTCAACCATAATATTCAGATATATTTTTTAAAAATATGAAAAATTATAAATTTTAGAAAACTTTAAAAAATTCAGAACTGAGGTCAGTTATGTTGCGTTTAAGAGATATTGATACGTGATGGTATTTTTTTCTAAATGATCAAGATGTTGTGACTGTTAAACAAGTAATTGATTAATACTTAGTCTACTTAATTCAAAGCCTATTATTTGGTGCTTAATTATACAGTATAAAAATTTTAATTTAGTTTTTGAGTGAGCATAATTTCATTTAATCTTTTATTAGAGAACCAGTGGTCGCCGTTGCTCTCTTGCTTACGATACTTAGCCTGAAGCTGATTCCGGATATAAATTAAGGCGTGGGCTGAATTTTAGTTTCTAAATAAAAGTTTGGTTTCTTTGAATGAAATAATAATACTATATTAATAGGAAAATACTCCCACAACTGCTGGCGTTTATCCGGAAAAATAAAAAAGCTTTTGTGTAATTATAGTTGATAAAATAGTGTGTATTCTATGTAAAAATAATAAATAAAGACGTGTAATAGTATATTACGTGTCGTGAGTTGTAAGGAGCAAGTGACGCACAAGTATAAAAGTTGCTAACGAGCCACATGTTGGTGAGTGTTGTAATTGTACGAGTACGTTATTTGCTACTACTATTCGTAGTATATTTTATATTACAAATCGTAGTATACTGTTTCTACGGCTTCATTATACACAAAATTATTAATTTATAATAATATAACGATAGCATTTTTTCTTATATGACATAGTCATATATAAGGAAATAAAAAAATTAATACTTTTAATTGTCGATGAACATACATACACTAATCTATACGATAATACTCTATATATTTATTTTGCGCGACTTGATGGATGCAAATTTGTTTATTATAATTGATGCATCAAGTTTTTCAAGAATAACTTTTTCAATGCTCAGCTAGCTAATCTTTGAGGGTGCCAAATTGCAACCAATTTTCAAGGCTTCAACTTTCAGGCAATTAAAAAGCACACTAAAATTTTACAAAAAATAGAAGTTTTGGGGCGCTAAATTACTACAGAATTTATGGAGGGTGCAGATCTCGTGGAGGGCGCAAAATTTCTGCAAATATTTGCCAGATTTTTACAGAAAATTGAAACTTTCGAGGTGGGGGCGTTAAATTTCAACAAATTTACAATTTTGGTGGACACCTTATTTCAAGTTAATTTGAAATGTTCGAAAATTTCAGACAAATTAAAACATGTAATATATTACGAAACAAAAAGACATTTGTAGGCGATACAATTCTACAAAATTAGAACTTTTATAGGGCGTCAAATGTCTAGATTCTAGACATTTGACGCCCTCTGAAAGTGTTCTTGAATCTGAAAACTTTAAAATGTTGTGAATGCTTTTTAGTGTTTGATAGCGTAAATTAAATTGTACAAGATTTCTATGAAATTTATTTTTGAAATTTTAAAATTTGAAGCCATTTTGTAGCCTCCATTCAGCTATTATTGAAAATAAAATTAAAAGAAAAATGAAAATGAAAGTATATCCAATATTAAATATCAAATTTGGATGTAATTTGCTAAATACGTATTACAAAATAATTACCTATAATAAACATTTATAATGTAATTAGGTAATTAAAATAGTGATATTTACTATTTTCAAGAAGCTGTGCATTTTAATGACTTATAACGCACATGAGTTATAAGGCACATATGCGTTATGATGGACTTAAAGTAGTAGCAGATTGTGCGTGAAAGTACGTATTTACTGGAGGTTGTAGAAAAAAATAATAAATACATAAACAAGCAGCTGTCAACAAATTTTTAGTTGAAAATGAGTTCAAAACGTTGGGATAATTGCTAATTAATAAAACTATTGTTCATGATACCCGAAAAAACACGAAATGTATATGGAGACAAATGACTGAGTATATTTAAATATATAAATTAAATTGTTGTTTTTTCTTCCTCAATATAATTAGTGATTCACTTAATGATCGATATCTTGAAACTGTAACTTATATTAATCCCAATCTTAATCATTTATAATACGCTCACTACTTTGAAAATAATATTCTTTTATTTGTTTAATTAAATTGATCATTGGTTCTATTGTAAATTTTAAATATATATAATTCGGTTAATGATAATTTTAGAAACTTCATAATAACGGACTTTTTGTTAAGTTCAGAAAAGCTATCGGATGGTATTATTTTTAATATGGCGTTTCAATAAAGAAAAAGTACTTTTTATAACTTGTTTATTTGATCTTCAATTATTATAAATCTTAATTTATTAAATTTGTGAAAAAGTGCATTACGCATTTAACAGTCCCTTTAGCTCGTCTTCCAAAATATTTAGTAATAGTAGCTGCTGATTTCGCTCATCAAAGTGTACCGTGAATATAAATAGTACATTAGAAGCAAAAAGCAATCTAAATTAAAATAAAATTTTCTTTTTTCTCTTATTATTTTCAGAAATATTTTTCATTTTCAATGGAGGGGGCGGGGGTTGTTAAACCCCACATATGCACTTGTATTATATTAACAATGAATAATGAATATCTAGGAATTTTCACAACATGACGTTATTTTGTATTTTCGTATAAAAACCCCGAATAAATCAATTAATCAACGAAGAACAATAAATTCAAAGCTAAATCAGCGTAAATGATTTGTTTTATTCTCTATGGGCTAGTAGTGTAAATATATTGTGTGCTATATATAAATGTGTTCTATATAAAAATGTATTTATAAGAACAACTACTTGTTAATGGGGTAGCTAGCTTAGTGGCATCAATTGTCACCATTTTCCAAGCTACCCCTGTGGCTCCTCCACCACTAACATCTTTAGGGGCCGTGAGTTGACTGCTGGTAACCGCACTTCAAGCGCAAAATATATCACTTACCGAGATCTGCTTCGGCAGAGTGCCACACCCAGTAATGGGTAGAAGGCGTGAAGATATATTTATATTTATTTATATTTACTTGTATGTTATTATTATATATAGTACATGCAATATTTTGGTGAATTAAAAGTGTGGGATATATTGTTAAGAATTTGAAAAATAAAATAAAATTATATATATATATATATATATATATATATATATATATATATATATATATATATATATATATATATATATATATATACTCCAAAGAAAATATTTTAAAATAATTACCTTTCCAAAGTTTCAACAGCAGAGTCGCGGATAGGATAAAGTAATTTTTGTCCATTAGATAAGGTATAATATTTTGGAATATAGTAATCAGCTTGATATGTATTTTTTAAAGTTGCAATATCTCTTTGGAATGCAGTTCTATTCAGACACTCAAGAGTTATAGGACAAATAATAGGATTCGATAAGTAGTGCTTTTCGGCTGGAACATTTGGATCAAACCTTAGTTGAAATGAAGGAAAATATCCAAATGTATAATTGGATTGGATAAGTTCTGCTGTCGTTTTAATTTGTTTCTCGAATAAAGTAGTTGTTAATAATCCAATAATTTGTGCCTGATGCACTGAATAAATGATTAAACTGCCCCAAATCCAGTTGAATAATAATACACGTAAAATATTTGTTTTTGGTTTAGTTTCAATTGATATTTGTAGAAGTATACTTAAAGATGACATGAGAGAAGATTGAAAGTTATTAAGTCTATAATTGAAAGCTTCTACAATTGTTCCAACTCTCCAAAATATAAATCCTTGAAAAATTGAAGTAACGAAGATTAGTATCCATAGATCGAAGTTAAAAAGTATAGTTAAGTTACGCCATTTCGATATTGGTAGCGCAATAGGTACATAAAATATCGAAGTTTCGATTCTATGACAAATTGTGGAGTCGAAATCAGAATCCAATGACTCATTTGCATAAGTTCCACCGTACATGATTTCTGCTTCTCTGTCGAATAATTTGCCAAACATATACGTGTATGTTCCATTTATTTTCTGTCCCCAGTCTGTAAATGAATTTTTTATATGGTTCTCCTGGAAATTTATTTTTTCTGATAAGGCGTGCATCAACATAACGTCCAATCCAACTTCTCTTGAGTTTTCACTTTTCTTGTAAAAATCAGTCACAAATGGTGGTACATGATCCAATGCAATTAAATTATATTTACAACGCTTTAAGTCATTTTCAATTTTTTCAGGAAAAAAGTTTGTAATTGTTGTAGAATTATTACAGCTTCCAAGTCGGCGAGGAGTGAAATTCGTTAAACAATTATTAGAACTTTTGAAAGGAAAATATGTAAATATGGTCAATTGATTGTTGATTTCAAAAATAATATTAATATTGTAAATGTAAAAATTCCAAGCATATTCAAAGGTTTGTGTTAAATTAGTTTGTTGCACGAAATAAACTAAAAAATTTGCTCTAGAATTCCACCAGTCTGTTTTATGCAACATTTCAATTTTTGATTTAAAATCTTGAAATGTTTCAAGAAAAAATATGTACAAGTGGAAACTTTCAGGTATTTTCAATAAGATTTGATTGATTTCTTTGTTGTATAGTACAACTGAAAATTTCGTTGTCTTCAAACTAATCTGATTTCCTAAGTTGTTGATAGATATAATTAACTGACGAGGAATTTCTTCAGATTCTTGTATCGTAGATATACATTCATTTAAACGATTATCATTATGTATGTTTAAATTACAATGCAAAACTTTTAAAGTAACTAAAATTGTTATTAACACCAATAATTTCATATTTTATAAATTAATTTTATGTGTACAATTCACAGTTGCCTAAGAGTTGGTATAAGTAATGATAACACAATTGTACTGAAATACTTATATAGGAGGAGAAAACGAAGGTAATATTTTATAAACTAATAATAATATTGACTTTCCCTGCCTCTTCACTTATTTATTTAAGTACTCGTATATCCACTAAAATTAGTACTTGTAATATTCATTATAACTTTATTACTGTAGTAGGTATGTGAGCAAAAAATAGATAATGATACCAGGATATTTGATGATATCATATGTATATTTGGTTTCGAATAATTCATTTTTAGTTGATTAGTAAACAATTTATTTTTTATAGGACTATTTTCATGAGCAAAACAAGATTTTTTAGCTCAGTGATTCTTATAATACGGGGAACTTTCTTGTTTCTAACGGGAATCTATCTTTTTTGTTTGCTTATTTGATTCAGTATTATAATCTGCATTCAACGAAATTAAATACACTCAAATTGCACTTTTTTTTTGAAAAATGTATATTAAATTAACATAATTAATATCAATTTGTATAAGTACAAATCGTATAGGAATCAGCGTGCTAAAAAAAACAAATATAATTATTTTGTGAAAATTTCATTAAATAAACAGGTCTAAAAAATTCTTGTTTTACTCATTAAAGTATACTTATAAAATATAATTTGTTTGCTAATTTCACCGACTTCGTAGCTCGTATACTTCTAGAGATCGCAATGGTGTGCCATTCAAAATATATAATTATATGTACACATGTCCCACGTAAATGTTGGCATAGGCTGTTCACATGTAAAAACAGTCTTTTGTAAATAAAAAGTATCCGGCAAAAAACTATAGAACCAAATTTTGTATCACAATACTGCCAATATCCCTATATCTTATTTAATACAGATGATTACATTTTGATAGTGTAATTTATTAAAATTAATAAAAATAATTCTTCATTTTTCGCGTACTATTTTATTCCTACTGACTAAAGTGCTTGCAATTTGTTTTAAATATTTTAATCTGTCACTCTCAACTTGAATATTTTAAAAGTCGGGGACTGCCTAAATATTATTAGAATGTATTATGGAGGGCGCAGTACATGACAAATATCTGATTAATTGACCAGGAACTATTAAACAAATTGAAATATTCATAATGACACTGATAGATAGTAACAGATTAAAATTTTAAAACAAATTGCAAACACTTTACGTCAATAGTAACCGAAACGTTGTCAACTATGCTTCAATAAAATTGACTGCAACTTAAGCCTAAGTCCTTTAATTTCAATCCTACATTACCTTGGCTTATTAAAACACACTATCAGATATACCGTCCTAGGACCTCGAGGACATGTCTACTTACGAACAACTATTACTCACACACACCCATTCTGACATACATCTTCTGAAGGAATTCACCAACACCATTAACCCGGCATCCGACACGTGGGGTGTGAGAAACCCCAGCGTTCGAAAAATACAAAACTAACATTTAAATTTCGCTTTAAACGATCGCAGCGCCTCAATAGCTTTCACCTAATAAGTAATGTACATACTACAACACGAACGGCGGTCAAAAAGTTTATGCAGTGTGAACAACATAGCTTCAAAGTGGTTTGGGGTTTATCACACCCCACCTGTCTGAACTCGCAACTATATTTATTTTTCGCAGTTTGCAGTTGTAAGTAATTTATTTTGAGTTATTTTTTGTTTCTATTATTTATTCTTTATTTATTTAATCCACAAGATAATGGGTGATTATGAATAGGAACAAAAACATCTAAAGTTAGTGTTAGAGTTAATGAAGAATGACAAAGACAAAGAATGTCAAATCCACGCCTTTCACGCAAATTACGAAATAGCATTCGTAAAATTTTGGCTGAAAATCCTGAACCACTTGCCAAAAAGAGGAGACTAAATCAACAAGGGAGGTGCTTAGCATGTCCTCGCGTTAAAAATAGAAAACAAAATACGTGTGTGAAGCATTTTTATGTCTTGAACATGCATTAAATTATTGCAAATATTGTACTAATTTCAACAGCCCGTAACTTTTCTAATTATTAAATCAAATTTAATTCAGTTTTCTTTATTAAAATGTTAAGAGTTTATGTTATAATTCTATCTTTTGGTTTAATTTTAAAATTTAAAGAAGCTTTTAAAATTTACAAATATTTTCAAGTATTGTTTTTGGTTTGTAAAAATTACGTTCATAGTTGGTATTCTTTTAAATAATTAAATATACGTACCAGTTAAAACCTTTTATTTTTACTGACAAATTCAATGTCCAAAAATGACAAAATAATGAAAAATTTTTAAAAATTCACATGCGGATAAATATACAGCCGTCTTGAATTTGGAGTTTACTACACCTCACCTGTCGGAACTCGTAACAAGATTTCACCTGTCGGATGCCGGGTTAAGAAAAGTTGCAGTATGAAAAACAGAAGAATTTTTCTTTTACAATGTAGAAGATACAACATCATCCCATCTTGCTGTTTAATTAAGGTACCTTACAAACTTGAATCAACTCAACACAACCTACACCAACAATTCAAAAAAATTAGTCTGAAGGTTTTAAATTGTGAAATTGGATCTTGCATCAAATCAACTAACATCTTAGATTTGAAATACATAGATCTAAAGACTAAAATTATTGCTACTTTTAAACCACATTTCGTTAATTACTTTTTGGAATCACAAACCACTAAATTTAATAATTTATTTGAAAAAATTAAAAGGAACCAAATTAGTAAATTTAATAAATTATTACATCAAAACAACGCCTTCAAATTCATTAACTCTATTAAACCTCACTTAAAGAATTGGTTAATTAATAAATCTAATGTTACTATTCCTACTGATATTAGTTGCATTTTAGCACTTGGACCTAAGTTTCATTTCATAAATTTGTACAATTCCTCTGTAAACAACTCAAATTTACTCAATATTCTGGCAACGTTAGACTCGTTTCAATCCTGAAAAACTTGATCTGAAAACCATTTCCCATCTTAGACAAAAAATTAATAATTTGATAAATATTCATAAAAGTAAATCTAAACTAATTAACTTCCATTGCTCTGACATCTTCTTGATGGACCTCATTAAGCAGACAAATTTTTTTTTTAAATTTAATTCTAACCTCATTGTCACTCGGGCAGATAAAGTCATTTTAAACAAAGCTGACTATTTAGAGAAATGTGAAGATCTGCTCAAAGATTCTAACACGTATAAAGTTTTGAATAAAGACCCCACTAACTCCTTTCAACAGAAGAACAATAAACTGGCACATTGGAAAAAAATTTAGCTTTTAAACTGAGAACTTACAATTCTGTAAATCCTAAATTGTACTGCTTACCTAAAGTGCACAAAATTAATCTTCCTGTGAGACCCATTGTATCAAATTTACAAACCCCTAACAGTAAAATTTCAAAACTTTTAGCTTCAACCTTATCTCGTTTAAAATACAAATCTAAATATTTCATTGATAATTCTTTCTCATTAAATAATTTAGCCATTCCCCTAATTACAAATTAATATCTCTAGACGTTATATCTCTATTCGCTGTCATTCCCCATGAATTAATTTATAGCAGCATCACTGAACGTTGGCCTGAAATCCAGGACCATACTCCCTTCACTTTAGAAGAATTTTTAAATTGTATTAAATTTTGTTTAGCTACCTCTTATTTACAATTTAACGGTAAATTCTATTTACAACTAGTAGGGTGTCCCATGGGAAATTGTTTAAGTCCGATACTGGCTGAGATTGTCATGTTCCATTTGGAATCTTCTATATTAAAAAGCAACCCCCAATTTCACATTCTTTTTTACTATCGTTACGTGGACGATATCCTTTGTTGCCTTCTTTTAGATCAGATTCAATATATGTTTGATAAATTTAACTCTTTCAATACCAATATTCAATTCACATTAGAAACTGAAACTAACAATTCGATTAATTTTTTAGATATAACTTTCATTAATGACAACAATAAGTTGATCACAAACTGGTACCGCAAACCGACCTGGTCGGGTAGGTATTTAAATTTCAATGCACATTACCCCCTCAAATATAAACGTGCAGTAATTATTAGTTTAATTGATAGAAATATTTTACTTTCTCATGAAAAATTCCACAAAAATAATTTTAATTTAATAATACCGACGCTTTTAAATAACAATTATCCAAAAAAAATCATAACAGATACTATCAACAATAGATTAACTGCTTTAAACCTTAAATTTAATAATTTTATTCCCTTACCAAACAACAAAGAACCCACGAACTATGTTGCTTTACCTTATTATAAATATTTAAGACATCAATTGGAACTGATAACTTCGGCCATGAATCTCACACCAGCCTACAAAACACCTTCTAATACCAGCTTTTTGATCTCCTGTATAAGGATAAAGTGGCACTAAAATCATCAGGTAATGTAGTTTACAAACTTACATGCAAGGAATGTGATTCAACTTACGTAGGTGAAACCAAACAATATTTACAAACAAGAATGAATCAACATCTTTACCACCTCACCAAAGGTAATTTGAATCACAGCGCCTTAGTTGAACATAGCAATCCTTTCAATCATAACTTTGGATTTGAAGATGTCACAGTTCTCCACAAAGAGTCTAACCTTAGCAAACGTCTATTTATTGAAAGTTGCTACATCAACAATGATGACAGATCTAACAACATTAAATCGGATTTCAATGACAGCAAGAATGTTTACTCTAACCTCAAACAGATATTACGTTAATTAATTTTTACCTTACTGTCTCCATATTGCTTGACTTTGAGTTGGTTTTCTTCTTTTACTCATAATTGTAAATTGTTGTTGTTTTTATATTCAACCGCTAGATGTCTCACTGTGTATCTTTTGTACTCAAACTGTAACATGTTAATTCTCATCAGTCGTCACTTCGACTCTTCGGAGTCAGCATGGAAACTTAGATTCTTGTATTTTGCTTCGTTTAACTTCTAATTAATTTTTTTTTATTGCACTTTGCTGACTCCGAACTTCGATTAAGATTTTATAAAAGAAATTATTTCTTTGTATTGTTATTTTTACCAACTAGTTTTTTGGTGAGTTACTTGTTCATATTGTATGACCAACAATTATCTTATATTGTTTTAATTTTTATACCTAGACCTGAAGATGGTTACATCCGTAACCGAAACGTTGTCAACTATGCTTCAATAAAATTGACTACAACTTAAGCCTAAGTCCTTTAATTTCAATCCCAGGAAATATTTTTATTAATATCATTCAATTTCGTTATCAAAATGAAATAATCTGTATTAAATAAGATGTAGGGATATTGGCAGTATTATAATATAAAATTTGGTCTAATATTTTTTTGTGAGTCACTTTTTATTTACTAAAGACTGATTTTACATGTTAACTGCCTATGTCAATATTTACGTGGGATATACGGTATATATATATATATATATATATATATATATATATATATATATATATATATAATATGTAAGTAGGAAAAGGTTTAAATTTGTTATTGAATGTTGGTAAATGTAATGCGTTAGTATTTGAGAAGAGCGATTTGGTGGCTCTGACTGCAATGTTCAGATGAATAGTGTGAGATTGAGTCAAGCGAATGACTTTGTAAACTTGGGTAGCATGTTGTCGAAGAATTGAAAGAAGAATATCTCCGGGATGCAAAGTATTGAGTGCTCTGGGAACCTTAGCTCAAAATGAGAATGTATCCACAAATGCTCGATTGAGTGAGAATCATTACTGCATGATGCTAAATATGTACGTATTATAATTTTTGCACAATTTGCATTTTCATAGCGAAAAAAAGTATAAATATTTGGCGATAAATTTGAATTTTCCAGAATAATAATAATGTTATTTATCAAATATTTCCAAGCATATTGGAATAATTCTTTCAAATTTTCTCTCTCTTGCAAAATTAATACAAATTTTGCTCTAGATTCCCAGGATTCTAATTTAAATAAATCTTCTAATATACTTTAAAAATCATTAACAGCTTTAATTAATAAAATGAACATATAAAATTTTACATTTTACATTACACTAAGATTAATATATTTGGTACATTATTGAACTCGATTATGTTTAATAAACAGTTTTGCGGTGTAAAAACAGCAGATTTCAAACTCAGTTTTTAGCTACATAAATGATTTACGACCATTAGTAGAAACAATATAAGAAAATATTTAATTTCTAACATATTTTTTGCATTACTAGGTACCAACTGAAGAAGAAATATCCATTTCAGATTAGTTTTCTTTTTTTTTTCATAAATAAATGATAAGTTTTTTATATGGTGAAATAATGGATAACAGGGCCTAATATTGAATTGAATTCAATAAACTAAATTGAAGTATTAAGCCAAATTATCGATTATTTTACCACATACTTACCCTTTCGGCTTGTAACACTTAAATGAATAAAAGTTTTTTTGTTCGGAAGTAAATAGTTGGATGCAAAAGTTTATAAAATACATTATGTATATATATATAAATATCATCACGCCTTTTTACCCATTACTGGGTGTGGCACTCTGCAGAAGCAGATCTCGGTAAGTGATATATTTTGCGCGTGAAGTGCGGTTACCAGTCGTCAAATCACGGCCTCCAAAGATGTTAGTGGTGGAGCAGCCACAGGGATAGCTTTTTCAAATTATATATACATACATACAAATTATGTCATAGTATAGGGTTATACTTTGCTATTGCGCATGGTCACCCCCTCTCTTATAACTTAAGTGTGTTTATACAAGTAAGATAATATATACTACTGTTTGTAGCACGGACGGACAATTACTAGTCAGTCACTGTAAATATATTAATAATTTGAAGTTATGTAGTTTATTTTGAACTAAAATAAAATTATATTTTTAAAACCTAAAAGGCTTTAAAACCTAATTGGCGCAGTCGGTAGGATGTTGATAACAAAGTGAAATTAATCAAATATAATAATTTCATTTGTGGCACTTTTTTAAAAGTCTTAATTCAACAAAATATAAAATGTACAAGAACTTCAAAACCGGCTTCTACTCAAGCCCATCAGGGTCTATCACGACCCATCTCTAAAAAGAAGACTACACCACATCGACAACTTGCTGTTCGGGAATTCAGATCACGTCCTCATCAGAAGGAAGAGTACTTGCTGTTCTGTACCAGTTCACGTCATCGAGAAGTTAGTCATCTGCAGAGCTACAACACATACGACTACTAGAATTCCGGAGATGTCCGTCAAACTCATACTGTTACTAGCTATATTACAGTAAGTAATATTATATTTTATATTATAAATACTCGTATATGGGTATATAATATTTTTAATTAATTAATGAGTGATAACTCATCAGAATCAGACGATTCTCTGGAACAAGGATCTGATTTAGAAATAATTAATTTAAATTATATTAAATATATATTAAAACCAAGTAAATTAAACGTTGTTACTATGGCTAATATCACTTTAGGTGAATTAAAAACGTTTACTGATGTTATTCCACATTATGAAGGAAACGTAAAGTTACTCAGTAATTTTATAAAAACTATAGATGAAGTGTATGCAACAACTAACACAATAGCTTTGTCACAGTTACAAAAAACCTATTTATTTGGAATAATTAAAACTAAATTGATTAATAAAGCTGCAGAACTTCTTTCTGAAAATAATTTTCAAAATTGGGAAGAATTAAAATTGCACTTAACTAATAACTTCACAGATAAATTATCAGCGGAAACAATATTACAAGAAATAATGAATAGTAAATTCATAACGAATTCAGAAATTACATTAAAATTTATATTGGAAAAATTTATGCAATATAAATCAAAAATATTCTTGACTAATTATAGTTCAGATCAAAAGAATGCAATTGTAACTGAGGTCCAAAAATTAATAGTGAGACATTTCATTTCATTGTTACCCACTAGTATAAGAGGTTCATTTATTGTTAAAAATCCTGAAACTTTAGAACAGTGCGAGTTATTATTAAGAAATGAATTCAATTTTGCTAATCAGCATATTTCCCCACTTTTAAGAAATGCAACAAACAATAAAATATCACCACAGAGATTCCCATCTGATAATTTCCCTTCTCAACCTATAAACCTTAAATCAAATTTTAATAAAAATTATACGCCTTTTGCACCCAGACAAAATGTAAAAAACGCAATACAAACTAGACAACGATTTAATCAACAACCTATGTCAATACAGACTAGACAGACTCAACCTATGTCTTTTCAACATATTAAACAAAACCATAACATAGAATCTGACGAACAAATAGATAAAGACGAGGAAGAAGAGACGAATGAACAAGAAATCGATCAAAATAACGATTTTTTAGAATTAGAAACACAAATATACGAGAACATCACGTAATGTCCTCATTAACAAACGATCTACCTTAATTACAACAAAATGATTTAAATATACTTTTTGACACTGGCTCTTCTATAAATTTAATTCATCCAGACTTAGTAGAATTATTGAAATTAAAACAAATAGACACAAAATTAACATTTAAAACAGTAAATGGTAAATCTACTTGCAATAAATATGTAAAAATTAAAATGAATGAGAATATACTCAAATGTTATGTATTTAAATTTCATAAAAATTATAATTTATTATTTGGAATGGAAGCATTTCGCATGCTGAATATATTATTGGATTTAAAAAATAATAAAGTACAAATAAATGGAAAACATTATAAATTAACTGAAACAAATAATATAACAGAAATAAATTCAATAGAAATTCGTAATTCTCACTTGAATCATACAGAAAAACAAAAGTTAGACAATTTACTTAAAAATTATAAAGATTTATTCCTAAAAGAAAATGAACCCTTATCTCACACAAGTGTTCTCTCACACAAAATAATAATGTCTGATGAAACACCTATTTATACTAAAAATTACCGGTTACCACAAGTTTATGAAAAGGAAATTGAGTTACATGTAAATAAATTATTAGAGGAAAATGTAATTAAAAAATCATACTCCCCCTGGTCATCGCCTATATGGATTGTTCCAAAAAAATCTGATGCATCTAATAAACGTAAAACAAGAATGGTTATTGATTTTAGGAAAATTAATGCTAGAACAAAAGACGATAAATTTCCGATCCCAAATATTGATACACTTTTTGACCACATAGGTAAATCTATATATTTCACAACATTGGATTTACATTCAGGATTTCACCAAATAATTATGAATAAATCTGACAGAGAAAAAACAGCTTTTTCTACCCCTTCAGGACATTATGAATATCTTAGGATGCCCTTTGGTTTAAAGAACGCCCCAGCATCATTTCAACAAATGATTAATACGGCTTTAGGAGAATTAGTTAACGAAATTTGTCTCGTATATTTAGATGATATCATAATTTTCGGAGTAACCCTAGAAGAACATATAAATAATATAGAACGGGTATTTAAAAAATTGCGTTCAGCAAATTTAAAAATTCAAATAGATAAGTCCGAATTTTTGCAAGCAGAAGCTAGATATTTAAGATATATAATTAATCAAAATGGACTTAACACAGATGAAAGAAAAATTGAAAGTATAAAAAAATTAAATATTCCAAAAACAAAAAAGGAAATAAAACAATATCTAGGTACTTTGGGATGGTACCGTAGGTGTATTCCAAATTTTGCCAAATTAACGAAACCATTTACTAAACGTTTGAAAAAAGATTCCGTAATTGACATCTATGATGATGAATATCGTAACGCATTTGAAGAAAGTAAGAAAATAATAGCTGAATCTTCAATTCTACAAATACCAGATTTTAATAAAGAATTCATACTGACAACTGATGCCTCTGATTATGCAATCGGAGCCGTACTAACACAAATGTATGAAAATCAAGAAAGACCTGTTTGTTATGCTTCAAAAACTTTAAACTGAGCCGAACAAAATTATTCTACTATCGAAAAAGAATTAAAAGCAATTGTTTGGGTAATAAAAAATTTCAGACCATATTTATATGGAAGAAAATTCAAAATTAAAACAGATCATAAACCACTGGTATGGCTGTTCAATATGAAAAATCCGAATCAAAAACTGATGCGTTGGAAAATTGAGTTAGGAGAATATAATTTTGAAATTGAATTTTTAAACGGTAAACAAAATGTAATTGCTGATTTATTTTCAAGACAACGTCCAGAATCAAAAATAAATGAAATAGTCGGAAGTGTATTAGATAAAAAAATTATTGCTCATTGTGTATCACAGGATTTTGAAATGTCAAAGGGAATTGCGAAAGAAATAAAAAAAAGATATGATAGCAAAAATTATTGTAAAAACCAAAAACACCATAATAAACATTTAATCATTCAAAAGATAGGAGATAAAGTAATATGTCATTTAATAACAAAACAAAATTATTTTGATAAACCTTCTATTAAAAATTTAGATAAACCGCTAAAAGAGCTAAGAGACTATTTGATAATGAATGAATTATTTGAAATAAATATTCCCCAGTTAGGATGCGGTTGTGATGAATTATTATGGATAGATGTGAAACAGAAATTATATAAGATATTTGAAGATACTAATATACAAATTAATGTTTTTACTTTACCAGAAAATAACCATTTAACATATGCTAGTAAAAATCCAAATAGCCAACAAGACGATATTAACACGGTGCATTCAGATAACGAAAATATCATAGCAGGAATTAAATACGTAAACAATCGGTTAAATAATGCAGATAATCAAATTATATTTGACTCACATAATCAAGAAACAAATATTAAAATCATAAAATTATTTAATAATAAAAAACAAAGAATATATGTAACAATTAAGGAAAATAATTTTGAGCAAAATACTTTAGAATTTTTAAAAGAATATATTGTTCCAAAAATTAGATATTTAGCCATATTTAATAAAAACCTTGATAAAAAAGTAACAAAAGTTATATCAGAAAATTTTACCCCCAATTCAATAAATATAATAGCTGTAGATAAATTAGTTTCTGATATTGAACATGAAGAAGAACAATTAGAAATTATTCATGAATTTCATAATGGGATCACAAACCATAGAGGAATTAATGCTACAATTCAAGCACTAAAAGAAAAATACTACTGGCCAAATATGAATAAGGATATTATAGAATATATAAATAAATGTGAGTTATGTAAATCGAATAAATATGATAGAAAACCGATACCTGCAATAGATAATGTTACTCCAACCCCTGAGAAACCTTTTCAAGTAATTAATTTAGACTTGTTACCATTAGAAGGTAAATATTTTATAACTATTATGGATCAATTCTCGAAACATGCTCAAGCTTATTTTCTTATTAATAAAACAGCCAAAACTATATGTGATGTATTAATCAAATATCTCCAAAGTTATAGGATACCAGACAAAATAATAACAGATAGTGGAGGAGAATTTAAAAATACATTGTTGAAAGATTTATTAAATAGATATGGAATTGATATTCATTTTATTTGTGTTAATAATCCAAAAAGTAATGCGATTGAAAGATTTCATTCTACAATAATAGAATCATTGAGAATAATTAATCAAAAAGAAAGAATAAAAAATCAGAATTTAATTCAGAAAGTAGATTTAGCGTTAATAGCATACAACAATACAAAACATAACACAACAAAATTAACACCCAATGAGATATTATTCGGATCTGATCAGAATAAATATTTTAAACAAGATATTACCCTGGATGAAACTTTAAATCAACATCAGAATAACATTGATGTAATAAATGAATTGGTAAAAATTAGAATTACAAATGAAAAATTAACTAGATTCAAAGAAAACAATAATCCATTAAAATTAAAGAAACAAATATTCATTAAACAAAATCCGAGACTAATTGGAAAAATAAAGAAACCATTGTATAAAAAATATTCTCTAAAAGGTTATGATCCATTACTAGGAAAAATAAACATTACAGATGAACATGGTGACAAAAATATAAGAATAAACAAAGTCAAACAATAATTAAACGTCATGCTCCATTACTAGAAAAAATAAACATTACTAATGAACATGGTGACAAAAACATAAGAATACACAAAGCCAAACAATAATAATACTGATCACTATTACAGACAATGCCAAGGACAACTGACTGACATATCTATAAATAACGGATTCCATTTGATTGAATTAGGCGAATGTAAAATAAAAGAATCTGAAGAATTAATCTATTACAATTATGATATATCACATATACAAACAGAATTTATTAAGGTTACAAATACTCTAATAAAAATGCAAAAACAGTTAGAAAATAAAAAATATTTCTTCCAAAATATATTAAATATACTAAAGTATAATTATGTAGATTTAAAAGATCAAGTTACGAAATTGTTTATGAAAAATAATAAAAGATTTAAGCGTGGATTAATTAATGGACTTGGATCTATAATAAAAGCAATTACTGGAAATTTAGATTCAAATGATGAGAAAAGATATAGTAAACTTTTTAAACAAATACAGAATAATGAAATAACGTTACAAAAACAAAATGAATTAAATTTGAAAATTTCAACTAATATTTCTAAACAGTTTAATCAGCAATTAGAAAACATAATGAGGAACATATTCAAGAGAAAATAACGATGTTAATAAAGGAATTAAATAAAAATCAAGATTGGCAGAATATTATGGGAGTAAATAATCAAATATTCGAATTAATATTAATAATTAAAAGCCTCAATGAATTCTGTAAGCAAATAGAAGTAAGTTTAACTTTTTGCTCTTTACATAAGTTACATCCTAGTATTATTACCTATGAAAACTTAGGAAAAATCACAAAAAATAAAGATATATGGAATTTTAATGAACTTATTGAAACCCATTATAAATTCGAAAATAAACAGATTCATTTCTTAATTACGATACCGAAATTTTCAAAACAATCATATCCACTATTCCAGTTTAGCCCCATTCCTACCTATAATAAAGAGCAGAAATTGATAACTATAAATGAAAACCAAAAGTTGTTTTTTCAAATAGGGAAAGATAACTATGTAATTAATAATTGTATATCAATAGATAATAGATATATGTGTGTTACACAATATTTTGAAATAAGCAAATGTATATTGAATTTAATAAATCATAAAAAGAATGATAATTGTTCGTATCACTATGTAAGTATGGAAAACGATATTGAACAAATTAAAAATACAAATGATATTATAAACATTAGTCCTAATAAACAACAAATGCAAATTAGTTGTTTAAATAAAAATATATATAAAGAAATTAAAGGAATTTTTAAAATGAAAACGAATGAAAAAGTCAAATAAATAAAAACATTTTTGAAATAGTTAATCAACAATATAAAGAAATACAAATTCAAAATTTAGAGATAAATCATGAAAACAAAATTAATGGAACATTGAACTTAAAAAAACTGGAGAAAATTCAAGATTCTATAACAATATTACCCAAAATAAATAATCTTGAGTTAAAAAACAGTTACCATTCTTATATGATATATATATTAATAGTTATAATTATTATAATATGTATTAGTAAAATTATACTTAAATATAAGAAAAATATTTGTAAAAATATTTGTAATAATCTTTGTAAACAGAAACAAGAAGGAATTGAATTAAGCCCTTTAAATTAGATGATGCGATATAGCAAAGTCGTGGAAGGGAGGAATTATGTCATAGTATAGGGTTATACTTTGCTATTGCGCATGGTCACCCCCTCTCTTATAACTTAAGTGTGTTTATAGAAGTAAGATAATATATACTACTGTTTGTAGCACGGACGGACAATTACTAGTCAGTCACTGTAAATATATTAATAATTTGAAGTTATGTAGTTTATTTTGAACTAAAATAAAATTATATTTTTAAAACCTAAAAGGCTTTAAAACCTAATTTACATACATATCTTCACGCTATATCCCATCAAATGGGGTAGCACGAACCCTAAAATCACTCATAAAACATTCACTCCTAACATAATCAAATAATCAGCCCCCGTCAAACATTATCATTCACACTCGAAATTATTCTTTCACCCTCAATAACATCCATCCAATCACTCCTATTCACTTATCATTTATCTTCTTTCTTCAACGTACATAACACATGCATAAAACATTTCAAATTATCCACGCTTCCTCTTAACAACGAATCTAATAACGAATCTAACATCGAATCTACAAAAATTAGAAAAGATAAAAGTGATAGCCTGCAATTGTATATGAAAGAAAAGGCAACACAATGCAATAACTGAAAATGAAACAAAAAGAGAAGAAAGGAAGGGAGTGTCGCCCTGCGCTTGTTTTTGAAAGTAAATTCCACACAATTGCAGATAAAAACTCTAATGAAATTACTAAACAACAAAACTAAAATCAAAATTACGGCACTTCTTAAATCATCAGATTCATTCCGCAATTAATATTCGCCAAACGTTCCTATCTTGACACACCACTTTAGCTTCATCCACATTCATAATTCCTTTCATACAAGCACGTTTGTTTCTCGTACTCGGAAACTTTCGTTCACGCAACAATCCTTCAATCATATTCATCCATTTGTTCATAGGTCGCCCACGCAATCGTTCACCTTCAATTTCACCAACATATACCTGTTTCACCAATCTCTCATTCGACATACGTTCTAAATGCCCAAACCAATACCTTACAACCCGCAGATACTCTTCTTTCAATCTCTCAATCAATACGTCCATCCCTTGAAAACACACTACCTAAATTTTAAACCTCATTCACTTGACCCAATTTCACACCATTCACCGAAACATTGCAGTCGGTCACCAAATCACTCTTCTCAAACACTAACACTTTACATTTATCAACATTTAATAACAGATTTAAACCTTTTCCTACTTCATTTATACTTAGAATCATTCTTCTCAATTGCTCTTCAGATTCACCCATAACAACAACATCATCCGCATACGCTAACGCAGGCACTATACTACTACCAATATGTACACCATCCACCCCATTCAGCGCCGTTCGTAACAACACATCCATATACAAATTATACAGTCACGGAGACATCCCACAACCTTGTTTAACACCAACATCTATACAAAACCAATCACTCAATCTACCATCAAGTCTCACCGCAGCCTCACTACATTCATAAAGCGCACGAATTGCCCCCAACAAATTACTATTTATACCGTCCTGTAGAAGTACATTTCATAATGTTCTACGATAATACTACCATATAAAGCCCCCAACAAATTCCCGTTTATACCGTACTGTAGAAGTACATCCCACAAAGTCTCTCGATGAACACTATCATATGCTTTTTTAAGATCGAGAAAGCCACAGAACATCTTTTTGTTCTTAGCAAACGACTTCTCAACAATCATACGAAGAGAAAATAATTGATCCACACACCCTCTCTCAGGCAAAAAACCACCTTGCATATCGCTTATCTTGGAAATGGTTAAGGTTCGTACCTTATGAATAAGAATCTTCCCGTACAACTTCCGTACCACACTCAGCAAACTTATAGCACGGTAATTAGTACATTCACTCGAACTACCTTTGCCTTTACATAAAGGACAAATGACAGCACGTTTCCAATCATCAGGAGCCACACGCCGTTTTAAACAAAATCTAAACAAATAAACTAACCAATCAAATAACCTCTCACCTCCATATTTCAACATCTCATTCGATATACCATCCAAGCCAGGAACCTTACCATTCTTCAGACGCATCAATGCAAAACTAACATCACTCTCATCTATATGCCATTCATCATCACTGATGATGGCATATAGATGAGAGTGATGTTAGTTTTGCATTGATGCGTCTGAAGAATGGTAAGGTTCCTGGCTTGGATGGTATATCGAATGAGATGTTGAAATATGGGGGTGAGAGGTTATTTGATTGGTTAGTTTATTTGTTTAGATTTTGTTTAAAACGGCGTGTGGCTCCTGATGATTGGAAACGTGCTGTCATTTGTCCTTTATTTAAAGGCAAAGGTAGTTCGAGTGAATGTACTAATTTCCGTGCGATAAGTTTGCTGAGTGTGGTAGGGAAGTTGTACGGGAAGATTCTTATTCATAAGGTACGAACCTTAACCATTTCCAAGATAAGCGATATGCAAGGTGGTTTTTTGCCTGAGAGAGGGTGTGTGGATCAATTATTTTCTCTTCGTATGATTGTTGAGAAGTCATTTGCTAAGAACAAAAAGATGTTCTGTGGCTTTCTCGATCTTAAAAAAGCATATGATAGTGTTCATCGAGAGACTTTGTGGGATGTACTTCTACAGTACGGTATAAACGGGAATTTGTTGGGGGCTTTATATGGTAGTATTATCGTAGAACATTATGAAATGTACTTCTACAGGACGGTATAAATAGTAATTTGTTGGGGGCAATTCGTGCGCTTTATGAATGTAGTGAGGCTGCGGTGAGACTTGATGGTAGATTGAGTGATTGGTTTTGTATAGATGTTGGTGTGAAACAAGGTTGTGGGATGTCTCCGTGGCTGTTTAATTTGTATATGGATGTGTTGTTACGAACGGCGCTGAATGGGGTGGATGGTGTACATATTGGTAGTAGTGTAGTGCCTGCGTTAGCGTATGCGGATGATGTTGTTGTTATGGGTGAATCTAAAGAGCAATTGAGAAGAATGATTCTAAGTATAAATGAAGTAGGAAAAGGTTTAAATCTGTTATTAAATGTTGATAAATGTAAAGTGTTAGTGTTTGAGAAGAGTGATTTGGTGACCGACTGCAATGTTTCGGTGAATGGTGTGAAATTGGGTCAAGTGAATGAGGTTTAAAATTTAGGTAGTGTGTTTTCAAGGGATGGACGTATTGATTGAGAGATTGAAAGAAGAGTATCTGCGGGTTGTAAGGTATTGGGTGCTCTGGGAACCTTTGCTCGAAATGTGAATGTATCCAGAGATGCTCGATTGAGTGTGTATAATGGTGTTTTAGAGCCTTCATTGATGTATGGTGTGTGTGGTTATACTAGAAGAGATCGTGTCCGGAATACATTGGTGTATGATGAGTGTGAAATTGAGAAGAATGTAGTTAAAAAAGTAGGTATAAGTCAGTTGAGATGGTTTGGGCATTTAGAACGTATGTCGAATGAGAGATTGGTGAAACAGGTATATGTTGGTGAAATTGAAGGTGAACGATTGCGTGGGCGATCTATGAACAAATGGATGAATATGATTTTTTTGTTGTTTAGTAATTTCATTAGAGTGTTTATCTGCAATTGTGTGGAATTTACTTTCAAAAACAAGCGCAGGGCGACACTCCCTTCCTTTCTTCTCTTTTTGTTTCATTTTCAGTTATTGCATTGTGTTGCCTTTTCTTTCATATACAATTGCAGGCTATCACTTTTATCTTTTCTAATTTTTGTAGATTCGATGTTAGATTCGATATTAGATTCGTTGTTAGGAGGAAGCGTGGATAATTTGAAATGTTTTATGCATGTGTTATGTACGTTGAAGAAAGAAGATAAATGATAAGTGAATAGGAGTGATTGGATGGATGTTATTGAGGGTGAAAGAATAATTTCGAGTGTGAATGATAATGTTTGACGGGGGCTGATTATTTGATTATGTTAGGAGTGAATGTTTTATGAGTGATTTTAGGGTTCGTGCTACCCCATTTGATGGGATATAGCGTGAAGATATGTATGTATGTATGTATATATAATTTGAAAAAGCTATCCCTGTGGCTCCTCCACCACTAACATCTTTGGAGGCCGTGATTTGACGACTGGTAACCGCACTTCACGCGCAAAATATATCACTTACCGAGATCTGCTTCTGCAGAGTGCCACACCCAGTAATGGGTAAAAAGGCGTGATGATATTTATTTATTTATATATATATATATATATATATATATATATATATATAATGTATTTTATAAACTTCTGCATCCAACTATTTACTTCCGAACAAAAAAACTTTTATTCATTTAAGTGTTACAAGCCGAAAGGGTAAATATGTGGTAAAATAATCGATAATTTGGCTTAATACTTCAATTTAGTTTATTGAATTCAATTCAATATTAGGCCCTGTTATCCATTATTTCACCATATAAAAAACTTATCATTTATTTATGAAAAAAAAAGAAAACTAATCTGAAATGGATATTTATTCTTCAGTTGGTACCTAGTAATGCAAAAAATATGTTAGAAATTAAATATTTTCTTATATTGTTTCTACTAATGGTCGTAAATCATTTATGTAGCTAAAAACTGAGTTTGAAATCTGCAGTATTTATACCGCAAAACTGTTTATTAAACATAATCGAGTTCAATAATGTACCAAATATATTAATCTTAGTGTAATGTAAAATGTAAAATTTTATATGTTCATTTTATTAATTAAAGCTGTTAATGATTTTTAACGTATATTAGAAGATTTATTTAAATTAGAATCCTGGGAATCTAGAGCAAAATTTGTATTAATTTTGCAAGAGAGAGAAAATTTGAAAGAATTATTCCAATATGCTTGGAAATATTTGATAAATAACATTATTATTATTCTGGAAAATTCAAATTTATCGCCAAATATTTATACTTTTTTTCGCTATGAAAATGCAAATTGTGCAAAAATTATAATACGTACATATTTAGCATCATGCAGTAATGATTCTAGTTAGGCTGATGGCATTAATTCGACCCGTATTACAATAAATTTAACGGCTGATGGAAATAATCCTACATTAGTAGGAATTGAAGCGACAATTATACATAATATTGTACAAATAATAAATTTTGAACCAGTTTACATAAAAAATACATTCAATGATTGGGGATATCGTCTAAACAATGGAACATATACTATGATATTTAAAAAATTATATGACATAGAAATAAATATTGTATGTTGGGCAGTATTTGCAAATGAAAGTCTTTCGCTTCATTTTGATCAATCATTTGTTTACATGATTCAGAAATTAATTTGGTGGGTGCCTGCTGCTATGCCGATACCAGTTTGGCAGAATTTAATAATGGAATTTCGAGAATCAGTATGGATAATTATCATACTTTCGATTTTCATAATAAGTTTAATTTGGAGGATTATTGAACCCAAAACAATGTTTCTTGTATGTTTGTTAAAAACTTGGAGTATTCAGCTTCAAATTTCATTAACCTTACCAAAACCAAGAATCTTAAAAGTATTGATATATTTTTGGATAATTACCAATATTTTAGTGTCAACAATTTATTTTTCTAAACTTTTGAGCATTCTGACTCAACTAACATCAGATATCAACTGAAAAGAAATTGTTGAGTCAAAGCCATTCAAGGGATAAGATAATTTTGCAGAATTATGAGTCTTGTACTATGACAACTGATTGTGTGAATAGAGTTGCACATGACAAACATTATGCTTCTATAAAGAATCAAAGACAAGTGCTTTATTTAATGCCTAGATTTTGGACCTTCCCAAATGGTAGAAAAATGTTGTATCCAATTCCAGAGCATGCTCTTGTTTATATGACCAGGTAAATTGTTTAATATGTTAGTCTAGATTTTACTTTTCCTAATTTTAGAAACGTTTTAAATTTAGTTCTGTGTTCTACGACTGTAGTATTGAATTTATTAAAATTAAAATGATTGTCTGGGAAGATGCCTCCTCCCTTTAACTTTTTATTAGAAGTAATAGAAAAACTTGGTTTAAGACATTGCATTCTTTTTCTCTGCTGTAGAAAATGCACAATTTTGTCTGCCACGATTTTATCATTCATATTACTTTGATTATCAAACTTGTATATTTGGTAAGTTGTAATATTTAATTAAGTGCACAGTTTTGTATTTTTAATTTTATTATTTAGACCTGCAGATGGACATAACCTTGGCCGAAACACAATAAAAAGAATTTTGACAAATTAAGCTTGTGTTCACTATTTATTAAAATTTAAATTATGTCATTCTTCTTTAATTAAAGAGAAATTAAAAAGAAAATAAAGTATAATAATAAAAAGTTCAATGATTCAAACAAACAATAATCTTATCTAAATAAATGTTAGAAAGTAAACAAAGGATTGACAATAACCGTAAAAAAAGTAACCGATTAACCATAACGACTAACCGTGACTAACCAGATGTGCGCAACTAACCGGTGAACCGACTAATCGGATAACCGCGATTAACCAGCTAACCGCGACTAACCGGCTATCCGCGACAAACCGGTTAGCCGCGGTTTTTAGTTAATTTATTTTTAATAACCGCTTTAACCGGTTACTATTGACAGCCTTAATACTTACTATGCTGCTGGTAGAAAATAATTATTTATGACATAGTAAGTGTACCAAAATAAAACATAAAAATTGAGAAAAGTAGTACATACTAGAGGTATCCACTCTTAAGTAAAAACATAAATTCCAATTCCTCGCTAAATAAATATAACGCTACGTTATATTTATAAGCATTTATGTTCTGTGATAAAAATGATTAAATAACGTTACAACAAAATATGTCTCTGTAGTTTTCTATAACAAAATTATTTACTAAATATATAACTGTTATTTTTCTTTCGAATATGAAATGTTAAAATTGGTTTAGTATAAATAGGAAAAACAGTACTGATCTAATAACACGTCTGGTCGGATCTCAGATCGGATTTCGGATCGGATTTCGGATTCGATTTCGGATCGGAATTCGGATCGGATCTCAGATCGGATCTCGGATCGGATCTCGGATCGGATCTCGGATCGGATCTCGGATCGGATCTCGGATCGGATCTCGGATCGGATCTCGAATCGGATCTCGGATCGGATCTCGGATCGGATCTCGTATCGGATCTCGGATCGGATCTCGGATCGGATCTCGGATCGGATCTCGGATCGGATCTCGGATCGGATTTCGGATTCGATTTCGGATCGGAATTCGGATCGGATCTCGGATCGGATTTCGGATCGGATCTCGGATCGGATCTCGGATCGGATCTCGGATCGGATCTCGGATCGGATCTCGGATCGGATCTCGGATCGGATCTCGGATCGGATCTCGGATCGGATCTCGGATCGGATCTCGGATCGGATCTCGGATCGGATCTCGGATCGGATCTCGGATCGGATCTCGGATCGGATCTCGGATCGGATCTCGGATCGGATCTCGGATCGGATCTCGGATCGGATCTCGGATCGGATCTCGGATCGGATCTCGGATTGGATCTCGGATCGGATCTCGGATCGGATCTCGGATCGGATCTCGGATTGGATCTTGGATCGGATTTCGAATCGGATCGGATCAGATCGCGGATAGAGTCGGATCGATTCGGATCGGATCTTAAATCAAGTCGGATCGGATCGGATCGGATACCAAAATTTTCAAATATGCCGACCTCTAGTACATACATTCCATATTTAAGAATGTGTGCTTTCTATTAGGTACGATTATTATTTATTTTGTTACTAGTTAAATGTATACTGTTTTCCTTTTTTTTTGATTTGCTACAATAAAGACTTATTGAACTGAATTGACAAATATAATCAAAACACAAAGCATGTTAATTGAAATAAAAAAGTACGTATTTGTAAGGAATCAGTTATCTGTCTAACGCTAGTAATTTATATCTACGTCCTTTTTAATTAAACTCTTAAATATCTTGTCAAAATTTAGCATCTGAAAATAAAAAGTTAAATAATGTTCATTTAAGTAATAAAAAATACTGAAACAGGAGAAATTTTAGCAAAGACTAAAACCTTTTCTTCCTGCTCTTCTGAATTGCTTAAATCATTGGCAGCTAACCACATTATTAACTACTCTTAATTAATAGTTATTTACTCGTACGTGCGTAGTACATGAGACGCATATTTAGCGTACCGAGCGCAAAAGTTTGTTTTTAACGAGGCATGTCGAGTCAAACAATTACTGAAGGCCGTAAACGATAAATGACTTACTGATTTTTTTTTTATATTTTTGTATTTATTTATTTATGCTAGATAATTTTCCACTAGCAAAATTAATAAATTATATTATTTCACTGTAATTAAATCTCCCAGTTACCATTAACATAAATGCTATTTTCATAAACCATGAAATATTTTTCTCTAATAAAGCTGGTTAAGTTCTCAAGATCCCAATAGTGGCCTGTATACATGTAGTATTTTTTAAAAGAACCAATGAGTTTTCCTAGCTATATAATGACTTCACGGAAAAATTAGATATATTACCTTATACGCATACGTTAGTATACAATATACTTTCAGTAAGTTAGAGATATATTTTTTTTTCTTTTAAAAATTATTATCTTCATTTAGCCTTTAGTGATATATAAAGAGTGATTTAAAATATGATAGTAATAAAAATATGTTTAATTCTCCTAGAATAAAATTCGCACGAAGAAAAACCCAATTTAGACATAAATGTTAGACCATGTTTGCAAAATTATTCAATATACTTGTTCTTAAAGTGTTATTGATATCAAATATAACTAGATATTTATATCAGTGTGTTTATTATCTTCTTCTTAGTAAATGCGACATTTATCTTGAATGATGATTTAGTTAAAACACAGTAAGTAAGTAAAGTAAGTAAGTATTTGATTAAGTATTCATTGTTATTGAAATTAGCTTCAAGCATATTTTTTTAAAAGGAAAACGAATGTGAAATGTGTAAAATAATAAAAATAAAAAATATTAGTAATAGCCATTACTACAAAGGGAAAGACTTTCAATTTATTACCAATCTTTAAGTGAATGCTTATCTGAGATGTTAAACAAAACAAAATCTATGTTTAATTATTTTTAGAAAACATGTATCCCATTTAAATGAAAATAAAAAAATCGTCGGTTACAATTAAAATTCCCGCCTATTCTCGACACCAAAGCATTTTACCCCTAAAGCCTCGACTACATCCGGGACACGTTTGCTGAGGCAGGATTTGTGTACTGAACCTCGAACTGTGTGGGAGGCAGACCTGTGTGACCTGCCGTCGTGTTCTGCTAGTTCTTTATATATATATATATATATATATATATATATATATATATATATATATATATATATATATATATATATATATATATGTGGGATTCGGTAAAATGAAAGTCACTGTATTTTAAATCAATTATTATTAAGTAGACGTATATTATTCGTGAGATGTTATTACAAGAAATAAAAGTATATTAACATTAAAAAAAAACGATTTTACAAGTTGTACACAGACAATACGTCTTCACGTCATACGTCGTCCGAGTTATATATATCTCCCAAAAAAACAATTACATTGTTAAAGGTACGCCAAGATTGCGCAGATTCCTTCCCCAAAATTTGTAATATCTATATATCACAGATTTAAAAAAAAGTGATATCTATGTACCAGTTTAAGTAACATTTTAAACACTGGGGTCGCCAAGGTTTTTTTAAATTTTTTTTTTTATTTGACCTGATATTTTTAAAACTGGTCGATAAGGTTTTTTAAATTCGAATATTTTTCTTGGCTTAATTAGATATCACTTTTTTTTAAATCTGTGATATATAGATATTACAATTTTTGGGGAAGGAATCTGCGCAATCTTGGCGTACCTTTAACAATGTAATTGTTTTTTTGGGAGATATCACTTTTTTATATACAATAGTTTGACTCTATATTATAAATGATATTTGGTATTGGTATATTGTTATTACATCTTTTTATAAAAATCTAAATTTGTACTAAAACAAATATATAAGCATGTTTAGAGTTTCTTGGCCAAGTTTGTTTGTGAGAATCATTTGCAAGCATCCATGATTTTCCTTTTTTAATCATATTGTGTAGTATCCCTCAACCATTGAAGTACCATGGTGAAATATAGCATTGACCACTTTGTATTTATATCCTTGAATCAAATAAGTACCCATTGAAACTTTTTAAATATTACGTGTATCAGTTAGTTTGCGAATATATCCATTTTCATTTTCAAATAACAGAATTTGGAAAATTATTACTGTGCCAACAGAAACTAATTCGGTTTTATGTAATTTATGTGAGTGTAAGCATTCTGAACATTGAGCTTCTACATTTTCTTTCACAACCAATTGTTTATTAATAAGCTCATGCATAGTAATGCTCTTATTACTACAATCACGTATTGGAATAATAATAAATACTAGCGGTCGGCCTCACGCTAATCTTCGCGGACACTGAAATAGAATTAACTTCAGTAAAACGATAGACACAATACAAATTGAATTATTACGAATCTAAGACTTTTAAATTCTACACGTCTGTCCATCTAAAAATCTTTTAATATATACTAAATATGATAGGTTTTGAATCACTATCACTAAAACAATTGCCGATCAATAAAAATCCAATTCTGCAAGAAAGCCCTTCAAAAGAACTTTCAATTGATATAAAAAAAGATGGATTTTGATGTCCTTTTATTAAAACAATTGACGATCGAAAAGTATTAATTTTATACGCGAGCCCTTCCAAAGATCTTTTATTTGATACCAAATACGATAGGTTTTGGAGTACTTTCACTAAAACAATTGATAATCGAAAAGTATTAAATTTTGTACGCGAGCCCCTCAAAAGAACTTTCATTTGATACCAAACACGATAGGTTTCGGAACACTTTCGCTTAAACAATAGCCGATCGAAAAATTCTAATTTTGCACGCAAGCCCTTCAAAAGACCTTTCAATTCATACCAAACACGATGGATTTTAATGCACTTTCATTAAAACAATTGACGATCGAAAAGTATTAATTTTATACGCGAGCCCTTCCAAAGATCTTTTATTTGATACCAAATACGATAGGTTTTGGAGTACTTTCACTAAAACAATTGATAATCGAAAAGTATTAAATTTTGTACGCGAGCCCTTCAAAAGAACTTTTATTTGATACCAAACACGATAGGTTTCGGAACACTTCCGCTTAAACAATTGCCGATCGAAAAATTCTAATTTTGCACGCAAGCCCTTCAAAAGACCTTTCCATTCATACCAAACACGATGGATTTTGATGCACTTTCATTAAAACAATTGACGATCGAAAAGTATTAATTTTATACGCGAGCCCTTCCAAAGATCTTTTATTTGATACCAAATACGATAGGTTTTGGAGTACTTTCACTAAAACAATTGATAATCGAAAAGTATTAATTTTCTTACGCGAGCCCTTCCAAAGATCTTTTATTTGATACCAAACACGATAGGTTTTGGAACACTTTAGCACTTGGAGCAAATTTTTTCTAAAACAATAGCCGATCGAAAAAATTCCAATTCTGCATGCTAGCCCTTAAAAAGACCTTTCATTTGATGCCAAACACGATAGTTTTTAAGCACTTTCATTAAAACAATTGCCAATCGATAAAATTCCAATTTTGCATGTAAGCCCTTCAAAAGACCTTTCAATTGATTCCAAACACGATGGGTTTTGAAGCACTTTCACTAAAACAATTGTCGATCGAAAAGTATTAAATTTTGCACGCGAGCCCATCAAAAGATCTTTCATTTGATACCAAACACGTTAGGTTTTAGAATACTTTTGATAAAACAGTTGCCAATCGAAAAATTCAATTCTGCATGTAAGCCCTTAAAAAGACCTTTTATTTGATGCCAAACATGATAGGTTTTGAAGCACTTTCATTAAAACAATTGTCAATCGATAAAATTCTAATTTTGCATGTAAGCCCTTAAAAAGACCTTTCATTTGATATCAAACACGATATGTTTTGAAGCACTTTCATTAAAACAATTGCCAATCGATAATATTCCAATTTTGTATGTAAGACATTCAAAAGACCTTTCAATTGATACCAAAGACGATGGGTTTTGAAGCACTTTCACTAAAACAATTGACGATCGAAAAGTATTGAATTTTGCACGCGAGCCCTTCAGAAATTCTTTCATTTGATACCAAACACAATAGGTTTTGGAACACTTTGGCTAAAACAATTGCCGACCGAAAAATCCAATTCTGCATGTAAGCCCTTAAAAAGACCTTTCATTTGATGCCAAACACTATAGGTTTTGAAGCACTTTCATTAAAACAATTGCCAAACGATAAAATTCCAATTTTGCTTGTAAGCCCTTCAAAAGACCTTTCAATTGATACCAAAGACGATTGGTTTTGAAGTACTTTCACAAAAACAATTGACGATCGAAAAGTATTGAATTTTGCACGCGAGCCCTTCAGAAATTCTTTCATTTGATACCAAACACGATAGGTTTTGGAATACTTTAGCTAAAACAATTGCCGATAGAAAAATCCAATTCTGCATGTAAGCCCTTAAAAAACCTTTCATTTGATGCCAAACACGATAGGTTTTGAAGTACTTTCATTAAAACAATTGTCAATCGATAAAATTCTAATTTTGCATGTAAGCCCTTAAAAAGACCTTTCATTTGGTATCAAACACGATATGTTTTGAATTACTTTCATTAAAACAATTGCCAATCGATAATATTCCAATTTTGTATGTAAGACATTCAAAAGACCTTTCAATTGATACCAAAGACGATGGGTTTTGAAACACTTTCACTAAAACAATTGACGATCGAAAAGTATTGAATTTTGCACGCGAGCCCTTCAGAAATTCTTTCATTTGATACCAAAAACGATATGTTTTGGAACACTTTGGCTAAAACAATTACCGATCGAAAAATCCAATTCTGCAAGTAAGCCCTTAAAAAGACCTTTCATTTGATACCAAACACGATAGGTTTTAGAATACTTTTGATAAAACAGTTGCCAATCGAAAAATTTAATTCTGCATGTAAGCCCTTAAAAAGACCTTTTATTTGATGCCAAACATGATAGGTTTTGAAGCACTTTCATTAAAACAATTGTCAATCGATAAAATTCTAATTTTGCATGTAAGCCCTTAAAAAGATCTTTCATTTGATATCAAACACGATATGTTTTGAAGCACTTTCATTAAAACAATTGCCAATCGATAATATTCCAATTTTGTATGTAAGACATTCAAAAGACCTTTCAATTGATACCAAAGACGATGGGTTTTGAAGCACTTTCACTAAAACAATTGACGATCGAAAAGTATTGAATTTTGCACGCGGGCCCTTCAGAAATTCTTTAATTTGATACCAAACACGATAGGTTTTGGAATACTTTGGCTAAATACTTACAATGCTGTATCTTCAGACTTTGTTGATTTAATCGAATATTGTGGCTTACGGCAATTTAATCATGTAAAAAATAGAAATAATAGGATTCTTGACTTGATATTATTGTCTAATGAAGTTCTCACTATTATGGAATGTGAGTTACCATTAAGTAAAGTAGATGAAATGCACCATCCACCAATTGAAATAACATTAAATTTATGCAATCCACTAATATTACCTAAAAAAGCGAAAAAAATCTACAAATACGCTGTTGCAAATTACGATCACATTAATGATTAGTTTTTTAATATTAACTGGGTAGAAGAATTTAGAAATTGTAATACTGAGGAAATGATAAAAACTTTTTATGACAATATTTGGGTCGCTATTAATGAATTTGTGTCCTGTAAAACTTTATCTAATAGATCTTATCCTCATTGGTACTCTTTTAATCTAATAAAACTTATAAAAGAAAAAGACAGAGCTCACAAAAGATATAAAATTTACTAGACTCAAACGCATTATAATGTTTTCTCCATGCTAAGGAGAAGGGTAAAGAGTATGATTAGAGTTTGCTATAATTCCTATGTCGACATCATTGAAGGACAAATAATTAACAACAATAAAAAATTTTGGTCATTTGTATCTTCATTCAAGAAAAATAATATTCCATTACAGATGGAGTACAATGGAATTAAGTCCAACAATGGTGTCGAAACTTGTAATCTCTTTTCTGATTATTTTAAATCAGTATATGTGAATGATACTTCTGATGTGAATCACACAAACTCTGATCATACTGCTAATACAAGACAGTATATTAACTGTTTATCAACTGTTGACATTAATGAAGATACAGTTTTCGATACATTGTGCCGCCTTGATGTGAACAAAGGTGCAGGACCTGATGAGATACCCACTATATTTATAAAAAAATGTGCTCCGTCTCTTAGTTTACCTCTCAGTTTAATTTACAATAAGTCAATTCAAGAAGGCCACTGTCCAGATGTATGGAAGGAAGTTTATGTTGTTCCTATCTTTAAAGGAGGAAATAAAAACTTAGTTGAAAATTACAGACCGATCTCAAAACTCTGCATTTTCGAAAAGATTTTTGAGTCTTTAATTTTCACTTCCCTTTTTGCTACTATCAAACCATTTTTGCTTCCTCAGCAACATGGCTTTATTCCGGGACGCTCCGTGGACACAAATTTGGTTGAGTACACCGAGTATATTTTAAAAACAATGGATGAGGTGGATGCCATTTATACTGATTTTTCTAAAGCTTTTGATAAAATCAATCATTCTCTTTTGTTAAACAAATTAGCTGAATTTGGTGTAAATGGTACTCTACTCAAATGGTTCTCATCTTACTTAACCGACAGAAAACAATGTGTTGTAACACAAGAATATCAATCAAATTACGTTACGGTGACGTCGGGATTACCTCAGGGTTCTCATCTAGGCCCTTTATTGTTTAATATCTTCATTAATGATATTTCAAAATGTTTTTTATTCGCTAATTTTATATTATATGCTGACGATTTAAAAATGTATCACTCAATAAAGTCAGTTAATGACTCTACCCTATTACAATTAGACCTGGACAATTTTTATAACTATTGCACTATTAACAAATTGAGTATTAATATCTCTAAATGTTGTGTTATTAGCTTCACTCGCAATAGAAATAAATTTTTGTACAATTATATGATTAATGGAGAAATGCTAACTCAAGCCAGTGAAGTAAAAGACCTTGGCGTTATATTTGATCAAAAATTAATATTTGACTCACATGTGAACTATGTTACAAAAAAGGCTTATAAGATGTTAGGATTTATGATACGTACATCCAAAAATTTTAAAAATCCATTTGCAATTCTCTGTTTATACTATTCTTTGGTCAGAAGTCATCTTGAATTTTCTGTCGTCACGTGGTCGCCTAATTATGATGTTTATATAAACCGAATAGAAAGAATTCGGAATAGTTTTTAAAGTTTTTTGTTTTAAAATTTCCGACATACAATATAAGTCTGTTACCCTTAAGGAAACGAAGAGTATTAGCAGATTCCATATTCCTATATAAGCTCGTTAATTACTTAATTGATGCACCTGCAATTCTCAGTCGTTTGTCGTTCAGAGTCCCATATTATACAACTAGATCTCCAAATTTATTTAATGTGCCTATTACTAGCACTAATTCTGCTGCAAATTCTCCGGTTAATAGAATTTCACTTCTATTTAATAATCTTATGAGTGACAGTACACTACCTGATATATTTACCGTCAATTTAAAACATTTCAAACAATCAATTACTGCGTCCTTACGAAATCTGGTATTACTTACTACACTTTATTACAATTGGTCTTTTTTATTATTTGTTAAGGTAATTTTTGTTTATTTTTTTCTTCTACATATATGTTATATTTTGTTATATATTTGTAAGTGCCACTCCTTTATAGGAACCTTGTCCTGTCGAGTGGCCAAATTTCTTAAAATTAAAAAAATTAAAAAAATTAAAACAATTGCCGATCGAAAAATCCAATTCTGCATGTAAACCCTTAAAAAGACCTTTCATTTGATGCCAAACACTATAGGTTTTGAAGCACTTTCATTAAAACAATTGCCAATCGATAATATTCCAATTTTGTATGCAAGTCCTTCAAAAGACCTTTCAATTGATACCAAACACGATCGGTTTTGAAGCACTTTCATTAAAACAATTGCCAATCGATAAAATTCCAATTTTGCTGTAAGCCCTTCAAAAGACCTTTCAATTGATACCAAAGACGATGGGTTTTGAAGTACTTTCACAAAAACAATTGACGATCGAAAAGTATTGAATTTTGCACGCGAGCCCTTCAGAAAATCTTTCATTTGATACCAAACACGATAGGTTTTGGAATACTTTAGCTAAAACAATTGCTGATAGAAAAATCCAATTCTGCATATAAGCCCTTAAAAAGACCTTTCATTTGATGCCAAACACTATAGATTTTGAAGTACTTCCATTAAAACAATTGCCAATCGATAATATTCCAATTTTCTATGTAAGCCCTTCAAAAGACCTTTCAATTGATACCGAAGCACTTTCATTAAAACAATTGCCAATCGATAAAATTCCAATTTTGCTTGTAAGCCCTTCAAAAGACTTTTCAATTGATACCAAAGACGATGGGTTTTGAAGCACTTTCACTAAAACAATTGACGATCGAAAAGTATTGAATTATGCACGCGAGCCCTTCAGAAATTCTTTCATTTGATACCAAACACGATAGGTTTTGGAATACTTTGGCTTAAACAATTGCCGATCGAAAAATCCAATTCTGCATGTAAGCCCTTAAAAAAACCTTTCATTTGATGCCAAACATGATAGGTTTTGAAGCACTTTCATTCAAACAATTGCCAGTCGATAATATTCCAATTTTGTATGTAAGCCCTTCAAAAGTCCTTTCAATTGATACCAAACACGCTAGGTTTTGGAATACTTTCATTAAAACAATTGCCAATCGATAAAATTCCAATTTTGCATGCAAGTCCTTAAAAAGACCTTTCATTTGATACCAAACACGATAGGTTTTGAAGCACTTTCTTTAAAACAATTGCCGATCGAAAACATTACAATTTGGCATATGAACTTTAAACATATCTTTTACACAAATTTGATAGCTCTCAATGTCAAAAGTCAATCAATTTTAGTTTTGTACTTCTGGTTTTGCATCAGTTTCCGATCGACAACGAAGCGAGCTCGAGAGCCGAAGTTGTCGAACTGAGCGTAAGGTGCTGCCGCCAGTCGGACAAGTCGCGAAAAACCAAAGTCCGGAGGAACGAAAAATTGATTGAAAAAAATATTATATATTGAAATATAGCTTGTAAAGTAATAATTAATACAAAAATTGTATCTAATACAAACAAGGGTGTTATGTAGTAAATTATCATATGTTTAACATGACTAATTTATCGGTTAATAAAAAGATATATGGAATTGCAATTTTCGAATATTGGCTCAAAGTCTTCGTTACTGTATAAACAGTCAGTGCGTCGCCGTAGGCTGCTAGATCTTGGCGTCGACAACTAACGCCTGTCTTGATCAACATATTAGAATTATCTAGTAGATGATTTCATTCCTTTGTTCTCTAATCTTAAGCTGAGCTTGCATTTCCTTTGTTTATAATAAGTTATAAAAAGAGTAAGAGTGTTAGATAAGTTAGTTCGAAAGCTGCTTCCCGTATGTTATAACTTGGGCTCGTAGCATAAACAGAACACTTAAAGCCTACTTGATAATTTTCTCAACGAATTTAAAAATCTAATTTTCTAGTTTTAGCAAGCAAATATAAATTAACATTTACCAGTGAGATATGATGCCAAACACTGTAACAATCCGAAGACCATAAGTACACATTCGCCTCGAGGGTGGCGGAAAAAAAGGCGAAATAAAATAAATAATGCAAATAAAAATACAGCCGTAACAATGTCTCTATTTCTATTATAAATTCCTTAAAATGTGTGTATATAAGTACAATTAGCGTGTTAATAGTCAAAATTTAGAACCATAAAAATGGGTGTTTTTTTCTTTTACTTTGTGCACAACTGCGCAAAATAAAACTTTCCATCGGTGCCCAAGGTAACGTAAACTTTATTTTGAATGATGCGAGTATAAAAAGTACTTTATCCACTATCATTATATAATATCAAAACTATCTAACTATTTTGAGTGTCGTAATAACACATTTTGCCGCACTAGTGCAATATAGTGAATTCAGGATGGTAGATAAAACTTTATACGATATTCGTGTTGTAAATAATGATTGCCTGACTGTTTTGTACTTTACCTGTCTGTATTTTACGTTATCTGACACTTTTGTACTTTACCTGACTGTTTTGGTAAAAATTTACTTTCCATATTAAAATTGGTCAGAAAAGTAGGCACTTGAGATGGCATTGATTTGACAATATGTATTATTATAATAATTATTTTTTATTATTATTATTATTCTAAGGGCCGAAATATCCACCTCCTAAGAAAATAGCTAATAGTTGTTAGCAAAATAAATTAGTAATTACGAAGATATTTATTTTTACTTTCTTAAACACAAGGAAGTATTGGACTCGTGAAAAAAATTGTTAACGAGATTTTCGCTGAAATACTGGTTTTGAGATCCACTGAATCCGTTTTGATCATTTTCTCAATGATGTTTCTCTCTCGCTCTCTCTCTCTCTCTGTGTGTGTGTATGTGTGTGTGTGTGTGTGTGTGTGTGTGTGTGTATGCGTGTGTCATGAAGATACGAAGAGCTGACTTGATTTTGCATGAAATTGAAAAACCGGTAGAGGAAGTTTACTGGACACACAAAAACAATAAATTCTATTTATTTAAAAAATGTTAGCAAAAATATTTGGAACATAAAATGTTATTTGCAATTTTATAATATATTCCCATAATCATAGTAGCAATAGAAATAAAGTGAATTAGAAGCAAAAAGGCGAAAACTGGGAAAAAATAACGACAAGATCAATGCACCTTTTTGTTCAATTCGTCGAGATTCAAATTCTTGCTTCTGAAATACGCTTAATATTAACACAAAGAATTCTGCGAATAAGTTGGAAATATTTGCATCTTTTGACATACGAAATCTACTAAAAAACTCGATATCATTCTATTTATCAAAACTGTGAGTTTTATTTCCAACATGTAACATTGTGAGGATGTCTAATATTAATTATTTCCAAATTCTCAATTTTATAAAATAAATAAAAATAAATATATCATCATACTATTACCCATTACTGGATGTGGCTCCCTGCCGTAGTAGATCTCGGTAAGTGATATGTTTATGCACGTGAGGTGAGGACGTCTAAACAAGGCCCCCAAAGATGGTAGTGGTGGAGGAGGCTTAGGGGTAATTTGAATGTGGTGAAAATTAATTGTTGACTGTGAGATGATACGCGACTACGCGTCTATCTTCATTTTATTAAATTTATTTGATTATTGCACAATTTTATGATCATAACTATATTTGAATTTTTGTGTAGTTTTTATAAAGAAATCTCGACTGATAAAACAGTTATCAGTGCGTATTGAATTTTAGCGACAGACATGAGTCACCGCCGGCAGCTCATATAAAGATAAGCATTCAGAGATAGTTAGTTATAAATAAACTTCTCGATACAGTGTTTTAAGAATGTTTGCACGTGTATAGGTGCATATGTGTTCCGGATTTTTTGTTCTAGAATCCAGACGTCAACGTAATCTAATAACAAATATTTCCAAGTGATTGTCTCAGTACACGTGTCAACCACATCCGACATCACCGCTCGAGAGGGGGTGAAGCTGAAGTCCACGTGGGGCCCTAGTTTTCCTGGAGGAACGTGAAGGAAATCTTAGAATATTAGTTGTGGATTTTGCTTCAATATTTTTATTTTATATATAAATTGACATGATAATTGAACCATTTGTTTTTTTTTACTAGAAGAATTGAGTAGCTAATGAAATATGTAGCTAATAAATGTATTTATTAGGTAAATGAAATTTATGAGGTAGTGGATATTGAGACGGTACACCAAATATGGTATTATTATTTTTCATGTTTAACAATAGTGTAATCATAGTTAATTTTTTTGAAATAACAAACTCAAAGCTTGTAGTGATCACTAATTTTTTTGGAAATAATTATTGACGCCGAAACTAATCGTCTGGTTGGAAATATAAACAAAACACGAGGCTTACATGTCATAAATTAATACAACGGCCGAGGTTGTGGAAAAACATTAACCGGCATCTGAGAATGTCGAAGGCCAAACGTCAAGTGTCTAGCTAGCCGAGGGTTAACAGGGGCGTATCGACAAATTTGTGTTCCTCGAAGTAAATTATTAGAAACCATCAAATGTAGACTGATACTCTCACCATATCAACAAGAATTAGATAAACTACAAGAATCAATTTAGAAGTACCATCCTGTTATCTTAGTAACCTAAATTAATATTTTATTAATTGCTGATTACAAATAACGAGAAACCAACCCTGTTTTAAATTGTGTTGCAAAGACGATACCTGACAATACGGAAATATTTGTATCCTCTTTCTTTAAGTAGATTTCGCGGTGATTTAGTTTATCCATATTATTATTATTAGCACATTTTGAAGAAATTACATACTCGATGTAACATTTGGTAAAACTACAAGACGTTGTAAAATTAAGAGGGAGTAAAAAGTAAAGCGATCTTGTTCCGTCTCTTTCTCACCCACTAGAGGTAGACTATAGCTTTCTCTGTCGAATTAGAACACAAATCAGAGCATCGGATGCACCACCACCATGGGTAGGAATTCCTTTCAGATTTCAACGAACAAATCAACATGCATGAATTTCACCCCGCCAAGTCACTCCGAATATTTGGGAATTGCACGCAACAAATAAGAGCGAGGTAAACGAGCCTGGAAGAACGGTTCTCTCACTCTGATACAAGCCGAATACTATTTTCTGTCCTTTAGCACGCCAAGATTCGCCAAAAACATGATTAATATTCAACGAATTTCATTGGAAAATTACTGTTTAAACACACGATTTAAGAGATATTTTGGAAAACATTTGATTGGAAAATTACTGTTTTAGAGACAATTTGGAACACTAATTGAGACTTTAAAATCGAACGCTAAGACCGTGTGAAGGCAATTCCGGCAGGAGCGGTGGAAAGCGGGAATTGTTTGTTTAAAGCGCGAGCGAAGCGAGCTTCGCCAAAAACATGATTAATATTCAACGAATAAGAGTAACATAAACAACGGCGTGTTCTCCGAAATATGTTGTGTTTTCTGTTTATCTTAGGAAAATGCCATCTCTGATCACAGTTCAATCAAGGGTCAAGGGGCGGTGCTTACCTGTATAAAACAGGCCGTTTTTGACCAGGAACGGCACCTTGGTTTCGGCCAGGGTCAGCTTCAGTTCAGATGCGAGTTGACTATTCTTGGTTATTGCACGTTCTGTTGGTCATTTTCTTTCTCAAAGTTCAGATGCGACTTGACTACTCTTGGTTGTTGCACGATTTGCGAGATTGGTAATTATCATCATTGTTGATTCCTGCGGTCCAGATGCGAATTGACTAGCCTTAGTTGTTGCACGTTCCGTGGGTTACAAGTCTCACAGTCCAGATGCGACTTGACTACTCTTGGTTGTTGCACGTTCTGTGAGGCCACCGTATTAATTGAAATAGCTCTTTGAGCACATAATAACTACAAGGGCGAAGCCTCACAAGCTTCTAACTCGTAGATCAATGTATTATAACTACAAGAGCAAAGCCTCACAACCTTCTGACTCGTAGATCAATGTATTATTATTACAAGGGCGAAGATTCACGACCTTCTAACTTGTAGAAATTATATCACAATTGACAGGCTTACTAAAGTGCAATAAAGTATTGTGTATTTGGGGACTATTTACCCAGAAATTATCGAGTGATGAATTATTTTCGTCACTGGCATTTTGAGTGAGTAATATTTCCTCACTGACATTTTTTGTATTATTATTGAGTGAGTAATATTTCCTCACTGGCATACTTTTCCTCCGAATGTTACTACGGTGACACTCGTTGGTCATCACAACTTCTCCAGCGAGCCGCTGGCCCGGCAGATCAGCACCACAGAGCCGCCGTCGCCATTCCCGTGAGGTCCACCGACCGACACCCGTAACGGCCAGCCAACGGCCGTCAGACCGCTGCCCGCGCCGTGCCGTTCTTGCTCATGAGAGGGGCTCACTATACCAGCCGTCGCCTGAGGGTGTCCGCCTGACCTCATACACTACATAACTCAGGGAGGAATTGTTTCCTTCCTGGCATCACCCGCCGATTGTCATCACGGTGACAATCGGTCCGACGCCGCTCAGCCTCTTCACACAGATACCCCTACTGTGGGCGATAACCGACTGCCCGCCAAAGCCCAGCTACTCGAGGGTTCAGAGGCACCCTCCGTACGTGTTCGAGGTGCTGAGAGTCTCCCGCCAAATACTGAAACCGCTGTCGTAATGTTACTGCTACTTGACCGATGCTTTATATAAATATATTTGTTTTGTGTCACATTGTCATATTAAATCCAATTTATCATTTCTTGTTTAAAATTCCTCTGCCTGTGTGTTTTCTGTGGTTTTCCCAGGTGTTAGGTGAATGTCGAAGGATTATGTATCTCCACAGCCGAAATAAATTATATTTAATCCGTTACAATGTTTAAATTAAAGAAACTGGTTAAATCAAATAAACACAACGTAAATCAAACACAACGTAACTTAACGGGTCCTAAATAATTTGAAATAATAAATTTTAATACTAGACGATTGCCGCGTCACAATATCTGCAAAAAAATTTATTAGCTAAATAAATTTATTAGGAACTTTAGATATCTTGGCTCTGAAATTTTAAAAAATACATATATTTCTAAAACGCACGATATTTGTACTATAATTATAAAATCTACAACAGGTATTACAATAATTGTATATTATTATGAGTCTATTCTAAGTATTTTTTTAAAAACTACTAAATATCGCGGCGTGTGACTATTCTATTACTAGTGAAAGAATAATTAGGTACAATTTTGCAGAATGTAATCACTCCATAATTGAAAATTATAAATAAAATTATATTACTCTATAATGGTATTAGATTAAATATATTCAGCATGCAGTGTTTCAGAAGTCTTCTTCCAGTTCTCATTTTTATGTCAGATAATTTGTCAAAGCGCACTATCGTATAACAAATATTTTTTGTTTATTTTTTAAAACTAACGAGCAAAAATATTACAAAAAAGTAAAGTTCTAAATTATTGTATACGAAAATTAAATTGGATTTGCCTTTGGCTGATTTTGTATGTTTTACAATGCACACATAATAACACTTTACGTATAAATATTTTTAAATGAACTCAGTTCAAATTCTCGACTAATCGAAACTAAAAACATAATAATTATTAATATTTGCGCATAAGTTATTGCTTATTTATGAAAATATGTAGGTGTTGAAATGGAAAAATAACATGAATAAATAATACGAATTTGCTCAATTTACATTTATATTATTTAGTTACATATGGTACAATTCAAACTTGTGAACAACTAACATTGGTGCCATAGTACCATGTTTATTCAGAAACTACAATGTGCGATAACAATAAAATAATGTACTCCTAATAAATCGTAATATCTAAACTAGCTTAATATCGACTAATCTTCGTAAAGATTATCGATGTACAATAGAATACAGAATGTAAGCTTCATTGTTTGTTATAGGTATTTTAGATGCTGAAAACATTACTAACAATTGTTATAGTGGTAGTAGGTAATACATATTTAAATATTTCAAACTTTATTAATTATCTTTTTAAATATTTGTGAGAAATATAAGTAATGTAATTAAATCATGTGTATACAATTTTGGTTTTTAAAATATTCGAATTAATTCACTGTTTTACAGAAAGTAGAAGGTATTACTAACTATTTATTCATAATTATTACAACAACTGAGTATCTAAAACTATGAAGTGCACTAAAATAGTTAATATAGTATAGTAAAATAACAGTTACATGCCTGTACAAAAGCCACTTCTTAGGCAGTTTTGTACACTATTTTTCTCACAAATGAAAAAAAAACTGCATAATTTTAAATATTATTAATCTCAAATTAGTTGTTGCTGAAATGTCAAATTATATTGATAACTCGAAATTATTATGATATATAATATCTTTATCGCAATTTTTAAAGTAATAGTACCGTATAGATACAACTACTGGTTGTACCTATATTGTGGTAATAGATTCAATGAACTGTTCTGGGATGCTTCAATGACACTCGGTGGGATACATTCTATCCTCATACGAGGGCGGTCCGATAAGAACTGAGCCTCACCGCCAGATAGCACCACTATCACAAGAGCAATTTTGTATCGATTAGAACATTCTCGTAGACAGTTACTGTTAAATTTTCAGTCGAATCGGACTTTGTTTTGTTTTGACCGCGTGTGGAAGCGAGCGTGTCCGCAGATTTGAAAAAAATGGAAAAAGAACAATATCGGTCGGTGATTCGATTCTTGTTTTTGGAAGGGAAATCGCGCAGCGAAATCAAACAACGCTTGGATGCTATGGCGATTATTGGGCATGAGAAAACTGTCGGCGCGATGGGTGCCGCCTTTGCTCACTCCGGACAACAAGCGCATCCATTGACGATGTTTAGGCGCAATCCGAAGAAGTTTCTGCGTCGTTTCGTGACCGTCGACGAAACATGTGTACACTGGTACACACTAGAGACCAAGGAACAGTCGAAACAGTGGACTTCACCCGGCGAACGTGCTCCAAAGAAGGCGGCCGGAAAGATGATGGCCACCGTTTTCTGTGATTCAAAAGGTGTGATCTACATCGACTACCTGGAGAAGGGCAAAACGATCACTATGCCGATTTATTGGGCCGATTCGACGCCGAATTGCAGAAAAACGGCCCCATTTGACGAAGAAAAGAGTGCTCTTTCACCATGCACACACCTCCGCCTTCGCTACGGCCAAATTGATAGAATTAGGCTACGAACTGCTGCCACATTCACCGTATTCTCCGGATTTGGCCCCGTGCGACTTTTTTTTGTTTCCAAATTTGAAAAAGACTCTCGCCGGACAGAAATTTGAGTCGAATGAGGCAGTTATCGCCGCCACGAAGGCCTACTTTGCAGACCTCAAGAAAACGTATTTTCCAGACGGGTTAAAAAAGTTGGATCAAGTGTATCGAACTCAAAGGAGATTATGTCGAAAAATAAATCGCCACTTTTCCAAAATTTTTGTTATTCTTTTGTAGGCTAAGTACTTATCGGACCACCCTCGTATATAAATTACTGTTGTTGTAATCCATATTATATTTTTCAAAGTGATTACGTTTTAACTAATAAAAACGTTATTGATATCATTAACAAACATCAACAAATATGTGCTCACTAGTTCTAACATCAAAACTTCAAACAACAAGCAGTATAAGTGAAATTAGTGCAAAAGCTTGCCGGACATATAGTATCACCAACTGCTCTTTTAAAATTACTAGGATTGAAAAACGGTGGTAATTTATAAAGTGGTAAAATGACCGGTCATATATGAAATTTTTCAATTTTGGGAAAATCAACTCATATCGTTTGTACATCATTTTGATACCAAAAACGTATAAAAATAAAAAAAAAATTGAATATTTGTTCAAGCTTGCAAGACTTGTGCGACTTATTTCAGTCAAAATAAATTTTTAATTATGTTTAACAAAAAATTAAACAAAATTTTATTAAGGTAATAACTTTCAGTTACTAAATTCATGAATTAAAACATAGGCGCCGACTCCGTGGGTGCTCGAGTGCTCAAGTACCAACTATAAAAATTTAAAGGGTGCTGAGCACCCACTATAAAACATTCAAATGAATAAATAACACATTTATTAATTATTTGTAGAGTTTAATTATCTCCACTTAGAAATAGTAAAATCAAGTAATATGTATGTTAATAGTTAAATTTAAATTTAATATTTGAAAATTATATTTAGCTGTAATTAGGTTATAGTAAATAATTTGGGAAAATAAATATCTAACGTCGGCGCTTATGTGGAGCATGTTGCACAGTCTTAGCCTTCTTTATTTTCCTTTTTTCTGCAATATATTCACAGATAAATGTGATAGAAGCTAAAAGAAGTCCAAAAACTAAAATATAGAAGGGCGTCTGCAAATGGTTAATGGATAACGGCTTGTGGTCGTCGTCACTTGTTTCTTTCCTCACTACAAATTTCATATCCTCTTCCCATTTGTAAATTAGACCATTTTCCATTAAACCCATTATAATCTTATTCATTCGGTCCAACAGCGGAAATCCTTTTACTGTGTATATCCTGAAAGTACATAAATTAATTTGAAACATAAAATATAAATTTTGTGCAGATAAAATGTTTATTTATTTTGAGTCTGTTTACAATTCAGTATATATTTCTATTTAAAATAAACCCTTTCGCTATTAATAATAATTGATTCTCTACGATCATATGAAAAGTGATTTATTATGTACTCATTTTCAGTGCAGAAATTGATTCTATTTCGCAAAGAAATAATTAGATTGCATTATTAATCACCACTTCGTTATTAGTTAATTAAATTTCTCCTTCCTATAATTTCAACCTTCAACATTTAAAGAATGATTCGCCATTCTTGGTTAAATCGTTCATATATATATATATATATATATATATATATGGGACATTATTTATCAAACCAGCCACCTCCCGCGTACATTTCAATTTTTGACATAAAAGGTCTCTAAAGGGCTCAAAATTTTCCTTGGACTATCTATTTTTTGATACCGTGTGGTGTTTTTTGAAATTCCAAAATGGCGGCCTAAAACTGGCTCATGTATCAAGAGTAGACATAAAAAAATTAACAAATGTGCCAAAAAAAATAAGATGGGTAATTGATTTTAAACTTATTGCTTAAGAGTTTTTGGGTCACTAATTACGAATCTGTTATCAAAATTTCAGAATTTCAAAATGGCGGTTATAAAATGGCGACTACAAATATAAAAATACTTGAAAACAATAGAATTTATCTAAAATTTGTTACTCAGAGGTTTTTGGAGCCGCTAATTATGAATTCATTATCAAAATAAACCAAAATTCAAGTGAGGGTATGTTGAGGAGGGAGGAGGCATCCTATATATATTTATATATATCCCTTAATATTGTATAGATTTTCTTGTGATAACAAATTGAATAATTTTTTTTTATTGTCATTGAAAGTTATGTCATGACTTATAATAATATATTTTTTTTTATTATTTTCTACAATTCTGAATATTGTTTGTTTTAGAAAAATATGCATGAGGTTCATATCAATAACACTGAATATTTAAGATATATATATATATATATATATATATATATATATATATATATATATATATATATATATATATATATATATATATATAGAAAAAAAGTTTCTATAATTCACGAAATGGGCACTTTGCTTACTACTGTGCTTTTAACTGAATCATCATTTAAGATAAATGTCGTATTTATTACCAGAAAGCACACTAATATGAACATCCAGTTCTAATTTATATAAATAACACTTTAAGAACAAATATATTAAATAATTTTTCAAACATGATCCAACATTTATAATGAAATATTAGCTTTTCTTATGAATTTTTGTTCTTTAGTTTCCTATCTATTACAATATAAGAGAATTAAACATATTTTTATTACTCATATTTTAAATTACTTAGTTAGATATTACTAAAGCTTAAACGATGAAAACATTTTTTAAAAGAATAACAATATATCTCTATAACTTATGTCAGTATATAATAATCATTCCATGAAGTCATTATCTAGCTTGATTGGTTGTTTTTGAAAATACTTCGTGTATATACAAGTAATAATTTTTTTCATTACTTTGTATACTATTTAGCACAACACAAAACTTCACTGTTTTCAGGTTTATATATTTAAATTTTCATTTAAATTCATTTAAAATCGACTCGGAGTTTCTTATGAGGATGACAAATAAATTAATAAACATCACGAACTATTAACTTTAAGATTACAGAAACTACATTTTTATGAATGGCAAGTTATACATTTAAAATTCGTACGTCACGCCGGGCGGAGATGGCAGGAAACTAAACAGAAAGAGATATCTCGCATTAGTGAGAGATGTCTCTTTCTTTTGATTCCATTCCACCTCTTCCCGACGTGTCATCAATTGTATAACTCGCCATTGATATTCCAAGCCAAAATCCTTCTTAATTGTACTAAATACATAGGTATTCAAATCCTTATTAGTTCTTTTGCTATATTTATTGAAACTACCTTTTAGAAAGTAATAATAATTTATTTATGTACTTATTTATGTTACTCTATAAAACAGGAACTTAATTCCATTTATAGTACGGAGTCCGGATTCACGGAACATCAGTGTAATAGTTCATATATTTTTAGCTTAAAGGGAATTCGAACTCGGGATCTCCAAATTCGAATGTCGTAACGCTACCACACCACCGTATTACCGGATTTACTTACTATCCAGAAAATGTTTTTTTTATAATAAACATTAGTTTATATTACGTCGTTGAATAATATATATAATGGATGAATACGATTTTGTACTATTAACATGCAAAGAGATTTAATCCAATTTCAAATTACAGTTTTATATATATATATATATATATAAAACTATAATTTGAAATTGGATTAAATCTCTTTGCATGTTAATAGTACAAAATCGTATTCATCCATTCCCATTCCAATACTCAAAAATATATGTAAACATAGTAAATTTAATTGATGTTATTTTATTGATGAAATCTATTTTAATAAGCACATATTTCATTACTCGTACATAAAGTCATAAACATCTATTTTATATATATATATATATATATATATATATATATATATATATATATATATATATATATATATATATATATATATATATATATATATATATATATGCAGGGTGGTGAACGCAACTCTCGAACATAGGGATTTAACATGTAAAATCACAATTTTGTAATTTCCTGCTTCCCTAATTATTTTAAACAAAAAAGCTTCGAATGGATGTTTATGACTTTATGTACGAGTAATGAAATATGTGCTTATTAAAATAGATTTCATCAATAAAATAACATCAATTAAATTTACTATGTTTACATATATTTTTGAGTATTGGAATGGGATGAATGAATACGATTTTGTACTATTAACATGCAAAGAGATTTAATCCAATTTCAAATTACAGTAATAAGGACTTTATAAAATAAAATCTTAATTGACAATTGTCAAATGAGATCTTTTATATGACTAAGAGGTGATATTATATTATTTACAAATCAAGATTTTAATCCCCCTTCTTATATTCGCAATTACACACAAATTAATCGTCAAACATGAGAAGATAACAATAACGTATATTTCTTATAACTCAAAAAAATGTTCACATGCGAGTATTGAAACCATGGTTTCATTCGTATCCGGTAATTTAACTAGATTGGAATGAACTAATCCAAATCTTGAACTCTACTGTTTATATGCAATTACAGTATTAAAATAGGATTCAATTAGGATAAAATACAGCGGAGTCATAGTATTTTTATATTAAATAAAATATTATTATAAAAGATTATTCGGAATTCAGTCAATTTTTTAAATTTTTTTATTTCGTCAGCGTTTCGGCAGACAATTCAGTATTCGTCAGGACAAAATAAATGATAATTATAGAACAATCTATATAAATAAATTTTTAATAATGATTTAAATAAAATGAATTAAATAGATAAATATATAGATATATCTTTTTTAAATATATATGACGTAAAATATATGATAATGAACTAAAACGGATTGAAAAAATTGACGTATGCTAACTATATAAAATTTTAATTACAAATTTTATACAGTTAGCATACGTAAATTTTTTCAATTTATAGATATATATTTAAAAAAAAATTAATTAAACAGATAAATATATAGATATATATTTTTTAAAATATATGTAACGTAAAATATACCTAAATGAAATAACGGATTTTTTATTTAAAAAATTGAATTAATGAACGTATGCTAATTGTATAAAATATGTAATTAAAAATTTTATACAGTTAGCATACGTGAATTTTTTCAATTTATAGATATATATTTACAAAAAATTGAATTAAACAGATAAATATATAGATATATATTTTTTTAAATATATGTAACGTAAAATATACGTAAATGAAATAACGGATTTTTATTTAAAAAATTGAATTAATGAACGTATGCTAATTGTATAAAATATGTAATTAAAAATTTTATACAGTTAGCATACGTGAATTTTTTCAATTTATAGATATATATTTAAAAAAAATTGAATTAAACAGATAAATATATAGATATATGTATATTTTTTAAAATATATATAACGTAAAATATACGTAAATGAAATAACGGATTTTTTATTTAAAAAATTGAATTAATGGACGTATGCTAATTGTATAAAATATATAATTAAAAATTTTATACAGTTAGCATAAGTAATTTTTTTTTAATTTTTTAAATTATAAATCCCTTTTATTTTATTTATATATATTTTACGTTAAATATATTTAAATATATATATATATATATATCTATATATTTATCTGTTTAATTCAATTTATTTAAATATTATTAATATATATATTATATATATATATATATATAATATATATATATATATATATATATATATATATATATATATATATATATATATATATAGTGTGTCCATCCAAACTCCGAACATAGGCTTATACGAGTAACATGTGATATCAGCTTTTTGGTGCGCGTTGCTTACCAATTAATTTTACAGTAAAATACTTCAAATAAAAGTTGTAGAGAATAAAATTACAAATTCAATTTTTATATTTCATCAAATCGCACAGCTATCCATGAACAAATTAAAACAAAACGTGAACGATTTCTCAAACGAAGAAAAGCTGCAGATATTAAAATGGACCTATAGTGGTGAGAGTTACAGAAAAATTAGGGATTTAATTTCTGTTATTTAGCTCCATCCCAGTATTTCAACAATTCAATACTTCATAACAAATTTCGATGAAACTGGAACATTTCACCATACAATTCAAAAGTGGATTGTGAAACATAGAAACGAAGAAGAAGTTTTAGCACTAATTCAAAATAATCCAAATTTGAGCGTGTGGGAAATAGAAGTAGAATTAGGAGTCACATACAAAATATCTAAAGTAACCGAAAATTGTTTCTAGTATAAATGTCAGTTTGAAATTCCAAACAGTCATTTTACTGCCATCTAGTGTAATAATAGGTAAATGCGCTGTTTACAGTGTCATCTCTCTTTGCAACCAGTAACACAACTTACACCTGTCCCCCCACCAAACGCTTCTATAATCAACGAATCCCATTTAGCTTTCAATCCTCTGTTAGGAGTCAGTAGAACAATAATATTTTTTTCTACAATTGCCAAAAATCATGACTTTTTACCTCGCTATGGATACGCGAAATTTGTGTTTTTTCATTAAAATGTGAAATTTTTTAATCTTTGACACTAAAAAAAAATTATCAAATATTTTCACGTTTTCTTGGATACCGCACAACAAATTTGTATTATTTTTTCCTTTCAATTTACTTAAATAAATTAATAAGTATTAAAGTTTTTTTTGACACTTGTAGAAAAAATGTTTGTATTTAGTGGGCAAAATTCGTGTTTTTTGCGTTCGAATGACATTTTTGTCTCGACCAACAAAAAAACACTCATTTCGCGCATTTAATACAATTTTGTAACAAAATTTGTAGATTTAAGAAATTTGAAATAGTGGAGGAAGCTTTTTGGATAACAATGTTCTAATTTAACTTCGCCAGTATTGCACTGAGCTTCCTGGTTCTGTTTTATATGCTTTCCCCTAAAGCAAGTTCGGAATTTCTTGGGTCTTCCTCGTTCTTTTCTGATGACACCAACTTCGTTAGGTTCTTGTCTATCAATATCTGGTTCGAAGTTTTCAATTGGTATCATTTCTATTTCTGCTACACGACGATCTTGACTATTTGTTTCAGCATTGTTTTCTGAGTTTTCAATTTCTTGAAAAAAATCTTCAAAATTATTAATTTTAGTATCAGATACACTTACAAATTTCACGTCCCGTGAAATTACTATCCTTTTCTGCTCTAGAAGTCAAATTCTGTATCCTTTGTTGATATCAGAATAGCCCACAAAAATCTCTTTCTTTGATCGTGGTTCAAACTTCCCTCCATTTGGTTCGGTGTTTAAAATAGAAATCCTACTGCCGAATTTTTTTAATTTGATACATCTGGTTTTCTTTCCGTCCAAGCTTCAAACAATGTCATTCCTTCCAAGCTTTTTGTTGGACAACGATTTCGTATATAATTTGCAGTTGAAATCGACTCGGCCCAAAAAGATGATGGCAGACCCGATTGCATAAGTAAACACCTAGCTGTATCCAAAAGTGTGCGATTTTTTCGTTCCGTAACCCCGTTCTGTTCTATATTAGATGGTACTAAAAATCTTCTAGTAATTCCCTTGTTTTTAAGATAATTGTCAAATTCATTATTTCTGTATTCCGTCCCGTTGTCAGATTGTAGACATTTATTTGTTTTTCTTTTTGATTTTCGACAAGACTTTTAAATTCTTTAAATGCAGCGAGAGCTTCATTCTTCGACTTCATAAAACGAACTTCGCACCATCTAAAATGATCATCGATGAATGTGATGAGGTATTTTGATTTCTCGTGCGACATCACCCTCATCGCAGAGTGTACAATTTCTAGCAGTCGTCGCGTAATTCAATGCCACAACGAAAATCTCTAGTAAATTGTATAATAACATGATTTCGTGAAGATCAGGATTGATATTGACTCATAAATGAGAGCGTCGTAACACTAGGCCTGTTCGGCTATCGTGCTTGCAGATCGTTGAGCTGGAATGAACCTGGAAGATCGTGAGCACTAGGCCTATTCGGCTGTCGTGCGTACAAGTCGTCGTGCGAATGTGGTCAGTGTACTAGGCCTGTTCGGCTGTCGTAGGTTGACTGATGCTACTGCTCGCGCGGTCTTGTTTTATAGCTGAGCGCTGCGTCTGGTGGAGGTTGTGCTCAGCGCTCATTGGCCGGCTCGCGCTGCGTCTGGTGGGGATTATGCTCCGCGCTCATTGGCCGGCTCGCTCTACGTCTGGTGGGGATTATGCTCCGCGCTCATTGGCCGGCTTGCGTTGCGTCTGGTGGGGGTTATGCTCAGCGCTCATTGGATGGTTTGCGCTGCGTTATTATTGGCTTATGCATGATATGCAAAGTGCGCCGCTACAATATCAAAAATTTCATTTAATTTATCAACTGCATCAAAAAAAATATTTGTGTACTCATAACGCCATCACCTTCTATCATTCGTTGCAAAGTGAGCTGCTATAGCAATGTGGCTTTCCTAGCTTGACCTTTAGATTGATAAATAGATTCCAACTTTAACCAAACCTCACGTGAAGTTAACAGCCTCTTGATTTGCTTCAATCGGATGGATTAATTGACAGTATGATATCCGACTTCGCTCTACTATCATTTTTGGTCCACAATAGTATAGCTGCTTCTGATTCCGGGTTTCGAGTAATTGAAGTTGGTTTCACGCTCTCCCCAGTCACGTAACCCCAAGCGTCATTTTTTACTAGCAGCGCTTCAATCTGAATTTTTCAAGTATCATAATTATTTTTATTTAACGTTTCAATACGTCCCAGACTAGCAGTATTCATTTTCTATTTAGTTTATTTGAACGTCACGTTGCTTTATTTCTGGGTATCTGAGCCCATAACTTTTTAGATATATTATAGTGGAAGATGGTAATTGAAATAAAACAAAACAACGCAACGTTTTAATAAGAATAATATTACGCAACCATAGATGAGACCTATTTATGTCAATTAATTTATTTACAAAACATTATATATTGGTTTATATTATAAGTCAATAGGAACAAATTGACTTTTCATGGCAGGACATGATCACGTATCATTATTACCAATAAAGCTCTCCCATATGCAGCAAATTGCAAAAGAATTTTAGGACGATTATATAAAGAAACTCGGGCAGACGCAAGTAAACATTCGCTTCGCGCAATAAACTTATCAGCAAAAGAACATGTGTTATCAAAACATAAAGAGCGTACCGATGTTAAAATAAATGTACCGGTTAATAAAGATAATAAATATAATATGGCATTTAAACCGCGAGAGAAAACATCAACAACTGCATCCGTTTTAGATAAAAACCCTGATGAAAAATTAACTACTGCTCGACGCTATCCAAAAATGCAAGATCGATGCTATAATTGCGGAGATACTAGGCACGTTTCTAAGATTGTTGAAAACCAAAACAAGATTTTTGCTATCGCTGAGTAACATAAAAATTGGTCTTTAAACGAGCCCGACAGAGGTAGCAGAAACTGTAAAAAAATAAGTATTTCGTGTGTCAAAAACATCAATAATAAAACTATAAGGCAAATTGCACTAGCCCTAAACGATAAAATAGGTACTTTTTTGATTGACTTTGGAGCAGTAGGTTCGCCGAGCCTATAACTGACATATCAGGTAATACCATTTCGCATTTGCAGAGCTAGTTGCAGAATTAAACAAAATCTCATTGTTGTTTCAGATGACTTATGTTTTGAATCTGATGGACTCTTAGGAGCTGACTTTTGATCGCAACATGAAGTAATTGTAAATTTCGCTAAAGATAGTTTATCATTTTATTACGCGACTAATTCTTTGATGAATGTTGATGACACTTCAAACATAATTTTAAATACGGATATTTCAGAGGCTAAACCAGTGCGAGTAGTTAGAGGTCAAGAAAATGTAGTTCGCGTAGTTAAGAAATTAGTTATTTCGCCACGTAATTAAGTAGTTTGTAACGCACACGTGAGTGCACGCATTGAACCTGGTTCATGTATTATTGAACCACAGGTAGGTATTGTAATAAGTACTTAATTTATCAAAAACGCTGAGTCAGTACGAAATACTATCGCTTTTGTTTCGCAGAATTTTGAAATGTAGTAATTGAGCGCGACTTCTCCATACCCAACTTTCAGGAAACGCTTGATTAACTTGACAAATAGCGCGCTTTACAACGCTTGATCTGGGGTACTGGCAAGTAGAAGTAGATCCGTATATTTAAAGACATTTTTCGCTTGAAAATATGTACGCCTGAAGTAGAATAAATATTCGAAAAAAACAAATTGAAAATGTAAATATTTATAACGTTCTTAACGTTTTGCCATACATCCTTTCTAAATTCCATGAATGAGATCCTGTTGAAATATTGATTAACCTTTCTAACGTCGAACCCGTGCCTGACGGACGAAGCAACGTCATCGCCACTTCAGAAGTTGAATCTACCAACACCGTAAGCTGAAAGCTGCACGTCTACCAACACCGCAGTTCTCATCATCCACAAATGAGTCAACGCCGCCGTCGCTATTAAATGCGTAGTCGCAACAACCATGGATTCGCAGTGGGTGTATTTAGAATGCGCAAAGTTCCAGTTCCTGTTATTCTTCGTAGTAACACCACGTCACAGCATCGACGACGTAAATCTAATTGGGTACGATTGTGAAGATAAAGATACAGAGTTTACGTAAGTGTCGTTAGTGAATGTGAAGTCGTATCTTGATCCTCGCAATAATTCGTTTGTTTACAATAAAAAGTGCCGTTGCAGAAGGGTTTATCGTTTTAGAAAATTAGACTTATCTGGATGAAAATTAGGCGTTGTTGCCGAATTAAATTTAAATGTTAGAAGTAAAATTATCAGGAACATTTAGAAAATGAAGGTCGTTGTCATGGGGTAAAATTTATTCAACACGGTATTAATTATGAAAATGTAGTTGTTATTGCTGCCATAACGATTAAATTATTTGATTTTGAAACTTTGTCAAACATAGAAGAAAATAAATTAAATTTATGAATTCGTACCGTTTGTAGTTATTGGAGAAATTATTGTTTAGATGAATCTCTTGGAGAAGTTGGTTTGAGCCGCACACAGCGAATGTCAACGTTCTAAAACTGCTTAAGATGTATATATTAAATAAAGATAACGCAAAAAATTCTCACTATCAAATCGCATGGTGATATTCCAACGCTGTAACATATAATATTTATTGTGGAACAAACAGATATTGTCTTTGCTGATGTTGATAGTTCAGCTAATAATATTACAGTACCAGGCCAGATTATTAATCCAGCAATTATTTTACGCCAACCTATATAATAATTTGACCAGTACTGACCTATCGTAATTGACGCTATGTTATTGTTAAGATATTTACTTTTGTTATCGTATGATGTGTTATTCTTTTTTTATCGTATTAGTATTATTATTGTAATTATTCATTGATATGTGCAGAGTTTAAATTGGACATGAAACTGCATTCTTAATTCTTTCTCCCTTTGGACTACAATTTTATCTAATTTTTAGTTAAAATTTTATCTAAATGGGGGGATGATGTAACAGTGCGGTATGTGGACCGGTAATTCTCAGTAAGAATTATTCTTCACGGGGTAGTAAGGCGTGATCACCGATCCACATGCAAAAGTGCAGTAGTCGAGGGTTGTTCGTGATGATTGACGGAAGTCAATCGTCAGCTGTTTGTATTAGTAGATAGTAGTTTATTTAGTGTATTATCAAGTTTCTTTTAGTTTATTCTTTTTGTATAATTAAGTTTTACTTTCACTTAAAAGAGGATTATGCGCGTTTAAAGTTTAACTTTTAATCGAACAACATGATAACAATAATTAATAAAGAAGACATAGCAAAGGTCTGGCACGGGTGAGTACCAATACCCATTACGCTCCCACTCTCAATCCGCAAAAAGTACATGTGGGGTTTTCCTCGACCTTTCTTCCTCCCTTACATCTACCTGATTACACGATCATATAATCTATTTTGCTAAGTGCAGGGCTAATCATCACAACGGGTAGACGTAGAGGCTCGCCGTAAACTACTTCGGCTGCAGATTATTTAATGTCTTCTTTGAATGCACTTCTAATGTCAAGCAAAACGATGGGCAAAGTTTGCAGCCAGATAGAACTTGAGTGCCACATGAAAGCTGTCTTTAGTTATCTATGAAAATACTCTATCACGCCGGTAGCGCAAGGATGATAGCTTGTAGTACGGGAGCGATCAGAACCAGAGCAACTTTCTAATGCTTTGAAGAATCGGGGCTCAAACTGGTGTCATCAGTGGTTATACGAATTGGGTCATCAAATCGTAAAATCTGACCGACAAATAGAGTTTCTGCAACCACCTCTGCGATAATGCTTTCCAGTGGCCCAAGCTTCTGGCTAACGGGTGAATAGGTCGATGGCGGTCAAGCAATAACGATATGACCCTTCATTAGGTAAAAGACCTATAATGTCCAGGTGCACATGACAAAAATGGACTGGCGGTGTTATAAAATGTCCCAATGGTGACTTGACGTGCCGAGTAATTTTTTTACAATGACGCTGATGCAGGATCGAGACCAAATATGGCAATCACGTTGAATATAGGGTCATACATAACGTTCGGAAATTAATCGTGCGGATGCACGGATACCAGGATGGCTGAGGTTATACAATAACTTGAATACTTGGCAGCATAGTGGAACAGGAACGAAAGGTCTGGGGTGAGGCGTGGACGTGTCACAGTAGAGAGCAACATCGGAGCCCGGTATTTGAATACGTTGTAGTTGGAATGTGGAGTCACTATCACGAAGGCGGCGGAGTTCGGAATCGTCTTTTTGAGATTCAACTAATTCCAAAAGGTCTATCGTAGCTGGAGAAATGCGCTGCGCTGCTGATATGTTGAATATCTATCATAAACTGCGCGATGAGTGAGAGTTAAATCAGTTGTATTGGAGGCAACTTTTCTCGGCGTTGTAGAAAAGCATAAGTCAATGGCTTATGATCCGTAAATATAGTGCAGTGATGAGCTTCCAGAATGTAACGAAAATGCTGTACTATCTCATAGACAGCAAGGAGTTTTCCACTCACTTTCCATGGCGGTCTGCTTCTCGGTCTTTTTGGCAAATAAAACGAAAGCCAACGGTTTACAAGTATTGTGCAAGCATATTAATTGAATCATGAACGTGAACCCACACAGCCAGCGGTAGCTCTGCAGTTAATTACTCGTTTCTGTGGTCTGGGTTAAACATATTTTTTTTAATTCATATCAAACTGTGTAATTTTTCATTTATTAAATGATGGTGGCAGTGTTATCTTCATAACTTTTTTTTGGGGTCAGTTATTCTTAAAATTATAACTTTTTGCAATATTCATTCTATTATTAACAGAGTAGTGTCTCAGCGTGTTGTGAGTCTAATTGATCTGCATACTTTTGCTGATAATTGACCACATACTGGGTGTTGTTCTTATTCTGGGTATTCAAATTCATTTCCTAGTAACATTTCGATAAAATGGCTTCTAACTATCATAGACTTATTACTTGTACAATCTGTAAAAATACTTATAACATTGATTGCGTGGACATCACCGCCACTGAAGCAAGAAGAATAAACACAGTAAAGCTAGGTCTGACATTTAATTGTATAATTGCGAAAGTATTTACTGCGATGTTGCTAGTTTAAAAACACTAATAATTGATCTTAAAAATGACGTATTGTCTATAAAAAAACAATGCGAGGAGTAATTTCCTATTAAGCAGTCATCTCTATTAATGACTGAGACAATTATTAATGAAGTATATGAACGTGAAAAATGATCTCGTAACTTAATGATTTTCAAGTTTAGTGAAAATAGCGCCTTTAAAAAGCAACAGTTTACTGAAGACTCAAACTTGATTAATGAACTTCTGGCTGATTGTGAACGGGAAATTGAATCTTCTAATTTAAATCTTATTCGCCTTGGTCGGTTTGACCCCACTAAAACTGTTCCGCGTCCCATTAGTACATTTAGCTTCTTCGGAAATTATATCCAAATTTTTTAACAAATTTAAATCTGTGAAATCTAATGACAAATGGAAAAATATATCAGTCGCAAGAGATCGAACTCGTATGCAAATATATTATTTCCATTCTATTAAAAAAGAGTTAACTGAACGTAGTGCTAAAGGAGAAAATAACTTAATTAAATATGTTAACAATACTCCGGAAATTGTGTCGGAAAACTAATTTGCCCCAACGGCAATCAAATTAATCTTAATTTATATTATCAAAATTGTAGGGGATTAAATACTAAAACCAATATATTCTATGCAAATTGTTGCTCTCAGTCTTGTGATGTCATAATAATAACTGAAAGTTGGATTCAAATGTCAGTTTCTAATTTATGTAGAACTAATTATAACGTTGTTCGACATGATCGGAACATTGTTGATGTCAATAAATCTAAAGGTGATGGAGTTCTTATTGCATTCGCTAATTTCGTAAATTTTAAGATTATAGATGCATCATTTCTCAATGGTATTTGTGTCCAAATTAATTTCATTGCCTGTAATTGCTATTTAGATAACTATCAGGTTATAATTTGCGCAATTTACATTCCCACTGATTTACGTGCTACTTATTTTGAACAGTTCTTTGAATCTCTAGAAGATCTTTTTAATAATCAAAAAGTAATATTTGTTGGTGACTTCAACGTTCCTATCTTTAATAACATATCTAGTAATTCACAAAAGAAAACTTGTCTTTCAAATTTTTGTAGTTTTCTAAATCTACAAAATTATAATAAAACGTACAACGCCTTCAATAAACAGTTAGAATTTTGTGATGTATCAATTACAGTTGACAAAGCGCATTATCCGCTAGTACACGAAGATGATTATCACCCTACATTAACATTTAATTTTACTATCTCTCAATCTAAGCAGTCAAAGTTTTTTTCGAGCAATAATGTACGGTATAATTTCCGTAAGGCTAATTTCTACCAGCTTTATGATGATCTCTGCACATTTGATTGGTCCTGTCTCAATGATTTCAATAATGTGGATGATGCTGTCAGTAGGTTCTATGAATTTATCTATGATATTATCAATATATGTGTTCCCAAGTCAAGGGTTGTTACCACAAATTTTCCAGTTTGGTTCACACCAGAAATTAAATTTCATATAAAAACTAAGGAATACTATAGAATAAAATCTGGTGTGATCACCATACGACTTTCTTATACATAGCATATTTAATATTTAGAATATATGAATGTTATTTAATATTATTAAACATGTAATTTAGTTTTTCAGTAATTCAGCATTTATCTGTTTGAAACATAGAAAATATCAAATTTGTTTACGTATAATTTTTTAGTAATATTGACTACTTTTTGTCTAACTTTACTGATGAGGCCTGTACAGGAAGTCCGTTTTTCAAGAACCGTGAGATACGAAGTCGGTTAAATTGAGGCAAAGTTGCCAAATTAGTTGACCATTTTAATGATGTATTTGTTTTTCCGAAAAAAGACATAGATAACTAGATAAAGCGAAAATTTAAATTTATGTTTTTTGTTTCAATTGCTACTATGATTATTGAAATATATTATTACATATAAAAATTAGTTTTTCTCAAAATTACACGCATATACAGGAAAATTGCAAATAACATTTTTATTTGAAACTTTTTTTCGTAATGATTCCATTTTTGAAATAAATGGAATTTATTGGTTTGTGTGTCCAATAAACTTCCTCTTCCTCTTCCGGTTTCTCAATGTCATTCAAAATCAACTCAGCTCTTCATATTGTTATGAAACTTATATAGATCAAGTTTCGTTAACAAATCTTATCTCGTTCATTAAATATTTCTCACTCGGACACACACACACACACAAACGCACACACGCACACATACACATACACACACACATTTTTGAGAAAATCATAAAAACGGATTCAGTGGACTTTAAAACACGTATTTTCACGAAAATCTCGTCGACGATTTTTTTCACGATTCCAATACTTCCTCATACTGTATATAAGAAAGTAAAAACGGCTAAAGTGCAAGGATGTTCACTACTTAAACGAATTAAGGCAACTAATAAACTATACTTGGAAAGGATTGAAGCTAATATCAAAATTAATCCTTCTGAAAATTTCTTTATATCAAACAGGGATCTACTCGCATCATTGCCATTCTTACAGACGATATAACTGAATACAATACACCAAAAGAAATTGTCGATGCATTCGCAACATATTTTTACACCTTCTTTCAGTCTAGTTCTCTTTCAGATCCTGCTGAAGATTGTTCGTTCCATTTGCCTTTCAATATAAGTAATATTCAACAAAATGATCTTATTTATATAATGCCGCATTTCCCAAATAAAACCTCTGCAGAAGAAGACCAAATACCCTGTTATGTAGTTAAAGACTGACGTTCAGCATTAGCCAGCCCTCTATCTATCATTATCAATTTAGCTATAAAAACATATCAATTTTCCAACAGATAGAAAAAAACTATCGTCATACCTGTCCATAAAAAAGATGATAAATCTTCAATTAAAAATTATAGGCCTGTCTCTTTATTAAATAGCTTTGCAAAGGTATTCGTTAAACTTCTTTACAACTGTATTTTTGTTAACACTAAGTCATTAATCTCGACATATCAACATAGTTTTAAGAGAGGTAGATCCACTACAACTAATTTGGCTTCTTTCACTCAATACGTATCAGAAGTTCTTGATGTTCGCGGATAAGTGGATACTGTGTATACTGATTTTTTCCGGGCATTTGACTCAATTCATCATGGTTTATTACTTCAAAAAATCTGTAACTTTGGCGCATCTCCTACCTTAGTCAACATCCTTCAGTCTTATCTAGCAGGCCGTATTAACTATGTTCATTACAATGGTTTCTTCTCGTTTCAATATATTCCAACGTCTGGGGTACCCCAAAGATCTAATTTAGGATCACTCTTGTTTCTTTTATTCATTAATGAACTCCTTCAGTTATTCACTTGCCGTGTTCTTGATTTTGCTGACGATATAAAAAAAATTCAGGAAATTAATACACGAAGTGAGGCCGAATTGTTGCAGGAAAATATTGACTCAATGGTTACTTGGTGTGATAATAACAAACTGTTTCTGAATCCCAATAAATGCTGCCCTGTCTCATATACTCGTCGTAAGAATCCCATGACATTTCAATATAATATTAACAACACTGTCCTAAGAAAGTCAGAATTGACCAAAGATCTAGGTGTAATTTTCTCATCTAATTTAAAATTTACGGAACACACGAATGATATTTGCAATTCTGAAAGCAACATTCTCGGCTTTATCAATTACTAAACCCTTCACTGATATTTCAACTTTAAAAATGTTATACTGTGCTTTCGTTATAGCCAAATTGGAATACGCACTCCTTATTTGGTATCCCTTATATGAGTATCTGTCATCAGCTCTCAATTGTAGACACCGCCGTTTCCTAAAATGTCTGTCTTTCAGAATGGATGGCAAATACCCTGAACGTGATATTAATAATAACATCTTACTGCAACGTCACAAAATATGTACCTTGTTTAACTGCGAGAAGAAAAATACAGACTGCAAAGTTTTTATTGATGTTATTAAATAATAAAATTGATTGCCAATACTTATTGTCATGTATCTCTCTGCAAGTTCTTAGAACCAGTTGTAGATATTCCAGGACATTTTATCTGCCTACGCCAAACACGGATATCCTCGGTATGTCTTCGATTCACGTGATGTGCCGCAATGCAGAAGACGCGTATCAGCACATATTTTTGTAATTCGTTTTACCATATATTGTAGAAATTTAATGTATTTTTGTATTTTTTCACTGTATTTATTTACTTTACTTTATTGATATTGATATTTTTTATGTTTCTCTGTAATTGGATTCTGTTGGGAATAAATCGTATTATTATTATTATTATTGTCAGTGAACTGCATCAGACATGATCCGACAGAGACATAAGATGTATCATTGAATAGTCCAAATGGGTGTGTGTCAGAGAGGGCTGCTTTGCAAGCTACGAAAGTCTGCTTCAGGTGAGGCGTTCGTAGAATTGGATTTTAACCACGGAGATCAGCTGCTATGTTGTGAAGTGGAGTTTGATATTTGGCTGCTAATGGCAGAAAACGGCGGTAAAAGTTTATAAAGTCCAAAAAAAATAATTTTGCAGTGTTCGGCAGTGAGTAGTTTTGCAGAGAAGAAATGCAATCAGATAATGGGCGGGTGCCCTTAGATGACAATTCATAACACAAAAAAGTCACTATAGAAGTTCCCAGTACGCTCTTGCGATTGTTCAAAAGGAGTCCATAGTTATAGAGACGTTGAAAAAGTAGATGTAGATACTCTTTATGGTGTGCAGCGTTCTCTAAGTACAGTAGGATGTAGTTTATATACATTTTTATTTAGAAATTCTTCAATAACTGTTGCTGTTGATATTATACCTGAAATGCATCTCCTAAAGAAAATTGACGTACTTTCATATGTTTGTCGGCAGGTGCCAGAAACTAAAATAATTTCTTGAAAAAAATGTTACAAAAACAAAATATCTTTGTTTGTACTGTCAATAAAAGATCATATCAAGCGAGCAATCCTAGGCGTCTCAGTCGTAACGTTTGTGTTTTTCACCAGATCTCACTCCGACGGCGTCCGAGCGAAAAATCCAAGACGTGCGCCGCGGTGACCGTTGCGCATTTAGCGAAGTCAACCGCGTCCGGTGCCTGTTACCATCATTTTTGTGTACTCACTCAGCCGCGATACTCCGCACGTTATCAGCCATAACTCAGGTACCCTGTCGAAATCTTCAAAGCGGATTTCACTTTTGTCATCAACACACCGTCCGTCTTCTCCGAACACCCAGCGTCGCGATACTAAGCGTCGGTTTCCAAAAAAGTTGGAAAATCACTAACCGCGATTCGACACTACTAACCAGCCGCTACTTAGTGGACCCCACCGCCGCGACGCCCAACGTCGGTTTTTCGACAAACCCCGGTTTCGCGCTCTACGTACTCGCGGACACCCAGGCAGACGATTACGACCATTCCCCAGGTCATATCAGCGTCGCGATGCCCAGCTTCGATCACAGAAACCGGGTGGAATAAATTTTTACGGGTTTGCCGACCTCCGTCAAACTTGCCTTTCAGTGTACCAGCAAGTTTTCATTCAATAAAAAGCACCAGCAAGTTATTTTCACCATTCTTGTTCGTTTTATTTTATTTTTCGCACCTGATCCACATTCTCCAAACCTGCTATCTGATACCGTCGGCTCCCGAGCAACGAACGGCATTTGTCGCCGAGTTAGCAAAGAACTCGTCACAACCTTTAAGCCCATATCACATATTTTTTCTCTTTTGCTGTAGCAGAGTGCCACACCCAGTATTAATATAACAAGCAACACGGAAGGTACATATGTCTTAACATCCTCCGCATACGTCTCGGCATATTACAACTTCCTCGTATGTAAATATATATTTACATTTCCTGTTACTTAAATAACTATTGGCATTTAGGTATTTCAGATTTTTTTTTAAGTGTAGTCCGCATGAACATTGTTATGCATTTTTCTTCCATTTGGCGCCGTCCAATATCTGGAAATCCAATAATCTACTTGTTTATTATTCTTCATTATTGCTTAATACTCTGAAACGCCGTTCTGTTCACATAATCGATTCCAAAACGTACAAGAAATATGTTCTCTTATTTTCAATTCGACATAAATATTTCTGTTGTACGCATTGAGCTATATATCATTAAAACCAAATTTAATTTTTCTATCAAAAAGTCATACAAAGTTTTTATTTATTTCTCAAAAATTGGGCTTGTTAAAACACTTATCAGTTGAGGTTGATATAGAGCATAAATGAAAAGAGTGCCAAATTCCCAGATTTTGGAAAAATCTATAGCAATTTGTGGCAAGTATTTTATAACCTGTTTCGAATCATTTTTTCTATTTGGTAGACTAATAAACCAAGAACTTTAGGTATGAATAAAAACAGTTCCAAAAATAGCCATTCATAATCATTTATTGAAGAGCATTAAAAAGTTCTGCCATTTAGGAATCTGATATGTATTTGGAACATACCACAAAATATTATAAATTCCGCGACAATTAATAAAATCAAGCATTTGAACAAGTTGAATGTTATCAATAGCACCCACGAATAAACACTCGCCCTTTTGATCGCAAAGCAAATTAAACATCAATGTAACGGTTCCATTTGAAAATATCACTCCAAAATCATTGAATGGATGATCAACATACAATGGAGTAGCATCATTTTAGCAGCTAGACCAAGCTTATTCATAAGTTTCTTTTATAGGACCTTCTTTTGGATGTTTGATATTTAAAACATATGGTGGTCTTGGTTCCGAAAATGTGAACACTTTTAATTTACATCTATTTAATTTTAATCAATTTTTTTCTGGAAAAAAAAATATGAAAAGATTTATTATTTATTGTGTCATCAAGTATGGGGTTATATTTTGCCCATATTTGTCCATTATCATAAGAAAAAATCGTGTAAGCATTAATATTGCCATCTTCTTTTGTGAAAATAATAATATTGTATATGTATAGTTTCCAAACTATGGATCTTTGAATATAAAAAGAAACTGTGCTCTTGCCTTCCAAAATTTGTAGTTTTTGATGGTGTTTAATAATATTTGTAAATCTTTTTTAATACATCCAGATATAATATAAATATATTAAATCTACCAAAAGGTTCTAGTTTTTTGTAATTAACAATTTTTGTTTCCAGAAACAAGACCGGAAACTTATAATTATCGCTTCAATACTTTACTACTTTATAAGGTTTACATAATACTAGAGTGAACCAATCTATATCTTGATATATTCTGGAGAAGCAATTGTTTAATCAATTTTTATCGGAAGAATGATACATAAACGATGTTATAGTTTTGCTGTTTTCAAAAGAAAATGTAAAATTTATACAAATAAAACTATAAGTATAGATTTCATGTTAAAAAAGTATTAAATTTGTGAAACACATATTAAATTGTTTATATGAGTACAATTTCTGATATGAAGTTTTAATATTAATTTTATACTTAAAAAATCATTACCTGAATCTAAATTCATGAATATTAAAAACTATTATTATTTGAATAAGTTAGTCCTATTTTTGATTTAATAACAGTTTACAAATATTTATGGAAATATTTGTAATTCTACACGTAATTATCTGGTATAAACTTTTATGCAGATTGTTTATTCTTTTTAGTTTTATTCTGTTTTTATCAAACTCTGGGTTAGGTACTTATTTTGTATATTGTTTTTATTTCATCTATTTATTCATTCTTGTTTTTAGGCAAGTTCATAGAAACCCATAATATGACATCAATTTAATAAAATCTGTTTGATTAAAAAGAAATCTGATATAGCTAAACGCCTATCCGAAAATTTATACGAACATGAAGAAGTGCGTACAAATTATTAATTTAATAGCAAAATTTTATTTATTAAAATAAAAAATATAAATATAACATATAAAAAATTTAATTTTATAAAAATTATTAATACGGATACATACTGCATTAAATAACCTGTTATTATTTTTAAAAAACGCAATTTCTGTACAAACTCAAATGAGAAACGTCTGTTGTTGAGTACCTTAATTATAAATTCTGGTACATAAGTTTATAATTTTCTAATGTAATATTTAAGAAAGTTACAGCCTAGTTTCTATGACTTCTCATAAATGGATATAAAACAACTAAATTTTTTCTCTAAATAAAATTTGATACTATCAGTTGGCTAGTATTTCTTTAAAGTGCTAGTAAAATGTTAATTTTAATATTCTATCAATTAATAATGTCATAGCAGACGAGTAGATGCGTCTATACGCGTGTCTGTATGGTTTCCAAATTAAACTCAATGATTATCGCGCAAACATTCATCATTTGGATGAGCTTACTGTAGTAAAAATCCGTTTGCCATCTGCTTGTAGTTGAATATGTAACATTCAGAATTCGGTTGAAATTTTATTTAAAACAAATACTTTTAACCGAACTAAATGACCTGTTTATATCGCAATAAATATATTAATCTACTATTGGTTTCAAAAATGCAATCTGTGGAGTTTAAAACTGAATAACTCCTTTAAAAAAAGTCATATATTTTTTATGACAGTCAATAGTTTAAACATTTTCGTATAATAATAACAATAACTTATAACAAAAAATAATTTCTTCAATAAATATCCCGTAGGTACTCGTATATCAAAATATTTTTAAAATAGTTACCTATATCTATTTTTAAATAATCCGAATAGATTTATATCTTTCACTGCCCAGTTCTCAATATAGTTTTAGCTAGAATCTAGCTAATCCTGAAATTTGGATTTATCATATTAAGCTAAACAATATTCCCAAAAAATGTTTAAATAATTTTTAATATAATTTCTTACCATTTAATTTTCGGAAAGTGAATTGAACTAATTTTTTTAAGTCAGACTAGCATAAAATTAGCTAATCCAAAATTCAGAATTAGGCTAGAACTTTTTTTGAGAATCGGGCAGTTACTGATTATTGTAAAGATTAAATGTTTTTAAAGAAAACGGGTTTGTTTGTCATAAATTTAAAAATGTAGAAGTATAAAATCTGTGTAACGATTTAAAGTCGTACAATTGCAATGTAACTTTTATTGTAAGAACTCATATTTATATAAAAACAATTAATTTATAGAAAAAATTCCATACTTTGATAGTTAATCATTTTGAAATAGAAATTCGCAGCATTTTCGTGCGACTTATTTGATGATTTACATTTTTATGTAAAAATTATATTTTTTAATTGGTTACTTTCTTTCGCAGATCTTATTCAGATACTTTTTTTCATTCTAACAAAGCAAAGTATTTAAAAAAATACATGTAATAGTAATAAATCGCTTCATAAGGCTTATAAAGATATATGCGAAAATATAAATAAATTTTAATTATTTACATCTATTTTAAATGTTAATAATAATCATCCGAAAAATATACTGAAATATCGATAAATTTTTTGTTACAAATTGCTGTTATTTTGATGTTAATAAATGTACAAAATATGAACTTATATAATAAAAATTATCAAATTATTAAATATTTTAAAGTTACTTTTAAAATATCCTCTTTTATAAAAGAGGCATATATTTACCAGGATAAAGCCATAAAAACAAATTCATCAATCGAGTACAACAATTTTCTTCCAGTTGAATCAGTCCAATATCTTGCCATCCAATATTCAGTTTGTTTGCTGTTCTTCATGATAGCAAAATCTCTCTGAAATGCAGTTCTGTTAACACATTCAATTCCAAGGGTGCACGGTACATAATTTCGTAGAATAGAATGTTCTATTGGAATACTATCATTGAATAAACCAGATACAGATTCATGAAATCCATATTGTAACTTGGAATTAAGGATATCTTCCATAGTCTTGATCTGTCGTTCGAAAATTGGTTGGGTAAGAACACTTACTAGTTGAGACTGATATGCAGAGTTTATCATCAAACTGCCCATAGACCATATTAAGAACATCGCTTTCAATAATTTTCTTTTGGGAAAGTCAACCGATATATTCAGTAGGATACTTAATGAATTTAATACGAAGACTATTAAAGATCTATTTCCAATAATCCAACAGATTATTGCATGTATAAACACTGAACTGAATATAAGAATCCATAGGTAAGCACTAAATAACATTAATAAATTTTGCCATTCTGGTATTTGTATTGCGGTAGGAACCCACCATATTCCAATGTGTATTCCATGACAATGTAAATAATCAAAATCGTAGTAATAATCAGTGTCTGCATATGTTCCTCCAAATATCATATTTGTTTCTTTGTCGTATGCCTTTTTATACATTTTAGTGTATGTTCCGTTTGGTAACAGTTTGCCCCAATCGGAATAAGGATTCATTAGATAAATAGCATTAGAATTCATCCTGTTTGCAATTTCATTGATCATTGTAACCTCATAACCTTGTATAGACGGATTTTCTTGTTTATGTTGAACATTTAATGTAAAAGGCGGTCTTTGTAAAGCTAATAAAGTCATATTGCAACCTTGTAAATCTAAATTAATTTTTTCTGGATAAAAATTTTTGAACGATGCATCTTCACAATTTGTTAAAATTTTTGGAGTTATATCATTACCACATTTGCCATTTTCATACGGGTAATATGTAAAAAATTTTGTAGTAAAATTATTTGATATAAGAATATTTACATTGTACAAAAAATACTTCCAAGATAATTCAAATGTTTTCTTCAAATCAACATGGTCTTCAAACAATATTAAATATTTTGCTCTGGAGTTAAAGAATTTGAATGACTGCACTGTATCAAGCACATTTTTAAAGTCTTCTAAATTTTTCAGAAATAAAATAAACATATTGTATTTTCCATATAAACTTAATCTTTTAAGGTTCACTACACTTAATTTAATATTCATTACCGGATTTTTAAAATAGTTAAAAAATTTAAAGCTAGTATTTCTGTAGCTCACCAAAGTAAATGAATGCACATCTTCTTCAAAAATTTTAATAGCACAATTATTTATGATTTCTTCAATAGATGAAGTATAAAAATGGTTAAAATCTACTCCATGTATAGTAATAAAATTTATTATTAGCACGATTAAGGTTTGCAATGTTTTCATGTTTCCAGATAATGAGCGCCGAAATGTACTTGAGTAATATTAACGATATTAATCATGTCATAAGTAACGTACAAAATTGCTTTATTTTCGGTAATCAGTTTTAATGTGTAAAATTTTACACAACTTCACATAATCGTGATATATGAAATGAAGCCTCAGCAATAGGCAATCCTTTATATAATGAAGAATATACTGACAATGATAACTTACCGAATTAGAAATTTTTATATTAGATACTCAAATAATATAAATGATACAATACAAAGAGTTAAATGAATAATCTCCTCATAATTTTTATAAAGTACGCCAATATTTTAAATAAATTTATTTTATCAATATTTTAATCATATAAATATTTTAAATGTAGAGCTTAAATTACAAGTTAGGTACTAGTAATAAAATGTTTGTCTTCGTAGGTGCTATATTAACAATTGTCAAAAACAGGACATTTATACATCGTTATGGATACGCGAAAAAATTTTTTTCAATTGTGAAATAATGACTATATTTCATTAACATTCACAGAAACTCTGAAAAAAATTTTACTGTTTTGATAACCCTTTTTTCACTGATTTGAAAATCGGTTTAGATTATATATGTAATATCTATACACACAGACACACACACACATATATATATATATATATATATATATATATATATATATATATATATATATATATATATATATATATATATATAACTCGGTTAATTTTTGAGGGAAAAATTTATATATATATATATACGATAAACCTGCTTTTGAACATTTCTTTGCATATTTAATTTTTTTCTTAAAAATTTCTCACTTAAATTAGATCAAAATTTACCATGTGATAGTAGATAATATTCTTAAATATATAGAATATTTTGATTGAAATCGTATTACATAGGAATAGTTATATTTGTTGCCAGTACATTAAATAGGCAAATTGTAAAACTATAAAATTTGACCACTGACTGTTGTCGGTCTGTAGTTCGATTATAGATAATAGAACTTAAATATAGTTAAACACAACATAATGAATAATATAGAGCAAAAGACAACAAACTAAATAAATAGTAAATATCAAATTAATAATATATTCTCGGTATAGACATCCTAAAGAATCTTACTCAAAAATCATTATTACTTAAACTTAGTTTAACTACGGCATTTATAGTAAATAAATGCTAGATTGCAATAATTTCGCTGAAAGGTGAATAATATGACATATCAGAGACACAATGCAATCCATAATTTTATATAAGATTGTTTCTAATAAATCCTGTTCATTACAAATTTTCATCAGGATCCTTGCACAATTAAAATTAGACTGAAATCGTAGATGTAATAGTTTTATAAGACCCGGCAGTTGTTTTATTTGATTAGCGCATCGCATTTCATAAATTAATTAACTCGAAAATTATTATATTCAATGTTTATTTGGTTTACTGTACTGAATACGTGACGCCATGCTTAATGTCACTAACAATCGTCATAGGTCTGACGTCAGTGTGAGACAGCACTAGTTTCGGTGTTATGGACAAAGTGGAATGAGAACCTTTCGGTCTTATGACTTTTCGGGGGCCTGGATATTAGGGCGCGCGAATTTTAGGCGGAGTGGGATTCGGCGTCGCGGGATGCTTCGCAAAAAAACAGGAAAACTGTCTGGCAACTAAATGTTCGGACGAAACCAGTATTTAACGTTTTAGTTCCGAATAACATATCCGTTTGCGTTAATAACAGCCCCAATTCTTGATGGCATGGTTATAACAAGTTTTTAATATTTTTGCACTAAAAACAAATATCAATATTTTTTTTTGCATTTCCGAAATTGTAGAATTTTACTCATAAGTTGTGGATCATCCTCAAGCGCTGTTTCATCTTGTGCCAAAATGTCTCTATAACATTGAAGTCAGGATATATAATATGATTTGAAAACCATATTTTTGTTGATTTTTCTGTATGGTAAAATGCGCCATCCTGCTGAAAAATAAAATTGTTTTCTGGATACAGTTCTTAGATGGTACGAAATAGGTAATTTTTTTAAAATCCGTTGATATTTCTCTGACTTTACTGTTCCGTCAATGAAGTGCATAGTTCACAGTCGTTTTGCTGACATGCAGTGCCAAACCATCAGAACTTTTGCAAATTTTACAGGTAGCTTGAACAATCTTGTGAAATGCTTCAGTTTCCGATAATCTTCTACAAACACGTTAAACTTTGATTCGTCACTAAAGATTACTTTATTCTAGTCCTTTTTGGTCCAGGAAATCCTTTCTTTGGCTCAATCCAAGCATTTCACTTTTTTGTGTCCCTGTTAATAAAGGCTTTTCCTTGGTTTACAGAAACTCTGTTTCAATGTTCAAACTAAACTGTGAGTAACTATAGCGTACCATATAAAAACTAGGTCCAGACTTAATAATCCACTTCCTACAAAATTTTTGAGAAATATGTATGTCTAATTCCAAGTTTCAACGAGCGGTAATCTCGCGTAATGTGGATCGTCTAGAATTCTTGCAAATTTTAATCAAAACTCTTTTATTTCGAGATGTTATCATTTGAGGTCTCTCAGTATATTAATGCTACCAGTTATTTTTTTGTATATTTCAGTTCAATGACCAATCAATACATTCGTAGATTCTGCCATATTAAGACGTTTTACTATTTTAAACATTGATTTACCTTCCAGGTATTTTGTGATAATTATCACACGAATCTTTTGCATTATCGGTACACCGCGAGCCATAATTGTTGTATTAATATTTTTTAATAAACAGAAACAATAACAAAGGACTCTCATAGTAACTTGGCAACCATTATATTTTGTTTAAATCATAGCACTCTGTATTCTGAATATAACTATATTAATAGAATCAACGGTTTATAATAAAATGCTGACCGTCGGAACATATAGTTGTTAGGGCTCGTATATATATATATATATATATATATATATATATATATATATATATATATATATATACATATATATATATATATATATATATATATATATATATATATATATATATATATATATATATACACATATATATATATATATATATATATATATATATATATATATATATATATATATATATATATATATATATATATATACACACATATATATATATATATATATATATATATATATATATATATATATATATATATATATATATATATATATATATATATATATATATATATATATATATATATATTTGACATTTAATATTTTTTTTTTTCATGGGCTACGATTCCTGCTATTATATAGTTATGGTAAAATTTAACGACTAAGATTAAGAATAAATATATAAATACCCCAATAATGTATGTGCTGATAATTCCGAAAATGATTGCATCATTGGCCTTCCATTTAACTCAGTCCATAGCTTTGGCATCGTGTAATAAGCTTGCCTGTCATTCTTTATCGTAATGAAATCTCTTTGATACGCCGTTCTATTTAAACATTCGATATCCACAGAGCAGGTAATATAGTTGTTTATTATGTACTTATGATCTGGCTTACTGGTATTAAATATATCTCGAAATCCAGGATGAAATCCAACTTTCAATCCAGAAGTTGCAACGTCTGCTATTGACGTAATTGCTCGCTCATAAATTGGTTGAGTTAGGACACTCAATAATTGAGAAAAATATACATTTGATACTATTAAGAACGATGTAATATAAGCAAGATAATGTAACTTCAATATTACCGAATTTGGCAATTTTGAAGGGACTAACAATACTATTGCCCAAGTATGTAAGAAACAGTAACTAATATTATCATTTTGACTAGATAACCACCAAATTACTGTATTAATAGCGACAGTTGCAACTATCAAAATCCAAAGATACCATTGGAAAACAACTAGGAAATTTCTCCATACTGGAATAGTTGCTGGAGAAGGAACAAACCATAAACCTTTTGCATAAATATATGGTTCAGAAAATGCAAAATTCGAGTAATAGTCTACACTGCAGTACAGAGCTCCAAACATGATATCAGCCTCGTCATTTTCCAACATTCCGAACATCTTATTAAAAGATCCATTTGGAAAACGAATACCCCAATCTGTGTGAGGATTATAAACTATATCTGGAGTGAAATTCATTTTCCTGGCTATAAAATACATATTAGTTGCTTCAAATCCTTGCTTAACAGGATCTTCTTTCGTATAGTTGTAATTCAATACAAATGGAGGCCTACTAAATGTTAGTATTCTATAATGACACCCTTGTAACGTTTTGCCAATTTTCATAGGAAAATAGTTTTGTAATTTATCTTTGATGCAAGTTCCTAAGTTGTGTGGAATAATATTTTTGCCACAATCAGAAGTCATGCTATATGGAAAATAGGTAAAAAGACTTAATTCAGAATTATTGCCTTCTAATATTATTATATTCATAATGTAATATTTCCAAAAAATTTGTAATACTTTTTTAATATCTATGTTCTCTTTAAACAACAAAATATATTTTGCTTGAGGATTCCAAGATTGTAATTTTTTCAAAGATGTCAATAGTATTTCTATATTTTCATAAGATTGAAGAAACATTATATACGTATATATTTTTATTTTATTTATTTTATGAAAATATACGTGCGAATTTGACCAAAATAACGGCTGATTTGGGAGTATGTTAAAATTTATTACATCAAATGTATTATTTTTGTTAATAACTAAAGTGGTATGGGCACTATTTTTTTTAATTATATCATTTAAACAACTTTTTACATTCGTCTTATTTTCTTTAACAGTTAGATTAGGATTCAAGAAATGAGCATTTCGAAAAAATAAAAGTAAAATAAACATTTCTGTAGAAATCATAATTGTGATTTCTATAATAATTTTGAAAAACATTTAGTTTTCCTTTATTTCAAATACGAATCGTTTATTTCTATTTAAATAAATTATTCAAGAATTAATCATGTAAGTAATATGGATTTCGAAAGTGCAGTAATTGACACACTAAATTGTCTATATTCAACGAATCAATTCAATCATTGTAATGAGTTTTATTTATGATTATTTCATTTATTACATAAATTGAATGAATTTTGAAATACAAATAAGCAATAAAACAAATGAACCAATTAAATACTTGTTTTCTTCACATATAAAATAATAACAAAACAAATTGGATAAAATATTACAGGACATGCTAGAAAGTCTCGCGCAATTTGACTTTATATTCTTTTAATAAGTACTTATAAGAACACAAATAGTGATTGTATATATATATATATATATATATATATATATATATATATATATATATATATTATTTTGAAATTAGTAAAACATATATATATATATATATATATATATATATATATATATATATATATATATATATATATATTTTACTAATTTCAAAATAATTTCCCTAACGTGAGTTACAAAATTCCAAAGTCCTAGAGAACGTTGTTCCCATGTTATTTAAGTGCGAAATTGAAATTTACGATGTGGCACCTCTTAATATTAATATTAAGAGCTCTAACTTTTACAGGATTTTTTTTTTACCATTTCCAACATTTTTGATATAATTAAGAAAACAAAAATTTATGTAAAATCACAATTTTGTAGTTTCCTGCTTCCCTAATTATTTGAAGCAAAAAAAGCTTCAGACAAAAGTTTTAGGGCATAAAATTCTGCATCTAAGACAACAAACAAAATTAATTTTGCATGCTTCGTAACGGCAAAAATTTTATCTCTATATATATATATAGATATTGTTAAAAATGAAGATGAATGTACTATATTTTCATTTATAAAAAAATTAAAGCGATTTATTCGTAGTACAGGGTCCGAAATCACCTAGCTGCAGTATGGAATTTCATATATTGTTAGATTGAGTGGGATTCGAACGCGAGATATTCAATTATGAATGCCGTAGCGCAGGGCTCAACAAATTGTACCTCACGAGCCGCATGCGGCTGTTTGGATATTTGTGTGCGGCTCTTTGGAAATAAAGTTAAAAATGGAGATGAAAGTACTATATTTTCATTTATAAAAAAATTAAAGCGATTTATTCATAGAATAATTTATTACAAAATACATTTCCGCGCGCCTTGTCTGCAGTGCCTACAACAGAGCAGAACACTATACGTGGTAAATCTGCGCTTGAGTCGAAATGTGAACATATAGTTCATGCGGTTACAACAACGAGTAAACCCAGTCTCATTATATATATATATATATATATATATATATATATATATATATATATATATATATATATATATATATATATATCATCATCATCATCATCACGCCTTCTACCCATTACTGGGTGTGGCACTCTGCCGAAGCAGATCTCGGTAAGTGATATATTTTTGCGCATGAAATGTGGTTACCATTCGTCAATTATATACTATACATTATCTACAACTAATGTATTACAAACAATATTTATTTAATTTCGATTCATAATAAACCCATATTAAATTTCAAAATTTGTATGTACATATTTTTGTTTATTTTGTTTTTTCATTGTTAACCTATTAGTTTTTATGCTGTTTCAATTTGCACAGAGAAATTAATTCAGGCATAATAATTTTCCGGTTGTTGCAGGAGACCTATTCTGTGCTCAAGTCATCAGTCACCATGGTGACATTTTGAAGCGCATTCTAGCGGTGAACTATGTGTACTAGTAGTGAGTGACGTCATATCAAGTGACTTCGCAGTCACTACCTCCGTTGGTGGTGTCTAGAGCTAGTCACTAGTGACTTGTGTATTACGTCATCGCACATGTTGAGTTTTGACAAACATACTTATATTGGCGGGCTTTGTTTAAATATATTTAATTTTCGTTTATAGTTAAGTGTGCATATAAGCATTTATTACTAACATAAATTACATTTAAGGCAGAGATATCGAAGTGCCCAATAAATTTATTTGTCTAAAAACAAAAAAATAGCTCATACCAAATTGACAGTTCATATAATTTAATAGTTTCGATGCGATATTTTTTGTTAATTAGACAGATAATTTTATTAGGAGTACCTAGATATCTCGGCCCTAAATTAATTAATAAATAATAATAATAATAATAAATTTATTTGATTTTAGATATTACAAAAATGCATAATCTTGTCACATAAATATTGGTAGTTACATTGTAATAATTGTATGATGTAGTTGTAAAGAGAAAATATCAGTTATCTTGTACATACAATTTGATGTGAGTATATTCTTTACAATTTTCTTAAACGTTTTACAAGGTAAGTTTTTTATATCATTATTTAATTTATTAAAGAAGAGTGGACCCCAATAGTCGACACAATTTTTTGATTTGTTTAACTTAACTAATTTTGGTAAAATATTGTTTTTATTTCTAGTTTCATAAGTGTGCATAACTGAGTGAACAATATATTTATTTATATTTGTTTTTACATGAAGCAAACAATAATAAATGTGTATATTAGGAAGCGCCATTATATTTAGTAACTCAAAAAGTGGTTTACATAGTGTTCTTTGGAACCAGTATTAGCAATAATACGAATGGCTTTCTTTTGTAATCTAAATATTTTTTCACATTGAGAACCTGAATCCCACAATAATATTCCGTAACACAGATGTGAGTGAAACAGAGCAAAGTATGCAGTTTTCAAAGTCTCTGTGTTACAGGATGTTGAAAGTTTTCGTAATGCGAATATTGCTGAAGATAGTTTTTTACAAATCGAATTGATTTGATGTGTCCAGTCTAAATTATTACTTATATGTACACCAAGAAACTTAACGTTATTAACATTGTTATCATATTCTATGTGTCTATTAGATATCAACATGTTTTGAGTCTTACTTTTATTTAATTTTAATTTGTTGGTTGAGAACCACTCTTCTGCTGAATTTGTAATGTTCGAGAACAACCTATTTGCAGATTATACCTCCTTAAAATCGGTGAAAAAAGTGGTATCATCTGCAAACTGTATTGTTTTTACATTTATCATATTATAAGGAAGATCATTGACGTATATAATGAATAACAAGGGCCCCAGTACGGACCCTTGAGGCACCCCATGTTGAGTGACTTGTAGGCTGGAAAATTCATTGTTAACAAAGACAGACTGGTATCGATCTTCTAAATATGAAGTAACAGTTTTAGCGGAAAACCTCTTACACCATAATAGTTTAGTTTAAATAACAAAATATCATGTGACACGCAGTCAAATGCCTTTGAAAGGTCGCAAAATGTGCCAGCCACATAATCACCCTGATCCACTAGATCTACAATATTTTGGAGAGCCTTTATTAAAGCGTCGTTGGTTGATTTATTTTGTCTAAAACCGTACTGACATTTTGATTAAATAGATTTGTTTTCAAAATAATTAACCAATCTTTTATGAATAAGGATTTCGAATATTTTTAAAATTATAGGGAGAAGTGAAATTGGTCTGTAATTATCAATGTCTGTTGTGTCACCTTTTTTTAAAATAGGAATAATTTTAGCAATCTTTAGCAGTTTCGGAAAAGTCCCGGTGCTAAAGGTAATATTAAAAGTATTTGCTTTAAAAAGTTAGTATATTGAGTGGAGAAAATATTTTCAATTATTTCGGCTGTTACAATGGCGTTTATGTATGGAGTATTGGTTATAATAGAAGAACTTGAAAATGAGAACAGAATTCATGTAGATCGTTTATTTAAAAGAAATATAAGAAATGCTCAAGATCCATTGTCAGTGAACGATGTTGAATTTATGTCCAATTATCGTTTAATTAAACAGGCGGTTTTGTATCTCTTTAAGAATATAATTTCGCGTATTAATTAAAAACAAAAGACATTGTAAAACTTTTTATTTATAAATATTTTTAATAAAAAAATAGAACTTGTAATAAAAATATATAACTTATAATAAAAATATACAACTTATAATAAAAATATACAACTTAGTAATTATTTAAAGGTGTCCTAACGCTCGGGCAATTCGCTCCAATATGTTATTTGTTTCAACCCTGTTATCCATGGATTGATTATTTTGTTGAATAAGTATTTCAAAATTCTTATTTAATTTTGTCATTTCACTTAAGAGCCCGTCGATTCTAATATCTGTTTCATTATGTAGCTGCTTCAGCTCTATTACAGCTACCGCTGCAATACTTGATCGGCTTTCTTTAGAGGAAAACTTTGTTATTATTCTGTCACCATAATATTAAAAATTTTCACGTAATACCATTGACTAATGAATATTATTTATAATTATCGTAATTCAGTGGGAATACTTCTTGCGAGGCATTAAAATTGCTTCGTCTTCTTCCTTATCATCTATAAAGTTAATAAATTATTAATAAAAAAAAATAACAAAACATTTATTATAAATTACATTCGTCTTCTTGTCTGTTCCCTCTAAAAAATCAGCATTTTGCACATAACTAAAAGCAAATACTTTTTTTTCTTTTTGCTGATATTTCTTGGAGTCTAGAAGGGCCAGCAACATCCAATAAAATATTACTTTCTTCTCTTACTGCCTCGCTTTCTAAAGAAATATTTTCAGGATCATCAATTTCAAACATATATTATTCGGACAATATTTTGATGACACGATCATCCGAATCATTTATTTTTATTTCTGTCATTGGACTGCCTCCAGTTTTTGTCCGACTTGCCTTCATGGCTTTTCCCTTCACTTTAAGTTTTATATCTGTCCAAGTCTGCTTATAAAAATTAAAATTATAGATTATTACATATTTTGCGTATTACATTTCCTCTCTCTTTGCCATTATTGAATAGTTTTCTGTTTTCCACCTATACTATTTAATTGCTGGCTCAAAATCATCAACAGATTTTTAAAAGTTTGCCGTCCTTCTATAGATTATAATCGGCCCCGTGCAAAATCAAGATGATCCTTCATGAAGGACACTAAAATTTCTTTCTGATCCCTGGAGATTTTTTTCTGGTTTCGTCTTACATTTTGCTGAAAATAAATAAAAGATTTAACAATTATGCAGATTCCATTATTAAAACTTTTACTTACCATGCTTCAATCACCAGTAAAAAGTGATAAGGCTTTATTACAAGTATTACTGATTTTTCTGTTCGATAAACTCAGAAACAGCTTGCAATGAACAAAGAAATAAAATGGCATCCAACAAGTTGTCATATTTGAAAATAAAATGAAATATCATTGTTACCAATTTAAACTTAAAAGAACTATAACCTAGTGAAACAAAAATTACTGTAATGTCACTGGGCTGAGTCACGATATGCGGATTGCATACAGTTTATTGACGTCATCAATTTTGTCACTATCACCATGGTGACTTGTGCACAGAATAGATCTCCTGAAGAGAGAATAATGATTATTATTCCCTGCTGAATTTATATATGGCATTATGAAACAAAAAATCACTCATATAATACATTATAATAATAATAATAATTAAGCCTAACTGTCCCAAGTCTGGGCAAAGGCCTCTTCTTTTCTCTTCCATTCTTCTTTGTTTTGGGAGTTTGTTGGCCATGCTGGGTCATTTTTGGATAGGTCGTCTCTCCATCGTATTGTCTGTCTGCCTCTTCGTCTCGTACCGTCTAGTGGTAACCATTCTGTTGATCGCTTGCTCCATCTGTCATCCTTGCCTCTCATCAGGTGTCCTGCCCACTTCCACTTAAGTTTCTTGACTGTATGTGCTACATTCCTTATTTTTGTTGCTTCTCTGATTTTGGAGTTTTTAATTTTATCTTTAAGTTTTATTTGTAATATCTTTATCTCAGAAAGATATAATACATTAGTCGAAGATAAAATAGTAAAATATTGAGTCTTAATAATTAATTTTGTATGAAATGTACCTACCTCATTTAAAAGAATAAGTACTTATAACTGTACAATTTTTTCTATTTCACATATCACCGTTATTACACATTTGTTTAAAAATATTTTATTATTAATCCGAAGAATTCGACCAAAATTAGGAACATTGGTTGTGTTTAGACCATACGAGTATATCTACATAACTATTATACGAGTACCTAGTGACTTCTGTTAGCACTAAACAAGTTAAAAAATACATGTGAATCGCTTATTTCAGAAACAACCTAAGTCACTTTTTGAACATTTTGAGAACTAATTTATGTTCACACCGAGCAATTACGTGATTTAAACCAAATAAATATAGGTAATATATAATGTAGATTTGATTAAATAATACTTCCATCTATGAAATATACTTTAAATTACACAGCGCGATTAATTTATATAGGTGTTCGTTTTTTGTTTGTGTCAGAGGTTATGTCAAATTGTTATTTTATAAATTTGAAAATAAGGAAAATTTAAGCATTCAACAATATATAAAATATTGCATTGCATTTTGGCTATTGATTAAAAATTAATTTTATTTTGTGAAAACAACCTAAACAACACTGTTTTGTTTTTGACGTATGATAGATAAAGTACAATCGATGTCGGAAACCTGAGTCAAGCCTATTTATATCACATTTAAATATAATTGGGTAGCGGAATAATATAAGTCGGGACAAACTAGACCTAGCCCAAAGTCAGAACACGACATATTGATTTACTATTTACACCATTGCTTCTCAACATGTACGACATTGCCCTCTGGGAGGCGTTTGTACTATCCAAGGGCGACGATATGAGAACGCTTGACGTGACAATAATTGACAAAGAGCCGTCATACTAAATATTAAAATATTATTAAATATTTTTAATAGTAAAATTTGATTAATTAATTTTAATTCTTTGTAAATCAATAAGCTTTATAGATCGGTAAATATGTAAGTGATGAACAGAATCGAAACCAAACATTAGTTTCTACTTATTAACAAAAAATGATACGATTTTGTTCATTATTTACATATTTATCAAAGAATTCCACCATAAATCGAAAATATTTGTATTGAGAAATGAAAAAAAATAATCTTTAATATTTGGAAAACTTTACTTTATTTTGAATTTAAGTTAATAAAGAGTCGTCAAACTTCAAAGATGATTTTTTCATTCCTCAATATTAAATATATACAAATAAATACAATAAAAAATAATAATAATAATAAATAAACAACAACAAATTTATCATATAAAATAAATATATAAGTTAGAGGACAGCTTCCCATAGAAACTGCTGATACCAGCATATTCCCAGACGAAACTTCAGTATTCCCCTCAACACCTGCATATTATATTAAATTTTTTTGTATAATGAACTTAGAAGTTTGACACTGAATTGTAAAGACCTATCATAATCTGTATTGTTCAATAAAAAATAATTTTTTATGTAAACGTTAATCCGTTAACTTAATTTATATTTTTTTGTGTTTCTCATATAATAAAATACGAGTCTGCAGCGGACACTCGAAAAGAACGGACGTACCGAGCGCTAACAGTGACTATACAGAATAAATATCTAATAAACAGATAATTCACATATAACTAATTTATTGGGTTACCCAACCAAATAAATTACGAATAACAACTAGTGTTACAAACTTAGTGATACGTAACAGTGACTAACCATGCCAGAAAACAGTGATGGACCAGTTGCTAACATGGAAAGTGTTCTACAAAATCTGAAAAGTGAGCTCGCAAAAATGAAAAAAGAAAACGAGGAACTCAAGCAAATTATTGTAGAGTTACAACCAAAGACAAGTGTAAACCAGGATAATCCAGATATAGAGGAAGTGAACATAGCCAGCGAAACAGCATGGATTACCAGAAAAAACAAAAAGAGGAAAATAGAAAATCCACCAGAAGAAATGGAAATGAGTCCAAAACAGAAAAAAAAAACAAACCGTGGACAGGAAACAAAATCCACCCCCAATTGTAGTAAGTAACCTATTAGATTATTCAGTAGTGAACGAACATCTACAAAATGCGAAATTTAACTATAAAACCAGCATGCTGAACAACAGCCAGCTGAAAGTAAATGTTAAATCAGGTAATGAATATAGAGAATTAACCAAATTATTAAATAATTCTAAAATAGAATGGCATACTTATGAGGATAAGCAATGTAGACCCATCAAGTTAATGGTTAGAAACCTGCACCCAACGTGCAAACCGGAAGAAATAAAAGAAGACCTTCTAAGAATGAACCTAAAAATCATAGAAGTAACTAATAAAATAAAGAAAACTAAAGTAAATGGAGAAGATGTGATCACCCCACTTCTGTTATTTATGCTGACCTTCCAAAATTCAGAAGACATCAAAAAATACATGAAATACAATATTTGTGTCACATGAAAGTCAAAATAGAAGCCTTAAAAGGAAATAATCTGATACCACAATGTAAACGATGCCAACGTTACGGACACACTCAAAAATATTGTCAACGTCAGCCTGCTTGTGTGAAATGTGCAGGTAACCACATCACAGCTGAATGCAGAAAACCCAAGACTACTGCACCTAAATGTTTCAATTGTGCCGAAGAGCATCCCGCCAACTACCGGGGATGTATGGTAGCCAAAGAACTTCAAAAGAGAAGAAACGACTTAAACAAAATAAAAAAAATAAATAATCAACCAAGAATCTTCCAATCTAAACAAGTCAGAGAGGACGTATCATATCTACAGGCAACACAAGATAATCAAAGCCAACCAGAGCAAAACAATGATCAACAGTCAATAATAAAAATGATGCAACAAATAATGAATTCATTAAATAAACTCACTGAAAGAATGGATAAACTGGAAGCCAAAAGAACAATTAATGGATAGACCAGAACTACGTATTGCAACATGGAATGCCAATGGTATTCTAAACAGAAAACAAGAACTAGAAGTATTTCTGGACACACAAAATATCGACGTGTGTCTAATATCAGAAACTCATATGACAAATCAATCTTACCTGCGAGTACGTGGATATAAAACCTACCACACAACCCATCCAGACAACCAAGCAAGAGGGGGAAGTGCCATAATAATAAAAGAACATTTAAGCCACTATGAAGAAAACCATCTACAAAGAGAAGAAATACAGCTAACAGTAATCACAGTAAACAGTGTCAAGCAAAAACTAACAATTGGTGCACTCTACTGTCTACCAAGGCACAATCTCAAAAAAGAAAATTATAATAATTTCCTCTCACACTTGAACGAAAGATTCATTGTTGGGGAGACTTCAATTCCAAGCATGTAGACTGGGGATCCAGACTGACAACAACCAAAGGAAGGGAACTCAGAGAAGCAATCAGAGAAAGAGGATGCAACTACCACTCAACAGGGAAACTGACATACTAGCCTACGGACTCAAACAAGACACCAGATCTACTTGATTTTTTTATATCAAGAAAAGTTTCTGCTAATTTTATTGACGTGGAGGAAAACTTCGACCTAGACTCAGACCACTCAGCAGTAGTACTTACTCTGAGTGAAAGGATTATTAAGAAAAAAGCTAAGTCTACTTTAACAAATGTAACAACAGACTAGACTAGCTTCAAGATGGAGGTAGAAAATGAAGTCAAGTTAAATACCCAAATAAAAACTAAGCAACAACTTGAAATCGAAACAGAAAAATTCATCAGTATTTTACAAAACGTTGCATGGAATAATACAAAAGAAATTACGCACATGACAAAAGATAATAACTACCCAATAGAAATCAGAGAATTAGTTAGGGAAAAAAGAAAAGCTCAACGAAGATGGCAGCAATCAAGAAACCCAGCTAACAAAAATATCTTAAATAACAAAACTCAACAACTCAAACGTGAAATAAAAAAATTAAAGAAGAATCGATCGATAACTACCTGGAAAACTTGACAGCAGATGCGAAAACTGAATATTCCTTATGGAAAGCTACAAAAAGAATTAAGAAACCAATCACACACATCCCTCCCATACAAAAAGAAGATGGGAGTTGGGCTAGAAGCAACAAGCAAAAAGCAGATACCTTCGCTAAGCACCTGAAAGAAACATTTAAACCTAATGAGATTCAATCGGAAATCATAATACAAGAATGTATAAACCAAGAAAAAGAGGAAATTCCATTCGTCACTCCTAAAGAAGTTGCTAATGAAATCAAAACAAACCTGAATCCAAGGAAATCTCCTGGTTATGATCTTATTATAGAAGAAATGCTAAAACAACTACCAAAAAAAGGAATAGTAATGTTGACCTATTTAATAAACGGAACATTCAGACTAAAGCACGTTCATAGCGCCTGGAAGCTTGCTGAAGTCATAATGCTGCCAAAGCCAGGTAAACCACCCAATGACGTAAAATCATATAGACCTATATCACTGCTACCTATAATATCGAACCATTTCGAGAAATTGTTCCTCAAAAGATTAAAACCAATAATAGAAAGAAAAGGATTAATTCCTATCTATCAATTTGGCGTTAGAAGAATTCACTCGACTATTGATCAAGTCCACCGCATCACTGATGTTATAGAGAAGGCACTAGAAGACAAACAAATATGCTCAACCATCTTCCTCGACGTGGCGCAGGCATTCGACAAGGTCTGGCATGAAGGTCTAATTTGCAAACTAAACAAGCTACTACCGGAGCAGTACACAGACTTGTTAAAATCATACATCTCAGATAGACTGTTTCGTATAAAACAAGAAGACGAATACTCAGAATTAAAAGATATAACAGTAGGCGTGCCGCAGGGCAGCGTTCTTGTGCCAATTTTATATCTGCTATACACGAGTGACATACCACGACTAGAAGATGTAACAATAGTCATATTTGCAGACGACACAGCACTGCTAGCAGTCAGCCCAGATATTGAAGAAACTACTCATAAACATCAACAAGCAAGCAATAGCATCTGCAGATGGATGAAGAACTGGAAGATCAAGATAAATGAGCTAAAGTCAACGCATATTAATTTCACAAACAAAAACATAGAGCCTTTACCAGTAAGACTAAACGAAAACATCATCCCATATGAGAACAATGCAAAATATCTTGGCATGACCTTGGATGTTAAACTCAAATGGAAAGAGCACATAAAGAAGAAAAGAACCGAATTAGATATCAGATATAAACAGCTATACTGGCTCTTGGGAAGAAAGTCTAAATTGTCACTACACAATAAAATTATAGTCTACAACCAAATTCTGAAACCAGTCTGGGTATATGGCATACAGCTATGGGGATGTGCCAGAGATAGTCAAATCAAGCGTATTCAAACATTCCAAAATAAAGTGTTACGGAACATAGTAAATGCCCCGTGGTATGTACGTAATAGTGACCAGCACCGTGATCTTGGAATCACAGACGTCGCGACTGAGATAAAAAGATTCGCAACCAAACACGAAGCTCGGTTGCATCAACATGTCAACGTGGAAGTAATCCAGCTCCTCAGTAATGAAAACGCAACAAGGAGGCTCAAGAGGAAGAAGCCATTCGAGTTGATGATTTTATAGATGAGGCAAACTTTTGAACACCATTGGGTGAACACTTGATTTAAATACCTAGATTAAGAAATAAGAGAAACAAATTAATGGTTGGCCTGATAAGACCAGTTTTAATATGACAAACGTTGTAACATTGTAACACTGTAACGTTTATGAATAAATAAAAAGAAATATAATAAAATAAAGAATTAGACACCCGGTATGATATTCTCAATAATACTTTCGCAAGTTCCTAGGTACCATTTAATCCCTAATTGAAAGAAGGAAAAAATTAAAAAAAATTAATAAAAATTAAATAAAAAAAAGTTACGAAAGTAATAAAACTAAAAAAAAAACAGTTTTATTTACTGTACTAATAGGTAGATTTTTCAACAATCAAAGTAAGCTGTGGAATAAAAGAAAATCGTAGAAGAAAATAATGTTATCTATCTATATATATGAAAATTAATGTTTGTTTGTTTGTTTGTCCCTTATGCGTTCCTATACCATTCATCCGATTGCGATGAAACTTTGCTAAGTTGTTATGCGCATGCCCGCGAAGGTTTCTGACTTAACAAAAGTCCAATCCGCCATCTTGAAACAAAATGGCCGCTAGCTATCTTAAAAGGTACTGCATTGATTAAATTAAAATTTAGTACAGACATAGACGGGACCCAATCTTAACATACAGGTATAATAAAGCTTCAGTCCGCCATCTTGAAACAAAATGGCCGCTAGCTATCTTGAAAAGTACTGCACTGATTCAATTCAAATTTGGTACAGACATAGATGGAAACTAATCTTAAAATATAGGTATAATAAAGCTTCAGTCCGCCATCTTGAAACAAAATGGCTGCTAGCTATCTTGACAAGTACTGCACTGATTCGATTCATATTTGGTATAGGTATAGACGAAAACCAATCTTAAAATATAGGTGTAATATAGCCTTAGTCCGCCATATTGAAACAAAATGGCCGCTAGCTATCTTAAAAAGTACTGCACTTATTCGGTTCAAATGCAATATAAGCATAGATGGGAACCAATCTTAACATATAGGTATAACAAAGCTTCAGTCCGCCATCTTGAAACAAAATGGCAGCTAGCTATCCTGAAAAGTACTACACTGATTCGATTCAAACTTAATATAGACATAGACAGGAACCAATCTTAATATATAGGTATAATAAAGTTTCAGTCCGTCATCTTGAAACAAAATGGCTGCTACTTATCCTGAAAAGTACTGCACTGATTCGATTTAAATTTGGTGTAGACATAGACGGGAACCAATATTAACATATAGGTATAATAAAGCTTCAGTCCGCCATCTTGAAACGAAATTGCCGCTAACTATTCTGAAAAGTACTGCACTGATTCTATTTAAATTTGGTATAGGTATAGACGAGAACCAATCTTAATATATAGGTATAATAAAGCTTCAGTCCTATGCCATTCGAATTCAGACATTTGCAGTTTCTGGTACGACTCGCATTTGCAATGACCATCAACAAAGCACAGGGATATTCGCTACAATTTTGTGGACTAAATTTGGAAAATCCATGCTTTTCACATGGACAGCTGTACACAAACACTTTCTTTGAGTTGCAATGCAACGCATGCCGGGTACTCGCATTAAATTGTAGACCACGCGAACGAAGTCGCGGGTAATAGCTAGTTATTCTATATTTTTGACCTTGTAAGTATTGTTGTTACTAAATTATTGTAAAAATTGTTATTATAATTTAAATCCCTTTTAACTGAAAATGGACATTTCGACAGAAGAAAAGACAGATATATTTATGATATGAGCTTACAATTATTGGTATGAATACAGTCGTATACTATATATACAGCGTGATTGATTTTAGTGGTTTTTTTTTATTATTAATCTAAATTTTGTTTGCTTTTTTCAAAACTAAAAAAAAATAACATTTGGTACCTAATGAAATAATGTACTATTTTTTTTAAATAAGGATACATTATTTTAAACTTAAAACAGAAATTTGGTTTTCACGGACAGTCTGTATAGGCAAAAGTAATATTTTAAAATTTTTTGTAGTCAGGCAAAAACTTTTTTAGACAAATAATTAAAAAGTTTCTTAAACGATTTCACTATAAATTTCTTAAAATATGTTTTAAAATGTGCGTCTTCGTTAAGTAATCTTTATTGTACTGGAATTAAATATTATATACCCAATTAAAGAAGAAATAACATAATCCATAACAGGATAAATCATCACCCTTCCATTTGAATAAGTCCATTGAGAAGGAATGGAATGTTTCACCTGTCGATCATTTTTCATTATTGCGAAATCCCTCTGGAACGCAGTTCTATCAACACATTCATTCAAGGGAGAACAAGTGATAAAATTATCCAAAATGTATCGATCTCTTTGGATACTCGAATTGTAAACATGAACGTATAATGGATGAAAACCAAATTTTAATTTTCTGCTTATAACTTCATCGATTGTTTTAATTTGACTTTCATAAAGAGGTTTTGTTAAAATACTAATTAACTGAGAAACATATAAAGTTGTTAGTATCAAACCAGAAAAAATCCAAAAGAGAAGTTGGAATTTTAAAATTCTTGGTTTAGGAAATTTTATTGAAATCATAACCAACATTCCTAAACTATTAATAATGCTAGGTGAAATATCTTCTCTTGCTTGTAACCACCAAACAAATCCTTGAACTATAAGTGAAATTAAAATAGTTAACCATATTTTTCCGTTAAATATCTTAATTAAGTTCATCCAGACTGGTAACTCTATTGCTGCAGGTACCCACCAATAACCTTTGGCAATTAAGCCTTCAAATAAAATATCAAAATCCCAAAATACGCTCGAGTTTAAATAGAATCCATTTACTAAAATGTCCATTTCTTTTCTGTAGAGCATTCCAAACATCCAGAGATATGTTCCATTTAAATGTCTATATCCCCAATCAGGATAAGGATGATAAATATATTTCTCCTTATAATTCATTCTTTCTGCGACTGTGTGAAGAATTGTAACTTCTATTCCTGATTCGCTGGGATTCTTTCCAGAATAGTTTAAACTTATTTGGAAAGGTGCTCGTATGAGTGTCACAAGAGTTATTTCACATCCATTTAAATCTAGACCAACTTTTTCAGGAAAATAGTTGTCAATTTGATTTGGTAACTGATAAGAAGTAATATTCGTTCCACAGCTATTGTTTTCGTAAGGAAAATATGTATAGAAGTTTGTTTCTCCTGAAGAACGAATTTTGATTGCAACTACATTATACACGTAGTATTTCCATAGCACTTTGAATAATTCTGTCAAGTCGAAATCATGAACAATAATGATAAATTTTGCTCTTGGATTCCAATATTTAAATGTATTCATTATTTGCATTAGATGTTTTATGTTATCTTGTATTTCTAATGTTATGACGAACATATCTATTTTAAATTTATCTATTGCTCCGAAGTTATTTATTGATGAATATAAAATTATCGGATATTTCACCTTCAGTTCGAATTGATGGTTGTAATTGAAAACTACAGTTTTGTAGGAATAATGAACGTTCATAATTAAATTTACATATTTATTTACATCAAATTTATAACTATGATTTTTTAATAATAACTTTTCCGAATTTACAAATTTATCTTTAAATAACAACAATGTTAAAATAATAAAACATTTTTCTATTGGCATTTTAAAAATTATTTAGTTTTTTTAATAACTACAAGTATTACTAACTTGAAGTAATGTACTTTATACAATATATAATCCATTGTTATTTCTAATATTTCATTAAAATATAAGTTTCTCTATAAATGAATTATAATATAAATTCAAGTTTATTTACAAATTCATTTACATATCATAAATATTAAGGTTACATAAATAAATATGTTACGTAAAACGAATCATAATGTTAAAATAATATCATATTTTGAATTATGTAGTAAATAAATAATAAAATAGGATAATAAAAGAATGTATTCATGGTATTCATATTAAATTAAACATGTATCAACAATTTCTAAATATTAAAAAAGAATATATTGTTTGCAGTGGAAATATTATTTGTAAAATTTAAGACTATAATTTAATCACTAATTTTAGTTTACCATATGTAATTGATGGCTTTTACTGGTGAAATAACCAGTCTGATTATGTTAAGAAATTGCTATGCTACTTAAGTAAATTTGATATTAATTTACTAGAAAGCATTGGTCTAGTGTCCAGGTAATTTTTTAAATAACTTTATAGTAACTCATTTACGCCCGTTCGTACCAACGAATTTTTTTATTATAAACATATTATTACTACTTCACTTAACAAAAATTAAATTTGATGCCTGACTTTAAAAAAATCAAATCAAATCAAAGTAAAATATTATATGAACATTTTTAACATTGCTGTGAAACAGCTAATGCGAGATAAACAGTTTTTGTTAAACTTAAAATTTAAGTTTTACTGGCGCAAACGAGAAATAGATTTACTTGTATATTTGATATTTTCTTCAACAATTGTGAAGGGTTATCAATTAAAAATTACTAAACTTCGTCAAGTCAAAGTTAAAATTTATATTTCGTTATAAGCACTTATTTACATATAAAATTTTGACGTTTTACACGTTTTCTAATATATAGAATTTGTAATTGAAAATAGTCATGCATTCAATAAAAGCTGCAAAGAGTATGACTAAATTTGTCTAAGATCGCCTTACTGATAAACTAAATACCAATATAATTTTAACCAGAATTGTGCTTTTTAATAAATTATTTTGTTATACATCGGATAATACATGCATAATAATGTGAAAAATTATAATTTCACGATTATCGAAATACAAATATTCACATTAGATTATAACGAACATGCCATGTGAGTACTGTCTATTTAACACACGCGAGTAGGTAACTAGCGATTAACTTTCTTTTTAGCTAACAACTTGATAAAAGGTAAGAATATTGTTTTAGTGCTATCATTTATAATTTACAACTATTGTTGGCAAAATTTTGTCTTACAGTTGTTAAAAAACGTTAGTTTTAATTTAATAATGTTTATATAAGTTAGTAATTAATTTGATGTTATGTTATTTGTTCGTATTATATTAATTTAAAATGGTAGTGCTGCCAGTTGTTGTGAGATAGGGGTAAATCTCAGTAGCACTTGTGCCCGGAGATTGCTTTCTTGAACTATCGTAGATGTGTTATCCATGTTTGTGTACCATATTCCAGCAGGGTTTTAAATAATTTGGCATACATATCTACAGTCATTGATTGAAAATGGCTTTTCACGAACTAAGTGATAAAATTGGCTTTTTTACTCTATTAACAATATGCATTAACCATTTTAGGGCATATGTTATGATGTAGATAATAAAAAATAAATAAATAAATAAATATATCATCACGCCTTCTACCCATTACTGGATGTGGCACTCTGCCGAAGCAGATCTCGGTAAGTGATATATTTTGCGCGTGAAGTGCGGTTATCAGTCGTCAAATCACGGCCTACAAAGATGTTAGTGGTGGAGGAGCCACAGGGGTAGTTTTTGAAATTATAAAAATTGTTTGTCGCCTGTGGGAATCGAAGCAGGGTTCTCAGGATCCACAGGCCAACTTCATACCACTGAGCTAGCCACCCCATATGGATGTAGATAATAAGATATATAATGGTTTTTCTTACAAACTCGGAGTACTATGCATTTATAAATATTTAGTTGAAGAAGACATTGTGCACAACAATCTTCTATGTTTTGTAGGTCTTGTTAGAGAGCATTGGAAATGGTATATGGATCCAAATAGCTGTTGACATTATCTGCATAAAGTCGGCACGTCGATTTAATGGTGTAACGAAAATTTGCTGTGTATTTTAAAAAGAGCAAGAATTCCAGGCAGCATTCTTTAAATATTGCACTTTGAGCAGGATTCACTAATTCCATTATGTTCTAGTTTACCTAGCAACCTTTTTCTTATCGAAGGCCTTGCTAAAATCTAGATCAATGGCATCAATCGATAAGTTGCAATCTATAGATTTAGTCCAGTTATTTAAATATTCTAATAAATGAGTAATCGTAGATTTTCCGGAGATGACGTCCTGTTGCTCAACAGGAATCACACCTGCTACAATCAGAAAAGGACGCATCTTGTCAAAAATTATAGATTTCATTAATTTCGAGTTAACTGATATTAAGCTGACCGGTCTGTAATTAACTGGATAGTTCGTCTCCTTTTTTATATATATTGAAATTATGAGTGCGTGTTTTCATTGATAAGGAAGACAGAAGTAAGGAAATATATGATCATAATTTGTGCGAGCGGTTTAGACAGTTCGTCAACGCACTTTATAAGAAGAAGAAAAGAACCGCAACTTCTGTTTATTTGAGTTACGTAGTACGGGATTGCAACTTTAGTTGGAACGTATATATTTGAAGAATTTTTTTGGATTATTTCTCGTTGAATTTGTTTTACTCATTCCAGGCGTACCTTCTTTATTTTCTTAGTTAAGCTGTTGAAAAACTCATGATAAGTTCTAAAATCATTTGGTGATAAAAATGAGTGGTAGCTATATCGGAGACGTTGCTTATATTGAATTTTTAATAATAAATTCAATTATATCTACGTTTTGGTGTATCGGGGGAGTGACGAAGGACATTGTAGTAGATGTGAATTGTGTCTAGGATTCCTCTATGTTATCGTCATTAAAAGAGCAGTTCTTATTTTGCATATATATATATATATATATATATATATATATATATATATATATATATATATATATATATATATATATATATATATATATATATATATATATGCAAAAGCATTTGATAATGTATATCATGATATATATGACTTGGGAATGCTCTTTATTTGTGAATTCAAATCAGAAGAACACAAATAAAATAGCAAATATCTTAATTTCATAATATATAATGCTAGAAATTTTCGGAATATAGAGTTGTGCGATACATTAGTTAGATCTAAATTGGAATATATAAGCACAGTCAGGAATTCTGAAGAATTTTAACTATCAGTCAACTATGGCTACAATGACTATATCATTTCTCTGCGGTCCGGAAAGCGAAGCAAAGCGAGTATATAAAAAACAAGTGCCTAATGCTTATTTGCGCCAACGAAAGTAAAATTTTATGTCCAACTTAAATAAATAAAAGCAAATTAAAGTAAAATTAACATATGAAGAAGTATATATTGTTTTCAAACATTTGATGTGATATTGTCAGTTTATGCAAATTAAGCAAACAAAAAATTGTTAAATTTTTTAAATTATTTGAAGATAAAAATTCAGTTATAATAACACATACAGGAATCTAATTTCAGGCCATGCTAAATATATCAGTTAACGCTGTGACTACAACGTTCGAAGACGCAGTTTATCAAGATGTTATTATGGTGTTATTATAGTACGGTAAATGACATTTTAATAATGGGTCTAGAAAAATTATTTTAAAGTATATTCAGTAGCATAGGCTAATATTTATTTTTGATGCACATTAAAGGCGGTGACTTATAGAAAGCGGAGCCGAAACACCCATATAAGTCGATTAAAAAATTACAGTGCACCCATACAATTAAAATTTAAAAACAGTTTTATATTCAAGTGTGAATGTAATGAGAAATCAAAGTACTTTCAAAGAAATTTTTTAAGATAATATCAGAAAGACATTTTAATAAGCTGAAAATATTATTGTCATATTTTTTTAAAATTGTAACATTGCAATTACTTTTTGCTCACCTAAAAGATGTTTTTCAAATTTACGCCAATAAATGTACCTGCCATCAACAAGATTACTAAAACTTTGCACTGTCAACTGTCATATAAACGATGCGTGCGTTGGACCTTGCTTTACAAACTGATAAAATTATAACTGTATAGCAGCAGGAACCCACCAGTAGCCTTTTGCAATTGCTGTTGGGTAAGAGAAATCGAAATCCCAATAGACTGAAGCATTGCATACCATTGCATTGAATGTTAGATGCACTTGTTTGTCGTGTACCATCTTGTACATCATTATGAAGGATCCATTGTGGGATAAGTATCCCCAATCAGAAAACGGGTGATATATATATTTAACTTTAAAGTTCATTTTTTGAGCTATTGTATATAATAATACTTTATTGTATTCAAGTAGAACTTATACAACAGGATTGGTAAGTGTACATATATATATATGTTTAAATATAAATAATAAATCGTTTAGATTTGGATTAATTGTTACATATAAAGTTGGTTAGCTTTAGTGAACCCATTATATAATAATAAATGTCATATGACTTTTCAGCTGTAATATTTGCTAGTAAGTTAGGAAAGAAATATTCAGGGGAGCTTCTAAGTAGATGTTTCGTTATGTAGTGTTGGCGTATTGCTGTGAAGATTGGACAGCGGAACAAGAAATTGTTGAGGTCATCTTCTTCGTATGTGTTGCAGAGTGTACATATCTCGTTTGGTTGAAATCTATGGCAAATATAGGTAACGCATATTCTGGGATTTTTTAGGGAGGCGGAGCGGAGTTGTAAAATCAGTTTATGGAATTGGAAGGGAATGTTTAGGGAGAGATAGTTTTGTGAGAAGTTATAGTATTTGTAAATGTTATTGTACCTGGAGGAAATGATTCTAAGGGTACCTTCTTCGTACAGCGAATGTTGGTAAGATAATACTATGTTGTTTAGTTCTGTTTTTAAGAGTGTGACTCTTTGTTCTTTCCAAATCCATTCAAAGTTTGCTTTTATTATCATAGTTTTTAAATTGTGAGCCCAGTTGAATTTTGTTTGTTTTTTGCTCTCTTTGCCATTTTTCATTAATGACAACAGTAGGTTATAACATATTTTTATATATCTATCTTCTTGTGCCAGTAGCAGCTTGTGCCACCAATTCAGCTTTTTTTGAAATATTATAAATTCTAGTTTGTCTAGCCCAAGTTCTCTACGGAGTATGTAGTTTGAGGTTGAAGTTGGCAAGCAGTACAGTGTCTTGAAGAAGTTAGATTGAGCTCTCTCAATTTTTTCGAAATCAGTGGTGGCCCAGATTTCTGCTGCGTATAGTGCTGTGGGTAAAAGAATATTCTTGTATAATTTTATTGTTGTCTCCCAGCAGTTAATTTTTGCTTTTATTAAGGTGTCTTTTATGGCACCTGCTATTTTGTTGGATTTGCTTATAAACTCTTCTGCCGTGTGATAGTGTAAACCAGAGGTTGAGAACTTTATCCCAAGGTAAGTGTAAGACGTAGCTACTTGTATTTCGTTGTTTTGACAGGTAAAATTGATCCTTCTGTTTGGTGGACGTCTGGTATGGAAGTGTATAATTTTAGTTTTTTGGGGATTTATAAGTAAATGCAGTGTGTCACTATATAATTTTCTTTGAACATCTAATGGGTTTCTTGCCAGTATTGCGATGTCATCCGCGTATTGTAGGGTCATGACGTCAGTCTTGTTATTGACAAAGATGCCTTCAAGACCTTGAGCTCTGAAGAAATCCTCTAAATCGCTTATGTACAATGCAAAGAGTAGAGGGCTAAGGCAGTCGCCCTGGGCGTAAGACGCCCTTATTGACTGGAATAGGGTTTGTAAGCTCATTGTTCACATTTATTCTAATTGTGGATAATTCTTCCGCTAACACCAATTTGGAATATTTTGTCATACAGCATTTTATGAGGGACAGAATCGAAGGCCTTTTGAAAGTCTATAAAAATGGTGTAGGTTCCTTCTTTGTTAGTTATCATTCTCGATTTTATTATGGTGTCAAGCACGAATAGATTGTCCAAACAAGATCTTTTTTCCTAAATCCAACTTGGGCTTCGGGGAGAATTTGGAAGCTTTCTACCCAAGTCTGTAGTCTGTTATTGATAATGTATGTTAAGAGTTTGGTTATAGTATTTATAAGTGCTATACCTCGGTAGTTATCTGGATTTGTACGATCTCCCTTTTTATGAATAAGCGTTAGTTTTATCTGTTTCAGCTCTGTTGGCAAGTGTTCTTGTATTAAAAAGTTATTAAGCATATTTCTGAGATAATTTTTCCATATGGGTGGGAGATGTTTTAGTTGTTCGTTTATTATATTTTCAATCCCGGGTGATTTGTTAAGTTTTAGCTTGACTAACGCATCGTTCAATTCAATTTCTGTTATCTCTGCATCTAAATAGGGATGCAAGACGCCAATATAGGTTGTGTTTGATATTATTTTTGTGCCAAAGAGAGATGTGTAAAAAATTTCCCATTCTTTTCGAGTTCTGGGATTATCGCGTTTTACGGAGAAATTTAATGTTTTTATTGTTTTCCAAAATGTTTGCTGGTCTTGAATATTTTCTAGTTACTGTTTAATGGCATCTTTATGTTTCCTCTTTTTAGAGTCTATTTTATTTTTGTATTGTTTCTTCAGTTGCAAATACGTGTCTATGTGTTTGTTATCTGTTTTGCATGTTTTAAAATATTTCAATGATTTTTTGACTCTCTGTTTAAGAACTTTGCATTCTTTGTCAAACCATGGCTTGTTGCAATTATGATATGGAGAGTTAAAGAGGAGTACTTCGTTTCTAATGCCAATATTTTGTGATACTTCATTAATTATTACTTTCATGTGATCGTATGGTGAGTTTGGCAGCACATACGCATTATGGATATTTTGATGCATTTGTTCTTTGTATATAATTTCTGTCTCTGATTCCCATTTTACTTTAATTTTCCTGGTTGAATTTCGTATCACGTTCTCATTAGCAATTTTTTCTGATATATTTTTTATTGTTACTGAACAAATTAAGTGATCAGATAAGACGATTTCTGTTAGAATTAACATGTCAACTATTGCCTGAACAGCAGCTAAGTTAATCCATACCAAGTCTATGATACTCTTGCCCGTAGTGCTTATAAACGTGTAATTAGAAGTACTGTCGCTTGCAGTTCTGCCATTTATAACGTGCAGGTTTTCTAGTTCCATGGTTTCAACTAAATTTCTTCCGTTCATATTAGTTTTTTCATCCTTAGTTCTTCATATCGCAGTAAGATAGGAATCTGCAAATAAAAACTCTTCTGATTGATTTAATTTTCCTATTCTTCCGTTATAATCACCTCCTAATATTAGAGAGTAGTTTTTATACTTCTCTACTATATCTCTAATACTTATTTAAAAAAATTCTAATAAAACTTCATAATCGTATTTTGGTGAAAAATAGACTGTGCTGAGAATTGTTTTATACGTGTTATTTAAAATTTTTAAGATTAACCAGTGTATTTCGTTATCTAAGACCGTTATGTGCTTTATGTTATCTTTTACAAAGACGATAATTCCCCCGGAGGGCCGTCCAGTAATATTTTCTTTTGTTGCTTTTTGTTGGAAGATATTATAGTTGCTTAAAAAGGCGGGTGTTGTTTTACTTTCGCAATTGGACCATGTTTCGGTGAGACAAATTAGATCATGTTCCTTTAAAATGGTTTCTTCGTTGGTGCTTAGGTTAAGGATATTTTTGAAACCTTGTACGTTCCAGAAAATTACCATGTTTGTTTGTTTTGCCTTCCCCTCTTCTCTTCTGAGTTTTTTGGACCTTTGGATTGGGATCGAGTTCGAGCAAAAAGTATGTCTAGGGGGCCTTGTATAGAGTGTTTGATTACTTTTGTATTAGGGTTCTTATTTTCACTGGTTGAAGTTGAATTTTCGGGAAAAATTGTCTCATTTTCTTCGACTTCATAGTTTACCGCATTATTTTTTTCTTTGTTGTATGTGTTTTCCGTTTCTTCTGCGTTAGGTATGTTTAGCATGGAGATAGATTTTCTTCGCAGATAAACTAGGCCAAAAGATGGATCTTCTTGATTATTAATTAGTTCTTCGTTATTAAGATCATGAATTGAGTATGATTATGCATTGACTATTAGTTTGTCGTATTTTAAATATGCTTTATGCCCTTCTTTCTTGGCTTTAAAAAGATGTGGTTTAAGTGCTTTGCGTTCTCCTACTACCCTAAGCGGAAAATCTTCTTCGACGTACATATTTGTAATTTTCTGGGATCTGCATTGTTTTAATATTTCAAATTTTAATCTTTTTGAATTTAGTTCTACTATTACTGGTCTCTTATTGCGTTGCTTTCCCAGTCTTCTTATTCCTTCAATGTTATTCGTGGAAATTTTTGGGATTTTTAATTTACTGGATGCAAATTCGAGAAACATTTCTTCTAAATTTTCATTCGCTTCTTCTTTAATTCCAAAAATAATAATGTTTTTTTCCCTGGTTTTTCTCTCTAAGGCTTCAATTTGCTTGTTTTTAATTTGAAGTTCTTTTGCTAAAGCTTCGCATTTGTTTTTATATTCTTTTGTATCTAAGTAAAAGTTGTTGATAGAATCCTGCTATTGTATGTATAATTGTTACTTCTAAGCCTGCTTGTTTAGGATCAAATACTGAAGTGTTGATACTTATCACGTACGGTGGCCTACTTAAAGTTATTACTTTTATGTCACAGTTTTTTAAACCGTTGACGATCTTTTCTGGGAAGTAATCTTGTAATGAATCATTACAGTTTCCTAATAATTGTGGTATAATATTGTCTCCACAATTTGAATCTTTCTCGTAAGGAAAATATGAATACATATTCAATTCCGAATTACAGTTTTGTATCATAATTACATTATAAATATAGTAATTCCAAAATATTTCGAAAGTTTGTTTTATTTTTATTATCGTTTTAAATATTACTATGAATCTTGATCTTGAATTTCAGAATTTGAAATTATTTAGTTTGAGTATTAAATTTCCTATATCTTCATTTGAATCTAAATATAAAATATGCATGTCAAACAAAAATTTCTTCCCTGCATTTCAACTAGATTTTGACGAATAGAGAACAACGTTATACTCAAATTTTATGTCGTGTTTATAATTGTAATTTACAACAAAAATATTTTCTATGTAACTTGTAGAAATAATCTTATTTACACATTTATTTATGTCAGTATCTTCATAATTTTTTACCAGTTCAATTACCTTTAATTCGCACATCTGGATTATCACTAATATTACTATTATGATATAAATGCACATTATGTTAGATGAAATAGCCATAGACTTATATTATAAATCTTAGTTTCAAATATTTTAACACATGTGTACCAATTTATATAAAAATACTGCTATTCTAATTAACTAATTCTAATTTTATGATATTTCTCTGTTAGAATAATATAAACACTTAATAAATGATAGAATCATTTTCTTTTCCACAGTACTATATTTTGGTTTATTAAATTAATATATTCCTATTATCAAATAAATGTTAAAAAATTAAACAATCTGATAAAGTGAAAAAATATTGAATAAACATATACGATACATAAACACATAAAAATATTTATATATTTTACACAGCACGCAACTGAATTCTATTGACGAATGGTATCAGGAAATTTGTTAATTTATTTTTCTAATGACCTGCCGCACTAATAGAACTTAAATAATGTTAAACTTGGTTTACATAAATGAAAGTTGATTGAAGTTCTATATTATATGGAACAATTTAGTTTGCTGTCAATTAAGTAATTAGATATAGTCCATTAAAGGCACACCTAGGACCGCTTGAGTAAAGTGAAATTATTAGCTATAAATGTAACTACTGTTTAAATTTTTATATAATAATTACATCATTAAAATAATTTTTTCACCCATTTTAATATGACACTATTATTTCTACTTTTTCAATAGTAAAAGAACAATAGTTAAAGCATGTTATTTATCACCATGACAACTGTAATAAAAATGCTATTTTTGGTACTAAGACCAAAGAACTATGACATAACCATGGTAAAGTAAATAATTTTGTAAATTTGTTTCATTTTAATTTGAATAAATCTGCGAAATTTGCTAAATAAAAGGGTTAAAAATATATATTTCAACCGGACTGAAATAGTATATAAAAGAACACGTTTTATAAGACATGCTATTATCGCACACGTCTTAATTTAGAGAACGAGCTGAAGGCTACAGGACAGTCTCATAAAATGAGTTGTTTATATTATTTTTTCTATTTTGCATCTTTTATGAATTAAAATTTAAAAAAAAAGTGCGATACTTTAAAGACAATTTATAGAAATTTGTACTTGAATTGTTGTGGTTGGTAACATTTAGGTAAAACTTCGCAATCATTTCTATTATTATTGTCCGATTTTGTGTATATATCAGAAGAAGAAATTAATTGCACTTCTAAAGAAATTATGGGGTTATATTTAAATTTTGATATTCTTAACTCGACAAGTATAGTATGTTATCAGGTACTACTGTTAATTTATTTCTATGAGTTATTTGAATTAGGACTATCGCTATTAAAATTGTTACTATAAATAAAACAAATACTAACATATTTTTTCAAAAGTAAAAGATCCTATTGAGAATGATTTTGAAGAGGATATCATTTATAAAATAAATTGGGGTCATTGTAATAAATTTTATCTACAATCATGCAATAAATGACACTTATTCATTTTGAGTGAAATAAGTACTTTATTTTGGAATAATTACCATATTAGTGCACAAAAAAATATAGTTACCAAGGTTTAATTTTTTTTTTTATATGTCAAATAATTATAGGAACTGTCAATTCAAAATTAATTTGTTTTAATTTATTTCGTGGTCTTAGATAAAATTTTGGTCGATATATGTGTGATAATGCATCATTAAGATACTTGTGTGTTCTTATCCCACTTATATTGTAATTAACTGTTATATAGCTGAGACCTCGCAGCCTCTTAAGAAACGAGTTTACCAACAAATACCATTAAATAAATACTTCTTTAAACAAATTTGCACCGATATTCTTATTTAAATTACTGATGCTTTTGGTAATTTGAATTTTAAAATACGCTTTATATTTTTTAAGTAACTTCAAAAACATCTAGTTATTCTTACTTTTGCCACAATTTTGTTTGAATTTTTTACATATTTCAATATTTTGTATTTTAATTTGTGTTATTTTTTATTATTTAAAACTATTTTTATGTTACCTATTTTGTATATTTATATGTTTATTGACGTTCTATATTTTTGTATAAGCTCGAAACGTCCTTTTAATATATTTTGTACTTTGTTGGATTCCTGAAGCCGTATTTTATTTATATCAATATGATAATAAGTATACAATAGATGTTGATTTTATTTCAATGACTTATTTGAATTGCGAAATAGTTACATATATGTTTCATTAGGACAAAAATACAAGTTGTTGAGGTGAGTAATAAAATGGAGTCTGGCAATATGTTCATAAGGAAGTCATTATGAAACCCAGTTACATATCGAAAGAGCGTTTATTACAATCCGCAACATTTTGTTTTAAACGGGCGGTAGTACTTGATGGCATACTGTACCTGTCAAACTAATCAAAATTTCAATATATAGTAATAGTAAATATACAGTAAATTGCAAAATATTTTTCCCTACCGTAGAAATTTTTTGTATGTACCACTAACGTTAAATGAATTTAAAAATCATAGGTTATTTTTGGGCTTGTATCCCAAACAAAAGTTTCGTCCTTAAACATCACTTGTCGATCTTAGTACATAAATAACTATTAATTACCTACCGTAAAATGCTATTGTATATACTAAGAATTTTGCCGTCTGTTTAAAAATTATTCATACTATCATAATTTTAATAAATTCAACACTATAAAACAAAGAACCAAACTTAAAACGGTAATAAAATTAGGAAAATTAAAATTTAGATTAACATATTAAATAATTTACCTGGTCATAGAAACAAGAGCATGTTCTTTAATTGGATACAACATCTTTCTACCATTTGGCAAGGTCCACAATCTAGGCATCAAATAAAGCACTTGTCTTTGATTCTTTATAGAAGCATAATGTTTGTCATGTGCAACTCTATTCACACAGTCAGTTGTCATATTACAAGACTCATAATTCTGCATAATTATCTTATCCCTTGAATTGCTTACGTTAAACATAGTCCCCAAACCATAGTAGAATCCGTATTTCATTCTTGAATCAACAATTTCTTGTACAGTTGATATCTGATGTTCATAAATTGGTTGAGTCAGAATGCTCAAAAGTTGAGAAAAATAAATTGTTGTCAGTAAAAAAGTGGTAATTACCCAAAAATATGTCAATATTTTTAAGGTTCTTGGTTTTGGTAAGGTTACTGAAATTTGAAGTTGTATACTCCAAGTTTTTAACAAACATACAAGAAACATTGTTTTGGGTTCGATAATCTTCCAAATTAAACTTATTATGAAAATCGAAATTATGATAATTATCCATACTGATTCTTGAAATACCATTATTAAATTCTGCCAAACTGGTATCGGCATAGCAGCAGGCACCCACCAAATTAATTTCTGAATCATGTAAACAAATGATTGATCAAAGTGAGGAGACAGACTATCATTTGCAAATACTGCCCCACATACAATATCTATTTCTTTATCATATAATTTTTTAAATATCATAGTATATGTTCCATTGTTTAGACGATATCCCCAATCATTGAATGTATTTTTTATGTAAACTGGTTTAAAATTTATAATTTGTGCAATATTGTGTATAATTGTACCTTCAATTCCTACTAATGTAGGATTATTTCCATCAGCCGTTAAATTCATTGTAAAAGGAGGTCGAATTAATGCCATCAGCTTAATTGGACATCCATGTAAATTATCAGTTTTATCAGGAAAATAGTTTTTGATCGAATCATTACTGCAAGATGCTAAATATCTCGGTATTATTATTTTTTCGCAATTCGCATTTCCATAGGGAAAAAAAGTATAAATATTTGCAGATAAATTTGAGTTTTCTATAATAATGATAATGTTATATATCAAATATTTCCAAGCATATTGAAATAATTCTTTTAAATTGTCTTCCTCTTTCAAAATTATTACAAATTTTGCTCTTGAATCCCAGGATTCTAATTTAAATAAATCTTCTAACATATTTTTAAAATCGTTAACAGATTTAATTAATAAAATAAACATATCAAATTTTACATTTACAATTATTATATCGCTGGTATATTCCAATATAATACGCGGGTTCTTATTTGTAAGAAAACCTGGTAAAAATTTATGATGTTTAACTAAGATTAATGTATTTGGTACATTATTTAACTCTATTATATTTAATAAACAGTTTTTCGGTATAAATTCAGTATATTTAAAACTAAGTTTTGAGCTACATAAATGATTTACGATCATTAATAGAAACAATATAAGAAAATGTTTAATTTCTAACATATTTCTTTCATTACCAGGTACCAACTGAAGAAAAAATATCCATTTCAAATTAATAATTATTTTCATAAATGATAAAAGTTTTTTGTTCTAAGGTTAATATTTGTTAGCAGAAGTTTTGAAAATACATTATATAAAAGTAATGAATAAGTTTTGTTTTATTATTATATTGCAGCTATTCAGTATTTATGATAAAGTGTTAGTAATCAAAAAGTTCGTAATATATTCGAAGATACAACTAAATACTACATAGAAACTCACTAATGGCAAACAATGTGACTTAAAAGAAATACTTAAAAATTGAGAAAGTCAGGAGACAATAAATAGTTATTTAACTAATTAGTGTGATAATGAGGGCGAATAATTATCTAAACATTTTAACGCAACAATCTAGCGAGCGAGTTAATTGTTGAGATAATTAGTCGCCGATTAACACATAAGTTAGTTATAATATTTTTTCGTTGATCGTACCTTTTTAATTTGGAGAAAATCTAATTTTATTCCAGGACAAATTTGTTTAGTTTATTAACGTTTGTAATATGTTAGGTTTTTTCGTTATTAGAATAATGTTTTGATGTTTGTGTTCATTTTAAAGGATTGCTATGTGGATATTATTTAGCTAGAGGTGTCAAAATTATTTTGTTTAATTCTATTTAGCATTTAGCTACAACTTAGCGCTAGCCAATATACCTGTATGCTATATTACGTGTGTTGTACATATTCAAAAAAATCGCTTATTAACAAAAATGGGTTATTGCAAGTTATTGTGTCAAAGTATTAACTAAGATATTTTATGAAAATACCATAGCTCGACGTGGAAGAAAGAAACTTATTTCAAGAACTAAGTTACTTTTGAAAAGTAACTTACTAAAGTTACTTTTATTTACATTATAAATATGAAATATGTAAAACAATCTGCATATGTTATAAATTATTATAAGTACATTTTTATGTATTTACCTAAGTTAGCGGACAGCTACCAGCAGAGTCCTAGACGCAACATCAGTATTCCTCTCAACACCTACTTATTATATTACATCCTTGTATGATAAACTTAGAATAGTTGTTTGGAGTTAATTACAAGTTAGACACTGAAATGTAAAGAATTATCATAATCTGTATTGTACAACTAAAAATATATTTTTTTAAGTAAACGGTAATCCGGTAATTTTATTAGCGTATTCAAGGTAGGATTCTCAGGCGAATTTACTAAAAACAAATTGAGTGAACATCGCGCAGCACCGTACAAGTTCTCCAGCCCTGCTGCATACATACAGAGCTGCTAGTCGACATCCCAGGACTCCTTTCACGCTGAATAGGAAGCAGTAACCCATGGACAAGCTGATGATAATTCTGTAAGTTCTTGCGCCCTTCAGAAATATCAACCAGCACCAGTTAGATTCAGACAGCACAGACACAAATTCAGTTGATTCTTGTAACTCATCAACTAATAGTTTATAGAAAACTATCTTAGTATTACCAAATTTAATTCAAGATATCAGTAACTTAAACATAGCAGATAAGGCATTCCGCACACTCAAAAAAGTTTTTCGATATGATCTCCGAATTTCACGGGGATACAAAACTATTTTCTAGATTTATTGAAGTTTGCGAAAAGTGACTTTTAAAATGAGTATTTAATGGCAAGCATATTGTCAAATATTAAGGGTGAAGCTGCTTTGAATATTGCAACTTGCACCGTCACTAACGGGCAAATCTAAAATGACTGTACTAGCACATACTCTGACAAAAGAGACTGCTATTCACTTACCATTGAAATGACAGAATTGAAACAAAGTAACGAATCAACGTTCAAATTTTATAACCGAGTTCAAGAAATTTTAAAATTACTAATCGCGCATACGAGTATATCCACTTAAATAATTAGGGAAGAACAACGAGTTTTAATAAGATGTTTTCAAAATTATGCGGTAAGAATTCTTTTAAGAGGAGTTAAAGAACCCAATTTAATGCGCACTAAAAATCCCTCAGATATGAACTCCGGGCTCAATATGCTAACTAACGACTTCCAGTTAGAACGCGTACACCAAAAATTCAACATGACATCTAAATCAAAACAATTCATAAATAACACACATAACAGACCCGCATTCAGACAAAATCCTCAGTTAATGTACCGACCATTCCCAAATAACACTAATAATCATACGTCCCAACAAATTCAGAATACAAAACCAAACGTTTTCAAATCATACCCCAATCAAAAATTCCCAAAACTTAGACCCATGAGTGTAAGTACACGACAGACATTTGTACCTAGACCCAGACCATCAGGTTACAATCAGCCACATCCTCAACAAATCGCGTGACGTCAATTTCCCCAAACGCAACAGAGATACACATATAACTTTTCACCCGAAAAATTGCATCACACTGAAACCAACGAAATAAACGATAAACTCGCTACTGATGACACTAACGCTGTTATTTACTAATCAGAAATAGACAGTGAATTTTATGAAAGAGAACGAAATCCTGATCCAAATTATTTTTTAGATATACTCGTAAATGCATCGGAAATGTTCTCCACAATCAAAGCGAACTACCTGTTATTATAGTTCCAGAACATAAATTTAAAAGTTTTTCTCGATACAGGTAACACCCGTTCGTTCATTAAAACAAAAATTGTAAATAAATATTTTAATAATGAAATTAGATACAATCCTTTTAAAATAACTACAGCACACGGAACCTCAACTGAAAAATTTAGTATATTATTTGCCATGTTCATAATTATTCATAAATTACAATAGTATCCATATATATATATATATATATATATATATATATATATATATATATTTAGTATATTATTTGCCATGTTCAAAATTATTCATAAATTACAATAGTATCCATATATATATATATATATATATATATATATATATATATATAAAATGTCGAACTGGTTATGAAAGTAAAATATATATATATATTTACATATATATATATATATATATATATATATATATATATATATATATATATATATATATATATATATATATATATATATATATTTAGTATATTATTTGCCATGTTCAAAATTATTCATAAATTACAATAGTATCCATATATATATATATATATATATATATGGATACTATTGTAATTTATGAATAATTTTGAACATGGCAAATAATATACTAAATATATATATATATATATATATATATATATATATATATATATATATATATATATATATATATATATGTATATATATATATATATATATATATATATATATATATTTTACTTTCATAACCAGTTCGACATTTTACTAGGACAAGATAACATAATAGTTATTTTTATAACAAGTGCCGAAAAAGGCTCGTTACGTGCAAGTGCAGAATTTAACGCACGAGGCTTGCCGAGTGCGGAAATCTGCACGAGCATGTAACCTTTTTCGGCACGTGTTATAAACAACATTTTTCCTACAACTGTGCGATTTAGTAAATCACTAAAATATTATTAAAATTTATAAAATTTTAATGATATTACATGAGAACGATGTTTTACGGCGTTGCTATGGTTTGTTTGTTGATTGCTTGCACATTGTTCTACGTTATTTAAAAATATTTCACTAACGTCAAAATAATTTCTTCAAAATTATCTTGATTGGAATAATACAGTGAGTGATTCTTCTTTATGATTAACACCTCCAAAGATAATTGAAGCTCCGGATCATACTATGTTGGATCTATTTTCGACAATGACAATCAACCTGCTGCTGGTACTTCTGAAGCTTCCGAAATTGTTATCACCAATATTACTGTTAAGAATATGAACAGGTACGGAAGAAATCAATGTTTCTTTAGACACAAAAGTTTCCACTTTACATTATGTCAATATAAGCAACTATAACAACTGTATTAATAATATACACAAACAATAAATATGATGTATTTCACTTACTCTTTAAATAAAACCATTTATCGATATATTTTACTTTGTTCGGTTCTTTTTATTAGTTGTCTACAGATTAGATATACTGCAAATTAAGGTTACGTTTATAAACGTCAAAATATACTACTGCATATTTACTAGCGCTGGTTCACCGTATCTTCTTCTTCCATAAGCGTCTGTGGTCAAAATATGAATTCCGCGCTCGGTGCGAAATTTAAATCGCTGTCAAAACTATTTTCTTTTGACAGTTACGTAATGAAGCACTTTCCGCACTAGTGTTTCTTTGCTTTCGGAAACGCACTTGGTCTGTATTCATTTACTTTCCATACGTAACCAAGGCAATTATAGTTACGTAATAACAAAGAAATTGCACAGTTCTAGGAAAAAATATTAAAAGCGATCATAGACTTGACACGCGACAAAATAATAATACCGACAGTTGAGATAAAAATTTATTATCACTCAGTAAGATCGCGTCCGCATTATGTCACGATTCCATCTATGTCTGAGATAATTACAAAGTTCTATGTTCAAAACATTGAAAATGACGAAGCGTTCATTCCGGAAACACATATGAATAACATTATCATTCCAGGCGGAATTGCAATGATAAAAATTATATCACATATTATCCAACAATAAATCCTAATAACGTAGAATATGTTGTAGATACTACAAATAATGTTTGCAGTGAACCGTTAATATTAATTTTAACTCTCAAAATTTAAAGATTTCTCAAAAATTCGTAGTGAACATATGAACTCCGTAGAAAAATTAACTATCACAAAGTTAGTGAGAGAGTACGGTGATATTTTTCATAGGGAAGATAAGTCGTTATCTTTTACTAATGAAATAAAACACCACATACGGATAAATAATGAAATCCCGATCTATTCAAAGACGTACAGATACCCGGAAATATATCTTAACTAGGGATGACAGCTCGATCAACTGATCGGTTAAAAGTTGTCAATTGACGGTTAATTTAACCAATGTTGGACTATTTGATCTAGTCAATTTGACCAATTAAAAAAATGAACTGTAAAAAACAATAGTTTATTCTAAAGAAAATGAAATCTTTCTCGAAAAAACAGAATAAACAATACTTCTTTGTTAAAAAGAAAAAAAAACTAATGCTAATGTAAATAGATAAAGAATAAGAATATAATAAATAAGCACAAAACATCTGCGCGTACCGAATAAATTGGATGCATCAGAAAAAAAATGGCGTATGGTTATCGATCATCGCAAATTAAATGATAAGATGATAGATGATAAGTATCCAATTCAAAACATTAAATCACTTTTAGATAAACTTGGCGGCAGTCAATATCTTAAAACATTAGATTTGGCTTCCAGATTTCATCAAATCGAAATGCACAAAGATGACATTCAAAAAACAGCTGTCAATACGGAAAATGGTGATTATGAATTTCTCAGAATGCCATTCGGTCTTAAATATGCACCCGCCACCTTCCACCGCATTATGGATAATGTCATAAGAGGTTCGACTAATGAAATTTGTATTATGTGTTTCGAAGATGTTTTAATATTCAATACAAGTTTATAAGAACATATGGAAAATTTAAGAACAGCATTTAAAAGATTACAAAAAGCTTATTTAAAAAATCGGTAAAAATGCAGTATACGGCCTTGACCAGTTTGTTGTTTGTTGATAGATAGCAGCATGGTGGCCTGTAATAACAAAATTAAATATTTCCAATGGCTCTAAAACATCGGTAGGTATAGAGTAAATAATAAATTATTTACGGATATTGAAGAAATATCTCACTAGCCATTTTATCTATTTGTAACACTCCTAGATCCTGACCTAGTATCATTTTATTTTAAATAACTCAACTCTGATCATTATTTTTTTTTTAGGTTAGCTCGCTACTCTCGCACTTTTATTAAACGAACCCTAAGCCCGTAGAACGCACGCCCAACAGAAACAAGCCATTATATACGATCTTCGTGAAATTCATTTTTTAGGTTAGTTCGCTTTGCTCGCACTTTTAACAACCAAACCTTAAGCCCGTAGAACTCAAGCCCAACAGAAACAAGCCATTATATTCGATCTTAGTGGAACTTATTTTTTAGGTTAGCTCGTTTCGCTCGCATTTTAAACAAACCCTAAGCCCGCAAAACTACACGCAACAGAAAATACGTTTTCCGCTTTGAGGAACCGACCTGTTGTTTCATTTCAAAACGTAGAATGAAACTTGTTTTAGAATCACTGATTCATGAAATTTAGCGTATACGCATCAAAGCAGACTAAGTGGGCGTAACAAACAAGGCCGTATACTGCATTTAAGCCAAAACTAAGGAGTTATAAGGAGAGAGCAATATCATTTGTCAATGGACGCGGGGATTGTCTCCAGGTGGGAGGAGGGAGAATAGCATGGCGTCCATCTTGTTGTGACCATATTTTACACAAGGAACATACATAAACGATAAGAAACAGGTTAAAAAATAAGAATCTAATAATAATAACAAATAAAAAATATATTTTATTTCAACATTATTTAAAGATACAAGTCAAAAACCGTTAAATAAGGTTAATTTATTATAGGAATGTTTAATTGACTCTCTTTAGTAATTAGATTTCTTGACATGAAGCCCTATTTTCAAATAATAATTTGTTACTGATTTTAATAACAATATTTGATGATTATCTAAGAAATTCGTATTATTATTAATAATTAATAATAATATTCATTTAAATTATCAAATAAATTAATATCTCCATATCTCATTAAAAATAATACATTTGTTAGATAGAAATTGGTAAATTTCTTATTTATATATTTCGCACCACTTTCATTTAATACATTTTTAACTAGTACTTCGCATTTTTTACATATTGAAATAACAGGATATGACAGAAAAATTAAACCACCTCTTGACTTTTGTAATATTAAGTTATCATTTTCGGAATCTGGTTCTTTTACTTCTAACACATTATTCACATTTAAAAGCTTTTTTAAATATTTTACAAAAAAATAAAAGCATATTTAGGAAATATTGCAAAAATCGTGTTAAAGTTTTATCAAAGTCAGCTTCTTTAAAATGTTGTAAACACAACCTACTTGATTCTGTGGGAGACTAGTTTTCCTAACGAATTCTTGTCTTTGTATCTTTTGGAAATCTGAAGATAATATAGTAATAATAAGTACCTTTTATTATAGTTAAATTGAATAGTAATATTACCTATGAAAAGTTATTTTGGTGCCGAAGATTCAACAGCCAGTTGTTCTTTCGATTTATTCGAAGAACGATTTGTACATTCGAATGCTACACACGCCGGTATGACTTTTTTATAACTGCACTAATCATTGAAGTGTTAATGATAAAATAGGAACTATAATTATTAATAATAAACACGCAAAAAGTAAATTTTGTAAAGATAAATCTCTATATACATACAATAATCCATAAACAAAGTCTTTAAAGTCACACAAATATAACCACAAAACTAACAATAAATTATTATATTATTCTGGCAAGCAAAGCATCTTCATTATTATACGAATAATTACAGGCAATAAGAAAACAAAAACTGTCTTTTTAACCAATTTTTCTGCATAGAAAACTTTGTAAATCAACAAAAATTTTCACGTAAGTACCACAAGAACTATATGACAAACACATATTTGGTCACAACAAGATGGCGTCCGACCAAACGACACTTGAAGGTTGGGGACAAGGTGAAACATATATGCTCTCTAATTATAACTCCTTGGCCAAAACCGACTAGTCTAAATTTCTTCAAAATGAAGTCGCATATCTAGGCATATTGTTACTCCAGAACGCATTCGACCTAACCCGGACAAAATAAAAGGCATTAAAAATTACTCATTGCGAAAAACAACCATGCAAAGCATTTTTAGGATTACTTAGTTATTACCGCAAATTAATCAATAACTTCGCTAAACTAACTAAACCTTTAACTAAATGCCTCAAGAAAAATGTAGAAACAAAGTTTAATAATCCGACATACATGAATAATATAAAATTTACTTATCAATGAACCAATTCTATATCCAAATTTTACAAAACCGTTTAATCTCACAACCAACGCTAGTAATCACGAAATTGCTGTCATATTATCCCAAGGCCATGCTGGCTCAGATCTACCCATCTCATATGTTAGTAGAACAAATGAGTCGAAACAAAATTATTCAAAAATAGAAATGAATTACTTAACATATTCTGGGCAGTAAAATATTTTCGACCTTATCTTTTCAGCAGAAAATTTAAAATTATTACGGATCATAAACCACTACAGTGGTTATTCTCTCTTAAAGAACCAAATTCGAAACTTGTTAGAGGGAGATTGCGATTATAAGAGTTCGACTACGAAATTGCGTACAAAAAGGGTAAATCAACCACGAATGCTGATGCTTTGAACCGCATTCCATATAACAATAAAACTTCTGTCAATGAAGTTTATAACATAATATTAAAATTAGATAATTCTTCTTGTCTTGATTTATATGAATTAAATAGTAAAATAATTTAAAATATTGCTGATTATATATCATATCCTCTAACATGCATTATAAACAGGTGCTATGTCGATGGAGTCTTCCCCGACGCAAAAATTATCCCGATTTATAAGAAAGGAGATGTTTCTACCCCAAATAACTACAGACCAATCTCCATACTACCGATACTAGGAAAGATTGTTGAGAAAATCATAAAAAATAGATTAACTGAGTTTTTAGATAGCATAAGGGCCTGTTTTTCAATTACTGATTAAAATGCTGGTTAGCGGTAACTATGGTAATCTCATTGATTAATTTAGATTTGAGTTTTTCATTCACCGATTAGTTCTAATCATGATTAAAATTTTCCACTAACCGGCAATAATTTAATCGGCCGATTTTGGCTGACTAAACTACTAACCGGAGTTTTGACAGATAATTCAACTTTCATTGTCAGTCCTATTTTTACATGTGAAATATGGAGATTTGATATGTGAGCAATATAAAAAAACGAAAAGAGAATATAATATAAGAGAAAGGCCGAACCATTTTCTTAAATGGGACGATAAAGATTTTTTTTATAGATTCCGTCTAACATAGCAAAGTGTGAACTTCGTTTACGAAATTATCAAAGATGAAATTCAACATTCTACAGAAAGGTATTTGATATATAAACTCATAGACTTCCGTGGGAGTCAATGGGGAAATATTAGGTATCCTACTCCAGTGAGTTGTTCTAATTTATGTTTACTAATTTTTTTCTTTATTTGTCGCTTTAAATTGTCATATTTTAATTTTATTTCTTTTAAACTTCTTAATTAAATTTAAATCGGATCAAAGATACAACCAGAACAAAGACATTATTAAAGTAAAAACAAAGCAAAAGAAAATACCTTTTAAATTTGCTACATGGAACATAAGAACCCTAATGGACAGTGCAGCTAGTAACCGACCAGAGAGAAGGTCGGCAATCATCGCCCGTGAATTAAGACGATATAATATCGACATTGCAGCACTGTCCGAGACTCGTTTCGCTGATGAAGGTCAGCTGAAAGAACACGGAGGAGGGTATACTTTCTTTTGGATTGGAAAATCGCAAACTGAAAGGCGTCTCCATGGAGTCGGCTTTGCCATAAAAAATGAAATCATCAACAAACTAGACCAACTCCCTACTGGCATAAACGAACGCCTCATGACACTTCGTATACTACTAACCAATAACCAACATGCCACTATAATTAGTGCATACGCACCTACACTCTTGGCAGATGAAGTCGTAAAAGAACAGTTCTACGACAATTTAGACACACTGTTATCAGGCATCCCAAAGGAAGATAAGATTATTCTCCTTGGTGATTTCAACGCTAGAGTGGGACGAGACTCTAACCTTTGGAATGGGATTATTGGCAAGGAAGGAGTAGGAAATGCCAATGCAAATGGTACTCTTCTGTTAACAAAATGCGCAGGGCACAGTCTTGTGATTACTAACACCCTCTTTCGGCAGAGAAACCGATACAAAACTTCTTGGCAACACCCCCGTTCAAAGCATTGGCACCTAATCGACTATGTAATAGTTCGAGCGTGAGACCAAAAAGACGTTCTACTCACAAAAGCTATAACAGGAGCAGATGACTGCTGGACTGATCATAGATTAATATGCTCCACAATGCGCATCACAATAGGCTCCAAAAGGAGAATCCAAAAGAAGCAAATCAAGAGTACAATAAACACCAGTACACTAAACGATCCCTTAAAAAAAGAAGGTCTTATACAAGCTTTAAGTGATAAGATTCCCTCAGAATATCCTGAAAGTATAGAAGAGCACTGGACTGCACTTAAAACAAGTATCCTGTCAGCCTGTGAAACATCGTTAGGTTATAAACGTAAGCAGCACCAGGACTGGTTCGAAGATAACAACGAAGATATTAAACAATTAATAGACAACAAAAGAAAGGCATTTCAGATCTGGCAACACGATATTCAATCTCAATCGAAACGGACAATCTTCTATGAAGCGAAATCTAAAGTGCAGTATAGGACACGAATATTGAAGAATAAATGGTGGCTGGATAAATCCAATGAAATACAACAACTCGCAGACTGTCATAACACACGTGGTTTCTTCGGCGCTATCAAGGCGGTGTATGGACCGAGTACTCGAGGCATGAACCCACTAAAATCTAAAGATGGAGCTACATTACTAAAAGACAAGGAATCGATTACCAACCGATGGAGCGAACATTTTCAAGACCTTCTTAACCAAAACTCAGAAGTAGATGAGTACATTTTCCAAAAAATCCCACAGCTGCGCTTAAGAGAAGAACTCGTATTACCTCCCAATCTTGCAGAAGTCCAAAGTGCCATATCACACCTAAAAAATAACAAAGCATCAGGTCCTGATGGTATACCTGCAGAAATATATAAAGAAGGGGGACCAATACTAACAGAACAACTACACGTACTTATACTCAAAATCTGACAAGCTGAAGAAATTCCATCTGACTTTCGTGATGCATCAATCATTACCATCTATAAAAAAGGCGATAAAACCGATTGTGGAAACTATCGCGGAATTTCGCTACTATCTACAGCAGGAAAAGTCATTACCCGAGTGCTTGCTAAACGGCTGATGCCACTAGCAGAGGACTGTCTGCCAGAAACACAGTGTGGTTTCCGACCTAATCGAGGAACTTCGGATATGATTTTTACATGCCGCCAATTGCAGGAGAAGTGCCGTGAACAAAATAGACCACTATATATATAGCATTCATTGACCTGGTAAAAGCTTTCGACTCAGTAAATCGCGAAGCCCTATGGAAGATTCTATCACTAATTGGTTGTCCACCCAAATACATAACAATACTCAAACTACTGCATAACAACATGACCGCTACGGTTATTAGCAATGGAACGACAGGGAAACCATTCCCGGTGAACACAGGTGTGAAACAAGGTTGTATTATCGCTCCAACCCTATTCTCAATATACATCGCCATAGTACTACACCTTGTAAAAGACAACATGCCTTCTGGTATTGACCTCGAATACAGAATGGACGGTAATCTATTTAGGCTCTCCAGATTTAATGCCAAATCCAAAACTTCCAATACATCTTTTATTGAAATGCAATATGCAGATGACAACGCGGTGGCTGCACATACAGAGGAGGATCTGCAAATTATTCTAAACACATTCTCAGAGGCATACAATAAATTGGGACTCAAAGTAAATATCAAGAAAACGAAAATTCTTTTTCAACCTCCACCTATAAATGATATTCCTCCACCACAGATCCTTCTCTCAGGCGAACCACTGCAAAATGTCTCCGACTTTCCCTATTTGGGCAGCCATTTATCGGACACCTCAAACATTGACTCTGAAATACAACATAGACTGAAATGTGCTAGTGCAGCATTTGGAAGGCTGAAGAATAGAGTGTTTGCTGTTCGAGGTATACGAACGTCCACCAAACTTCAAGTATATAAAGCAGTGGTTATACCAACCCTGCTATATGGCTGTGAAACCTGGACAACTTATCGAAGACATATAAAAAACCTGGAGAAATTCCATCAACGATGTCTCCGAAGGATCCTGAAAATCGTCTGGCAAGATCACCGAACAAACATCAGCGTGCTGCAAGATTCCGAGATGGTAAGCATAGAAGCCATGATCCTACAACAACAACTTAGATGGACAGGTCATATTTTGCGTATGCCAGATGGCAGACTGCCCAAAAAGATCTTTTACGGCCAACTTTCAAACGGGAAGCGAAATCAAGGTGGCCCTAAAAAGCGATATAAAGATGGCCTGAAGGATAAACTTAAAGAATGCGATATCAACATAGATGCATGGGAAGATCTTGCTCTGAACAGACACGAGTGGAGACATGCAATCAGGCATGGATGCACTATATTTGAACAAAATCGGAAGGAACATGAGATAAAAAAAAGACAAAGAAGGAAAGAGAGAGAACTCAGAAAACAAGCTGGACCTCAACCCCCATCCTTACCACCAGGAAACACATGCAGGCAGTGTGGCCGAGTGTGCGGGTCCAGAATCGGGCTAATTAGCCACTTAAGAACACATCCTTGAGGGAACAATCATACTCGTTCGTGAGTGATCGCCGATGATGATGATGATATAAACTCATAGACTTCCGTGGGAGTCAATGGGGAAATATTAGGTACTCCTCCTCCAGTGAGTTGTTCTAATTTATGTTTACTAATTTTTCTTTATTTGTCGCTTTAAATTGTCATATTTTAATTTTATTTCTTTTAAACTTCTTAATTTTTCTCCTACAGTTGCATTAAAATGCGTTAAAATTTTCTCCCAAGTTTTTTCTTTTTCTTTTAAAGAAATTGCATCGCTTTTCTTGCATTCAATAATGTTTCCATATTTTTAAATTATATTTATTTGTTTTTCACTTTCTTCATGTGAAAAATTAGCACAACGCACTCTTCTTGCACTCACTTTGAATATTATTTGTCAAATTGACAGTTAAACAATTAAATAAAGATGGCAGGCCTACTTAATTGTAATGTTTTTATCAAATTAAAATGGTATGATATTCTCATCAGTTCCGTCAGCACCACTTTTAATACCACCCTTGTAGTGAAAAATTCCTAAGCTTAACTAACCATGATTAAATTAAATTTTATTAATCAGACTTCATTTCTGATTTGAAAAACCCAAATGAAAAATTAACCATGGTTACACTCCTGATTAAATTAATCATGATTAACTTAACGGAGGTTTTAATCAGTGATTGAAAAACTGGCTCTAAATATTTTATAATAATAATAATATCTCAATTTGATTTTAGATCATCATGCTCCACTTCTGATGCAGTAATGCGGGTAGTTGATGATATAGTTAAAAATATGGAAACAGGACAACATACGGCGCTGACTTTATGTGACCTTTCCAAAGCGTTTGACTGTCTCTCGCTCTATATTAATTGATAAACTTAACTTAGTTGGCATACGTGGCATAGCTCTTGCATTATTTTCTTCGTACTTGCAAATTAGATTACAATGTATCAGTGTTAATAACATTCTTTCAAATTATGTATCAATTAAACATGAGGCGCCCAAGGATCTGTATTGGACCCCATTTTATTCATTATGTACATAAATGATCTATATAATTTTTTACTTCCTAATAAATGTGTATTGTTCGCTAAAGATACAACATTAATTTCTAGTCAGTCTAATCTAGAGCTTTTAAATCAGCAAATTAAAGATACACTGCATGAAGTGGAGCACTGGTTCTCGACTAACAATTTAAAATTAAATTCCGACAAAACTCAGTTAATTATTATATCTAACAATATAAAAAAATAGGTCTGAACTTTCTGTAAAATTACTTGGTATGCACATTGATGATGGGTTGGTGTGGTCGACGCAGGTGAATAAACTGTGCGGAGTACTTGCAAATATTATATTTCTTTCTCGGCGACATAAAAACGTCTATGAATTCTGTGTGCTTCGGACTGCATATTTCGCTCTATTTCATAGTCACTTAAATTATAGAATTTTACTTTAGGGAAACACTTGCCATGCATTTAAAAATTTTAAATTACAGAAGAAATTGGTAGAATAATTGCTAATATCAATAAAAGAGAACCATATTTTAATCTATTCATATAGTTGGGAATTCTGATACTACCATGTTCGTTTATATATGCAACAGTGAAGGAGATTCACACTAACAGAGACAAATACCTGTGGAACGATAGTGTTCACAGTCGCAACACAAGCTTATCGCAATTACTTATACTCTGTTTTTTAACCAGGAGGAGTAATTTAAATTTTAACCGCTAAAACTGACGCTTCTGATTGGCTAGTCCTTCGTCCAGTTTACACTGTACATAGATTTTACATTTGATTTATTAGAGCTGTCATAAGTTTTGAGGTTATCTGTTTTCTTGTTGGTTTGTTGCATTTCTGTGACATTAACATAAATCAGTTCTTTAAAGAACTAATAATATACGGAGTGACAAATTAGAGTTTATAATGTCATTTGTATTTTTTAAAAAATTCCATGAGACTTAATCAGTGCAGATGTGTAAGAAATTTTTGTATTTCGCGCGAAGAAAAATCTAGTAACTTTCTTTGGTAACTTTCTATATTGTAAATCTGACTTGTGCATTTACTCCTCCTGGTTAAAAAATAGAGTATAAAGTAGATCGAATTACTAGCTCTAAAGCGCAAAGAAATTCGAGGCAAATAAATCTATACACTCACTTAATATTAAATAAAAAATATTCAGTGAAAGAATTTCAAAGCACAGTTAAGTCTTATTTAATTAGGAAATGTTTCTATACTATAAAATATACCTTCAAATCTTTAATTGAAGTTTAATTTCTCCACGCTCTATTTGTTTGTTTATTTATTTATATGACTGACGAACCATATTTGTACTTATTTGTATGACAGATGGCAAATAAATATCTATATCTATAGGGATTCTTTTGATCTTGTAAATTAAGTTAAAAATATTGACATCCCTCCACATTACTCAATTTTTAGTTTAGATGTTGTCGCATTATATCCTAGCATTCCTCAAGAGCTAGTATACATAATAGGTGGGATGAGATCGAGAAATTTACTAATATTGATTTAGAACAACAAGGGATTAACCTATGCTTTCAAAATTCGATATTTGGTCATAATAATGTAATTTACAAACAGCTGACGGTTCCTGATGATAAAATTGATTGTTGCATTTTTAATGAATTCAACAAATATCATTCTAAAATCAAATTTACACTTGAAAATGAATATGAGGGGAGACTTAATTTTCTTGACATAACTTTGATAAAATTTGAAGATAGTTTTATTACTGACTGGTACCAAAAGAATACAGCTAGTGGGAGATATCTTAATTTTTATTCTTATACTTAAACAAGTTACAAAATTAGTGTTATTAACTCATTAATAGACAGAGTTTACCTTTTATCACATAAGAAATACCATCAGAAACATTTTAATTATATTTTTAAGTTATTAACACAAAATGGTTACCCAATTCCGTTTATTAAAAAAATATTTCCATATTAGAATCAATAGGTTATTATCAAAAGAATGGTTAATTGATTCCACTATCAGTAATAATAATTCCTTATGAATTTGAGATCAATAGGCCGGTCCAAACAATGTTAAAGGATAGCAACATCAAGATAGCAAATTCTTCGAACTCGTCCACCCAATCATTGTTCACGAATCTAAAAGACCAGATTTCTAAACAAGATCAAAAAAATGTTGTTTACAAGATAAAATGTGGAGCTGAAATACGATTATCATTGCAAAAGAGTTAATCCAAAACATAGTGCCCTTACCAGGCGTACTGTTGAGACTGGACATTAATTTAAATTCCCGGATGTTGATATTCTCGATTTCGAATCTAATTACAACAATAGATTATTAAAAGAAAAGTTTCACATAAACTTAGACAACAAGCAATATGTTAATTCACAAATTGATTACAAGAATAACTTAGAATATATGAATAATTTCTTGGACAGATTTAAATAATTCCTGCTTACATTTTGTTTTTTTTTTACATTTAGATTAAATTTTTCTACACATTTTATTCTATTGTTTTATAATTTAGTGATTTTTTTATTTATTACATAGTTTTGATAGTTTTCTGATTTGAAGTTTCCATGTTGGTGTTGGGCGCCATTTTGATCTGTTTAAGAGGATTTCCGTTTTTCTGCTTCAGAACTGTACCAATCTCCATATGGAGATGTTGTTCTATTTTGTTTTCTGGCATTTTTTTGTTGGTTTATAAGATAATGAGTTTCTACTCATATTAGATTATAATTTAAGTTCTGTTTATGTTTCAATTTTAAATATGGTGAGTTATTTTGAATTTTGAGTGGTTTATATTTTAATTTGTAACTGTTTTGTAAAAAGAATCTCTGTTCTTAGCTGATGATGACTCGCGTGTCGAGTCAAAACGTTCAATTACATGTATATATGAAATAAATACTTGTATTTATTCATTCTTCATCTACACTAAGGATTCCTAAGGCCATATTTCAAATTCTATATAAAATGTAATAATAAATTAATCGACATAGAAAAAGAAGACGAGATTACCAATACTATTCTAAACTATCTCGAGGGTAAATCTAACCATCGCGGTATTATTCAGTTTTACAACCACTCCAAATAAACCTTTTGATATTATACACATTGATTTATTAAGTTTAGAAAACAATTTTTTTTACAATAATTGATGCGTTCTCCAAGCGTACGAAGTTAATTTAACTAATTTAATTGAGTAATTATTAAGTAATAAATTAATGAAATTCTTTTCAGATGTAACAGACAGGATGTGTAAGAAAAACCGTTTGCAAAATTATTGATTAGATTACGTCTTTAAGACACATGTCATGTTATTCACCTTTTGGAACACGCGAATTAAATTCAGTCTTTACTTGAATTTAATAAAAAAAGATTTTATTTTTCTGTTTTACAAATATTACAGATTGTTACAAGTGACAAGCACGAATGATATGATGATACAGAGTACTGATACATGTTTTTACTATCTTATATAAACTATCTTAAGTATTCATATTACAGCGGAAAGTTACAGTAGTTTCTGCTGACATCTCAAAATCTCAGAGTAAGAATGATGAAATAGGAGATACAGCCGTACATAATTCCTCCCCATCAAGATTTCATCATGATTACTACAATGGGTTTCTTTCAACTTCTTTATTAATTTTATTACTATTTTTACATATTTTCATACAACATTGGTACTTAATAATTAACTTAACTATAAATATACTTATTATTAATATTATTACAGCATAGATTATAAACAGGTGGTGGTTATTATCCATAAAATCCAAAGTTTTGAAGACTTTTGGTTTTTCAAAAGTATTATTATATTTTTGTATCTTTAATAAATTTAGTTCACTAGTTAAATTTAATTTATTATCTTTAATAACCAAATCTTTAAACTCTATTTCTTTATATTCTTGATTAATTATTTTAAATATGTTTTGATTAATTTTACAATCTTCACTTAATTCTATTTTAAATATTCCAATAATATTTTCTTGAATATTCTTATTCTTACAATTAATTTTTAGTTTTTGTTTCTCTGGACTAATAATAATTAAACTATTAGTATTAGAGATCCTTTCAAAGCTATTTGGTGTTTTTAATATGTGATATTTACATTCATCAATCCTTTGGTTTGAAATTAATTCAGTCAGACATTTATTTAAAGTAAAATATTGTGACGTACATAAATACATATTACTACTAATACAGCTATCAATAAGGAAATAGTCATTATTTTGAGTAAAGTAGAGGGTTTGGGCTTCATTTATTATTATTAGGTTATTATTTAGTTTTGTGGGTATAGGTGTTATTTGAAATAAGGGATATGTTTCTTTACTGAATATTGGGATTGTAATTATTATGTGTAATGTTTGTTCGTTTAACTGACAGTGTGTTTCTATCAACTCATTATATTTGAAAACGTCTTCTTCTATTTGTTGTAGATTAATTTTTGATATTATTGTAGTATCGAGTTTATGTAATGAACATAAAGTTAGCGTATTTTCCAATTGTTTCACCAAATTATTTAAATTTGAGATTAATAATGTTAGTTGATTAAATTTTTGATTAATGTGTATCATCTGTTGCCAATCTGAATTTTTATTTAAAGTTTCTTTTATTAAAGAGATTTCTTTATTTAGTATATTTTCATTATAGTCTATTTTTTCTAATTGTCTATTAAAATGGCTAGTTACATTCTTTAAATAGTAATAATTTTTATTATTATTCTCATTTAATATTCTTTCATTATTATTAATTTTTTCAAAAAGTTCCATATATCTTTCATTATCGCTTTCGTCAAGATTGCCGGATATTGCTTTTATTACGCCTCCTAAGGCGTTAATTAGTCCTCTTTTATTGCGTTTATTAGGGAATATCTTTCGTATTTGATCTTCTAGATCGTCAAAGTTAAATTTTAAGATATTTATTTGGGTTTTAAATACTTCTTTATATTGTATGGTGTTTTCTATAATTGTTGTTTTTGCAATTTCTAATTTATTAAATTCAGATAATAAGTTCGTAACATTATAATTAAAATATATTAATTTTTCATTTATTTTAATTTTGCTTTTTCCTAGTTCTACTAAGTGTATCCCATTATTCTCGGTAATATTCTGCAGTTGTCCATGAACGGACCTGGAACAATAGTTTATTTTATTGTTTTATTTTATCTATTCTTACATTTTTAAATCCTTGCATGTCTTGATATTTTATTTTTCCTAACAGAGGGTTATAGTTTTCGACAGTAACCTTTTTAAAGAGTGGTTTCTTAAATTTACCAATTCTACGGGTATCTTCTTTAATAAAAACTTCCTTTTTGATTTCTAAGGGATTATCGTTTTCTTTATTTCTTTTTAATTTTTCCTTTGAAATTCTATCTTTAATAATTTGTTGCAATTCATTTTGTTCTGAAATATATTTTTGAATTATTTCTTCTTTAGCCCAAGGTATGATTTTAAAAGGTTTGTCATTGTTTTTTCCATATAATATTTCGTTTGGGGATAATTTAGTTATACTGTGTTTCGTGTTGTTATATGCTAGAACGGCTATTTCAATTTTTTGGAATAAGTTCTTTTTCTTAAATATTTCGTTTTGGTTTATTAGTCTTAGATGTTCAATAATAGTGGAAGGTACTCTTTCAATACTATTACTTTTGGGGTTGTTTATGCATATTATATGGCTCTTAATTTTATGTATTTTGAATAATTCTTTTAATAGATTATTTTTAAATTCAGAACCTGCGTCTGTGATTATTTTATCAGGTATATGATAAGTCTGAAAGTAATTTATTAAATGATTTAAAATGTTCTTTGCAGTTTTTTCGGGTAGATAGAATATTTGTAACATTTTTGAGAATTGGTCATAAATTGTTAAAAATTGTTTTTGGTCTAATGTTAGTACATCTAAATTTATAGTCTGGAATGGTTTTTCTGGTGTTGGGGTTAAGTTGTCGATAGCTGGAATTGGTTTTCTATTATATTTATTTAACTTGCACAACTCGCATCTATTTATAAATTCTGTTATATCTTTAATCATCTTAGGCCAGAAATATAATTCCTTTAATGCGTTGATTGTAGCCACTATTCCCCGATGATTAGTAATACCATTATGATATTCACTTATTATTTCTAACTGTTCTTCTTCATTTTCAATGTCTTTTACTAATGAATTACAGGCAATTAATTTAATAGTGTCTATATTAAATTTTTCTTTAATAATTTTTGAAGTTTCTAAATCTAAATTCTTTGTTTCAAATATAATTAAATATCTAATTTTTGGAGCTACATAATCTTTTAAGAATTTAAATATGTCCTCTTGATAAGTTTGGTTATTGAAATTGCAAATGAATCTTTGTTTTTGATTTCTAAATAATTTTATTACTTCAATTGTCGTTTCAAGTTCATGTAGTTTAAATATAATCTGATTATTTCCTATATTTAATCTGTCATTAGTATAGCGAATTCCATTTACCGGACTAGACTGGTCAGAGTGAATTGTGTCATGATCACTTATTGATTCTGAGACGTGATTATTTTCTTTTAATTTATAAATTATTAGTTGTATGTTTGTATCTATAAATATTTTTTCTAATTTTTCTTTTATTTTTGCCCACTCCATTCGATCTAATCCGCAACCTAAAAGGGGTAAATTTATTTCATCTATTTCGTTCAGAATTAAGTAATCTCGCATCTCTTTTAAGGGTTTGTCAAAATTTTTTAATTTCGGTAGTTCATTATGTTGTTCTTTAGTTATTAAATGAATTATTGTTTTATTGCCGCTTTTTTGAATAATTATGTCTTTGTTATGAATAGTTTGAGTTTTACAGAAATTTCTACTATTGAATTTTTCATTTATTTGTTCTGCCAGGCCTCTACCAAAAGCTAAATCTTTTGAAATACAATGCGCAAAAATGTTAGTGTCTGTTACGTCTCCCTCTTTAAATGTAATTGAAGTTTTTGGTTTTTGTCTTGATAAATTATCGGCTATAACGTTCATTTTTCCTTGAAGGTAATTAATTTCGAAGTTATATTCGTTAAGTTCTATCTTCCACCGCATTAATTTTTGGTTCGGGTTTTTCATATTGAATAACCAGACTAGGGGTCGGTGGTCTGTTTTTATTAAGAATTTTCTGCCGTATAGATAGGGTCTAAAATTTTTTATAGCTTGCACGATTGCTAATAATTCTTTTTCAATTGTACTATAATTTAATTCTGCACTATTTAATGTTTTTGAAAAGTAGGCAATGGGCATTTCTTTTAATGAATCATTTTTTTGAAGTAGTACGGCTCCGATGGCAAAATCAGAAGCGTCAGTGGTAAGAATAAATTCTTTATCAAAATTTGGATACTGAAGAATGGGAGTTTCGCTAAGAATTGTTTTGCATTTTTCAAAACATTTTCGATAGTTTTCATCGTAAATATCTATTTTTGCTCCATTTTTTAAACTTGCTGTAAAAGGTTTTGTTATTTTGGCAAAATTGGGTATGAATTTCCTATACCAACCTACGGTACCTAGAAATGATTTTATTTCTTTCTTCGTTTTCGGTATGTTTAAATTTCTGATATTTTCTACTTTTGAAGGATCTGTTTTTACGCCTTCTTGTGTGATGATATATCCCAAATATTTTGTTTGTTTTTGCAGGAATTCAGATTTATCTATTTGAATTTTAAGATTTGCCTTTTTTAATTTTTCAAAAACTAATTTAATATTTTCTTCATGTTATTTTAAAGTTTTCCCAAAAATAATAATATCATCTAAATAAACTAGGCATATTTTGTTGACTAGTTCTCCTAAGGCAATATTTATCATACGCTGAAATGTGGCTGGTGCGTTTTTCAAACCGAATGGCATACGTATATACTCGTAATGTCCTGAGGGGGTTGAGAATGCAGTTTTTTGTATGTCATCAGGGTGCATTTCTATCTGGTGGAAACCTGAGTGTAGATCTAACGTGGTAAAATACTTAGAGTATCCTATATGGTCTAAAATTGTGTCGATATTTGGGATTGGGAACTTATCATTTTTCGTTAATGAGTTAAGTTTTCGGAAGTCTATAACCATGCGCGTTTTTCGTTTGCCTGAAGCGTCCATTTTTTTTTGGAACTATCCAAATTGGACTAGACCAAGGTGAGAATGATTTTTGAATGACTTTTTCTTCGAGTAATTTATTCACATGTTCTTCAATATCTGTTTCATATATTTGTGGTAGCCGGTAATTTTTTGTATAAGTTGGTGTATTATCGGAAAGTATAATTTTATGTTTAAGAACGCTTGTGTGAGACAATTTTTCTCCTTCTTTTGGAAAAAGACAATCGTATTGTTTAATAATTTTATGTAAGCAACTTTTCTCTTCAAGGTTAAGATGTGAATCTCTGACTTCAATATGTAAATTTTCTATAACATTTTTATTTTCTCTGTGTAATTTAAAAGTTTTATTTTTTATTTTTACTGTGTCTTTTAACAAATCTAGATTTATTTCTAAATCTTTGAATGCTTCTATTCCTAATAATATGTTATATTCTTTATGAAATTTAAACAAGTGACATTTTGTCTTTTGTTTGTTTATTATTAAATTAACGTATTTTGAACAATTGGACTTTCCGTTAACAGTTTTGAATGTCAGATTTTGTGAGAATGTTTTTAAATTTAATTTTTCTACTAAATTTGGATGTATAAAATTAATAGATGAACCGGTGTCAAATAAAATAATGAATGGGTCTTGTCTGAGAACAGGTAATTTTTGGGTTATTGAGGACATTACGTATTCGTATTCTCCTCTGACTCTATTTCTAAAAAAGGTTCTTCTGGCCCTATTTCCTCAACTGATTCGTCTAATTCGTTAAATTTGTCATCTTCATGTTCCTCAATATTGTAATTTTGTGTAATAGTTTGGGCAGACATGGGTTGTGTTTGTCGCGTTTGTTGAGTCATAGGTCTTGGTTGAAAAGTTCTCTTGGTTTCGTAAAAATTTTGTAAATTTCTCCTGGGTGCGAATTGTTGTGGTTTTTGTGAGGTATAATTTTGTTGGAATTGTATTGGTTTAGAGGGGAACATCTGACCAGGAAATTTTCGTGGGGGTAAGTTTGTAGCAAAATTTTTATTTTCTGGTTTTAGTAAGGGTGATTGATGTCTAAAGTTAAATTCATTATTTAATAGCTGTTCACACTGTTCTAATGTTATCGGGTTTTTTACTACAAAGGCAGCTCTTATTGACATAGGTAATAGATTTATAAATGTTGTTATTGCAAACTTTTGATTTTCTGCAATAATTCCATTTTTTGTATCCATAGAATAAGCCTTTAAAAATATTTTTGATTTATAATGTGAAAATTTTTCTAAAAATACTTTTAATGTATCTAATGAATTATTTTTAAACTTTAAGTTTGCGATATCAAATAATATTGTTTCTGCAGTAGATTGGTCAGTGAAATTTGTGGTTAAGTGTAACTTTAAATCTTCCCAAGAAGTAAAATTGTTTTCTGATAGGAGTTCCATTGCTTTTCCTATCATTTTATTTTGAATAATTTCGAAAAGAAAGTTTTGTTGGAGTTGAGTTACAGTTATTCCGATTAGACTAAGATAAACTTGATCGACTGCTTTTATAAATCTATTTAAAACTTTTATGTTACCGTCATATTGGGGGATCATTTCTGATAGAGTTTTCAACTCAGATAGATTTGTAGTGGGTGTAGTCATGTTTAATCGACTAGGGCGTAAAGTAATTCTAATATTATTTTGTGAAATTATACCTTCGTATATTTCTGAATCTGAAGATTCAGTATTATCTGACTCTTGGTCACTACTCATATAATTTGTAAGTGTGTTTGGGATTGTGTCGGTCCCACGATCAATTTATTACTAGTCACAGCTAGATTGATCCCTTTTGTGTACTTAATATATAATTTGTGAGTGTGTTTGGGATTGTGTCGCTCCCACGATCAATTTATTACTAGTCAAAGCTAGATTGATCCCTTTTGTGTAACAAAGAAATAACAATTTTGTATTACTTACAACGTAATTATTAATATTACGAAGAGGTGATTATGGGTCATCGTCTTCGGATTCTGTATATTCGTCTTGTCCAGTTGCTTGATGGCTGATGTCCTCTCTAGGTTCTTTCTTGACAGAAGCAACGGGTGTCCTTCGTGCAGAAGATGTGATCGGCTTTGACGAACAGCAAATCTTCTGTGTAGACGAACGGTATGGACTACGTGTTGTGTCTTTGCGACCAGATGGGCACTGTTTAGCCTTTATCGTAGATTTGTAGGATTGCAAAGTGAAGAATTAAAATTCACCACACAATTATTTTTGTGTTTCGATGCAAATCCTACCGACTGCGCCAATTAAATTCAGTCTTTACTTGAATTTAATAAAAAAAGATTTTATTTTTCTGTTTTACAAATATTACAGATTGTTACAAGTGACAAGCACGAATGATATGATGATACAGAGTACTGATACATGTTTTTACTATCTTATATAAACTATCTTAAGTATTCATATTACAGCGGAAAGTTACAGTAGTTTCTGCTGACATCTCAAAATCTCAGAGTAAGAATGATGAAATAGGAGATACAGCCGTACATAATTCGCGCGAGCATTTGAGGCATTTGCAACATACAGCGAAATTATTGCGATCTAGCATTTATTTTGTATAAATGCCGTAGTTAAGAATGATAGTAGATGATAGTATACAATGTAGCACACAGTTCGTAGATAGTAGATAGTACGTAAGTAGTCAATAGTTATGATTTATGAGTAGAAGAATATTCGAGGGTGTCTATCCCGAGAATATGATGTTATTAATTTGTTATTTGTTGTTTAATTAATTCATTATCTTTATTTTATGTTGATTCTTATTATGTTGTTTTAATAAAATGGGATGGCTAGCTCAGTGGTATGAAGTCGGCCTGTGGATCCTGAGGTCCCTGGTTCGATTCCCACAGGCGACAAATTTTCATAATTTGAAAAAGCTATCCCTGTGGCTCCTCCACCACTAACATGTTTGGGGGCCGTGATTTGACGACTGGTAACCGCACTTCACGCGCAAAATATATCACTTACCGAGATCTGCTTCAGCAGAGTGCTACACCCAGTAATGGGTAGAAGGCGTGATGATATATTTATTTTATTTAATAAAATATTTACCACTCGCACTTGCAGCATTCATTACTTATTATACAACTTCAGCACGTCGACAATCAGTGGTCAAGATAAATTCTCCTTTTTGACCACCATGATATGTTACAATTGGCGCTGCGGACAGGATTTGGTAATGCTAATTAATTGCTAGTAGTGTTTTTATTTATAAAAAGATTTACTATGTAATTGAATTACCAAAAACGAATAATCGGCTTGAAGTTGTTTACTAAGTATATATTTCAGTTATGTAGAATGTTAACTTTTCGTAATTTATAAAAATAACAAATTATTTCATCATATGCGGTAGACACCTTAGTAGTGACAGTAGTGCGCGAAAAATGTATTCGCGAGAAGTGCCGTATGTCGCGCCACATCCGCTCGTAACAATGTTTCCACTTTGTGGTTACGAGTACGATAATTCCGGTGCTGATATACTAAGTCTCCAGAGGACGAAGTAAGCCCTGGGTTGCGCACCATGTCGGTTCAAGACGAAGGACTACCAGTCTTCAACATTAGTTTCACGTCAGCAGCAGAAGGGAGGTAGTGCGAATGGTAACTATGTAGTACCTTGTAATAGTTACGCATTCGACCTCCACTACGGGATCCATTCGGAACAATGTGCGGCTGCTGACAGTCATCGAGAAGGAAGATCCGATGCGGCAAGAGGGCATACGAAAGAACCAGCACTAATAACATCAAGTGCGTGGCGAGAGGAACCAGAAGTTACGGGATCGAGAGACTATTTCATCAAACGGTACATTATCGAGAAATGGACGCGAGGGCAAGACAAAGCTACGACTTCAACATCCGTTCCGAAGCTGACAGTAGCAAAAATTAGCGCAGCTGTTTTTGAAGCGTTGCTACTGGCAGAGCAGCGTACGGACATCGTGCAGTGAGGCACGGCGTTGTCAATGTAGAAGTAGTCGAGGAAGTTGAAGTCAACGAAGTAGCAGTAGAGGTCGCCCACGCTCGTCCTGTTTTCGAAGATGTAAGAACAAAATTCAGTGAAGTAATAGTCAAAGAGAATGTAACAAAAAGTAGCAAGTTACAAAAATCTGAATCCGTCTCTGTTCCTAATAAGTCAGCAAACACGTCGCGAATACAAGACCTACGACAACGCTGTGCCAAAAATGCAGAGTTGGCAAAATTCAATGTCGTACATAATACTCGCACAAATATCGTGTGCAGAGTTAAGGAAACGTCAACACCGAGAGGTCAGCTACATTATCCAAGCTGCAGCCTCTCACAACAAAGGACCTTTGGCTGCCCACGACGGCAGTGTTCCAGCTACAAGTTCCAGCCATGGAAGAGTCGCGCTGCATGGTCAGCGACAAGTCAACTCCAGCCGCGGATCAGCTGGCGAACCCAGATGTTCACCGTCAAAAGCCGTCTCCCACAACTCTGTGAAGAGCCCCCACCGTCTAACCCCCAAAAACAATTTGTGACCCCAATTTTGGTGACGTTAAGTGCAATGTGATCGTGATGAGTGTAGTGTAGAAATTCGGTAGTTAAGTGCGGTAGTATAGATATGGTGATCGTAATAACTTGGTTGAAAATTAAAATATATTCTTCAAATATATTTTAATTTTATTATTAAGGGGTAGCAGATGTAACAGACAGGATGTGTAAGAAAAACCGTTTGCAAAATTATTGATTAGATTACGTCTTTAAGACACATGTCATGTTATTCACCTTTTGGAACACGAGCGAGCGTCTGAAGCATTTGTCACATTCAGCGAAATTATTGCGATCTAGCATTTATTTAGTATAAATGCCGTAGTTAAGAATGATAGTAGATGATAGTATACAATGTAGCACACAGTTCGTAGATAGTAGATAGTACGTAAGTAGTCAATAGTTATGATTTGTGAGTAGAAGAATATTCGAGGGTGTCTATCCCGAGAATATGATGTTATTAATTTGTTATTTGTTGTTTAATTAATTCATTATCTTTATTTTATGTTGATTCTTATTATGTTGTTTTAATAAAATATTTATCACTCGCACTTGCAGCTCTCATTACATATTATTCAACTTCAGCACCTCGACAAACTGTGGTCAAGATAAATTCTCATTTTTGACCACCATGATTTGTTACACACACCACGGAATACCTAAAACAATTATATCGGACAACGGGTTAGAATTTAAAAACACTATTTTACGTGAATTATTCTACACAAAAAAAATCCATTTCACCAGTTCACAACATCCTGTTTCCAACGGACTCATAAGAAAGGTTTCACTTTACGCTCATAGGACATACCAGGCTATTTAATTTACAAGAGCATTTCAAAACTGAAACAATAGAAAATAAAGTTAATTTTGGCTTACTAGCTTATAATAAGACACATCCTCAACTGGTTTAAATAATCCTTTAAATTACACTTAGAAAGACAAATTAAACAGGACTACGTTCAAAAATATAATGAAAAAACTAAATTACCTTATCAAAATATTAAGTACCAAATGCAAATAAAAAAAATCTAACCAAATTAATAAATTAAATGAAAATCGCGAAACTTTACCCGATATACCCTAAACAGCCTATGTACACAACAAACAAAAAGTCAATAAAACACGACAACTAAAATTAAAAAAATAATTTATTAAAACAATTACCAAAAACCGAAAAACTGCAGAAATTAAGACAGACACGAAAGACAGTAGGAAAAATTCAGAAATTATTAACAAAACCTCCGAACTTTCAGGTCCCTATACCTCGCCTTCAACGACGGACTAAACATCAAGAATATTACTTACAACCCTGGACTATTAACACTCAACGTAGGACAAGCTAAATTACAAAGATCCCAACATACTTTCTTTTATTTTTACGATTTACTACCCATAATCTAATAATACAATAACCTAAAACTAACTATAAATTCAAATGAAATTAGCACAAAAAGAATTTAAGAATAATTTAATCAATGAAAAATTTTATAATTTATTTATCAATCATGAAAAATCTAGAAAAAAAGAGGATCAATAAATGGATTAGAATCTATAATTAAATCGAATACTGGAAATTTAGACGCAGAGGACGAAGATGGTTATACGAAAATTTTAAAACATTTAGAATTTAACCAGCATAAGCTAAAGGAACAGTTAAAATACCAATATTCTGTCAACCATGAATTAATAGAAACAGAATTCATAAAAATTATAATAATGAATTCACAAAATTATTCATTTTCTAGAAATTCCAATTAATTATGAAACAAATTTCGAACTATTCCACCTTACGTAAACATTCGCCTGAATATTTCTCAATGTCCAAACAAGATCGAAGAACAAGAAACTATCCACGATTCATGTCAACTAGGCAACAAAATTAAAACCATACAAGGAATTTTCATGTTTAAAAAAAAAACTGTCAAATTAAATTTAGAAATCAAAAAATAAATTTTCAAGAAGGAACATTTGAAAAACCTATAGTATTAGAAAACTTAAAAATCAAGTTAGATGACGCATAAATACCAAATTGGAACAGTATCCAAGATCTCAAGCTACTAATAAGAAAGTTTGAAGATATTGAAGACTACGATGTTACAGTCGACATCCCAAATTACTCAATAACAATTTTATATGTCATTTTACTAATAATTGCTATCACCATGTTCACAGTTTTGCTCAGGAAAATGTTTTTAAAATCAAAAAGTATTACCAAGACCTAAGACCATGAACTACAGCCCAGATATTCAACCCTTCAACACAAGCAACCCCAGATGAATCTCCCCGGAGATGTTTAATTTGAAGGAGGGAGGAGTTAGAGAACAGCTTCCCACAGAAACTGCTGATACCAGTCGAGTCCTAGACGCAACATCAGTATTCCCCACATCACCTACTTTTATATTACATCCTTGTATGATGAACTTAGAATAGTTTGTAGTTAGTTACAAGTTAGACACTGAAATAGAAAGAACTATCATAATCTGTATTGTTCAATTAAAAATATATTTTTTTTAAGTAAACGTTAATCCGTTAATTTAGTGGTGAAAGTAGGCCGGTACGATCCGGTACACCGTACCTGTAAGAGAGATGGAGCAGGTCTGTTTCTCTTACCGGTACGGAGTACCCATAAAAAATTTTGCAAATAAGTTTATTTTGAGCGATATTTATAATTATTAATGCTGTATTTAATATATATATATATATATATATATATATATATATATATATATATATATATATATATATATGTAAGATGTACGTTTTAAAACAGCGCGATCCACTGATTTGGAAGCGCTGGTGGTCATATATCTGTCAACGAGAGATATTGTGACGCGACGGGCGGGGATAGTTAAGGTTAAATGATACCCATGCGCGCGAAGTTCAAAATGAATATAAAAGATTTAATTTTTTTTATTGAATACTGTTTAATGTTACAAGCTATCTATGTATATATAAATAAGAAGATACTACTCTTCAATGCAAATAAATTTATTTTTTAAATATTTGCATTCATTTATACACCCAAAAATATATTTTAAACATTATTTTAACTGTAATTTCAGTACTAAACGTGTTTTTTTATTAAAATTTACAATAAATATTACCAATAATATTATCTATAATATATGTGAAAATAAAAAAAATTAAACTTCGAGAACTATTTTTAAAATGCAAAAAACCTACTTTTTCCATACATTTAAATTTTTTTCTTCTATACTAGACGTGTTTATTCAATTAAACTTTAATGTCTTGTGGGGAGTCATATTACATATAACATATTTTTAAAAATCCAAAAATGAACTTCGAGAACATAGTTAAAAAAAATATATATATTTTAAACATTATTTTAACTGTAATTTAAGTACTAAACGTGTTTTTTTATTAAAATTTACAATAAATATTACCAATAATATTATCTATAATATATGTGAAAATAAAAAAAATTAAACTTCGAGAACTATTTTTAAAATGCAAAAAACCTACTTTTTCCATACATTTAAATTTTTTTCTTCTATACTAGACGTGTTTATTCAATTAAACTTTAATGTCTTGTGGGGAGTCATATTACATATAACATATTTTTAAAAATCCAAAAATGAACTTCGAGAACATAGTTAAAAAAAATATATATATTTTAAACATTATTTTAACTGTAATTTAAGTACTAAACGTGTTTTTTTATTAAAATTTACAATAAATATTACCAATAATATTATCTATAATATATGTGAAAATAAAAAATATTAAACTTCGAGAACTATTTTTAAAATGAAAAAAACCTACTTTTTCCATACATTTTAATTTTTTTCTTCTATACTAGACGTGTTTTTTCAATTAAACTTTAATGTCTTGTGGGGAGTCATATTACATATAACATATTTAAAAAAATCCAAAAATGAACTTCGAGAACATAGTTAAAAAAAAAAATATTTTGTTTTATTTTTTTTGCAAGTGTGTAAAGTTTATTTTTTGAAACGTAATAAGTATTATATACTGTACATATTTATACATTCTACCTATAAATTTGAAGAAGATTTCGTGTTTTATATAGAAGATATTCACAATTATAACAACTGGAATAAATATTTATGCCGTAAAATAGTTTGTGTAAGCAAGTGGCGCTGAGTAGATATAGCGGCGAAAAGATAAACTATAGTGATGTCGGTCGAAATAGAAGAACATCAAGCGGTTCGCAAACCAACGCGGTGGCGATGGCGGTGGCGGTGGCGGCTAAGGTGGCGAACTCATCGACGCACACTGATGCGGTTTGTTTGAGGAGAACGCCTGTAGTATTGCGCTAAAATATTTGCAGTGCAATGGACGTTGGACGGGAAATGGAAAAAGAAGAAATGCTATTATACATTGGACTAAGAAGAAGGAAAATGGAAGAAATTTAGAGATTTTGTCTTATAATCTATCTTTTTTTCCACAATTCGGATTTGCTAAATCATATAATACATATTTATGTATCAAGAGTGAATATAGTTTCTACCAGTGGTGAAGTTGGCGTTTCTGACCCTGAGCATGTTATTAATCAGAAATGCTTATTTCACCATTGGTTTTTTGCATAGCAAAGAATATTTAATTTTATATCCAAAATATTAAACAGGTACATTTATATGTCAAACATTTTGCAAAATCAAGTATTTATAAGAAACAAAAAATATCATGTATTTATAGAAAATTATTTTATTATGACCATAGGGCAATAAACAAGTGTTTAGGTCTGCTTTCTATGGCTAAAACATGAATTTCGGCTCGGTTGTGCATAAAATATCATATGAATACAATAATTCAATATTTTTTTCTGTTTCACTGCTTGTGTGCGTACTTGCATTGTCTTATATAGGTACCATCTGATCGCTACCGCCACCGCTATTCCCACCGCGTTCGTTTGCGATCTGCTTCGGTTCATGTGGTATATCACTTTAGGTTTTATTTACAGTGCCTACAATGAGAGCGATGACATACGGTTACGACCGCCATATTTGTTCCAATTTAACATGGATTGTATACAGGCAAAACACGAAAATATTATCTTACGAACATATTACAACTAGCGCAGCACAACGGTAGTTATTTGTTATTTTCTAATTATTTATAATCTAAATAAAATTGAATATTTTTGACAGTGACAGTTTTATTTCTTAATTTAAATCAAAGATGCAATGTTTTCTCAGGTCGAAAAGTTGTTACTTTCTGGTCGGTTGGAAAGTAAAAGTCAACAATAGCTAACTACAAGTGAGGATCCGACAAAACTTGGATCCGAGTACCCGGATATCAAAATATCCGGATCCTCGGATATCCGATGTTCGGATCTTGAAGCGAGTATCCGTAAATTTAATTCGGATTTGGAACCGGGTCCGGATTCGGGTCCGGACCTTGACTTGGATCCGGATTCGTTGTTTTGCTTACGGATCCGGATCCAAATTTTAATTCTGGATCTGATTGTTCATTTCGAATGTAAAGGCAAACATTTGGAACTGAGTTCAAATTCAAACCATTGAAGTGCGTCTGTTTATCTTTACAGCGGTCTGTAAACAGTAATAAATTTTATAATATCCCTCTAAAATAGCCAGGTAGTTTGTACATATGTAAAGAAGATTGGAATTTATACTTTCACACAGTTCTATTTAGTGAATTAAATGATGAATAAAAAAAAAATTGTATTATTTCACATATACAATAGCAAATTAATATGACATTAATTTCATTAATTTATTTTGTCATACTATGAATATAAAGTTTATAGCAACACTCATTGAATGCTTTTTAAGAAAACGATTCTAATTCATCAATTAAGTTGAAATAGGGAATAAACATAAAATTATGAACTAGGTATTTCGCATGTAAAGAAAAGCAGGAGGATACTTCTTTGAATATTGAAAATTCTGCTGTTCTAAGATTTTATACCATTCATTAGAACAAATACTTCAAAGCAAAAAGGGATTAAGGTGAAATTTGAGAAATAATGGCTTTAGGTTCATTGCAGGTAGCGAATACATATTTATTACGTATTTCACATTAAAAGGATTATTTTTGTTACCTACTTACCTACTAGTTCTGTGAAATTTCCTTGTTAGCAGATGCTAAAAGTTGTTCAACAGAAATTAATTAAATAAATGTACAACAAGATTCTTAAAATTACAAACAATATTATAATTACAAACAAAGTATAATTATTTTTGCAAATAATAGTTTTTATAAATAAAATAATGTTTATATTTTGTTGCATAAAAATTATTTATTATTTCATTATCTACAGCTTTTTTTTGCAACCTCTAAACTTCAGTGATATGAACAACCATCTTTGAAGTGAAAATTTTCCAACATTGGCATGGTTATATTAAATAAAATTGACCATTTTATGTATTTATTAATAATATATTACGCAATAACAAAATTGGCGATATTCAATTTAATAAGGTTCGCCCAGCTTCAAGCATCTTCTCCCACTACTATATTTCTCTGGTTTATGCCTGAGGAAGAAAAATTACAGTTGTCGAGATTGCCAATAGGTGGCTATATTCCACATACACAGCTACCTTCTATATCAACTTATTTCAAACTCATTCATGGAGCTGACTACAGCGCTCACCTCGAGCTAGAAACAAATTAAAGCTGGGTATCATTTAACCTTAACGCTAAGACGCTCAGTATGCGTTTGTGAACGACTCGGGGTAGGAGTGAACAAGTGAGGGGTAGAGCTATACATTCATTGATACCTGGATACTATATTGGATTAGCAATAATTAAAGGTGAGTTATCTCACTGTCATTCTATGTCTAGGTGCAGCGTATGCAGAGATCTGCAGTAATATGGTGCATGTGTGTTGTTTATTATGTATGACACGTTAATTGATGGTATATTCATGTTTGGTGTGGTATTTATGGTTATATATGTGTTTGGTCAAATATTGTGTGTTGTGTCAACATATGTTATATTATGTATTCCACACTCTGCTTTCCTTAAGAACTCAGTACTGAAGTCCCTCCGCTAGGTTGAGGCACTTAAGAGCATACTTCAATTGCTACTCAGTTGGTAATGAAATACAGGGCCGTACTTAGGGCTCTCCGCGCTGGGTCTGCGAACCTAGCTGCGCATCCGTCAGCGGCTGCTATTAGATAACCACAGTGTGTGTGCAATTTACCTGTGTCTGTAATTGGAGTCCCTCCTCTTTTGTGTTTAGTGGTCTTCAGCGCATACGGAAGTACTGATCCATGATCAGGTCAGAGACCTGCTACCATCGAGTCTAAATACCCGCACCGATGTGCTATGTTCTGTTTCCACACTTTGCCTTCCTTACGAACTCAGTACTGAAGTCCCTCCGCTAGGTGGCGACATTTAAGAGCATATTGCAATTACTGTACAGGTGGTGGTGAAATACAGGGCCGTACTGAGGGCTCTCCGCGCTGGCTCTGCGAAGCCAGCTGCGCATCCGTCATTGGCTGCTTACTAATGACCACAGGGGTAAATTTACCTGTCTGTAATTGGAGTCCCTCCTCTTTTGTGTTTAGCGGTCTTCAGCGCATACGACAGTACTGATCCAATGATCAGGTCAGGGACCTGCTACTATCGGGTCTAAATACCCGCAGCGATCGGGTCTAAATACCCGCACCGATGAGGTCTGGGACCTCGTGTGAATTGGATTCACACGGATGTCTGGGACATCCACGGCCGCAACAATCGGGTCTAAATACTCGCAACAATAAGGTCAGGGACCTCGGGTCTAAATACCCGCAACAATGAGGTCAGGGACCTCGGGTGGATCTGGGATCCACAGAATGTCTGGGACATTCTCAGGTCAGGGACCTGCATCGTACATAGAACCTTATCCATCTAGCACTGGTTGAGATGAAACACTCTCGCAACAATCAGGTCTAAATACCTGCAACAATCGGGTCTAAATACCCGCAACAATGAGGTCAGGGGCCTCGGGTGGATCTTGGATCCACAGGATGTCTGGGACATCCTCAGGTCAGGAACCTGCTACGTGCCTAGATCCTTATCCTTCCGGCACTGGTTGAGATGAAACACTATCGCAACAATCGGGTCTGGGACATGTTCAGGTTGGGGACCTGCCTCGTACTTACGATCATAACTTTGTTGTACTAACTGAAATGTAACTCTTAGTGAACGTCGACCGAGAATGGAATGACATGTTGTGTTTTGTCATGCAGGTATGATCGAGACGAGGTGGTCGAGAGATGGATCTAATCAGTAGAGCCGAGAGACCGATGACGTCACAACTACCACTGTTCATATTATATGTCACCTTATGAACTCTGTATGTAAAATGTATGTCGTGTATATGCCAATTAATACATGCATTGAGTTGACAAGGTTTGAAATCAATTTTATACTTTATATTCCTTGTTATCAAGTCTTTTTCTATGCCTTTTATATATATATATATATATATATATATATATATATATATATATATATATATATATATATATATTTCTATACTACTTATTTAATACTACTGCGCCAACCGCCAACGTGTCTTTTATGGTCTGTGACTGTCAACATAACTTCCTTTAAGGTTGAAGTAAAAGATTTATCATAGTTTTATTTACCGTATTTCATAACAGGTAATCTAAATACATATTAATTGTATTTTATTACATGCATATAGGTCAGGGATAAATTCAAAACACTAACTCATTTACAAAAGATGTTATTCGACGTACCATTTATAAAATGCGAGAGAAAAATCTGCCTGTGAGATTGGATACATTGCAGAAATTATTGACTGAAAATAAAATTTATAATAACTCTAGAACAAGTTTGTCACGAATAATTCATAATTTGAGTTTCAGATACAAGTTAGATAATAATTGAAAATATTTATGTGAAAAATCAGAAGTGGTGTTAAAAAACCTTGTCTATGTGGGAGAAAGCATTACAGATAGTAACAAATGGCTAAACTACATCAGACATGCCAAGGAGTTGATATTTAAAGATTGGGATAAGTATTTAACTATAGATCGTAGTATAAATCAGTTACCAGTTATTATTAATTTAAGTTATGATTTTGAATTTGATTTTGAAGAAAGCGTTGAATATGAAGATCTGTGATTTATTTGTGCAATTTATAATATTTTTAGTTTTTATAGTTTTAGGGCCAGTTTTTCAATCACCGATTAATGTTAATCATGATTAAATAAAAATGGAAATTATGGTTACCATTATTATTTGATCATGGTTAACATTAATTGAGAGTAAACCCGCGATTGAAAAACTGACCCTTAATGTGTTACACGATGCAATTTATTGCATATTTATTTATTTTTTTACGTTTGTGTGGTACGATTTGAATAGGTTAATAATATGTAATTCTTCTTTCATTTATTCAAACAGCAGTATGTTACATTGTTTCTTTATAATTTGTATGCCGTTAAATAAATTTTTAATTTTATTAGCTTTAGAGCCAGTTTTTCAATCACCGATTACTGTTAATCATGATTAAATAAGAATGGAAACTATGGTTTTCATTATTATTTGATCATGATTAAAATTAATTAAAACCGGTGATTACAAAACTGTGTAATGCGATTTTAATATTTTTAATAAGTTAATAATAAATATTTACTACTGTAATTTATTTCAGTAAATATAATTTGAATTATTCATCTTTCAAAACTTTATTATCCCTGTTTATAATTTTATATTTCTAATAATACTTTTTATTTACACATTTTAATATTATTATTGCAATAAGTTCCCAAACATTTAAAATTATGTATATATATTTAATTTAAATCAAATTGATAATATTGGGCCGGCTAACGCTGCTAGTGCCATCTGTGGACTTTTTCTTTAACTAAAACCAAATCTTAGTTCATGAACATTTTGGTGAACATTGGTATGACGTCGTTCCTATGTGGGTTGGTACAAACTTTATACCAGTATAACGAATGGTGTGGCTCTAGTTTGGCGCGAAAGTCAAATATACAGTCTCAGTGAAAACACTTGACCGCCGCATCATGTAAATTTATTAATGATATATTTATTTATTATTAATCCAACATAATTATTATTCTTTTGACATACTATTTTTATAAATGGAAAGAATTCATACCATCTTAATATTTCATAAATTCAAACAAAGGCGGATGCCTTTTCGATAGTAGCGTCCACCGGAGACACTTCTCTCAGCGTTGTAAAGTACTTTGACCAACTCTATATGCAATGTATAAAACCAATTTTTTTCTCTTAGCATAGCCCACCCCCTTTATCTTTTTGAAAGTAGCGTACCGGTAAGTAAATAAATCTACTTTCATCCCAGATTCATTATCACATCCAGGATTTAAAACTACAAACACATTTATTAGCTCTAGATTTATTTGGCCTTTTACGCATAAAGATTAAAAAATAAAAATGTTTACTTTGTCAACGTTCAAAAATTACTAGACATACGATTTCACGTACTGGAGGATTTCCATTACCAACTTCTCGTTGCAGTATGATTCACATCGGCGTAGCGAAATTTTCGTATGTTTTAACTTTTATAGATTGTTTTATCAGATGGCCAGAAGTTTTACTAATAAATAACATTTCAACCAAAACTATTGCTAGTGAGGTTGAGCTCTCGTCGAACGGCAGATTTCTCGTTTTGGAGTTCCATTTTTACTTACTTCTGACAGAGAACAGCAATTTAATTCAAATCTATTTCATAAATTAGCACTTTTATTAGGTTTTCGGAAAATTTCTACTTCCTCTTATGATCCATAAGCGATTGGCATAATCGAACGATTTTATAAACAACTGAAAACTGCTCTAAAATCAATTAACAATCCGTCCAATTGGACAAACATTTCTCCTACAATTTTAGGAAGTATTAGGGTACGTGCTGCGGCCAAATTAGATTATGGTTAAAAAGTATCCCCACCATAGAAATTTTTTACAGATGTGATAAATGAAAAATTTATACTGTAGCAATAGATAAATTGAAACCAGATTATGTAAACGTTGATTATTGACTTGATACTATTTTTAAAGACACTGATTTGTGTTGCATTTAGTTCCTATTTGTCTCTTTGTATACCCATGTTTATCCTTTTTTTATAATATTTTTTTTTTAATTTTTTTTAGCGGGAATATTTGCTTTGACTTTATATTCTTGATATTTTCTTAAAATACTAAAAAAGAAAAAGTAGATTTTCGTTAATGATTTCGTTAATGATTTTTGTTTTGGCTTTTTTTTTTGGTTTATGTGACTATTGACAGATAAATAATAAAATAAAAACAGTATACAAATTTGTATGCGTTAAATTATTTAAATATTAAATATTTTCAATATAGCTGACCTAGAATATTGTTGCGATACATTGACAAATATTATAAGGTTTCTCGTGTTCTTTTAAAATCTGTAGAAGTAAAATTCAAAAATATAACTCACAAATATTTATTTAAACGAAAATAAAATGTATTTAGTTAATACATGAAAAATAATAATAAAGGAAATATCTTGTTAACTCTTCTTTTAGAATTCTAAAATTTTCTGTTAACATCTGTTCAATAGTTCTAGAATTCTCTTTTAACTTTTGTTGTACAGATCGTGTTAACTCTTCTTTTAGATTTCTAGAATTTTCTATCAATTTCTCTTCTATTTTCTCCAACAATTTCCGATTGTCACCAATCTAAAATATAAATTCCTCAGGATCCTGGTTGGCCGCCTCTAAGGTTTCTCGTAGATGCTGTTGTAATATTCCTTTTAATCCTGGTGAGCCTAAATCTCGCTCCTCCAACTCTCTCTTGAGGTTCACATCTTTCAACTCACTTAGTTTTAAACCGAACGACGCCATTTTATTTATTTTTACTACACACTTCACTATTTATTAACCCCACACCTGACACCAATTGTAACATTTTTCGTGTTCTTTAGAAATGTGTAGGTGTAAAATGCTAAAATATAACTCACAACTATTTAGTTAAACGAAAATAAAATGTATTTATTAGTAATAGAGAAATAATTATAAAGAAAAGAAATTTATTCAAACGAATTTACACTATAATACAACTTAACACAAATTATTAATTCACAACACTAAAACTATTTATATCAAGATACATTCATGTAACCGCATCCGAAGTTAACTGTCAACTAACTTTAAAATCGTCTAGCTCCCGCTTTTATACACAAGTCAGACATCTCGATCTTCCGAGAACGTCCTAGAATCCCCCCCCACCCAGCTGTGCGCTGTTCATGCGTCCGGCCAACCTCGCTGCACCGCAATACTCTGGTTTTCGAGAAGGTTCTGGAACATTCTCGACTGGATGACGCATCCCTTGAGTATATTCATTACACTGCCCCTTGGTTAAAACTGTTTCGATTTCGCATAGATGTTGATATGTTACAGATGAGTTATGATGAAATCTGCATGCATCCTGATGTCCTGAAGAAGTAACAATCCACTATTCGATCTATTTTTGTTCTTCCTTTGGAGTTAAAGCTACAGACAAGAATTTCAATTTCTGTGCGATGGAAGAGAATTTCCAACATATTCCTAATTATCCTCCACTCCAATCTATCTAGTCCACAACCCAATTTTGGTACTGCCAGTTTCATGTCATTATTTAATAGATGTTCTCGTAAATCGATCAAGTCTCCCATAATGTGCATTAGGTGGGCTTCTGAAATGATCGTGACTTAGTGACTAAGTAGTAAATTGTACTATTTGTGTTCCTAGTTGTCTCGCAGTTGTAATATTTTCTCAACAGATGGACATTGGTTGGCCAGTTCTTGTAGCCGTCCAAATTTCTTCTTGAAAACTGTAGCAATACCTCGGGGCATGTTTAAGTCTTCTGCTACACAGTGGGCAATGGAATACTTCAAAGGTACCATTAATAGATACCGATATTCTTTTTTTATCACGCTATACCGTGCTTTATGACCAGTGATATATTTCTTCTTGAAGTTTTCAAATGTTGTTTCTGATTCGAGTTCTTGGACGCAGCAAAAATTTGCTGCACGAATATCATTAGCTTCATGGTTGTTTTCAGCAAAAATGGCTAGTCGATTAAGGTGGACTACTCTCGGCTTCCTAGTCGGTGTTTTCCTAGTATGGTAGATAACGTCGTTTATCATTTTCATTACTTCATAGGGTCCCTCCAAGCACTATAACACAACATAAATAAAAACAAATAAATATATATATATATATATATCACGCCTTTTACTCATTACTGGGTGTGGCACTGTGCCGAAGCAAATCTCGGTAAGTGATATATTTATGCGCGTGAAGTGCGGTTACCAGCCGTCAAATCACGATATCCAAAGATGTTAGTGGTGGGGAAGCCACCGGGGTAATTTTAATTTGGTGAAAATGTTCGTCAGCTGTGAGGATTCTCAGGATCCAAATGTCGGCTCGATACCACTGAGCCATTACCCCATTAACATAACACAACTTAACACTAATTATTAATTCACTAGACTATAACTATTTATACCAAGCTCACAATAACCACTATATATATCACGATACATTCATGTAACCGCGTCTGAAGTCAACTGTCAACTAACTCTCGAGCCGTCTAGCTCCCGCTGTTTTACCCAAGTCCGACATCTCGATCTTTCCAGAACTTCCCAGAATCCCCCCGCAGCTGCTCGTCCAGATAAGCCCGCTGTCCATGCGTCCAGCCGGCTTCACTGCAACGCAACACTCTGATTCTCGAGATGGTTCTGGAACGTTCTCGACTAGATGAAGCAATTCCTTGAGTATATTCGTTACAATATATATATATATATCATCACGCCTTCTACCCATTACTGGGTGTGGCACTCTGCCGAAGCAGATCTCGATAAGTGATATATTTTGCGCGTGAAGTGCGGTTACCAGTCGTCAAATCACGGCCCCCAAACATGTTAGTGGTGGAGGAACCACAGGGATAGCTTTTTCAAATTATGAAAATTTGTCGCCTGTGGGAATATAACCAATAAAACAACCACTCCTCGTTCAGGAACCATTGTCAAAAACAAGTAACTGGTCTTGTCGAGAATTTGCATTCTATGGGCTTATGGTTATGAAGAACATAATCAATATGCAAATAAATAGATGAAACTTGGAAAAATTTAACTATGAAATTATATTAATTATACAATTGTTCGTATATTTACCACCACATTGGTAAATACTGGATTTATCAATTTTCCAACATTTACAGTAACATATAACACAACTTTCATTTAATGAGAGTTGTAATAATATTTACCTATATATATAGCTGTAGACTTATTATATTTATTAGCACAGATATTGAGCGATTCCTGATTTTTACTTTCTTATACACAGTATAAGGAAGTATTGGAATCATGAAAAAAAAATGAATGTTTTGACAATTTTCTCAATGATGTCGCTGTGTGTGTGTGTGTGTATGTGTACACATAAACATGTTTAACATTTATATGTCAAATAATAATTGTCAAACGCAAGGAGCATGTCATAAGTTTTCAATTCAGCGTTTTTGATGCTATATCAATTTCATTGATCAAATAGTAAGTAATTTTATATATCTATTTCTATTAATATAAGTTTATTTATATTAAATTTGGTTAGAAAATTGATTATCTGTAATAAAAATTAAAAATAAATTGAGATACCAATGGTTAGGGTCGAAAAACGGACATTCTGTATATGCCTCATCAGTAGACATAAAGTAGTCAACATTACTAAAAAATTATACGTAAAAAAATTTGATATTTTATATGTTTCAAAGAGATAAATGCTGAATTACTCAAAAACTAAATTACATGTTTAATAATATTATATAACATTCATATATTCTAAATATTAAATATGCTGTGTATAAGAAAGTCGTGTGGTGACTACACCAGATTTTTTTACTGTGCAAATCAATATTCTTACTGGTATTTTACAATATTTACCAATAAAACCATGATTTTACTGAATTAGTTGTTATACAGGATGTATCACGGAAACTGAAACATAGGCGTATAACATGGGAAATCAGTTTTTTCGTGTGCATTGTTCCCCTAATTATTTTAGATAAAAGTTTCAAAAGCAAAAATTTCTGCATCCGAATAAAAAAATAATAATTTTGCATACTTTTTAACTGCAGATATAAAATTTGAAAATTCACAGAATTACAATTTTATAGTTTTAGACATGGAATTAGAAACAAGAGACGAAGAAAAGGGTAACGTCAGTGTCAGAATAATGATTGTCAAAATAAATAATTGTACGTAGTAAATATTAATATTCTAAATAGAAATTTAATAATAATAATGATAATAATATTAAAGCAAAAGGTTTAATTAGATTTATTTTTTAAGATTAATAAAATAAAGTAACACTAACAATTAACTAATTAAATTCAATATAAACAACAACAAACTAAGAATATTCTTAAATTCTTAAATTATAATAGATGTTCAAACTATCCTCTGTTTTGTGCTTAACAATAACTCAATCTATTGCAGAAACTTTGCCGAACATTACTTAATTGTCTATTATTGATTTTTTTATATTCTTGTGTTATAGCACATTTTAGTTCTTCTACATTTTGGTGTCTTTTTTATAAACATTAGTTTTTAAATGGCCCCATAAAAAAAATCGCACGGAATTAAATATGGCAACCGTGCTGGCCAGTTAATTGGTCCACTTCATCATATCCAGCTCTCAGGAAATGTTTGGTTCAGATATTCCACAATTTCTCTTGTGCTATGTGCAGGGCAGCCATCATGCTGGAACCACACATTTTCTTTATTTGTTTCGGCAATTTCTGCCCTAACAACATTCATTAATAGATTCAAATATGACTCCGAATTTATTCTTTTCATGAAGAACGGGCAAATGATTTTATCTCCCAAAATTCCTGCCCATACATTTACAGTTTGTCGATATTGTGTCTGAGACTATAATATTATGTGGATTATTTTGGGACCAATATAGGTAATTATGTCCTTCGGGATCACCATTCATAGTAAATGTGCATTCATCTGTCAATAAAATTTTGCTTAAAAAGTGTCTATCATAATTTGATTTCTCCATCATTATTTCACAAAATTATGTACGCAGTTCAAAATCTCGTTCCAAAATATGTTGATGATTTTGAAATTTGAAAGGAATGTATTTATGTTTTTTAAAAATTCTGTGAACTGTCGTAAATTGAATATTCAGTTCCCTGGAAATTTCTCTCACACTTATTGTTTGCTCCAGTTCTATTAAAGAAAGAACATTTTCTTCATTTTCATAGTAGTTTACGTTATTTTCTTTCACTTTTTTTAAATTAAATGTACCTGTCTTCTCAAACTTGGCAATAAATCGTTGAATAGTAGACAATCCCAAAATATCATGATTTTGCCAAATAGCACTAATATAATCTTGAATTTGCCGGAAACTATGGCAACAGTAATTATAATAAATTTTCAAAAATTCCTCTATTAATAACTAAACAATGGCACAATCGGTTGTAAAACTCTTGAATAACATTAGCTATTTGTGCAGCATTAAGAGTTTTATAACTGGTTGAGCCATTGGTAAGTTGTTAATGGAGGAGTTTTTGAAAGTTTATTATAATTATTGTATATTTCTTCGTGATTTTCTTTAATCGTTTGCTATTTTGTTACTTTCCTATTATATTTAAATATAATAAATTCAGTTACATGTATTTGCTATGTTTCATTTTAAAAAGGACGCTCTATACATTGCTGTCAAATTCGTAACCATGGCTATGGAAAACCCTATGTTTCACATTAAAATAAACCCACGGTATATATACATATATAATTATCGATTAAATATAAACCTTATATTAATATTAGTTATTTTTAACACAAATGAGTTATACTTTTTTTATAAAGTAATGTTTAAAACGATTTATGATAATTTTTCTCATTTGTTTCGTTTTAATAAGATTCTACTTTTTAAAATAATTTGAGTCTTTACGAAATACACAATTTATTTTTTTTTAATAATATTAATAAGAAAAACACAAATATAGGTATCTATTTAATATTTTGATATAATACCACCAAAAAAAAGTAGTCAGGATAACAAAATTCAAAAGGAAAAGATGGCTCGTTTATACTTAAGTAAACTTTGTCATTAAATAATTTTTCGAGCAAAAATTCTGTTAAATATACCTAGTCATCAAGAAGACAAATTATAATATTTTATTTTATTTTCTCACACTCCTATAAAATTTTATTTATATTTTGAGGCATCATTTTTAAGGTTCGTCTCAGGCGCCACATAAGCTTGACATAGCCCTGCTAATAAAGTAGATAAATAGAAGATAACACTCGCAATAAATTTGCAATCGTATTTTACCTTAAATTCATTATTGCTTACCTCAATGTACTGATGATTATTTTGACTCAATTTGCACGCTGTAACATACTTGCGAAACAAAAAATATGTAATTTATTCTTGTGGCAGAATCTAACTTTTTGTTACTACAATAATATATCAGTGCTCAGTATTTATTAATATATTTATTGTTTAATAATCACTTGCAGGTAGATTCATAAAGCAGATTAACGATAATACCATTTTTTATTTCGTTTGTAACTCTTTCCAATGTGAAAAACAAGCTTATTTTAACTTGAGTAAAAAAGACTATTAATTAGCATTAAATTTAATAAAAGTCTTGATTCTGTTTTAATTCTAAACATAGTTATAAATAATATTAAAAATGGTGTTAGCGTTAATCCGTTTTATGAATCTGCCTGTTGAATGTTAGTAAATTGTGATATGATAGTGCATTGCGTTATTGAAGTGTCGTGTAAATTGAAAATATTTTGAGCACATCACCAAGCAAAATTTATGATAGAAATTAATTGAAATAGAAGGTAAGATACATGTATACAAATATTTAGGAATTCTATTTAGTGTGTTAATTACACAACATTTGTATTTTTTTTTAATCTATCAAATTAAAAATATTTCTATAACTAAAACTTATATTATTATGTAAATAATTAAATTTTATACAAGTTTGCAGGTGTAGATTATTTTCATTTTATTTATCTTTTACATTTCGGTTTAAAAATTAAAATTGTGAAGTAATAATTAACATAACTATTTGGTGAAAATATAATAAATATTACTTATGATTCCTAAAAATAAATTAATTTTTATTTAATATTCAATGACTTTAGTTATTATTTTATTCACTGAAATAATACAGAGATTACATGTTTAACACTTATTTATTATGTCGTTCATATTGGTTATTATTGACTGTGTTACAGTGATGGATTCAAGTAAATGATGATGATAAGGAACCAATCTATCCGCTTTGGCCCGTACATTATTCGAAAGAGGTAATGAATGAAAATAATGAAGTTATATTGCAATATGAAAGTGGAATGATACTATATACCAATGCAAAATTTACTATACCTAATCCATCTCTGTTTTTTTTTATGATTTATTTTAATTGGTTTTATTTACAAGATGTGAGTTAGTTTCTATATTATAATATGTAAATCATATGTATCAGGGATATACACCTATTAAATAGTAAATCATTTATACATACACAAAAATATATTATTGTTATTTCGTATAGAATGAAATTATAATGAATGATAATGAATGACCAGTATTTCAAATATAGATTCTGTTGACACTACTTTATTTATTACGCGAATATGACACTAAATAAATTTATAATTGGGCGATAACAACAACAATGGTAACAGCAACAACATTTTAGCAACAACAATGTAACAGTTCGCCGTTTCTTCGGCAGCTCTATAGCTATTTATGTTACGTTAATACGACTTGTATAATGTATTCTACTTTTGTAGATTATAATATACGATTAATCTTCCCACATTCGCCACATGACCGTTGTGATTTGATGAGAAATGACAAACGAAACAAACTTGTGACGATTTCAATTAACTTGGTGTATGTTGGGTTAAACGTGCACGATATTCACATGACACTTCAAATATACCTAAATAGATTCCATGAGATGTCAGTTATAAGAGTCTTGTGTGATATTAGTCCAAGTAATCGCACACAGTTGATAAATTGATGATTTTATTGCGAATATTATTGATTTTTTTGCTGTGTGAGTTTTTACAATTGGATTATATTATTCGACTAATGCGATTATTGGTGTTGAAATCCTCTTCTTCTCTCGGTTTAGCGTGGATCACAGCACTGTTTCCATCTCTGCGATTTCTGTTCTGCATGGTCTATACAACATACAAATAAATTATTCATATTTTGAAGTTGTATAATACAATATTATTTTGATTATGTAATTCAAATTTAAATGCATAAATTAACAACTGCATTCTTAAATAATGTATCAGTAACATATAAGTAAAAGATTACATTTTCCAAAGTGTTTTATATCTATATTCAGTAATTCTTATAAACTTGCGTTCTTTGTATATATGTATATCTAAAAGATTGCGTTAGTTCATAGGAATTGAATGTGTAGTAAAAGAAAATAAGTGGAGGAGTATAGCCTAAAATTTGTAGTTGAACTACTCTACTATTTTCGTTTTAATCGATTGATTAGATTTAATATATTCATGGTGGCTCAGTGGTATCGAATCGGAATGAGTATTTGAGAAACCAGTTTCGATACTCACAGCCGATAAACAATTTTCATTACATTAAAAATTATCCCTGTACTTCCTCCACCATTGTACCTTGACAAGTGAGTACCTATTCTTGGAATCTCGATTATAGAAGTACAGTGGTTTACTTGTTAATGTCACCTTGAATACACTAATCCACTGATAAAAACAAAAGTGCTAGAGAAATTCAGGTAAAATTCAAGCTTTTCAAGTTAACTGTTGCCCGACACATTTTCATTTCGCATGAACTAACTCAATCTAGTTATTTTATGGTCTGAATTCTAAATTCTCATTTTTTAATTAGAGATCGTCTCTAGTAATCATGGAAACATCTTGCATCTTTTTTTTATTTTTATCATTAAATACGTATGTTTTTTTTTTGTTTTGTTATTTTTAGAGAAGCTCCTCTAGTTAGTGTGCTGAATTCCGATCATTTTCTTATAATGAAATGGGTATATTAGTTATATTTTTAAAAGATATATTTTTAAAAGATACATATTTCAATCAACATGGATAAAATATCCGCACTGTACACAACAAAGTTTACATAAAACACGGGTTAGGCGCTAATGCCAATTTAGTAATCTCTAACTCCGTTTTAAAGGGAAGCAGATTCACAAAGTAAGTTAACACGTTAAAAAAATTTAACAGTACTAAAAAATAAAAAATATTATGCTAATGGCTTATGTTAATGGCCTGATTTATGAATTTGTATGATTAAAATTAATAATTGTTATATTAATTTTTTTATTAAAAAAATATATACTATATTAAAATTATGCTTAATAGTAACCGTAATTACAGTCAAGAAATCAGTCCTTTGTTTTCTACTATTATGTTTTAATCAGAGTTGTAAACTGAACCGGAACTAAAAGCCGAAACCGAAATGAACAGGCTCTTCTTCTTGAATTGCGAATTCTAATCGAACTATTCTCAACGAACCGCTTAATTGAATCAAACCGAACAGGTGAACCGGTTCGTACCTGTAGTATTTCGTATATACACTGAATAAGTCTGTTTTTATTTTTAGTGTGAACTTACCGATATATGTTAGAAGTAGAATCCATAAAATCTGCATTAATTCCTCTTAACCGTGCCTTCGCCATTTCCGTTGCTGTACTCGGCCTGAAATATCCGAAATATAAGAAGCAAATAGATTATTGCACAAAAATTTAATTAAGTGACATAACGACAAGTGTGACGTGACATTTAACAAACATTCTCAGCATTAAATTGTTTCACCGTAAATATAGTTCTGTATTATATGTCGGAAATGTATGTAGGTACAATTTTTCGATTCAATATTCGTTATGCCAATTAATTTTCGCACAATATATTTTTATCATTTTTATTGCAAGTTACTATATTTCAGCTGAAGCATATAATTACCATAAGTAGAGTGGAACTTATGCATTTTATTAATCAACTTTGAGTAGTTAATTTAAGAGTTTTTATTAACAACCATTCGTTAAAAAATAACAAGACTGACTCTAAATGTTTATATTACGAAACATCTTGCTTAATTAAAAACTGGCTACATTTCATCATCAACTAAGTAACTATTATTTTATGCTTAAAAGTTTCTACATCAAAATTCAAGATTCCTGAGAACAAAATTCTCTTTAGCATGTGTCTAATTGAATAATTATGTAATTTTGTTTTGTGAAAATTAAGAAAAAAAATTATAACAAATTATAAAAATTAATAACAATTTTTTATTCTATTATGCTGCCCACATTAAAATCAGCAATATGTACTCATATATTCAGATATTATAAAAATCAGTAAGTTTAAAATTGTGTTAGATTGTTATTTGATTTTGTGTATGCAGCACATGCAATAAGCAGCATTTCTAGCGTTTATTTTAATTTGTAAACCCGTGATAACAGTAAACATATGTAGGTATTAGTCATTTCGGAAAGATTTTCTAACGGCATAACACTACCAAGTCTTGCCATTCTTTATTAAAATCACGTTCTTCTAATGATAGTAAGAAATAAGTTCAATTAAGAAGTCTAGTAGAGTGAAGCAAAGTTCCACTGCACGTAAGACCGCCGTCAAGACCCATGGCTTGGCTATAAACTAGAGAGAGAGAGACAATCAGCGATAAAATTAGTACATTCCTCGCTGAGTAGATTTTGTTTTTGTTTTTTGCTGTCATCAGAAGCAAAACTATGCAAGCCAGTACGCGTCCATGCGTCTATAGGCTTACTATTTGTGTCTGGCGCGCAAGTACATAACAACCATGCAATCCCATCTAACGTCGGTACAAGAACTTACTCTGCCGCGTCTGAATCGCAATCCAAGCACGATGCCAGACAGAGGACGCCTTGACGACCGCGCCTGCCATGGCAAAAACCATATTCAAAAAAGTCATTGGAGTGTAAAAAAAATAACAGCAACATCACTCGTGATGATTTTGCGTTTGTTGTTTTGTTGTGGGTTCTGGAACAGCTACCGCTACTACTAAAAGGTTTTTATATCGTGTGATTTACCTACAGTAATAAGCAATATGTTCTCCACCTACGTAGCCCTACAATTTAGCATTTGTAAGCAAAAACTTTGGTGAATCTGGGAAACACTAATGAACTGCGTAATGAGGACGCACATTTGATTTTCGTACACTAAAAAACTAACATATTATAAATTAATATATACATAATTTTGTTAGGCAAAAACTTTATTTACTCATTTGAAAATTTCAACTTTTCTATAAAATTTTAATAATAATTGTGAAATTTATGAATCATTACTTCAAAATATTTCAAAACTTTTCTTCGTGATGAAGTATTTTCCCAACATACTGCTGATTGCTTATCACTGATCAATAAGTGAGATAAAAGTGTCAAGTTACGAGGGAAGCCAAGTGTGCGGGTCTGGATATTACTGGGGTGAAATCCATGCTCGTGCTGATGTAAATTGTGGTGTAAATCTTACCGTTTCGGCGGCGGTTTGATTCCATGAGATTCCAATTCTTTTTCCAATTGTTTGACTCTCATTTGCGACATGTCGAGTTCGTGTTTAACTTTCCAGAGATGGGTGTCACAGATAGGATCTCGACATCGGTGATGTTTCAAAATGTCTTGAGCTTCAAACACCGCTCCTCTAAACGTGAGGCTTTTCCCCATAGACAAACTTACAAGTGCACAACATCCTCCTCTATCGGATTTGGCTAGATGCTTTCGAACGTATTTAAAATATAAATGCTCCAAAAACAAAAGTAACGTTGCTAGCAAGATACCAGCCATGAGCAGCAGGAAAGCCGACAAGAACTGCTCCAATGCTAACGGATCAGAACTTTTGTGTTCTTTCATACCTGGCTTACAAGTACCTGTCATCCAGTACCTTCTCAATCGTTCGAGATCACCGTTTTCTCTAAAGTCTAACAATCGTTTGTTGAACATTTCTAAATATTTTGAGTTTCTAGAGAATGCAAGACCGTAACCTGTCATTGCGTACCAGGATCCAACTGTCAACAACCTGCAATCTTCGTCTTGTGCCACCAAGTAATCTAATACTGTTCCATCGTAGATAAATGCGTCTAAATCTCCACTAAGAACTGACTCTATTCCTGATTCTACTGTTGTTTTATTGTATCTTCTCATATAAGAATGCATTTCCTTGAAGTATTTGGCAATAGTTGAGTCTGTATGAGACCAAGGAATTGTTCCAAATTTATACATGGGTTTATGAGAATAAGGCTTTGATAATCTGTGATCATCCACTCCTGAAAATTATTTCCATTTAGTTTAGTAATAAAACAATAAAAATTAAAATTCTACAAACGGTTTCAAAACACTTAATAGCAAATTCAGAATGATTTAAATCAATAACAATATTTAACAAAAAAATAAATAGTACATTGAATTGGAAATAAACTTTGCAAATTAATGTTTTAATATTGAAACTGTAATACTGAAATATAAACAATCTTTGAATAAAGATAAAAAGTTGAGTTTAAAATATTATATCATGTAACTGGAAACATTTTCTAGTAAAATAAAGGAATGACAGGTTGTGAGTAATTTAAATCGTTTGTTCTACTTCAAACTTGAGAGAACATAAATGAGTACCTATTTGAAGTACAAAATTAAAATATTTCATACCAGAAAATTCATGGAACTCCTCTCTGGTGATCATAAAAGCAGCTAAATTGGCAGTATAGATGGCAAGGAAGACAACAGCAAACATCGCCCACACGTTGGTCATGAATCTCGCCGTGAAACCTCTAGGTGAGTCCACATGCACGGCGGCCTGGAACAGAACCGCCCAGACAAGCCAATATGTCCGGAATAGCGAGAACCGGTGCGACGTGGTCGTGGGCGCCACTTGCTGCAGTGACAGTTTCATGTTGAACCCGCTCGGTGAGAGCCACTCGAACAAGAAGATGGTGAAAGTGGCCGCCTGGATGGCCACCACGCCCACCAGCATCCATGAGGCCGTGTCGAACGGTTCGAGAAAGGCGGTGGGTGAGATGATGCCAGTGCGTTTGGCGACGACGATGGCGATACCGGTTTCCATGTACGGAACACTAAAGTCCACCTACAAACATAAATTTTCTTTAAAAAAAACTGGCAGTATTTTATATTGCGCTCATAATAAATTAAATACAAAAATTAAAAAAAAATAAAAGTAAAATAAGAAGTCTGTTTATCAGAGTACTTTGATGTATATATTCTTGTTTTCTTAAAAATTCTGTATATAAAGCCCCTGACACATATAGCGTCAAGACTCCGAGTCTACCATTTGACTGCCAAAAATAGATACGCCTCTATTTTCAGCAGTCAAGACTGCCGAAAACCAACTTCATTATGATGCTGGTATTTTCGCTATCTTCTTTTTACTTTATACATAGTTAGATACTTTTAAGTTTTCATATTTCATTTATAGTTAATTTTTTGCTTTATATATCCTAGTTTATAGTTTTTATATTTCTTAATAGTCGATAAATGTTTTAAATAATACAAATTAACAAAAAAACACGTTAAAATTAACAAATATTTATTTCTGACTGTCAGAAACACCGACTCTATATGTGTCACCCGTTTTCGACGTGACTCTCAGTTTTTCAGCAGTTTGTAGCAGACTCCGAGTCTTGACGCTATATGTGTCAGGGGCTTAATTTGTCAGAAATTTTTAAAACCCTAACCTATCTTATTTGTAATACTACCTATAATGCAATTTTTACCTCGTCGACTTTCAAAGAGATCAGGATAATTGATTGGTACAGTGCCTGTATCATATGCAATAATTCAAAAATTATATATCAAATTCCTGGACAGAGTTCGTAGATTAGGAATCCGATTTTGGCTTAGATGCATGTATGTATATATTTCGTTCATCAGGGACGGCGAGATTATTTTTTTTTTCCATGGATACAATGGGTTCAGTTACTGAATTTAGAAAAAAAATAAAAGATTGGCAGAAATATCATAAGAAATCTAATTTATTATAAAAAAAGAATCTAACCAACAAAGAAGTAAATACGTATTCGTACCTGTTAAAATTAAAATCGCAAAAAACCATATTCATTATTTAAGCAAGAAACTAAATAAATAGATACCAACAGAAACTACCTACCTATATAAGTTGAAATCTTTGCCAATAAGACATTAAGAACGTGTTACATCTAACTTTGTTTATATTAATAAATTTATTAGCTATTGATGTAAGATCCAAAAATCCGTCTTTACGACAGTTGACAGTGCAAAGTTTTTGCAACTTTATTGATCGCAAGTATATTTTATTGCTGTACATTTGGAGATCTTTCAAATGAGCAGAAAATAATTGAAAGGTACATATAATTTTTTTAATTTTTAAAACGTTTGGCAACAAACTTTTTTAGATTATTTAATTGACTTCTGGATGCAACTTCAAAAATGTCATTGAATGTATGGTACTTATGTTTCGTACAACATAGACAATTTAATATAAAACTATTCTTAAATGTATTTTGAATGGATGTAATGCACCCGTTTATTTAATCGGCTTGCAAGGGTGCATTGGTCCCACTGTCCTCTGTTAGGCGCCATCCCTGTCGTTCATTCGATTGCCCGGTGCGGTCGTTCTTTAGTAGATCGCTTCTTTTGTAACTAAACCTACTTCTGCAGTTTTCAACCTAATTTACAAGTAAGTTTCAACTGTTAGGTGACTATGGCATTACAATATTTTTTGAAAAATATTGTTAACTTTCTGGCAAAAATATGTTTTCTAAATTATTTTTAGAATTTTTATCGATTTAGATTTTTATGTTATAGATATTTAAAATATGATTCAATAACAAAGATCTATATTTAAAAAAAAAATCTTTAACAACAATTGTAAAATTAACTTTGATAGCAACAAATATTAAATTATTCTTATATCATGTGTATACAGTATAATTAAATTATATTACAGGAGAAGGTATTTACATGACCATTTCAAAAAGAAAAAAAATCACTGGTTTATTGTAAAATGAGAGAAAATATGAGTACGTGTATTAGAAAAAAACAGCGATTAGGTCGACTTTGCAGACCTTCCAAATGGGCTCTATAGACATTTATATAGAATTCAGACTCGGTCAGTGATATTATTTATGTACCTGAAGTGAATAGAGAGGTAATTTTAATATGGTGATAATGGTTTGTTAGCTGTGGGAATCGAACCCGGGTTCTCTAATCCATATTACGGTTAAACTATCTATTCCACATTGCAAATAATTCGAAACAATTGAAACGCTTCGGTTATCTACAGCCAGACTTGACCTGTATAACATGAACTTGTCTTGTAACAAAAAATATTTAAATCGGTTGAAAACTACAGGAGAAATTTGAGGGACAAAACAAAGTGAGGAGCGACCGACGACCGACAATGAACGACATCTATATAAACCAAAGTCGGATTCATCCTCTAGATATATATATATATATATATATATATATATATATATATATATATATATATATATATATATATATATATATATATATATATATATAGTAGTTACCCTCCACTAACATCCTTGGGGGTCGTGATTCTACGACTGGTAACCGCACTTCACAGCCAAAATATATCAGGCGTGATGATATATTTATTTAATTTAGATTTCGGTGATATTATTTAAGTACGATTACAATAAAATTATAACCTGCGAAGATAGTAATGGAGGGTAGCAACAGAAGTAATTTTAAATAAGGTCACTTTATCCATTACTAGGTGTGGAAAATCATGGCCCCAAAGATTTCAAAGAAGTAATTTTAATGTGGAATTATGTTTGTCGTCTGTGAAAAGCGAATTCGGGTTCTCAAATTCACAATTCGACGTGTTGCCAGAGCTAACTACCCCATAGGGTATCATGAAATTTAATATAATACTTTTAAAAACAAATTTGGAATTATTGTTATTAATAAATAAGAGAATAAAATTATTTAAAATGTGAAAATTATAACTCTGGAAAAAGTTACAAAGTTTCCTGGTAACTTAGTAATAATAAAAACAATACATGTTTACAGTTTCCAACCATTAAATCTTATAAAAATGTTCTGAACCCTTAAAACAACTCATTAAATTTCAGACGACGGTAAATGGTGCACGCGTTCAAGATAGCATTGACAGCAAACGGAACACTAACCACTGCCTCCCTTTCAGAATTGATCATTAGCGACGTCATGACCATATCCGTTTTCCTGTTGACAAGATCAGCTATCAACCCGTTCCACTTTCCGTTTTCGGTCACTGTGCCCCATCGGCCATCTTCCACGCGGACAAGCTCGTACGTGAAGCCCAGTTCTACGGAAAACTTCTCTAGCAGATCGATGCAGAAGCCGGAGCAACACTGGTAGAAGCTGCCGTTGCGATGCGCTTGACTCATGTCAACCCTGCAAAGTGAGGTTAGGTTAATACGAACGCTTTCTGCTTTTTTGGTGCTAGATGGACGGAGAGCAACTGGTTTTTATATGAAATGAATAAAGCAAAATGCTGTGATGTGGGAAATGGTTTGAGACTTCATATAATGTGTTGCTATCTCTGAATAAGTGCTGTTGGTGAAATGTTTTTTACGTTCTTAGTGGATTATGAAACCGATGTATACTGCTTTGTACATGCTTAAATATACTAGTGTATATATATTTGTATTTCATTATGTATAAATTAATTTATATATTTTACAATATTTTCGCAAATGTACATACCTACAGGAGGAGTCGGGGAAAACGCCTCCTCCCACCTTTAACTTTTTTTATTATAAGTAATAGAAAAAAATTGTCTCATATAAAATTTGTATTATTTTATATATAGGTAGTATTTGATAGCAAGTATAGATATTTTTTACAAAGTCAGATTTACAAGATAGGCCTATGAACTTTTATTTTTTTGTAAAATATAAACCACTATTTTTTGTCTTTTCAACGATGTATTACTTTTTATTAATATATATTTTTTTTAATTGATAAAAGTAAGATAATTGAGAAATAAGGAATAATTTTTATTCAAATATTTTCTGTGGCTATGTTAAAATAAATAAAATGTAACCATGTTAAATAATTGAAATAATATCAATAAAGTAGATATTTGTCTGTTACATATTTAACGCATTTTGTAAACAAAAAACCACTCACATTTCGAAATGTTTACAAACAATTAATTTATTGATATGATTATATTTGTGAAGATCAACTGGAACCATAATTAGGGTAAAAATAATTTACCGGGTGTCGGTTGTTATTTTGAATATTTGTTTTAAATTATTTTAGCTTGTATAACATTGTTACATTTTGTTTTTTTTTACATAGTCACCCAGATTATTTGAATTCAAATTAGTTCTCATTTCTCATTTGTCTTATTTTTCTCGATTTTTTTCTAATACTATAATGGAAAGTGTACATCATTGAAAGATAAAAATATGGCGGTTTGAATTTGAATAAAATATATTATAGGTTTCTATTTTAACAAATAAAAGTTCATAATCATATCTAGTGAACCTGAATTTGTGGTATCATTGAGGTCGAAATAAGCGGGGAAACTTAGTGTATCGTTTATTTATCACAACACTAAAAATAAAATAATTATATAATAATAAAAAGACGCGGGTTGGTACCGGTTGCAGGGCTGAAGAAGATTGGCTTTGCAGGTCAAAAATAGGGAACCTTTTTATTGCCTCCTTCCCCTTGGCGGTGGTGATTATCACGTTGCTGTACCGTGATTCCCATACCTCAACATCTGGTTTTCAAGTGATCGTTGGGCTATGGCTGAATTTTTTGGAAGTGCAACCAGAACTTCATCGCCAAGAATATTGTCGCCACAAATTAATAAAAAATATCTGTATCTATCATAAAATAGTATATTTAAAATAATAAAACTTTTATATGAACCATTTTTTTTTCTATAAGAAATAATCTAATGACACATGGCCAGTTGGTAAATGTAAACCTTTCATAAAGGTTCTGGATTCAAATCCCGGCGAACACAGCTTTTTCAAAAATTATTTCTAACATTTTTTTTTCATTACTTATAATAAAACAGTTAAAGGGTGGGAGGAGGGGATGCATCTTCTCAAACTCTCCTTTTATTTACACAATATTTATATGTTAAGAACTGTATTATTTCCTTAGAAACAAGTTTATAAACTGTGAATCCATGATTTATTAAATAAACTCCATTCCCTGTATGAAAACGATTACGTCCATTCGGTATCCATGTGATTCAAGATTTTGTACTTAAAACGTTTACATTGGTATTGGATTGACATTTTTAAAACATAACTTACAATTTAAATGTCAGATTAAAATATTTATTACTGTATAAAATTTAATTAGTTTATAAATGAAACCAAATACTGGGTATATTAAATAATAACCAAATATAAATTTATCTTATCCCACGAAATATATTACTTACCTTATTGAAATATGCAATTTTGTAAAATAAAACTCAAAGAAATATACATTTTATATGTATTATTATTATATATAAATAAATATATGAAAATACAAAATACAATGCACATTACCTCTTGTACTACAGTTAAATTAATTAAAGGTCCTCGATTATCTAACTCCAGCGCAAAATAATCATTAAAATGACAACGCATTTCTGCATTTGATTACCCAAAATTTTATAAGCCATTTCTTATTTCTCAGTCTGTATTTATGTATCAAAAATGTCACAAACTTAGAAATGACAGGCGAGAAAATAACAAAATCATGGTCACTATTTTTATTTTATAAACAAATGTGAAGAAAGTAAATATCAATTTTCGTATTAGTAAGAACTGTCATACGTTTTAATTAAAATAATTAATGTGACAGAACGTGAAAAAACATGAAACGTGTGTCTTTACTTATTAAGACATACGTTAATGCCATTCGCATAGATACGAATATGATTAAAAAAAGATAGCTATATTTAATCGTATCTATGATAACCTCGCCCACATATGACGTCATCGTTTTCATACACGGAATGGAGTTTATCAACATTTAAGTTTCAAAAGTTATTAAATAAATTAAAATTGAAGTTTTAAAGATATGATACAGTTATAAGAATAAACAAAAATGTTTTTAGCAAAATGTAATTTTTTTTAATTCATTTAGAAAAAAACTAACTAGAAAAATATTAAATTATCTTAAGACACTTCTCTGAAACATTAATTAATTTTATAATAAAAGTCAATTTACTAATTTTTCGTATATATTCCGATACCTATACACTTTTACGGCGGACCTATCTCGTAAAGTTAATGGAACTTAAAAATTATTATTTGGTACCTTCTATGGTTTCTATCTACCCACATATAAATTTGATATCTATATTTGCCTTGATATATTTTTTGTTTTAAAGTTCCGTTTAACCATGCAGTAAAATGGACTTCAATTAAACAAAGTTAATTCAAAAAAGCTATATTTTAGTGTTCAAGGGGCAAATTCGTTTTAAGCTATAAATTTCAGAAGTTAAAGAGAAGTTACACGAGTAATTTAGGGAACGCTACATTACATTTTAATTTCCGTAGAATATTTACTGCACAATTCTGTCGATAACTAACTTAATTATAAATTTTAATAAAAACTTTCTTACATTTTTAATTTGTAAAAATATTAATTAATATTTTTTCTTTTAAGGGTAATTACAATTTTACAGATTATAGAGGTTAATGTTATAAAATTTTCCTATGATAAAATTGTGATACTTATAAAGACAGCTTAGTTACAATCGAGATAAAATTTGTGTCTGAAACAAGAAGTCGTACATTGGAATATCGCTGTCTGCAATTTATATATGTAAAAGAGGATTGACTACGTGGTTTTTTATTTTATTATAAATCGTGCAAGGTAATAAATAAATAAATAGTAAGTGTCGGCATCGGTTGATCTACTCGTGCAACAAAATTTCGCTTAGGTCCCTAGGTACGTACATATATAATTATTTTTGTACATCTTTACACCAGTTCCAAAAATATAATCCAAGACTTGATCTTAGATTCCGTTCACGCTAGCAAGGTATAAGAAAATTATATAAACAGTTGTCTTAGGAAGTATTTATCTTATTATACTAACAAAATAGAATTTACCATTATTATTTCAACAAGTACATAAAGAAAAATAAAATACGTTTCTGATGTTTATAATTTTGAATTTTGTCTCAAGCAGAAGTTTCAACATCGTAAATTCTGAGCACACCGCAGGGAGAACCTCAAATGGGGAATAAAAGTTATTCTTGTGATGCGTTTTTGGGAAATGCGAAACGGGATCCGTATCCGCTAAGTTGCTTTGAATTAATTAGAACACCGACATGGCATAAGGAAAAGTAAGCTTAAGAGGAGTAGCCAGAACCGGATTGAAATCAAAAGATTAAGGTTAGCTTTCATGATCCATCATCTTAATGTATGCAGTTGAAGTATGATTCATCATTTTCACTTGGTGAATAAATAAAATTAAATAAATTTTCCCAGTTACGTTAACGAATTCTAATGTAAGGTAGGCGTTAGGTGTGTATATTACAAAAGTATGTAAGTTGTGTTCGTTCTCTTTATTTATTTATTTATTATATTGCGTAACATGAACTTAATCTCAATTACAGTGCAGGAGGCCTACACAATTTTATATTTTTTTACTTTCTTATACACAGTATAAGGAAGTATGGGATGGCTAGCACAGTGGTATGAAGTCGGCCTGTGGATCCTGAGGTCCCTGGTTCGATTCCCACAGGCGACAAATTTTCATAATTTGAAAAAGCTATCCCTGTGGCTCCTCCACCACTAACATGTTTGGGGGCCGTGATTTGACGACTGGTAACCGCACTTCACGCGCAAAATATATCACTTACCGAGATCTGCTTTAGCAGAGTGCCACGCCCAGTAATGGGTAGAAGGCGTGATGATATATTTATTTATTTTATTTAGGAAGTATTGGAATCGTGAAAAAAATCGTTGACGAGATTTGCGCGGAAATACATGTTTTGAGATCCACTGAATCCGTTTTCATCATTTTCTCAATGATGTCTGTGTATGTGTGTGTGTGTATGTGTACATGGATGGATGGATGTGTGCCCGAGTGTGCAATATCTCATGAACGAGGGAAGATTTGTTAACGAAACTTGGTACTTATAAGTTTCATGAAAATACGAAGAGCTGAGTTGATTTTGAATGAATTTGAAAAACCGGAAGAGGAAGTTTACTGGACACACAAAACAATAAATTCCATTTATTTAAAAAATGGAATCAGTTACGAAAAAAAAATTTCAAATAAAAGATGTTAGCAAAAATAGTTGGAACATAAAATGTAATTTGCAATTTTCCTGTATATGTGTCCAATAATTGTCAAACGCAAGGAGCAAGTCATAAGTATTCAATTCAGCGGTTTTGATGCTATATCAATCTCATTAATCAAATAGTACGTAATTTTAAATCGTCTAAAATTTTAATTTTCGCTTTATATAGTTTTCTGTCTTTTTTTCGGAAAAACAAATCCATCATTAAAATGGTCAACAAATTTGGCAAGTTTGCCTCTATTTAATCGACTTCGAATCTCACGGTTCTTGACATATCAATGGTTAGGCTCGAAAACGGACAGCCCGTATATGCCTAATTAGTAAAGTTAGACATAAAGCAGTCAACATTACTAAAAAATTATAGGTAAACAAATTTGATATTTTATATATTTCAAACAGATAAATGCTGAATTACTGAAAACTAAATTACATGTTTAATAATATTATATAACATTCATATATACTAAATATTAAATATGCTGTGTATAAGAAAGTCGTGTGGTGCCCAAGTTTGGCTAAAATGCAGTATCACTGACCAATTTATTAAATATCTCCCACCACTATAATGACATTTACTTATCACTGATCTTAAAATTTGAAGCTCATCGCAAAGGAATATAAATATCATAAATGTATCAAAATGGCAAAATTTGAGATAAGGTTTGGTTTGGTTTCAAAGAACTAGTTTTTGTTTCCTACATCATGCTTAAGATTTGAAGCTACAAAATATTTATCAAATAACAGTTTAGAAGCACTGGTTTATTTAGTCATTTTTAGGGAGTTTTGAAATTCACAATATTTCACAAACCTAAAATTACATTTAAAAAAATTGGTCAGTGATCACTTGAATAATACAATGGAACGTTTTACTCCTAAAGAAAAAATACAAATTATAAAATAGTTCTATTCTGAACAAAGCTTAAAAAAATAGTGGTTTAATTAGTGTTTTTTGGCCACATCGTCGAATTCCAAGTACATCTAAAATAGAGAGATTTATGAAAAAATTCGAATAGACTGGTAGGTTTAATTTTAAGAAACAAGAAAATATATGTTTCCTATAATCATGTAGAAAATGTCCTGGCTTTAATTGAAGCATATCCTACTTTAAGTGTGAGAGAAATCACTTCAGAAATTGGAATTAGCTGTGTCTCAGTTCACAAGATTTTAAAGAAATACAAATATTTCTCATACAAATTCCACTATCATCAGGAACTTGTACCAGATGATTGTGAAAATCGCGCCATCTTTTGCGAAGTTATTATGGAGAAGGCAAATGCGGATAGAAGTTTAATAAGATATTTATTTTACTGAAGAAAAAGCCTAATTTTAAAAATTATCATTTCTGGCCGCAGGTTAATCCACATACAATTTTGAAAACAAATACATAATAGATTCAGAAAGTAAATGTGTGGGCTGGTACACTTGGTTCAAATAATATTGGGTCTTTTTTTATTGAAAAAATTAATGCAAATCAAAACTTGGAACTTCAATTAGAAAAAGTAGGGCCTGAGAAAATTTAAATATTGAAACTGTATGGTTTCAACATGATGGCTGTCCGGCTCATTATGCTCAAGAAGTACGAGAGTATTTAGATAATACATTTCCCAATAATTTGAAATGATCGAGGAGGATGAATTAATTGGTCCGCCCGGTCACCCGATTTAATCTCGTGCGATTTTTTTGTGAGGCCATTTAAAGAATATTATTAACAGGCAAAGATTTTAGAATACTGAAGAAATGAAAAATGCAGTATCTGTTGAGGTTTATTTATCAAATAGGGGAAAACGAATACTTCAGAAAATATAACTGTTTATTGAACTGTGCGATTTTTCTTTTATAAAACGTCATATTGAAAAATTATTTAATTCAACTATTTTTATTTACAATACATAAATAACTTTATTTTAATATGTAACTAGATTATAAAAAACAAAAATGATCAGTATCCAATGAGTGCAGAAGTATAAATGCCAGACAATTGCACAATGTCAGAGAGAGCCTTAATTATAGAATAGGATATTATTTGGCACAAAATGATGAAATATTCGAACATTTAATTTAAATATAATATTCATTTAAGTTTTATTTTATCTTATTAGTAATTATTTTATTATTGTTTAACCTTTCAACAAATTCTTGAGCATTGTGTTCATTTCTGTTATTTATTAATTGATATTTGTTATTCATGTGATATTATAAAATAATAATTTTGTTTGAGTTCCAAAGGAAACTCTATGAATCATCAATTTAAAAAAAAAATTAACCTTCGTTTTCTCGGTTATGAAATGTTAAAAATAAAATCTGTTAACTTAGATGCGTAATTTAAATCTCTAAAACATTTATTTGATGCATTTTTGCATATTAGAGCAAAAATATTCTTACACTTGCCAAAACCGACAATTTATTGTCCAGCATTTACATGACTTGTCCATTGATAAGTGTCCGTCATTTTGTCCAGCATAAAACATGTAAATGGAATAATATTATATTAAAGAATGAGTTTTATAAGATGTACTTTTTTCGCACGCGTCCAAGTTTAGCGATCAAACCGCATGCGAGTTTTCTAAAGGACAAGTGCGATAAAAATTAAAAAAAAATATTTGTACTGTTTTTTCCATTTTATGTCTTCCGTAACTTAAAATTTTAAAAAATCTGTGCTATTTTAAGGGTTTGTATATGAAATGTTGTGGTTGGTAACTGTTCTTGACATTTATGAAATTGTTCAAAATATCGCGAGCATTTTCAAATTTTGAAATTATTTCTATTATTATTATTAAATTTTCTGCATATATTATGGAAGATGAAATCAGTTGCAATCTCTCAGTGCTACGTAAAGTAATTGAAAGCATGGTAGTCTACTTTCAAAGAAATTTTGAAGTTTATTGAAATTTTGTTGTTCTCAGCTTGACAGTTATAGTACGTCATTAAATACTTTCAAGTACCAACTGTCTAAAACAAAATGTTGTGTATAGTAGTAAACGCTCTCTTGATACGCAACTGGGTTTCATAATTATTTCTTTATAAACGTAAATTGAAAAGAAATAATAATAGTTTAAGTACCTACCTAACAGTCTAGTTTTAAAATTTTCATTCAGTTTTAAACTTCATAGTTGTATCTGAGAGTATATATAGTAAACTAAACAAATTTGCGATTCTACTTAGCACCTTAGATATTTATTTATATTTGTTGTTTAACAAAATGACTAACAATATCTGTAATATGTAGTTAATAGATAAATCTCTTTTACTATTACAAGAATTAGTTTTCACTAAGTACATTCCTGTTGTCAAGAGGGTAGAGGGTAAGTGAGATCATGTGGAGCAAGAGGAGGGCACAGTTGACGGTGATCAGGCGATCCGGTGTTCTGGCAATGGAGGTATCCTGATCCCTGACCCCATGTATGTTGCCGTCCTCCAGATCAATATCACCGCCCAACCCCGCACCACAACCGAACATGGCGAGAATATGCCAATATGATGCGAAACCGTCTATAATATATTATAATCGATAATATTTCAAACAAGCATAAATAGTTAATGCAGTTATGTATGTATCAATGGGCCATTTACAATTTAAAAAAATATATTAAGAATCTTTATTATATAAATATACCAAAAAAAATAGTTATTTTTGTACTAAGTGTGCGAAATAAGTATTTTTGTTGCGCGTGAGAATGTCATTTTTTGTCATTCGAACCTGACAGTCTCGACCAAAAGTGATATTTTCACGCGCAACAAAAAAACACTCATTTCGTGTACTTAATACAAAAATAACTATTTTGTATTAAGTGCGCGAAATGAGTGCTTTTTTTGTTGCACCAAAGACCACGAATTTCGCTCACGAAATACAAACAGCATTTTTTTCTACAGTTGTCAAAAAAGAATAATACAATAATTATTGATTTATTTAAGTAAATTGAAAGGAAAAAATTAAAGATAATATAAATGTGACGTATTGTAACCAAGGAAACGTAAAATTGTTTGATAAATAATTTTTTCAAAGGTATCAAATATTATGAAATTTGATATTTCAAGAAAAAAAATGTAATTTTTCCACGTACAAATTTCGCGTATCCATAGCGATATAAAAATGTCATGTGTTTTTAACAGTTGTAGAAAAATAACTATTATTTTTTTAAGTTTGCATTGTATTCAATATTTAGAATAATTTAACATTTATTAAGTTTTTTTAAATTAATTTTGTTAAATAAAAATTATGTAATAAAATAAAATACTCGTATTTACCAACACTAATATTTTATGAATTTTATTTTTCGGTACCTCATATGTGTTGGGTCCCTAAGCAACTACTTATTTTGCTTATACATTGATGACCGATCAATCTAATATTATTTTATTAACTACCTGTAACTTAAAGTAAATTTTACACACGGTCATAAATAAATATAATTATATATCGTACATTCAATTTAAAAAGTTACATATATTTGTCTGTAACCTTGTAATTTAAACTAAACGCCCAAAGTTCCAATTTTGTCATCCTCCTGTATTTATGGATACAAGTATATGTAATGAAAACTCGAGCATAGTTTTTGAAGTAAAATTGTGATTGTACACCAATTATAACTAATAAGCATACTATTAACTAGTATTCCTGTTTCGTATAAAGTTTTGCAAAGTAATTTAATATAGTGCAAATTAGTTTAGGAAACTATATTCACAAAGCAGAGTTAGTTGAGAAATATTAAGTACCTCTTAATGAAAGTATTTGTTACATAGTTTAGTAACGCTCCTGCAATTTATGACAAATTTTCTTTGAATATTTATTTATCTAATAAAATAGTTGTTTTCAACCTTTTTTTCTTGACGTTCCCCTCATCTGTTTTTCAAGTACTCCTTAAGATTGTTGTACAACACGAGTACAAGCGTAAGCTTTATTTTTCTAAAATAATAGTATATTGTAATACTAGTGAAGAAACGGACATTGCAAAACTCTTACTATTGGAATACTCGCTATCGCTCGTACTCCAACTTTCGTAATCGTTTTGTAATGGCCCTTTTGCGCATGTTTTAACTATTTTTTCAACAGTAAATCTGAAAATTACATTTTCGATTGCGTTAATCAATACAGGAAATTTTATAATAACATAAAATAAAAATAAATATATAATTACGCCTCTTTCGTATTATTGGGTGTGGTACTCTGCCATAGCAGATCCTGGTAAGTTATATATTTATGCGCGGATCTTTTAACGAGATCTGCTGATAATAATTATTTTACATAAATTGTATTTGCAAATGCACTTCACTTTTCTTTGGTCATCAAGAACAAAAATAATAAGATACGTGTAAAATTTTTCAAAATTACATTTCCTTTACTTAATTTAGTTGTGATAGTAATCATCTCCCTCACTAATGGAAATAATAAATTACTTTTAATGATTGTAGGGTTATTTTACAAATATAACAATAAAATTGATATGTGGTATATGACTCAATGGTATCGATACAGACTGTTGATTTAAGAATCCGTGTTCGAATTCCACAACCGACAATTTTCTCCAAATTAAATTTACTAACATCTTTGCGGCCGCCAGTACCACGTTCAGTAATGGATAAAAGGCGTGATGGAATATTTTTTGTTTAATGAATTCACAATAATTCTAATAATAGTAAGGACTCAAAAATAAAAATATATTTAAACATTCAAATACGTAGATAGATAGAACAAAAATCTTAAAATAAAAAATATTCATAAAATAAATAAATGCACATTTTAAATATAACAATTGAGCAAAAATAATGCTACATATTTATTTGTTTGGTAAATCAAATCATAAAAGTCTAAAAACATATGGATACGTACCCTCCTCCACTACCCCACGTACTTCTATGGGTGTGCGTACCCACGGTTCAGAACCACTGCAGTAAAGGGTAAACTACCTATCTTTAGAGTTGTTTTCATATTTTTATAAGTAAGAATATGTTATACGTACAACCAATAAATCAGATTTATTGTCGGATTTACGAATCTTATTTATAATCTGAACATGACATTTTCTTTGAATATGAAACATAAAATATGGAAAGAAAAGTAAGAGAACTAAAACAAATTCATCTTACATGAAACTACCCCAATAACAAATACTTTCCTATTAAAATCGAATACGAACAGTTTCATATTTCACAACTTTTTAATACGAACTTTCCAGTTGGCAAACTTATAAGATTTTTAAAACTATTTCAAAGTAGACTTAATAAAAAAGACTAAAATAAATATATCACTATGTAACATATTACTTCGTATATAGGACATTTTTAGACAAGATAAATTGCTTTATTCATTCACATAAAATAATCATATTACATTTAATATTTTATATATATATATATATATATATATATATATATATATATATATATATATATATATATATATATATATATATATATATATATATATATATATATATATATATATATATATATATATATATATATATATATTAGAGAGAGAGAAAACAACAACATTGAATAATGTTATAGGGTGCAAATATATACGTTTGTACCCCATAATAAATCCAATAATTCAGAATAATCTGAATAATATATATATATGCCGCAGCGCCTAGCTAGATCTAAACGGGCATTACCTATAGAATAAGCTTAAATTTTGCTTTTTTATTTTAAATTGATTTAATTTAAATATTTAACAAAAATAATTGTTTTCAAAAGTGATATTTGTCTTGAATTTCGTTGTGAGACCTTGACTCATATGCCTCCACTATATTCTGTCGCAGCAGGTCTTGGTACGAGATATATTTATATGCGTAAACTGCAGCAACCAGCCATAATATCACGGTTCTCAAAGAATTTAGGAACTTAGCGGTTGAAAGTACCCCTTTACAAACCAAAACGAAATATAAGTTTTGCAATCTGTTACATTAGCAACGATCTGCAATTAACAATTGTATTAAACACGTTTTTTTTTTCGATTCGATGTTTATTTCTCGAAATATTTGACCGTCCCGGAATTTTTTGTACACCCGTATAATGTAACATATACCAACAATTTCATCAGACATCGCACGTCAATTTTATGACTACTCTATAGTTAAATAAGTGAATTCTGAAGAAATTATGAACATTTAATTGCAGTCTTCTAATATTTGGCTCCCTGGTGTGCACATTGTTAGCAGTGAATCAGAAACAGCAAGTCGTTTAATTTGGTTGAGAATTGAATGAAGAGCTCGAAGTTTCAGCCAAAACTTTAATAAACTTTCTAGTCCATTTGTTGGACAGTATAAAATCTATCTTTTTATTTCAAAACATTTTTTCAACATTTGGTTGTTCAGATGTTATTTGAGAATGAATAAAATTGACTTATTTCATATATTTGCTGATATCTAGTGACTCACCTATGCAGTTTGTCTGAAAAAATTGCCTAATTTAACCGAAGTCACAACTTTTATAGTTTTCGAGAACCTCATGGTGAGCGTCTAAATCTAAACATGCTGAATAGATGAAGCTCCATAAACCAATAAAAGTAAAACCGTGGCTGGAATGCGCTTTAACTCCACCCATTCAGATATATAGCGGAAAGTGTGGCTCTACTTTGGCGCAAAAAATTAAATAAACAGTCTCAGTGAAAATACTTCAACGACAAACAATGTTCGATGTGCATATTTATGCAAATTTATTAATAACATTTTTATTTATCATTAATCCATCGTAATAATTATTCTTTTGACATGCCATTTTATAAATGGAAAGAATTGCACGGCGTCTTATTATTTCATAAATTAAAAAAAAACACCATTTTTCTGCATCCAACTTTTGAAACTACCATATTTCAATTTAATTAAGTTTTCTGTAAGAGGGCATTGGCCTTGGTCACGCTGCAAAATGTATTTTAAAATAAAAATAAAACTACCTTGAGCTACAAACGCTCCTATTTTTTCACAAAGTACATAATAAATATATATAAATATATCATCACGCCTTCTACCCATTACTGGGTGTGGCACTCTGCTGAAGCAGATCTCGGTAAGTGATATATTTTGCGCGTGAAGTGCGGTTACCAGTCGTCAAATCACGGCCCCCAAACATGTTAGTGGTGGAGGAGCCACAGGGATAGCTTTTTCAAATTATGAAAATTTGTCGCCTGTGGGAATCGAACCAGGGACCTCAGGATCCACAGGCCGACTTCATACCACTGAGCTAGCCATCCCATTACATATAATTTACATTTCAGTATCATTAATTCTTTGCTAGAACAGAGTTATTTCATCTCTACTTCACAATAACAATAACAATCCACAACAAAGCTTGTTGATATTACGTTGTTGTAGCGGCTGGTGGTCCGGGGTCTAGATTCCTGCTATTGATTTTGTTAAACGGTCAGTTTACAGTGCTTTGTTGTTCTTGTTGTAAAGCGCGACTTAACACGCGACATCGGATGTTGGTGTAATGTACCGCGGCGATCTTTCTTCAGCGTCAGCCGAGGCTTTCATCTTCCGCCTTCCGCTAACCAATGTCTGCAGTTGCGGAAGAACTACCCTACCGTAGACATTTTATGGCGGATGTGTGGTTCTGCGCTTGTCATTTATAAACTGGGGTTAGTGTTTGTAAAATAAGATTTATGGGCCCTAGTTGCTGAAAGTTGTTTTTTACTGAACTATGATGACTGCAATTCAGTTTATAGTTTTTAAAAGGCCACGAGTTATGTTGTAAATTTGATGGAAAAAACAAAAATGATAAATTCCAAACATATAATTATGAACCTAACGAGAACAAATTTGTGTTGAAGCTGTCATTGCCTGACAAAATTAAATTCTAGTGCCTATGTCACACTGATATGACGTACAGCACGGTATGCGATTGCAAAGAAGAAGTAACGTTTTGAAATACAAAATTCAAGAGTAGATTGATGTGAAACTCTATTTTTAAGCTTCACTTGAGCAAAATATTTTCGTATGACAAATTGTTGAATGGATTAGTGGCGCTACTATTTTCGTATGACAAAATGTTGTATTCAAATACGAGTACAGAACAAAAATACAAAGCAGCCGATCTCTGTTTGGCAAATTTAATTTACTTACGATTATTGGACTATATATTTACGAACTGTGAATTTCTGTTTACAATCAGAGAGAAAATTTTCCCACCTACTCTGACATTCATCACTAATAATATGCGTATCAAATAGTTCTTTACATTATAAATCCGATAAATAAGATTTTGTACTCACATCATTCAAAATAAAGTTTACGTTAGCCTGGAAACTGAGAAAAGTTTGATTTTACGCACTAGTGCTTCAAAGTAAATGAATTATTCTAAATTTGGATATTTACTTATAATGTCATCAATAAGACATATTTTCACAAGCTTTACAAAAAAAAATAAAGAATTTGTTTTCAAATAGTAAATGTCAAATCATGGCATACTAAACTGTCAATATAAATTCGCGCTTCAAATTAATAACTTCTCTCACTATTGATTATATAATTTTTGCTCGTTACAAATAGAATTGTATAAATCACGAGCACGAAGACGCCATTTACCCATTCGCGCAAATTAACGAACTCGCTTCGCACGTGCTTTACAACTGCACTCGTGTGCAAAAAATATCTTCGCTCTCTAGTTATGTAAATAGCTATTTTACGGTACGGGTATGTTACGAGCATATAAAATGTAGGGAACAGAAAGATTAATGAAAACTGTATAAGAGTGACTGAATGTTTCTTGTGTGATGAATTTCGAGTGTGATAAATAATGAACTTATATGGACGGAATTATGAGTGTGGTTAAAGCGAGGTTGGTGTATTAGAATGAGAATATTTGACGAAGACTGATTATTTGATGAATCTGATAAGCGAATGTTTTGTGAATCATTCTGGAGTTTATGCTATAGCAGGGATCGGCAATCCTCTAACCATTAAGGGTGCAAAGCAAAATTTGGAAAACTCCGAAGAGCATGCCTAAATTTTGTAAGCGTATATATTATAATATAAACAGGAAGTTCATTTTAGAAAACAATTTCTATTTCATAAGACTACTTTAATGAGTACACAAGTATCTTAATAATACATTACCACATGTATATTATAAATAATTTTGTCTACAACCATAAAATAAATTTCAATTAAAACATACATATTTTTGAATTGACAGTTATCATAATTATTTGACATTTACAAAAAAATCTATCATTTTGAGTGCGATAAGTACTTTATTAAAGCACTAGTGCGGTAACACGAAGGTTGTTCGAAAAATTCTCGACCTGGTACAGAGATGGCGCAAGTATAACCAAATAACTATGTCAAGTATAATCTATTAGATGGCGTGCTGCAAAGTTTCAAATGAGTGCGTTCAGTTCTTTGTTTATGTCAACCGTGCAAAGGAAGCCATTTCTGACTTTATTGAAAAATGGACAAAATTGAAGTTCGAGCTGTTATAAAGTACTGTATTTTAAAAGGTTTAGCCTCAACGGACATACAAAAAGAATAAGATTTTACTTTTATTTCGACGATAAAGAAGTGAGCTGCTGAATTTAAACGTGGTCATACATTCATTCAAGATGATAAACGCTCGGGACGTTCAAAAACTGCTACGACTGACGAAATCGTCTCAACACTATTTTAAATGATCGCCGACTGAAGGTACGCGGGTCTGCTGATATTACAAACATCTCGATAGACCGTGTCCACTATATTCTGCATGATGGTTTGGATATGAAAAAGCTTTCTGCTTGATAGGTACCGCGTTTGTTAACAATTGACCAAAAACGAATTCGAATGAACATTTCTCAAGAGTGTTTGGATTTATTTAAACTCAATTCCGCTGAGTTTCTTCGACGTTTTATAACGCTAGATGAAACCTGGATTCACCATTACACGCCAGAGACGAATCAGTAGTTCAACCAGTGGGTACGGCAACGTGAAATTGAGTCAAATATAGGGAAAACGGCCCCATCAGCAGGAAAAGTCATGACTACGGTTTTCTGGGATTCTCGTGGTGTGGTGCTTATGGATTTCCTGGAAAAAGATAGGATTATCACCGGGGAATATTACGCTTCACTATTGAACCAATTGAAAGCTGCTATTCAGGCTAAACGTCCACATCCGGCAAAAAACAAAGTGCGTTTTCACCATGATAATGCGCTTGCCCACACATCTCGAGTGTTCTGCAAAACTCCATGACCTACGTTTCACATGCGTCATATTCGTCGGATTTGGCTATTTCTCTTTCCTAATTTTAAGAAATGGCTCACTGGGCGAAGATTCATTTCAAATGATGAAGTCAAAGCTAAGAGAACCGCTTATTTTGAAGTGTTGGACAACTCTTATTATACTGACGGTATTAAAAATTTGGAAACTAGTTGGGCTAAATGTATTAATTTGCAAATTAACTATTCTGATAATTTTTTAAAAAATATATAGGTATATCAAAAATTTCATGTATCATTTGTCAGGCCGAGAATTTCTCGAACGACCCTCGTATTTCCAAAAACACATTAGTGCGTTAGTAAAGTTATATCATTCAAAATGAATGCGATAAGTGTCATTTATTGCAAGGTCTTAGATAAAGAAAATTAATAATTTGAGGTTAGCTCCTTGATTGCTATAAAATGAAATAATTATTTTGACAGTTCTGTATGAAAAATTTGGTACTGGTTTTATTTTTCATAATATCTATAACTACCATCTAATTGTCAATTATCATACAAGTCGCTTGAAATTGAGGCATGCAGTGCCGTACGAAAATTTCGCCGACACTCTAAAGCTTGTCAGATTAATATATGAGTCTCTATTTAATAATATACGTTGGAAAATGAAACGACACGTCGCAGACATGTTGTAGACAAATATCGCGTGTATGGACAACCGGCCTAAATTTGCGATCGTCTAAAAAGTATAGTATGAGGCTCTATTTACAAACTTTTTCGATACTAATTTTTAGACACTTGTATCTAAAGAGATGTTTATAAAATTTGTTACATAATATATAACTAAACTGAACCAAGTTAAAAAGTGTCCTTATATTCAGAAGTTGAGAATCTTCAACAATTTAGCAATTGATATCAAAAACAGCGTTAATTCAAATAGCTTCGAGCGTAAACTCCAAACTTTCTTAATCTCTAAATGTCGCTATAGGTACCTACTCTCAGTGAATGCATTACTTCTTAAGGTAGTACTAGTGTGACGGTGGCGCCATCGGTTGTCGAGTGGCGAAACTGACGCTCAAAAAAATATAAAAATTGAATAAAATAAGTGTTTTATAACTATTATGATTTGAATATCATGAATTGTTAACAGGTTGTTGGTCTAGTGAATTTTCAAATACCATACCACCGTGTGGTGTTGCCATTATAAATTGGGATTCTTAATTTTTCGTTAAAAACAAGGCTTAGCATGGCTATATATCCATTACTAAACGATACAAAACTTTCTTCTTCTGATACAATATACATGGATAGTTCTAGAACATCATACTAGTTTTTCAAATGAAACTGCAAAATTTTAGAGGTACACAAACCAAATATGTGCGATTCTGAGTGATGATTGCCATAAGCCCCGTGTATAAGAACTCAACTTTACAAGCGAATATATTTGTTCACAGACGATGAATGTGTTTCATATTTTAACAGGATACGTATGACTATCCAATGTTTACGTGCGCCAAATTTCATTCAGATCTTAAATTTGTTTTTCACGCTAGTACTACCTTAACTTCTTTCGAATGGAAGCAACCTTGATCAACTTCGATCAACACACTGAATTTTATATCATAATCAATGGTAGTTTAGACGGTTTTCATATAATCATTATATTTGGTCTAGGAAAATAAAAAGATAAATTATTTTTAATGTGATTATGTTCACATTTTACATCAGTACCTACTTTCCGAATCAAAAAATGACAAGTAAATATATCTTCTTCTTTATCATATACATTTTATGTTTGTGTAACAACTTTCCAGCCTCTTATTATATTTCTTTCAAACTGTATGAAAATCGGCAATGATATGAACGTCACTACATTAAGAATCTCTATCTACTATAACTAAATAATGTATTTATTGCCGTTTTCAGGAACTTACATTATCATTTTATAATACCACATTATTTTGAAAATTATAAAGAGATAGAGTAGATAATAAATTTTTAATCAATACAACAGCAATTGAACTATTTAAAACAAAATGTTAGATAAGATTTTTTTATAATCACTAGTTTTATCATTGGTTTGTTTTGGAAAAGAATATTGCCCGATAAAAAGCCAAGAATTTCAGTAGTAATAAATTAACTGTGAAAAACTATTATGAACTTTTGAACAATTCGTGATATACATACAAAGAATTACAAAGTTTAAAAAATTGTAAGCGATTCAAATGGCCATAAACGTCAATTAATGGTGAAAAACGTTGCTTTTTGTGGTGGCCATCCGACAAATAAAATCAAGATTTATTATCTTCTACATAAAGATAATGGTTGTATATTTATTCAACTGAAATAACTTATCGATTACAAAAGTTTTGCAAAACATTTATCTTATTTATATGTAAAGTTTTGTGAGAAAATTGGAATGAATCGAAAAATAATATTTGCGTTTAAATTTGTTAGTTCGTCCACCAAATAAAAAACTTTACTTTTGTTTGAGGAGTATTTACAAGTTACATAACTTGAAAATGCTATTCATCCAAGATAAATATTAATCTACATTAACTGAAAATGAATGCTGTAAGCATGTTTCTAAGAAAATTAAATTACATTCGTACGAAGATTGAGTTCTCATACTTCTAACCTTTCAAATGTAATTATATAACTTCTAGAAATCTCAACGGTTTCTATTTTATCAATAAATATAAATGCATTTCAATTTGAATGATAATTATTATGTCATTCTACTAAATTAGAATTTTACCCGAGATGCTGAAGCTTTTGAAGGTCTTATTTTTTTATTATTATTTTAAGTTTTTATTAATAATAATATAATAATAATAAACTTTATTTGTCATCAAGGAGAACCTTATACAAATAGATTGACAAACAAACATTACTAAAGCTTAAGTGACAAATTACAAATTATTTCAAAGTGAAAAAACAAAAATTATAATCCCGTGTAATATTGCAGCGTTATAGTGCTATAAAGCGATAAAGTCTGTAAATGACAAATAATATCGCATAACAAGTAAAAAAAAAAACCTAATAATAACAAAGCATAATAACCTCGATAATAACTAAGTCTAAAAATTAAGTATGTAGTAACTAGGCATTTTCATCTTTGCACACCAAGATCATACACAAAAGGTAAATTATATGTTTAAACAAAAACTACTAATCTTAAGAGCGCCGACTACATAGTAGAAAATATTATTTAATATTGATTCATTTAAATTTACAAACATGTTAAAGAAATTAATTTCATTAATGTCCTGGAGATATCCCTCCAAGTATGTTTGCCGAAGTGGAGAATAGATGGGACACACAATTAGAAAATGAAAGAGATTTTCAAAAGCTTGACAGTTGCAAATCAAACAATTGACATTTGCATGTAGTTGGTACTTTATATTGTTTATAATTAAACTTAAACTATGTTTATTGCTTAATCTTAATTGCGCTATTACTCTTTCCTTGCCAAAAGAAACATTCATATTTAGGTAATTATTATTTCCCGGAAACCCCGCAATATCCTTGTAGAGATTATTAAATTTTGTGTTAGATATCAAAACGCTATCCTTTTGATTCGTGTTCCTAGCTAGTTGCGATATTAAATCTTTTATTTCTTTTTTGTCTATGTGCTGCTTTTACCAAATGTTGTCGAAATTTAAATCAGAAGTTAATGTTCTCAGTTGCGTGACCCAATTATATACCGGATAATTATTAGTGCTCTGATCCAAATAAATTAGTTTTTATTAAAGATTATAACTAAAAAAATTCCATTAACTATGTTTAGTTTCAAGATATAGGGTAGATAGCTTATGCCAATGGCACACTGGTCGAGGAGCATCGAGGAACTCATCGATGAAACAACAGAACGCACCCTGACTGATAAAATAAACAAACACGAAAAAATAGCACAAAGCAAATCCAAAATGACAGCCCACGCTAACATGAAATGAGACACAATCGTTTCATCGAGGAACTCCTCGATGGAAATAGTGGCGCCTCTATTTTTCATCGATGACAGGTGCGTTCTGTTGTTTCATCGATGAGTTTCTCGACACTCATTCATGCTCCTCGACCAGTGTGCCATTGGCACTAGTGGAAACGCATCGAGCTGTGGATTTGAAAATCCGATTTCGATTCCAGCAGACGACACACTTTACATGACGTTAAAATAACCCATGTGGCTGCTCCTCAAATGGAAATCGTGATTTGAAAATACGATTCTCACAGCCGACAAATAATAAAACAAAATATTTCTGGAAATTGCAAACATAATGAATAACCGTAATATTGATTTTCGATATCCAGAACCGCTTTGCAACAATAAATGAATTAATTTCAGAGAGGAAATAACAATTAGGTACATAGTCATAAACATTAATATAAACAATGTTTACAATACAAAAACTACAATTTGAATATATAATTAAAATCAAATCAATGGGTCCATGTATATTTAATATGTGACACATATATAAATGTCGATATCTGTACACAGTACAAGTTGTAACTTGTATATGTGTTTGTTCTATATAAATACTGATAAAGCAACGCGAGTTTGAGTTTCATCTACCAACTTTGCTCATTTATTGTTCTGTTACAGTGGAATCGGATTGGCTATGACAGCTCATGATTTAACTCTTGAAACAAATCGCATTTATATTGCAAGCAATGTTTTTCTGTTTGTTTTAACACCTGCTAACAACAAAATGAAAAAAAGTCGCTATTGTTCGGTTCCGTTTACATCAAAATCGTTTTGTTTTGCCTGGTATTCATAATTTTATTTTGTTTTCAATTTCTGGTCATGATACCGTCGTTATTAGTTTTCCGTCTTTGAGATCTCACAGATGTTGGAAATACAAGGAGAAATTGAATTTTTCTTTTGTTTGATTTATGTTTATGTTGCTGAAAATATGGTTTTTATTTAGTTTTAGATATTAGAGGAGGCTTTATTGTCTCTCAGTTGAATTGCCTGAGAGGATGATGTTATTCTTGTAAGGTAGGTAGTTGCTGTTTATATTGAATGAAAACTAACAATGTTGGTTTGATAGTGTATGCGAAGATATTTACTCATATAAAATATGAAATATTTTATAAATGTAGAAGAGGCACATACAGTCTATTTCAGGACTAACGAAATAAAGTTTAGTAGCTTATCCTTGAGGTCATTTTGGGTACAAAAAATGCCATATGAACATTAGTCCGATTTCTTTTGGTTACCAAAATACATGAGGTCAATGTTTTATGAGTGACTTTTTATTTATGTCATACATATAGAAAATAGTTGTACAATTTCTATCATTATAACAATAGAATACGATTCTATATTCCACCGGAATTGACTGATTATAGTATATTACGATTAGAAATGTTTTATTTTATATTATTCGCCCTTGATTATATTCGCGCCCCTCATTACATTAACTACGTCACTAACAAGTAATAACATGTTATTAATATTGTAGGATTTTGAATTTTTGAAAGTTACTATTACTAAAGTTGATGTCAAATTACAATAAAAACTTTTAGAGCAGCACAATCTCAAGTACCTAATCACCAACCTACCTATATAGTTTAAACTATAATTATATATTATATCTATCACATTTGTACTCCATTCTTTTGCTATCGCGAAAGAAGTCATATTACTTTCTGAACTTTCAAATGAAATATTATAGTGGAACATGTTGAGTTATGAATTTTGCGTAAATGGAAGAAAGCTGAGCCAAAGCAACGATGCAGCGGATTTTCCAAATAGCAGGTAAAATTCCACTGCCACCAGTTTAGAATTCCATTCTGTGTATATCATAAATGTTAAGCTCTTTGACTTTAGGATGATGACGACATATTTGTTGGATCATCGGTATTTATTTTGAGAGTTTTTATCATATTCTATTGTTGGTTTTATTTTAATCGGAGATATATTTTTACCAAGGAGTTTATATAAATATTGGGTTGCTAACTTGCTTGTAGCACACACTGGCATTTGTGAAGCAGCATATTGACGTCCACCATTTGCAGGCAGGCAAAATTAAAGCTATGTTTATGTATATCATGAGCATTAATGTTTTAAAAACATATTTAAAAATATCAAATAAACACAGAATGATCCAAACTAAGTGTTTGAGTTAGCAATACAATTATGGGGATCTTTTTATTCCACAGTTGACACAGCGCCAGGTAAAGGCGGAAATACTATTTGACATGTCATTTTTATAATAAATACAAATAGATTGAGTGATAGAAATACTTTAGATTATTGCTTTGTAAGTAATGTTAAGAAATAAAAGGATATAGGTAAGGAAAACAACGATGTTTATTCATTTTAATTTTTAAAATATCACTGTCAACAACAGAGAATAAATTTATGGGGCAGTCCTAAACAATTTCAAGTAGTTTTTTTTTATAATTAACTAAAACACTTCTGATCACTCTGTATTTAATAAAGAAAAATATGTTAGGCATCACATTTTAATAATAATAATAATACTAATAATTAATTTATTTGCATTCAAGCATAAGCTTATACAAAGGGAGATTGGTACATTTAAAGCGCAATTTAAATATTACAAATCAAATTTCGTATCTTAAATGAAACGTGTACAAAGTTATATATATATATATATATATATATATATATATATATATATATATATATATATATATATATATATATATATATATATATATATATATCATATGCTTTTTCTACGGTGATGTTGGAGAGTAGGGTCGAAGTGAATCCTTCTGATGGGCATCTGGCAATGTGTTTCGTTATATGGTATTGTCTTTGAGGATTAAAGAGGGGGCAGCGGAATAAGAAATGCTCAAGGTTGTCATCTTCATGCATGTTGCAGATTGTGCAGATTTCGTCCGGCTGGAACTTGTGATAAAAGTTATCGTGGTAGATTTTTGGGTTTATTGAGGATATGGTTTGGAGTTGAATGATTATTCGGTGAATTTTTATGGGAAGTTTCAAGCTAAGGTAGTTTTGCTCATGATTAAGTTGTTTGAAAAGAGTATTGTACTTCGTGGAAATGGTTCTTTGTGTATCGATTTCGAAGATTGTTTCTGTGTAAGCTAGTATGATATTGTTTTTCTCTGAGCGCAACATTTTGGCATTCTGTTTTTCCCAGATCCTTTTATAGTTTGCTTTAGCAAGTGATGTTTTTCGTTGAGTCGCCCAGTTGTGTTTTAATTGTCATTTGTGTCTAGCTTTAGGAGATGTTTGTAACAGATTTTTATGTATCTGGTGCCAATAGTAACTTGTACCACCAGTTGAGGGTTTTTTCAAATACTACTGCCTCTAATTTATGTTGACCAAGCTCTCTACGTAATACATAGTACAGCGTAGTTTTTTGTATGTGATATATGGATTTATAGAAGTTAGATTGAGCTCTTTCCAGTTTGTCTATAAGGTTGTAGGCCCATATTTCCGATGCATACAAGGCTGTTGGTAACAATGTTGAATTATAAAGTTTGATATTGGTTTCCCAGGAGTTGGTTCCTGTTATTTTGTTAGCTTTGCCTATGAATTTCTCAGCTGTATGATTGTATAGGCCAGACTTTGAGAATTTTACTCCTTGTGTAAGTCTTTTCTGTTTTGATTTCATTCCCTTGACAGGTATATATCAGATTTTTCTTAGGTGGTCTGCCAGTGAACTAATGTACAACCTGAGTATTGGTTGAGTTTATGATTAGTTCAAGTGCCTGACAAAATTATTCTAATGCTCTTAGTTTGTGTTGCAGGTCGATCTGAGATTTAGCGAGGATCACTATATCGTCCGCATACTGCAGGGTCATAATGTCTATGTTGTGATTAATAAATATACCTTCTAGTTTTTGCGATCTGAAGTAATCTTCCATGTCTGATATATACAGGACGAATAGTAACGGGCTTGTACATTCTCCCTGTAGGACGCCCCTGTTTAGTGTATGGGATTGGTATATTCATTGTTCACACTTATTTGGACTGTGACTTCGTCATAGATGTTTTTAATTAATTTCACAATTTTTCCGCTTACTTATTTTTTGTGGGGGATAGAGTCGAAGGTCCTTTGGAAATCGACAAATATTGCATAGATGCCTTCCTTGTTGGTTAGAATGCGTGATCTGGCAATGGTGTCTAGTATAAATATGTTATCTATGCATGATCTGCGTTTTCTATATCCAGCTTGCGATTCCGGCAGTATGTTGTGGCTTTCCACCCATGTTTGAAGCCAATTATTTATTATGTATGTAAGTAACTTGGTTACAGAATTTATCATTGCTAGACCTCTGTAATTTTCTGGGGCAGTACGATCGCCTTTTTTATGTATCAAAGTTAGTTTTATTTTTTTTAATTCTTTTGGTATATTTTCTTGTTTCATAAACTCATTTAACATATTTTGTATGTACTGGTGCCATTCATCAGGTAAGTGTTTTATTTGCTCATTAATTATGTAATCCATTCCTGGGGCTTTGTTAGGTTTTAAATTACGTATGGCGTGTTTTACTTCATATAAAGATATTTCCGCGTCCAAGTATGGATGTGATGCGTCATAAAGGGATGTGTCAGTGCCTATTTTTGGTCCTAGGGAGTTTGTGAGGAATTCTTCCCATCTTTGTTTGGTAATCGGATTCTCAGATGTGTTTTTTATTTTTAATTGTTTTACGGTTGCCCAGAATTGTTTTGGTTGTGAAATGTTGTCTAGTTTGTTTTGGATGTTGGTTTTATGTTCCTTTTTTTAAAGATATTGTGTCTTTATATCTCTTTTTCACTTGTAGGTATATATCACATGTTGATACATCTGTAGGGTTTCCTTTGTAGACTTTGAGGTGGTGTTTCACATCTTTCTTGAGCTCTTTGCACTCTTTATCATACCATGTCTTATTTTTATTGCATGTTGGTGTCGGGAATGTTGAAGTTATTTCTTTCTTTAGTCCTAATTTGATCGACGTATTGCAGATTTCAGTTTTAAAGGTTTCGTAGAAAGTTGTCAAGTTATTTGTTCGCAAGTTGTTCGTTCGTGGGTTCATTTTTTCTTTATTTTTTTTTTATTAATATTACCAGCTCAATACACTTAGTATTATACATGGTACTGTTCGAGTAATTATTAGCAATTAATTAACATTATAAGTATGGTTTACATTATGTGTAAATTTTAATTTATTAATACAAATATTTGATTTGGTGGGCTGGTTTAATCTTCTTCGCTTGAAGAGGTGATGATATCCTGAGCTAGTCGTTTTTTAAGTCTGTTAGATTGTGATTTTTGGCCTAGATTGTAATATTCTGCTCTGGAACAGAGAGGGATTTTTTGAAGAAAATTTTTTGTAATTTTTTTGTCAACTTGTTTATCGGTAGTACTCCAAGTGTATTTGATGGTTTCGCACACACCAGGGTGAATTACATATTATTCGTAATATTTTATTTTGCATTACTTGGATTTTGTGCATCAAGGTTTTACTAGAGTTATACCATAGGTTGCATCCGTAAGTAATAATTGGTCTTAGTATTGTTTTATATATTAGCAGTGCACAGTCCTTTTTTAATGTTGATTTTCTATTTATTAGTGGGTACAGCATTCCCAGTCTCTTATAGCATTGCTTTAGCTTTATTTCTGTATGATGCTTCCAACTAAGCCGTTTATCTAGATACATGCCCAAGTATCTTATTGTGTCATTATCGGGATTCCACGGAATTTCTTTTTCGTCTATAGTAAGATTAGTTGCTGGCCGTTGTCTTTGGAGGGTAAATAGTTTGGCTTCGCATTTGTCTGAATTTAATGTTATGCACCACTTTTTGTACCATGTTGTCATTTGATTAACATAGTTTTGAAGGTTTTCAATTGATAGATTTAGGTCTTGGTTTTGACTTATTATGGCAGTGTCGTCTGCGTACATTGCTATTTCGCAGTTTTGGATGTTGGGAATATAAGTTGTAGATATCGAAGACGATTGGGCCAAGTACTGACCCGTGTGGCACACCGGCGTTTATTTCCTTTGTGGCTGAAAGCGAAGAGTTGATTTTTATAGCGAATGTACGATTTTCTAGGAAAGAATATATAGTTTTTTGTAAATATTCTGGCATATTTAGTTGTTGTAGTTTATATTTCAGGCCGTCTGTCCATACCCTATCGAAAGCTTGGGCTATGTCTAAGAACGCTATAACCGTGTACATTTTTTTCTTATATCCTTTTGTTATTATTTCCGTGTTGTTAATAGACTAATTGGTCTGTAGCTAGATGGTAATAATGTGTCTTTATTTGGTTTTGGAAATAGAACAATGTGAGCATGTTTCCAGGTTTTCGGAAAGTATCCTATTTGAAAACAGGCGTTAAATGTTTTTGAAAGATTAATTATTGCTTTTTCTGTTATGTGTTTTAGGACACTGTTTGTTATTAAGTCATGTCCAGGCGCTTTTTTATTTGGTAGGTTTTGTATAATAGACTGTATTTCGTCTGTTGTCGTTTTATTAGTATTGTAATTATTATTGGTGTTTTGGTTGTTTTGAGGTTGCTCTATTTCATTCATAATTTGTATATCATCGTCATTTATATTGAGTTGAAAAACTTGCATTACATTTTTCTTCGTCCATTTCATTGTAGATGTCTCCTCTTTTTATTGTTGATATTGATTGTGTTCTTCGTAAGATGCGTTTAGTTGCCTTCCACATATCTGGGTTTCCTGGTTCTAATTCTTGTAAGTATGATTTATATGAATTTATACGATAATTATCAATTTCCCATTTAACTTGACGTGCCAATTGATTAAGTCGTTGTTTGTGTTGAAGATTTCGGGTCGTTTGCCAGAGACGTCGTTCCTTTGATTTTTGTTTTATTAGTTGTAGGATGTAGGTAGGTACATAATCGTGTGTATTTGTATTGGAGTTTTGTCTTATTGTTGCGTTATGTGCAGCGTGTACTATTGTTTTTGTTATGTGTTTTATCTCTTTGTCCACATCTTCTGGTGTTATTATTTCTTTAACATCTTTAAGTGATTGTCAAGCTCTATTTTAAATTTTTGGAAGTCTATTTTTACATTTGTTAATTTTGGTGTAGATATAAATGGCTTCAGGATTTCTGTAAATGATAGGAGGATAGGTAGATAATCAGAATCTAATTCGCTGACAACTTTCTGTGTGATTGGTTTTGAGAAAGTTTTTGTTAAAATTATGTCTAAGATATCTGGATTATGATCTGTACGGTAGGGTATATAGGTTGGTTCTGAGGGTGACTGTATATCTTATATACTAAACGGCTTAATTCCCTATGTATATATAGTTTCATCACGTTCATTCTAACAATTTTACAGCCTAGACGGTTTATTCGATTTATTTGCAACTTTTTTTATTTGATAGAGATCCATCACCGGGAGTGCCTTTTAATAGTCTCAAATTTTTCGTGCACATGATGTGCGAGAAAACTTGAAAAAACATGCGTTTTTGGGGCAAAATTAACTAAGAGTGTGGAGGCTTTGAAATTTTTAAGAAGAACATCAAACGTCACTTTGACATTTGTCAGTGGACATGTCGCATTTTTAATTATAAATTATTTAAATATTAAATGGTTTAGAGTAGTTTTGAATTATTTTACGCACATTAGGGGACTGAGGGGACGTTTTTATTATAATTATACATTTCAAATGTGTATATTTAAAAAGTAAATTTTTGACACTTCACTATGAAGTTGGTTTTAAAGCAAAACGTCAAATTGACAAGTTTTATAAAGTATAAAGAATATGGTGGCTTTGAAATTTTGAAGAAGAACATCTACTGTCATTTTGACATTTGAATGTGGACATGTCATATTTTTAATTATAAATTATTTAAATATTAAATGTTTTAGAGTAGTTTTGAAATATTTTACGCACATTGGGGGACTGAGGAGACGTTTCTATTATAATTACAAATTTCAAATATGTGTATTTAAAATTTTATCCACGGCAGAGTACAATTTAGAAAAACCAGATAACTCGAATTGGAATCATTTGATCACTCTTAAATTTTCTTTCGGTAATACGAAAGTTATTTTAAAGGGCATGTGGGCAAAATTATAATATTTTCAATCGTCAATTATTTCAGTGATATTGCAATAAAACCTATCATGTTTGGTGTCATATTAAAGGGCTTTAGAAGAACTTTCAGATAAATGAAAAAAGTTGAAATTTTACAATAAGCAATTGTTTCTAACATAAAGTATTTCGAATCATATTGTGTTAGGTGTCATATAAAAGGGCTTTAGAAGAACTTTCATATAAAATAAAAAAAAGTTGAAATTTTACGATTATCGCTACAAAAGAACTTTCAGATGAAATATAAAAAGTAGAAATTTTACGATAGGTAATTGTTTCAAACTTAATAAATTCTATAAAAAAATGTGAAACTATCAAAAATTACATCCAACGGATTTTTAATAGATTAGCAAAATCTTTTCGGAAATAAAACACGTATTTGATTGAAATTTTACGACTGTCAATTATTTCAAACTTAAAGTATTCCGAATTATGCCATGTTTGGTATCATATGAAAGGGCTTTAGACGAACCTTCAGATAAAATAATTAAAAAGTTAGTTTTTGAAAAAGCAATGAGTGTTTGCCGGAATTTGAACCCAGAACCTTTCACTCGCATGGTGACTGCTCTAACCAATTGAGCTACAAACACTCGGCGAATACTCATGCCTTTCGTGCAACCTTTAGTTGAAGAAATGGTAGAGCATATGAAATAGAGTTAGAAGAACTTTCAGATGAAATAAAAAAAAGTTATTTTAGCAAAATGTTTTCGGAAATAAAACACGTATTTGATTGAAATTTTACGACCGTCAATTGTTCTAAGCTTAAAGTGGTCCGAATAAAATCGTGTTTGATATCATATGACAGGGCTTTAGAAGAACTTTCAGACGAAATAAAAAAATTAAGACTTTACGATTGTCAATTGTTTCAAATTTCAAATATTCGGATTAATGCCGTGTTTAATGTCATATGAAAATTTGGAAGAAATTTTATATGAAATAAAAAAAAATGAAGAATGTCAATTGTTTCAAACATAAAATATTTTTTGGTATCAAATAAAAAGTCTTTTAAAGGGATCGCGTGAATTTTTTTTTTTCGATTCGCAATTGGTTTAGTGATATTGCTTTGAAACCTATCGTGTTTGATATCTGATGAAATGCCTTTTGAAGTGTTTTCGTGCAGCATTTAATTTAATTTTGATCGGCAATTGTTTCAGTGAAAGTGATTAACAATCTATCGTGTTTGGTATCTAATGAAAGGTCTTTTGAAGAGATCGCGGACAAAATTAAATATTTTACGATTGGCAATTGTTTTAGTGAAAGTACTTCTAAACTTATCGTGTTTGGTATTAAATGAAAGGTATTTTGAAGGACTTGCGTACAAAATTTATTACTTTTCGATCGTCAATTGTTTTAGTGAAAGTGCTTAAAAACATATCGTGTTTGGTAACAAATGGAAGGTTTTTTGAAGGGCTAGCGTAAAAAATTTAAAGACAAAACGTCAACTTGACAAATCATTTTTAAAAGTATGTAATAAAACAAAGCAAAATTTGTGTGCGGTAATAATATACATTTAAAAAAAAATCAAAAATTGACAGCAGCATTCTACAATGCAAAAAAGTATATTTCAGCGATTTCCAACAGTTTTTCAAAAAAGTTTAGAGAAAAATTTCAATTGATTTCATGTACATATAAAATATAAATGTAAAACATTATAAAAAATGACGTCCAAAAGATTTTTAATAGTTTAGCAAAATGTACAATTGTTTTCGTGAAAGTGTTTAAAACCTATCGCATTTGTATCAAAAAGAAAGATTTTTTGAAGGGTTCGCGTACAAAATTTAATACTTATAGATCCTCAAATGTTTTAGTGAAAATGCATTAAAATTCTTCGTGATTAGTATCAAATGAAAGGTCTTTTGAAGAGCTCACGTGCATAATTGGATTTTTTTCAATCGTTAGTTGTTTTAGTGAAAGATCTTCGAAACCTATTGTGTTTAGTATCAATTAAAATGTCTTTGGATGGAATGATACGCAGAAATGATTTAGATTTGTAATAATTGCATTTATATTGTGTCAACTGTCTTACAAAAGTGAATTCTACTTCAGGGTCCGCGGAGCTAGCGTGAGGCCTGGCGAAGCCAGGGCGACCGCTAGTCTTATATACTAAACGGCTTAATTCCCTATGTATAGATTCATCACGATCATTCTAACAATTTTACAGCCTAGACGGTTTATCCGATTTAATTGAAACTTTTTTTATTTGATAGGGATTACTTATGCGGAGTGCCTTTTGATAGTCTCAGATTTTTCGTGCACATGATGTGCGAGAAAACTTGAAAAAACATGCATTTTCAACTAAGAGTGTGGAGGCTTTGAAATTTTTAAGAAGAAGATCTACTTTCACTTTGACGTTTGTCAGTGGACATGTCGCATTTTTAATTATAAATTATTTAAATATTAAATGTTTTAGAGTAGTTTTGAAATATTTTACGCACATTAGGGGACTGAGAGGACGTTTTTATTATAATTACAAATTTCAAATATGTGTATTTAAAAAGAAAATTTTTAACAGTCCACTATGAAGTTGGTTTTAATTCAAAACGTCAAATTGACAAGTTTTATAAAATATACAGACAAAGAGTGTGGAGGCTTTGAAATTTTAAAAAAGAACACCTACTCTAATTTTGACATTTGTATGTGGACATATCGCATTTTTAATTAACAATTATTGAAGTATTAAATTTTTTAGATAACTTTTGATATATTTTACACATATTGGGGGAATGAGGGAACGTTTTTATTATCATTACGCATTTTATATATGTGTATTTTAAAAGAAAATTTTTGACAATCCACTAAAACAAAACGTCAAATTATATAAAGTATACAGGTAAACCCAACCAAATTTGTCTCCAGTAATAATATACAGTAAAACCAAGCAAATTTTATCCACGGCAGAGTATAATTAAAAAAAAACTAGGCAACTCGAATTGGAATCATTTGAGCACTCTTAAATTTTCTATCGGTAATTGTTTAATTGAAAGGGCTACAAATCTTATATAAAATGAAAGTTCTTTTGAAAGGCACGCGTACAAAATTGAAATAACTTCGATCGACAATTGTTTTTGTGTAAGTACTTCAAAACCTATCGTGTTTGATAGCAAATGAAAGCTCTTTTGAAGGGCTCACGTGCAGAGTTGGATGTTTTTCGATCGGCTATTGTTTTAATGAAAGTGCTTTAAAACTTACCGTGTTTGGTATCAAATGAAATGTCTTTTGAAGGGCTCACGTGCAAATTTGGATTTTTTTGATCGGCAATTGTTTTAGTAAAAGTACTTCATAACCTATCGTGTTTGGTATCAAATTAAAATTTTTTTGAAGAGCTCGCATGAAAAATAGATATTTTTCTCGATCGGCATTTATTTTAGTGAAAATGTATCAAAACCAATCGTATTTGGTACGCATGGAATTTTTGATAGAATTATTTCAATTTCTGGACAAGTTAGCGAAATTTTGTAAATTGATTCGGGTATTAGATGATTGAGGGTACATGTTTTCAATTGATTTTATGTTTATATAAAATTTTTAAAACAAGACGTCTATTTGACAAATAGTTTTTGAAAGAATATAATGAAACAAAGCAAAATTTGTCTGCGGTAATAATACACAGTAATACAAAAAAAAAAAAATTGACAGCAGCATTCTACAATGTAAAAAAGGTAACTCGAATAAACAATGTCAGAAATAATATTCCAGCGATTTCCAACATTTTATTAAAAATTTTAGAAAAAAAAAATTGATAAAATATAAATGTGGTACGTCATCAGAAATAACATCCGAACGTTTTTTAAAAGTTTAGCAGAATGAATTCAGAAATAAAACACGTTTTTATTTGAAATTTTACGACTGTAAATTGTTTAAAACAGTATTATTAGTATTCCGAATCATACAGTGTTTGGTATCATATGAAAGGGCTTTGCAATAGCTTTCTAATGAAATTTACAAAAAAGTTGAAATTTTACAATAGGCAATTGTTTCTAACATAAATTATTCTGATCATACTGTGTTGGGTTTCATATGAAAGGACTTTAAAAGAACTTGCCGATGAAATAAAAAATGTTAAATTTTACGATTCTCAATTGTTACAAATATAAAGTATTCGGAATCATATCGTGTTTGATATCATATGAAATAGCTTTAGAAGGACTTTCAGTAGAATTAAAAAATTGAAACTTTACGACCGTAAATTGTTTTAAATTTCAAGTATTCGGAATCATGCCTTGTTTAATATCATAAGAAAGACTTTTATATGAAATAAAAATAAAAAATAAATACGACTGTCAATTGTTTCAAACTTAAAGCATTCGGAATCATTCCGTGTTTGGTGTCACATGAAAGGACATTGAAAGAACTTTTAAATGAAAAAATAAATAAAAATCCGGCAGTCAATTGCATCAAATTTAAAGTATTCCGAATCATGGCGTGTTAGATCTTTTGAAGGGCTCGCGTGCCAAATAAATCTGTTTCGTTCCGCAATTGTTTTATTGAGAGAACATTAAAACCTATCGTAATGGAGCTTCTAAACCTATTGCGTTGGGTATTAATTAAAAGATCTTCAGATGAACAGACGTACAATTTTACTTCAGTATCCGCGGAGCCTAGCGTGAGGCCTGGCGAAGCCAGGGCGACCGCTAGTCTTATATACTAAACGGCTTAATTCCCTATGTATATATAGTTTCATCACGTTCATTCTAACAATTTTACAGCCTAGACGGTTTATTCGATTTATTTACAACTTTTTTTATTTGATAGGGATCAATCACGGGGAGTGCCTTTTGATAGTCTCAGATTTTTCATGCACATGATGTGCGAGAAAACTTTAAAAAACATGCGTTTTTGGGGCAAAGTCAACTAAGAGTGTGGAGGCTTTGAAATTTTTAAGAAGAACATCAAACGTCACTTTGACATTTGTCAGTGGACATGTCGCATTTTTAATTATAAATTATTTAAATATTAAATGTTTTACAGTAGTTTTGAAATATTTTACGCACATTGGGGGACTGAGGGGACGTTTTTATTATAATTACACATTTCAAATATGTGCATTTAAAAAGAAAATTTTTTACAGTCCACTATGAAGTTGGTTTTAATTCAAAACGTCAAATTGACAAGTTTCATAAAGTATACAAAAAGTATGGAGGCTTTGAAATTTTAAAAAGAACATCTACTCTAATTTTTACATTTGTATGTGGACATATCGCATTTTCAATCGGCAATTATTTTAGTGAAATTGCAACAAAACCTATCGTGTTTGGTGTCATATTAAAGGGCTTTGGAAGAACTTTCAGAAAAATGAAAATTGTTGATATTTTACAATAAGCAGTTATTTCTAACATAAAGTATTTCGAATCATATTGTGTTGGGTGTCATATGAAAGGGCTTTAGAATAACTTTCATATGAAATAAAAAAAAGTTGAAATTTTACGACTGTCAATAGTTTCAAACTTAAAGTATTCCGAATCGTACCGTATTTAGTGTCATATTGAAGGGCTTCAAAAGAACTTTCAGATGAAATATAGAAAGTTTAAATTTTACGGTAGGTAATTGTTTCAAACTTAATAAATTCTATAAAAAAATGTGGAACTATCAAAAATTACATCCAATGAATTTTTAATAGATTAGCAAAATCTTTTCGGAAATAAAACACGTATTTGATTGAAATTTTACGACTGTCAATTATTTCAAACTTAAAGTATTCCGAATTATGCCATGTTTGATATCATATGAAAGGGCTTTAGACGAACCTTTAGATAAAATAATTAAAAAGTTAGTTTTTGAAAAAGCAATGAGCGTTCGCCGGAATTTGAACCCAGAACCTTTCACTTGCATGGTGACTGCTCTAACTAATTCAGCTACAAACACTCGGCGAATACTCATGCCTTTCGTGCAACTTTTAGTTGAAGAAATGCTAGAGCAGTCACCATGCGAGTAAAAGGTTCTGGATTCAAATCCCGGCGAACGCTCATTGCTTTTTCAAAAATTATTTATAATATCTACAAATAAACAATTGGCATAAACAAATTCTTATAAAAAGTTAGTTTAGCAAAATATCGTGTTTGATATCATATGAAAAAGATTTAGAAGAACTTTCAGAGGAAATAAAAAATAAATATATTTCGACCGTCAATTCCGAGTCATGCCGTGTTTGGTGTGATATAAAAGAGTTTTGAAAGAAAGTTCAAATGAAATAAAAAAAATATATTTAACAACCGTCAACTGTTTCAAACTTAAAGTATTGGTGTCGGATAAGAAGGCTTTAGAAGAAGATTGTAATGAAATAAAAAAGTTGAAATTTGACCTATCGCGTTTGTATCAAAAAGGAAGATTTTTTAGAGGGTTCGCGTACAAAATTTAATAATTTTAGATCCTCAATTGTTTTAGTGAAAATGCTTCAAAATTCTTCATGTTTAGTATCAAATGAAAGGTCTTTTGAAGAGCTCGCAGGTCAACTGTCCTACAAAAGTGAATTCTGCTTCAGGGTCCGCGGAGCTAGCGTGAGGCCTGGCGAAGCCAGGGCGACCGCTAGTCTTATATACTAAACGGCATAAATCCCTATATATATATATAGATTCATCACGATCAGTCTGACAATTTTACAGCCTAGACGGTTTATTCGATTTATTTACAACTTTTTTAATTTGATAGGGATCCATCACGGGGAGTGCCTTTTGATAGTCTCAGATTTTTCGTGCACATGATGTGCGAGAAAACTTGAAAAAACATGCGTTTTTGGGGCAAAATCAACTAAGAGTGTGGAGGCTTTGAAATTTTTAAGAAGAACAGCAAACGTCATTATGACATTTGTCAGTGGACATGTCGCATTTTTAATTATAAATTATTTAAATATTAAATGTTTTAGAGTAGTTTTGAAATATTTTACGCACATTGGTGGACTGAGGGGACGTTTTTATTATAATTATACATTTCAAATGTGTATATTTAAAAAGTAAATTTTTGACACTTCACTATGAAGTTGGTTTTAAAGCAAAACGTCAAATTGACAAGTTTTATAAAGTATAAAGAATATGGTGGCTTTGAAATTTTTAAGAAGAACATCAAACGTAATTTTGACATTTGTCAGTGGACATGTCGCATTTTTAATTATAAATTATTTAAATATTAAATGTTTTAGAGTAGTTTTGAAAAAATTTACGCACATTGGGGGACTGAGTTGACGTTTCTATTATAATTACAAATTTCAAATATGTGTATTTAAAATTTTATCCACGGCAGAGTACAATTTAGAAAAACCAGATAACTCGAATTGGAATCATTTGATCACTCTTAAATTTTCTTTCGGTAATACGAAAGTTATTTTAAAGGGCATGTGGGCAAAATTATAATATTTTCAATCGTCAATTATTTCAGTGAAATTGCAACAAAACCTATCGTCTTTGGTGTCATATGAAATGGCTTTAGAAAAACTTTCAGATGAAATAAAAAGAGTTGAAATTTTACAATAAGCAATTGTTTCTAACATAAAGTATTTCGAATCATATTGTGTTAGGTGTCATATAAAAGGGCTTTAGAAGAACTTTCATATAAAACAAAAAAAAAGTTGAAATTTTACGATTGTCAATAGTTTCAAACTTAAAGTATTCCGAATCGTACCGTATTTAGTGTCATATTGAAGGGCTTCAAAAGAACTTTCAGATGAAATATAAAAAGTTGAAATTTCACAATAGGTAATTGTTTCAAACTTAATAAATTCTATAAAAAAATGTGGAACTTTCAAAAATTACATCCAACGGATTTTTAATAGATTAGCAAAATCTTTTCGGAAATAAAACACGTATTTGATTGAAATTTTACGACTGTCAATTATTTCAAACTTAAAGTATTCCGAATTATGCCATGTTTGGTATCATATGAAAGGGCTTTAGACGAACCTTTAGATAAAATAATTAAAAAGTTAGTTTTTGAAAAAGCAATGAGCGTTCGCCGGAATTTGAACCCAGAACCTTTCACTCGCATGGTGACTGCTCTAACCAATTGAGCTACAAACACTCGGCGAATACTCATGCCTTTCGTGCAACCTTTAGTTGAAGAAATGCTAGAGCATATGAAATAGAGTTAGAAGAACTTTCAGATGAAATAAAAAAGAGTTATTTTAGCAAAATATTTTCGGAAATAAAACACTTATTTGATTGAAATTTTACGACCGTCAATTGTTCTAAGCTTAAAGTATTCCGAATCAAATCGTGTTTGATATCATATGACAGGGCTTTAGAAGAACTTTCAGACGAAATAAAAAAATTAAGACTTTACGATTGTCAATTGTTTCAAATTTCAAATATTCGGATTAATGTCGTATTTAATGTCATATGAAAATTTGGAAGAAATTTTATATGAAATAAAAAAAAAATGAAGAATGTCAATTGTTTTAAACATAAAATATTTTTTGGTATCAAATAAAAAGTCTTTTAAAGGGATCGCGTGCAAATTTTTTTTTCGTTTCGCAATTTTTTTTGTGATCTTGCTTTTAAACCTATCGTGTTTGATATCGAATGAAATGTCTTTTGAAGTATTTTTGTGCAGCATTTAATTTAATTTTGATCGGCAATTGTTTCAGTGAAAGTGTTTAACAATCTATCGTGTTTGGTATCTAATGAAAAGTCTTTTGAAGAGATCGCGTACAAAATTAAATATTTTACGATTGGCAATTGTTTTAGTGAAAGTACTTCTAAACTTATCGTGTTTGGTATTAAATGAAAGGTATTTTGAAGGACTTGCGTACAAAATTTATTATTTTTCGATCGTCAATTGTTTTAGTGAAAGTGCTTAAAAACATATCGTGTTTGGTATCAAATGGAAGGTTTTTTGAAGGGCTAGCGTGAAAATTTTGAAGACAAAACGTCAACTTGACAAATAATTTTTAAAAGTATGTAATAAAACAAAGCAAAATTTGTGTGCGGTAATAATATACATTTAAAAAAAAAAGAAAATTGACAGTAGCATTCTACAATGCAAAAAGTATATTTCAGCGATTTCCAACAGTTTTTCAAAAAAGTTTAGAGAAAAAATTCAATTGATTTCATGTACATATAAAATATAAATGTAGAACATTATAAAAAATGACGTCCAAAAGATTTTTAATAGTTTAGCAAAATGTACAATTGTTTTCGTGAAAGTGTTTAAAACCTATCGCGTTTGTATCAAAAACAAAGATTTTTTGAAGGGTTCGCGTACAAAATTTAATACTTATAGATCCTCAATTATTTTAGTGAAAATACATCAAAATTCTTCGTGATTAGTATCAAATGAAAGGTCTTTTGAAGACATCACGTGCATAATTGGATTTTTTTCAATCGTCAGTTGTTTTAGTGAAAGATCTTCGAAACCTATTGTGTTTAGTATCAAATAAAAGGTCTTTGGATGGCATGATACGCAGAAATGTTTTATATTTGTAATAATTGCATTTATATTGTGTCAACTGTCTTACAAAAGTGAGTTCTTCTTCAGGGTCCGCGGAGCTAGCGTGAGGCCTGGCGAAGCCAGGGCGACCGCTAGTCTTATATACTAAACGGCTTAATTCCCTATATATATATATTTCATCACGATCAGTCTGACAATTTTACAGCCTAGACGGTTTATTCGATTTATTTACAACTTTTTTTATTTGATAGAGGTCAATCACGGGGAGTGCCTTTTGATAGTCTCAGATTTTTCGTGCACATGATGTGCGAGAAAACTTGAAAAAACATGCGTTTTTGGGGCAAAATCAACTAAGAGTGTGGACGCTTTGAAATTTTTAAGAAGAACATCAAACGTCACTTTGACATTTGTCAGTGGACATGTCGCATTTTTAATTATAAATTATTTAAATATTAAATGTTTTAGAGTAGTTTTGAAATATTTTAAGCACATTAGGGAACTGAGGGGACGTTTTTATTATAATTACAAATTTCAAATATGTGTATTTAAAAAGAAAATTTTTAACAGTCCACTATGAAGTTGGTCTTAATTCCAAACGTCAAATTGACAAGTTTTATAAAATATACAGACAAAGAGTGTGGAGGCTTTGAAATTTTAAAAAAGAACACCTACTCTAATTTTGACATTTGTATGTGGACATATCGCATTTTTAATTAAAAATTATTCAAGTATTAAATATTTTAGACAACTTTTGAAATATTTTACACATATTGGGGGAATGAGGGAACGTTTTTATTATAATTACGCATTTTAAATATGTGTATTTAGAAAGAAAATTTTTTACAGTCCACTAAAACAAAACGTCAAATTGACAAGTTATACAGGTAAACCCAACCAAATTTGTCTCCAGTAATAATATACAGTAAAACCAAGCAAATTTTATCCACGTCAGAGTACAATTTAGAAAAACCAGATAATTCGAATTGGAATCATTTGATCACTCTTAAATTTTCTATCGGTAATACGAAAGTTATTTTAAAGGGCATGTGGGCAAAATTATAATATTTTCAATTGGTAATTATTTTAGTGAAATTGCAACAAAACCTATCGTGTTTGGTGTCATATTGAAGGCTTTAAAAGAACTTTCAGATGAAATATAAAAAGATGAAATTTTACGTTAGGTAATTGTTTCAAACTTAATAAATTCTATAAATAAATTTGGAACTTTCAAAAATTACATCCAACGGATTTTTAATAGATTAGCAAAATCTTTTCGGAAATAAAACACGTATTTGATTGAAATTTTACGACTGTCAATTATTTCAAACTTAAAGTATTCCGAATTATGCCATGTTTGGTATCATATGTAAGGGCTTTGGCCGAACCTTTAGATAAAATAATTAAAAAGTTAGTTTTTGAAAAAGCAATGAGCGTTCGCCGGAATTTGAACCCAGAACCTTTCACTCGCATGGTGACTGCTCTAACCAATTGAGCTACAAACACTCGGCGAATACTCATGTCTTTCGTGCAACGTTTAGTTGAAGAAATGCTAGAACAGTCACCATACGAGTGAAAGGTTCTGGATTCAAATCCCGGCGAACGCTCATTGCTTTTTCAAAAATTATTTATAATATCTACAAACAAACAATTGTGTCAATAAAAAAATTCTTATAAAAAATTAGTTTAGCAAAATTTTTTCGGAAATAACACACTTATTTGAAATTTTACGACCTTCAATTGTTTTAAACCAAAAGTCTTCCGTATCATATCGTGTTTGATATCATATGAAAGGGATTTAGAAGAACTTTCAGACGAAATAAAAAATATATATATATTTCGACCGTCAATTGTTTTAAATTTAAAGTATTCGGAATCATGCCGGGTTTAATGTCATATAAAAAAAGTTTTGAAAGAACTTGTAGATGGAATAAAGAAAAAAATTCTATATTACAACTGTTAATTGTTTCAAACTGAAAGTATTCCGAGTCATGCCGAGTTTGGTGTGATATGAAAGAGTTTTGAAAGAAAGTTCAAATGAAATAAAAAAATATATATTTTACAACCGTCAACTGTTTCAAACTTAAAGTATTGGTGTATAAAAAGGCTTTAGAAGAAAATTGTAATGAAATAAAAAAGTTTAAATTTGACCTATCGCGTTTGTATCAAAAAGAAAGATTTTTTGAAGGGATCGCGTTCAAAATGTAATAATTTTAGATCCTCAATTGTTTTAGTGAAAATGCTTCAAAATTCTTCGTGTTTAGTATCAAATGAAAGGTCTTTTGAAGAGCTCGCGTGTCAACTGTCCTACAAAAGTGGATTCTACTTCAGGGTCCGCGGAGCTAGCGTGAGGCCTGGCGAAGCCAGGGCGACCGCTAGTATACTCCTATTTGTGATGTGATTGTATAAAGTTTTAAACCATTTGGATTATTTGATGTGCATCCCCATATTATGTTTTTGCGGTTTAGATCACCAGCAACTATGGTGGGTGTATTGTCGTTGAATGTTTTTTTATGTCTTGTTTTGTATTGTTTTGTTTGGTTGTTTATAGGCTGATATAAGTTTTATTTTGTTATTATTTCCTAATATTATGCTTGCGACTATTGCTTCTAGTGATTGTAGTTCCGGTAATATGATAGGATGGTGTTTTATATTTCTTTTTATTAATATTGCTGCTCCTCCTGAGGCTTGTTCTGAGTTTCTATCGTACATGTATATTGCGTATCCTGTGATTCGGAAGACTTCTCTTGGTTGTAGGTGTGTTTCTGTAATACAGGCTATATCTACCTTGTGTCTCGAGAGGAATTCGATAAATTCGTTTTTCTGACGTTTAATTCCGTTAGCATTAAAATTCAAGATTGTTATCTGATTAATTACGTGTTTATTATTTGCTGGCATTTGTGAAAATAGAGGACACTAAGGACGAGAAAAAGGATTTGATTTGTTCTATATAGGGTTGTTGATTTCCAACGAATCTCGAATTTCTGAACATTCGAACATTCGAATTTTTTTAACTTCGTCAAAAAAAATTCTAATCTTCGAATTTTTGAATTTTTTGAACTTTTCGAATTTTCGAATTTACGAATTTTTTGAACTTTTCGAATTTTCCGAAGCTTCGAATTTTCTAATTTTTTGCCAATTAATTAACGCCATCTGTCATCTCCAAGTACGCTCACGCATAATTCGTGAAAAGTCGGACACGAATTAAATAATAAATTCGGCGAAGTATTCTGCAAAAACTCTGCAAGGTTAGGCGTCTTAATTAAGCCATCTACTCTCTTAACCGCCCATCTAAATGCTATAGATTTTTAGTAAAACGTTTTAAAATGAGAATAAAAAGGATACAAAAACGTTTTAAATATAACGTTTTTGACAGTGTAACGAAATTTTATTAATAACAATTACTTATGAATTAATACAAAACTCTGCAAATGAGTTTATTCTGAAAATAATTCATACCACGTTAGGATCTAAAACACTTCAAATAATTCGCAAAATTAAAAAAATTCGAAAAATTCGAAAAATTCGAAAAATTCGTAAATTCGAATGTTAAAAAAATTCAAAACTTCGAATAATTCGAAATATTCGAAAATTCGAATTTAAATTCGAATGTTCAAAAAATCCGAACATTCGAATTTTCGAATATTCGTAAAATCAACAACCCTAGTTCTATATAGGGAATATTAAGTTTGATTATTGATTGTGATAAGGGTATTGGAGATTGTTCGTTATTATTTGTTGGGTATGTTGGGTTTTGAGTATGATCGGTACGTGTAGTACTTTTAAATCGGTTAGCAAAGGAAGTACGGTTGTTTTGATTATGGGTAGTTGATTCAGTGTTGTTTGTTGTAATTTCTGTTATCAATTGTGGTTGGTCTTTTTGGGATTGGCGTTGGGAATTATTCTTTTTTAAATTTTGATATAAAGGGCAGCATTTATAATTTGCAGGATGGTTTGCTCCGCAATTGATACATTCGGGTATTTAGTTTTTTAGTTTGGTGCATGTACTATAATGATGACTTTGTTTACATTTTACACATCTGGGATCTAACTTACAATAGTTTTTGGTGTGTCCGTAGCGTTGACAGTTTGTACATTGAGGTACATCCTTGGATTTTCTTCTAGGCTCGACAATTACGATTGTATGAAATAATTTCGTCAGCTTGAATATTTCGTTACTGTTATCATTGTCAGTTAGTTCTACTACGCATAATTGCATTGGATATTTGTCTTTGTTTAGCATTCGTGTGACGTTTAAGACGGGCTATTCCTTTTCTTGTAATTCTTTGCTTATTGTTTCTGTGCTAATTGATATGGGTAGGTTTCTAATTACAACTGATAATATTTTGGTGTCTGGGTTGCGAAATGTGTGATATTTCAGATTTTGTTCGTTGTAGAATTTTGTTAGATTGCGATAATCCTCGATTGATGATAAGTTTATTCGTAGCGTGTTATCCCTTTGTTGTGTAGTAAATTCTTTTGTTATTATTTTTTGAATGTCTTGAACTATTACTTCGTAATTGTTAACATCGTGTAAATAAATGGGTGGCACCTTATTGGTTTTTTGTTCGTGTGTATCATTATTGTTTTCTGGTTGTGTGTCCGATATATTGAGTGCGTGATATCTGTTGTTTCTTATTAATTTTTCTGTGTCAAAGATGTACTTTTTATGTGTTTCACTGAGATTTGTATTTGTAATGAGTTTACGTTTTTTTGTTGGATTATTAATTGGTATTGACATACCTCTAGTGGCGGCGGTGTCCGTTGATGTATTACTTGTTCATTTGGATGGTCCTGGTTTAGCATGGTCCATGATATATTGTAAACAGATACTCTCCGAATAGAGATCTGTATTGTTTTGTCACTTAATTCACTGGTTGTTTGATATTTTTTAAGTTATTATAAATTAAACAAATACTTCGTGATACGCCAATGGCGTGATTAATTAGCAATAGCCTTGGGTAAATGCTTGACCGATAGCACGTCCGTTCACTATCACTGTTCGCGCGGAACCCATTTTTTCTTTGTATGTTGCTTCCTTCTCTGTATCCCATTTTACCATGCTTTTTTCGTTAGTCGGCTTGATGTGTTATGATTCTTTTTATAGTTATTATGTAGTAGATTGAGTACGGAGAGTGAGCAAATTAAGTGATCCGACACGATTATATCTGATATTATGCTAAGGTTCTCTATCACTGGTATGCATAGTCGTTCGCCCAACGACGCGCTGGGGAATCGCCCATAAGCGATACACTTGGCGAAACGCTGGCAAACGACTATGAATACTAGTGTAAGTGTTGCATTGTATTTATGTCAATCCATATTAAATCTATTATGCTTTTACCATTTGTGCTTAAATATGTATAATTAGCTGGTGTATCATTAGTTGTTCTTCCATTGATGACAATTAGGCTTTCTAGCTCCATAGTTTTGTTTAACTTTTTGCCGTTTTTGTTCGTTGTATTATCGTTTGTTGTTCTCGTAGCAGTTAGATAAGAATGCTCGAAGAGTTAATCTTCGCCCTGATATAAGCTACCTATTCTTCCATTAAAGTCACAACTATTATTAAAGTATAGTCTTTGTATTTATTTCTTAATTACATTTTAATAATGATAATATAGACAAATAACAACGCACCAAAAACTATATGACAGATAGGTACTATTATTGAATTTATACGTTTTAATTTATAGAGAATGAAAAAAAAATGTTTAGAAAAAAGTAATGAGCTTACAATTTATTAAACGGCTTTTTTGCGAGAATGAGCCAAAATAAAATTAATAATTTTCAGTTAGTTTCTGAATGACACGAGAAATAAAATAAATAAGTTTTACATTTGTATTATTGAGTTTAACAAATCCTATTTGTTATGAGTGATAATAATTTATTGCCTTGATTCCGTTTATTAATTTTGATCGACTCTATTGAGTTCATACAATTCCAAATATTTAATTATCAAAGTGCTTCTACAAGCAACAAAAAGACGGCATTTTTATTTGTTTGTCACATTTTCAGTACCTAATCTGTTTTACTCAACGTATAATTTCACACTTGATAGTATTTGTTCAATACAAACAAAAGAAAAATGCCATATAATTTAATAGAGCAATACATGTTTTGCCTTTCCTGTAAATAGTGAAGTACCCCCACCACTTACTTCACTTGTATGCAAAAATCATCTAACCAGTATTCATATAAAATCCTTGATTTTTACACGTAAAATGCGATTACCAACCATCAAATTACTTCCCCAAATATGGTAAACTGAAAGAGGAGTCTCAGATGTAATTTTAAATCAATTTCTCGTCTGTAGGAATCAAACTCGGATTCTAAAATCCGCAGTCCGACGCGTTGCCATTGAGTTATATACGGAGATTTATTGTAGAATGAATCGAATGAATAAATAAAATAAATAAATATATATATTAACACGTCTTTTAAACATTACTAGGCACTCTATAGTAGCAAATGTTGGTTAGTGATATATTTATGCGCGTGAAGTGCGGATACCAGCCGTCAAATCACGGCCCTCAAAGATGTTAGTGGCGGAGGAACCACAGAGTCGGCTTTGGGCATCGAACCCGGGTTCCCTAATGCACAATTCGACTCTATATATATTTAGTGCGACCTCAATTAATACTTTATAGCAGTGGGTTCCAAATTTTTTTGGTTCACGTCGCGTTGAGAATATCATAATTTTTTAACTGCGCCTCAAGAGAAAAATAACTAACTAACAATTTGCGCACATTTGAAAGGGTTATGTTGGTTAGTTAAAAAAAATATACAAACCTATAATAAATATATATTTATGTATAAGTATTAAATAAAAATATATTGCGAACAATATTATAATTAGTGAGACAGGTGGGTTTGTTGTTCACTGCGCATGTTCTCATATATTAAAATAATTAACGGCGCACATTTTGGGATCCATTGGTATATAGCATGATATTCTGTATGTATGTTATATCTACTATAAAATTAGCTTAATATATTGAGTTGAGGTTTTCCGCAGTGTGAGTACTTAATTTATTACATAGAACATATATATTTTTTTATTAATATTTAAGTCCTTCAGCAACTTATTAGAACTGTTACAGTTTATGTTGTTTTACATAGTTGGTGTTTTATTAAATTTTATTTGTATAATCGGTGTCTTTCAGGTAGTTTAGTACATTTTGTATGGTTTGTGGTGTGTTCTTAATGGTGTTTGGTATACAGTGTTTACTTCTAGTTTGTGTGTGATTTGGGCAGTCTATTAGTATGTGTTTTACTGTTAAGAGGCTGCTGCAGCAAGAGGATGGTTCTGATTTGTTTAAGATATGTTGGTGTGTGGCCTTGGTGCGTCCAATTCTAAGTCGAGTGATTATTATTTACAACATATTTTTATTCACCTTTTGGTTTACTTTTTTACTGCTAGTTTAATTTTTAAAGTTTCTTTATCTTTCATTACAGAACCAGCGGAAACTATTCAATTTTACTTAATCAGTGAACGTGTTAAGATGAAACATTCACCTAATCGAGTCATCCCACATGTGTTGTTCTATACGAGGGTGGTCCGATAAGTACTTAGCCTATAAAAGAATAACAAAAATTTTGGAAAAGTGGCGATTTATTTTTCAATATAATCTCCTTTAAATTCGATACACTTGATCCAGCGATGCTCTAACTTCTTTAACCCGTCTGAAAAATACGTTTTCTGGAGGTCTGCAAAGTAGGTCTCCGTGGCGGCGATAACTGCCTCATTCGACTCAAATTTCTGCCCGGTGAGAGACTTTTTCAAATTTGGAAACAAAAAAAATCGCACGGGGCCAAATCCGGATAATACGGTGGATGGGGCAGCAGTTCGTAGCCTAATTCTATCAATTTGGCCGTGGCGACGGCGGAGGTATTGTCATGGTGAAAGAGTACTGTTTTCTTCGCCAAATGGGGCCGTTTTTTCTGCAATTCGGCGTCGAATCGGCCCAATAATTCGGCATAGTAGAGCCCTGTGACCGGTTTGCCCTTCTCCAGGTAGTCGGTGTAGATCACACCTTTTGAATCCCAGAAAACGGTGGCCATCATCTTTCCGGCCGATAGAACAGTCTTCGCCTTCTTTGGAGCACGTTCGCCGGGTAAAGTCCACTGCTTCGATTGTTCCTTGGTTTCTGGTATGTACCAGTGTACCCATGTTTCGTCGACGGTCACGAAACGACGCAGAAACTCCTTCGGATTTCGCCTAAACATCGTCAAACTCTGCTCTGAAGTAACCTCACGGGTGCGCTTGTTGTCCGGAGTGAGCAAACGCGATACCCATCGCGCCGACAGTTTTCTCATGCCCAATAATTCATGCAGGATATGACCCACGCAGTCTTTTGAGATGCCTACAGTCTCAGCTATCTCGCTCACCTTCAATCGGCGGTCTGCCAATACGAGATCGTGGATTTTTGTTACGTTATCCTCCGTGGTAGCCGTTTTCGGAGCACCTGGGCGTGGCTCATCAAAAACCGACGTGCGGCCACGTTGAAACTCGTTAAATCAATTTTTGACGGTCGCCATCGAAGGAGAAGAGTCCAGCATCCAAGCGTTCTTTGATTTCGCTGCGCGATTTCCCTTCCAAAAACAAGAATCGAATCACCGACCGATATTGTTCTTTTTCCATTTTTCTCAAATCTGCGGACACGCTCGCTTCCACACGCGGTCAAAACAAAACTACGCGTCCGATTCGGCTGAAAATTTAACAATAGCTGTCTACGAGAATGTTCTAATCGATACTAAATTGCTCTTGCGATAGTGGTGCTATCTGGCGGTGAGGCTAAGTACTTATCGGACCGCCCTCGTATATAAGTTTTTTTCTTCTAAAAGATTAAATAAAGTTGTTAATACATGTTCATGTTTCACCTTTAAAAAGTGTTATATTTGAAATATATATATATATATTTTTTAATTGACACGTAATTTCAGAAATACACTTGTTTAAATTAATATATAATCATTCTTTTTTGTACAAAATAAGGAGTACAACGTACATATTAGCATAACATAGAACATATCAGTTTATCTATTAAAAAATTGTCTAAAACTTTAATGAGTTTTACTCTATTTTAACTCGATAATTTTCATAAAATATAAGTAATTAAAATATGTAAAAAAACAAAAGAAATAAAAAGTCAATTTAATATTCTCAATGCAATGCAATACTTTGAACTTTTAATTTCACAAATATGTGTGCATTACATATCTACTATATGTTATATTTAAAATAACAAAAATATTTTATTTTAAATAGATCTATATTCAGCTGCCAACTTCAGAATCAATTATGTGGATGTATCACCTTAAATAAATAATAACTCACACATTCTTTCTAGTGTTTTGTGATCTCTATTATATACGAGTATAAATTCGATTCTAAGTTTAACAACAACTGTGAAATATAATAATGACAATGACAGTAATCAGTATGATGTTATTTATGTAAAGAAATTTCAAATTGTAAATATTTAATGGTGGTCATTACTGAACTTTCTAGAATAACAATATACTAAATAATGACTTTATAATATAAAGTTATAAATTTGTATGATATAAATGAGGCAATTTGTATGTAGAATGATAACTAGAGATTATGAAATAATTTATTTAGGTATTTGGAAGGTTAAGGATAAGGTAAAAGCGAAAATGGAAGATGGTAGAAGATAGCGAGAATAAGAGGATTACTGCTGAAGTGATCTTTTTATGAATGATGTGTGCGAAACGCTATTATTCCTAAGATCTCCTGGGAACATCGACCTGTGAACGATTATCAGATTTCGTTTTTATGATCTATATAGAGGAATCAAAAAAAAAACATGAAAATACGAAAAGTAATTCTATACAACACACTACTTGAGTCGTTCAAGACAAATATACTTAACTCATTTAGATTCTGGGTATCATTTAAATTTTTAATACTTCTCAAGAAAACAATAATATGTGTCAAGAATTAAGTTAGTGACATTAATTTCTGATCGTAAATATTTAGAAATAATTTTGGAACCCAATGAGAATTTGTAAAAAAAAAATTAAAATTGCACAAAAAAAAGTCATAAGAATTTCTCCGAGTATTTCTAACTCCAGTAGTTAGTACAGTCATTTAGCGTGTAAAAGGGTTAAAATACCAGCGAATTCGCATTGAGTTTTCAAATTTATTTCTTTATATTGTTTTTCGTTTGTAGTGAAGACGTATTTATCAAATCATTTGACTTAGTTTATTTGAAGATATATTATCTAAAATACTTATGTGCAAAGGTAAAACAGATTTACAAACATTTAATTAATATCCCATATAAGTAAATAAGTCGATATCATTTTTAATTAAATAGAGTTTGATGGTGTATTCCTATGTGAATTTAAGTCACTGTAAATATAAATCATGTCTACGCATTTGTATATTTAATTTGAATGGAAATCATTTATTTCATTGTACAACAGGAAATTATTCCAAATAACACAAATTGATGCATTTACTTGCATTCGTCGAAGTGGCAGTTTTCAAGGACTCCGGATCAATTTGGACACTGCTGCTCTTGTATGTATTTTGTAATTTATTTAGTTCAAATGATTTCCTTTACATATTAGTATATCTGTAAAAAAATATAGAATTGTACAGAACTTTATTTTATACATTTAGTTTCAAATAAATATATAATATATAATATTATTGCATTTTTATTTGTGAAGTAAGTATTTTGAAATAGTATATTCTAATATAAGTGCAGAAAATGCTTTATTTTAAAACTTGTCACCTTTTCAATGCATAGTTTTCATTAGTAATTAATATAATGAATTGAAGAAGAAAATTATAGCAATTAGAATGACATGATTTGTACCCCGCCGACGCCGGCCGTCGCAAAAACTTAGTTACGTCTGAACTTGTTACCTCAAAAATCTAGAAAACGATATGAAAAAGAGTGAAACTGTTTCCTTATTTAGTGCAAGGCGAAAAAAAATTAAAGTATAAAGGGAGAAAGTGCTGCTAGTAAAAAAAAATAGATTGAATACAGTTTCAGAAAAAATATAAATATAAATATGTCATCATTTAAGTTTTTTTATTATTATTATAAAAACGGAATATGCAGCATACAACCTGTAGGTATAAAGACATTTGGCGGAATTCGAAAAAAAATGCAAATTATCTGAAATTGCCAAATGCATCTACTTTTATGGGACATTGTTTTCGCTATACCAACATTACTAATGCGGAAAGGATCTTTTAAGTAAAAAAACAATATGATGAATGAAAATATGCAATGATAGCAGAAGGGTACGTTGATGAATCTGTTCAAAACAAAGTTAATGTTTCTAAAAAAATCATTGGTTATGTTAATAAACTAAATGATACCTTCAGGATCCACTGTAATAACTTCTAACTGTTTCGTTTCCAAGTCATTGCTGCCAGGAATTAATATAATAAATTTTCCGTCATGTACCACTTATATTAACAAATAATAGTGATATTTTTTGTAAAACAAATTTAGATATTTAGTTTAAGAATTAATTTTTAGATTCCCTATTAATCTATGTTTAATCATTTGTGCTACCAACATGTTGTTAAATTAGCGCGAAATTTAAATACTCAAATGTCTATTTGAGTTCCAATTAATTATATTATTAAAAAAAAGTGTTACAATTACGGGAAATGTACTTCATTCAATGTTTTTATTTGCGTTCGGAAAGTGAGCGTGGAATAGTATTTTTTGTAACAGATTGGAATGCTTTTTATATAATTACCATATGATAAATGTAAAATTATTGTGCCAACAATAATTATTATATAAATAACGATGTAATTTACAATTTGAGTTTTTAGCAAATTATCCGAATGCCATCAACCCAAATTATTGTTCAGTTGTAAACACTGCTGTGCGTTATAAAAATGCACTAGTGTGTTAAGACTCTCCGGATACATGATTGGATATTGTCAATTTTCGAACCTACCGTACTTTTCGGACTATAAGACGTACCTTTTTACATAGAAAAATGGACTCAAATTTTGGGTGCGTCTTATGGTCTGAAGGTATTTTTTTCAATAAATCGTCTCTAAATTCATTTAAAAATTTTATGCAAGAAGAGTAATAAATGGATGGTAAAGCCAAATAATGATGTCACCGCAACAGGACGTATGAAACGACCAACAATTTCAGAACTTTGTACCTGGGTGAAAAATTTATGGGAAGCTGTGAAAGAAGAGAGGATTATAAAGTCATTTTAAAAATGCGGAATAAGTAATGCTATAGATGGTACTGAAGATGACGCAGTTTTTGAAAGGAGTGACAACAATAGTTCAGACGAAAGTAATACGAACGGTGACATTAATGAGACGAGTGATGAACTGAATATTGCTAGTACGAGTTATGTTACCAATAAATAAAAAATTTTATCCGAAAGTAACATTAAAATATATTTTTCTAAAAATCAACTTATAAATTTGAGGTGCGTCTTATCGTCTTATAGTCCGAAAAATACGGTATTTAAATATGCGGAGTTTGTTAGTTTGTTTTTTTCTTCTCATTTACAATCAGAATTCATTTCACACACGTAATAAATTATCTATTTCCCGGACATCCATGAAAGGTTAACCCGCAACATTTTTTTTTATTTCAGTCAACAAAATTTACAAATAAGGGATAATAAAAAATTTAAACAATATTTGATGTAGTTAATTACTTTCTGTTACTGAATTTATGAATTAAAATATTCTATGTTATGTTAGTCTTAGTTTTCTTTATGTTTCTTTTTTCTGCAATGAATTCACAAATAAATGCGATACAAGCGAAAAGATGTCCAAAAACTAAAATATAAAAGGGCGTCTGCAAATGGTTAATAGATAACGGCGTGTGGTCGTCGTCACTCGTTTCTTTCTTCACTACAAATTTCACGTCCTCTTCCCATTTGTGAATTAGACCATTGTCCGTTAAACCCATTATAATCTTATTCATTCGGTCCATCAGAGGAAATCCTTTTACTGTGTATATCCTAAAAGTATATACGTATAAATTTAGAACAATAGAATACAAATTTTGTGCAGATAATAAGTTAATTTATTTTGAGTCTGTTTATAGCTCAGAGTATATTTCTATTTAAATTAAACTCTTTAGCTATTGATATTATACGATTATGGGAAAAATAAATTAGTATGTACTCATTTTCAGTGTAAAAAGTGATTTTTTTGCTACGAAACAAATTTAAATACATACAGATTTTTGATATTTAAAATGTAATAAGAAATATTAGTATAATTGTAGAAAAAATTGTGTATGCAACTCATGTTAAAAGTGTCTTTATTATACTCATGGGTTATAACACTCGCGTACGGCTTGCGCTGCAAGCTTCCCACTCGTTCAATAAAGTGGCATTTTAACTATAGTTGCATAAATAACTATTTTTCTAAAAACGTGCAAAAAGTGATTGCTTATCGCACAGCGTAAAACATTTAGCTGCTACAAAACAAATTTAACTATATAAACTAATATACAGCCACACAAAAAAAGAAAAAGTTCGAGTGAGAGAATACAGAATAAGATATTCCTATGTATTTTGGTGTGCTAGATCCGAATCCAACATCAGAATTTCGATTTTGGCGCATACCTCTTCCCTAATCTTAAAATAACCTTAAAAACTGTTTCATAAAGGAAATAGCATTCACAAATAAATTTTTTGGAGGAAAATTCATTTCGAGCATGTCATCTAAAAATACAGCATACAAGGGAGATATAACCCGCATTTTCCTCCAAAAAAATTATTCGTGAACGATACTTCCTTTATCAAATAGTTTTTAAGCTTATTTTGAGCTAAGGGAAGAGCCATGAGCCAAAACCGAAATTCTGATGTTGGGTGGATTCGGATTTAACGCGCCAAAACACATAGGAATATATTATTCTGTATTTTCTCACTCGAACTTTTTCTTTTTTTGTATGTGGCTGTGTTATTAATGTTTTTGATGTTAGTAATGTAATGATTAGTTAAAGACAGATCGTAATGTATATAACCAGTGCCGGCTTAAGACATTTCGCCGCTCGGGGCTAACTTTTAAAAACCGCCATTCTTGACAAATAAATCATTATTTCAACATAAAACTGTTTTAAATTATAAATTCTACCATGAAAAAATAATAAAATATACAACAAAAATAAAAACAAAACAAAATAAAGTTTTTTAAAGAAAAATAGATAACAAGTCTCCCGCCTAATCTCAATAAATTAAGTAAATATTTATTTCCGAGCTTCTAATATCGAGAATATGTTAATTACGGTATAAATATTGATTTCTTCCAATCAAATTTCTAATGGTAACTAACAACATGAAATACAAACTTGTAAATTGCATCCAATCATAAACTAAAGAATTGATGATTACACACGTTTATCTAAATGATGCATTATCACACGTATATCGTATAAGATTTTATCTACGACAACGAAATAAATTAAAACAAAAGTAATTTTGAATTGACAGTTTTTATAATTAGTTGACATTTGATTCAATTATTTTTCGTCATATTTTTATTATAATCAGTTATTTATTTTTGAGCATATATAAGAAATCTAAATTTTATGCTCGATGTACCGCCCTTTACGTATCTATCGAACTGGAAACCCCAAAAAGCCCCCGTTAAACCGGCACTGCCAATGACTTGTGCATCAAGCTTCCTACGCGTGCAATAAAGTGACATATTTTACGTTGCATAAATAATTATTTTATACCCTCAGGCTTTAATTTACTTATTGTATATATATATATTTGCAAAATACAAAAACTTTCAGCATTTGCTTTCGGTTCTTTAAAACATTTATATTTACAATTATTTTCTGTTTTATCAAATAACAAAATGCGGACCGATTAAAAATTTGAAAACAAGATATTTTGAAAACCACTAGATCGATTTTTATTATATAACTATAACATTCAAATAGAATTACAAGATAAAAGTTAACAAAGTGCAACAGTTATTTAAAATAAAGTAGGCTTGCTGCCGTTAAACAAGAATATTAAACAAGAAAACCAAGAAACAAACAAACAAACAAGAAAAATTAAACAATTAACAATGAAACAACAAGGAAGGGACTAAATTAGATTTTCAAAATGGCCACCATTCCCACCAACGCAAGCCCAGCAGCGTGTTAGAAGAGACACTTGCAAGAGCTGCCTGCTTGTCTTTTATATCTTCTGCTGCTACTACTGTTCTAACCACCAGTTCTAATTCGGTGTTTACTGATGTCTCATATACAAAGGTCTTCATCTGACCCCAGAAAATATATATATATCTCCGAGCTGGGCAAGCTACTTAAAAAAAGTAGCTAAGCTACAGCTACAGCTATGCTTTAAAAAAGTAGCTAAGCTACAGCTATAAGCTATATTTTGTAAAATATAGCTAAGCTACAGCTGAAAGCTTTCGTTAAAGTAGCTGTTAAATTTTAAAACTACTTTTTTAAATTATTGTGAAATAATTAAATTTGCCATTGTCATATGATCAGTCTTTTGTTATAATGACTGTTAATTCACTATTATATACATAAATATCAAAAATAGCAAATACCATCTGGCACCTACTGTGTATTCTTGCGTATTAGAGCCAGTTAGAACCGGCAACAAATAATTATTTTGTGTGGGTTTAGCTTGCACGCATGCGTACTTTGTTGACCTTGTGCTTAAAAAGTAGCTTTAAAAGTAGCTTCAGTTGTTATTTTTAAGCTAATAGAAAAAAAAGTAGCTAACTACAAGCTACAGTTATATTTTTTCACAGTTAGCTAAGCTACAGCTACACCTAAGGTAAATGTAGCTAAGCTAGTAGCTAAGCTACAAAAGTAGCTAGCTACTGCCCAGCTCTGATATATATATATATATATATATATATATATATATATATATATATATATATATATATATATATATATATATATATATATATATATATATATATATATATATATATATTAGATGCAATTAGATGAAAAATAAAACCAAATTTATAATACAGAACTGTCAAAATAATTATTTCATTTAATAGCAATCAAGGAGCTGACATCAAATTATTAATTTTCTTTGTCTACGACCGTGCGATAAATAATAAATAATACTTAACCCATTCATTTTAAGTGAGATAACTTTATTAACGTTTTTGGAAATACGAGGGTCGTTCGAAAAATTCTCGGCCTGTCAAATAATACATTTTATTTATATATATACAGAAAGTTCAATTTAAGTGTGCCACCATTGATATCTCGAGAACTATAAGAGTTGTACGTATATCTGCAATTTGTTTGAAGTGTGAGCTAAAGCTAATATTAGAATATATAAAAAAAATTATCCCAGAATTTAAATAATAGTCTTATATAAATGGAACATTCCAATAATAAAGTAACACAAATATGGTTAACAGTCTATTAAAATAATCGAGACTAGCGAGACGAGATCGAAAATATATGCATTATCATACTGCGGCTCGACGAGTGCGCATCCAGTACTGTTATTGGGATTAAGTTCCTGTTGTATACAGAGCAGTCAATAAAATTATGAATTTAAGGATAAACAGAAGTTTAAAAATATTAATACAATAAATACGAAGCAAACGTTGAAAAAAATTACCTTTGTCACATACACGCAATTGATATTGCCTTCAGAAAATGTATATGATTTGTAAATAAAATAATTACATCCAATAAAAAAGAAGCAAATATCATGTTTATGTACTGATTTAGCGATTTTGTATATACATGAATTATACATATTACAATATGTGTAAATAATACTTGATAGGTACCTATTTTAAATAATTTTTTAAATATATTATTTTTTTTATAAATTTGATATGTATGTAATAGATAAAAATCTTAAAATTTGCGCATTCACAACGGCGCCATCTATAGTTACCACCCGTTCCCAAATATAATTTTCTTTTTTTCATGTTTATCATGATATAATCTATTAAAAAATCCATTTCTGTCACTGGAATAAAGCTCTTTTTTCTTGTCCAATTACCTAAAATATAACTCCATTTATCATAACTGTTAGATACATACCAAACATTAAAAAAAAATATAATAGTCAAATTTCACCATGCTGCAATTTCAACTGCAGTGGGAACATAAAGTTGTATATGAATTATTCCATAAATTGCAGTATGATCAAAGTCAACATTTAAAGAATGATTCGCGATTGTAATGTTCGTAATTTTCATTATTTTTTGTAGTGAAATTCATGTTTTGAGATACTGTGTGCATTACTATAACGTCGGAACCCATTTCTCTAGAATTTTCACGTTTCTTGATTAAATCGTTTATATATGGCAGAGCATTTAGTGCTATTAAATTATATTTGCATCTGTTTAAATTGTTTAATTTTTTTTGTGGAATTAAATTGAATATAATTTTTACGTCACAGTATCCTCAACGATGTTGTCGAATTGTAGGTGGAATAATTAAAGTTAAAAGGAAAGTAAGTAAATATAATAAATCTAGTGTTTTCTTTTACAATAATAATAATATTTTGTAAATAAGAGGTTCAAATAGATTTTAATATTTATTAATACTTTTATTGTTTTTCTGAATTTATCAAATGTTTTAAGAATAAAAAATTTGAATATATTTAAAGATTTGATTTATGTTGTAAATTATAACAGACGATCTTTTTTTATTTTTCTTTGAATGGGGTACATGTTTTCTTTGAAAATAATTAAATAACGTAGACTTTGTTTTGTTTAACATATCAGATAAGCATTCACTAAAAGATTGGTAATAAATTTCTAATATTGCCATTGAAAGTTTTTCCCTTTGTAGTAATGGCTATTAATAATATTTGTATTTTTATTATTTTGTACATTTCACAATCTTTTTTTCTTTTAAGAAAATATGCTTGAAGCTAATTTCAATAACACTGAATCTTTAATCAAATATTTTCTATACTTTACTTACTGTGCTTTTAACTAAATCATCATTCGAGATAAATTTAGCATTTACTAAGAAGAAGATAAAAAACATACTAATATGAATATCTAGTTATATTTTATATCAATAACATTTATGTCTAAATTGGACTTTTCTTCATGCGAATTTTATTCTAAGAGAACTAAACATATTTTTATTACTATCATATTTTAATTCACTCTTTACATATCACTAAAGGCTAAATGAAGATAAGAATTTTTAAAAGAAAAAAATGATATCTCTATAACTTATATAAGTATATAATAATCATTCTATACTGACGTGTGCGTATTAGGCAATGTATCTAATTTTTCCCTGAAGTCATTATCTAGCTAGAAAAACTTATTGGTTCGTTTAAAAAATACTACATGTATACAGGCCACTATTGGGATCTCGAAAACTGTGAGAACTACGACTTCCGTTAAGTTAGCCAACGTTGTCATATTAGTAGAAAAATTTTATGATTTTTTTATGTTAAGAAAAAAATGTGGAAATAGCCATATTTCTTTCATAAAATTTTAATTGTTAAACAGTAGTAGATGAAAAAAATATTTCAAATAGAAATTGTAACTACTACTGCCCTCTTTATACTGTAACATTAAAACAATGTTTTCACGCACTCGCTACATTTCAATTTCCATAACAATGAATTTTAATTGACGGTTTATGCAAATTGAATTTATGTTAATGGTAACTCGGAGATTTAATTTCAGTGAAATAATATAATTTATTAACTTTGCTAGTGAAAAATTATATAGCATAAATAAATAAATACATAAATAAAAAAAATACATGTAATTCATAAAAAAAAATTAGTAAGTAAGTCATTTATCGTTTACGGTCTTGAGTAATTGTTTGACTCGATAAGCCTCGTCAAAAACAAACTTTTGCGCTCGGTGCGCTAAATTTGCGTCTCACGTAGGTACTAGGCACGTAAATAACTATTAATTAAGAGTAGTTAATAATGTGGTCAGCTGCCAATGATTTAAGCAATTCAGAAAAGTAGGGAGAAAAGGTTTTAATCTTTGATAAAATTTCTCCTGTTTCAGTATTTTTATTACTTAAATGAACATTATTTAATTTTTTTTTCAAATGTCCAATTTTTACACGAAATTTAAGAATTTATTTAAAAAGAACGCAGATGTAAATGACTAATTTTACTTAACACTAAGAAAAGACAGATAAATGATGCCTCACAAATACGTACTTTTTTTCTTTCAATTAATTTTAATTATATTTGTCAATTCCATTCAATAAGTCTTTATTTTAGCAAAATCAAAAAAAAAGGAAAACAGTATACATTTAGCTAGTACTAATAACAAAATAAATAATAATCGTACCTAGTAGAAAGCACACATTCTTAAATATGGAATATACTCGTATGTACTACTTTTCACAATTTTTATGTTTTATTTTAGGTACACTTACTATGTCATAAATAATTATTTTCTACCAGCAGCATAGTAAGTATTAAGGCTGTCAATAGTAACCAGTTAATGCGATTATTAAAAATAAATTCACCGAAAACCACGGTTAACTGGTTAGTCACGGATAGCCGGTTAGTCGCGGTTAGCTGGTTAATCGCGGTTATCCGATTAGACAGGTTAGCCAGTTAGTCGCGGATATCCGTTTAGTCACGGTTAGTCATTACGGTTAACAGGTTACTTTTTTGGCGATTATCAGTCCTAAGTTACTTTCTAACATTTATTTACATAAGATGATTGTTTGTTTGAACCGTTGAGCTTTTTATTATTATACTTTATTTTCTTTTTAATTTCTCTTTAATTAAAAAAGAATGATATAATCTGAATTGAAATAAGTAGTGGACACAAGCTTGGACTGCGTCTCGACCAAGGTTATGTCCATCTGCAGGTCTAAATAATAAAATTAAAAATACAAAACTGTGCACTTAATTAACAATTACAACTTACAAAATATACTAGTTTGATATTCAAAATAATATAAATGTTAAAAACGAAAAACTATTCGTGGCAGACAAAATTGTGCACTTATTTTTCTACAGCAGAGAAAAAGAATGTAATGTTTTAAACAAATTTTTTCTATTACTTTTAATAAAAAATCAAAGGGAGGAGGCATCTTTCCAGAGTACCATTGTAATTTTAATAAATTCAATACTATAGTCGTAGAACACAGAACTAAATTTAAAACGGTTATAAAATTAGGAAAAGTAAAATCTGGACTAACATATTAAACAATTTACCTGGTCATAGTAACAAGAGCATGTTCTTTAATTGGATACAACATCTTTCTACCATTTGGTAAGGTCCACAATCTAGGCAACAAATAAAGCACTTGTCTTTGATTCTTTATAGAAGCATAATGTCTGTCATGTGCAACTCTATTCACACAGTCAGTTGTCATATTACAAGACTCATAATTCTCCAGAATTATCTTATCCCTTGAATTGCTTAAGTTAAACATAGTCCCCAAACCGTAGTAGAATCCGTATTTCATTTTTGAGTCAACAATTTCTTGCACAGTTGATATCTGATGTTCATAAATTGGTTGAGTCAGAATGCTCAAAAGTTGAGAAAAATAAATTGTTGACACTAAAAAACTGGTAACTAACCAAAAATATATCAATATTTTTAAGGTTCTTGGTTTTGGTAAGGTTACTGATATTTGAAGTTGAATACTCCAAGTTTTTAAGAAACATACAAAAAACATTGTTTTGGGTTCGATAATCTTCCAAATTAAACTTATTATGAAAATCGAAATTATGATAATTATCCACAATGATTCTTGAAATACCATTATTAAATTCTGCCAAACTGGTATTGGCATAGCAGCAGGAACCCACCAAATTAATTTCTGAATCATGTAAACAAATGATTGATCAAAATGAAAAGAAAGACTTTCATTTGCAAATACTGCCCCACATACAATATCTATTTCTTTGTCATATAATTTTTTAAATATCATAGTATATGTTCCATTGTTTAGACGATATCCCCAATCATTGAATGTATTTTTTATGTAAACTGGTTTAAAATTTATAATTTGGGCAATATTATGTATAATTGTCGTTTCAATTCCTGCTAATGAAGGATTATTTCCATCAGCCGTTAAATTCATTGTAAAAGGGGGTCGAATTAATGCCATCAGCTTAACTGGACATCCATGTAAATTCTCAGTTTTATCAGGAAAATAGTTTTTGATCGAATCATTACTGCAAGATGCTAAATATTTAGGTATTATTATTTTTTCACAATTTGCATTTCCATAGGGAAAAAAAGTATAAATATTTGCAGATAAATTTGAGTTTTCTATAATAATGATAATGTTATATATCAAATATTTCCAAGCATATTGAAATAATTCTTTCAAATTTTCTTTCTCTTCAAAAATTATTACAAATTTTGCTCTTGAATCCCAGGATTCTAATTTAAATAAATCTTCTAATATATTTTTAAAATCATTGACAGATTTAATGAATAAGATGAACATATCAAATTTTATATTTACAATTTTTACATCGCTATTGTATTCAAATATAATACGCGGATTCTCAGTTGTAAGAAAACATGGAGAGAATTTGTGATATTTCACTAAGATTAATGTATTTGGTACATTATTTAACTCGACTATGTTTAATAAACAGTTTTGCGGTGTAAATTCAGCAGATTTAAATGTCAGCTTTGAGCTACATAAATGATTTACGATCATTAGTAGAAACAATATAAGAAAATATTTAATTTCTAACATATTTCTTTCATTACTAGGTACCAACTGAATAAAAAATATCTATTTCAGATTAGTATTTTTTTATCATATGTAAATGATAAGTTTTTTATATGGGGAAATAATGGATAAATGGGCCTAATAGTTCAATTTAGTTTATTGAATCCAATTCAATAAGCTAAATTGAACTATTAAGCCAAGTTATGGATTATTTTACCACATATTTACTCTTTCGGCTTATTACACTTAAATAAATAAGAGCTTTTTTGTTCTAAAATAAATAGGTTGATGCAGAAGTTTATAAAATACATTATATATAAGTAATGAATATATTTTATCTTATTATTATATAGCAGCTATTCAGTATTTATGACAGTTAGGGAATACAATACTGGTCAAAAATTTCAATACCGGTATCTCGGTATATTCGTTTTGAGAACCGGGATACCAGTATTAATACCGGTAATGACAAATTTTTAAAAATTGAACCAATTTAACATTTATTTACAGTAGGATGTGGTGTGTGCGTGTAGTATGTAGATTAAGTGAATGCCAAATATAATCATTTTATTTTTATAATTATAAAATATAAATAAAATTGAACAACATCAATAAATAAAGATAGGTAACTCTAAAGATGTAAAATAAACAATAAAAACTTTTACTTTTTTGCTTCAATGGAATTAAAATAAGCTTTTAGTAAACAAATATGATCGAGTGTGTCGTAATTTAATCTGGCTCTTATTCTTGTGCATATTAGAGATGCGACTGAAAATGCCCTTTTCGATTCCACACTTGTTGGTGGTACTGTTTGTAAATAATCATAAGTTAATTGTAAATTTACGCCCTTTCTGTTAAAAAAATATAATTTCCTTCCTGATTAATTGCTCAACTCTTTGCTTTTTGCCTTTAGGAAGATTGGGAACAGTTTACAACTTTTTATTTATGGTGTATTGTAATTTATCTTTCAATGTTTCTTGCTCCGTTTTTCTGTTTTTAAAATAATCGCATGTTTTGCAAGGTATCTTAGGTTGGTTTTGGCTTTGACTAGATTCATCTTTATTCGTATCTGCTACAGTGTCACTTTTAGTTTTTAAATTTATTTTGTGTATTGTTTTCTAGTGAGTCTGAATGCCACTTGTGGATCCTCCGCTGCATTTTATTATTTTTGAACATTGCTTACATTTTGCTAGTTGGTCACGACTATCAACTAAATAATAGTGCCAAACTGAAAATTTATCAAATACATTTATAAAACTCATTATTTATAAATCTGAAACAATTAATATTTTATTAATTAATAATAATAATAATAATATAATAATAATATATTTGTTTGAAAAAAAAATTTCATACAAAATTGGTTGGTACAGTTATTTCATTTTATAATAAATATGTGTAATATATGTGATTAATAATTATTTAAGATATTTTCACAAATTCAGAATAAATCCTTTAATTCTTAAAGCGGTTTTAACAAAGTTATAAATATCAAGTACTTTTACGTTGGATAGATCGGCAAATAAGCTAGTATTGAAGTTTGCTGGGTTGATGTCGACCAAGTATTTTGAGATATACGTGCCTCGTATGGAACTGTATGCAGGGCATCTGAAAAGGAAGTGAAAGACAGTGTTATCTTCTTGAAGGTTGCAGATGTTGCAAATCTCATCTTCTTGAAATTTATGGTGATGTCCATCTTGGTAACAAAAGAATATTTTGCTACTGGATACTCGCAGTTGGCTAACAAATTTAAGGGCAACAAAAAGAGTGTCAAGAGAAAGGTAGTTGTGGGTTATATTATATGTTTGGTAAAATGGATTATATGAGGAATTGATTATTCTTATTGTGTCTCTTTCATATAAGGTGTCATTATATGCTGCTATTATATTATTAATTTCCGCTTTTGTTATAATACAGCTCTGTGATTCCCATACCCATTCAAAATTGGATATGTACATAATGTGTTGCAGTTGTCTAACCCAGTTATATTTTATTTGCTTCTCATCTGCAATAACGTCAGGTGATTTTGTGTTTATTGTAACACATTTTAATATATCTTCCTTCAGTCATAAGCAATATCTGTAACCAAAAACGTAGCATTTTTTTTGGCAATAATCAACTCTAAATTCTGTAGTCCGGTTTCTCTTCTGACTATATAACCAGGAGTACTTTTCTGCCATGAAAATAATGTCTTGAAGTATAATGTAGACCCTTTCTCTATGTTTTCAAATTGAGATGAACCCCATATTTCTGCTGCATATAGTAGTGTTGGAATAAGAATCGATGAATATAATTTCATATTAGTACTCCAGGAGTACATTTTTGCACGTTGCATTGTATTTTTTATAGTACCTGTAATTCTTCTCGCTTTGCTTATGTTGTTTTTGGTGTTTTCGTTATATTTTCCCGACGACGTCAGTGTCATTCCTAAGTAAGTATACTTGTTTGAGTACTGGATTTCTTCATTTTGACATACATGTTTTATTCTACGCTTAGGAGGTCTTCCTTGGTGAAAGTGGACAATTTTTGTCTTTTCAGAATTGACTTTAAGCTGTTGTAAGTTACAATACTCCGTTAATGCATTTAATTTTCTTTGCACATCTGGTGGTGAATGTGCAAAAAGCACTATATCATCTGCGTATTGCAAGGACATAATGTCCGTTTTATTATTTATGAAGAAACCTTCCAAATTTTTATTTCTTAGGTAAGACTCTAAATCGGAAATGTATAACGCGAAAAGTAAAGGACTAGTGCATTCTCCCTGTAAGACTCCTTTAGTAATTTTGATTGTTTTCGATAGTTCGTTATTAACACTTATTTGTAAAGTGGCTTCATTATAAATGTTTTTTAACAGTCTGGTTATTTTAGCACTTATACCTAACTGATATATTTTATTCCACAAACTCGCATGTGGTATCGAATCAAAGGCTTTCTGAAAGTCTATGAAGATCGCGAATACCCCTTTTTTACCCGTTAAAAAGGATGATTGTATTATCGTGTTTATGACAAATAAATTATCTACACACGATCTTTTTTTTCCTGAAACCCGCTTGGGCTTCTGGCAGGATGTTTTTACTTTCTGTCCAATTTTGCATACGAGCATTTAGAATAAAGGTGAATATTTTCGTCAGAGAATTTATCAAAGCAATTCCTCTATAATTGTCTTTGTTTAGGCGATCACCTTTTTTATGCAAAAGTATTAATTTAATTCTTTTTAATTCCTTTGGTAGATCTTCTTGTTTTAGAAAATTGTTTAATAAGTGACGGAGATATATTTTCCATTCAGGTGGTAGATTTTGCAGTTGCTCGTATACTAATCCATCGGTTACCGGGCTTTTATTTGTTTTAAGCCGTTTAAGAGCATTATTGAGTTCACCAGATGAGATGTCATTGTCTAAGTACGGATTATATGTACCAAAAAAGGTTTCTTCGTTAATAATTATATTTCCATGCAAATTTTGTACGTACTTTTCCCATTGTTTAAGTTGTATGGGGTTTGAAGAAAAATTTGTAGGATGTAGTGATTTAATTGTTTGCCAAAATTGTTTTTGATCTTTGAGATTTTCTAGTTTATTTTTTAAGTTGCTTTTATATTTCTTCTTTTCTTCATTTATAGCACTTTTATAAAGTTTTTTCGTTTGCATGTACTGATATAGATTATCTTTTGTATATCCATGGGTTTTACAGTATCTTAGATGTTGCCTAGCAGTTTTTTTAAGTTCATGGCATCTTTTACTATACCATTCTTTATTTTTCTTCAACTGTGATTCGTTATAAATTTTTATTTTTTTTTGTTATTCCGATTTCCTTTGATACATTTACAATTTCTGTTTTGATAATCTGATATTTATGATCCATAGAGTTTTGCTCAAACAAGTTATGTACTTTAATTTGTAGTTTTGCTTTGTATTGATCTACTTTTGCATTATCCCATTTTGTCTTTATAATATCGGTACTAGAATTATGTTTTAATGAGTTATTTTGTGTTGAGATATTTTTTATTTTAATTGAGCAAATGAGGTGATCCGATATAAATATTTCTTGTATAATTGTAAAGTCTATTATTAGCTGAAACGCACTTATATCTACCCATACCAAATCGATTATACTTTTTCCAGTAGTTCCTAGGTATGTATAATTTGCCGGTGAATCACTGTATGTCCTCCCGTTCAGAACAATTAAATTTTCGCTTTCTAAAATTTCGTAAATCTCTACCTTTTTTATTTAGCGTGGAATCGAGAACCATTCGGTCGGCACTGAGATTACAATTTATACAGACTTCATTTTCAATATTATTTAAATCTCCAATTCGTGCATTAAAGTCACCACATAGTATTACAGCATGGTGTGGATATTGTTTTATTATATTATGCAGGCTTTCTTGGAATAATTGAAGCAGTACACTGTACTCATAGGAATGAGAAAAATAAATCACACCGAGAATAAAGTTTTGACTAGTGCTGCTAAAGTTAAGAAACATCCAGTGAGTTTCTTTTTCTATAATAGACATGTTTGAAAATGGAAATTTTGAGAAAATAAGAATTCCTCCAATGGCTCTACCACTACTAGCCTGTTTTGATGCTTTTTGTTCATATTTCTGAAAGTCTTTTAAAAAATTTGGATTTTCTTTTAATTCAAAATTTGCCCATGTTTCAACAATACATATAATTTCATGATTTCTGATGATTTCTTCTTCACTAGAAGTTAATCTAAACAAATTTTTTAGTCCTTGAACATTCCAAAATAGTATAGTATCAAAATTTTTAGATGAAGTAATTAGCTGATTATTTATATATAGTTTTTTGAAGTTGATTGTGATCTGAGTTTGATTTGGAAGTGTTTATCTAAGGGCCCTGGTCCAGGTTTGGTTTGATTTATTTTGTTTGATTTTTTACCGCGACCTTTAGGAGTATTCTCTTCTATAGATTTTGATATTGTATCCTGTTCATAAATTTCCGATTCGATATTCGGGACGTTTTCATTGTCAGTAACGACTATTTGTTCTAAGTTAGAGATTGAGTTGATCGTTTGAGAAAGACTCCGTGTTCGTGGGAGTAATAATTTTGTAGTTGCATTATTCTCGTCCCATTCTTTGATATCATTTACTGAGTATTTTGTGCCGTTAACAAATAAGAAATTTTGATTTAAGTGCGCCTTATAACCATCTTTTTTTGCTTTTAACAGATGTGGTTTTAATATTTTTCTTTCTTGGAGTATGCGTGGAGAATAATCTTCTTCAATAAATATCTTAAATTTTTTCAGTTTGTTCAAATTTTGTAATAGGATAATTTTTATTTTTTTTGTGTTAAATTCGACATATATCGGTCTAGTTTTATTATTATCAAATTTACCAATTCTTTTTACCTCTGCTATGTAATAGGAGGGTACTTGTTGTAAATTTATAGTTTCATTTAGTATTTCAATTATTTTTTGCTCTAAATTTTCTTGTTTTTCTTCTTTTATACCAAAAAATATCAAATTTTTCTCTCTGATTTTCTTCTCTAGGTATTTTCTTCGAGGTCTTGGAATTTCTTTTGATTTTCTTCATTAGTATTATTTACTCTGGTATTTCGTTTGATGCGTTGCTGCGAATAGACGTGTTTTGCCTGCCGCTCCGCAAATTCGTTTCTATCATAAACGGTGCATGTGTATCTGTGTCTCTGATTTAAAAATTATAAATTTTTTGCGATTAAATATGGCTAATACACGTTTGGGTGCCATCGTTAAAGAAGCGATTGACGGTTTGCTTAGTAACAGTGATTTTGTCGCTAAACTTGTGGACAAAGTCGTTGACAAACTTAACGCCAAGTTGGAAGAGCAGAAGCTGCTCTATGAATCTACAATTAAGGATCTATCGATTCAGAATAAATTCCTTGAAGAACGTGTCGATCAACTGGAGCAGTATTCTCGGCGCAACTGTGTTCGTTTCTTCGGAATACCTGAGGATGGCATCAATGAACATTCCCAAGTCACTGAAGCTAAGGTATGTGCAATCATAAAAGAGAACCTGAACCTCAGTGACGTGCCTGATATAGATCGTTGTCATCGAGTTGGTGTTAAGAAATTGAATAAACCGAGACCTGTGATTGTTAAATTCAGTTCCTACAAAAGCCGTGATAAAGTCATTCGTGCCAGAAAACAATTAATAGGAACTAAAATATCGATAAAGGAAGATCTTACGAAAATTAGATTAGAGTTATTTAATCAAGCCTCAAAAGTACTTGGCTTTAGAAATGTTTGGTCACGTGATGGCAATATTTTTGTAAAATTTAATAATCTAATTCGTAAAATTTATTCTTTAGATGACTTGTCACAATTTGAACATTAATCTTGAAAATTTTAAAATTTGTAATTTAGATTTATATTTTTGTACTTTTCTTTATATTTGGTTTTGGAGTTGCAGTGCGTAAATGCATCAATATTTTTTGTATTTCTCATAGATTTAGATATTTTGTTTGATTGTTAAACTCATTTTTATATATATTTTTTGTATTTATCTGTTTTATGTTTCTTGTAATTCTCACTTTTTGCGTGCAGGCCACCGCTATCAGCTGTGTCTGATTCGTACGCTCACTTGTCGCTTATTAATTAGCATTATTCTAACAGTTTAAAACCTAAATAATTTGTTTCATTTCTTATACTCACTATATATCTTATACGCATCATCTTTGCAAATTATGTTATTATATTATCAAAATGTCCGAGGTATGAATACCAAGTTGGATGACTTCTCTAATAATTTGTGTTGCTCTACCTTTGATGTCGTTACATTGACGGAGACGTGGCTTAATAGCTCGGTTTTTGATGCTGAATTGTTTGGTTCTAATTACAATGTATATAGAGCTGACCGTGATTTCTTGAGAGCTGGCAAGGATCGAGGTGGAGGTGTGTTGTGTGCAGTGCGTAGCAAATTTTCATCTACTCTGGTTAAACTAAATCTCAGTCCCGCCTCAATTGCTGATATTATCTGTGTTCAAATTAAATTAACTGCTGGCAAATCAATTTATATAGTAGTCGTATACTCTCCTCCTCCTATTTCCATGGAACAACATAATTTTATATATGATTGCATTGAATCTATTCCAAATATTTTGTACCAAGATTTTATAATTCTGGGTGATCTAAATATATCTAAGTTGTCTGATTTTTATATTAACTCTTATACCAATAATATTATTACCTCTTTTATTAATTTCCATAGCTTCTTGAATGCCGCTCAATATAATTTTATTTACAACAATGACAACAGGTTGTTAGATGTTGTCTTGTCGAATCTTAATTGCTGTGTTTCTCGTAATCCGTGTCCATTATTAAATGAAGATAATCACCACCCTGCTATTGATATCACTGTGGAAAGTTTACCTCTCTGCCCCAATTCATCCTTTGATAGTTCTACACCTAGCTATAACTTCCGTTTAGCTGACTATCCACTTCTATATAATCTCTTGAATGCGACCGAGTGGAGTGTTTTATCTCAATATGATGATGTAGATGGTGCATTTTCGAGATTCTATACTATATTATATGACATCTTTGACCAATGTATTCCCAAAACTATCAGAAGAATATCTAAATACCCTCCATGGTTCTCAAAGTCTATTATTTCAACTATTAAACTAAAGCATAAATATTATAAAATTTATAAACAAACTAATAACATCTTATATTACAAACATTTTAAAGCACTTCGTTCGAAGATAAAACAAGATTTGAAAATTGCACACAAAAAATATTTGAATTCTGTTGAAAATAACATCTCTATTGAACCATCTAATTTTTGGTCTTACATAAGTAAGAAATCGAACAATTCTCGTATACCTGGTCAAATGCATTTCGACGACAAGTCTTTCAACACTACTCCGTCTGTTGTTCAAGCTTTTGCAACTTATTTCTCCTCTGTATATGAACAGGACAATTCTACTTCTCCCACTCCTATTCCTATGAATGACAATTCTTCTGATTTACTATCTATTAACTTTATCTCTCAAACTGATATTCTCATTTCTATAAAACAATTAAAATCCTCTCGCAACCCTGGTCCTGATAACCTACCTAGCTTTATTCTAAAAGGGTGTTGCGACATATTTGTGAAACCTCTATTTACCTTATTTAACTTATCCTTATCTGCTAACACTTTTCCGTCCAAACTTAAAACTACTTTTATTACTCCAGTTTTCAAGTCAGGAGATCGAACATACATAGGTAACTACCGTCCTATAGCAATTCTTTCCAATATTTCCAAGGTTTTTGAGAGGATTCTTTTCAATCATATATATCAGGATGTAAAATATAAAATTTCTGAAGATCAGCATGGTTTCATGAGGGGAAGGTCTACTTCTACCAATCTGGCCAATTTTACGGAATTCTCAATTAACAGTCTGCGCAAAAATTCCCAAATTGATGTTATTTATACTGATTTTGCCAAGGCGTTTGATAAAGTGAATCATCAAGTTTTAGTTCAAAAACTTATTTGTAACTTTAAATTTTCTCATAAATTATCATCACTCATATGCTCTTATTTATCTAACAGAAATTTGCTTGTGCGCTACAATAATCACTCTTCCCTTCCTTTTATTGCCACCTCTGGTATCCCGCAAGGATCTAATCTCGGCCCTCTTTTATTCAATTTGTTTATAAATGATATTACAAACGTCATTCAAAACTCAAAATGTCTCCTATATGCTGATGACATCAAAATATATAAAGTTGTAAATACGCTTGAAGATTGCCTTTTGCTTCAACAAGATATTGATTCCATTCTTTCTTGGTCTTCTGAGGTCAAATTATTTTTCAATACTAGTAAGTGTAAAGTTATGTCTTACTCTATGAAAAAATCTATTATTGTTTGTAATTATCACATGGCAAATGCGACACTATCTCGAGTATCACAAATGAGGGATTTGGGGGTATTGTTTGATCCAAAATTTCAATTTATTTGTCATGTTACAGAAATTGTCAAATCTTTGTATCGGAATTTAGGTTTTATAATTCGTAATTCTCGTAACTTTAATAAACTCAGTACCCTCAAATCGCTTTATTATTGTTTTGTACGTGCTAAACTAGAGTATTGTTTTTTGGTATGGAATCCACTATATAGGAACTCAATTAGACCAATTGAATCTATCCAAAGAAAATTTGTACGACATTGTTGGTATAAGTTCTGTAAAACTACATTGCCCGTTACTCTTTTTCATTATGATGATTCTCTATTTGAGTTCCAAATGATATCACTTGAAAATCGTCGTAGCTTGCAGGCTTGCAATTTTCTATATAAACTTATTAATAATGCTATCGACGATTCTTATCTGCTATCATTATTATGTTTAAATGTACCACGACACTGTAACACGCGGATAAAAGTTGCATTTGCTATTAAAACTGTAAAAACGAACTATGAGGCAAGGAGTCCTATAAGATATATGTGTAATATTTTTAATAAATTTGATAACCCAGGAAGTAATATTGATATATTTAATGATACTCTACAGCAGTTTAAAAACAAATTATTTGGGTCTTTACTATTAGGTATAGAATAAGTGTAATTGTAGTAGATTATTTATGTCTTTCATTAATTTTTGTATGTATCTCTGTCTAATTGTGGTAACGTGTTTAAATACTTTTGTATTATTTACTCATATGCCCTCTGTAATTGGGACTCTGTCCTGTTGAGAGTTTAATAATAAATAAATAAATAAATAAATTAATTGAATTTTGCAATTTATCTAGTTTATTTGTAATAGGTAATAATAAAGTTTTAATTTCATCTACTGTTGCCATTTTCGTTTTTATTTTTGCTATGACTGGGAACACTGTTTTAATATTTAACGCGTTCTCTCGCGCGTTAATTAAGTTTGCTTAAGGTAACCTTGAGTTGTTTGATTATTTATAATACACAGTTTTTTAACGTTAAACTTCCACTAAAAATCTTTAATTTTTTATATCAATGTAAAGCGCACTTTTTGCACTTCACAACAATGACAATTTATTAATTGAACTATTAATTTTTAATAAGGAAAACGAAGTTAATTTTGACACTACTCAGAATAACACTTTCTTGTGACGCCACTACTACCAACCTTTTTCTATTTTATTAATTATATTATACAATTACAATCAAACACATGTACTTACATTTCACACTACTACGATGACTAATTCACTACCACCAATTATAGTTGATGTTGATAGTTGTCTTTTGACTTGATTTGACACAATTTAAAGATATATAATAATGCTTTTTGCTAACGAACGACAACGAGACTGCTACGAATTGGCGATCGGCAAACTAATACATTACAAATACACAACGCTCCACTGTTCCATTATTTGGGATTCCCCGCAACAAGCTTGCCAACTCTTTAATAACATAATTTTAAAAAGAAGTTAAACGTTAAAATAATAAATAATAACACACCGTTAAATTGTATTTTATACTTCAATTGAAAAAATACCGAAAAACCGGTATTTTTATGCTAAATACCGGTTTGAATATCGGACAAATTTTGCCCGGGATTCCGAATATCGGGATCCCGGTATTGTATTCCCTAATGATAGTGTTAGTAATTAATTTTTTTTTAATATACTCAAAGATACAACTTAGTACTACAAATATTTAAAAATTGAGACAGTCAGAAGACAATACACATAATTAATTATTGTATTTATTGAAAACTGGATGATTTTTAGTTGGGATCTATGGTAACGTAACAATTTGTTAAGCTAAACCCTTGTTTAAAAAATGTGTTGAACCTATACAAAGCTGGAAAAGTTATCTTACAAAAATATCTAAGTTATTTTTGCAAGTTACTAGTTAAAGTAACTAACATATTCCACATGGAAAAAAGAAACTTAGTTCTAGAACTAAATTACTTTTGAAAAGTAACTCATAAAAGTTACTTGTGTTTGTATTATGAATCGGAAATATGTGAAACAACCTGCATATACAAGGTTTGTTAAAAAAAGGTGACTTTTCAAATTTCGCGGGCTGTGTATATATTAGATTCTCGATTTTGTTTGTTTGTTACGTTGGTGCACATATTCCCAAAATATGTTGACATGATCAGCCATTTTGCATTTGTAGTTTGTTTTTGACAGATATAAAGTTTAGACGTATTTTGGTGTGCTTGACGATTTTTTGTAATCGAAAAAAATGGATCAAGGATCTATATTAAATTTTGTGTGAAAAATAAAATGAAATGCTCCAACCCACTTGACATGTTGACTGTGGCATTTGGCGAGTATACTTTGAGCAAGAAAAACTGTTTATAAGTGGTACAAGCTCTGTTAATGGCGATGCCCGCCTTGGACGCCCCAGTCAGTCAACAACCAATGAAAACGTTGAAGCGGTGAAGAAAATTGTTATAGAGAATCGTCGAATCACTATTAGAGAAGTTGCTGAGGATGTCGGCATATCGGTTGGCTTTTCCATGCAATTTTTTCGGATGTTTTGGGCATGAAACGTGTGGCAGCGAAGTTTGTTCCGAAATTGCTAAATTTTTCACCAAAATAACAGTTGCAGGAGCATCGCTCAGGAGCTGTTGAATGACGTTAACGACGATCCAGATTTGCTCAAAAGGGTCATAACTGGTGCCGAAACATGGGTATATGGTTATGACGTCGAAACCAAAGCTCAATCATCCCAATGGAAGCAGCCAGAAGAGCCAAGACCGAAAAAAGCACACCAAATTCAGTCAAATGTGAAGGTTTTGCTCACTTTTTTCTTCGATTAGAATGGCGTAGTGCATCATTAGTTCTTGCCAAAAGATCATACAGTCAATAAGGAATTTAACCTTCAAGTTTTTTGGCCAAAAACAACACCGTAATCACACATCAGCCACCCTATTCACCGGACTTGGCCCGCTGCGATTTTTTCCTGTTCCCAAAAGTGAAAAAATCCATAAAAGGACGGGGTCTTGCCACTATTGAGGAGATACAGACCGCATCGCTGGAAGAGCTTAAGACCATACTAAAAAGCACATATAAGAAGTGCTTTGAGGATTGGAAAAAGCGCTGATACAAGTGTGTTTTATCTGTGGGGGATTACATTGAAGAGGACAAAATAGATATTGAGGAATAAATAAATATTTTCCGGGAAAATTAAAAAGTCACCTTTTTATAGGTATATATATATATATATATACGAGGGTCGTTCAATAAGTCCTTAGAAAATCCAAGAAATGGTGCTCTTAGTATCTAAAATTAATTTTTTCCAGTAAGCAGCACTCCTAACTAGTCAACTGTTAGAGTTTTAGCTTTAGCCGTCACGTAGTTTCATTGTTGTTGTCAATTGTAGTAAAAAACTTTTGATAGTTTATAATAATGGATAAAAGTGAGTTTCGAGCGGTGATTAAACATTTGTATTTAAAAGGCTTAACGCCGAAAGAAATTAAAGCTGAGTTGGATGAAGTTCATGGCACATCTGCTCCTGTGTTTGCAACTGTTTACAATTATATATTATATATATATATATATAATTAAATTGATTGATTTACAATTATTTTATTTTTTTTAATTTATTGAATGCTTTTATAACAAACAAAGAAATATTATAGTTCAAAAGTCTAAGTTAAGATACAGATTTTTATTTCATAGTTTACATTCGTATATGCTTATCACACAGAGTTGAGAGTCTGACTGGCTTTCGTCTTAAAGATTCTACAAATGATGTTATATGATTCTGGAATCATATTCTTTGGAGAGTCAGCAGTTTCTGTGGGAACATCGTTTCCTAACTTCTCCTTTGCTAGAATTGAGCTTCATTGGGGAGCTGCTGGACCTTCCTAGAGGTTGAAATTCTTGGTTGGAGTTCAATGCCTTCTCTGGACGTGGAATTAGGCTGCAAATGTCTGTGGTGTTTCTTTAAAGAGAGTACTAACAGGATGATAGCACCTATAATCAGAATTATGTAAAATATTATGGTTGGATAATTCATAATACGGTTGATATCGTATTGATCGAAGTGGTAGTCATCAATAGATTCTTTAATCTTATTCATTGGTTTTAATTCGTTGATGGTGTTGAGTTCAATTGACATATTTGGAATTTGTAACTTATTAAAGTCGAATTTGTAGTTTTCGATTACTACTGGTTTGCCCAAGCTTCCGTGTTTGTATAATAAATTTTTATTCTTGTATTCCAGTTGACAGTCATCTTCTTTCACCAGGAATATTCCTTGGGGCGTTTTTATAGTGTCGCCTTGTTCGCATTTGACTTTAATATTTTCTGGATCAGGATATATTATGAGACGTTGATTTATATTTTTTAAATATTCAATATGATTTTGTTTAATATTTAATTTCAGGAATTGACAATTTTTAATGTTGTTTCGTGAAATGAAATTCTTCCCGCAAGAGTTTTCACTTTGTACGTTAATCTAGTTACGACACTGATATATGTTCTCCTTGTTGTAGATACATATGTCATGTAGAGATTTAATCATTTGATCTTAAGAAGTATTCTTGAATAGGAACTACAGTCACATATTCAGTATTGCGTGTGGTAAGGATTGGAATAAGATGAATTAACTCAAATTGTGTTTCGTAATTTATCGGAATTTCAATAAAATACGTAATTTTGTTAGATGATAATTTACGGTTTACGAAAAGTATTGTTTCTAATTCCAAATTTTTTCTTAATTTATATTAATTGGTAACTGATTGTTATAAAATTTTGAAATTTTATTTAATTCTGTGAAAACATCGTATGATTTTATAATGCTTGGGTGCAATGTGTGTAACTTACAGAATGTTAAGGAGTTTTCGATATCTTGGAAAATATTGAAAGTTAGGGTTAATTGATTAAAGATATCTTTTCTAAAGAGTTTGTCATAATCTTTAGTTCCACCAACAACAATGTGGAGTAGTTGTTCGATTTTTGATTTTAATCGTTTTTCGTTTTCTCTTATTGTGTCAACAGTCCCATTAAAATACTTTATCATTTTTTGATTAACGGAATATTGTTGTTTGAGTTGATGACTTAAATTGGTTTGATTTTATTTTAAATAATTTTAAATTTGTGTATATCGTTTATCGTCGTCTGCATCTATATTTCCTGTCTAGCAGGGCTGAGTGCTGATGTTACGCGTAAAAGACACAATTGCAATGAAACGATGAAATACTTTTATTCAACGCGCGATTTAATACAAGATTACATAAAACGAAATAGATGCGAACTTCTTGTAAAAATATGTATTTATTAAAACATAAAATAAAATGTAAATTATAAAGATACAAAAGTTAATAATTTAATAATGAATTTAAACAAATTAATCGACAATGGAAACAACAACGTATGAATTTTTATTTGATAGTTTAAATTTGTATGTGCTTATCACACATAGTTGAGAATCTGACTGGCTTCCGTCTTACAAGATTCTACATATGATGTTATATGATCCTAAAATCATATTCTTGGAGAGTCAGCAGTTTTTGTAGGAACATCGTTTCCTAACTTTTATATATATATATATATATATATATATATATATATATATATATATAGAGAGAGAGAGAGAGAGAGAGAGATAGAGTGTTCCATTTAAGTGTGCCAACATTGCTATCTCGAGAACCATTTTACATATGCAATGAATAAAAAAAATTTTTTTTTGATCAGTGGTTCTCAATATACACAATTTTCTTATTTTAAATGGGAACATGTTGTTTAAGTTATTCGATAGGGTATTTTTTTCTGATTTCAACGATATGAACATATCATATCTTAATGTAACAAACTAACTGAGAAAAATGCATATTAAATTAATATGTATTTTATTTATATCTGGCTGAAACAAGAGTGCTTTTGATAAAATAAACAAATCAAACAATGGTGTAATTACAATAATATTAAAATTAATAACATTTAACAACAAACAATGAAACAATGTTACACAGAACAATATATTCAATTATTCATAAATCTATTCTCAAGATTACACAGGACATATCTAAGAAAATTTTAAAACAACAATTTAGGAGAAACGTGTTCTTAATAAAGAAATGAATTTCGAACTGGCCCCCAAAGACACTACAATAATGTACAGTATTGCGACAATTGAAATTGTAGCATGAAGAAGAGAAGACGGAGACAAGCCCCTATGAAATGTGAAAATAACTTTGGACAAATTGAAGAAATCAGTATCTAAGGAAGAGACCAGGTCAATAAAAACAAGATAAGATAAAACAATCCGAATCCTATCAGCAGATAAAGAAAATGCAACAGTTATCCTAGACAACGACGATTATTCACAGAAAATCTATATGGCATTACAAAAGAGATCAAATTGCAAGCTGAAGAAGGATTTAACAAGCAGGATAGAGAGAAAGATCTATCAACTACTGAAGAGGCACGAGGAACATCTAAAGGTCGTTATAAGATCAAGACTTACTCCACATAACAGTAAATCACCGCATCTCTATGGATTATCGAAAATTCATAAAAAGACTGTCCACTAGACCAATCATCAGCTCTAAAGGATCACCATCTTATAACCTAGCAAAATTCCTGCTACCTATTAAATCACCGTTAGCAGGAAAAAACATTACTTTTGTCAAGGATTCGAATCATTTCATCACTATCATGAGGCAGACCAAACTGGAAGATGAGGACACACTAATATGCTTTTACGTGAAAAACTTGTTTACCAACGTACCTATTACGGAATCTATTGAAATTGTGGAGAATAGATTAAAGGAAGACTAGGAAATTGACAATAGGACCAACCTACCAGTACATGTGATCATAGAATTATTTGAAAGCTGCCTTAAAACAACGTATTTCCAGGGATCAATGATTTCTACAAACAAGGTGCAGACTATCAAGCTAACGCGCCGCTTATTTTGGTATAGAGTGATTACGTCATTCATACGGTAGGTTATGGGTTCGATCCCAGACTATAGAAATTAATTGTTTTTTTTTTAGATTTACTACAATTACATGATTTACTTGACTTTCTTCACAAACTAATATAATAATGACTTATAACAGTGACTTACAACAATTAGTTTGATCTACTTAATTCATTAACTCAATCTACCTTGACTTTTTTACAAACTAATATAATAATGACTTATAACAGTCACATACAACAATGACTTTGACCTATTTAATTCACTGAATTCACTGAATTTATTTTCTCACATGCCTTTGACTTTTTACCAAACACTAATACAATAATGACATAACTTCAATGACTTACTTAATTTATTATCTCATTAACTAGAGTACAGTTTTAACTTACTTCACTATCCCTAATAATTTCTAACATCTACATGCAATTCTTGGAAGAAATGACTATGGAATCAGTGCATGTAAAGCCGAAGTTATGGTTAATGTATGTAGATGATACGTTCATTATTTGGAACCGAAGTGAACAACACCTCCAAGAAATCTTCGAGCATATAAACTCCCTCAAAATAAACATCAATTTTACTAATGAACAGGAAACCTCAAGGTGCTTTTCAATTCTTCATGTGTTAATTGAAAGGACTGGAAACAAGATCACAGAATCAGTATATCGGAATCTGACACACACAGGTCGGTACTTAAATTTTCAGTCCAATCACTCTGAAATGACGAAGATTGGAGTTGTCAGGAACCTATTTGACATACTGAAGAGCTACTGTAGCACGGAAGAAAAATACAAATTCGAGGTAGAAGAAATATTCAACACGCTCAAGAAGGAAGGTTACCTGGAAAACAACACAGCGTCGGAAGAAGAACAAAGAAGAATCTAACACAGAATTGTATATCACGTATATCAAAGGAATCTCGGAGAAAATAAAATGAATGAACAACAAATTTAACATAACAACAAGATTCCAGATAACAATTACACTCAGGAACATGTTATCTACAAATGCACCATCAGGAACAGCTGGAACCGAGACGAGGATTTACCAAGTCAATTTCAAATTTGGAAAGGCAACGTGGGAATAATAAATGGGCCTCGGGAAACTAGATTAAAAGAACATAAACAATTTACGCAATGAGGTGAAACAATGAAATCGGGGATTGCTGATCATGCATGGGAACACATCGCATTCTGTGGGACCAAGCAAAAATATTAACAAAAGAACAACATAACTTCAAAAAGAAATTTAAGGAAGCCGCTTTCAATATAAAGAATAAAGAACTAGTATTTAGCCAGGCCAGCGTCAAAATAAAGCCCATTTGGAAGAAGTTCATCGATCAGGAACCAACACGGAAGATCACGATCGAGGAGACCTATTCTAATTCTTGGCGACTGCTGGGCGACTAGTTTCAGTCGCTAAGTCAATGACGTCACAGTACAGTCAATATCATGGGGATTTTAATTTTTTACGGAGTATTTTGTGTTGGTACTTATAATTTCTAACAGCCATTTGTTGATATTTGTTTTTCTTTGTTAAACTCAAATAGGTAATTGTATGTTGCTGCTTAAACTTGACATATCGCAAATTAATGTAATTTTTAGTAAGTTTCAAGCAATTAGAATTATTTAAAAAAAAAATATAAATTTTAACAAAATCTTAAACAAACATTGTTACATTAAAAATTATTATTAATGTGTAGACGACAATGTTGTTATCCTAATTGTAGATAATGGGCATCTGCAGTTTGGTTTTGTGCAATAATTATTATTATAAATTTAATAATATAAATAATAAATTTTTTATAATAATATACAGGGTACGAAACATATAAAATTATTCAACTTCAAAACTTATCAACCATAAAATGCTAAGCGACTTACGCCATGACACTTCGCAACAGCCTTGTACTAGTCGCCAGCATACGCGACTCCCTAAGCGACCAGTCGCCAACCATGACGTCAGGGCTGTACTTTTTAACTATACCAACAGATGGCGCCAGTATCAAAGTCGCCAAATATGACGTCAAACGGACGCTAAATCCAGTCGCCAATGAATTAAAATAGGTCTCCTGAAACCACCACCGATAGCCGAATCGCATCGAACACGTACTCTCGTCACACTTGACACACTTGACTCACCTAATACGCAATAATGCCCCGTCACCCCTGAACACTCATATTTCACTAAATATAAGACAAGTAGATTAAGGAATTAATTAGTATTATCACTTAACCTGATGACGGTATCAGATTACAGCCACCGAAACGTTGTGTTATATAAGTGTTTATTGTAAAATAAGTGTTTATTATATATAAAAGATAATGAAAGCCCACCATCGATAAATATCATATAAAAGTGAATCATCATAAAAAATCTCTTGTATTCATATTTGACAAATAAATCAATAATTTTATATAAATCGGAGCAAAACATCTTGTGTGTCACACGTCCAGAAATATATGAGCCTTGCCTTCGGATCGACATATCAAAATATGCTCGCACTCGTAAAAGTACAGTTCCTGGCTTAGTGATACAAATAACTATTGTGTCCCTAGGCCAGAAACTGGATTTTTATGAATGTGAGCACATTTTGGCATGCTGAACCGATTTTTCTAGCCAATTTAAATGAAATTATTGATTTAAAATTGGCGAAAATCTCTGACCTGCAAGCACTCAACAGGTTTGTTAAGAGCACGGTGTAACATGATAAAGATAGCTGAAACACTAAAATACACTGTTCTTAAAAGAAGCAAAAACCAAACTCATGCTATCAGTCATAACGGTTTTGAGATAAAGTACAAATAAGCGATAATATTGTAAGCACTACTCAGTGCAGCATTACCAACTTCTTGTTGAAGAGATATAGAGACTGTTATAAAGAATTACAATAGTGCCATTCTTTTCGAGTGATTTTAATTTAAGAAAATAAATTATATTTATAATATCATTTGAAAATAATGTCATGAATTTACTTTGTGATACATAACGCATGCATACGCAGATAATTTTATTTTCAGTATTTTGTCAAGAAAACAATAAGGTATTTCGTTTGTTATTAAAAAATGACGTAATTGCAAAGTCAATTGACACGAAATATAAATAAATGAGAGTAAATATCCATATTATTATTTTGCCAAGAAAACAATTACGAATTTCGTTTTAATGGTTTAAAAAATGAAGTACCTAGTTGCAAAGTTTGTTGACGCGTAATATAAATAAGTGAGAATAAATGTTCACATTGTTATGTTTATATTGCTACTAATAAAATATTGAATGAAAATATGAATTTATGAATAATTATTATCAGCATTTAATTTTAGTGTAATGAATGTGTTTACTCAATTATTTAAATTTTTATTAAATTGAATTCATTGCACAAAACAAGAGCTAATTGAAATTCGTTAATGAATTTTGGATACACAAATTATGTAGTAACAAATTAAATTTGCTACATGTATTATATGATGATAGAAGATAGATTAAGACGAAGCTATTTTATCCCTCTTCTGAGTTATTAACGGCGGGTAGGGTGTACAGTTAAATGATATATTTAAATGAGGGTGAAACAATAATTATACAAACTGTATATATATAGTCAGGGCGTGTGATGATATGGCGTGAACCAGATGTAGGTGAACACGCCGCGTCAAGTGAGTCAGGTGACTCAGGTAAATTAATCAGTCGTCTCCTGTAAATAAAGGTGAGTTTGAGACATAAAGCTCAGTGAGAGTGTCATCGCAGAGTCACGCACATCAATCCCCACCATTGGGGCGCTGCAGGTTAATTAGATTGGAATTATCAATGATATACCTCCTCCAGAGGCAGGATAGGAACTCGGGCTAACAGATAGGCCGTTGGGTTCACCGACACAGCTCACTACCAACTGTAGTGAACACCGATGGGTTGGCTACACCTATCACCGTCTAACCGACAGGATATTGTAGCGCCGTTGCCACCAGCCTTCCCCACATATGGGAAGCCAGCGGATCAACTCATATAGAGTTCGGCAACACCTATCGCTACCAGAAGGCAGGATATTGTCACACCGTTGCCACCAGCCTTCCCCAAGTACAAGAAGCCAGCGGGTTAATTCACGTAGGGCATCACCTATGATAGTACCAGTATCATAATGACGCACCGTTGCCCCCCGAAAGGGTTGGTTCCGTGTCGCTCACTAAGAACACCGTTGACTCACAGACGCAAGACAGCGAATTGAGGTGACATGAGCCCCTCCAGGGCTCTATGTCCGGTGGCACTGAGTTCTCTAGGTAGTGTTTTAAGTAGAGACCCAGTACATACACACATCATGCACACAGCGTGACGTCACCTCAAGTGACGCTCACATTACAATTCATGCATGATACGTAGAACCCAATGATTGACAAACTCACCGATAGATAGAAGCTCTCAAGTAATCCAAAGTACACTAATTGATTAATCAGACACTTAATCACAAGTTTATATCAAAGCTAACACAGCACTGCACAACTGAACTGTACAAAACAAGGCCAATACTTCGAATGATGCCAGGCTAGTTCTGGGTGCGTCTTTGCAGCCCTTAGGAATGTTTACATAAACACATGTGTGCAGTTATCGCTGGAGTTGCCTGTGAATGTCCCTAAGTCAAGTGGTTAATATGGCTTGGGTCAGATTTCAGACGCTACGGCCCACACAAACTTTCGTGAGAAAGTTTGGTATTTTTAACGAAACTAAATAATCAGAAAACTAAACTAGAAGAATATAATTAAATAAAAATCGTCTTGTAACACATGAAGTAAGAGAATAACTAAATTACAAATAATTATAATATTTGTATACTCTTTTGTTCGTAAATGTATCAACTGGTCAAAATATAATCGCTTAATTAGTATCAATGCATAAGTCATTATCAAATTGTACTCATTGCGGAAAAAATAATAATTGTACGTTCAGCGCTCATAATAATTAATATTTTATTTAATTCTTATAGTATTAGAACTTTTGTTTTCTGTGAATTTTTACGAAAACACACATTTTAAGTACTATGCGCATTGATGCAAGAATATGTTATTTCTTTAATGTATCGGATATCTGTGTTTTAGAAAATTTTCGCACATATTTATAGTACAATATACTAGAATACAAATATCCGACACATTAAATAACATATTCTACCAAATGCATCTACTCGTAGACTGAAAAGTAGATTCAGAAACTTGTGTTACTTTCCTACTTAAGAATTTTGCACTTACAAACTGAATTTACATATCAAATATTCTTGCCTTAAATATTTTAATGTCTTTAATTTCATTGAAATAACGTATTGCAAGTGTTCATGAATTCAAATCACGTTGACTTATAACAAATATTATAGCAAGGTCTGGGTGATTCGAATTCTACAAAAAGTTTTTAAATCACGACAGAAAATAATAATAATAATAAATTTATTTAAATACCCAAAAGCTAATAATTATACATGAATTATAAATATAAAGAGTAAATATAAAGATAAGTACCGTACATAGAAACATATGAAATGAATACTTTTAATTTATTTATGAATTCTTTATCTGACATAGAACTAGCGATATTTGGTGACAGCTTGTTATACATTTGTAACCCTTTATTAAAAACGACATACTCGATATACTTTTATTATCTCTACGGATATGTAGTTGATTAAGTTGTCTTGTGGTATAATTGTGCGTATCACAAACAAATTGTATATTATTTAACAAATAACAAGTCTATTAGTTAATATTTTGTAAATGAATATTAAAACATTGAATTCTACAAGTCTTTTTACCTCGAGCCATTGCAAGGTGTCCAGCATAAATTTTATATGAGTATATTTATTATATGTCACTACAACTCTCATAGCACGATTTTGTAGTTTTTGTATTACATCAATTTCTTTCTTGTTGCACATAATGTTGTTAAAGAATTCATAAAAGTGGCAATATAATTGTATATTAAATAACTATAGTACTTCAAACAAACAAACTTTTATTATTTTCGAGATAAATAACTTATTTTTTTCTTTATTATCAATAATGACACAAAGGTATTTTATTTCACATACAATTTATAATTAAGTGAAATCAAGTGTTATTTTATTAAGATGATCACCATCGTTCAATCATTATGAAGAAGAAAATAAAAACATAATTTTATTTTTAATGGAATTTCACTTTTACTTATTAATGTTCATCCACACGCTTAGAAGATCTAAATCTTCATTTTTAGAATTAATCCGTATGTTTTTATCATCGCCTTGCATGTATTAGAGGATATCGTCCACAAAGAGATGCATTTTACATTTTTTCAATATATTCTCTAGATCATTTGAATACAGAACAAATAATAACGGGCCCTACACTTTCTTGCACGCCCATATTAACAAAAATTGGATCAGAGGTTACGTTATTAATTTTTACACACTGTGAACTTTCAGTTAAATAACTTTTAAACCAATGTAAAGCTGTATTTTTTATTCCATAAGCCCTTAATTTTTAAATAAAATAACTCTATCTAACATTTCAAAAGCTATTTTGAGATTCAAAAATCTCGCACAGAGAGTATTATCATTATCAAGCATTAATTTCCAATTATTCAATAAATAATGTAGGGCTAACTAAGAATAAATTAAACCCCTAAGCCTTAATAAATATAAAGATAAATCTAAATACGTATTTCGAGAACGAAGTTCTCATCATCATTCAACCTTGACCACTAGCTTGGTTCACAAGTCGTGTAATCTTGATTTTTCCCTTGCGTCGTCTACTGATGATGAGAACTTAGTTCTCGAAATACGTATTTAGATTTATCTTTATATATATTAAGGCTTAGGGGTTTAATTTATTCTTAGTTATATCTTAGCCTAAGATTTTTACTTTTTACTTTAATTTAGAGCTGGTTCGCAAAAATGGTTTTTTCAAAAACCTGATTCTGTCTCTACAAGAATATTATTATTGTTTAGATATTAAACTAGTTGTTTACGAATAATCATTTCAAGGAATTTTTCACATCTCGGTAACATATTTATTGGCCTGAATTCTTCGATGTTATTTGTTCCTTTGACTTTAAGTCTTGTATTAATCACCAGATTGTTTTAATTTTTTAGGTACCACTCCTGATAATAATAATTTATTTATGTAATCTAAAAATGGGTAGCTTCCTAAATGAAAGTAACCTTTAAAATATTTTATATGTAATCCATCAGCACTGCATTTATTATGTTGTGAAAAAATCATATATTTTAATTCTTTTATTGAAATATTATGAAAGGTGTCAAAGCTTGAGTGTTCCACATACTGTAAAGAATAATATAAATAATATTCGTAGCTATCGGGAATAGAGTTCCTAATATTATACTATTTACAAAATATCTATTGCAAACATCAACAATATCAACAGCATGCAAGTAATTTACATATTCATAACAAACGTTCTTTCCTGAGTATTAGTAGATGTAATTTTTTTAGTGTTTTCCACATAAGTTTTAAGTTATTTTTGCATTTATCAATGTTGTTAATATGCGCTTTTTGGTATGGCCTTAAGCTTATCAAGCGATACGGTTTTTATCTCCTCAATCGTGGCAAAACACCGTCCTTTCATGGGTCTTTTCAGTTTTGAGAACAGGAAAAAGACGCAGCGGGCCAAGTCCGGTGAATACGGTGGCTGAGGCGCGATTACGGTATTATTTTTGGCCAAAAAATCACGAACCAGCAACGATGAGTGAGCAAGTGCATTATCGTGATGCAAAAGCCATGAATTGTTTTACCACAAATTCGGGCGTTTTCTTCGTATTGTTTCACACAAACGGTGCATAACTTGAAGATAATATTCCTTATTGACCGTACGACCTTCTGGCAAGAACTCATAATGTACCACGTCATTGTAATAGAAGAAAACAGTGCGCAAAACCTTCAAGATAAAGCACACTCAACTATTTTTCAAGATTATCAACAAAGTTAGTAATATTCCCAGTTGGAGGATGATAGATTACTCCAAATGTGATTACATAATTTTTTTGCTTTAGTGTTACCCAAAATTGTTCCAAATCAAAATTAATAGTTAATTATATTTGAAAAAATCAACTTGCCTCCGCCAGGATTTGAACCCGGACCTTCCACTTGGGCCGCAAACGTCCTACCAATTAGACCACAGAGGTGTGTCTAATTGCTGGCACTGACAAGCGATTTTTTTTTCTATGTGTCGATTGTTCGTAAATATCAAATGTGCGAATGGGTTTTTGCGACAATGCAAATGATATACAAACGGATAGACACGATTGAAGAACTTCAAATAATAATTAAAGTTTCAACGAATTTGTTATTTACAATGACAATTAAACAAAATTAATAGTATTTAAATCACTATCTTTCACAAAATAAGATTTAATCTAAAAGGCTAAACCTCCACCACGAGTATACCTATCGTTTCTAAAAAGTGAGTACCCTGGTATATGACATAAATTTCCATTATCAGTGTTATTGAGCCACGTTCTGTAATACGGAAAATATCAATTTTTTTATCAAAAAATACATCTTTAAAATCATCAAAATTTGCACATGAAGACCTTACATAAGACAACCTATTTTAAGCCGAAAGTACAATAAAAAAACAAATAAATAAGAAAAGTAATTAAGTAAACACCGTATATATATATGTATATATACTGTATATGTATATTTACTAATTGTTAGGTACGCACAAATCAGCTGATCACAAAATTTCGTTGCTCGTGCGAACGACAGCTGAGTCGTTAAATTATTAAGAAACAAGAGAGAACAATCGTAATTAAGTAGAATTTGTTTGGCTCTGCTGAAGGTCGATGATCGATGATCCTGTGTGAATTGCACTATTGGAGATTTTATAGGGATCATTAAGAACGATGGTCGATGGATCGGTATGTGTTGCATTAACAGGTATTTTATTGAGTTCATACAGCGAACTTATTTTATAAATTTTGGCAGGAGTTTTAACAGAGATAACTCTATCGAAAGTCCATGTGTTCTTAAAACCAAAACTGCGAGCTGCTTCATTTAACTCCAATAAACGATTTTTAGTTAAATCCCTTTCACCACGAAATTCGAATCCTTGAACTATCATTAGTTAACATAAATTTCTTATAGGCTAGAAGTAGGGAAACAGTGAGAGTTCTGGACCATATTTCAAAATGGCGGCCGGGTGATGGTGTGGTGACGGCTGGTGGCATGGTAGGGGGCGTGGCTAGGGTGACGGCTGGTGACGGCTGGTGGCTTGGCAGGGGGCGTGGCTAGGGTGACGGCTGGTGACGGCTGGTGGCTTGGCAGGGGGCGTGGCTAGGGTGACGGCTGGTGACGGCTGGTGGCAGGGGGGCGGCTGGCGACGGCTGGTGGCTAGGGGGGCGGCTGGTGACGGCTGGTGACGGCTGGTGGCAGGGGGGCGGCTGGCGACGGCTGGTGGCTAGGGGGGCGGCTGGTGACGGCTGGTGACGGTTGGTGGCTAGGGGGCGGCGAGGGTGACGGTTGGTGGCTAGGGGGCGGCGAGGGTGACGGTTGGCGACGGTTGGCGGCGTGGCGGTGGCGTGGCGGCGGCGGCGTGTTGGTATGAGTCATCACTGCGGGGTGGCTGACGTCATTGCACGTGCTAAGATCTGCGACTTAGCTTGGGGTGACAGACACCTGGTCCATGCAACCGTTGCGTGTATGAGTCATACTTGCAGTTGGCACGCGTCAGTGTTATTGACCTATATCGAAATGCAACCGTTGCGTGTATGAGTCACGCGTCAGTGACCTATATCAAGCACGTGCAGTGACGGACATGTCTCGACTTGTTTTATGTAGGTTGGGAAATAACCTGCTTGTAGGTTACGAAGACAGGTTGAAAACAAATACGTACAATATTTTCATCTTTTATTAAACATTAAATTATAATACATATCATACATATTATTTTTACAAACTACTTACAGCACTAGTTAGTGGATTATACTTAATTATTCTATCATGCAGTATTAAACAATAAGCAGATGTATCCTCAGGTACATTAGAATTCGTTTCAAATTCCAATCTTATATCGACACTACCAGATTTTAACAATTCTGACTGGTAGCTGCAATCTATAACAGCCAGTGGAGCTATAGTAGAAAACTCATGAGGTGTAAGTATGGGCTGGCACTGACGTTCATAATAAGTCAATTGAAACTGAGCATACATTTCATATAACATAGCCCACTGGTTGTTTTCAAAATTCAAATTTAAGTTGTCATAGGGATAAATTTCCGAGTTTAAATAAAGTTTAATATTTGTTAAATTACAGTGATCGAATTTACTCATATTTTTATCATGTTTATTTTTGCGATCTGTCTGCAATCCAACGATGACGAAACGTGGTGTCTCCAGCTGTGTTGCGGTCTTGATGGGCCAAGAGTGACGCTGTGTTTTCGGCAGTAACGCGAATTCATGGAGCTCCCAACTTCTAAATGCAATTTGCAGGTCAACGCCCTTCTCCAAAAATCGTAGCAGTGACAGCCGCTCAGCATCAACCACAGATATATGAGGCATCTTCCAATACACTTTACTTAATTCAATCTTCATATTTTCACTTGCTGAACTGTTTTCAACTGCATTTACATCTGAACTGCTGCGTATAAGAACTAATTCTTGACGTAAATTCAAAATTATCTTTCTAAAATCTTCACAAAAACCCAAAAGCATGTTTAACGGTATGATTACATTAAAATTACCCTTACTGTTAACAATTTGTTTGGTAATATCAGTTGTAGGTGACCAACCAGCGATTTGTAAATGTTTACTTTCATCTGTATTATAAGAGGCATAGCCTTTCATAGTTGAAGTTAAACCAGGATTTCTTACTCTATCTATAACTACACCACCAATTTCATAACGAATCTCATTAAATAGAAATGCGAATGCATTGTTAACTAATTTAGCTGTACTAGAAACTTTGTTATCATGTGTAAGAAGTTTACCTTCAATGTAAAGCATACTATTCCATGGAACTGTATAAACATCTTGTTGCTGGATAGGAATTCGAATTTCATCATTATTATTTAAAGTTGTAGAAGCATAAGGCTGATGAGTATGTTTTTCAGCGCGAATAATTGCATCATCAAATAGAGCTTTTTCACTCACATTTAGAATATCAGCATTCATGATGATGGTGAATACAAAGAATAAAATTTTTAGATTTTTTATATTTAATCCTTATCCAAACAACAATAGCAGTAAATCGCTTCCGGTGTTTATCCAGATTGAACTTTAAATCCTAGAGATTTCAGGAACTGATAATTTACAGGTGTTAACTCGCTAACAGCTTTCACACTAATGCGAGTACTAGACACCCGTACACCATTTATATTATTAAACTTAATCCCCATTTTGTCGCTTAAGATGTAGTCTTACTGTGACAACTTCACCTCTGAAATTGATCAAATTCCCATCTTGATCTACTATTTTAAGGGTTAAGGATGATATTGTACTAGTGTTGATTGGTAAATATATAACTTGACTGGGGGTTTCTATAATTTTAAATCCAGGTGGAACGCGCGGGAAAAATTCATGCAGTATATGAACAGTTTTATTGTTAGAATAAGAATTTGTAGTTATGCTACACTCAATGCATATTGCATTTACTTTAATAATAGATACTGGGTAATCAGATTCATGTAATTCATTTGCAGCTAATTTTCGATGTTGAAATCCTAATATACTACCAATTGAATCCTTTGGTTCAAAATTTATAACATGATTACTTTTTATCTCACACTTAAGCGTATTATTGTTTGCTTGAATATCTAGTTGCGAATTTATTTTTCGCTGCAAATATTTATTTATATCATCTACTTCGTAGGAACCTTCCGGAATTTCAATAATTTGGTTATCTGAATAAAATTTATTATTATTTTTATCAATATTTGGTATGGCATTATATACTTCAAAATTAATTAGACCAAGAACATATTCCGATTTTTCATCGAGCGTTATCGGCGGATAAAAATCTCTATTAATAATGGAGCTGTCACCAAACAATGTGAATGTGTATGACATGACGGCTAAACAAACACTAACGAATTTTCACGCTTGCAGAAATGATAAACACAAGTGCCCGCATTCAGCACTGTTATAAGATTGATATGCATCGTGGTTGTAGTGTATTCTAGAATTATTTCCAAAATATGTAATTAGTTCTTTTGGAGGTTGTAAGTCACCAAAACTGTCAAAATATATTACCAGATTATTACGTTTCTTGTATGCAACCCAATGAGTTCCAGGTCCATTGTTAGAATCCAGATTTACAATTCCACATTCATTGAGGTTAATTTTTTTAGGTAACTTATTTCTCATAAAAACCCCCCTAAAATATGGAATATGTAATAATTTTACGTACTTATTCAGGTCAATATTAGTTAGCGCTCGAGCTGGTAAAGTTATTGATAGTTTTTTGACGACGACGACTTCACGTAAAGTCCAAGTCCTTTTCTGTATGGTTTTAAATATAACCCTTTTCCCATGGCAACGGCTTCCATTAATTTATTATGACGCTCACTTTCTTTTAATTGTTCGGCTGCAGCTCGAGCATCGATGACAGCCTTGGCGATGCCGGCAGCGCCACCTCCAAGTGCGCCCAGAGCGCTCAGCCCGGCAAAAATTGGAATTAATGGTAGAAATCCCCCTTTTTTAGGCACAGCTATCACTCGCGGATTTTTAATGTTGCGTTTAATTCTTTTCACTGTACGTAGCGCAATTTTTGCTGATTTATTTAAGTCGGAAGAATTATTACTTGATTTTATAGCTTTATTTACACGATTTACAACATCGCGAAAAGTTAGGCTACGATTCTTCGATACTTTCATCATTATCACGACTATTTAAACGAGACACGTCTGAACACGTTCACAGTTGGTGATGAACTGCGCTCGTGTACGTTCCTGAATTAATTTTATACAACATGCAGTTTGTCAAACAAAATAATAAACTTGACGTTAAAAATTATGATTTCGAAAAGAGCAATAAATATCGGCGCCATAGTGCATTATTACCAAGTACAGTCAGATGTATAATAGCCGGACCGTCTGGATGCGGTAAAACAAACGTAATGATTGCATTGTTAGAACATGAGAACGGGTTACGCTTTCAAAATATCTATATTTATTCAAAATCTTTATTTCAACCGAAGTATGTATACTTGAAAAAATTATTAGAACCTATTAAAGAATTAGGTTATTTTGCATACAATGACAATGTTCAAATTAAAAAACCCGCTGAAGCAAAATATAATTCTATATTTATTTTCGATGATGTCGCCTGCGATAAACAAGATATAATTCGTGAATATTTCAGTATGGGACGTCATAAAGCTATAGACTGTTTCTATATATGTCAAACTTATACTCGAATTCCTAAGCATCTCATAAGAGATAATGTAAATTTCTTAATATTGTTTAAACAGGATGAATTAAATTTAAAACATGTTTATATGGATCATGTAAATACTGACATGTCATACGAAGCGTTTAAAAATATGTGTTCTAGTTGCTGGCACAATAAGTATGATTTTATAGTTATCGATAAAGATAGTGATCTTAATGAAGGACGTTACAGGAAGGGATTTGACCAATATATTATACCTTGGGACTAATGAAGAAGTTTAGTCAGCTGACAGTAGTGATTGGGTGAACACATCAGTTAATAGAACAGCTGCCAAGTTGGTGATCAATTAACATTACCTGATTATCAGTTGATCAGATCAGTTCATTTAGCAGTTAGCAGTTGATCAGATCAGTTCGTTTAGCAGTTGGTCAGTTGTGATAGCTGTTCTATCAGTTGATCAGATCAGTTCATTTAGCAGTTAGCAGTTGATCAGATCAGTTCATTTAGCAGTTAGCAGTTGATCAGATCAGTTCGTTTAGCTGTTAAGCAGTTCATTTAGCAGTTAGCATTTGATCAGATCAGTTCGTTTAGCTGTTGAGCAGTTCATTTAACAGTTAGCAGTTGGTCAGTTGTGATAGCTGTTCTATCAGTTGATCAGATCAGTTCGTTTAGCTGTTGAGCAGTTCATTTAACAGTTAGCAGTTGATCAGATCAGTTCGTTTAGCTGTTAAGCAGTTGATCAGATCAGTTCATTTAGCAGTTAGCAGTTGATCAGATCAGTTCATTTAGCAGTTAGCAGTTGATCAGATCAGTTTGTTTAGCAGTTGGTCAGTTGTGATAGCTGTTCTATCAGTTGATCAGATCAGTTCGTTTAGCAGTTGATCAGATCAGTTCGTTTAGCTGTTAAGCAGTTGATCAGATCAGTTCGTTTAGCAGTTGGTCAGTTCAGTTAGCTGTTCATTAAACTTGGAAATAATGGAGGGCAAAAATAAGGGTGTAACACAAGAGCTAATTAAAACTAGAAATATTGTAAAGCGAAAACTAAGAAACCTTAAACTTGGTACTTTGCAAAAAGAAACAGAGTTAGAGAAATCGTATAAACCTATAATCAAATCTTTAAAAGATATTGCTAGTAATATATCAACAGTCAACGTGAAACATGAAATTAAAGAAGAACCGAAAATAGAAATGGCTGAAAGAGAAGAGGAAGAAGCAGAACAACCTACGAGTAAAAGAATGAGAGCACCAAAATTTTTGGATACAAGTGTTGTAGCGGGAACAGAGGGGGCTGAAGATGTTGACGCTGATGATGAAGTGTTTGCAGAACCGGGTGAGGATACATCGCTCTCTAGGGCTGATATAAGTCGCCCATCACTGTCTAGAGAAGACATTGAGCAACTGATGAGACATCCATCATTCACGGAATACTTAGAGCAATATGACCCATTGCCAAGGTATTATATTGAAGAAATGTTAAATGATGATAAAGATTCATTTGATTTCAAATATGGTGTGCGACATGATCCTGATACGGATAAATTTTATATTGGTGACTCTGAAATTAAAATAGCTGGTAAAGATATTGTTATAAATAATTTAACATATAATGGAACAACTGGTTTGTATGAGTTACTTTTTAAAAAGGAGCCCACAGGATATACTAAAGATGATCATAAGAATTATATTGATATTGTAAAGCGAACAAATGCTCATAAGCGCCACTATAGAGCTAGTGAACAGATATCGGGGTCTAAGATGAGAAAATACACTCAAGTTATTGGTCCAAAGCTAGATCCACAGTTAAAAAAGATTTCAGCTCCCCGGAAACCGAGCTCTAAATCAGTTACTGGTAAAAGTTATTTAAAAACATTCAATAAAAATCGTGCTGTGGAGTATGTACATTGGGATAATATTAACGAATTAGTTGATCGTCTTCGTCTCCTAATTGCATCACGTGAAGCGGGTCATTCAAACCATCAGAATGAGATTATTTCTATAATTGAAGAATTAAAAGAAGCGAATGTTATTGAATAATGTCATTTCAGTTATGACTCTGGACAAGTTCGGACGTTATATTGAGCTGCATAGAACTAAAAAGTATATCAATAATAAAATTTTTGCTCTTACAAATACTCATCAGGCGACTGTTCAGGAACTAAATAAAAATTTTAAAAGAGATATCGATGATGTTAAGGATAAAGTTAAAATTGAATTATTATCTGAAATAAATAAATATTTAAAAAATTTGAGAAATATTGTTATTTTACAACTGAACTTAACATTGCAGGGTGAAAATTATGATATCATTAACGGTTTTGATAAAAAGCATTATAAATTTCCGTGCGCTGGACGAGTACTTGAATGTCGAATTAATCATGAAAATAAATTAAATTATAGTATTAATGCAACTAAACGCGTTTCACTTATTGAAAATAAAAATGTTGCGCGTAATGATACATTGCGTATATATCCGTTTCCTGTAGGTTTAAGACCGCAAAACTTATATCTGGAAATTATATTAGAAACAGCTGTATATCATGTCGAAAATTAAGCAAGCTGTTGTGGAAGAATTGCATAAGCCTGCGCGTGTAAATTTCCCAAGAAGACGGGTGATTATTAAGGGTTTGGATGAATTATTTCAAGCTGATTTGGTGGAAATGATACCTTACGCCAGATTAAATAGAAATTTTAAATATATTTTAGTTGTCATTGACGTATTCTCCAAATTCATATGGACGCGAGCAATAAAAAATAAGTCAGGGCGTGATGTAACTACTGCAATGAAAGATATATTTAATAAAAGTTATCGCATTCCTAAAAATATTCACACTGATTTGGGAAAAGAATTTTATAATAAAGATTTTAAACAGTTAATGGAAAAACACAATATCAATCATTATTCAAGTTTCAGTAATAAAAAGGCCAGTATTGTGGAGAGAGTGAATAGAACTTTAAAGAATGCAATGTGGAAACGTTTTAGTTTACAGGGGTCATATAAATGGCTTAATTTATTACCTGAACTTACTGACTCATATAATGCGACAAAACACAGAACAATTAATATGAAACCGAGAGATGTTAATAAAAGTAAAGAAAAGCTTCTACTTGATACTGTTTACAGTAATATAAAAATAGCTGGAATTGCAAAATTTAAAGTAGGTGATTTTGTGCGAATTAGTAAATATCGGAGTGCATTCGTAAAGGGATATACGCCAAATTGGTCTAATGAAATATTTACTATAGATCAAGTAAAATTAACAAATCCAGCTACATATATTCTTAAAGATTATTCTGGTCAACTTATTCAGGGTGGATTTTATGAGCATGAATTGCAAAATGTGAAATATTCTGATGTGTATTTGGTGGAAAAAATTCTTAAACGAAAAGGTAATCAAGTTTACATAAAATGGCTTGGTCTAAATAACACGTACAACAGCTGGATAGATAAAACTAATATAGAATAATGTGTGTATAAAAGCAATGTCACTCGACAGAGATTACTGTCACCATGAACAACATAGGTGATTGGTTCATCAAAGCTTACAAAGGAATAAAAATTCCAGATTAAAGTAAAATATTTTTATTTTCATTAAAATTATACATTCTTAAAATTAAATTACATAGCATTCTTAAAATTAACATTGTGAACAGTTTTTTATCATTGGAATTGGACCCTCCACTTGATCCACACCCACACTCACATGTTTGAAGCAGCATCGATATTTTTGAAATTCGGCATCATCTTGCCAGGATCTAGGAAATCTGCCCCATAAATTTTCGATTTCACGTGCAGCAAACACCATGACAAATTCCATTGGTAGAGTAGCGATTTCTTCATCCAGCATGAAAGACAGTAGACCTTCCTTGTAAAATAATTGCAATGACTTATATCTTGTAAAGCGCTCTTGAAACCAATCTTTTAATGCATATGCATTCCGTATAGCGCAGTGTTTAACGTGAAACTTGCAATAATCTAAATTAGGATTACTTAGATCTTTTAGAGCAGGACAGTTTAAGTTCTCAATATTTATAATATTAATATTTATTCTTGAGCTTATAATATTTTTAAGCCAGCATACTTTTTCTAACCCTTTGACATAAATTTTGTCAACGCTGGGTGATAACATGGAGTTAACAGTATGTGACAGATTTTCGTATGGTATATCACCAAAGTTCCACTCTAAATTATGATGATTTTTAGTTAACCATATCACACTTTGTTTACTTTTATAATCCAATTCAGCACGCGGAAAAGGCGGTGCAAACATTTCATACTGACTTGTTCCAGTTGCAAGATTTATGACGGCAATTTCTTTAAGAATAAATGTTTGAACATTATCTCTAAAAATTTTAAAACCTTGTATATCAACAATAACAGTATTCATTTTGAGCGAATAATGATAAGTAATGAGTGCCGTGAGCAGTGACGAATCTTTTATATGCATGCTCAGCCAATCACATGCCTCGCATTATTCGTTACACCAAAAGCACTTATAAATGGGTGGTGGGGGTCCATCTATGTGGATGCGCCCCAAATTATAATGTTTATAACATGGTAAATTTTTACCAATTTCTGAATTTTCTTTAAATTTCGATGGAAGTTTGTTGAACATGAGCTCTAATTCTTTTCCCTCAAAATTTTGCATAATTTCAATAAAAGTACGATCATTTAATTTACCCGCTTTGTAAGCTTTGATGAACCAATCACCTATGTTGTTCATGGTGACAGTAATCTCTGTCGAGTGACATTGCTTTTATACACACATTATTCTATATTAGTTTTATCTATCCAGCTGTTGTACGTGTTATTTAGACCAAGCTATTTTATGTAAACTTGATTACCTTTTCGTTTAAGAATTTTTTCCACCAAATACACATCAGAATATTTCACATTTTGCAATTCATGCTCATAAAATCCACCCTGAATAAGTTGACCAGAATAATCTTTAAGAATATATGTAGCTGGATTTGTTAATTTTACTTGATCTATAGTAAATATTTCATTAGACCAATTTGGCGTATATCCCTTTACGAATGCACTCCGATATTTACTAATTCGCACAAAATCACCTACTTTAAATTTTGCAATTCCAGCTATTTTTATATTACTGTAAACAGTATCAAGTAGAAGCTTTTCTTTACTTTTATTAACATCTCTCGGTTTCATATTAATTGTTCTGTGTTTTGTCGCATTATATGAGTCAGTAAGTTCAGGTAATAAATTAAGCCATTTATATGACCCCTGTAAACTAAAACGTTTCCACATTGCATTCTTTAAAGTTCTATTCACTCTCTCCACAATACTGGCCTTTTTATTACTGAAACTTGAATAATGATTGATATTGTGTTTTTCCATTAACTGTTTAAAATCTTTATTATAAAATTCTTTTCCCAAATCAGTGTGAATATTTTTAGGAATGCGATAACTTTTATTAAATATATCTTTCATTGCAGTAGTTACATCACGCCCTGACTTATTTTTTATTGCTCGCGTCCATATGAATTTGGAGAATACGTCAATGACAACTAAAATATATTTAAAATTTCTATTTAATCTGGCGTAAGGTATCATTTCCACCAAATCAGCTTGAAATAATTCATCCAAACCCTTAATAATCACCCGTCTTCTTGGGAAATTTACACGCGCAGGCTTATGCAATTCTTCCACAACAGCTTGCTTAATTTTCGACATGATATACAGCTGTTTCTAATATAATTTCCAGATATAAGTTTTGCGGTCTTAAACCTACAGGAAACGGATATATACGCAATGTATCATTACGCGCAACATTTTTATTTTCAATAAGTGAAACGCGTTTAGTTGCATTAATACTATAATTTAATTTATTTTCATGATTAATTCGACATTCAAGTACTCGTCCAGCGCACGGAAATTTATAATGCTTTTTATCAAAACCGTTAATGATATCATAATTTTCACCCTGCAATGTTAAGTTCAGTTGTAAAATAACAATATTTCTCAAATTTTTTAAATATTTATTTATTTCAGATAATAATTCAATTTTAACTTTATCCTTAACATCATCGATATCTCTTTTAAAATTTTTATTTAGTTCCTGAACAGTCGCCTGATGAGTATTTGTAAGAGCAAAAATTTTATTATTGATATACTTTTTAGTTCTATGCAGCTCAATATAACGTCCGAACTTGTCCAGAGTCATAACTGAAATGACATTATTCAATAACATTCGCTTCTTTTAATTCTTCAATTATAGAAATAATCTCATTCTGATGGTTTGAATGACCCGCTTCACGTGATGCAATTAGGAGACGAAGACGATCAACTAATTCGTTAATATTATCCCAATGTACATACTCCACAGCACGATTTTTATTGAATGTTTTTAAATAACTTTTACCAGTAACTGATTTAGAGCTCGGTTTCCGGGGAGCTGAAATCTTTTTTAACTGTGGATCTAGCTTTGGACCAATAACTTGAGTGTATTTTCTCATCTTAGACCCCGATATCTGTTCACTAGCTCTATAGTGGCGCTTATGAGCATTTGTTCGCTTTACAATATCAATATAATTCTTATGATCATCTTTAGTATATCCTGTGGGCTCCTTTTTAAAAAGTAACTCATACAAACCAGTTGTTCCATTATATGTTAAATTATTTATAACAATATCTTTACCAGCTATTTTAATTTCAGAGTCACCAATATAAAATTTATCCGTATCAGGATCATGTCGCACACCATATTTGAAATCAAATGAATCTTTATCATCATTTAACATTTCTTCAATATAATACCTTGGCAATGGGTCATATTGCTCTAAGTATTCCGTGAATGATGGATGTCTCATCAGTTGCTCAATGTCTTCTCTAGACAGTGATGGGCGACTTATATCAGCCCTAGAGAGCGATGTATCCTCACCCGGTTCTGCAAACACTTCATCATCAGCGTCAACATCTTCAGCCCCCTCTGTTCCCGCTACAACACTTGTATCCAAAAATTTTGGTGCTCTCATTCTTTTACTCGTAGGTTGTTCTGCTTCTTCCTCTTCTCTTTCAGCCATTTCTATTTTCGGTTCTTCTTTAATTTCATGTTTCACGTTGACTGTTGATATATTACTAGCAATATCTTTTAAAGATTTGATTATAGGTTTATACGATTTCTCTAACTCTGTTTCTTTTTGCAAAGTACCAAGTTTAAGGTTTCTTAGTTTTCGCTTTACAATATTTCTAGTTTTAATTAGCTCTTGTGTTACACCCTTATTTTTGCCCTCCATTATTTCCAAGTTTAATGAACAGCTAACTGAACTGACCAACTGCTAAACGAACTGATCTGATCAACTGCTTAACAGCTAAACGAACTGATCTGATCAACTGCTAAACGAACTGATCTGATCAACTGATAGAACAGCTATCACAACTGACCAACTGCTAAACAAACTGATCTGATCAACTGCTAACTGCTAAATGAACTGATCTGATCAACTGCTAACTGCTAAATGAACTGATCTGATCAACTGCTTAACAGCTAAACGAACTGATCTGATCAACTGCTAACTGTTAAATGAACTGCTCAACAGCTAAACGAACTGATCTGATCAACTGATAGAACAGCTATCACAACTGACCAACTGCTAACTGTTAAATGAACTGCTCAACAGCTAAACGAACTGATCTGATCAAATGCTAACTGCTAAATGAACTGCTTAACAGCTAAACGAACTGATCTGATCAACTGCTAACTGCTAAATGAACTGATCTGATCAACTGCTAACTGCTAAATGAACTGATCTGATCAACTGATAGAACAGCTATCACAACTGACCAACTGCTAAACGAACTGATCTGATCAACTGCTAACTGCTAAATGAACTGATCTGATCAACTGATAATCAGGTAATGTTAATTGATCACCAACTTGGCAGCTGTTCTATTAACTGATGTGTTCACCCAATCACTACTGTCAGCTGACTAAACTTCTTCATTAGTCCCAAGGTATAATATATTGGTCAAATCCCTTCCTGTAACGTCCTTCATTAAGATCACTATCTTTATCGATAACTATAAAATCATACTTATTGTGCCAGCAACTAGAACACATATTTTTAAACGCTTCGTATGACATGTCAGTATTTACATGATCCATATAAACATGTTTTAAATTTAATTCATCCTGTTTAAACAATATTAAGAAATTTACATTATCTCTTATGAGATGCTTAGGAATTCGAGTATAAGTTTGACATATATAGAAACAGTCTATAGCTTTATGACGTCCCATACTGAAATATTCACGAATTATATCTTGTTTATCGCAGGCGACATCATCGAAAATAAATATAGAATTATATTTTGCTTCAGCGGGTTTTTTAATTTGAACATTGTCATTGTATGCAAAATAACCTAATTCTTTAATAGGTTCTAATAATTTTTTCAAGTATACATACTTCGGTTGAAATAAAGATTTTGAATAAATATAGATATTTTGAAAGCGTAACCCGTTCTCATGTTCTAACAATGCAATCATTACGTTTGTTTTACCGCATCCAGACGGTCCGGCTATTATACATCTGACTGTACTTGGTAATAATGCACTATGGCGCCGATATTTATTGCTCTTTTCGAAATCATAATTTTTAACGTCAAGTTTATTATTTTGTTTGACAAACTGCATGTTGTATAAAATTAATTCAGGAACGTACACGAGCGCAGTTCATCACCAACTGTGAACGTGTTCAGACGTGTCTCGTTTAAATAGTCGTGATAATGATGAAAGTATCGAAGAATCGTAGCCTAACTTTTCGCGATGTTGTAAATCGTGTAAATAAAGCTATAAAATCAAGTAATAATTCTTCCGACTTAAATAAATCAGCAAAAATTGCGCTACGTACAGTGAAAAGAATTAAACGCAACATTAAAAATCCGCGAGTGATAGCTGTGCCTAAAAAAGGGGGATTTCTACCATTAATTCCAATTTTTGCCGGGCTGAGCGCTCTGGGCGCACTTGGAGGTGGCGCTGCCGGCATCGCCAAGGCTGTCATCGATGCTCGAGCTGCAGCCGAACAATTAAAAGAAAGTGAGCGTCATAATAAATTAATGGAAGCCGTTGCCATGGGAAAAGGGTTATATTTAAAACCATACAGAAAAGGACTTGGACTTTACGTGAAGTCGTCGTCGTCAAAAAACTATCAATAACTTTACCAGCTCGAGCGCTAACTAATATTGACCTGAATAAGTACGTAAAATTATTACATATTCCATATTTTAGGGGGGTTTTTATGAGAAATAAGTTACCTAAAAAAATTAACCTCAATGAATGTGGAATTGTAAATCTGGATTCTAACAATGGACCTGGAACTCATTGGGTTGCATACAAGAAACGTAATAATCTGGTAATATATTTTGACAGTTTTGGTGACTTACAACCTCCAAAAGAACTAATTACATATTTTGGAAATAATTCTAGAATACACTACAACCACGATGCATATCAATCTTATAACAGTGCTGAATGCGGGCACTTGTGTTTATCATTTCTGCAAGCGTGAAAATTCGTTAGTGTTTGTTTAGCCGTCATGTCATACACATTCACATTGTTTGGTGACAGCTCCATTATTAATAGAGATTTTTATCCGCCGATAACGCTCGATGAAAAATCGGAATATGTTCTTGGTCTAATTAATTTTGAAGTATATAATGCCATACCAAATATTGATAAAAATAATAATAAATTTTATTCAGATAACCAAATTATTGAAATTCCGGAAGGTTCCTACGAAGTAGATGATATAAATAAATATTTGCAGCGAAAAATAAATTCGCAACTAGATATTCAAGCAAACAATAATACGCTTAAGTGTGAGATAAAAAGTAATCATGTTATAAATTTTGAACCAAAGGATTCAATTGGTAGTATATTAGGATTTCAACATCGAAAATTAGCTGCAAATGAATTACATGAATCTGATTACCCAGTATCTATTATTAAAGTAAATGCAATATGCATTGAGTGTAGCATAACTACAAATTCTTATTCTAACAATAAAACTGTTCATATACTGCATGAATTTTTCCCGCGCGTTCCACCTGGATTTAAAATTATAGAAACCCCCAGTCAAGTTATATATTTACCAATCAACACTAGTACAATATCATCCTTAACCCTTAAAATAGTAGATCAAGATGGGAATTTGATCAATTTCAGAGGTGAAGTTGTCACAGTAAGACTACATCTTAAGCGACAAAATGGGGATTAAGTTTAATAATATAAATGGTGTACGGGTGTCTAGTACTCGCATTAGTGTGAAAGCTGTTAGCGAGTTAACACCTGTAAATTATCAGTTCCTGAAATCTCTAGGATTTAAAGTTCAATCTGGATAAACACCGGAAGCGATTTACTGCTATTGTTGTTTGGATAAGGATTAAATATAAAAAATCTAAAAATTTTATTCTTTGTATTCACCATCATCATGAATGCTGATATTCTAAATGTGAGTGAAAAAGCTCTATTTGATGATGCAATTATTCGCGCTGAAAAACATACTCATCAGCCTTATGCTTCTACAACTTTAAATAATAATGATGAAATTCGAATTCCTATCCAGCAACAAGATGTTTATACAGTTCCATGGAATAGTATGCTTTACATTGAAGGTAAACTTCTTACACATGATAACAAAGTTTCTAGTACAGCTAAATTAGTTAACAATGCATTCGCATTTCTATTTAATGAGATTCGTTATGAAATTGGTGGTGTAGTTATAGATAGAGTAAGAAATCCTGGTTTAACTTCAACTATGAAAGGCTATGCCTCTTATAATACAGATGAAAGTAAACATTTACAAATCGCTGGTTGGTCACCTACAACTGATATTACCAAACAAATTGTTAACAGTAAGGGTAATTTTAATGTAATCATACCGTTAAACATGCTTTTGGGTTTTTGTGAAGATTTTAGAAAGATAATTTTGAATTTACGTCAAGAATTAGTTCTTATACGCAGCAGTTCAGATGTAAATGCAGTTGAAAACAGTTCAGCAAGTGAAAATATGAAGATTGAATTAAGTAAAGTGTATTGGAAGATGCCTCATATATCTGTGGTTGATGCTGAGCGGCTGTCACTGCTACGATTTTTGGAGAAGGGCGTTGACCTGCAAATTGCATTTAGAAGTTGGGAGCTCCATGAATTCGCGTTACTGCCGAAAACACAGCGTCACTCTTGGCCCATCAAGACCGCAACACAGCTGGAGACACCACGTTTCGTCATCGTTGGATTGCAGACAGATCGCAAAAATAAACATGATAAAAATATGAGTAAATTCGATCACTGTAATTTAACAAATATTAAACTTTATTTAAACTCGGAAATTTATCCCTATGACAACTTAAATTTGAATTTTGAAAACAACCAGTGGGCTATGTTATATGAAATGTATGCTCAGTTTCAATTGACTTATTATGAACGTCAGTGCCAGCCCATACTTACACCTCATGAGTTTTCTACTATAGCTCCACTGGCTGTTATAGATTGCAGCTACCAGTCAGAATTGTTAAAATCTGGTAGTGTCGATATAAGATTGGAATTTGAAACGAATTCTAATGTACCTGAGGATACATCTGCTTATTGTTTAATACTGCATGATAGAATAATTAAGTATAATCCACTAACTAGTGCTGTAAGTAGTTTGTAAAAATAATATGTATGATATGTATTATAATTTAATGTTTAATAAAAGATGAAAATATTGTACGTATTTGTTTTCAACCTGTCTTCGTAACCTACAAGCAGGTTATTTCCCAACCTACATAAAACAAGTCGAGACATGTCCGTCACTGCACGTGCTTGATATAGGTCACTGACGCGTGACTCATACACGCAACGGTTGCATTTCGATATAGGTCAATAACACTGACGCGTGCCAACTGCAAGTATGACTCATACACGCAACGGTTGCATGGACCAGGTGTCTGTCACCCCAAGCTAAGTCGCAGATCTTAGCACGTGCAATGACGTCAGCCACCCCGCAGTGATGACTCATACCAACACGCCGCCGCCGCCACGCCACCGCCACGCCGCCAACCGTCGCCAACCGTCACCCTCGCCGCCCCCTAGCCACCAACCGTCACCCTCGCCGCCCCCTAGCCACCAACCGTCACCAGCCGTCACCAGCCGCCCCCCTAGCCACCAGCCGTCGCCAGCCGCCCCCCTGCCACCAGCCGTCACCAGCCGTCACCAGCCGCCCCCCTAGCCACCAGCCGTCGCCAGCCGCCCCCCTGCCACCAGCCGTCACCAGCCGTCACCCTAGCCACGCCCCCTGCCAAGCCACCAGCCGTCACCAGCCGTCACCCTAGCCACGCCCCCTGCCAAGCCACCAGCCGTCACCAGCCGTCACCCTAGCCACGCCCCCTACCATGCCACCAGCCGTCACCACACCATCACCCGGCCGCCATTTTGAAATATGGTCCAGAACTCTCACTGTTTCCCTACTGCTAGATTCCTATTATTCAAGGCAGTTCTAATTTTATTATTGTACCATATTTTATAGTTTTACAAACGTTAGATAGTATTTGTGTACTATTATTTATATTATTCACAAGATTATTATAACTTGCATTACAAACATATTCAATTATCTAATTGTGTAACCATTTTACGTTACGTGTAAATAAATAAATATAAATTGGTTTTTTAATTGTTATGCGAAAATCGACGAACAAATAAAAATGAAATAAATATATAAACACGCCTTTCACCCATTACTGGCTGTGACACTTTACCGTAGTAGATTCTGATAAGTATTATATTTTGCACGTAACGCACGTTTATCAGCTGTGAAATCACGCCCCTCAGAAATGTCAGTGAAAGTAGATCTAAAGGAGTAATTGGGGCATCTAAATCAGGTTTTCAAATTCATAATTTTAAAATATTCAATAGGATAATTTTAAATAGATACAACTTAAAATACAATATGATACATATTCTGAAAGATTTATCGATAAGTAATATTATAAATGTTTTCTTTCTGTCAGTTTCCTTGTATTTAATGATAAAATTTCCTATTTTCCAGATTTTCAAAATGAAGTACGAAACATATCATCTCATTTCGTAGAAATATGACTAAAATTTAATAGAAATATGTGGTTGAGTTGTCAGCAGCAGTCTGCCCCGCTGTAACGAGATTTGTAGTCGAAATGTAATGTGAGTATCAAATTTCCGGTCATGTCCGCAATTCGATTTGCTCCAGATATCTTAAGTATCATGGCTTCTCTCTAGCCAACATGAACCAGCGGACACTAATACTAGATGTTACATAAAAAGTAACGTAAAATACTCAGCAAATCAGATGTGTTGTTTTATTTGGACAGTTGAACGGAATACAGATTTTGCCGACAAAAAGTTTTCAATTAGGGTTCAATTAATATTAAATTATTAACTGCACCAAACTGCATGTTTTGACGTAATAGTCATCAAATGAAAATTGCTTTTTGTTTCTATATTACATGCAAAGTAAACAAAAATCTATGAAAACTTCTATAATATGTATGTATATAGTTAAAAGAATATAACATATAAATTAGAACACATTTTTTCCATTTTCCGTTTATATATATATATATATATATATATATATATATATATATATATATATTTATATATATATATATATATATAATGCCGTGGCAAGGGCTACGCGAGGGATGCTCCCGCAACAGGCGTCAAAGTAATGGGGACGCCGCGTCACCTTTTTAAAACTTAACAATAAATGAAAAGACCGAAAAATTGCCACCATCGTACGGGAATATATAAAAAAGGTTTATATATCAGTTGAAATATTTGTTAATGTTGTTGCAGGGTAGATATAAAATATAGGAATAGTGGCTGCACTGATCGTAGAGTAGCAGGACAAAGTAAAACTATTTTTGTATAATTTAACAGCTTATTAAACTCAGCGCTAAGGGCGACAACAAATGTTTGCATGTAACTTTGTAAAGCTGGATTCAGAGTTTTCGTAAAAATAACATGATGTAGGTAATATAAAATATTCACTGTATTAAAAACCATTAGATATATCACAATAATATAAGAGTAACTTTTCAAATAAGTATAACAAAACTTAATGTTCGGGCTTGTTTAATAGGTTTTGATTTGAGTCGGAACTATCTGTCATACATTTAGTGGAACAAAACCTGTTGATATTTAAAATAATCTTCATCCTGATATTTTATTTTGAGTAAATAATTTTTGTTAATTTTCTTTTTATGTCCATCTATATTTATTGGATGAGTATTTATTGAACGTTTCTTGTTCAACTTTGTTGAAAATGAAACGACAGCGAACTATTATGATATAAGCAATAATTTCAGTTCATCCAGAATTACTCATTAAACAAATAGAAAGGCAAGGTTTACCAAAAAGTAAAAATACTCATAAATACAATTATTAGGAATTATTGCGTATTCTTTTTCATCTTTTCAATTCCTTATTTTCTGTTGTTATATTACGGTAAAGTTATACTACGTTAAATGAACTATAAACTCTGTATCCGGCTTTAATAGCAACCAAATAATCTTAGCAGAATACCGGAGTATCAGACTATTTTCAGTCGTCACGAACAATAAATCTATCGATGTTAGTTAAATCGTCCCTAATTGTGTTCTTAAGAAAAAATAATTGAAATATACATGCCCTAAAATTTAATTCTCTATATCTTTGATTGAAGTATTTTTGTCTAATATAAGTTAAAATGATTGAGAATGAAATACCAAGAAGATTAGTAATTTTTCGAATGGTCAACCGATGGTCTACCATCATTAAATTACGCACTTGACAATGTCATGTGGATTTTGGTTTTTTAAGGCCTATCGGATATAATTAAACTATTCTTAATTTTTTGTATTTTGTGTAGTTCCCATAGCATTTTCATTGAAAACTGACTGACTATAATTTTAAATTAGATTGTAATAACATTATAAAAATATAAATTAAATTCATATTGGGTTGGCTATAATATATATTCGTATTTATTTATTTCGTAAAACAATAAATGTATTAACAATTGTAGTTAAATCGACACGTTGTTTCTTAGACTTGACTTTACGTATACAGGGTGTATCATGGAGAGTGAAACATAGGTGTTTAACATGGGAAATCAGTTTTTTCGTGCGCATTGCTCCCATAATTATTTCAGACAAAAAGTTTCAAATGGATGTTGTAAAGCAAAAATTTCTAAATTGGAGACAAAAATGTTTCACTTTCCGTGATTCATCCTGTAGATTGTCAATCTACAAAATACAAATGACATACATCTGGACAATGGGCATCGATATTATGAGTATGTTAAATTCCTTTTGTTTCCAGTTTCCAGTAATTATTATACGGCATATAAATTTAACTTTAATCAATTTCTACATCCGTTATTTTCACGATTTGATCTGCATTTTACAAACCAGTTACTCAACCACCATGTTGCGATATTAAACTTGTACTCACTCAGTGATATCGGCATCGCTGGCAACGCGACACAGCACACCGCGATCCATGCTGCACTTGCCAGTGATGGGGTCGGGCGGCGCCAGGTTGATGTAGGGCGGCTCCTCCAAGAATGTGATTTTTAAGTGGAACTTCTCGGGTACGCCCTGCGGCGGCGTGTGGCTATTACCCGGCCACACGATGTCCTTGATGTCTAGACCTTCTTTCTGCCAGGATTTCCATACGCCGACCTGCAGTAAAATTAAATTGTTAGTTATCTAATACTCGTATTACCTTTAAAATTCGTAAATACTAATCAGACGTTAGTGCAGCAGGAGCGTAGAAACCGCTGTATCAGCTGTATCGATGATACAGGTGTAACACTGGGTTGTGGTTGTGAACCATAAACCCCGTCGACATGCTGAATTATATGGGATGGCTCAATAAGAAAAATAATAATAATCCTACTGACTTATTGTGATCTAGCATTTATTTACGATAAATGCCGTAATGTAAGGATAGTTCATATATAATTCGCGAATGGTCGATAGTAATAATTCTTGAATAAGAATATTCTAGGGCAGGGTATCTATCCCGAAAATATGATATTATTCACGTTAACAATTAGTGTTAAAGATTAGTTCTAATTTTTATTGCCCTGATACACTAGTCAACCGTAGAAAAAAAAACATATTATATCACAATGCAATTATTTATTTAATGAATTCGTATGATTAATACCCAATCATGAAAATATTTTATTTTCTCAACGCATTTAAATATTTATATTTTAAAATATATTATAGGGGTAGGTAGCTCAGTGGTATCGAGTCGACTTGTGGATATGATTACCACAGCTGACAAACAATTGTCACCGCATTAAAATTATGTCTGTGGCACTCCCTCCACTAACCTCATTTTACGACTGGTAACCCATAGAGTTAGAGAAGTAAGTAGAGGGAGTGTTAGTCTGTAACCTTGATGTCACGCGGGGATTTGGTCGCCATATTGGATTGAATCTAAACAAAGTTATCGTAGTTATATCATAGTATCTTTAATAAAGTTTCTATCTGTGTTTGTTGTTATCAAATATGCCGGCATGTTGTGCGTTTGGTTGTAGTAATAGATCGTCAAGAAAAACTATTAAACAAAAAGAAAAAGAAAGAGAAGCTGTAATTACATATCACAAGTAAGTTATTTCTATAAACACATATAGTATTATTAGCAAAATGTGTTCATTTCTTTTAGATTTCCAAAACACCCGGAGAGATGAGCAAGTTGGGTACAAGCAATAAGAAGAATTGGCTGGGAGCCGACAAATACCAGTATTTTGTGTTCCGAACACTTTACGGAAGATTGTTTTGACAGAACTTCGTTGTCGTGTGTCAGACTAAGGGATTTCGCTGTGCCTTCAATATTTCCATCATATCCATCATATTTGCAAAAGGTGTGCATTTATAATGTAATTGTAACAAGTCAAAGTCAGCACATTCTTAGTGAATACAATTAAGTAAAGTAGAGCATGTTGTAATGAGGTCAAGTATTCAAAATAATGTCGTTTATGTATTAGCTAACTCTTTGCTGACTTAGCACTTTGGAGTAATGTATAAATAGGTTAGGTTAGTAAGTAAGAAGGGGAGTTACAGACAGTTACAGAGCAGTTACAGAGCAGTTACAAGAGTTACGGTCACAGTCACAGAGTTACAAGAGAGTCACAAGAAACAGTCACGTTTGTGAGTGAAGTGTGTGTTCAAAGAAGACAGTTGAAAGTAAGAAGAAACATTGTATTAAAATTACGTGTGAATAAATCTTTGTTATTTGTTAAACCAAATTGTAAGTACAAACTTATTTACAACAACCCTAGTACTTGTCCTTTCTCCGGTCTGACAAGAACCCATATAAATTATTTGTTAATTCTCCTCTAAATAAAGGTCGGGTTACAAATTGGTGGCAGCGGTAAAGGATATTTTGTCAGATCAGAGGGGGCCAATCGTTTTTGGTCCGCTCGCGGAGAAGCAAGTATTAGGAATTTTTTTTTTCCTTCTCAAATTTATTTTGCTAAGTAAATATGGTGAGTAAGTCAGATGGAAAGCCTGTCGTAAGAGAGCTGGAAAGTAGGTTTAACGCCAGTAAGTGTCAATATAGTTATGCTGCGAATGCAATGGAGACGTTTTGCGGGAAAAACCCAGAAGAATTTTTTGCTAAAGCCAGAATACGGAAAGATATTGAAGGATGGACCGAGACAGAGACAGTGGACATACTTAGATTACGACTGACGGGCGAAGCTTTCGAACTATACATGCAAAATCAAGAACTACATAGAGGTACACTAGAACTAGATGCATTCGCACAACCATTTTTAGAACGTTTCACAAAAAAACGAATCCCAGGACAGATCTATCACGACTTATCAGATTGCACGCAGAAAATAAACGAAAATGTACAAGAGTTTGCACAAAGGCTAAGAAAGTTAAAAAAGGAATTGTTAAAAGAAAAAGGCGTACAAAAAGATTTTGCAAATAACTTATGTTTGTACCAGTTTAAAAATGGGTTAAAGTCAGAAATAAAGAAATTTATAAGAGTAATAATGGACACACAGGAAGATTTATCATTTGAAGATGCCGTATCGATGGCAGAAAGAGAAGAAATGGAAGTTCTACGACAAAAGATGTGCAATTTAGAAATTGGCGCGGTAGACAGAAGACCGGCAAAGCCAAGTGAGATAAGAAAATGTTTTATTTGCGGAGCCACTGACCATTTTCAAAATGACTGCAAACGAAGAGAAACATGCAGGAAGTGTGGAAAACCAGGCCACATCGCTGTCGGATGCCGAGAGAGAACAAGAAGTAACTACAGAAATTACAACACAAATCCAGAAAGATACAGAAATTCACAGTCAAACCAGGGCAATGGATATAATAGAAGTTACAACACAAGCAGATACAGAAACCCGCCGCCAGATCAAGGTAATGGATACCACAGAAACAACAGGGTTGAAAATCAAAACAGATATACGCAAGATACACGTAACACACAGCATTTAAACGAGCGATCCCTCTCGCACGCGCCCCACCGCGGGAGGTATTAGTAAGTCAAAATAAACCAATAATAATCACTCAAATCAGTAAAAATTCAGAAATTGTAGATATTCCAAATTTTGTTATAGCTTTTATAAATAATAAATCAGTAAAACTTTTAGTAGATACGGGTTCGGCTGTTTCATTAATAAAAAGAAATATTGTTGAGGGGCAACAAAATAGAGAAGAAATAGACCCGGAAGAATTAAAAGAGATGGAGGAAATTACGTGGTTCTTTAATAAGTTAAGAATGGCGGAAATATCCGGTGACCAAGAGGCAGCTCTTATGATTTATAACCATTTAGATGGCATTCCGATGGACGATGGAGTATTAAGATGTTTTGGATGTAAGATGCCTAAGAAAAAGTACTGTCTTTGTGAACAAATTAAAGAAAGAGAAAGAGAAAATATTGCTGAATTAGACAAGAATGAGGATGATTCCCAACAAGTGAATTCAGAAGAAGACCGTAGCAGTGAAGAGAGACCTAATGACGCCGTTACCAAGGAAGCTCCGGAAATTTACGAGGTAAATAGGGAGGAAAAAGAAGCATCAGGGGTTAAAAATGATGGCTTAATAGAGGGTACGGGTATTGAGGAAATTTCACAAGCGGTTAATGTAGAAAATGACGAAGTTGGACAGATCAGCATTAAGTTCGAAAACAGCAAACAGTTTCAGAGAAATAAAGAAAAAAGAAAACAGTACGATAGGAAGAATCCACATCAAAAGAAGAACTCCACAACAGATGGCCAAAAGAAGAAAAGAAGTACGAGCAAACGAGAGTCGATATTTAGACGACATAAGCAGTACTACAAGAAGAAATTCAAACCAAATTCGACATTCACAATCATCCGAGGGAAGAAAATTACAACTACCAGAGGGAAGAAAATTACAATTATCCGAGGGAAGAAAATTACAACTACCAGAGGGAAGAAAATTACTACTATCCAAGGGAAGAAAATTACAATTACCAGAGAGAAGAAAATTACCATTACCAGAGGGAAGAAAATAACCACATCAGAATGGGAATGTTTAGCCGTATGCTGGGGAGTAAAACACTATCGCTGCTATTTATATGGTCGCAAGTTCACCGTCATAACAGACCATAAACCATTGAAGTGGTTGATGACATTCAAAGGCAACAATTCACGTTTAGCAAGATGGGCGCTAACACTGAGTGAACATGATTTTGAAATCATTCACAGGCCAGGCAAGAAGCACATTAATGCTGACGTATCATCTCGGATACCAATAAATACGGTTGAGGTAAAAGAAAAACATTTCGAACCGATTTGGGACAGATACACGATTTTAAAGAAACAAGAAGTGGATGAAGAAATTAAAAAGCTGAAAACCAAGGACGAATTCTTCACAGATACCGAGGGCTTGCTGTTTAAAGAAAAAACGGGTGACGAAAGACATCACAAACTCGTAGTGCCAGTATCTATGAAATTTCAAGTGATGCATGACTACCATAATCTGCCATATGCCGGACACCAAGGGTATGAGAAGACCAATAAAAGAATAAAAGAAAAATTTTATTGGAAAAACATGAGCAAAGACATCGAAGAATTTTGCAGCAAATGTCACTCATGTAATGAGAGAAAAACGTCACCGCATCATAAGCCAGCACCACTACAAAAATTCCAAGAAACCACTGCCCCGCTACAGAGAGTATCAATGGATGTTGTAGGACCGTTAACAACTAGTATGAGAGGTAACAAATATATTCTAACGTTTCAAGATCACTTCACAAAATATCCAGAAGCATTTGCGATAAAAGATCAAAAAGCAAGTACAATTGCAAGAATTTTGGCTCAAGAGATAATACCTAGACACGGAGCACCCAGACAATTATTGACAGATCTTGGAGCGAATTTCACTTCTCAAATTTTCAAAGAAGTATGCAAAATCTTTGGCACAGAAAAAATTCAAACTACCGCCTACCGACCACAAACGAATGGAATCTTAGAAAGAAGTCATCGAGTTTTCAAAGACATTCTGTCGCACTTTGTAAGTCGTGATCAGACAGATTGGGATGAATGGTTGCCGTACGTATTGATGGCGTACCGAAGCAGTGTACACAACAGTACAAATGAGACGCCATTCTATTTAATGCATGGTCGAGATATGGAGTTACCATATGACGACATCACCAGACCTCAGACATTACGATACGATTACGATGACAATTACGCAGCTGAATTAAAACAGAGACTCCACACAGTTTTCGCTAAAGTGAAACAAAATCTGGCACAGTCAACAGAAATTGTTCATAAACAATTTAATAAAAACGCAAAATCAACAAAATTCCAAGTTGGAGACGCAGTATACTTGCATGACCCGACAGTACTGGTAGGAACGTCGCGTAAACTAAACAAACCATGGATAGGACCGTACTTTATAATTGGAATAATGGGTCCCGTTAATTATAAAATTAAAGATGTTGCAGGAAAAATTTTAAAAGTGCATGTTAATCGTCTGAAGCCTTTTAAAGCAGATACTGAGAACACCAGCAACGCGAAGACAGAAGCAGTGACCAAGGAGCCGACGGAGGAGCCGAGAACAGACTCAAATTTAAATTTTCAGCTGCCGCACCATCTGATGCTTCAGGAATTTAATATGGGCCAGGATCCACCACCGATTCTACCTCATACTCCCACAACCCCTTACCATACACGCAGCAAGGGCCCAGCACCAGAGCTTCCGTGGATACAAACACCAGGACGATAGATTTTCTTTTTATATTTCCAGATGCAGCCACTCCAAATCTTGCATGCAGTCTGATTAGCGTCTCTTATGCGTTAATTGGATTTGACTGCAGAGGGCCAAATACCAACATCACGACCATTTCTCTTAAAGACGTGGCCGAATGTCCGGACGTGAACAAGGGGTACACAGAGTCCCGTGCCAGTGTACAAATTCTACAAGAAAACGAATTTCACAATGTTCAAGTCTACACCTGTCTAGTAGAAGTAACACGTCTAATTCAACATTGCGGGATGCACAGTCATACATCTTCAGTTCAGCAAGGGTTGCTGACCTATATTCACGAAGTCGGACCAGAAGAGTGTCGGCTAATGCATCGTACCAAGATGTACAGAGGCTTGGGAAATGCTGTGATAAATAAACTAGTAAGTAATGGGACAATTTCTGCATCACTGACTCTAGCAGGCGGTCTAGATATTTCGGGCAAGTGTACTGGAGGATCATTCATCGAGAATGGAGTGTCCTGGGAAGGCGTAGCGGTACAGGCTACAGTTAAAATTTCACTGAAAGACTATTCTGCTACAGTGAAATTAGAAGTAGACGAAATTAGTTTAAGAGGTGGTGTAGTTTGTAAGTTTCTAGGAGGCTACTGCATGGACACGGAGATTGGAGAGACAGTGTGGGAACGAGTCTCAACTGGACAGTGCGATGGCAGCAGCATGTCGCTAATTTATGAGGGTGAAGTAGGCTTGGTGAGTACAGAAAAATCTGAATTTGGAGATCGTAAACAATATGTTGTAGTGGAGGAAGGCGAAAAAATTTTTGCTGTTAAATTATTAGAGAGGACAAATATTTGTAATAATGAAATCTGGCTAACAGAACATCCAAAATTATTAGTAGCATTTAAAAAAGATTTCGGAATTAAATATTTAGTAAATGGAGTTCCAGATCCAAAAAATGTAAATTTATTAGCATATTTAAACACTAAATTTCTGTACGTAGAACAATCATTTAAACGAGAAATGAGAGACATGTACAGTGATGTAATTCACAGACAATGCTTACTTGAGCGGGACATGCTGCGTAATCGACTGTTGCTCGCTCCTCTAGCTCCTAATGCAGTAAGCACGTTAATTAAAAATAAATTAGGGTATGTAGGGCGAGTCATGGGCGAAGTAATTCACATCATGCAATGCACACCGAGGGTAGTTAAGATACGAAGGGTAGAAGAATGCTACAACGAGCTACCAGTGCTTGCAGATGAGGAAGAATTATTCCTGACTCCAATGACTCATATTCTGCAAGACAAAGCCGAGCAGATAGATTGCAGCCACCTGGCGCCGGCCCTGTACTACATGGACAACAAATGGTTAGGCTACAGTCCGCATCTAACGCAAGGTGTCGAGCCGGAAGTACTGGAGGTACAGCGGGAACCAGAATTCAAGTTCAAACCATTGTATGATATTGGAAACGCTGGTATTTATTCAAAGAAAGAGATTAAGTCGGCTCAAGATGCGTTGATCTTCGGACTAGAGCGGCAATCCATAGCCAACATAATAACCAGGAGGGTAGTAGGACGGGACACTGCAGACCAGGGTCTGACAACTCTCGACCTATTTTCCAAGGGCGACCTCAGAAACTTGGCGAAATCTACTGCAAAGCAAATGTGGGGCTGGTTCTCCAGTATAGGTATGTTTATGTCAGGCTTTATTGGGGTTTACGCAATTTTCAAAATTTTTAAATACATTTTGGATGCATTGATTAATGGTTTTAATTTATATAATACAATGGGATGCACATTTAGTATGGCGACTTGTCTCTGGAACACGTTGACACATCTCGTTCTGAATAATCACCACCGCAGAACGCGTCACCGTAACCAGGAACAAGAACATGAGCTAGAATCAATTACGATAAATCACGATGAAGATATGGGAAATCCTGAGGTTGTAACACCTAGTGCGCCCCCTAGAGAACCAGGACAAATGAAATTAAGCAAACAGTCGTGGAACCACAGCAGGGATAGCTAGATTAGAATTAGAAAATATTTTGTTTGTTTGTTTAGTTTATATTAGTTAGGAAAGACCACCAGCCAGCGCAACAAGTAGTGAGGATGCAACCAACCACACCCCGAGAAGTCACTACCCCCAAAAGAGAAGCGATGAGGAAACAATGTCACCAACGTGAGCTCTAAGTGCAGAGTTGCGAGGAGAGCAGTGTGGCAGCCCATCAGTTCCAAAGAAGGGAGGTGACATCAGAGAAGAAAACAGTGTTGACAATACGTTGGTATGCCTCAATAAAGACAATGTTGTGAAGTTCAATGTGGTCATGTAGAGACAATAAGTGTAGAGTAAGAATGATGCTTCTGGGAATTGTACTCCTTTCCAGGAAGCAAATTCCTCAAAGAAGGGAGGAATGTAACAAGTCAAAGTCAGCACATTCTTAGTGAATACAATTAAGTAAAGTAGAGCATGTTGTAATGAGGTCAAGTATTCAAAATAATGTCGTTTATGTATTAGCTAACTCTTTGCTGACTTAGCACTTTGGAGTAATGTATAAATAGGTTAGGTTAGTAAGTAAGAAGGGGAGTTACAGACAGTTACAGAGCAGTTACAGAGCAGTTACAAGAGTTACGGTCACAGTCACAGAGTTACAAGAGAGTCACAAGAAACAGTCACGTTTGTGAGTGAAGTGTGTGTTCAAAGAAGACAGTTGAAAGTAAGAAGAAACATTGTATTAAAATTACGTGTGAATAAATCTTTGTTATTTGTTAAACCAAATTGTAAGTACAAACTTATTTACAACAACCCTAGTACTTGTCCTTTCTCCGGTCTGACAAGAACCCATATAAATTATTTGTTAATTCTCCTTTAAATAAAGGTCGGGTTACATAATGACTCGTTGCTGTAAATTTAAATAAAGTTATTAAACAAACCTAAATTACGATTGCAGAAAATTAAAACCCCACGCCGTAAACTAGAAAGACGAGAACTTAGTAATAACGCCCTTATTAACAAACACTGATCTCAATTCCAGCACAGAGACTACCTCAGCAGATGATGTTTCTGTTAATGAAATTCCAAGTACAAGTAGCACATTATTACCTATTCCACGACAAAAGTCATGTGCTTAGAATGATGTCACGAACTACATCTTTTTCGCCAACTCGCAGAATGCATCGTGATATATCACCTGCCAAGACATTTAAAAAATCATTACAGAAATAAAGTTAACCTGCTACAGCAAACAAAGCGAAGAAATTTAAAAAGAATAGCAACATTATCAAACGTTTTAAAAAGTTTAAAAACCGAAAATTTGTTACAGGAAGAACAATTACAAGTTTTAAAGAATATTGGCAGCCCGAATGCAGACATTTTGAAGCGACAACTTGTCAGTATAGTGCAGAGTTGTGAAAATTTGCAGTAACACTGCACTATTATTCACCAGCTGCTTACAAATATGTGCGTACTGCATTTAATTCTTGTCTTCCTCACCCCAAGAGCTATTAATATTATAATATAGTAATATTATAATATAGTAATATTATAATATAGTAATATTATAATATAGTAATATTATAATATAGTAATAGTTATGTACATATGTTTTTTTTTTATATATTATTGTTACTTTTATAACATGTGTAATAAAAACAATAACAAAATTAACATTTACCAGCATAACATATTTTAACTGGTTCATTTCAAGATGGCCGACAGCTACATCCCCCTTCCGTTCCATGCCATCAATTCGTTTGCCTACATTCGTACTTCAGACTCCCTCTATTTTATTCTATAACTCTACGTGGTAACCGCACTTCAAGCGCATAAATACTGCTACGGCAGAGTGCCACACTCAGTAATGGGTATATGGCGTGATGATATATTTATTTAAAAAATATATATTGGATAAAGCTAAAACTAACATAATTAGAATGTATTACATGTAAATAATACATAGTTATTTATGCAACTAGTGTTAAAATTAGTGATAGAAATTTATCGGTTAATTATAATTATGTTAATTAACTGGTTAATTAACCAGTTAAATGATATTCATAATTTATCATGGTTAATTATGTATTTTTTATTAGATTCGCGAATATCTTAATCAAATTTTTATTTTGATAATAATACAGCTTATTTATTGATTCATGGATTTAGTTATTTATTTACAAATAATAACACAATTTTTTTAATTAAAAAAATTTAAATGCAAATAAATAAATAAATATATCATCACGCCTTCTACCCATTACTCGGTGTGGCACTCTGCAGAAGCAGATCTCGGTAAGTGATATATTTTGCTCTTGAAGTACGGTTATTTAAATGAGAACTTGAATAATTTTATATGTTTTTCACCTTTCAAAGTAATACAAAATTAGATCATAATATAATCATTTCTTTTTTAAATAAATAAAAATAAATATGTACTAATATTTATACAACGCTATAATGTCAACAAAACAAACAATTTTTTTCATATAAAAGTACCGTACTACTTTTCATTTATTTATATTTTATTTAAACCTAACCAAACTTTAAAATGGCGGCAAAAGTAAAATTAACCGGTTAATTATGAGACCAAAATTAACCCTGTTAATGAACTTCAATTATAGTAATTAACCTTTCTGTTAGCTATTTTGATCATCACTAGTTAAAAATGTCTATTTATTGTACGAGTTGCTTACATTATTACTTCTAAGTTCGAGTTTTACCTAATTATAAAAATCTAACTAATGAATGACATTTCAAATGTCAAAAATATTGATTTGTATGTTATGTTTATTTCATAGCAACTATTTAATACTTTTTTTTGCACGCTACTAACGGCAAAGTGCAAAAATAGCTATTTATGTAACCAGATAGGAAATGTTTCATTTTGTGTAAGGAGTGGAATATTTGCAAATTCACACAAGTTACACAAAATCATATTTTTACAATACTTGTACTGTAAGTTACCTATTAATGACAAAATTTAAACACAGTAAGTGCAACTTTTATTGCGCAGTGGTTCGCATGGTTATATCAGGACTTTAATTTTTACTTACTGTCAACCGTGAACAGTAAGTAAATATTACAAATGAAGGTCCTATTTATCTTGACAACAAATTGACAGTTGTCAATTTTAAAACCTATTTTCTTTTCCTTCTATTTATGCAAGTCTTGTAAAAAATAGCTAACCTCGAACTGTAAGGTATATTTTTTAGATCGCGAATGTCTTGACCTCAATACTATCACTTACAGTTCATGGTACGTAATATACTATTCCGAACCGATGAAATTATTCATTTTATGAAATATATTTAACATCGAATAGATTCACTTATTTCAGTTATTAATTTGAAATTTTATTTAAACAAGTTTGACACATCTCTGATATTTTTCATATCTCTAAAATATCTGATTCAGGTGAGATTCTAATATAGAAAAAGCAGCAGAAAATGCATTATTATATGTAATACTGCAAAAATCTAAAACAAAATGTAATTTGGCTTATAACAAATTTTAAGAATAGTGGAAGAAAAAAGTTAAACTTCAACGAAAAATTAATTTCATCACTAGTTTCGAAAAGTATATATTTCCTAACTAATTGTGTGACGTTTTGAAACTTCTGTAAATTTTAAAAAGTAACACTGTATTTGTCAAAATTAGAAAAATTATTATTGCACGGTGTACAAAAATAACGTCCTTTTGATACTAGAAAGACTTTAAAAATGACAATTTTTTGACATTGTTGGTAGAAAAACATATTTTTTCTGCAACCAGCTTAAAAGTTGATGATTTTAACATTGTTTTTAGTAATAAAAGTTCACGTTTTTGTAACTAATGTTTTACCATTATAGAGAATTATATTTCGGTGAACTGTCTTTCGGTGAATTTGTTTTTCGGTGAATTTTATTTCGATGAATTTGTAAAAATGATAACAGATGAATATTTGAGTGCTGCAAACTTTTAATTTACAGAACGTTACTCGAAAACAAAATCCGAGTAAAATAAATTGTCGTTTACAATTTTAGTTCTCATTACCGAAATAGAAAGTAAGTCTGAATTACCGATTATAAACAGGAGGAAGTAGTTTTTCATAAACTTGATAAAATTATATAAAATGAATTAACTTTGATTTTCTCTGATACAATTAAATACTGAGTTTTGAAAAAACCAATGGAAAATGATGCCTAGTTTTTGTTTTTATTATTAAGAAACTTAATATATGAACAATTTTATATAAGATTATTGTATTAGCATATTATTGTATCTGTCATCTTTACATGTTAGATTATATTATTTCTTACCCACTCAAAATAATCGAATTCTTGAAAAATTCAGGTGACTTATCAAATCCTGCACTTCTCAACGAATCTCACAATTTCCTCCATCCATACTTTATACTTCACTGACAAATAACCCAAACGCTCTAGTCTAGAGTTACATTTCACGTACCACTGATTGCTGATAAGGAGAATCCTGGCATGGATACGAACATGAACAGGACTTGTGATGATCAGGAACATAAGCCATAAGCCAAGTTCATCTCTCCCACGGGAACTAGGACACGTGGACCAGGATTGGAATTGCCGCGGGTCACCGGGATACAGTGATAACGATGACTGAGTGTCTGTACGGGGGTTTATCAGCTGGATTGATGTCAGTTTTATGATGAGTTTTAATAGTTTCCGAAGGTTAGCTGTTTGTTTTTGTCTTAATATAGGATTGGATAAAATAATGTAAGTTATGATTTAAAGACAAAAATTGGTCTATAAATATCCAAAGGGTAACGAGAAAATTCTAATAATCGTATACACCAAGATATTTTGAGGTTGGAAAAATTAAATGAATTTGAAAAGTTACTAAAAGTAACTAGCGAACCGCTGGCTTCAAATATTGTTGTATAGTAATTTTCGCAATTGAAAAATTAATATTATATTACATGATAGTTAAGAAAGTGATATTTTACTTGATGAAGCGGCTGTTTGAAAAACAAGGCCGTAAGGCCTAGTATTTTAATCCACTGAGTCTTGTAAAGACACTTTCCTGATGTATTTTGTACACTATTTTTTATTTTGAAACCGTTGAAATTTAATCAATAATTAATCATATAAAATTTATATTCTGAATTTTTTTTTGGGCGAATCATATTGACAGCTGGCTATGAAAACTTGTTTAAATGTTGGAAAATACCACAGAAAATGAGAGTAAGAAGGAGTTTTCACATACTCCTCCTGAAATCCAAGATGAAGCAGAAGAAAATTTACTACCGAAAATATTTATTTATGTTGGTATTTATATGACCAGTCAGGAAAGTATTGTCTTGACAGTTTGGTTGAGATCTACTGTCCATAATAAAATACAAAACATCTTATGCAACAACAAATCTTAAATTTTAATCTACATTTAAATTAATAACAGCGACTCGAAATTTCGCGTGATATACAATAATTGATATTGGTGTCAAATATTCGATATGGTTTTATTTATTTAAAGTAAGTTTAAATATTAGTTTTGTTAGTGCAATTGATCATAAGTAGTAGAGTAATTTTTGTCGGTTATTGAATAGGATGGGTTCAAATGCTGTATTTAAGGTCGTTCTAGCGTGATTTTTTTGCAGATCTGAATGAAACTCGGCGCACGTAAACATGGGATAGTCATACGCATCCTGTTAAAATATGTAACACATTCGCTGTCTGTGAACAAATATATTCGCATATAAAGTTGAGTTCTTGTACACGGGGCTTATGGCGATTGTCGTTCAGAATCGTACATATTTGGTATGTGTACCTCTAAAAATTTATAGTTTCATTTTAAAAACTAATATGATGTTCTAGAACTATCCAGGTTTATTGTATCAAAAGGAAAAAGTGTTTTATCGTTTAGTAATGGACATATATAGCCATGCAAAGCCTTGTTTTTAACGAAAAATTAAGGATCCTAATTTATAATGGCAACACCACAGGGTGATACGGTATTTGAAAATTCACAAGACCAACAACCTATTAACAATTCCTGATATCCAAATCATAATAGGTATAAAACATTTATTTTATTCTGTATTTTTCTTTCCCCGAGCGTCAGTTTCGCCACTTGACGACCGATGGCGCCACCGTCATACTAGAACTACCTTAAGCCAAAGTAAGAATCATGTGTATTAGCAGTCATACAGGATTTATTATATAGGTTTTTGCTCGTTTTTATCTCCCGTCTCACTCTGTAGTTCATTATTATTATTATTTTTAATTTTGAAAACTGATTTACGGTACCAAACTGTCAATTTAGTTACATAATAGGACAGCTGTCAGGATTTTGTGGAAAAAAAAATCAGTTGTCTTACACATTTTGATGAACTTGATACCTATTTATCAGCTATAGTAATGTTTTTTTGGAGATGTTTTTAAACACAAAATGAAGCTTATTGCCAATGGCTTTAAAAACCTGATATGTATTTTACGCATATATGAGTAAGAGAAATGAATATAAAAACTTGAGATGGACATGTACTTACAAATTGTATAAATTTGCCTGCGATTTTAAATAAACAGAGAACAAAGCAAAAACTATATTTTCCAATTAGAATTCCTTTTTTAAAAAAATAACTATATTTATCCTGCAATTTCTATGAATTTTTTTTATAGATAGTACATGTTTTTAGTCTTAGTTGCGGTCGTAGAAAATATTTAGTATGTGACTCATTTTATGAAGTCCTTAGATACTCATTTTCTTATATATTCGTAACTAAAGAGATATTTATAAAACTTGTTACATAATGTACTATAAATTTACAACTATTTCAACGCTTGATGAGACTGCGTCCCCTGACGAGCCTTCACTGGTAATGCTTTAACCTAAATTCGTGGTTTATGAAATATCTGATTGAATTACGGTTTGATGACAATTTTTGATATTAGAAAAAAAACTACCAAATGTTTATCATGTTTATCTAATTAGCAAAATTCTAGAATAAGAAATATTGAAACAAATATTTATTGTCAAAATATTTCAACTGAATTGTAGTTTCTTGGACAAACAAAAGCGCGTTATAAAATGTTATATCAAATAAATTATTTGACAATTTTTTTTTCTCTGGGTTTTGGTGGGTAGTAATGTCATGTTCACATCAACTTATTTATTATATCAAGCTGCTGGAATTATAATTAGCTGTTTCATCAAAACTCTACAATGATGCACATGCACCATGTAAACAAAAACAGAGTAATTATTAAACAAAATAAACAGTGTTACAAATAATCAGGGGTGAACTGACCCGAGTAGATAGATAATGATCGCCACCGGGTTCAAAGATATTGTCGCACAATTTTAATATATGTGACCAAGGGCGCAAGCAGGGTGGGCCATTGGGTCCATAGACCCCTCTTTGATACCTGATTCTATGTTTTTATTTTATTTGTGCCAATGACAATTTTTATTTTCTTATAAGGAAGTATTGGAATCGTGAAAAAAATCGTTGACGAGATTTTCGCGGAAATACGTGTTTTGAGGTCCACTGTATCCGTTTTGATCATTTTCTCAATGATGTGTGTGTGTGGGTGTGTGTGGGGGGAGTGTATGTGTGGATGGATGGATGTGTGTCCGAGTGTGCAATATCTCATGAACGAGATAAGATTTGTTAACGAAACTTGGTAATTATAAGTTTCATGAAAATACGAAGAGCTGAGTTGATTTTGAATGAAATTGAAAAACCGGAAGAGGACACACAAAACAATAAATTCCATTTATTTCAAAAATGGAATTAGGTACGAAAAAAAGTTTCAAATAAAAGATGTTGGAAAAAATATTTGGAACAGAAAATGTTATTTGCAATTTTTCTGTATATGCGTCTAAATTTGAGAAAAACTAATTTTTATATTTAATAATATACACTGCTCAAAAAAAAAAACCAGTCACCAAAAGAGTCCCAAAAACCGTCACTTTTCAAACCACTGTTAATTTGTCAGTTTTGAAACAAATTGGATGAACGCACACACACACACACACACACACACACACACACACGCAGATGTAAACGCATATGTTCACGCACACGCCATACTGAAAAACTTGGTGATCTTTTTTTTGTTTTTTTACGAGGGTAGGTGAAAATCTTCCATAGACATTGGGAATCCCGTACTTAACAATGTGCCGGATTTTTACCTGCTAAAAAGAAAGAAAAACTAAACTCGTCCACCACGTTTGCGTTTACATCTGTGTGTGCGTTGTCTGTCTGTGTGTGTGTTAGTGCGTTTGTGTGTGTGTGTGTGTATGTGTGTGTGTGCGTGCGTGCGTGTACGTGTGTGCGTGTACGTGTACATGCATTTGAGTGTCCGTATGTGTTCGAGTGTCTACGTACTACGGACAATTGAATGCCAACCTCTGCAAATGTCTCTTTTCAAAAAATCATAACTTTTTTTAAAATCATCCGATTTTGATTCTGTTTTAAGTTCCAGTAACAAAAATGTCTATATTTTCATTATCTGATGACAGATTTGTCAATTGTCGGCTGATGATTCCCACAGAAAGCTTGGAAAATCAACTTTTTTTTAGAAAAAAAGTGGTTCTCGTTTGGTGGTGGCTGGGGGAAGGGATAGGGAGGTTAGTCAAAATCAATTCACAGCTTTTCAAAGACTAGACTTTTGGGCTACTTCGGAAAAAAAATTTCATCCAATTTGATTCAAAACTGACAAATTGACAGTGGTTTGAAAAGTGACGTTTTTTTGGGATTCTTTAGGTGACCGGTTTTTTTTTTTGAGCAGTGTTTTTCAATAATCATAATAGCAATAGAAACAAAAAAACATAGATTTTAGTTTTCTCTTTATCTGGTTATCTATGTCTTTTTTCGGAAAAACAAATACATCATTAAAGTGGTCAACTAATTTGGCAACTTTGCCTCACTTTAATCGACTTCGTATCTCACGGTTCTTGAAATACCAATGGTTAGGTTCGAAAAACGGATATTCTGTATATGCCTCATCAGTAAAGTTAGACATAAAGTAGTCGACATTACTAAAAAATTATACGTAAACAAATTTGATATTTTATATGTTTCAAACAGATAAATGCTGAATTACTCAAAATCTAAATTACATATTATATATTCTGAATATTAAATATTTGGGGGCCGTGATTTGACGACTGGTAACCGCACTTCACGCGCAAAATATATCACTTACCGAAATCTGCTTCGGCAGAGTGCCAAACCCAGTAATGGGTAGAAGGCGTGATGATATATTTATTTATTTTATTTTAAATATGCTGTGTATAAGGGAGTCGTGTGGTCACCACACCAGATTTTTTTTCTTTATGTATCTATGAAATAGATATATAATTACCAAAAAAAAAATGTATGTCTAGTTTTACAATACTTTTAATGTTCATGATTGACAATTTATTATTTGTTGTATTATTAAAATATTCAAAAAATATATATTTTAGAATACTAAACATATTTTCTATAAATAGTATGTATATAATTTACCTATTTCGACCAACCTTGAGAAAAATTTTACAGCCGCCCTTGTATCTGACAATAACTGGGTTTTTAAGTCTTCAAATTGTATATTTTTGAATGAAATTCATAATGTGTTTATGAATTAATACAAACAAAAAACACACTATAACAACTATCAAATCTCAAACCGTAAAATTTATTTAAGATAAATTATGTTTTTGTAGCGAAGAAATGGAATATATTTAAATATTAGTAAAGTTCGTTACTTCATTGTTATCGCATATTTTTTTTTTTTTTTTTTTTTTATTTGTAATTTTATTTACAATCTGTTAAGGGTAACAATGAGTAAATGTTATAATAAGTGGGATTATATCATGATGAGGGTTACGTCCATTGACGTTTCCTCTCGTAATTAGACCATTTGTTTGTTGGGTGAGTGTGTTGAGTTGTTATTTGAATCTGTATGGTAGTTCGAGCGGGGTGAAGCGTTTTAGCCTGTAGCTGTCCTGACTGTTGTCTAGCAGGTTTACTGCTGTGGAGTTTGGATGTTTTTCCAAGCGCTTTAGGTATTTATCGCTGTAGTCCTTGACTTCTTCTCTGACGTTTTTCATTTTTAGGTCCTTATATATGTTAGTGTTTTTAACATACCATGGGGCGTTTAATATTGCTCTTATTGTTTTGGATTCAAACCTTTGGATAATGTCTATGTTTGAGTTGCTCGCAGTGCCCCATAGCTGTATGCCGTAAGTCCAAATCGGCTTTAATATGGTTTTATAAAGTAGTAGTTTATTTGCTGTGGTAAGTTTCGAGTTCTTGCCTAGCAGCCAGTACATTTGCTTTACTTTTATGTTGAGTTGGTTCCTTTTGGTTTGGATGTGTTTTTTCCACGTTAGTCTTCTGTCTAAGTGTAGCCCAAGGTATTTGACTTCGTCGACTTGCGGCATTGGTTGGTTGTTTAGGTATACAGTAGGGCATGTTTCTCTTCTGGTTGTGAATGTGGTATGCGCAGATTTTGTTGCGTTAGCTTTTATTTTCCATTTGTGTAACCATTTTTCTATTTTGAGTAGGCTTTGTTGTAGTTGATGAGAGGCTGTTTGTGGGTCTTCATGCGTCGCTAGTAGTGCTGTATCGTCTGCAAAGGTTGAGATTGTGACGTGTGGGGATACAGGTAAATCCGCTGTGTATAGTATGTAGAGGAGTGGTCCTAATACGCTGCCTTGCGGGATCCCTGAGCCGATGGGATATAGGTTGGATTGTTCGCTCTGGTATTTAACTTGAAAGTATCTTTCGCTAAGATACGATTTCAATAATTGATAATATGCACTGGGTAGGTTTGTTTTTATTTTGTATAATAGGCCTTCATGCCAGACCTTGTCGAAGGCCTGGGTGATGTCTAGAAATGCGGCTGAACAGTATTGTTTATTTTCTAGGGCCCTTTTGATGGTTGTGGTGATTCTGTGTATTTGTTCTATTGTTGAGTGATTTTCTCTGAATCCGTATTGATATTGGGGAATTAAGTTCTTCTTGTTTAGTATTGGTTTGAGTTTCTGTAATAATATTTTTTCGAAAACCTTGGATAGGATTGGGAGCAGGCTGATTGGTCGATAGGATGATGTTTCTTCTGCGGGTTTTCCGGGTTTCTGTATGAGGATGATTTGCGCTATTTTCCACTGTGATGGATAGTGCCCAAGTCTTGTTATGGCGTTAAATATGTAAGTTATTAATTTTATAGCGTTTTCTGGTAGTTCTTTGAGTATCCTTCCTGTTATGAGTTCATAGCCTGGAGCTTTTCTTGGGTTTATCATTTTTATTATTCCTTCTACCTCGTTTTTGTATATTTTTTTGATTGGTTGGGATGGCTGGTTAGGGGTTTCTAGGAATCGTAGAATTTCTTGTTCTTCTGTTGTGTTGTTGTTTATTGGGAAAGGTTGGAAAACTTGTGTTAGGTGATCGGCGAATGCTTTGCATTTCTCTATGTCGCTCCTTGCCCAGGTGTTGTTTTGTTTTCTTATTGGTGGGATTCTTTGCGTTGGGCGTTTTAGGTATTTGGTAGCTTTCCATAGTGAGTAGTCTGTGGACTGTGTGTTTGTTAGGGAGGTTAGGTATTTTTCGATGTTGTTATTTCTCCATTCTTGTAGTAGGTTTTTGAGTGTTCTTTCTGCTCGGTTGAGTCTATTTTTGTCGTGTGGGTTGCGTGTGTGTTGCCACACTCTACGTAGGCGTCTTTTTTCCTTTAAGGCCTGTTTCACTGTGCTCGGGTAAAGTGTTTTGTGTTTTTGGTCGGGTTTTGTGGGTGTTGCTTCCCATGCTGCTTGTTGTATTATTTGTATTAGGTTTTCTAGTTCGTCATCTATGTCCTTCTGTTGTTTTAGTGGTATCTTTAGATTCATTTTTTGGTTGATTATTTCCCTGAAGTATTCCCAGTCCGTGTATTTGTTGTGTAGGACAGGATGCTTTGTTAATTTGATTGGGTTTGCGTTTAGGTTTAATATGACTGGTGTGTGATCTGATGACAGGTCTAAGTTTGGTTCGATGTTCAGGCTGGTTTGTGGGGTGTTTTTTGTTATGTAAAAGTCGAGGAGATCGGGGATTTTCTTTGTATCTGTTGGCCAGTGTGTTGGTTGTCCTGTGGAATGATGTGCTAGATTGTTATTTTGGATTGTTTTTAGCAGTTCTCGTCCACGTGAAGTGATTAGGCGGGAGCCCCATGCCGTGTGTTTGGCGTTGAAGTCTCCGCCCAGTATGTATCTAGGTCCAAGGGTGTTTAAGAATAGTTCAAATTGGTCTTTCTTGATGGTGTGCCTTGGGGGGCAGTAGATTGCCGAGAATGTAGTTGGTCCTGGTCCGTCTTCGATTAATACTGTGGTTGCTTGGAGGTGGTCCATTGTGTATTCGGGTAGGACATGATGTTTGAGCGTGGTTCTTATTATGACTGCTGTGCCTCCATGTGCGGTGCCGTCTGGATGTTGTGTGTCGTAAATTGTATACCGGGGTATCTTTAGGTACGTTTTGTTTGTGTAGTGGGTTTCTGCGATGAGCATGTTGTCGATGTTGTTTTCTACGATGAATAATTTTAACTCTTGGCATCTCTGTGCCAAGCCATTAGCGTTCCATAGTGCTATTTTTAGTTGTTGCATTATGGAAGTTTGTTTATTAGCGTTGTGAGGATGTTTAATATTGTGTCCATTCTTCCCATTAACTGGACCATCATTTCTTCTATTTTATTGTGTGTTTGTGCTGTGTTAGTCTGTGGTGGGAGTTCTTCTGGTTTGTTTTTATTGATTACTTGTGCATATGTGTTGTTTGAAGTTCCTCTTTGGGGATTCTGTTCTAGAGTTTCATTCTGATTTGTTCTTGGTCGCAGTTGGGGGTATTTTCTTTTGTATATTTCTTTATATACAACGCACCCCTTGTAATTTGCTGGGTGGTTGCCGCTGCATAGTACGCATTGTACTGGTGTGTTTTCTTTTTTGGTGCAGTTTTTGGTTTCGTGGTTTCCGCTGCACTTTACGCAGCGTACTTGTCTTGCGCAATAGGTTTTGGTATGTCCGTATCTCTGGCATCTCATACATTGGGGGATGTCCTTTTTAATTCTTGGAGCTTCGATGTTGACCCGGGAGTGTTGTAGGAATTCAATGTTGAATATTGTTTTATTGTTCGGTTTTTGGGCCAGTTCTATGAAGAAGATTGGTAGGGGGTGTTTTTCGATTCTGTGTTTTATGTTATATAGGTTTGTTACTGTGTGTCCTTCCGATTCGATTTCGCTTTTGAGTTCGTTTATATCTGTGGTGTGATGCAGATTTTTGATAACGGCCTTGTAAGTGCGCTCTTGTTTCGGTTGATAAGTGTGGTACTTCACTAGTTTTTCTGTGAATATTTCTACGATTTTTCTATAGCATTCAATGTTTTTTGGTTGTATTTTTACTTGGTTTCTTCCTGTGGCTTTTAGGAAGTAGTTGTCTTTTAGTTCTTGGATGAGTGTTTTCAATGGGTTGATGTTTATAACGTCTGGTACAAATATCGGTGGGGGTTTAGGTGTTTTTGTATTTGCATCTTCTGGTTCTTCATTATTAGGAATGCTGTTAAGGGATTCAAATCGATTTTGGGTTTGTGTTACCTGTGATTCTTTGTTGTTTTCGATCCTTGGTTTCACCCATCTTGTATTAGGTGTATCGATGTTGCTTCTTTTCATATTTCTGGGCTTGATGCACTGCCATTGGCTTGTTTGTGTATCTTGGGATGTACTCGCACTTGCTGTGGGTTGGTTTGGATTTTCAGTCATTTTTTGATTGAAGGTGGAAGCACGTTGGCCAGGGGCCCACGTGCTTCGGCACTTTATTTATTTAACGTCACTTGTTAGGAGATTTAATTTGTATGCACTAATTGGTTAATTTAGTATGATTTAATTGTGGTGGGTATTATGTATGCTGTTTATCTAATCACTGAGAGTGCTGTGGTTTATACGTCCGTTCACTGTGAGTGTTAGAGCGCAACTTATCGCATTTTAACAAAATAATTTCTTAATTAAGTTAAAAGAATAACTTTATAAATAAGATATACGTGAAATCTTAAGAGAGATTTAGATTTCTGTGAGTAAAGTTTATGGTATATAACTCTATCAATGATCGTTAAATAGTATTAATATATAATATTTATATTTGCTTATATTTTAATCATGTATTAGTTGAAAGGGCAGAAACCCCAAAAATATTACTGCTTTAGATATCAAAAATACAAAACCGGTTCTGATAACAGCATAATCAATTATTTACACTCGTTTTCATATCGAATTGGTAATAGAAGTATAGGAAATATTTGACATTATTCCTAATTCAGCAAATCATTAAATGAAGATAATAGGACATCTAATAATATTTTTGTGTATAAGTTACGGTTAAAGTATGAAATGCAGTATTAATTATGCAAATTTTGCCAAAAACAAATATAAATACTTCCGTGTAGCGTACATTCTATATGCTTAGGATTTGTTTATTAAAAATGCGAACGAAGCGAGCCTTTGTAAACACACTTTGAATATTTAAATAAATGTATAAGAATCGGTCTAATTTGTACTAAAATCTAATATAATGGTTTGAGTGTGTGAAGCATGTGTTCTATGGACTTAGGGTTTGTTCGTTTGAAGTTCGTGTGAAGCGAGTCTTGAAAAGAATGCGTTCTAATATAAAAATAACTGGTGAATAATGCAATTTTTACATTTAGAATTATATATATATATATATATATATATATATATATATATATATATATATATATATATATATATATATATATATATATATATATATATATTAGACTGTGCCAAAACAAAATCGATATTTTTTTATTTCGCTCTTCTTCGAGTATATCATTCCCCGTTCAAATTCATTCAGATTCCCAAAATTTTAAACAATTCGGTTAACATTTAGAGGTGCATCAAGCCCAAAACGTGTTTTTTGAAGGTTTTTCTCAATTTTTGTGAGGTTTCATAGCACTGTTCTACAATAACGGGATGTTTGACGCTTGGGAGACATTATTACATTCAAACACAAAGTATTTCAGTCGCCAAATCCACTTTTGGACAGATATGTTGGCGAAAACAACAATTTTTTTAAGGCCTAAAAACTGTAATTTCAACTTTCAACTCCAATAACTTCATATTTTTAGGTTCGTTATGCGTCATATGCTCTTTTAACGTAGTCTAGTATCACGTAGCATTAATTGATTTGAATATTTCAGAAAAAATTGCCCATCAGTTATATATTTTTTTTGGCACAGCCTAATATATATATATATATATATATATATATATATATATATATATATATATATATATATATATATATATATATTAATATTAGACACCTTTGCAATATTACACGTTGGAAATAAAATTGACAATTTTGATAAATGGCATGATATCTAGTTTTTTAATTGATTTCGAATGTGAAAAGATACAGATATTTCCAACTTATTCGCAGAATTCTTATTTTTATCATAACGTTTAACACAATCATATTTCAGACACAAGGTTTGTGAATCACGAATTGTACAAGAACGTGCATTAAATCTTATCGCTACTTTTTCCCACTTTTCGCTTTTTTGCTTCTAATTCACTGCGTTTGTTTGTTTATTTTCTATTATATTTTTATATCTTATAGCTATTTCAACTAATAGTATGATTTCATTTGTAGAAAAAATTACAGATTTTGCACGTTTTCCTGACATTTTGACAGTTACAACAAAATCAAGGAGGTAGAAATTACAATTATATATTTATTAAACGTCATGAACAAGTTTTGTATTTCTTTCTAATTAATTATTTTCATAACATTCTCTCTCCCTAAAAGATGAACACTATTGCAATTTTGGCTAATTTATTTATAAGGTACCTAATACCAAGACGAATAAATTGAACTGGATATCTAAAGAATAAATATCTTCCTAATAAATAACTTATTTTGCTAATAACTATTAGCTAGTTTATAAGGAGGTGGATATCTCGGCCCTAAAAGTGTTAACATTATCAGGCAAAAGTGAAATTGTAAAAAGTGTGAAATAGGGAATTAGTGTTACATATCTTTCACGAAATTATGCCAAAATCTACAGTTTGTGCCATTAAAAAAGTAAAATATTCAAAAGTTAAATGATGTTGATGTGAGTGAACAAGAAAGTATTAATGATGACGACATGATGATAATAAATGAAGACAATAGAAACAATAATGAACAAATACTTAATCAAATAAGTTAATCAGTGACTGTAGAAGCATTTAATACGGCCATTCTCTGGAGTGAAAGTAATATTTTTGTTATTGCAGGAAAAAGATATTAATAAAACATTTGAATACCAAGAAAGTCTAAAAACAAATAATAAATTACTTCTTTTTGATTATTTGAACAATTCGATTTTATAAACAACTCTGGGTTTTATTAGTTCACATAACTGAGCGTCTACTTATATACGAGGGTCGTTCAATAAGTCCTTAGAAAATCTAAGAGATGGTGCTCTAAGTATCGAAAATGAATTTTTTCCAGTAAGCAGCACTCCTAACTAGTCAACTGTTAGAGTTTTAGCTTTAGCCGTCACGTAGTTTCATTGTTGTTGTCAATTGTAGTGAAAAACTTTTGATAGTTTATAATAATGGATAAAAGTGAGTTTCGAGCGGTGATTAAACATTTGTATTTAAAAGGTTGGATGAAGTTCATGGCACATCTGTTCCTATGTTTGCAACTGTTTAAAATTGGGTGAATGAGTTTAAACGTGGCCGTACATCCACAAAAGATGAACATCGTTCCGGACGCCCTGTAGAAGTGTCTACTCCCGAAATGATTGACCAAATCCACGATATGGTTTTAAGTGACCGACGAATCAAAGTGCGCGAAATAGTTGAGGCTACAGGCATATCACAAGGCAAAGTCGCTTTAATTTTGCACGAAAAATTAGGTGGGAAAAAAATCTCGGAAAGATGGGTGCCGCGTTTGCTCACAGTGGAGAATAAACGCAATCGCGTGATGGACTCTGAGGCTGTTTTGACGCTTTTCCGTCGTAATCCTGAAGATTTTCTGCGTCGATACATAACTGTGGATGAGACTTGGATACATTACTATACTCCAGAGACAAAAGAACAGTCAAAACAGTGGATTTTTGAAGGCGAACGGGCTCCGAAGAAGGCGAAGACGGCGAAATCGACTGGCAAGGTTATGGCAACGGTCTTTTGAGATGCACGCGGAATCATCTTCATCGACTATTTGGAAAAGGGAAAAACGATAACAGGAGCGTATTATGCGTCGTTATTGGACCGGCTGAGCGAAGAAATAAAAGTAAAACGTCCTCATTTGAAACGCAAAAAGGTACTGTTTCATCAAGACAATGCACGTGTGCACACCTGCGCAGTTGCGATGGCCAAAATTACGGAATTAAAGTTCCAATTATTGCAACATCCATCGTATTCACCAGATTTGGCCCCCAGTGACTTTTTCTTATTTCCAAACTTAAAGAAATGGCTTGGCGGACGAAGGTTTACGACCAATGAGGAGGTCATCGCCCAAACGGAGGCATATTTTGAGGAGCATCCGAAATCCTACTTTTTGGACGGCTTAAAAAATTTGGGAAAACGATTAGAGAAGTGTATAGAGCTAAAAGGAGATTATGTAGAAAAATAAAAAAAATCTACCCAAAAAAAGTGTTTTTTCTACTTTTTGCTAAGGACTTATTGAACGACCTTCTACATTATTTTCTCATAAGATCTGCTCGTTTTTCTAGTATTTTCTAGTATTTTTCACAATCCTCTTGCACGTCTCCACAGAGATCCACGATATTTTTAGATTAAAATAAAGGTCCTTTGCATTTAAAAGTTTGGGAGCCACTGAAACAATTAATTTTCATAGTACTCCAGATCACAATACTGAGCTAAAATATAAATATATCGTGTATATTTGTTCCACTAGAAACCATTTTTCATTAGTGTAGTAGATTAGCAGATTTTTTTCTGTCACTAGTTCATTTATCACTTTATAGTGAAACTACGGTTACATGTACTACAGCTGTAAATGAACTCTGATAAAGTATAAAATCAAGTCAGTACGCAATTCAGAGTTTCGAAAAACGGTCTTGGGTTGTATCGAATATCGACGTGTAACCTGATAACAGATATAAATTGCAAGTTGATTGATTCGGTCTAATGGAGTGATTATGATAAATGAATGTGTAGCACAGTTTGCTTCATCTGGATCAAGCACATTCGCCTTTAAGAAAAATTAATTCTTATTATTAATTTTTTTTTTTTCATAACAAATATGTTATTTTTGATCACCGAGTCTCTTGTATGTGATAATGATGTGTATTACATTTTCTCTTTTATTTTAATGTTTGTGAATTATGAAACAAAAGATAATTAATGGGAGTTATGCTTGTAATTAATGAATAATCATTGAAGGATATATTTTGTACCTACCTTAAATACTACGAAATAACGATTAAACAAAGAAAATGAACAAACAAGTTTAAGTAATATACAATGAAAACATACGTAGGTGATAATTTACGTTTTTTTTTTGTTGTAAATTAATTATGGGCTGCAGTACCAATGTTAGTTCGTAAACAGGAAACAATTTATATTTTATCAAAGTTCGCAGTTTGTTTTCAAATATGCAAGCTAGATTGATTTTATTTTGTAATTTACTCTACTGTGTGTTGATGCAGAAACGCGATGTTCTCATAAAATAAACAAAGCAAATCTTTTTAATGAATGTTATATTGACATATTTTTCATTTGTTCAGTTAGCCTTTTCTCTCTGCAGATAACTGCAGTTATTGTGACAATATGTGTTGTTGTAAATTATAGCAAATCAAAACGATTTCTACAAAAATAATACTATATTATAAATTCTATAGATTTTGCTGTTGGTTCTCGTTGAAATATTAGATAAGGATTGAAAGCCATCGTGAAGGTTCATAAACAATATAATTATAGTTTGAGTTTTAATACAAAAATCTTTTTTTTCTTCCCAGATTTCATCAGACATAGCACGATATTTTTCGTTCAAAATAATGCTTTTTTTGTAATTTTGTTATATGTGTACAATTTGTTTATTAATATTGAATCAAAATGGGAAACTCGGATGTATATGATAGATACGATAAAATATTTAAAATAAATGGGTCAATATTGATCCTATTTTGGTAACTTAGGATTTCTAGTTAATTCGGCTCGGAAAAGATTAAATTTAACTTCTGCCGGAACATGAATGCTTTCATTATAAACATAAGTTTTATTTCCTGCACAATCATTACCATTTCACGTGAAATAGGTTTCATCATCCATAATAGCAAAATTCTTATTCGTAGGTCTCAAATGTTCCTCTCCCTATTTACTTAGCTAACTTTTCAGATTTATTAATTGATATTCGCTATACTTTGGTAAAAATTTTCTCTTTCTTATTAATACATTATATCCTTTAATATATTGTTTGCATATATTTGTGAACAGATTCTGTCAGTAGCTTAGTTTTCTAGTTTTTATTCATTTTCTGACTTCTCTACCACTAACATTAGCTCTTTCTAATGATTTTCCGCTGTTAACTCTTGTAATTATATCATACGTTGTCTGCCGCGGTATTCCAATTTGAATGGAATATTTAACAGTGAAAACTTTACCCTTTAAAGTATATTTAAATAAAACTCACCAATAATTTCCTATCTATCATTTGCCTTTATGGTATTCATTTTAGTTTTTGTAAACACCTAACAGGAAATAGTTACTGGACTTTTGCGAAATATTTTGATAGGCCGTGCGAGTCTCACAAATTGTGAGTACACGCAAAACAGTTTCTGGACGTATGAGACATAAGTTTTTTCGCGCCGATTTAAACGAAATTATTGATTTCAAATTGAAAATAATTTCTAACCTCCAAGCACAAAATTTACAGTCAGTTTCATAACATCGTAACATCTCTACTTTCACATGCCCAGCTGAATTTTCTCAACAGCGTATTACACTAAAAATATTTAATAAAGATAGTTCAATTATTTGTATACATATTTTTTATTAGTTGTACATAGAACTGCAAATTGTATTATAATTACTTACATTTTAGTTTTCAAAGGACAAATTAACTCTAAAATTGGAAAAATTTCTAATATTACAAAAATCCTTAGTTTTACCGAACGGTGTTCAGTAGACACAAGATTTCCGAACGATTTTGAGACATGCAAAATTGTCAATCTAGGACGGAGGCGCGAAAAAAATATTTCCGTACTACAGCTCCTTTCGACTATACCATACCCTTCTTAATATTCTCATGAAGATTAAAAGGATAACCTATTAAATTTCTGCGAACTTCCCATCAGAATTGAATTTGTAAGAATTAAAATTATTATTCAGAAAATAATTTTTTAAGCATATATCAATGTTTTCAACTTCTGTTTCCGTAAAAAATCTAAAGACCTTTTCGGCACTACTTTCAGGAGTGAACTTTCTTCAACTTCACCTATTACAAATTTTTAAATGATCTTGGGGTTTTTGGAGTTGGATTAAAATTGTTTGTCGCCGGATTTTTTTTTAATATCGTTTTAGTTAAATAAGTGTTATCTTCAATTTTTATAGTAGTTTAGTTTTTTAATAGTTATACTTTATTTTATATTGTTATTTGTTTATATTGGTTACGTGCATAGAAACGCTGAGTTATGTTTTATTTTTAGGTGTGATTGACGTTTGACAGTTGTTCGAATGTAACTGATTTCTATTTTCATTTATAGTTAAGGATAAGCCTGGTAAGCTACCTTATCTTCTACTCTTCTACCGAGAGAACCTTCTGTTATTTATTTTGGTTAAATGAAGAATAAATGAGTGGAATTTGATGAATGTAAGTTTTGTACGTGGAATGTTAGGGAATAACTAGTAACGAAAATTAATTGATAAATGTAATGCGTGTGTATAATGTTGATGTTTTGTGTGTAAGTGAGACTAAAAGGAAAGGATATAGTGAGGAAGAGATGGATGGAATATTTTGCTTGTGGTCAGGTGTTGCTGACAATGAACATGCGAATCATGGTAAGGGTGTGCTTGTTAGTGAAAGAATTAAACTGTATCTGAGAGATTACGGTCGTACTTCATCGAGAATTCTTTGGCTGAGAAAAAAGATAGGCTGTCATAGAATCTTGGTTGTATCCGTTCATGGCCAAACCGAATTCGAAAATGATCTTGAAAAAGATAGATTTTGGAATTTATTAGATAGTGTTATTGATTCATATGATTCAGGTGAAAAAGTTATTGTATGTGGTGATTTAAATAACTGGGTGGGGGTTAAGACAAGCATATCTGGGAATGTATTGGGTAAGTTTGATGATGCGAGAGTGAATGAAAACGGTAGGAAAATAGTTGCTTTCTGTTTGGATCGTGATCTCTTTTTTTCCAACTCTGCCTTTAAACATAAATTAGTTCATTTTTATACATGGGAGAATGTGAGTGAGAATAGACGATGATTTATTTTATTTTGTATGATGAACGATTGAGAAGTTTAGTTGTAGATACGCGTGTGAAGCGTAATGCTGAACTGAGTACGAATAACCATTATTTGGTCGTATCGCGTAGACGTCTAGATAAATGTTAGAGAATGAGGGTGAAAAATACCGAAAAAATGTTTCGTGTGAAATCCATTGCGCTGCAGAATCAGGATGTTAGAGATTTGTTTGTTGAGAAAATAAATGTATCTTTGCCTGTATGTGAGCTTAATTTTTAATTCAGCATAAATAATGTTTGGTTGAAATTTAAGGATACTGTTCTTAAATGGGAAAAAGAAGTTTGTGGTGAATGTAATTTAGGCTCTTGTGCAAAGAATGCATGGTGGAATGAAGAAGTAAACGAAACGATTGGGGTGAAAAAGATAGCATATTTGCGATTTTTAAATGTGAAAGATGTGCCTGGATGTTTACGTGATGAATGCTTGCTGGAATACAAGAGTTTAAATAAATGTGTTCAGAGAGTGCTGAGAGAAAGCAAGGCGCGTTTTGATGATTTGATGATTGAAAGATTGACTAATGATTTTAATATGAATAAAATAATGTTTTGGTTGAGAGTGAAGAGATTGAGAGGTGATAATGTAAGGGCCGTGAAAGCGATTAAGAGTGCGGATGGTGAGTTATTGTGGAATGAATCAGATGTTACGAATAGATGGTGTGAGTACATTAGGGCTTTATATGGTAGCATTAATTGACCGAAGTGTTCTAGTGAAAATGTTGGAGAAAATGTTAGTGGTGATGAATGGGATATAGATGAGAGTGATGTTAGTTTTTCCTTGATGCGTCTAGAGAATGGTAAGGCTCCCGGTTCGAATGTTATATCGAATGAGATGTTGAAGTATGTAGGCGACAGATTATTTGACTGGTTAGTTTATTTATTTATATTTTGTTTAAAATGGTGTATGGCTCCTGATGATGGAAACGTGCTATCATTTGTCCTTTATTTTTAAATTTACCTTTAGGTAAAGATAGTTCGAATGAATGTACTAATTTTCGCGCGATAAGATTGCTGAGTGTGGTAGAGAGGTTGTACGGGAAGATACGAACCTTAACAATCTCAAAGTTAAGCGATATGCAAGGTGGTTTTCTGCCTGAGAGAGAGAGTGTGGATCAATTGATTTCTCTTCATATGATTGTTGAAAAGTCACTTGTTAAGAACAAGAAGGTGTTCTGTGGCTTTCTCGATTTAAAAAAAGTATATGATAGTGTTCATCGCGAGACATTCTGGAATGTACGTCTACAGTACGGTATAAATGGTAATTTGTTGCGAGCAATTCGTGAGCTGTATGAAGGTAGGGGGCTGTGGTGAGAGTTAATGGTAGATTGAGTGATTGGTTTTGTATAGATATTGGTGTGAAACAAAGTTGTGGGATGTTGTCCGTGGCTCTTTAATTTGTACATGGAGGTGTTGTTACGAACGCGTTGAATGGAGTGAGCAGTGTACATTTTGGTGGTAGTGTTGTGCCTGCGTTATAATATGCGGATGATGTTGTTATAGGTGAATCCAAAGAGCAATTGAGATGAATGAAGTATAAATGAAGTAGGAAAAGATTTAAATCTGTTATTAAATGTTGATAAATGTAAAGGGATGGCTATCTCAGTGGTATGAAGTCGGCCTGTGGATCCTGAGGTCCCTGGTTCGATTCCCACAGGCGACAAATTTTCATAATTTGAAAAAGCTATCCCTGTGGCTCCTCCACCACTAACATGTTTGGGGGCCGTGATTTGACGACTGGTAACCGCACTTCACGCGCAAAATATATCACTTACCGAGATCTGCTTCAGCAGAGTGCCACACCCAGTAATGGGTAGAAGGCGTGATGATATATTTATTTATTTATTTATATAAATGTAAAGTGTTAGTATTTGAAAAGAGCGATTTGATGACTGACTGCAATGTTTCGGTGAATGGTGTGAAATTGGGTCAAGTGAATGAGTTTTTATATTTGGGTAGTATGTTTTCGAGGGATGGACGTATTGATTGTGAGATTGAAAGAAGAGTATATGCGTGTGCTCTGGAAACCTTTGCTCAAAATGTGATTGTTTCGAGAAATGATGTGTATAATATGTGTTTAATGCCTACATTGATGTATGGTAGTGAATGTTGGGTGTGGGTAAAGAAACAAGAACGTCGTAAAACTGCTATGGAAATGAGTGTATGTGGTTATATTAGAAGAGATCGTGTCCGGAATACGTTAGTGTGATGGTATGATGAGTGTGAAATTGAGAGGAATGTATTTAGAAAAGTAGATATAAGTCAGTTGAGATGTTTTGTGCATGTAGAACGTATGTCGAATGAGAGATTGGTGAAACAGGTATATGTTGGTGAAATTGAGGGTGAAAGATTGCATGGGCGACCTATAAATAAATGGATGAATATGATTGAAGGATTGTTGCGTGGACGAAAGTTTCCAAGTATGAGGGACAAATTGCTTGTATGAAAGGAATTATGAATGTGGATGAAGCTAAAGTAGTGTGTCAGGATAGAAACGTTTGGCGAAGATTAATTGTGGAATTGAATCTGATGATTAAGAAAAGTGCAGGATTTTTGATTTTAGTTTTGTTGTTTAGTAACTTAATTAGAGTGTTTACCTGCAATTGTGTGAAATTCAGTTTCAACAACAAGCGTAGAGCGACACTCCCTTCCTTTCATATCTTTTAATTCGTTTTTAGGTCTTACGTAGAGTGTGTAACTACAATTGTGTGGTATTCACTTTCAAAAACAAGCGCAGGGCGACACTCCCTTCCTTTCTTACCTTTTTGTTTCATTTTCAGTTACTGCATTGTGTGGACTTTTTTTTCATATACAAGTGTAGGCTATCGCTTTCATCTTTTCTAATCTTTGTAGATTCGTTGTTAAATTTGTTATTAGACTCGTTGTTAGGAGTAAGCGTGAGTAATGTTAGTAGAATTTAAGCAAAAACAAGCTCATTACACATGTTTTAATTTGTAACACGACGGTGTCTATACATCGCGAGCGCGTATCGATTCTAGATGGCAATTAAAACGATTGATTGATTGTTATTATTTGTAGAATAATACACACAATAAAACATATAACTTTATTAGCTAACTTAACAGACTAATTAAAATACTAAAACAGCATACAAGCTAAAGCGTAAACTAATATAAAATAGGTAAATCCGCACGAACAGCGGGAACGGATGTGGTATTGGTCACATCTTGACCTGCCGTGTGCGTGTACGTGACATCACTGAGGCTACCGCTCAAAAACAGACGCTATGTTTTTGAGCGGGGGTGAGGAGTGGTATTTTCCGAGGTTCAACAATGGCTGCCTCAAAACCACCTTGTTACACATTTTCAAATTTCGTGCTAAAATATCTAGTAGAAAATTTTATCAACACTCTAACACTGTTTAAAAATTCATGAAATGCAGTCAAATGAATACCAACAAATAATTCTTCTCAGCATCTCAAAGTTATTTAGGATTGCGGCCACGTAACAAATTTGAAAGCGCATGTTGGCACTTTTCTCAAAAGAGCTTCACCTCTTCCCTATTCAACTGACCAAAATGGGAAGATGCATGAAAAGATGTTGTATTTCATACCCTAACGTTCGGTGTTATTTACGTTAAAAGAGAGCATTGGAGACTGCTCGACATCAAAATGTTGAAAATTATTCATTATGAAAATATGGAATTGAAACAAATGTAGTGATATTCATGTCATTACTTTTTGAATCAAGAAATAACGATTTAATATATTTCCTTCTTTGTTATTTACATGTTACGCTAATATAGGTACCTATTTCATCATCCTTCAGATCTCCTAATTTTTATTTAAACAGAACATCACTAATAACGTGAAGTTGTCACATTTAAAATAAACTCTAGATATTAGTGTCGAGTAAATTAAAGTATTTTTCAGATATTTTATTTTCTTTGACCCGTTTTAGTTCAACCCTACATTCTGGCATTATTGTACCGTTTATGGAATACTATTAGTATGCAATATTTTTCATGCCTTTTAAGAAATAATCTAATCTAATCCGAAAACCCTAGTGGAACTGTCTATAATTCGAGTGTGCAAATCCTTGTATTTGCAGACGATATTACAATCTTGGGAAGGAGGGAAAAAGATGTAGAGAGGCACTTAAGATACTAGAAGAAGCTGAAGCATTCAACGGGTCTAAAAATTAATATCAGTAAAACACAGGCAATGATAGAAGGACGCGAACTTCAAAGAGAGAATACTTTCTTTGAAACTGGTAATAAAAGTGTAGAGCGTATCAAAGAATCTAAGTATTTGGGCACAAGTAACGACTTATCTGTTGAAATTACAAACCAACTAGCAGCTGGTACAAGATGCTTTTTTCGCACTAGACAGTATTCAAAAGTATAATCTCATATCAAGAAAATCTAAAGTACATTTTATACAAGACCAACATAAGACCGTTAGTAACATACGGATGTGAGGCATGGATTATTAAAAGAAAACGAGGAAATACTGATGCGATTCGAATGTAGGGTACTCAATCATTACCTTTTAGACCTTATTAACCCAGAAAACACAGACCTAAAAAAGTTGTTCTATCGGTATGTCTGGAAGCAGAATAACTTAAAAACACGGTAACATTTAGAATTGTAATTTTATATTTAAACTTTAAATTAAGAACTGAAGATAAATTTGTTAATGGACTATATTCAGCTGGAACTATAACTTTATTGATAACTCTTTTTAAGTTTTTATGTTTTTTTTTTCGTAAACGGTAGTTTTTAATACAAAATAAACAAAAAATTTAAATGGATTCTAATTTGATTCAAAATATCCCAACATTTTTCTAAATTATGGTGGGGTCATTTGTTATAAGTTGTAATAATTTAATCATTTTGAAAATTATTGTGTTGTATACCATGTGAAGCACAAGCAATTAAAATCTTAATACAAATTTAATCATGGCTAATTGATTTTCAAAAATAGTATTTAAACGTTAGATATTTTTTTTTTCATAAGTTAACAAAATATGCACAGTTTGGTACCAAATTGACGATCTAGGGCAGCGAAATCTAGTAAAAGGATTAAAAACTATATTTCAGCGGTTGTCAATTTTTTTTTTTAAGAATTTAAGACATTGAGTAAAATTATCTAAATTTATGGTCGGCAAAGTATTGTGGTGATCACAACAGATTTGTATCTTTAATATGCAAGTATATTATTTTGATCAATCATGCTCAAATTTTTATACTTCATTTATATTCCGATTTTTTATGAATATAGAATAGTCAGACTGAATTAATCACTATATTATTCTTTTTATAATTAAATTAATTAGTTATGATTATCAATTAAAATAAAAAACACAACTATATGTATTCAAATGGCAGCACATTTTATCAATCAAATTTGTAGTTCTGGAAAAGTCTGTATTGTAGTGCTAATGTTGATTATTAATTCATGATCGAATAATTAGGGTTTATATATTCACATTTAATTTTGACTTGTGCATTATTTCCTTTTAAAATTAATAGTGTATTGTGAATGAAAAAACCTTTATCTTTAGTGCCCTAATTCATTGTTTATGAACTAAATTGACATTAGCACTGCAATACAGACTCATCCAGAACTAGAAATGTCATAGGTAAAAGCGCTGTCATTTGAATACATTTAGTTAGACTTCTTTATATATTTTGTCTATGTTAAAAATAACAAAAATAATAGTCACGGGACGCAAACCGCACTATACGAAATAATTTCGTGAGTGACAGGGCCACAGAGAACACGAACACTTTTCGTTCGTGGACATCGTGTAGGCCATGGTGGATGGACAAACCAGTGACAAGTGACTGTCGTAAGCGTGAACGAGTGTCCTTGCGTCCTAGTATCTAAGGATGCATGAAATTACTCTTTTGTCACGCGCTGGCTCAGCCAACTGTCTTGTGGAAAATTCAATAACACGCACAGTAACGGATGCGGAACAATGACTGAGAACATTTTAGCTAGACATTTACGCAACAATAAATTCTTGTTTAGTGGTTTGTGCCACATCCAAACAAGAAAATTTAATTTTAGGATTTATTTTTTCTGAAAACTATTCAGATTCGTCAAATTTAGTCATACACCGTATTACATCAAATAAGGAGCAAATATCTCATTTATTTATTGATTTAGCGATTTCACCCTTTAACATGATTACTATTATAATCAGAGGCAGTGTTAGGCGGTAAGCCTGATAGACGCCGCATGAGGGCGCAAAATATTAGAGGGCGCCGCTGACACGGCGGAATAAGAAGTAGTTAGTAGCGCAAATAATCAAAGTCGACTTATCTGTGGTAGTATCAAATATAACATAATTCACATTTGCAGTATAACCAAAATATTATTACAAAGTTATAAAAAAAATTGTTCATTCTGCTCTCAAAAATAATAAATAAATGAAACGCATGTTAAATGAAAGTTTGGTGAAACGGGTGAATGCATGAAACAAATGTTTAACAAAATTTACTTATTTATTTCTTCGCAAAATAGTTCTATTAACATTTAATAATGAAACAAACAAAAAAAATATTATGATCTGTTCATTTATTTCTGTCACAGCACGCTGATTCCTATGCGATTTTAATCAAATTAAGGTCAATTTCATATGCATTTTTGTCCAAAAAGTTTTACTGGTCGAATATTTTTTTGTTAATAGTTCGTAATACACTTAGAAAATGGTATTTCATTGCTAATTAAACCAATCTTGTAGCTCTTATAGTTCTCGAGATAGCAATAACTAAATTGAACGTACTGATCATAGAATAAAAATATATGTATTTTCAGAATTCGCAAAATTATAGGTAATTTATCTAGTAAATATTTTAGTTGCAATGGTTTGAGAGTTATTTCTAATATATTAATAATTAAGTTATAATTATTAACACTATATTATTCAATGTATTCATGACACAACTATAAACATCAGATAAATGACTGTTTGCTATATTAGTCTATAGCACTAAAAAGTACACATCAAGAACAATGTACTTAATTTTGCGAATTTTTTGAAAAATTATTTTTTTCTTAGACCAGTATGTTATATTTTAAGGGCATGTAATTCAATTTACTGATCACGAAACTGATATATAGTTTTGGGCAACTGTTTTAAAATGAAACGTCGCATAGTTTTGTAACCAGTACCCGAACAATAAAACTAGACAAATTGTATAATTATTTTACATTTAATTTTATTCTCACTGATTGCTAGTGGTGAATTGTAAATACGTGGCGACGGCGGAGGTGTGATCATGGTGGAAGTGCACTCTTTTCTTCGCCAAATGGGGCCGTTTTATCTGCAATTCGGCGTCGAATCGGCCCAATAATTCGACATAGTAGAGCCCTGTGATCGTTTTGCCCTTCTCCAGGTAGTCGATGTAGATCACACCTGAATCCCAGAAAACGGTGGCCATCACCCTTCCGGCCGATAGGACACTTTGGAGCACGTTCGCCGGGTGAAGTCCACTGTTTCGACTGTTCCTTGGTCTCTGGTGTGTACCAGTGTACCCATGTTTCGTCGACGGTCACGAAACGCCGCAGAAACTCCTTCGGATTGCGCCTAAACATCGTCAAACTCTGCTCTGAAGTAACCTCACATATGCGCTTGTTGTCCGGAGTGAGCAAACGCGGCATCCATCGCGCCGACAGTTTTCTCATGCCCAATAATTCATGCAGGATATGACCCACGCGGTCTTTTGAGATGCCTACTGTCTCAGCTATCTCGCGCACCTTCAATTGACGGTCTGCCAATACGAGATCGTGGATTTTTGTTACGTTATCCTCCGTGGTAGCCGATTTCGGGGCACCTGGGCGTGGCTCATCAAAAACCGACGTGCGACCACGTTGAAACTCGTTAAACCAATTTTTGACGGTCGCCACCGAAGGAGAAGAGTCCCCGTACACAGAATCCAAGCGTTCTTTGATTTCGCTGCGCGATTTCCCTTCCAAAAACAAGAATTAAATCACCGACCGATATTGTTCTTTTTCTATTTTTCTCAAATCTGCGGACACGCTCGCTTCCACACGCGGTCAAAACAAAACTACGCGTCCGATTCGGCTGAAAATTTAACAGTAGCTGTCTACGAGAATGTTCTAAGCGATACAAAATTGCTCTTGCAATAGTGGTGAGGCTAAGTACTTATTGGACTGCCCTCGTATGTAACCATGACGATATCAGTATCCATTCTGTTATCAACAATCATTGTTTGTGATAAATTTTGACACATAAATAAAAAACGTGCTCAATAATCTCAGAAAATAGTGATAAAAGTGATTTTCCCTGCACTCCTCCAGATATATTTGAAACAGCGCAAAATGCTACCTTGAGTTTATTACCTGCAAAATCAAGAGCATTATATGAAACAAATTATAACCTCTTCATCGCATGGTATAAGGAAAAAAAATCAAGAATTATAGCGAAAATGTTATACTAGCTTACTTTTTGGAAAAATCTAAAGTAATAAAATCGTCTTCTCTTTGGTTCATTTATTCAATGATAAACACTAGCAGTTAAAAATTATATTGATATTAGTAAAGTTCAGATTCAACTTCAAATCATAGCGCAGCAAACTTCATGTATAATTTTTTTTTAAAAAGCAAAGTATTGGCGTACTAACTGAAAATTCTAATGACAATATCATAGAATCTATTATATCCTCAAATTTATCAAACACCATTTCAAGTTCCGAAATAAATATACAAAACTTTCAAAATTGCACTTTCAATTTTAACATACCTCATCCTCATTAAGTTAGCACTGCTGCCCAGCTGCGTTCAGGTTCAACTTCAAACCATAGCGCAGCAAACTTCATGTATAATATGCATAAAAGTGTCAAAATGAATCTAACCTATATTTTACATTTTGTAAGTATTGTTTCAATAAATTAAGATTTCAGCAACAATTTATATTTTTCTAGGCGAGCGGCAAAGTATTTTACCGCTTGTTGCCATGGGAGATGCGCGGTAAAGTATTTTATTATTCGTTACTCAGTAACCATGAACTTTACGATGACAACTGAAAGCATAAATGTCAACTTTTCATAGCAGTCGTAGAAAAATATATTTATATTTACTGGTCTAACAGAAAATGTATTTTTATATTATGGTAAATAATTCCAGAATTTTTAGAAATATATACAAATTGACGAAACAAAATCTCTCACTTTTAGTTTAGAAAAAAAAAAATACAATATAAATGCTAAACGTGAACATCCACATATTGTCAGTCGTACGCATAATATATTTTTCTTTCTTTTTTGTACGGATATACATATTAATATTTAGAATTTAGAGACAAAAAAAGTAAATATGTTATATATTAAGCACGTACGATATTCATAAAAACTTTAATAAATTTTAATTCAGTTTAGTGCTTCTAGTAAGCGCTATAAATTGTTCTACTTCAAATTTTCCTTTTTTTATTTCATTGACTGATATATCTGTCTAAAATGATGGCATAACTTCAGAAATACTTCCATAAAAGTTGGAGAACTAAAACTCGCATAGAGAACTAATTAATTTACGATTTTGTTATCGAAATCGAAGAATCTTAGGATCTATATTGTATTTCGAAAGTTTTCCTCGCTTTTGCGAAAAGAGCGCATAGTACATTCACCAGGGATCTAATAGAACTGCAGAATACGGAACTTTGAAGTCACACCAACTTTTTTACTTCCAGCGATTTCTATTGAACGCCTGATTCGTTTTATTCGGATTTTGTGGTTTATTTAAACACACATTAAAGTTAGAAAATTGTCTACTGCTATTTACCTGAACTTAGCCTGCAGAAAAAATAAAGTTTTCTTGTTATTTAAATGAACAAAACAAAATGCAAAATAAAACACAGATTTTTAACTCTAATACCGTAAGTACTGGTATTTTTTCGATAATTTTGATATTTGTGAAGAATAATTATTTCTATGGAAATTGTATGAGTGCACAAAAAAATTTAAAGAACGCAGAATATTCAGAATGGTATTAAATAAAAACTGTTTCATTACACAAAATAAAAAAGGAAAAGATTTACTGCGCTCATCTATGATTCTAGCCAAGACAGTAAATCCATATTCTTGCCGTGATGAACAGATGATATTTATATCGATTATTTAGAATTAATGTTTATTTTGTGATTATTTTCAATATTTTTAATGTTATCGTCATCATCTTAGCCAACAGGTTCCTATGCATTTCTTGAGCTGTTGTAATATAATTATAAATTTGACATATATAATATCAAAAATGTCATTCAGTTTTTCGTAGACTGGGAAAGAGACAAAGGAACGTTAAACCCACCCGAAACTAAAGAAGCGATATTTGTTGTAATTATATTTTTTAAACTAAATAAAAAATGTTAAATTTGTTGTTTTTCTATAGCTACTTTTTTACTACCTAGGCTATTAATGTCCATTTTTAAAGCCTAGGTTCTAAAACTAGCATTTTACTGCCTGTCAATTGTCACTAAAATTAAACTTATAACGTCAAACGAAAAAAAATATTTCTTATGATGACAAATGAGAGATAAACATAAATTATACATAACACAAAACAAATTCAAATAATTTTGCTAAGAACTAGCACCTAACGTAATGTCATATTTTTCAAATGCAATCATTAAGAGATCAAATAATATGCACTCGCTAATGTAATTATCATTGTTTAATTTATTTAGGGGAGAAATTAACATCTCTGAATTTATTTATAATTTCCAATAAAATGTTTTCCAACCTGTTACATCTACTATAAAATGTTAAGAATATTATCATAAATTTTGATTGCATATCCGGCAAATTTTGATAAAATAACTTCCGACGATTATTTAAGATCTAAGTGAATTTGGGTTTTATTTTAATTCGCGAAACGTCTTTCGGAACAGCTGCAATTAAGTAGGTGACTTGAAGAATGAGAAACTTTTAAATTCGCAAATTCGCTACTCTACTTATAAAGCTAAATTAATATTGATATTGCTATCAACTATCAGAATTACAAGGATATTGTTTTATGGCAAATTTTTTACTGTTTAATAATAATACAGGCATAATATTTATTAAATCAAACCTTATTTCAGTTAGCTCTGAAATATTTACAAATGATTATTAATTAACTACAGATAAAAAACAGTGAAAATATAAATTTTGGATAAGTTTCTATATGCCCATGCGTGACACATAAATACCAGGAAACTTTTCACAAATTTTTTAATTATGTAGCGGTAACTTTTACCTCCCATACCATAACATTGCATTAAAAAGATTTTTTGCTCTAACGTTAATATTTCTTTAACAAAATCACTCCATTTTGAGCAGTACCTTCTTACTATATATTATACTTTTGATATTTACTCATTTGTCCATATTTCAAAGCTACCTAAAATAAGGTTTGATTCATTATAATAACTGTATTATTATGAGGACAAAATATGAAAAAAACGTTATAATAACAGAACCTTCCATTAACTAAAAGTTTGAATAACTGAAATATGCGTTTAAAGTAAGAAAAAAATTTCTTTCTTGGCATTTTTTCGTAAAAGCAAAAATTTGAATTTATTTCCTCTTGTAAATTCAAGCCGGGGTCATACGGTATATGTCTGGGTAACTTTTTAAATAACTAAAAAATATTTAAAAATGAAAAGTAGATATATGGTTCCAAATATTGAAAATATTTTCAAAATATATTTTACGCCTAATTGCATGAGTAAAAATTGTTTGTGACTTAAATTTTAAGTGTTGAATCGTATGTGTGGCTAATGTAAACTATTCTATATGATATGTAATTTTGATTTACATGTATTTGTTTTAAGTTAAAACTTATACAAATAAATAATTTTTATGGAAAATACGCTAATACGTTGAAAAAAAGATAAATTCTTCTGTTCAAGAAGTAACATTACTTTATGTCAATATTCTCCACTATTGAATCTATTCTGTAACAAAAATTGCTAAGTATAGTAATTACTAAGACACCGAACGATATGGTTGCTAGGAAGGTTGATATCAAAATATCAAGTTAGCAATTTTTGTTACAGAATGGCCCAATACGTCTGTTTAGCCTTCAACAATTCAATATCATAAAAATCGTTAAGGTATTGTATTACAGATTGTTATTTGAATTCTCATTTTTGTATTTTCTTTTGTAAAACACTGTTATTCGATTTAACAGTTCTAAAATTGCCGAAACATTAATTTATTTTCCGTAAGAATTTATGTATTTGTCTAAATTCCGCCAAAATTTTATTCCTCTATTCATATATCCATCTTCAGGTGAAAATTTATGTTTTGTTGGTGCAAATTGTCATTAGATAATCAAACTCGAGGTTATAATATTTGGGGTGCCGAAAAGTTCATCGAAAACAATTCACCGAATACAATTCACTGAAAAACAATTTACCGAAAACAATTCATCGAAAAACATATTCATCGAAATGATAATTAAATTGTAGTATTTTTAATGTTCCTTAGAACTGGTAGAAAAATGCAGGCATTTATAAAAGGATACTTACCGTAAATTCCGAATCTTTTGAATATTATCCATTACGTTCAATATCGTTAATTATTGCAGGGTTAATGTAATTATTATTGAATCGGCTAAAATTTGTTTAAGCTGGGACAGTGTCTAATGACATTACTGTACTCGCGCATGTCTAGAACTTATAATAGCATTGCTGCCGATTTGTTATTAGGATTTATTCAAATAGAGCAGTACGTGAGCGGCCAAGACAGCGCACCGATGCATAAAAAGTACAGAGACTGTCCTTTGAGGACAGAGCACCTAGTTCAAAATTACAACAAGAAAAGCATACATGAGTTTTTACGAGGCATGACAAAGGAATCAATTTTCTATTTTTAAATACGCCTGTATTTTACTGCCATTCATAAGCCTGGATAAAGTATAAAGGAAAATTAATTAACATTTCGGTGAATCATATTTCGGTGAACTGTCTTTCGGTGAATTGTATTTCGATGAATTGCTATGTCGGTGAATTTTTTTTCGGTGAATTGTATTCGGTGAATTATATTCGGTGAATTGTATTCGGTGAATTGTTTTCGGTGAACTTTGATATACTTTGATATACTTGATCAATGAGCTCCAGACGTCTAAAACGTCAAGTAAGCGCAATTTCACCATTAAAATTTTATTTTCAGCCATGAAATGACGTCATTCGCACAAGATGCACTAAAGCATATAGACGATATATGACGTATCTGCAGCGAACATCACTCGATAGCTTCGCTATTAGACCCCTTCACCCATTCCACACACCGGCACTGGCGGCTCCTGTGCTGCAATATTCGATATGACGTATGTCCGACGCTTATTATGGCACTACGCCGGCAGCTGTCAACAGACGGACGTCGGCGTCACGGCGCTTTTTATGGTGTGAGGCGTAAGGCGAGATTTACTGTCACTTTTCCCGGCAAAGCAGAAATATATTAGACAGCTAGTTCCTGCATAGTTGTGGAAAAAATTGCCGTGTGCTACGTCGAATGGCGTGTTAACATGACAGCAATTCTTTAAGAAAAGTGTTTTTATTTGGTCGCGACAACATATTTCTGTTTATTTAAGGAGGTGTTTTATGGTGTTTTTTTTCTGTGTGTGAATTTTGCGAAGAATATGACCATCTGGAACTTATAGTAATAAATAAAAAGAGTTTTCATTTGTTTATTTTTTAAGAGGTGACATGTGTTCATAAAATTAAAGTTTTATTTGTTTGGTAATTGCAAGATTAAATGGTAGTGTCAAATATTTATATATTATTCGAATAAAGATGTGGTTCGAGATACGGCAATCGAATCTAAAGATCTCGAGTTCAAATCCTAATCAAGTTAAAAATGTTTGAACTACTGTACTGCAGCTTCATGAGTTTGGATTCTGTACTGTAATTTTATAGAGTAGCATAAATATATAATTTGGAGCGGATTAGTTAAGCCGTGTAGAATATTGTGAATTGGGAAAAAACATAATATATTTTTTCAACGTTGTTTGGATTTCCTGGCTTTTATTTTTTCAACATAATAAATGAAGACGTTTCGAACCTTGGTTTGGCTCATTTTCAAGTAGAAAGATAAAAAAAAAATTCTTTAAGGTGGTACTATCATGGAAGCACATAACCCAGATTATAATGAAATGTAAATATGTTATTTTTCATGTGTTTCTACACTAGTATGCAAATTTTTTTTAAAGTTTACCGTTGTTGAGCTGAGTAATGTAATGTTAATGTCGACCAAAGTCGATCAAAAATGCATTGGCGTTATAGGAACTGTACGTCGCGAGGCAGCTTACTGCGTAATAAATTCATATATTGTACATATTTTTTAACAAAAAACTAACACACAGTACATCATGTAAAGATAAAGGTATGATAATTAAAAAATCCATGCCTTACCGGATTAGTTTCAAAGAAATTGGCGATGAAAGTTGGATATTCTATGCTAATCAATAGAACTGTCAGAAATGCTTGGCAACGTTGCACAGCACAGGTAGACACTAGACAGAGATGGCCGCACGAATAACAAAGCAAGAACTATGAAAGTTATTATTTCGATCAGTAAAATATATAAATTTTAATACAAAAAAAAATATTACAGCATTTTATATTTATTTATTTGTTGTTACAGTTGATAATAATTGCTTTGGTGCATTTTTCTCATTTTTCTTATGAACTGTCAACAGGATATATCGATAATACAGTTACGTTTCGTACCGACTGGCCGCTTGTGGTTCTAACCTTGTTGTCATAGCTTCTGCTGTGTAAAATCTTACACTGCTATTGGTTGGCATGAAACATTCACTTCCAAAAATTTTGGTATGTTACTGAATTTCATAAACTAGTTAAAAAGTTTTATTTAATATATTCAATGTTATTATTAATTATACGATATTTGCAGCGAAATATTAATTCTGTTAATAACCTATACCATACAAAAATGTAATAATTATTTTTGTAAACTTTTTAGGTCACGTATACTTTTGTATGAGACTGTCATGATAGAACCACCTTAAATTAACATGATGAGATGTTACATTTTAAAAATTATGAATTCATCACATTCATCTTTATGTATCATCTCATCATGTTAATTTAAAGAAAACTGTTTTTTACCTTTCGACTTGAAAATGAACCAAACCAAGGTTCGAAACGTTGTCATTTATTATGTTGAATAAATAAAAGCCCAGAAATCCAAACAACGTGGAAAAAATTTGTTGTTTTTTTCCCAATTCACCATAAATATATAAATAAAATAAATTGTGCTGTAACTGAATGTATTACAGCTCAAATTATATGTACTCGTACATATCTTACAAAGTCAGTAAATATTTTAACTTAATTATCGTAACAACAAAATTAAAATATTATAACAAATATGTATGCTCTGTATATTTATGCACAAAGTTGCATCAATAATATATTTTCATGTTAAAAAAATTATAATAATTACATTTTTATTTCCTGTTACCAAAATTAAATTAAAATACAACAGCTGTATTCCATTTGCCACTTGGTTCACTTAAATCAGTTCAGATAAATTAGACAATATGACTAAATGAGATGAATTAAGCAAACTGATGCACTTATTGGGGTGAATTACTTCAAAGTAAATTAGAATCAGTAATTCTAGTACTGGAAATAAAGTCAGCGAAGTAATTAAAGCGAAATAAAAAGTGATCTGGTTCAGTAAATGTAAGTTAGATCTGATCTAACTGGCAAATGGAATACGCCTATTATCGTTTAAGAGAAAAGTATAATAATCAGGCAAGGATACTTGATAAAAATGCCAAGCTTTTATACAAGGTTACCTCAAATTTATATATTCTATATTATTTTTGTCGCAGTAACAATACTATATATCAAAAGTTTAATAAACAATTATATATTTTAATTATTTTTATTAAATATTTGATAACGATTTTAGATAAAAAAGAGGTAAATATAAATAAGTTTATACTGGAATAATAATTAAATAAATAAAATGTTTATGGTCCCAGATTGGTTTGAGTTGATCGATTATATGAGTGTGATAGAACTTCAGATGCAGCGATGGTAGTACGCGATGTAAAAATAATAAATCCTGCGGGTGAAAATGCTGTCATCTATATTCAAGCTGAACTTTTTTTAGTAGTAGTATGAACACTGACTAAAGGTGACTACGTTTATTATTCCGTTTTTAATCATTCTTTAACACGTTATAAAAAAATCTGGTGTGGGCACCACACAACTTTCTTATACACAGCATATTTAATATTTTTTCTTTTAAATTTTCATTACAGATAATCAACCCCCTAACAAAATTTTATATAAATGAACTTATATTAACAGAAATAGAAATATAAAATTACTTACTCTTTGATCAATGAAATTGATACAGCATCAAAAACGCTTAATTGAACACTTATGACTTGCTCCTTGCGTTTGACAATTATTATTTGACATATAAATGTTAAACATATTTATGTTTTTTGTTTTTATTGCTACTATGATTATTGGAATATATTATTAAATATATAAATTAGTTTTTCTCAAAATTAGAAGCATATACATGAAAATTGCAAATAACCTTTTATATTCCAAATATTTTTCCTAATATCTTTTATTTGAAACTTTTTTCGTAACTGATTCCATTTTTAAAATAAATGGAATTTATTATTTTATGTGTCCAGTAAACTTCCTCGTTCAGTTTTTCAATTTCATTCAAAATCAGCTCTTCGTATTTTCATGAAACTTATAATTACCAAGTTTCATTAACAAATCTTATCTCGTTCATAAGGTATTGCACACTCGGACACCCATCCATCCATCCATCCACACACACACAGACATCATTGAGAAAATGATCAAAACGGATTCAGTGGACCTCAATACACGTATTTCCGCGAAAATATCGTCAACGATTTTTTTCATGATTCCAATCATTCTTTATGTGTTTATAAAATAATTTGGTAATGTTTAACAATTAAAAAAAGAAATTATATAAAAATTTCCCTTAATCGGTGTTAAAACTAGTAATCAGTTTCATTAAAGTTGTATCTTTGTATATGGAGGCATACGAGTACATGACAAGGTGTTTAAACAAAGAATCACTGAATACCTGTGAACCGTTTACGCTATCGAAGACACGGAAAACTTGCAATATTATTGCCATGAGAAATATGGTGCGGTTTGATTTTGTTAATGTTATTTATCTTTCTTTAAAATGCCCATTTTAAATAATACGTATAAATTAATTTCTTTCTCTTATAATACGAGATCTGATGAAAAAGATCTAGGACAAATTTATTATAAATTTATTAAGAAACATTACAACTTATTCAACATTATCCCTTTAAAAGTACTTCAAATGTTATTAAACTCATCTTTCGGGTTAGTTGCTCCAGCGATTTTTATTTTATTTATCTCCTCAATAGTGTCAAATCTACGTATACATGTGTCAAATCAGACGAATCGGGGGCTAAGGAAGGATAGACATCAGAATTTTGGTGCAAAAATCTCGAATAACAACGGTTGAATGAGCAGGAGCATTATCGTGATGTATTCACCATAACGCCAATGTTCAGGTCTCGTCCTTCAAACACTTTTCACTAAATCGCCTCAAAACTAAAGATAATAAAAAAAATTGATCGTCTGATATTGTGGGTAGAATTCGAGATGAAAAACTTTATTGGAGTCAACGGGAACCATGACTTTGACATTTGATTGCAACTAATGTTCTTTGGTCTTGGAGAACTTTAGATTTTCCACCTGGATGATTGAGACTTTGTCTCACCAGTAGACCCAGGATCGTTACCTGTTATGATATTCTGAAGGCATGTGTCATCATTGTTTACCCTCTCAAGAAGATCCCCACAAATTTGTTGTTCTTCGACGTAACTGATCACAAAATGGCCGAACGTAAACAAAGCTTTTACTAAAAACAACTGAAGTCGATAACGAGTTGACGTATCACCAATCTGCAAAAAAGTTGGTGAGTTTATTTTGATGCCACGTAATTTAAACAGTCTTGGAACTTTCTGACCAGATTTTTACTCCTTTTAGTTCGATTCCAAAAAATTTCCTCTATACTTAAATGGAGAGCCCACCTCGAATCAACTACCTCATTTTTATTACAAAAATTATTTATACTTTAATGCTCAGTATTAAACGACACGACAAATTAACTTACTTAGTAATAGTATATTACATAATAAATCAGAGAAGTGATATTTTAATTCGCTGAGGCAAGAAAAGCAAATTCCTGACGTATTATGTATAGTATTTTTTCTGAAACTGTTTAATTTATTTAATAATTAATCATAAATAATTCAAAACTTAATTTTTTTAAATGAATTGTATTGAGGGCAGAATAGGTATCAAAGATTACAAAAAAAAAGCAGTCAGGTAAAATCAGACTGTTTTGTACTTTACCAGACTGTTCTTTATGTTTTAGCCTTGGTTCCTACTTTACTTGACTGTTTTGGTAAAAATCTACTTTCCATACTAAAATTGGACGGAAGAGTAGATACTTTCTTGCCGGTTTCAGAAAAGTATATTTTAATTAATAAATTTGAATCAAATTTATTTATTTTAACTGTCATTTGAATGAATCAATTTTATTTACTTTGGAAGTAAATTTGTTTCTCGTTTATAATACCGGACATAATACGAACAATTCTTGTCTCGTGCCAACGATCAAGAAATTGGCAATAACAATTTTGATGTAACATGGTAATCTAATGTTTTTTGGCATTAGAAAATTATTTAACTAGATCTTATCCTCTGAAAAATTCTTCTATGCCAGTTTGCAATAATAAAACTTAAATTTTAAGTCTCACTTAAACATATAAAATCAAGTCGAAATAAAATATCATGATGATATTAACATTACTGTCAAACATTTGATGATATAATTATCATTTTATGTTATACTTAAATTTTATGTTTGACCTAAATAAGTAAAAGCAAATCGAAATAAAATGTTATGTGATGACATTTTCATTGCTGTCAAACATTTGATGTCAGTTTATGGCAAACTTAAAATTTATAGTTCATTAATGCAAATGGGCATTGGTCATTTTGAAAGAAAATTGAGGAGAGAATTCAAGAAAATATTTTTATTCAAAATATGGGCATGTGAGTACTTTAGGCAATGTAGTTAGACTAAAGAAAAATTGAGACTAAAATGAACGCGATATCTCCAAATCTTTTCGAGATGTGAGTGAAAAATAGAAAGAAAATTTTGAGAAAAGTTGTTTCTTTTAACTATTTTTTGGTTTCTTATTTTTAGTTTAGTTTTTTGAGCGAAGCTCAGTCTTCCAGATGTTGATACCTCATTAGATGAACATTACAAAAAGTGAAGTTAGTCTAATCGGATCAGCTGTTTAAGCGAAAAAATGTTAAATGAAAACAAAAGACATGGGTATTTTAAGTAATTTGTAGTATTTTTAATTCCGTTAGACATGTGTACTTTCCTGAATATTTAGTCAGACTAATGGAAAATATAATACCCATATACTGTTTAACCATTACGTATAAACAAATATTATAAAAAATATAAAAGTTATTGTCTTAGGCTTACTTCACTTTTTATAATGTATAAAGTGCCTTTGTATGATTCGCAATTTTTGCATCCGCTCGGCTTGGCTACGCTTCATCAAACAAAGTAGCACTTTTAATCCTAATAACACAATATACTATTAATTTAAAAATTAAACTATATTATAATTAAAATACTTATAAAACTTGTATAGCAAAATTAAAATATCTGTTCATTATTTTATTTTAATGCTTACTCTACATAATATTAATTTATTATAGTCCGTCCATCCCTTTCGATTCAGAAAAATAATACATAAAGAATTAGGAAATTAAGATTTAACACAATATCTTATTTTCTCCAGATGAGCCATATTATAGTAGAGAAAGTATAAATAGTAAAATATTAACTCGACAAATATTAATATCATTTGAATTATTTTATTGAAATGTTAAATTATCACAATGAATTATACGCAAGCATATTATTTATTTTGGATAAATTTCAGTTTAACGGGTAAGTTTACGGTGTCGTTATTTTTTTGAAACAGTATTTTTCATGCGTGAATTAGTAGCTTCACACATTGATCGCAGTATCTAAAGTTTAATTTTTATTGACAATTCGTAAAATACAATGAATTTCTTATGGAGTTTATTTTACGCACTACGCCCATACGAGCTGTTATGTTTCTTGGCACGGATTACAAACTACTCACTCATGTAAAAAGACAGCTTCATGCACTTATTAAACAATATATTATTCTTCTAAAATTAGTAGGTAACCAGGTTTTATAACAAGGATAAATTTATCTGGAAAAAAATTAAAAGCAATTTTGTAATTAAAAATATATATAAAAAATATGTATATCATCACACCTTTTACCCATTACTGCGTGTGGCATTCTGCCGAAGCAGATCTCGGTAAGTGATATATTTTGCGCGTGAAGTGTGGTTACCAATCGTCAAATCACGGCCCCCAAAGATGTTAGTGGTGGAGGAGCCAAAGGGGTTGTTTTTGAAATTATGAAAAAGTTTGTCGCCTGTGGGAATCGAACCAGGGTTCTCAGGATCCACAGGCCGACTTCATTTCATTGAGCTAGCCACCCCATAATTTTGTAATTATGGTAGATAATTTCTTTTGGCATATTTTTAACCAATCAAAATGCAAAACATTTGAAAATTCACTCAATAAGCACAATTTTATACTGATAAAATTAATTTCGTTTATATACTGTTAATTTAACACAAAAATATTTTATGTTGTTAGTTTCTCAGCACGACACGACACAAGCTTTCTGTTAACGTTGCCTACTAACTTGAAGTATAAATATTTTTCGTTGTTAAGTGTTGCAATTATTATTTTAGAAATGCTGCGAATAAAAATTGAACAAAATAAATCTATGTAATATTAATTAAGCATTTTTATGACGTAATATACTATCATCACATCATGGAAGAGAAACGCTCCTACATATGTAGCGAAATATTTTCTTGTTTCGCAACGGCAGCTAAACATGACACCGTATTTTTAAATAATGAGAAATTCTTATTGTGTGGCCACATAATCCAATGTAGGGCTGCTGCAGTGTGAAAAATTTATCATATGTGGAACAAGCTACCGATTTCATATGAACTTTTTTCTTTTGTTTTGCTTTGGAACGTTGTTTGGTCGAACGGAAAAAATAAACAACTGAAAACATAAATATTCCGAAACAAAGGCAAATGAAACGTTGTTACTAGGAGTAGATATAAATCTAGGAATGAAATACTGAAATATAGGAGCAGAGAGAACTATCTAAAATTCATGTTTGCATATTCAAAAGCTGGTAGTATTATCTATATAAATTGATCTATGATTTCAAATTTTTGTTAGAGTTTCAAATATATCATGAATATTTATTTGAAGAAGATTCAAATTCTATTTTGTTTTGAAATTATATTTTTAAACAAAGCAATAAAGAAAGTAAAGTATATGCTTTTTAAATAGTTTGAAAATTATGTCCTTGCATTTATTTCTGATAAAAATCATGTACGTAATTGAGTCTATCTCTGGATTTTTTATATTTTCAATATTTGTAAACAAATATACATTTCATTCGCGATTGTAGTTAAAAATAGTATATTGAAATACAAAATGTGGCAAAGACTATTATTGCCAAATGAGTATAGAAGTTGGGAAACGAGTGCTAGCGATTGTACAATTCTTACAAGTTTTAAAATAGGTTACTGTATAAACCACAGTGTGGTCAAGACGCCTACGTTGCCAAATATCAGAAATTAAAATAATAGATTTGTAATCTGGTTACTAACATAGAGACATGTTTCTTGGTTACTTGTTCTGAATTGGTTACTATCATAAAAAGATTAAAGATATTTTGTTTTTGGGGCAATTCTGACAGCTTTGATGATACATAATGAGATCAGATGTTTTAAATGTAATATTAAAAATAGCACTTTAAAGTTAATCATTTAAAGGCTAATTTTGAAATCTAGTTACTTCAAAATAATACGTTTGGCAGAATATGATGACGCCAACCAAAATGTTTCTTCTATACACCACACTATAGATGGGTTTCCAAAATCTAGATCTAATAATAGTTCAATAGTTTAATATTATGCAAATATAAAACAGCGTACAATTAACCAATCTAAGTACCACCCACAAGGAAGTTTATAGTAGACAAACATCCACAATTTACTGCAAAAATCTTAATAAAATTAAATATAATTTCAATACAATGAACACGAGGTGTGGCTATTAAATAACGAGATTGACGCTGCTACAGACGAAGTACGCATGTGCCAAACATCAGGGATCGTCAGCTTTTAAACGTGAAGTTTTCTCTTTCGAATGCAGTACCTTTCGCATCTGTAAACAAATCTGTATAGCCGTAGCATTCGTTCTAATTAGAGTCGTTTTTTGTTTCGCCGAAAAAATGTTAAGCGCAACATTAAAGCAACGAATTGTTGTGAAATTTCACATTAAACTTGGCAATACTGCTACTGAAACATAATTTATTGAAAAAAGTACCCGAATTGTGGAAGGACAAGCCATGGTTTCTCCATCAAAACAATGCGCTGGCTTATTCCGCAATGTCTGTCAAGAGATTTCTAGCCAAGTACAGCATCCCAGATCTTGCACCGTGCGACTTCTATCTGTTCCCTAAAGAAAAATTTGGCTTAATAGCAACAAGATTTGAGCTTTGAAAGAGAAATCGGCACGCGTTCTGAAGGAGTTGATAGAAGAAGACTTCCAGCACTCTTTCGAACAATGGAAGATTCGCATGGAGCATTGTAGGGATAGAGGTGGGGTGTATATTTAAAGTTATAATAAGTAAATAGGTATGGAATCAAAATAAAATGTTAAAACAGCATCAGTCTCGTTATTTAATAGCCACACCTCGTACCTAACTTTTAATGTTTTAGGTTATTATCACTTTTGATGTTAAGTAACAATTTAAACAAAAATCGATCTGCAATGTTCCAAAATGAAAAAATAAGATGATAAAGTTAAATTAAAAGATGTTAAATTCCATTGTAAATAGATTTTTTTTGTTTAAAGAGAATAATCACATTAAGTTAGTTACTGATTTCACGAACGAAACTTTATAGATATTGTAACGAAAATGTTTGATACATTTCGAAACCGTTTTGGACGATTCGGTGCGAGTAAAATACCACCATATTTTACATTCATAAGCAAAACAGACAGTTGTAGTTCAATAATTAATTATCTGATTAAATTAATCACAATTAACCTAATCGATGTTTCATAATCAATAAACAATGAATGAAGAGCTGACCAATAGATTCGATATTGTAAATTTGTTTATGTTACGCTTAAAATATGAGCTTTATTAATGCAAACGGGCTTATAGATTCAAATAATTAAAATAAAACTAAAAATAATACTCTATAAATTAACAGAACTCTTTTATTTTGAGTATTCGATCCTTCAAAGCTTATTCTTTTAGTTGCATGTAAAGGAAATAACAAAGAGAAAGACATAGCTACAGACGAAACGGCGACGCCTTGTGTATTTGAAATGAGAAAACTGCCGGGCACTTGAATTTCTATCAGGTCACTGGCGACCCCGACGTCGGCACTTAGTGACACGGAGTTTAGAATTCACGGACAGACTTTGAACTGGAGAATGGCGAATAAATAGCGGAATGTCTTCTCTTGGTTAGAATAATGTTTCCTAAATGGCCCGGTTTGGCCTTAACGCGAGAACTTGTACTCCGCATTATACAGCTGTTTTAATGTGGCAGATTTATTACACTTCATATTATTTATTATGATGGGAGGTTCAAGGCACGTGCACGAGAAATTTTTTCTAGATCATGATTTTATAAATAATTTAAATGAATTAAACGGAAACAAAAATCTAAGAAGAATTTAAATAATGAGCACAGACTATAGAATATTTAAAATTTTCTTCAATAATTAGCGCAACGACTGTTTAATCATTGCACACCGTAGGTTGCAGATTTGAATTTCGCCCATGGTATGGATAGTTGTGATGTCCTTATTGGATTAGGTGGAAGACTAGTTTACCTACTCGGCTTAATCTCACCCTTAACATACTTGATTTAAAATCAAAAATTTAATAAATTTATCATTTGAATATCTTTAAATCAAAGCAACATTCAAAAACAAGGATTATATTTACTCATTAGTTAAATATTACATTTAGTACGTTTCATTTTTTAAATACTTATTTTTTGATGATTGTATAAGGTACTTACTATTATGAAATTTTATTAGCAATTTTATTTTTATTATCTTATCTTTTTGTTTCATTTTCAGTTACTGCATTGTGTGGACTTTTCGTTCATATACAAGTGCAGGCTATCGCTTTCATCTTTTCTAATCTTGTAGATTCGTTGTTAGTTTCGTTATTAGATTTGTTGTTAGGAATAAACCTGAGTAATTTGAGATGTTTTATGCATATGTTATGTACGTTGAAGAAAGAAAATGAATGATAAATGAATAGGAATGGTGTGATTGAAGGTTTGTTGTGTGATAATGATTTCGAATGTAATAAATGAATGGGTTTATATGGAGTGATCTATGAATGTGGTTGAAGTGAGGGTGAGTTGTTTGGATGAAAATGTTTGACAAAGGCTGATTGTTTGATGAGTGTGATGAGTGAATGTTTTATGAGTGATTTTAGGGTTCGTGCTACCCCATTTGTTGGGATATAGCGTGAAGATATGTATGTATGTATGTATGTTATTTTTATTCTGTTAATCATTTTGTGTCTAACAATGATGATAATAATCTGTAATTAGGGATGGCAATTGACTGGTCAAATACCCTTCGTTCAATTGGCCTAGTACTTGACTGGCCATTTGTCAAATTGCTCACGTCAAATACTTCATGCGGGTAGCATAATTTTTTGTGTATCGACGCGTGTCCCGTTCCAATTTTTGCAATTTTATTAACCACGTTAAGCCTGTAATCCATTTAATATTTAAATTTTATAAATAATATTGATTTACCAGTTCTTACCTATATCACTATCTGATGTTAATATGAAATGATCCATTTTAGGAGGAAAATAAAATTAGTAACCTAAAATGAGGAGTAGATATTCAAAACGTAGTTTTCACACAAAGTTACATTTTGAATAAAACGCAATAAACTGTTTCTCGTTAAGTAAACTGAGTACTTTTATGTGTAATTTGTATTATTGTTAATCACATGATATTCGCAAACTTGTCTAATTAAAATAAATATTGTTCATTCCATTTGGCCATTATACCCTAATACATTTTTAAAAATTACGTTTTGAATGTAAATTAAAAGAAAATTTTGTTTTGAAAAACATAAATGAAATTAAAAGTACATTTTGTTAATCAATCAATAACAACCTGTTTAATTTACACAGGTAAAAGTTACGTTTTGATTTTCATATATGATTGTAAATACTGCGTTTTTATATTCCATTCAACTTTGAACGTCTTATATTGTAACTCGAAAAAAATTAAGTTTTGAAAATAACACATTTCATTACTAGAAAGAAGCGGATTTGAAGCAAATATTGCCATCTATAACTTTTTTTTCACACTTTTGGTCAAAACTGAGTTTTGAATTTCTGCTCCTCAAATAGTAACTCTCGACATGTGAAATAAAACATATGTAAAACAGCAGGCCACTGACCCTGCTGCCTGTCTATGGAAATTGGTCTTACACCACTTTCATAATTAATGGTTACGCAATTTCTTTTACAGGCCAATTTTAAATTGAACAAAGCATGAGCATTTTTGAAGTAATTAAATACTAACTAGTTATAAGTAAAAAGTTTACACTAAATTAAGCATAAATTACGTGATATCTCTTTTTTTTTTAAATGAACTTACATCACTTTAAAAATAAACGGTCCATATTATCAATATATTTCAAATTCTATATTCAATCAAAGATAAACTAGTAAAGCAAACTTATAATATAAATTTGTTTTCCTAGCATTAAGTCTCAGCATACACATCTTCATTTATAATCCTGATATCTTATCTTCATCAGCTCATGACATTTACATAATAACTAATTTAATCAAACACCATCAACCCAGTTAATTATGATTTCGACAGCTGCTTCTCATTAAATACGTTAATTAATTTACTTTTCGTTCTAAACAAACTGTAAACCAAATTTAGTAAATTAATAGACGTGCATATATACACAGATAATTTTAGTTTTTAAATATAGAATACGAAATATGGTTGTAATATGACATCTGCTAGGGCTGCAGGAATATTATTTACATGTTAATTAATGCTAATGCTTTATGTATTAATCTCATGTTTGAACCTTTAGGCCGTATACATATATGTACGTATACATATATGTACGAAAAATATGCAGGGCTGGATCTAGGAGAAAATTTGTGGTGCGCAAGACTTTATTTAAGTAGGCTACATTTGAAAACTTTTATTTTCTACTATACTATAGACATACTAAATCCTAAATATAAATTGTATATTATTTATTAGGTATTATTTACGTAGTAATCACCGATATTCAGAATTCAATATACAGAAATCTGAAAACATGAACATGTTAGGCTGAAACACTGAATTCAGCCTGGGTCCGAAAATATGCTCAATATCAGTTAAAACTGAAACTATATTACTATACTGAAAGTAGGTCTATTATCTATGGTAATTGTTTTAGTAAAATATTAATTAATTCAAGGTAAATTTAAATCATGTCAATAAACGGGTGATGGAACATATTTTTCAGTCAATGTCGAATTCCGTGTATGAGCCTTACATACATAGAACTGTATGTTATAAATGATTATTTAATCTCAAGTAAAGAATAAAAAATCTGGTGTGGTCACTACACGACTTGTTTATACACAGCATATTTAATATTTAGAATATATGAATGTTATATAATATTATTAAACATGTAATTTAGTTTTTCATTAATTCAGCATTTATCTGTTTAAAACATATAAAATATCAAATTTGTTTACGTATATTTTTTTAGTAATGTTGATTACTTTATGTCTAACTTTACTGATGAGGCATATACAGAATGTCCGTTTTTCGTGCTTAACCCTTGGTATCACAAGAACCGTGAGATACGAAGTCAAATAAATTGAGCCAAAGTTGTCAAATTAGTTGACCATTTTAATGATGTATTTGTTTTTCCGAAAAAAAAACTAAAATTTATGTTTTTTGTTTCTATTGCTACTATTGTGGCATTATTTATAATTTAGGCTGTTTTTGTTAAATTATGTGTTTTGTTTAATTTTAGTTAATTTATGGTTATTGGTTTTAGAAAATTTAAGTATTGTGAGAATGGAACGCTTGGGGTTGTGTTCATGTTTTTCAACCAATAAATTATGGTCAAGTGTGTCTGGGGTCTGTTTGAGTGATGCCAGATGTGAGAGCATGTTAGAATAGGTGAGGGATGAAGAGACGTGTGTGAATGGTTAAGGGTGCATGAGACTTTGTAGATAGTTTTTAAGATAGTGTGTATCCGGCGATAGACGAGATAGGTTGAAAGTAATTGTCATTGTAAATCTTTATTAAATAAAACTGATGTTCATATTCACTGTACTTCGTCTATGATTTTATCCTGACAAATACATTAATAGAGAAGTGCAGAAGGAGCAGCATTAATCACAGAAAAATTATATCATTTATAGACAATTATCAGAAGAGGATAGATTGTTTTATATTAGGATTGCGACAATTATCAGAAGTGGGATTGAGCTCAAAGTGTCTGAGATTGAACTCTAAGTGTCTGTGATAGTGCGTGTGTCAGTTTTATCGTGTGTGTTAACTTTATAATTATATAACGATGGGTGCAAGACGTGGACAACAGGAAGTGGAAACGGAGAGTTGCAGTAGTGGTCGCAGCGGTACCTGCGTAGGTGCCAGGGGCATACATCTGGGTGGTGTACGTGAGTTATTGCCGATGTTCGATCCAGTAAAGGGTTGCGATATTGGAGAGTATATCGCCAAGCTGGAAGAGTTTCAGCGCTTTTACCGATGGAACGACGTCGAGATTCGGCATTATGCCCTGGGCAACTTAAGTTGAGTTGCGAGGAGCTGGCGAGACAGCGTCCCCGTAGGTGACCGGACCTGGAGCGAGTGGAAGAGGCTCCTGCAGAAGACGTTCCCGAGTCGACAGTCTGCGATGAGCTTGAGGTTGGAAGCTCAAAACTACCGTCGGAGATACACTCAAGATGTACTCGAGTATGTGTACGAGAAGTTTGCACGCTGCAATCGTGCAAAAATGGAAGAATGTGAAACAATCGAGTGGATTGTTGACGGGTTAGATAGTTCGCAGTATCGTGTGTTTCTCGGTCCGTTGTTTCGGTATAAAACGGTGTATGAATTGATAGAGGCAATTCAAAGTGTTGATGATTTTGGAAATAAAGTAAAAAGTGACAGAGACAGAGTTAGGCGTGATAGAGACAGAGACTGTAACATAGAAGTTCATAAAGTGAAAAGTGTTAAAGAAAATTAACGAGAAGTGATTGTGAAATGTTACGCGTGCGGTGAAATAGGACATATGGCGAATAAATGCGAGAATAAAACATACGTAGTGAAGTGTTTTAATTGTTCGGAGAATGGACATTATTCGCGCGATTGTCCTAAGAAAGAAAGTAAAAACAATTTGTGTATTTCGGTCAAAACATCAAAATTAGAAAATATAAACTCTGTAAAATCGCGTGTGAAAATTGTGAAACCGTTACCGAAGAGAAACCCGTGTCGTGGTGCGAAATTGCAGTTCGCGGAGGCGTCGAGCAACGTAGTGTTCGAGTCACGATCGGTGGAAGTGCCGCTGATCAAGTCGCCGGCGAGGATGCCGTCCGAATTTGATGTGGTTGAGAATCACTACTTAGCTGAGTGCGACGAGATAGTGATTGATGCAGAAGTGACAGCATCGTCAGCAGAAGAGAAAAGTGTTCTAGCTGCCGAGGGCGATGCTACCTGCAGCAGAAATAGCGCTACGTGTGTGAGTAGCGAACTGAATTTGGGCGTCGTGTCCGATGAGGTCGAGCGGAACGAGTTCCGAGGGTATTCCGGTGAAGGCACAATGGCCAATGACGCCGACTACCAGAACGTCGTGTCCGAAGACGTGGATGACGTGCCCGAGGGTGTTAGCGACGAGGTGGTCGCAGCTGACATGGTTACGTGTCATAATTTGGGGGTCGTCAGTGAAGAAGTCGAGCGGAGCGAATTTCGAGGGTTTTGCGGCGAGGGCAGAGAGTCCACTGGCGTCGATTACCAGAATGTCGTGTCCGTAGACGTGGATGACGCGCCCGATAATGTTGACGACGTGGTGGTCGCGTATGATGAGACGGATGTCGTCGTTAAGAATAATTTTAGTGACGTGAATATAAGCGTTGCATCTAGTAAAATTGATGACTTCGACAGCGTGTACGATGACTGCAGTATGGAGAACGTGGACACGGACGATGCAGCCAGCAGCGCGGTGAACGCGGACATGGACGATACAGCCAGCAGCGTGGTGAACGAGGTCGACAACGAGTGTGGTGCAACCCACGACGAGGGCTACGTATCATCTAGTGATGCTACTGTGAATGTGAAGTGTAGAGTGGATAATTTAGTGGATAAAACGTTTAAAGCGACTGATGTGGTTCGCGATAAGCGTTGTGAGGTGTGCGATAGTGGAATGAAAATCGCTAATAAACGTGTAAATGTGTGCTCAGTGAAACCTCACGTGAAGCAAAAAGAGTTATTACTTAAGAGATTTTATTGGAAATTAGCTAAAAATCGAGTTTGTGCGAGAATTGATGAGGACATCATTCCATCAGGATAGCCGAATTGTGGCATTATTTATAATTTAGGCTGTTTTTGTTAAATTATGTGTTTTGTTTAATTTTAGTTAATTTATGGTTATTGGTTTTAGAAAATTTAAGTATTGTGAGAATGGAACGCTTGGGGTTGTGTTCATGTTTTTCAACCAATAAATTATGGTCAAGTGTGTCTGGGGTCTGTTTGAGTGATGCCAGATGTGAGAGCATGTTAGAATAGGTGAGGGATGAAGAGACGTGTGTGAATGGTTAAGGGTGCATGAGACTTTGTAGATAGTTTTTAAGATAGTGTGTATCCGGCGATAGACGAGATAGGTTGAAAGTAATTGTCATTGTAAATCTTTATCTTAATAAAACTGATGTACATATTCCCTGTACTTCGTTTGTTATTTATCCTGACGAATATATGAACAGGTAGTGCAGAAGGAGCAGCATTAATCACAGAAAAATTATATCATTTATAGACAATTATCAGAAGAGGATAGATTGTTTTATATTAGGATTGCGACACTATGATTATTGAAATATATTTTTAAATATAAAAATTAGTTTTTCTCAAAATTAGACGCATATACAGGAAAATTGCAAATAACATTTTATGTTCCAAATATTTTTGCTAACATCTTTTATTTTAAACTTTCTTTTGTAACTGATTCCATTTTTGATATAAATGGAATTCATTGTTTTGTGTGTCAAATAAACTTCCTCTTCAATTGCATTCAAAATCAACTCAGCTCTTCGTATTTTGATTAAACTTATAATTACCAAGTTTCGTTAACAAATCTTATCTCGTTCATGAGATATTGCACTCTCGGACACACATCCATCCATCTATCCACACATACACACACACACACAGACATCATTGAGAAAATGATCAAAACGGATTCAGTGGACCTCAAAACACGTATTTCCGCGATCTCATCAACGATTTTTTTCACGATTCCAATACTTATACCGTGTATAAGAAAGTAAAAACAATAAAAATAAAATTATACAAAATAAATCCAATATTATATATTAAATAAAAGTATAAAAATATTAAGTCACTGATTCAAAAAATATATGAGAGAATATAATTCGTGATGTTTTCCGCCAATCAATAATGATATTTTTCCTAAGTTACATGATGAAAAAAAAAAAACGAATGAAATTAGAATCTTGTTGTGGTTTTCTTAATTGACAGCTAGTTTTGTAATTTGTATTAGAAAAATGTTTAATAATCGTTGAAGTAATTAAGCTGGGCTGGACGGTGCAATACGCTGGGGCCCCAAGCTTAAGTGGGTCTCTAGTACTTCACGAAAAAAATAATAATAATAGTAACTATAAATACGGTTCTTTTACTATTTTTACAATTCAAATTTCTCTTGCATTAACAGAAAGATCATTTAGTAAACTTAAAATTATTAAATCTTACATACATAATACAATGAAACAAGAAAGACTAAATGATCTAATATAGAAAAAGAAGCCGCCAGTAAATTAGATTGAAGTAAGCTAATCCAAAGTTTTTCTGATATGAAAGCAAAAAGAATACAAATTTAAATTTAATTATGAATTTTAAGTTATTAAGCCGAAAATATTATTTAAATAAGGAATCAAAAATGATCCAGGAAGATTGGATAAAATGGCTTTATTAATGATGTTAAAATATTCTTTTCATAATAATGACGACGTTTCGAACACAAATTCTGTGTTAATTATCAAGTCTACTAATAACCACTTAACATCATTAATAAAGCCATTTTATCCAATATTCCTGGATCATTTTTGATTCCTTATTTAAATAAATTTAATTATGTTTTTCTTGATTTCTATTATAAAATTGTATATATAGCTGTATAATTAGTAATTACGATCAAAATGACAATTTGCAGAGAACTGACAAGAGACATAAATACACGTAAACACAAAAATATCCGAAGAAAGCGTAATGCAGGCCTGTGTCTTTTTGATCTATTTTTATTATTATCTTTTCAAATATTGAAATTTTATAAAATTCTATTTGACATTTAAATTATCACTGTTAAAAATAAAAAACGGATATTCTAGATCAGTGTTTTTCAAACTTTTTTTAATCACGATCCCAAAATGACTAAAAAGCTCTCGCGGCCCTCGAAGCTTCCAACTTCAACTTAATAAATGCGAAGTTTATATATTTTTTTTATTTATTAATTAAATAATGAAGTAAGTATTTCTACGCACACTTATAGTGAAAAATTTCCCGGCCATTACGAGACAATGCGACGGGTGATGCGCGGGCAGTTAATTGCAGTGACGAACGATGACGACGAACGACAATAATGACCGATAGAAATACAAACAAATGAGTATTTACCTATCTACTCGTAATTATTAACTGTAATACGAGTACGCGCAATAACTGTTAGTAAATCCTAACACTGAAGCATTCGCGACTAGAGCTGGGCGATCTTTAAATTTAGAAATCGATCTCTGATCATGATATGGAATCGATTTATCGCGAATGATCAGTCTGCTCGATTCTATCGATTTATTGCATATTTTGTAATCAAATGCGATCAAAATGATAAATAATTAAAAAAAAATATTTTGTGAAATGATCAAGTAATTTATAATATGATAAAAAAATCATCCTATCGATTTTTTTTAATACGAAATCGAAACAAAAATCTAACAGGCAGATTCATAAAGCGAATTATCACTAATAGGTACCATTTTTTGTTTCGTTTTTAACTCTCTTTTCAATTCACGAAATAAGTATATTTTAAATTGGTTTAAATCAGCAATAATTAACATCATTAATATTAGTCATTTTGTGAATCTGTTTTAATTTGAAACAGAGTTGTAGATAATGAAAAATGGTATTAGTACTAACCCGCTTGATGAACATGTCTGTATATGATTTAATTATTTTTAATAAAAACATATAATAAATGTAATACAAAAATATATAAGAGATCGCAATTATATCACACCATTCAGTTTCAGGTTATTTATATAAAACTGGACTTGATGTAGTTCAATTTCAGATCACGATCACATACACAACGCATAAAATATCGCAATTTCAATAGTTGCGCTTTAAAATAAGTAATAATAACACTTTACATATTGTAAACGAGAATGAAAAATCTATATTAAATGAAAATATTTATGATTAAAAGAACGTTAAAAAATCGGTTACTTTGAATTTATTGATCAATTGATTTTTTATATTTTTTAAAAATCGATAATTTAAATTTTTACCATTCGAAATTTTAAATCAATAGATTTAAAAAAACGGTTTTATCGACCATTTAAACTTTTAAAAACTTAAGAAAAACGCGATTTAAAAAAAAAAGATCGCTAAATCGATCAAACGATTTTTTTGCCCAGCTCTCGCGACCTCCCTTGGACTGCTTCGCGACCCACCGGGGAGTCGCGACCCACAGTTTGAAAATAGAATGATAGAAGATAGAGACGAAATAATATATTTTTCACATTAATTGCAATAGAGTAGTTTGCACTTACTACTTAAAATTAATGCTTTCAAATTGTTGATGTGAATACTAACGTTGTTTGACATATAACAAACGGTGACTATTAGTTGTAATGGCTAATCGTAATTACTAAATGAATAGCTGCGAACGCAGGTTTATTCAAATAAAATAAGTTAAAATTAGTTAATGCAAACTTACTCTAGCTGTCTAACTGATGTATAACAATATTAATAAAAAAGAAAATTTACGCGGAGTTATTCAAACTTCTAACTGTATAAATCAAGAAAGAAAACTCATTACATTACAAAGACTGATTAAATGTCACTCCAATCAGTAGTCCGTCGTCCTAAATTGCAATTTGCTATGCGTGGAAAGTTTACAAAACTTTAAAAACTGATGATGTAATCCCGGTTAGAAATGAGATCGACCATACATTTTAGTTTGATTACATTTGCTGAAACTGAGACTCTGGTTTCAGTGATGAAACCACGATCACTTTTTGAAAAAAATATAATTAATTCTTTAATTTCACCAGCTTTGTCACAAAGGAACTTAAAACAAAGAAACTCGGTTTCAATTTAATCTATTTCCATTGCGGCAATATTGGAATTTGGTAATTTAATCAAAAATTGTTTTCAAAGATTCTTCTAATGATAATTAACGTTACTTTCATTCGTATAAATTTGATTGGTTGAAGTCAAAAATATATTAAGTGTATACTATAGACAATGGGGGATTCAAGTGGTAGAGCTTTTTAAAATATATTTATTAAAATAAATTCTTGACCGTACATCATATTTAATACAATATAAAATCATACCATAAATTATATCTTTATTGCTGAAATATGAAAGTTAAAGTTGAATAATTCAAAACGTTCGCACTGCCATATTGCAATGACGTAGTTGCATTAAGCCAATCACAGAGCTTTGTCTGAAACGTTTGTCGGTGCTCAAGAAGACGAAGAAGAAATAAGCATTCAGCAGTCTACGATTCTACCAATGACGTATAATACTAGACGAATTATGCCGTATTCAAGTCAATGCAGTATTGTGAAGCAGAGAGGAATGAAATAACTTGTGGGTCCGCCGGATGCGCGGCAAGGAGCGAGTACACTTTGATGCTATGCAAGTTGCTCCTTGCCGCACACCCGCCTCACCAACCAGTTATTCTATCCCTTTCTGACTCACAACAAACGCCGATGTTATCCGTCTAGTTATGTTTTGTCTGAGGATTCTACTGACAACGACAAGTTACGTGTTATTTATCTCTGTCTTATCTGTCTCTCTTTAAGCTAAGATGCAAGTACGTCATATTCATTTGTTTCGAAAGTTTAAATATTTTTATCATGCTTAATACAAGTTTTTTAAAAAAATAAAAAAATTGGGTATAATTATTTTATTACGTATATATATATATATATATAAAAAATTCAAAAAAGTCTTGAAAGGCCCATTGGAAAATTTAATTTGGTAGAAGTATACACCATGCGTTATTAGTTCGTATAAAGAAAAACAATTTAGTTGGAGATGCAGACAATTTTTTATTAATAAAAAATAAATAATGAATCAACGTTTCGCCTGCAATCAACCCACATAAGGGTGATAATTAAAACAAGTTAGGGATACTTCCTGGAAAACAAGTAACAGAAATCTGTTGTCAAAAGTTTAAAAAAATCACCCAAGCACACTCATTCTCATGTATATTTGAATAATTATGACTAAATTTTATCTATCATTTAAATAATTTCTTTTATCTTACCCGATTATATTATCTAATTTTTTTTTAAAAAGTAGTTATTCTTATCTAAATGAAAAGTATTGTTCCACATCGCAATTGACAATTTGTCTTTGTATTATGAAAAGTATCGTTATCTGTTATCTAAAATTGTGTAAGTCCGAATTTATGTCTAGAAATCGTTTCTAGAAACTAAATTTATTAAAATTTTATCATTTCTGAAAATCAGTAAATAAGTACTTAATTTGATGTTGTTCATAAACGAAACAATAAAGGCTTTGTTTTGATTGAATTTTATAGCCTTTTATAATTACCTGGTAAAACTGTAAACAAGCAAAGCAACCCAATTCTATTTTGAAAACACGAAAAACTTACTGTTTTTAATTATACACGACTTGGAATGTACGAGTATTATTAAAAGTTGTGAATTCCTCCTATATTTTATAAACAGAATTAAATCGGCGATTTCGTAATGAGCTAAAGTTTTAATTAAATGGATTTTTGTTACTGCTTTAATGTATTACTTACTGAATAAATTAATTTAAATGGGAATAATCTTCAACAATCAGTTTAAATAGTTTTAACTCTAGAACTACATTCCGTATAAATGAAAATTTTTAATTTAGACTAAAATACTTTTTATACATATTTTTGTACCTATTTTTATGTTTCATTTATATTTCTGTTATAATTCTATCAACTATTGGATATATTTTTTGTAACCGTATCCAAACCAATCAAAATTTTAAATTCACATCCACAAATGTTAAAACCCATAACCGATTCGTATCCGCAGATATTATTCCGAATCCGAACCACATTTCCAATTTTTTTCTGAAAGTTTATATATTTCAATATAAATAGAATAGTTCTACATTACATCCTTTAAAAATTTGATTCAATGAACAAAATTCAATTTTAATAAAAACCGGGGGAAATAGCTCAGCGGTTTTATGTTGGACTATGAATTTCAGGATCCGAGTTCGATTTCCGCAGCCGGTAAACTTTTCACCACATTAAAATTATCCTTGTAGCTCCCTCTCCACTAAAATCTTTGGGAGCCATAATTTGACGGCTAGTAATCGCATTTCACGCACATAAATATATCACTTAACGAGATTAGCAATGGCAGCGTATCACTCTCAGTAATGGGTAAAATGCTTGTAAATTGTAGAAGTAGAGAACTGGCTCGTCTGGTGATCACAAACTAAAGTAGGATTCATAATTCACGTAACGTAACTTATCTAACCTTAACAAAATATTCAATATATGAAATGCCATATAGTATTTTATAGTAAATTAAGGCCCTGTAAAGTAACGTAATTTTTCATAAAACCAAATTTTATATCGTAATTTAAGTTAATTAAAGTTTCTGCGTAATCGGTATACTTCGGTTTTGTCGAAACTGGTCGAAACTTTCTGTCATTTTTCGTCTATTATAATTCAACTGATTAATTAATATATTAATTATTATTCTTCCACGTGTATTTGAGAAAATTGAAATTCATCTTGATTTTTAATAATTTTTTTAATAAACAGCAGTGACACAAGCGATAACTTCTACTTTTTCCAACATTTTAAAATAAGATTAATTGAAAATGTCAAAATTAACGGACATTACGTTCGAAGTTTCGGCAACTGTAAAATGTTAATTTTTTGTTTAATTAAGTTACGTTTCACGATCCCTGAGTTCACTTCAGAAGTAAACGAACAAATGTAGAATATTTAAATTTTCGCAGTAATAAACATAACAAGCTGGTATCGCGAAAAACGAGAAAATAGAAAGGATGATTATGAAAACTAGATAGCATACTTTGGGACTTGGGATCCAAATCTAGTAAATTACTCGTTTCAAAGAATGATTGTATCACCAACTTTATCAACGCATAGACAAGTGATAAGTTTCATGTGCTACAATCATTTGACATTGAAGCAACCAATTTATAAGGCTGCAAAAACTGTCATCGATTCAGGTTCCGAATTTTCCAATATAAGAAATTTTTCGATTATGAAACAGAAAATTGTTGTTAATAAACTTATTTCTTTTTATAATCAATAGATCAAAGTTAAAAAAACGCCATATGGCGTTGGTAAAGTTGGTGATACAATCTTATTAATTTCGTTGCCAATTAAGTAACGGTTCACAAATTTCTTTCGTGGTATTTTGAAAAACAAAAAATTTGCTGTAAACAAAACGGTTACACACTGAAGTGATTGAGAATTATCGATATTAACCGACTCTTGCTGGATAGCGGACAACGACACAGATGGCGGTAGAGTCGTGCATTGGGTCAAGTGGGGTATTGCTGGAATCCAAATGAATCAAAGAATTAATTCTTTGTCTCAACTTTTAAATAAAGTAAGGATTTGGAAATAGAGATTTGGTGCCAATTATCTCTCATCGACAGGATTCAAAATTGTTGAAACAGAAAAAATGACGCTATTTAAGTAGAATTCTTATATCATATAATATATATTTTATACTTCAAGATTAAAATTGTTATTTGATAAAATGTTTTTAAATTTTTTTTCATGATTTTTTACCTAAAATATACTGAGACATGCAAAAAATATGAAATAAATACTTCAGTTGGCAAAATAGATAAAAACGTTTCTCTGAGCATCTCAAAAAAATAGGTAATTAACGCGAGTAAAATGTTCGTTTGACTTCAGTTACTATCGAGTCATCTTCTCTGATATACGATACGTCGAATAGACCCAAAAACTTATCTTCTTGTTCTCGTTGGACGTTAAAAACAAAGCTTGAGTGTAAAAAATTTAAAATATCGCCTCAGAGCACATTGATAAAATCCATTTTTCAATCAAAATATGGCATAATATTGACTCTAAGTACGTTTAAATAGTTTAATATTGTGTATTTGAATATTTTATAATCAAACTTCGATTAACAATTCGTTTATAGGAATACAATAAATTGATACCTTCGAAAAAATTTATTATCTGTTTCAAATTACACGTTTTGCACTTGAGCGACCTCTAAATATTAATCGATTTTGCTCAAATTTGGCCAGACCTTAAGAAATAAAGTGCTTTATGCTATACTAAAAAAGCAGCTTCGATTTTAAACTTTTAATTTTTTGAACCACCCTAATGCACATGTCTCTTAGTTATCGCGATGAAAAGTAGTCAATGAGTACGCTGCAATACTTGTTATGCCGCAATATTTTTAATCGCTTACATCTTTGGAGTAATACATTATATTTAACTTTTAAAATGCAGTATGACTGGTAACCGCAAAATATATCACTTACCGAAATCTGCTCCGGCAGAGTGCCACACTCAGTAATGGGTAGAAGGCATGGTTATATATTTATTTTATTTATTTAAAATTCAGTATGTACTCTATGTTTTTATTGTTAATTCTTGTTATATCGATTATGGTATAATATATAACATTTTTATTATTCTGAAATATTTTTAACCCTGCAGCGGTGGCGCCGAGTCTCTCAGACTCAAGCGTCTTAAGATTTTATGTAAAAAGGGAGGGGGTGAAAATTTGGGGTACCACTCTTCAGTAGCTTCGTAAAATTCAGTACTCTACTGATCTACGCAGTTATAGCAGTGTAAATTGTTTTTAGTAAAATTTGTTTAGCCTTCCGAGTCTGTCAGACTCGGCGCCACCACTTACGGACCACCAGTTTCAAGTTGCATGTATTGCTAATTTGTGTCTGTTTTGCGCTTTTGGTAAGTAGTAAACCACTATCTTGATCGAATTAAATTAATTTAATGAAATATAATTTTAGGAAAATGAATTATGAGCAAGAACAGGCGCATTTATTACGGTTACTAGAGGAAGTAGACACTGACACTGAGGAAGTTTTTGATGATGAAGAATCCGAGGACGAAGAAGATAATCTCGATGAACGTTTGTCTGATTCTGACACAGAGCAAGAAGGAGAAAGCGATAGCGAGAATTTACCATCACCAGCAAAAAATCCACGAATTCCTAGTTTTAGGTCTGGAAAAAACATCGCTCACCTCAAAACGTTAGAACTCGCAAGTCTACGAACTTTGTGCCAAAAGGTGGTAATATTTTATTCACTTATGAATTTTCCAATTTTTCGCTGATTAGTCCCAATTATTGTTAATTATCCGTTGATTCAATGACCTGGGGAACCGAGCAATTTGAAATAAATTTCAATTTTCAGCTTGTTAATAATAAGTGTGTTTTTATTGCCAACGTTTCGTCAGTCAAGACTGACCTCTTCAGGGCTAATAAAATTATTGCACACAAGTTGCATTGTATTACATGATGACAAGACGTAAAGAATTTTTTTGTGAGGCATGTTCCCATTATTTTCATAATGGACGTCAATCAAACATAGATAATCATGTTCACAGTATTTTGAACCAAAAATAAATAAAATCATCATAGAAATCTCAAGGTTACAGTGTTTTATAGTTTAAAGATCACATAGTCAAACTAACTGTTATTTGTTATCAAATCGTGAAAAGGAATCAGTCAAATCTTAAAATATCACGTCCCAACATTTTTGACATTTGGAGGTCAATACATGTTCATGTATGTCATTTATGCAAAAACAACAATATCACACGTTACTTCTGTAAAATTTGTAAAAAAATGTTGTGTTTGAAGCATGCAGAATTTCGATGTCCTGTCTGTGTGGTTCTGCCATAAAATAAATTTTAATATTGTTTATAACGTTTTCCTTCGGAAAATATATGTTTTCATATGTATATGTTTTCCAGTAAATGCATTTTCAAATTTAAGTGTGCCTTTGTACTATTTCTTGTATTTTACAACACAATTGTATTTTCCCTTTTTCCTTATTTTAAATTAATTTGACAGCTAAAACAGTGATATGCATATAAAGGTAAGGTATGTAAGTAACTGAAATACTAACAATAAAAAATCCAGGTTGGAAACAATTACTATTATGAATTTATTTATACTGAGTCTGTCAGACTCAGCGCCACCACTAATGTTACGGCAAAGGGCGCCGCCACTCCAGGGTTAAAGATTATTTTAATAACACAATTAATAATAAATTATCAAATACGAACAAAAGAAGTTGTAAAACAAAACATAAAATTTAGATAAAAACAAATCTATTTACGGGGTAGGTGGCTCAGTGGTATCGAGTCGGCCTGTGGATCCTGAGAAACCTGGTTCGATTTCCACAGCCGATAAACGTTTTCACCACATTAAAATTACCCATGTGGCTCTCCCACCACTAACATCTTTGGGGGCCGTGACTTGACGGCTGGTAACAGAACTTCACGCGCATAAATATATCACTTACCGAAATCTGTTTCGACAGAGTGCCACTTTCAATAATGGGTAAAAGGCGTGACGATATATTTGTATTTATTTATTTTATAAATTTACTTTATTAATGGCACAAATAAAATATAAACGAAATGCGTAGCATTCAAAACAAAAAAAAACGTAATTTAAAGATTAGATAAAAATCTAAACAACATGAATGAAATAGAGGTTCATCGACTCATTGGACTCTCCCTGCGGTCGCTCATGTATATATAATTCTAGCGTACCTATACGGTTCAGATGGGCATCACATGATTAATTGAATTCGGAATAATTACAGATCCATATGCAAACTATATAAGTACGCTTAAACTATATACCCGTAATTTAAAAAAGAATTAGGTACCCGAATCCAATATTAACGCCACCAAGTATTTGTTTTAGGTTTTTTATATTGATATTTTGAGCATTTATGTCGCTAACATTTTTGTTACGAAGTTAGATACTTCTGTAATTCAGATTTTTGTATGAAAAGACATGTTTTAATGTTGAATATAACAATGTGCTTGAGCCCATATGTCATATCAGAAACTTTTGACTAAGATGTAACTAGGACTTTTCTGTTCTCCTTTTTAAAGAAATCCTTTATGTTCCAACTTTATATATCTTACGTTTCGACTGTACTTGAGCCCACCTTTCATATCAGAAACTTATGACTCGGAAAAAATTGGGACTTGTAATTTATTTATGAACATTTAATGTTCAACCTGTAATTATATTATTTTGTATTGCTTTAAAGTTATTGATTTTTCCGGTGAGGGCGAATTTTGGAGGACGTTTTTTTTTACTTGACCTGAACTTTTCAGTTGTACTGAATTATTTTTGAGTTTTCTATTTTTACATAAAACTAGATACCTTTATTATTTTATTTGTATATAAAGTATTTAATAAATAACGTTTTGCTTTATTTAATACTGCAGCAGCACAGTGTTATTTACGTGTATTCAAAGTAACAATACGAGATCTAGGATTTTATTTTAATATCATCGACATACAAACTCAGATATGAATTTCCTAATTCATAGAGTGTCGAATATTTACTATGAACTTGTGTATAATATAGATATTTAATGTGCTCAATATTCATGTACGCATAGATCTTGTAACAAAATTATGTTAAGAATGATACAAATCTGTATATAGAGATGAAATTATTTTATACAGAAAATTTTAACAATATTGTACAATTTTATTATTTGTAAATATCGTATAAATATTTATATTTCTTGTATGCTATAGGGATTAATTCTGTTGAGTGGTGAAACTCATAATAAATAAATAAACAAATGTTGTCAAAATGGTTGATTGACATGTTAACTTTTTTGTAATTCAATTGTGACCCTCTCACAAAACATTCTGCATATATTATACCTACGCAAACGAGAAACAATACAAAAATCAACATTTTAATCCCTGTCCCAAACATTCATATTTCGAACCTCATACTCATACATATATTCCACATATCAATTAATCTTGACGTTTTGAATTAATTACGAAAGACTAAACAATTTACTTTCGCAAGCTGTCAGTTGAATTCACGCCGATTCGCCCCAAATATATAAAATAATTAACAGTCTTTTGAACCAATCACGAGCGGCTCGACAGACTCATATCCTGGCAACACAGTCCTTTGTTCCAACTAAATAATCAGCACTATCCATTTAGCAGAGTATAACAGAGGAGTATGATAATATATAATAGCTAGTTCAAGGATAATACCTCAGTTTTACTTTTCTAACAATGAAACAACAGAGGTATTGTGGACAAAGCGATTGTGTCAAAACAGAAGCAATCTGTTATACTCGTAATAGAAATATAAACTCAAATGTTATGTTTTGTCAAAAAGAGTTAATCTAAAATAAAATGATTTTTAATGGTATGATTTCCTTTGGCAACTACTCCACATACTCGTATATCGCAGGTAACGTAATTTTGTTATAGTAGATACCACTCTAAGATAAAAAGGATAGGTTAGCGGGTATAAACCTCTCTGAGTCTTTCACTCCAATTTACAAGCGAAAAATGTCAACTACATCCGAATTGTTCGGAGTACGTTGCGCTTTTTCCAGTAGCAAAATTATATAGTAAACTTGAATATTTTTGGAGTTCAATAAAATTTTCCATTAGCATGTAATTACTTAGGACTAGTGCCGTAGCAAGTTATCTTGGCGCCCGGTGCAAGGTCACAATTAAGCGCCCATAATAATATGACAAATAATATTATATACGAGATAGATACAATAAATTTATTCAGATTTATGAAAATTAAAAAAAGAAAAACAATTATCATTTAAAACTATTAATATTTAAAATAGGCATAAACTTAATATCTTACATAATCTAACTTAGTTATAGTTTTTAGAGATGCAGAATTACAGATCATATTGTAGAAATTGAGTGTTTTTGCTATTCATGTTCTATAGAAATTAAAGCTGAATTTGTTATTCTGTCTTTGCCCGTAGTTAACCTTAAATAAAATCTAGGGCCAGTTGCACCAATAAAACTTAAATTTTAAACTTAGTTTAAATAAATAAAAACACATAATACAACAAAAAAACTAGAAAAATAATGAGGTCTTGGTGATATTCTATATGAATCATAATATATTTAGATGGCCTGCATCTAAACGGTTCTCTAACGCTGTCTTGTTGGACAGACAAGGAGAACATTCGCGATTGTGACATGACGTCACAACATGAAGTAATACAAACTGTGTCAAGAAAAAAAATAAGTAATCAGGAACCTGAAACGGAATGTATATATTTTTTTGTTTCATGTCGGTTAAGATCGGATATAATTAATTTCGTTTCGGTTAATATTGTTCCTGTTTAAATTATGACGATTTTGTTCAAACGGAGAAAAAAAAGGTGTTTCAAACCAATTATTTCGTTCCATATTTCTTTTTTAATCTCATATAAATTTATTTCAATAATTTAGTTTATTTCAGCTTTCTAATGCCATATATGAACTTAAGCGATACATTTAATTTAAATTCTTTAAAAATAAATTCAACCCACAGTGTGTATTAAGAACAAAAAAAAAACTTTATTAGCCATAATCTTTTTATTTCTGTTACTTATATCGTATCCAGTCCTCAGGTAAAATCAAGAATTTCGTTGCGTTTTTATTTCTGCCAGGGAAAAATATTCCTTTTTTTTTCATTTCTGTTCCGTTTCAGGTTCATGATATATTAATTATTATATGGAGTACTGATATAGTGCAAATCTTTACAAAAAATATGGTAGTTTCCTTTAAGTAAACATTTTTAATAGCTGCTAGTTATTTTTAATATATTAGTAACTAAATTCTAAATATGAACACTATAATAGTCAATTTATTCATTATACAACATCAAATAATTGACTGTTTGTAGCATCGGCCAGGTGCATAAAAATGTACACTTCTAGAACCATGTTTTTAATTTTAGGAATTTAAAAATAATAATTTTGTTCAATGATCAATATATTATATATAATAATATACCCTTATGTTTTCCGTCGAAGTATAAGAATACTCTGTATAGATACACAAGTAATTAAACAAATGAGTAAAATACTAAATTCAGCTAAGCACCATAAATTCTGCACATAATTCACTTCTTGTATAAAAACTCAAAACAGAAACGTCCTTTTTGTCAGTTTGACAAGGGCTAAACAGGAAAGAGAAATGTTTGCCAACGGCTAAACTTTTTTATTAACTTGGAAACGGCAAATGTAAATGAATATCATAATTTTAATCAAATATACCATCAGTAAATTATGTATTTAAAAAAATTCCAAATTTATTTTTTCCCAGACCAAATTTTTTCACTAAAATTTATTTGTTTGAATTAGTAAAACGACTCGACCTTGAGCTGAAATATCTTGATCTTCGGTGTTATCAAGGTACTAGATTTTTATAGATACAATATTTCACAGTTACTTAAATATTTAAAAAGCTAACGAACGTGCTTTCAAGTATTTGTTTTACTTAAGAAGCAAATTTTCCATTTAGAAATGAATTTACTAATACTGGTTATTTTTAGTACTAACTTATACCGTGAAATATCATACATATGTCAAACGCCAATACTGGTCTAAGAATTTATTTAAAAAAAAACCAGTAATGAAAGTATTCATATCTGAAGTTGGTTGGTTAGTTGAGCAGAACACAATTTTGAATATTGTGAAATTTATTTTCTTTTCTGCAAAGTGGTAATATTTAAAAAGATATCTCGGGGATCTAAAGGTAAAACTTGACTTATAAAAAATTCGAACCACTTGAACTTAGTTGTATTTTTATATAAGTAAATTGAACTAGTGAGGTGTTAACTCATAACTCTCGTTAGAAAGATGGAAGTTGTATCCACTAGACTAAATTTACCCTTATTTTATGATGAAAGAGACAAGAACGGCTACATTGATCAATATTTTCGAACAATAAATAACAATTTAATTCAATGTATTCATTTGGGAAATTGTATATTATTTGAGGAAACTCGATTGTATAAATACAGGACGAACAAAGTCTCAACCCTGATTATTCCATTACGCATTTTCATTCTTGCTTCCAAATACCGAACATTTCTTTGTCGTAATTAATGAACAAACTTCTGAATGGATCATCTCGTTATCGTTATGATACCATATTGACAGCCCTTTGAAATTCATAAAAAACTTTTTATAAAGTAGGTAAATGAAAATGATTTCTAATGGTATGGAAGATAAATTGAGTTAATTTTAATTGAAAACTTAATTGAAAATATCTTTGATAAGCGATACACATAATTAGAAAGTTTGAACAAGGCTCCAGGCCATTTGAAATCATAAACTCTAGTCGAAATGTTCCAAATAAATCTAGGTAAATATAAATTGAATATGAGTAACAATCATTCGTACTTTGACCAATTATTTGGCATTAAAGCAAGTAGATAAGTCCGGTGCCAAATAAATTTCTTGCGGAATAAATAATCTTTCGAATATATGAAAAGTGAAAACTTCTCGTTTTTTATTTATTCTACAGATAAATTATTCTGTAGCTTATTTGTGATTGAATACCGGCCCTAAACAATATTATTATACGAATGGTAGTATTTAGAGCTAACTAAGGATAATTAATACCAAAATTACCTATATTATAACTACTATTAAATTTCTTAAATTGATCTGAACAGAACATATCATGGGAAGTAGAGACAAGCGAAACAAAGATATAATAAAATGAATTTCGCTAGAAAATAACGAATCAAGGGAAAGGCCAAAGAAACAATGAATAGACAAAATAAAAGACGACACACAATGACCAAAATGGCCAAGGAATGCAAGAGATCGACAAAAATTTAAGATGTTGGAAAAATCTTTGTCCGTAGGGATATTCAATGAAATTAAACAAATATACTGTTTATAATTACAATTATTTTTTATGGGGTAATGGCACAGTGGTATCGTGTCGGCCTGTGGATCCTATGAACCCTGGTTCGATCCCCATAGCCGACAAACCTTTTCACCAATTAAAAAAATTATCCCTATGGCTTCCCCACCACTAACATCAGAGTGCCACATCCAGTAATGGGTAAAAGGCGTGATGATATATTTATTTTTATTTTATTTTTTATTTTATTTATTATGTGCCATACATAAGTACATGTATAAGTACATATAGCATATCGTATACTGTTTCTTATTTTCTATGTTTTCAATGGATTGGAATAAAGTAAATTATTTTAATTTGATTTGTTAAACGGTCCAAAAATTTTTAGAGAAAAATAATGCAAATAAAAGATGTACTAAATGAAATTTCGTAAAATGGCACTGAAATCATAGCACAAATAGTAACCATTATATTCTATGCCAAATTTAAAAAAAATTATTCCGTTGATAGTTTTCAGGGACTATCTCCAGAGATAGAAAACCCCGCACTTAGTTACAGTAGGTAGGTACCTAAGGTTTTCAAAGTAACTGAGTTATAATAAAGTAATTTTTACTTAAATATGTTCCAGCTCTGGTACAAATTTGTTATTTGCAAATTATAGTAATATATTTCAATATATTTATTTTATACGAAACATCGACATAACTTTATTTTTACACAATTTATTTACTCCTGTCCTACTATTTCGGTATCACACATTTAGCTTGTCGGCAAGATATGTTTTATTTGGTATTAGATTCGGAACTCTAGCCCATTTACGAGTACAAACAAATATTTTTAAATGAAAAATAAAATATTTTTAGTTCTTATGTAAAATTAAATTAACTTCTCCCGTCTCAAGTTATTTTTTAATCTCGTTTTTTCAAAATTGAAAAATGAAATTTGTAAAATAAAAACTATTGATAACCGCATTCATATTCATAAATTAATTTAAAAGAAAATTACAAATTTGTCTTAAAAAAATTTTTTGGCAATATATATTACTTTTGTCAGTAATTTCACAAAATGTTATTACTGAATATTCAGTAAGTGATAAATATGATTTTAATAAATCTCGTTAAGTGATAAATTTTTACAAGTGATGTTCATGAATAGGAATCTTGAAGAAAAGTTCTCTAAAATAGCATTACCATATTTTTGAATAGGTAGGCGGAGAACAGCTAGGCAATTCCTTTTAATTAATGTATAATATAATTTCCACGGTGAACATAAATTTTAATTGTACGATAACAGTAACTGAATAATAAAGTTTCATATTAATAATTAAGGTTATGAAATGCATTGCAGTGAATGGATAGTGAATTAGTGATAGCATATATTGCATTTATCTCCTCGAATTACTGCATACTCATTCTATTAAATGCATCTAGAACCTTGCAATATATTCATTAATCTTTGCATCATCTTCAATAGATTTTAATTAAAATCTGCAAACCCTGCGAATACGCCTTGTAATTAAATAGTTTGGTACCAAATAATTAATATAAATGAATTTTGCACACAAAGCTAATAAGTGTCACTTGTGATAGACATCATCTTTAAATTCTTTAATTTATGTAAATTTACCATAAATTCAAATAAGCGGCATATTATCTAAAAAATGAGTACATATAAAAATTTATTTTATATAAAAGCAGGCCTCGTCAAATTTTTACTCTCGGCAGACTTTTCGCGCACAATGTATATAAATAACTATTTTCTATTATATTAATACTTATTTGTTTATGGGATGGCTAGCACAGTGGTATGAAGTCGGCCTGTGGATCCTGAGGTCCCTGGTTCGATTCCCACAGGCGACAAATTTTCATAATTTGAAAAAGCTATCCCTGTGGCTCCTCCACCACTAACATGTTTGGGGGCCGTGATTTGACGACTGGTAACCGCACTTCACGCGCAAAATATATCACTTACCGAGATCTGCTTTAGCAGAGTGCCACACCCAGTAATGGGTAGAAGGCGTGATGATATATTTATTTATTTATTTATATTTGTTATGTGTTATGTTCAGTGATTATGTTAAACATTATTTCAACGTTGAAATTTACCCTGTAACATGGCCAACTTCATTGAATTGCGCTACGCTTATTATGGCCGTTTCATTTTATCATTTTGACATAAAAATTTGTCGTGAGTTTTTTACAGTTTTGGTATGTCAAGTAATGCCATCTAGTGCTTTGTATTTCTATTAAAGGAAAGTGACAACGCTGTCAAGTTACAAAAACAACCTTAAAAGATTTTAAAACTGAAGTTTATGTGATCAAACAAAATACATTTAATGGAACTAGGTATTTTATTTATACATTCAATATTATTCAATAATATTATTAGTATTCTGAGCTTTCGACTAAAGTGACTAGCTAGTCTAGACTAAGTGAATTTCATTTGACAACGTAGCATTATCTGTCACTTAAGATAAATAATGCCGCCATATTGTCTACCTATAGACCACGGGCGTGTGACGTCACGATTTTAGATGTGGTCCGTAACTGTCAAACGAGTGACTCTCACATCAGTATTAAATGTACGATTTAGACTGTATAGATAGAATATATTTTTAACAAGTATATTTGCATATAATTCCAAAAGTGTCAAGTTTCTATTTTGTGCATCATTTTATGCATGACAAAGTGTGTGATTTATTTTATCAAGTGAAACGTAATTTGAAGATTATATATTTAATATATAGAAAATAAATGTTTAAAAACAATTTTATATGTTTACTTCATAGTGTAAAGCCATGTAATTACTATAATATACAATAGTGTTACTTTTATTGAAGTTTGAACTTTTCATTTTAGGTTACATTTTCCAAATCAACTAATTTCGTTAAAATTTTTAATATTTTACTGTAATATTTAATTTTTTTCATTAATAATTGTTGTTGTGTTTTCGATTGTCGTAGAAATTAGAAAGAATCGACAAAACGAATGTTTAAGTTATAATCAGAAATGAATCAAAAGGGAAAAGGACTCTTTGGCTCTGAAATAACAATAACAATATAAAAAGGTAATATAAAATATTGTCATAATCACAATATTACAAGACCTAGAGCAAGAAGGGAAAGAACGTCGATTTGTTTGATTACAACAATGGGTTCATGCAACAAAACATTGGTTACAACAACGTGTTTTAATATAACATGATTCGCATTTATGACAGTAACCGTCAAAACCTAAAGAAAACTACATATAAATGTTTTGAATTCCTGTTTCTATTTTTTATATTGTAATATTCAACATATCTTGAGCCAAAAACTTCGACCTACCTTCCTTTTCTCTTTTAATTCAATTCAGATAGTATCATAGACATTCGTTTTATCGATTTTTTGAAATTTCCACTACGATCAAAAACACAATAACAATTATAAATGAAAAAAATTAAAAACTACAATAAAATGTTAAAAATTCTAACAAAATTAGTTGATTTGGAAAATGTAACCTAAAATGAACTGTTCAAACTTCAATAAAAGTAACACTATTGTATATTATAGTAATTACATGGCTTTACACTATGAAGTAAACATATAAAATTGTTTTTAAAAATTTATTTTCTATATATTAAATATATAAACAGTATAAAATTGTAAAAGTATGCACTCGCGACACAATCTTCAAATTACGTTTCACTTGATAAAATAAATCACACACTTCGTCATGCAAAAAATGATGCACAGAATAGAAACTTGTCACTTTTGGAATTATATGCACATATACTTGTTAAAAATATATTCTACTTATATAATGCAAATCACAAATTTAACGCTGATATATGAGTCACTCGTTTGACAGTTACGGACCACATCTCATTTTGATGACGTCACACGCCCGTGGTCTATTTAAAATTTGAGAACTGTCAAAAGAAAGTAGTATTATTGAAGTATTGGTGCCAACTGTTAGTATTTTACTGTAAAGATCGTATGATAATAAATATACAATGTCTTGGCTTGTTTTTAGAATTTTTTCTATCAATGCAAGCAGCAGTATTTTTAAATTTAGTTACGAGTCGTATCTCGTTAGAGGCGCTAGTTGACGTACCCGCTCTGTAAATTTGAAACTAGGAATTTTAATGACATATAAAACGGCCATAATAAGCGTAGCGCAATTCAATGAAATTTGCTATGCCTGTAAATATCTTTTACTGACATCTTTTGGTGGAATAACGCGTCCCCATTTACCTTTACTTCTCCGTTAAATTAAAATGTAAAATGTCATCAACTGAGATTTGTAAGTAATTTAAAAGGTGCACATACCCAGTACACCGGCGTCGAAGCATGTAAGCACTGGAGGGCGCTATATAAGATATTTTGTGGTCTTATTCCAGTTGCTAGTGCAGAGGTATTGTGGACGCTACATAGACATTTTAAGGACCCGCCTCAGACCAGTCAGAGCAGCAGTCTACACGCGGCGGCGCTGTTTTTTCAGATGACTGGACGGATCGTGTGCAGAAGAAGCAGTACCCTACTATATCAAAACGAATACTTTGCGATTTACGACCCCACTAACTCAGATAGCCAACTTAACTATTCCACCAAAAAATTTCCCTTAATGGAAAATATCAACTATTTTTATATACAGAGTGATCAAAATGAATTTTTACAGTTGGCAGTACAATTCCGGAGATCTTTTTATTCCACAATTGGCACAACGCCAGATAAAGGCGGAAATACTATTTGACATTTCTAATAAATACAAATAGGTTATGTCAGGAGTCTGACAGCTAATAGAATTTTAACTTTTTGAGTAATAGAAATATTTTAGAAATAAATGTACTCAAATTTAAATTTTCAAATGTCACTGTCAACAACAGGAAATGAATTTATGTATCAGGGATACCAATTTCAAGTAGTTTTTTCTAATGCCAACTGTAACAATTCCTTTTGATCACTCTGTAGCAATTATGTAAAAGAACGTCGAAACAGAAAAAAATACTATAAGACACTCATTATAGAAGATAATTGGTTGCCTTCTGTAAACTGTAAAAATAAATTAATTTTAATTATAAAAAGAAAAATTGAGATACTGCCGGAATTAGAACCTGGGATCTATGAACTCCGGTCATGTGTTTTAAACAAATTTTTCTCTTTATAATTCAATTTGATTTCATCAATTGTTAAGTATTTACGTAAAATTCTAAATAAATTTCAATTGGTAAAAATTCTCGTTAAATAATAGTGTCACTATAGACTCATCTCATGTCAAGTCTTTCAGTATATTTATATTTATAAATCAATTATCAAGTATTTATATAAAATTCTAATTAAATATACAAGTAAATATCATTAATGTTTTAAATTGTATCTTATCTACGGACAATTAAAAGTATATTTAGAATAATTGTTCATTATACAGATAGGTGCGTCAACGCGAATAATATATTTATTAGCATTGATAGATTATTCATTAAGAGTAGGCAGCTGGTCCTGGGCCCCGCATTTGTTAGAGGCTGCTTAACAACGGATCAAAATAATATTAATTTTAAGAAATAAATATTTAACATTATTAAAGAAAAAAATATATATTTAAAACACGTTATTATCTTATTATTTTTAATACAAAGACAAATTTCTTTAATTGAATTGCTTTCAAGCAGTTTGCGATTTTTGTCGGGAGATGGTACCCCTGGGTGCTCCGTAGCTCTCATGTCATGATACCGGTTTACATATTTTTAACTTCCGTCAGTTCAGCCTAAACAGTATTACAGTTCACTAACCCCTAGTTGATCTAGGTGGATAGTTGATCGCACCATAGTGATGAGCTCCCACAGAGCAAAACGCGTCTACGGTTAAAGTTGAACTGACCAGCCGTTTGATGATGACCTAATAAATTGATTAAAAATGTGCTATAATTTTTTATGGAACTTTGCCGAGTGTTATAAATTGTTTTCCTATATTTCTTATTTATATTATTTTTATTAACTATTGTATTTATACAGGATGATTGAAAAATTAGGGACAAATGCCTATTTTTTTTAATGATATAAGGTATTCACTTAGTAGCATGGAAATATATCAACTGTTGTATAAAGAATGTAATATGTACAAGTGAATTTGATTTTATTTTTATATAAGTTTAAAACAAAAATTATAGTCCATTCGTCATATGTTCAGCTTAAATCAACACTTAAGGTGGTACTATTATGGAAGCATTTAACGCGGATTTTAATGAAAGGCAAATATGTTATTTTCCATGTGTTTCTACACTAGTATGCATTTTTAAAGTATACCGTTGTTGAGCTTAGTAATGTAAAGTTAAAGTCGACCAAAAATACATTGACGTTATAGGAACTTTACCTCGCGAGGCAGCTTACTGCGTAATAAATTCATATATTGTAGTTATTTTTTAACAAAAAACTAACACACAGTACATCATATAAAGATAAAGGTATGAGAATTAAAAAATCTATGCCTTACCGGATTAGTTTCAAAGAAATTAGCGATGAAAGTTGGATATTCTATGATTTTCAATGAAACTGTCAGAAATGCTTGGCAACGTTGCACGGGTAGACAGAGATGGTCGCACGCGTAAACAGAGATGGTCGCAGGCGTAGACAGAGATGGTCGCACGAATGACAAACCAAGAACTATGAAAGTTATTATTTCAATCAGTAAAATATATTAATTTTAATACAAAAAAATATATTACAGCATTTTTTATTTATGTATTTGTTGTTACAGTTGATAATTATTGCTTTGGTGCATTTTTATCATTTTTCTTATGAACTGTCAACAGGATGTATCGATAATATAGTCACGTTTCGTACCGACTGGTAATATCATGCTGCTTGTAGTTCTCGCCTTGTTGTCATAGCTTCTGCTGTGTAAAATCTTACACTGCTATTGATTGGCATGAAACATTCACTTCCAAACATTTTGTTATGTTACTGAATTTCATAAACTAGTTAAATAGTTTTATTTAATATATTGAATTTTATTGTTAATTATACAATATTTGCAGCGAAATTTTAATTCTGTTAATAACCTATACCTATACCATACAAAAATTTAATAATTATTTTTATAAACTTTTTAGGTTACCTATACTTTTGTATGAGATTGTCATGATAGAACCACCTTAATGTTAAAATTACAGTGTTCCATTTAATGTCTGAAAAATTGATGATAATTTACAGTTTAGAATTTTAAATTTTCGCAAACACTAACAAATTTTTGAAATTCTCCATTTTGCCAATTTTCATGGACGAATTTCCTTGCTGTATTTTTGGTTGTAAACATTCCACACCAATTTAAGACATTGCTTCACACACCCAATTCATTCCGTACATTTTTCACCCTTGCATTCCAACATCCATTAACCCTGCTCGTTTGACTTCGCCTGATACTTTATTTCCTGTCTGTCTCTCGAGTCTCGCTGTATCGTCCCCATGGGCTTGCTGCCACGCTACATCGTCAAGTCATCGTCTAGCGGAGCGCCACGACGCATCTGGCTTGAGAACATCGGTGCGTCGTTGTAGCGGCCTACTTATAACCAGACGACCGAAGACCGTAAACCGAATCTACTCACAGTGTCAGCGTTGCGAAGTTGTGGGCATTCTTGTACGTGGGATGCTGCCATGCTACCAGTGACATACGGCTGGGGTGAAAAGGGTTCACAGTAGAAATAGGAAAGTATTTTAATTAGATGGGCTGTTATAGTTTTAAATTGACAGTGTGTTTTTCAAAAAGTTTGAGATTATTTTATTTGTTATTTTTGCTACATGGGAGTGTCACACCCAGTACTCGGTTAAATGGTTTGATTATATATTTATTAACCACATTTAAATTATTCAACTACCCCCGGGCACCGCTATAACGGGGTGCTATCAGGATGCCAAGTAATAAAATTGTAGCATTTATTTGACTTTTTATTATATATACCAACTGAATTTCTATTTATTTCTTGAAATAAATTATTACGAATATATAGTAGAGAAGAGAATAATATTATAACGTCTTGTGCTTAAACATATAATATTGAACATTCAACTTTTTTTTTAAATTACTATATGTTATAAAACAAAAATCTCTTTAATATTTAAATTTCAATTTTTATAAAGTACTTTCATTAAACTATTATTTGACACTGCTTTTTAATATTAATTTTCAATATTTTAATGACAAAAAGTAGATTTTATCTATTTCAAGTATGTGGCAAGTGGAGCATCTTTAATTGAGTATTGAGTTGCCTCTGGAAACTGAATAAATGATATAATAAATTGTAATTTTATTAGTATGCTTTAAAGTAAATGCTTAACAATTGATAAAATCAAATTGAATCATAGGATCGAGACTGCCTATGACATATAACAAAAATAAAGAGAAAAATTGCAATTTAGATTTGAATTAATGGGTTCATAGCTGAGATCTTTAAGAGCATTTGAAAGAAATTTAAAGGTCCCAGGTTCACATTGTCGCTATATCTCAAATTTTCTGTTCAATTAAAATTTTAATTTAATTACGGTGAACGTAGAACTAGAAGAGGAATACGAAACACTCGAAAAAAGTTGTACATATTTTTGGTTATAACTTGAGTTAAATGATGTTCGAACTCACGAACTTTCTCTTGTGAAGGCAGAAAAGAGAGCAACCATTGTGCAACAAAGGTCCTAATAAAAATTAATAATAAAACATTTATTAACAATGAGGTCGTGGTAGAAAGCTGAGAGTCTCTAATTCTAAGATGTTATAGTTTGTAATAATAATATTATTATTATTTCTAAGTGTCAACATGGCTTTGTTAAAGGCAAATCAACCATAAGTGCTACCAATTCTCTCGTACAAAACATCTTAAGTGACTTAGATAATAATCAATGTGTTTTTGTAATATCTAGTGATTTATCCAAGGCTTTCGACACAGTGAACCATAATATTTTGTTACAAAAACTAGAACATTACGGTGTACGTGGTAACCCGCTGTCATGGTTCCAGTCCTATCTCAGTGGCAGAATGCAAGCAGTAAAAGTCACAACTACAAGTGACAATATTACTGCAGATAGTATTTCCAGCTGGGGTCATGTAACCTCTGGGGTTCCACAGGGCTCTATTTTGGGCCCCCTATTGTTTTTATTATATGTCAATGATTTACCACATCATTTTGTCTATACTCGGTGTATTTTATATGCAGATGATGCCTACTTTGTAATTAATTGCCCAAGAAATGAAATTGATAATATGCATTTTTTAATAAATAATACTATTTCAAATATTCAGGCATGGTGTTCTAATAATAACTTAAACATTAACCTTAATAAAACGAATATTATACAATTTTATCTTCATTCATGCAGACAAGTTAATATACTAATTGACAATGATCAAATCACTGTATGCAATTCAATTAAATGTCTGGGCTTGTATTTAGATCATGATCTTAAAGGCACTCATCAAATAAATACGTTATTAATTAAATTAAACAGATCCTGTTATTGCCTAAGAGTACTATCACAAAAATTAGACTCATCAACTTTATTGCTAATTTACTTTGGATATTTCTACGCTATTATGAACTACGGAATAATTATTTGGGGATCATCATCAAGGGCCAATGAAATTTTTATTATTCAGAAACGTGCAATAAGAATAATCTGTAATTTAAAGCCAATGACTACTTGTCGCGGCAAATTTAGGAAACTTCATCTGCTAACCTTTCCATCATTATACATTTATGAATTAATCAAACATGTATATAATAATCTTGATATGTTCTCCTTTATCAACTCCTGTTATAGTACTAGACAAACCAACAATATGTTAACTTTACCTCAACATAGAACAACTGCATTTGAAAAAGGAGCCAATTATATGGGTATTAAGGTTCATAATGCCTTACCACAACACATAAAATCTCTATCTAAAAAAAAAGCATTATGCATAATTAAAGATACTTTAATAGATAAGGAATACTACGATATTAATTCATTTTTTGTTGACTGTTCCAATTCTATGTTTCACGTTAATTCATAGTATTATTAGTACAACTTGTATAATAAAGGAAACTGTGTGATGTATGTAGTGTGCTTTTTGTATCTATATATAGAATACCTAAGTTGCATGTAAACAATTTAAGGCTATGTTTATTTTTCATTTATATAATAATTGTTAAATTATTAGTTTCACTCTGTCAGGTTTATGTAAGTTTATTATTTGCTATTTCTCTGTATTTTAAGGCATGATGGAAGATCAGCTGTGCTGAATTCATGTCTTGATTATTTTATTGATCAAAATAAATTTATTATTATTATTATTATTATTGTGGTCTTGAAACTGGTCTCATTCCAGCTCGTTATTATCTCACAGAAATTATTTTTAACCCCAAAATTCATTCGTGTATATAGATCAATAGCTATTAATAAATGATTTGATAGCTGAACTGCAGTTCATGGTAAAAATTTGATATAAATATCTCGGCGGCAACATTCCATCTATCGACCTGTGAAATTGAGTGAGAAATTGAAACCTGAGATTGATTCCTTCAACCGACAACTATTTTTCACCACATAATAATTCATGTTTCCGCTTCAATCAAATGGATTATCCTAAATACTATAATATTACATTTTCATTGTATAAAGAACAATGTTTATGTACCCAGAGCAGATTAAAACTTAAATCTCAGGTATTATTATAAACTTAGTTGCAATTTTTAAAATAAAAATATATAATTATGTACCTATATATTTTCATTTATTTTATAGCAAATAAATCATCAATGAACAAATATATTTATCTATTTCACTGTACTTTATTAATCTGCAAATTCATCCAAAATCAAACTAAAACTAGTTGCGGTTGTGGTTTTGGAAAAGCATGTCGTTGAAAATCACTAAATAAAAGCTCCGACCCCTAATGTACGTCTATGGCTAAGGTTGTTTTTCTCCGATGACATTTCGCTCGACGCTCCTACCGAGAAGAGCAAGACCATGTTCTTTCAAAATAACGGCAGGTCTCTCCAGCTTTCAAGCATAGTCAGTGATAAAGTGCGCTTCTTTTAACTCTTTCCTGTCTCGTCGCAATATTTTTATTTTCAAAACCACTCCAGGCCGCAAATTAAAAAGTCAATTACGATATTTACAAATAAATTGAGTGAATTGTGAGTGGTAATTTAAAAATATGATGAAAATTAATGGAGGTTTACTCTCAGTTGAATTACAATTAGATACAGCCGACAAACAAATTTCACCACATTAAAATTACCCCTGTGGCTTCCCCTCCATTAATATCTTTAGGGGCCGTGATTTGACAGCTAATAGCCGCACTTCACGTGCACAAAACACTTACCGATATCTGCTACAGCAGATTGCAACACCCAGTAATGGGTAAAAGGCGTGATGATATATTTATTTATTTTTACTTTCTTATTAAGAAAGTATTGGGATCGTGATAAAAATCGTTGAAGAGATTTTCTCGGAAATTCGTGTTTTGAGGTCCACTGAATCCGTTTTGATAATTTTTTCAATGATGTCTGTGTGTGGGGGTGTGTGAGTGTGTGTGGATGGATGGATGTGTGTCCGAGTGTGCAATATCTCATGAACGAGATAAGATTTGTTAACGAAATTTCTAGGTAATTATAAGTTTCATGAAAATACGAAGAGCTGAGTTGATTTCGAATGAAATTGAAAAACCGGAAGCGGAAGTTTACTGCACACACAAAACAATAAATTCCATTTATTTCAAAAATGGAATCAGTTACAGAAAAAAAGTTTCAAATAAATGATGTTAGCAAAAATATTTGGAACATAAAATAATATTTGAAATTTTCCTTTATATGCGTCTGATTTTGAGAAAAACTAATTTATATATTTAACAATATATTCGAATAATCATAGTAGCAATAGAAACAAAAAACATAAACCTGTTTAATATTTATATGTCATATATTCTTTCTAAATATTAAATATGATGTGTATACGAAAGGCGTTGTGATGACCACACCAGATTTTTTCATTCTGAATTTACAATAAAAACGTTTTTATTTATAAAAAGGAATGTAAAATAAATAAACCAGTAAAAAATAATAATAATATTACTATTGCATCATAAACACAATGTTACTTTCAAAATTTGAAGCAAAATATGTGAAACTGTGTGAACTGATGTGGGACGGGGATATGAAAATTATTTTTTCGTTCGTTTACCGAAAACGAAAACAAAAAACTAGTCCAGACAAAACAGAATACCCAAAACCAAACCAAACTGATTACTTAGTTTCTTTAAACTTTCTGAAACTTTAAGAAAACATGTAGTCTAGTCTAACAAACTTTTCAAACTAATCAAAATTTAATTTACAACTTTGGAAATCAGTACTGTATTTCTAAGTCTTAATTTGTAACAGAAAATCAAAAACAACCAAATTTTTAAAACAAACATTTTATAGCAAGACCTATGAATTTACTAGAACAAACTAATTCAAAATTTATTATTAAAGCAATTAATTTACTTATATTGCATAATTTGACTCAGAAGGTGTAATTAAATTTTCAAGTGCTAACGATCATAGTAATAAATTTTCAGAAAAATAATAAATATTAAATTTAAGTAAGCTAAACAAAATTAAAAGCTCAATTCGAAACTATATATTCATTCATCTGAAATTACATAATATTTTGTCGTTCTCCCAGTAACTGTAACATCGCACTCACTTCGAAAAGTATTCAAATAACCACTACTAATAGCTATGAAAAACATTTGATTTCTACTTTACAAAAACAATTGAAATAAATAAAAAATTTGCATTTATTTGCATAACCGTTACCTATATAATAAAAAATATGTATTGTATTTGAGTTCAAATACAAGCGCAGACTTTCGCACACTTTTTTCTAATCTTTGTAGAATCGTTGGTAGAGCAGCGAGTGTGAGTAATTTGACATATTTTGTGCGTATGAAACGTACATCGAAGAAAGATGAATGAAAAGTGTATAGGAGCGATTGGATGGATGTGAATAAAGGTTTGTTGTGTGATGCTCATATATAACTATGATAATGGTTATCGCGAGAATGGTATGTTAGGACGAAAATATTTGACGAGGTCTTGTTATTTGATGAGTTTGATGAGTGAATGTTTTTCGAATGATTCTGAGGTTCGTACTACTTCATCTGATGGGTTACAGTGTGATTTTATGTATGTATGTATATATGTATGAATTTACGTTGTCCTATATCAACTTATAGTGAGTAAAGTTGAATTAATAATGAAGTAAGGTAAGAGGTCACATAGTTGAAGTAAAGTAATAAGTAACGGAAGCGAATTTGATGATTTATACTAAATGCACCAGTTCTTATCATGAACCAATCAAATGATATGATAGAATTTCGACATCTTTCGTTTAACCTAGACATCTCTTGTTTTAACATCGACACTAATATGCCATTTGGATAACGAAGGGTAATTATAATCGCGATTCATTTTTATGTAACACCAACCTTAAACAAGTACACGTTCAGATCTAACAGATAACAATTCATAATATTGATTACCGATTACTAGAATATCAGATGACCATCTCCCTGGTTCCAGGAGTTATAAAGAAAAAGCAATATCATATGTCAATACGCGCGGGGATTGTCTCCAGGTGGGAGGAGGGAGAATAGCATGGCGGCCATCTTGTTGTGACCATATTTTACACAAGGAAGATGCGTAAACGATAAGAAACAGATTAAAATTTAAGAATCTAATAATAATAACAAAAAATAACATATTATATTTCAATATTATATAAAGATACAAGTCAAAAGCTCTTAAATAAGGTTAATTTATTATAGAAATGTCTAATTGACTCACTTTTGTCATTAGATTTTTTGGCATGAAGACTTATTTTAAAATAATAATTTGTTACTGATTTTATTAATAATATATGATGATTATGTAAGAAATTCTGATTATTAGTATGTTCATTTAAATTATCAAACAAATTTATATCTTCATATCTCATTAAAATAATACATTTGTTAGATAGAAATTGGTAAATTTCTTATTTATATATTTCGCGCCACTTTCATTTAATACATTTCTAACTAGTACTTCGCATCTTTTACATATTGAAATAATATATGACGGAAAAATTAAACCACCTCTTGATTTTCGTAATATTAAGCTTTAAGTTTCGGAATCTGATTCATCTACTTCTAATACATCAACAAATTCTTCACATTTAATAGCTTTTTAAAATATTTTACAACAAAGTAACAATATATTTTGAAAATATTGCAAAAATCGTGTAAAAGTTTTATCGAAGTCAGCTTCTTTAAAATGTTGTGAACACAATCTACTTGATTCTGTAGTTTTCCTAACGAATAGCTTACTCCCGTTCTTCTCTAGTCTCTGTATCTCTTTGAAATTTGAAGATAATATATTAGTAATAAGTACCTTATATTATAGTTAAATAGAATAGAAATATTATCTATGAAAAGTTATTTTGGTGCCAGAAGATTCAACAGTCAGTTGGTCTTACGATTTATTCGAAAAACTATTTATACATCCAAATGCTACCACACGCCGGTATGACTTTTTTATAACTGCACCGATCATTGAAGTGTTAAGGAACTATAATTATTAATAATAAACACGCGAGAAGTTACTTTTATAAATATAAATCTCAATGTACACACAATAATCCATAAATAAAGTCTATAAAGTCGCACAAATATAACCACAAAACTAACAATACATTATTATATTATTCTCGTAAACAAAGCATCTTCATTATTATAAGAATAATTACAGGCAATAACAAAACAAAAACTGACTTTTAACCAATTTTTCTACATTGAAAACTCTGTAAAACAACAACAAAATTCACGTAAGCACCACAAGAACCATATGACAAACATATGTTTTGGTCACAACAAGATAGCGTCCGATCAAACGTCACTTGAAGGTTGGGGACAAGGTGAAACATATATGCTCTCTCCTTATAACTCCTTGCCCTGGTTACGATTGGCCAGAAGTAGAGTTATGTAGGTAACGCAAAGCAGAAACTTAAAAGTTGGCTATATCTTACTTTGCGTCTCCTACCTTGCTGCTTACTTTACTTTATTATAAATAATTACTAGCTCTGGCCTATGCTCAACTTTTTATGTCTCTGATATCATTCGCGTTAACTCTTACGTTATTTTATTATAAATCCAGCTTTACGAATATTCAATTTTCTAGGCTAAAATAAATTAATTGTGATAAATCATAAACTACTAGTAACATCGTAGGTTTATCGACTCTCAAAAAGACGAGCTTAAGAGATCACTACAGTGTTTGTATTATTGGTAATTTTTTAAAAATATACAGAAATCCTGTCTCTACATGAAGAATCCTATGTTGGTTTATAATTTTTATGGATGTCATTCAATCGGTAGTTAATCGTTGGGCGCTCGATTTTTTATATTTTTAAAACTCCTATTAAGTCTAGTTGACATAATAAAAATCATTTTTAAAATTTTTTTTTTCATGTATTACAAAAAACGTAGCATAACTTAAAAATTAATAGAATAAAAACTATATTATCGTCACGATATTCGTAAAATGTATAAATTTAACAGAAATTCTCGACTTCATATAAGTACTTGTAAACAAGTATACAAATGGTCTCTTGAACGAGGACCACCATTAGGATCTTGAGACTTATAAGAGTTACGACATAAGTTAAATTAAACAAAAGTTGCCACTTTAGTAGAGAAACAAATAGGACACTAATTATGCGCGAAAACTAATCAAGATCGATTTCTGTATTTTCAAGTAATTAAAAATAATTAGATATTAAAAAATTATATATTCAAATAGAAAAGATAGATATTTTTTTACTGGCTAAAAAATGGCGTAGTAATATATTTTTGTCTGAGGACTCATTATCGAGATATATTTTCTAATATTTTTAAAATAGAACCAGAACTATAACTATAATAGTACAAAGATAATTTTTTCAGATCTTCTGATCGGGACCGTAATAGTAATAATAATGATAATAATAATACAGGCAATTATTATTATTATTATTAATAATAATACAGGTAATCTTAACTCAGTGGATAAAAGCGAGATAAATTTTGCATTTCTTAATTAACAAGTAAGACGTAAAATAACCCCTGATGGCTGGTAACCGCACTACGGCAGAGAGTCCCACCCAGTAATAGGTAAAACGCGTGATAATATATTTAAATATTTTATATTAGGAACAGGTTCACCACATTAAAAATACCCCCGTGATTTGACGGCTGGTAACCGCACTTCACGCGCATAAATATATCACTTACCGAGATCTGTTTCGGCAGGGTGCCATATCTAATAATGGGTAAAAGGCGTCATTATATATTTATTTATTTATATATTAGAACAAAGATATTAATTTCTTGTAATATAATACTTAGAAATATTCTTTAATTTACTAATTTTACCATAAATAACATGGTTAAAAACTTCCTTCGTGTTGAAAACAAATTAATGTTAAATATTTCTCTGACATTATATGACATAAATCGGGAAGAGTATTGTAACGAATTTAAAGCCAGACAGTCGAGAACATTCCAGAAACCTTCTCGAGAAACAAGTGCGTAGCAGCGTGACCTCACTTGAGTTCGCTCGCATGTCTGAGCGTGTGGTTTGACGGAATATTCTTGGACATTCTGGAATATTCGAGAACTGTTCTACGGACGGGAGTATATAAGCCGAGGCCGAGTGGCTGAGTTCAGTTGACAGTAGACTTCGAACGTGTAATATAAATGTGGTGAAATAAATAACAGCTCAAGTGTACGTAATATAAATAGTAGTGTTAGTGACCGTTATATAAATAATATTAGTGTTTAAATATTTATTAGTAGTGTTTAAGATTTATTGTAGTGTTAATTAATTCTAAATAAGTTTCTGTTAATTTTATATTCATTCATTAAATAAATACCTTTATTTTCGTTTAACATAAATAGTTGTGAGTTATTTTTGTGCCTTAAACATTCTACACACTTGCAGAAAGACGAAAAACGTTACAGTATTTTTGTTTGTGTTATTTCCAACATACATCCACAGTGAATTGCAGTATTGGGAGATCAAATTATGGATACATATTCTAGCTTCTAACTGAGTTGAATAAAGTACGAGTAACAAGATTTTAACATTCAAATTTATATCCTATTCTTAATATAAAAGTCAACCTACCTTTACAATCACTTACAATATGCTCTATATATTTTACAAATTTAGAATTAGTATGAAAAAATGCACCTAAATCTTTTATCATTTCTAGTCTCTATGTTGTGATTCCATGGAATAATTAAAATTAATACATTCTTTTTTTCTAATATAACTCGTCATTTTGCATTAATTGATGTTAAATTTTTATTTAGTTTTTGTTTACAAGTGACAAAATCTGTCTTGTTGAAAATTGCAGCAATCAGCGATATCATGAATTTCAATATATAATTTTAAATCATCTGCATGCAGTAGGCAGCTGGAAGATGTTATACATGATAGCAGATCATTAATAAACATGATGAATATAAAGGATGCTACAAGTGTCCTTTGAGGGATTCCTGATGAAGGTGAAAAATGCTCTCATTTTGTATTGTCGTATGAAACATAATGTAATACAAATAACTTGATATCTAGTTGAAAACATTAATTTAAAAAGCAAACTCAAGTGGTCAACTTTATCAAATCTTTTGCTATTTATGAATCTTACTCAACGCTAAGAAGCATCTGAAAGTTTTGAAGAATTAAAGCAACGAATTGAAAATTGTGCTGAAAGAATTAGACAAGAAAATGAATTTCAGTGGACTTGTACAATTTCATTAATTCAAAGTGCTGCATTATGTTTAGCTGTTAATGTAAATAATTTTGAACAGTTTTTGTAAAAATGAAGTAAGTAATTTGAAATATTTTGTTTCCTTTACCTATACCTCCCTAAGGCTTAAATTAATTAATACTGGTTTAACAAAGCTTTACGTAATCGTATAAATTAATTTCATTTATAAATTATTTTTTCTACAACTGTGCGATTTTTTAGTTAGTACGTAACTACTATTGCCTTGGGAAAGGAGACAAATGCAGACCAAATGCGTTTCTGTAAACGAAAAGCAGAAGTACCAGAAGTAATTTGGGCTTACGAAACTGTCAAAATAAAAATTTTACTTGCGCCGATTTAAATTTCGCGCCAAGCACGGAATTTCATATTTTAGCCACAGACGCTTATGGAAGAAGAATATATGCAGTGATATATTTTGCCGTTTATAAACATAACATTTATAAATATTGTATACAATATCATCAGTATTTCTAATCTGTATACATCATAATGAGCAGAGAAGTACTTGCGAGTGTATCATTATTAAATATGATAATTAACAAAAAGAAAAATGATTTTATTTAGAGAGTAAGTGAAATTTATTGTTTGTGTATCTTATTAATACAGTTGTTACCGTTGCTTATATAGACATAATGTGAAGTGGAAGCTTTTATACTGTCTAAAGAAACATTGATTTCTTCCGTACCTGTTCATATTATCAGCAGAAGTATTATTGACAACAATTTCGTAGGTTTTAGAAGTACCAGCAGCCGGTTGATTGTCACTGCCAAGAATAGATGTAATGTAGCTTGATCTAAGGCTGCAATTATTTTTGAAGGTGTACATGATAAAGTAGAATCACTCATTATAGTATTCAAATCTAGACGATTTTGAAGAAATTATCTTGAAATTAGTGAAATATTTTTAAGTAACGTCGAACAATGAAGTAATCAACAAACTAACCATAGCAACGCCGTAAAACATCGTTCTCGAGTAACATCAATAAAATTTTATAAAACCTGATAATATTTTATGTTTTTCTATATTCTTAATTGTAGGAAAAATTTTGTTTTTACACGTGTCGAAATAGGTTACGTGCAAGTCCAGAGATTAACGCACGAGGCTTCCCGTAACAAGCCTTTTTCGGCATTTGTTATAAAAATAACTATTTTCTGAAACCGGCAAGAAACTGCCTACTTTCCTGACCAATTTTAGTATGGTTTTTACAAAAACAGTCAAATAAAATACGTATCCAAGGCTACAACAAAAATAATAGCCTGGTCAAGTACAAAACATTTTACCTGACTGTTATTTTTGTTGTAACCTTGGATACGTAGTCTGCTGTCAGTACAATTCAAATCAAAAAATTTAAACATTTTGAATTATTTATGATCAATTATTGATTAAATTAAACGGTTTCAGAAAAAATAGTATACATAACACGACAGGAAAGTGATTTTACTTGACTCAGTAGAATAAAATATTCGGCCTGTGGTCTCATATTTCAAACAACCGTTTCGTTAAGTAAAATATCACTTTCCTGACTTATTATGTAATATACTATTACGCACCTAATTTCTATATTCAAAATCATATTCTCCTTAAGTAAACTACCCTTATTTGTAGGAATTTTAAAAATTTGTTTCATAATCAAAAAATTTAATAATACTCATATATGCCATTACAATATATACCTGTACTTATGGTACATCTTGTATAGTTCTCGTGATCTCGATGGTGGCCTCCGTACAGGACAAAGGTGACACCGTCAATTTTTGTACATACTAATCCAGTACCATATTGGCTTGATGACGTCGCATCTCATAAACTCATAAATAGTATGATAAGCAAAGTCAAAATTGTACAGGCATTTTATTAGTTTTCTTACATTTACGATGTAATTAATAATGGTTGAGTATTAAAATCGATGTACAAGAATATAAACTAGAATCATGTATATTCCACATCAAAACTGTTTGTAGGACACTTTAGATTTACCACGACCTATAGCACAGTTTCCGTAGACTCATTGTATATTGTATACTAATACATATACAGAGTATTTCAAAATTATTGCACAAAAATAAAGAATATATAGGTATTATTTGATGTATTAAGGATAATTCAAAAATAATTTCTCTAATTCACAATTATAATTACACATTCCTTAAAGCTAACATTTTTTTGCCAGTAGTCTGATAGGTTAAAATAATTAATAAAAGAAATTGTATATTAAAATTAATTTAATTTCATTTAATTAATGTTATGTAACGGTTCCTTCAATGTTATTTAATTTTGTCTTAATAATAATATAATAATATTCTAATAAACTATTTTTTATTATTATTTGATATAATTTGAATAACTACTGAATTTATATTTTTTATGTAACATTGGAAATACGACGACAAAATTTAAATATGGCAATAGTTCCTACCCTGGGTATTTTAAAATCAAATTTTATACAAAAAAAAAACAGAAAAAATATTAGAATTGAATCTGCATTTAACAAACTCAAATTTGTTACATTTTATTTACGGAGTAGAAGCAAAATTTATTCCAAATTTTAAAGCGAAGGAACAACCTGTACACATACTCCGTTTCTTAGAGAAGTCACGAGTCGCCACTGTGCAATTATACTTGTGAATTTCGGAAAATAACTTTACGTGGTATTATCGATACATCCAATAATATACAATACCCTTTTTTTAAAAAAACACTCAGTTCGTACCTTCATTAAAAAAAAAAGTACAATAACTATGTATACTAATTTTCTTATTCTTTCTTTTAAAAGGCATATGGGGCATGAATCCTTTAAATGTCGTAATGTGCAACTGTTCCTGTCATGTAAACCTAAAAAAAAAATGAATATATTATATTCTCGTATATTGACTATATGATTGTTTCTGCAATATCATACAATCAGTTAATATAATAACATCTTTACTCGTTTATAAAAACTAACAAGATACTCAGTATAAAACATATCTACAATAATATATGTATATGTTAAAAATTATTGTCAAATACAATAAGACAGTATGAATTTAAATACAGTTCAATACTCTACTTTCAAATGTATGTCTACTGCACAGCTTAATATTTTTACCACCAGATGGTGTATTACTTAGGAAGAGCTAGGGTACCTCAAATAGAAATGGTAAAGACATGATCAAGGTCGCCGCCATTAGTCTGCCAAGAACATGTATAAGACATAGGAATAATACTAAATTTCTATTTTTATTTAAGTTTTTTTTATAATAAATATAAACTATTTGACTATTACATTATTAAAATACATTAAATTAACATGAAACCATAATTTAATGAAGCAAAAATAAATGTTGTTCAATATACAATGTTTAAAATGATCTGAAAACAAAAAGTATATGATTTACCTGTCATAAATTTGCTGCTATATTGTTTTCCAGTGTAAATTTTCTTTTTACCAGCAATTTTTAATCTGTATACTACAAATCTATTTACGATTTTGTTGTGAATGTTGTAGCATGTATCTTTTAATTATGTTTTAACTGAAATTTAATATTTTTCAATAATTTTTTTTTCAAATTATATTTTGATGCTAGATTGTACTGTAGTATGTGCGAAATTCTTTTTCCATTTTACAAAAATAGACGTATGTATTCCATATTACAATAAAATAAAGTATTTTTTTGTGTGCTCTTAAACGACATAATAAAGAAATATGTACAGTTTCCTTGTTATAATTGATCCAAGAGCAGGTGTACAATTCTGACATGTTTTCGAATATTTAAGATTCAAGTGGTAGAGCTTTTTAATATATATTTATTAAAATAAATTCTTGACCGTACATCATATTTAATACAATATAAAATCATACCATAAATTATATCTTTATTACTGAAATATGAAAGTGTAAGTTGAATAATTTAAAACGTTCGCTCTGCCATATTGCAATGACGTAGTTGCATTAAGCCAATCACAGAACTTTGTCTGAAACGTTTGTCGGTGCTCGAGAAGACGAAGAAGAAATAAGCATTCAGCATTCTACGATTCTACCAATGACGTATAATACTAGACGAATTATGCCGTATTCAAGTCAATGCAGTGTTGTGAAGCAGAGAGGAATGGAATAATTTTTGGGTCCGTCGGATGCGCGGCAAGGAGCGAGTACACTTTGATGTTATGCAAATTGCTCCTTGCCGCGCACCCGCCTCACCAACCAGTTATTCTATCCCTTTCTGACTCACAACAAACGCCGATGTTATCCGTCTAGTTATGTTTTGTCTGAGGATTCTACTGACAACGACAAGTTACGTGTTATTTATCTCTGTCTTATCTGTCTCTCTTTAAGCTAAGATGCAACTACGTCATATTAATTTGTTTCGAAAGTTTAAATATTTTTATCATGCTTAATACAAGTTTTTTTAAAAAATAAAAAATTTGGATATAATTATTTTATTAATATATTAATAATATATAAAAAATTCAAAAAAGTCTTGAAAGGCCCATTATAATAAAATTAATTTTTCTCGCTGTTATTTAAATTTATTTCTTAAATTTTTAAAATTTCAGGGATGTTTATAGGATCATAAGTCTGAATTGTAGTTTTTTGTTGTACAACAGTTAAAAATTCTTGATCATCTTCATTGTAACTTCCTTTTGAGGTATCTTTTAAATATTTGGATAAGTACGGGAGACTAGGTACGGTTGTGCCAGGTGACGGTAGTGACAGTCGTCATAAAAGCAAAACTATACGGAATGTGGCAAGGGTGCAAGGGGAGGGAAAAGCGGCATGCATGCGTTCTACAGGTTACGTCAGCCAGCGCGCGACGCTAACGTAAGCAGGCGTCTACATTGCTTTTTAACAGTCAAAAGTAAGTTTTTTTGTTTAATTTCTTTTAATATTTACTGTTACAGATAGATTACATCATATATTTTTTTGTTATAAGTTGAATATTAGTAGTTAATTACGAGTGATTAGTTTTTACATAGATTACTTGGCCCAGTCATGGCGATTGTTTGTTTGCGAAAGTATGCGTTGGGTACTGTTGTGACAAATGTTGTGGGTACGGTTGTGACATATATTATACGTATACAATAATAAAAATTATTCATTTATGTTTAAATTATTCAATTTAATTTAATTTGATTTAAATCAATGATTTAAAAAAATCTCTTGATTTAAATCATGATTTAAATCAATTTGATTTAAATCTCTCAACCCTGGTTATAAACATTAAATGCAGTGCATTATTAATTGTAAGAATAGAAGTGATCGTATATTTAAGTTCATTTGCTTTAATTATGAATGTTAACATTTTATAGAAGATAGTTATGTTGTGTTATGTTACATATTTCTAACAATAAAAGTAATTATTATGTCTGTCACTACTGACCCCAACCACTGTCACAACCGTCCTTGGGGTGTGATCGGTTGTGACACTTTCTCTTTTTTCTTTTAATTTGATGCTATAACTAATACAGCGTATTTAGGGACAACATTTTGATATTTTTACGTAGACAAAAGTACAAATTAAGATTTAAATTACTTTTCTCGCAGCTAACTAGTAAATTAACAAAATTATTGGCGATCAAACCAAAATTGTCACATCCGTACCCAGTCTCCCCTACTGCAATTAAGTTTAAATTATTTTTAAACTGAAGGCTTTTCTTGTTTCGCTCGTACAGTACTAAATAAATTTTCAAGACAATCTTCTGTGAATCGTGAAGTTAAAGTGAACCATAAGGGCTGAAGTTCGTTAACGAACAATTTGTTATCGTGTATGTAGGGTTTCTTGCGGTTCTGACAACAATGTGGATCTGTATAGAATAGTGCAAAAGGTATTGGCGCTCGTTGAAAAATGTGTTCAATGTATACAAATATGATAAGATATGCACGTAAAAAAGAGTAATATCAAAAATTTGATTACATGAAGACTCGATTTTCCATCTCTGCATACAGTTCCCATTAACTATCTGTGGGGTAAATAAAAAAATATATCGCATCGAAATCATAGCACTAATGGAAATTATTATACTGAATGCCATTTTCTAACGCGATATATTTCAATTACCCTTCTGATAGTTATCAGGAACTTTATCCGGAGATAAATAAAAATACTGGCACTGGAACGTTCTAATTTTAGAAACATACTTTCGTGGTATCAAATGTATTGTTTTCTTTTAAAGTTTATCACATAAACCTTAAACTGTAAACAATATAACAGATATTTTATTAGCATTTTATTTTGATGAAATATTTGAGGTTAGAAGTGAATTACTTTATGTAACTGTACAATTAAAAACTTTTATGTTGAAAATATCCTGTATTTAAAGATAAATAATACATTCCTGTACTTCAAATTATCCTGTTCCAGTAGTATGCTCATCTAAAACTGATAAAATATTTTATTATAAAAAAGTACCCATAACTTTGAATATTATAATATAATATAACACGAAAAACAAAACTGGACACATTTCAAACCACAAATTATGAAATGCTTATATATTTTCATATAGTAGTACATCTTGACACACATGATTATGACAGCTGTCATTCTTCCAGATCATTTTAACGCTGAGTGTACGTCGAAGCCCACATCACATGTAGAAAATAAGAATTTCGCGAAAAAGCAACTACAAATTCAAATTTCAAAAAAATATTTCATATATTTAATCTCATCCAAATGAAGAAACAAGTAGTCCTACATAATCTCTGAACAATCAACTTTTTGTGTGTATTAACAAGAATGTTTAATCTTTATAATACAAATAAATTGGAATTGAAGGGAAGAGATCATGATATCATAATTTTAGGTCTGATTTAGTCAAAAATCCTCCCTACGATTTTGATTAACAAAAATTGTATATTTAAGAATATGGTCTTCTATAACACAGTAAATTTTTATCTAATTTGAATTTACAGTTTTGGAGAAAAAACAAAAAATACACGAAAAAGTCTTGTTTTGAGCGTTTTTTCGCATTTTTTTTTTTTTTTTCCAAAACTGTAAATTCAAATTGAATAAAAATTTTCTGTATTATAGAAGGCCATATTCTGAAGCAAAGTGAATTTTTTTATTAAAATCGTAGAAAGCATTTTTGAGAAATAAATTCAAATTATGAATGTAATTTCTTTCAATATTTGTACATAATATTAATGGTATCTAGTTTATTATTATACTTTGAAGTTTTGGCTTCAAAATTATATACAATAATTAATAAGTTTCATTCATAATAAGAATAATATTTCGTTTCAAAGAGATCAAGGCAAATCATCGTTCTGATGCTAACTTTAGCCTGTATGGTTCACCTTAATAAAAATTTGTAGTTTTTATTATTTAAAAATCATATTACAAATCTAAAATTGATTAAGTAGAAATTAATACACCCATTTGAGAAGGTTTTATGTGATTGTTTATTATTTACATGTACGCAAGATATTGCTCAACGTGGTCATGATGAAAGTATTTAAGTTTAAATAAAGGTAATTTCAGAGAATTAATGTTATTGATAAGTTAACATGACATCATTGTACAAAAAAAGTTACAGAATAATTTAACTAATGCTAAATACCTACATCATGATATCCAAAATTTATTAATTTCTATTATAGCGACCATTGTACGTAAAAAAATTTCAGACGATGTAAAGGAATCAAATTTTTTTGCAATAATGTCTGACGAAACAAAAGACTTGAGTAAAGATGAACAAATAACTGTTCTAGTCCGGTACTTGCATCAAAATGCAATTCAGGACAGGTTTTTAGGGTTTAAAAGTGCAAACGGTATGCTAGATGCTGCTAGTTTTGCAAATTATATAAAAACAATATTAGATGAAAATAATATTTCATTAATTAGACCGCCAAGTACGTTTTTTAGTTTTTTTATATTGATATTTTGAACATTTGTGTCGTTTACATTTTTGTTACGAGGTTAGACACTTCTGTAATTCAGATTTTTGTATGAAAAGACATGTTTTAATGTTGAATATAACAATGTGCTTGAGCCCATATGTTACATTAGAAACTTTTGACTAAGATGTAATTAGGACTTTTCGGTTCTCCTTCCTAAAGAAACCCTTAATGTTCGAAATTTATATATCTTACGTTTCTCAGTTTCTAAGAATGTACTTGAGCCCACCTTTTATATCAGAACCTTACAACGCGGGAAACATTAGGGCTTGAAAGGGCAAATGTTGGAGGATGTTTTTGTACTTGGCCTGAACTTTTCAGTTGTACTGAATTTTTTTGAGTTACACACTTGTAGCGATTGTCCCTGTGCTTTGTTGATAGTCATTGCAAATGCGAGTCGTACCGGAAACTGCAAACGTTTGAATTCAATCGCAAACTCGAACCGCGTTCGGGAAGATGGCGGATTGGAAGTTTATTATGTGTGTATGTTATGATTGGTTTTCATCTATGCCTATACCAAATTTGAATCGAATCAGTGCAGTACTTTTCAAGATAGCTACCGGCCATTTTGTTTCAAGATGGCGGACTGAAGCTTTATTATACATATATGTTAAGATTGATTCTAGTCTAGCCTATACCAAATTTGAATCGAATCAGTGCAGTACTTTTCAAGATATCTACCGGCCATTTTGTTTCAAGACAGCGGTCTGAGGCTTTATTATACCTATGTGTTAAGATTGGTTCCCTTCTATGCCTCTACCAAATTCGAATCGAATCAGTGCAGTACTTTTCAAGATAACTACCGGCCATTTTGTTTCAAGACAACGGACTGAAGCTTTATTATACCTGTATGTTAAGATTGGTTCTCGTCTATACCTATACCAAATTTTAATCAAATCAGTGCAGTACTTTTCAGGATAGTTAGCGGCCATTTTGTTTCAAGAAGGCGGACTGAAGGTTTATTATACCTGTGTGTTGAGATTAGTTCTTGTCTATGTCTATACTAAATTTGAATTCAATCAGTGCAGTACTTTTCAAGATAGCCAGCGGTCATTTTGTTTCAGTATGGCGGACTGAAGCTTTATTATACCTATATGTTAAGATTTATTTCCATCTATGTCCGTACTGAATTTTAATCGAATCAATATAGTAATTTTTAATATAGCTAGCGGCCATTTTGTTTCAAGATGGCAGACTGAAGCTCTATTATACCTATATGTTAAGATTGGTTCTCATCTATATCTGCACCAAATTTGAATCGAATCAATGCAGTACTTTTCAAGATAGCTAGCGGCCATTTTGTTTAAAGATGGCGGACTGAAGCTTTATGACACCTATATATTAAGATTGGTTCCCGTCTATGTCTGTACCAAATTTTAATCGAAGCAGTGCAGTACTTTTCAAGATAGCTAGCGGCCATTTTGTTTAAAGATCGCGGACTGAAGCTTTATTATACATTTATGTTAAGATTGGTTCCCGTCTATGTCTGTACCAAATTTGAATCGAATCAGTGCAGTACTTTTCAGGATAGTTAGCGGCCATTTTGTTTCAAGAAGGCGGACTGAAGGTTTATTATACCTGTGTGTTGAGATTAGTTCTTGTCTATGTCTATACTAAATTTGAATTCAATCAGTGCAGTACTTTTCAAGATAGCCAGCGGTCATTTTGTTTCAGGATGGCGGACTGAAGCTTTATTATACCTATATGTTAAGATTTATTTCCATCTATGTCCGTACTGAATTTTAATCGAATCAATATAGTAATTTTTAATATAGCTAGCGGCCATTTTGTTTCAAGATGGCAGACTGAAGCTCTATTATACCTATATGTTAAGATTGGTTCTCATCTATATCTGCACCAAATTTGAATCGAATCAATGCAGTACTTTTCAAGATAGCTAGCGGCCATTTTGTTTAAAGATGGCGGACTGAAGCTTTATGACACCTATATATTAAGATTGGTTCCCGTCTATGTCTGTACCAAATTTTAATCGAAGCAGTGCAGTACTTTTCAAGATAGCTAGCGGCCATTTTGTTTAAAGATCGCGGACTGAAGCTTTATTATACATTTATGTTAAGATTGGTTCCCGTCTATGTCTGTACCAAATTTGAATCGAATCAGTGCAGTACTTTTCAAGATAGCTAGCGGTCATTTTGTTTCAAGATGGCGGATTGAAGCTTTATTATACCTATATGTTAAGATTGGTTCCCGTCTATGTCTGTACCAAATTTGAATCGAATCAGTGCAGTACTTTTCAAGATAGCTAGCGGCGATTTTGTTTCAAGATGGCGGACTGACGCTTTATTATACCTATATGTTAAGATTGGTTCCCGTCTATGTCTGTACCAAATTTGAATCGAATCAGTGCAGTACTTTTCAAGATAGCTAGCGGCCATTTTGTTTCAAAATGGCGAACTGACGCTTTATTATACCTATATATTAATATTGGTTGCCTGGGCTTTAGTGCGAAAATAGACATTTGTACGGGATGGGGCAAAACGGGGTGGGCCGAAATGGAATGAGTCGAGTAATCTGATGACGTCACACGCGAACGCTGAACAAAAAGACGACGTTTGCCCAATTTGAAAAACATCACTTTTAAACATCCATATCTTTGTAACGGATGGACCAAATGGCATGAAACTTTTTTATTCCTACTCAGTTTTGTGCGGGCTACACGGTGGTTAAGTCAAAACATACTTTTGTATCCGCTTCTGCTTCATTTTTTAGTGCGAAAATGGGCATTTGTTCACTCGGGATAAGAGAGACTGTAGTGTCTGGCCACTGTCGTTTGTACTTGGCCAGAGGCACTACCGTGTCTCTTGATATTAAATCACTCATGGAGTTCCTGTCATTCGTTGAACAATATAAGCAAGCATTTGAATGCATTTGTATTTTAATGCCTGTATCAACAGCTTCTTGTGAAAGATCATTTTCCTCTTTAAAAAGAATTAAAAGTTATTTAAGAACAAGAATGACAAATGAAAGATTAAACAACATTAGTATATTAAGTGTAGAAAAAGTTATATCAAAATTAATAGACCTTAATGAAGTTGTGGACAAATTTGCAAGTTTAAATAAAAACCGAAGGATTAAATTAGTATAACTAAATCACTGCTGTGTCTTGTATTTATCATATTTTCTTTTAATTATATTAGAGAATATTTTTTGTTTTATTTTTAAAGAATATGCTTGTTTTTGTTTATTATTTATATAGTAGAATCTCCTAACTCGTTTCGTGTTGTAGAAGATTCGTGCAGTAGGAGACGCTCGACTGTATTACAGCACGTGACAGTAAAAAGCGCCGATTTTGTGTTATTTCACGTGTTATATGTGAGATTTTTGACGTGTTGTAATAGACTGATGTGAGTCGTAAATTTAGTTGGGGTGTTGTAGGAGAGCATGCTATAAGATATTCTACTCTATACGAGTATTATATTTATATTTGTTTGGTACCAAATAAATTTAATATTGACAACATTGTTATTTATTATTAAAATGATAAATAATATATGCCCCCCTAATTTTCTTCCTGGTCCCTACTGGCCCCCCTAGATTTCAGAGCCTAGCGCCGCCACTGATTAGTCTCCATTTTATATTTCATATCTTCTGTGTTATTTTCTCTATATCTTTTTTTTTGCTTACTTTGGCAGTTTTTAATCCCTGAATTGTTGATATCTTTTTTTTTACTTCTTCTAACCATTTTGAGCTTGGCCTTCCTCTGCTTCTTCTCTCTTCTTGTTCCCATTTTACTATCGAGTTTATTATATCTTCCTCTTTCGCTATACATGGCGTAGTCATCTTACTCTCTGTTGTTTTATTTTTCTTACTATATCTTTTCCAATATTTGGCTCGATCTCTTAGTTCATTCTTATTCGGACTACGTTTTCTGGGGTTTTTGCTAGTCCTAACACTTCTCTTATTATTTTTCATTCTGCTATTTTAAGCTCTTATTCATCTTTCTTTGTTATAGTTAGTGTCTACTGCATACATAAATAGTTAGTGTCTACTGCATACATAAATACTGGTCTTATTAGAGTTTTATATACTCGTACGTTCATTTTTGCTGCTTTTATTTGTGAGTAGTTTTTTGTATACATGGTATACTCGGCTCACAACTGTTAATTTTTTTTTATTTCTATTATTAGACAGTATTTAAAGTGCTAAAATTATTTCAGTGTTTCGAAGGAGTGTCCTCCTATTGATATGTGCTTGCTTTCCCAGTTACCTCCGATTCCTTATTTTTGATTTATTTTAATGAATTTTTGATCCAATTTTTATTTTTTGTTAATATTTTCCTCAGCATTTCTTCTAAGACTACTATTTTTTGCAATGATTTCTATATCATACGCATACGCTATAATTTGTCCTTCACCTTTTCTCAATGTCTTTTTATTTATATTTCTCATTACGTACTCTAGCATTAAATAATGTTGTTAACAAAATATCTCCTTGTCTAACACCTTGATTTTTTCGAACTTTAGTGTTTTACCTTTCAACCTTCTTAATATTGCGTTTAGTACGTAAGTCTGTAGTGATATTTTCAATTTATGTCTTTTTTTTAGAGTCGAATTATTATTTAAATTCATCAAAAAGTATCTCTGTGTCTATTTATGTTCGTGTGTCTTTTTCATTATCTGTTTTAATGTGTATATGGCATCAATATTCGATCTTTCTTTAACGGATCCACATTGGTGTTGCCCGACTGTGTTTTCTATTTCCTTTACTAGCCGTCGGTATATGATTGTTGTCAGTATTATATACACAGAATTTGGTAGCGTAATACCTCTATAGTTTTGGCATACTTGTTGGTCTTTTTTATTGTGTATCGGGTATACGAGTTGTGTCTATTAAATAACGAGATCGACGCTACTACAGACAAAGTATTCAAATCACTGTTCCCCTTGGTTTAAATTTTTAGTAGTAAACTGCTCCTGCTCCGTTCAGGAGTTCACCAGATAAAGTAAATTTTGTTTTTGAATGAACCAGAACAGAGAAATCTAATGTTGTCAGGTACCTGAACAATAATTTTAATAATTTCACGAACTGGAACAATACTCGTATTTACTACAATTTCAAAAACCGGAGTACCATTTCGGTTTGCTTTAGTACATTTCAAGTGCTGTCGCTAATATAAATTGAAGCCAAATAAATGAAATAAATGTTTAGTCCCAAAAGTGAAAATGCGACTCTGGATACATGTGTGGATGAAAGAGAGAAAAAGTGAAACCAATATGTTGCACTTCATTGATTTTTCGTAGAAAATTACAAATACATAAATAAAGTCATAGTTGCATAAATTACGTCATAGAAATATGTATTCACTAAGTTATAGTTTAATTACCTAATGATTAATAGTATCTATAAAAATGCTTAATTTTTTAATATTTAGATCGACGCCCTTTTTTGCCCACTGCCATCCCTAACACCTCTCTGTCGCCCAGCATCATGCCTAGCGCCCTCTTGGATAATTCAAACGATCCACTTTGAAAAGCAATGGAATAACCCATCAATTACTACGTCAGTCATCCTTCAAGTTATCGGCAAATAAACTATATACTGATATAAATTTAAATATCTGTAACAGTTTAAAAAAATACATCTTAAGATAGAAAACTGAACCTAACAGATATAGGCGTTAAACATATTCTCGACAGGTAAGTAACACAAAAATCTCCATAACTAACGCGATTATCTCTCACTAGCAGAGGATTAGAGGATCAGCTTGCAAATTGGTTCCCGGACTATTTCATTTACGTAACGGTATAATACGCACATTACGCTCGCGCGTTTGTGTTGTGTTTTACGTGATGGCACCGAATATAACGTAAAGTTAGTTGTGTTATGCGCAGCGATTAAATGGGATGTGTTTTAATATCGTCGTTATCTTGTTGATGGAGTTATGAGATTTTAGTGGTTAGAACTGTTATGTTATTGCTGGAGGGTTTACTTGAATAACAGAGTTGAGTTGAGTTGAGTTCATAATTTGATTTATATTTTGACTAATGAGACAATTTCACATAATTGGTGTAGGTTGGTATGATACAACTTATTTTAAGCTGGATTTATAACTGGCATAGCGCACAGAACATAATTTAGCACAGCACATGAATTGACCAATATTCAATTTTCTATGCCTGTGTTCTGTGTTCTATGTTTTTCGTGCATTTTCATTATATTTCGTGTTAGTTCGAGTAAATACTTGCAGTAATAGTGTATTCCGAAAATGAACCACATTAACCATGGTTATATTTTTCAATAACCGGTTTCAATACGAAACATGGTTTTTGAAATTTGTGGTTAGGTTTTAATAACCAAACTAACCGTGCTCGAGCGGCGGTTAGTTTGGTAACTTCACAGCTGTTATCTACAAGTTTGAAATGTGTTTGGCGGCTTTTGTAGTGTTTGTGGATTTTTGTCTTATAAAACTATATTTTTATGATGACTGATATGTAAACATGTGATACAAATTGTATTTTTATTATTTAACAGTATATAGGGTCCATTATGAAAGTAATGCGCATGATCGTATTGTGACGCGACTATCCATCACAGCGCGCTCCGATTGGTCGGAAAATGTGGAGGGGGTTCTGCCCGTTAAAACACGCATGGTCTTGTTTCGCTCCGAGCATTGAGAGCGGAAGGACGTGTTTTTGCGTGGACGTTGTTTTTCGCCTTTGTAATACGGCTTGATGGAGGGTTCGCTTGAACAGCGGTACGCCATCAAGTTTTGCATATATATATATATATATATATATATATATATATATATATATATATATATATATATATATATATATATATATATATATATATATATATATATATATATATATATATATATACAGGGTAATCAAAAGGAATTGTCATAGTTGGCAATATAATTCCAGAGATCTTTTTATTCCACAGTTGGCACAACGTCAGATAAAGGCGAAAATGCTATTTGACATTTCTAATAAATACAAATACGTTATGTCAGGAGTCTGACAGCTAATAGAATTTTGACTTTTTAAGTAATAGAAATACTTTAGAAATAAATGTAATAATAAATGTACTCAAATTTAAATTTTAAATGTTACTGTCAACAACAGGAAATGAATTTATGTACCAGGCTTACCAATTTCTGTAACAAGTATATATATATATATATATATATATATATATATATATATATATATATATATATATATATCACATAAAATATGAACAGTATTTGACAGTATAATACAGATACAGTAATAAATTCCATCTCCACCCATCCTTCCATAGTTTCATTCAAAGATTAATGACCGTTCCTTTATCCAAAGATAATTTTAATAAAGAATTAAAAACCATTCAACAAATTGCCTATAATAATGGTTATAACACTAGTTGCATCAATAGTTTACTATATAAAAAACAAAAGAAACTGATTTCAGGTAACATATATGCAGGACAAGCGGTGAAATAATGTAAAATTTATAGAAAAATACCTTATTTTGAAACGGTCTGTAATAAAATCTCCGAACAACTTAAAACTGTGAATATTTCGGCTGCATTTTATAATGATTTTACTTTAAAAAATTTACTGGTATACAATAAAATTAATGATAAGGGCAAAATAAATAATAGTGGCATATATGAAATTAAATGTAAGGACTACGATTTTATTTAGATCGGACAGAGTAGTTTTAATATCAGATTTAATGAACATGTAAGTTCTTGGAGATTAGGAAAAACCGATTCTAATGTCGCGAAACATGTTATAGAAAATGACCACTGTATAACAATAGAATCTCTAAGGGTCTTACATGTTGCCAAGAAAGGATTAAAGATGAACTGTTTGGAAGCGATTGAAATAAACAAAACCTTAAATAAAATAAATATAAATATATCTTCACGCCTTCTATCCATTACTGGGTGTGGCACTCTGCCGAAGCAGATCTCGGTAAGTGATATATTTTTGCGCGTGAAGTGCGGTTACCAGTCGTCAAATCACGGCCCCCAAAGATGTTAGTGGTGGAGGAGCCACAGGGGTAGTTTTTGAAATTATGAAAATTGTTTGTCGCCTGTGGGAATCGAACCAGGGTTCTCAGGATCCACAGGCCGACTTCATACCACTGAGCTAGCCATCCCGTAACAAAACCTTGAAGGAGAATAAAAATATTATGAACGAACAACTACTTATATCTCATTCATCCATTACTAAATTCTATTTAATCCTTTAATGGCAGTCTCTCAAAATCTTCTAATGACCTGTTTTCCCAAATGTGTTAAACTGATTCTATCTCTGTTGTATTTGTATGTGTACTTACAGGTACTCCATGTAACTATATAAATAGATTATATTTGAATTTTTCGTCACTTTTGATGATGGTGTAAAAGCCGAAATACGTATTAAGTGTAAAAATAAATATTTTCTTTGAAACAACCAAGTGTTTTTATTTTGTATTTTTTAAATATTATCAAACATATTTCAACAATTGCCAACAGCTTACTCAATTAATTATAGTAAGTATATAATTACGTCTCTGTTACGAAGAATGTAACTGAGTTATTTACAGTCCTAGGGCGATACAAATGTTGATATTATTGTTACGGAAAGCAGAACTGAAGATTTATAAAATACCGGACCAAAAAAAAAAATACATAAAATGAAATTATACATTTTAAAATTTTTAAAAACAATTAATTTATGTATCAAAACTAATATTAATAGATTAACCATGCCTGATTCATAAAAAGCGATTAACTAGATCAGATAAAGACCATATTAAATAATCTGGTTCAAACACGAATTATGAGTAGAGTCCGTTCAACCTCTGTAGTGAACGGACGTGTTTGGGCGTAACTTCTCAAACAGTGACATAACCCAGTAATCAGTGATTAGTCATTAGTTACTATTGAGAAGTGCACATAATCAATTTTAACAACCAATACCTCTAGCAATCATAACTAAACAGCAACTATAGCCCTGCACAGGGCCGAAGGGCTAAAGTGCAGAATAAAATCTAACTAGCTGGCAACAAGTCAATGCAAGGATACTTAAAGAACCGCAGAAACAGAAAACACCAGAAATGTCCGATCAAAATTGAATATAATACAAATCGTAAATCGGTTTGAACTGACACAATTCCACAAACACCTTCTACTACTCCAGAACATAAATCACCTCCGATATTTATACTAGGTATAATGAACATTAACCCCTTAATAACAATAATTAATCACTCAATACACAAGAACTATATCATTAAAACAATAACGAAGTAGAACTACAGGAAGCCACCCAGCAAATTACAAAGGATGTGGAGTCTATAACGAACTGCCAAGGAAAAAATATCCACCCGCAAGACATACACAAAACACAAACTTTGGAACCAGAAACAAAAACAACAAACACAATACCTGAATACACATACATGAAAAAACCAAATCATCTCACCCCGCACCAGGAAACAGTCAAACCTAAATACCTGAGATCAAAATAGAACAACTACTGTTACATATAGTGAACAAAATTGATACCTTACTAAACGTACTCACATCCCTCATCTCAAAATTAAATTGGCCTTACAAAACCAAAAAATATTTCTATGGAACGCCAATGGCTTGGGTCTACATAGTCAAAAGGTAAAACTATACTTCAATATGCACCAAATAACGTACTGGACAACAGCTAAGAAAGAAAAAGATTAAACAGATAAAACCGCAGAATGTCCCTTAAAGATACCCGTAAATACCTATGGGGAAGTTGCTACTGGGCAATAACCTCTCCCCGCCAACCAAATCTCCAACAGCCAGATTCTCAAAAAAGTTTTATGCTTGTTCAATTAAAAAAAAGAAAAATTAGTTCAGTTCACTTTCTGAAAACTAAATGGTAACAAGATTATATTGAAGTTCATTTAAATTTTTTTGGGAATATGGTTTAGCTTAATTTGACAAATCCAAAATTTAGGATTAGCTAAATTCTAACTAAAACTCTTTTGAGGATTGGGTTGTTCATGATTTACTTATTTTTTATATAGGACGAAGCTTGCCTGCCAAAAATAGTGTCAATATTCAAATAAATGTATAAAACTTGAAATAATTTTCGTGTTTTTTTTTTTTTACTTTCTAGGATGGATAGCACGTTTAATAATATCTAAAATATAATAAGATGAATATTATTTTTATATGAAATAATTTAATAGCTTGCAAATACAAGAGACATTTTATATAGAACGGTTTTATGTCGAACTCACATTGTGGTGGGTGAAGTTTCAATGGCGTTATTTTTCGAGCGCGTGGTAGAATAAGAATTGTAGTTTCTTATAGGCACATTCATAAAATGGATTAGCGCTAACACCGTTTTTAATATTATGTAAATCTATCTTTCAAATTAAAACAGATTCAAGAAATGAATTAAATTTGATTCTAATTATTGGTCTCTTTAATCCAAGTTAAAATAAACTAGTTTCACCCATTGAAAAGAGAGTTAAAAACGACATAAAAAAATATGTTAGCGCTAATCCGCTTTATGAATCTGCCTGTTAGTGACTAATATGAGAATGGTCGAAATGAATTCGCTGATTCTGAGTCACACTGTCTGGAATCTGCCGCGCTATTAGGAAAGATTATTTTCAACACACACTTGCACATTTATAAAGGAAAAAGATATTATCGTAGGTTATAAATTATGTGTCAACAACATTACTTGATGAACTTGTACTTAGCTTTTAACAATAGCACATTAATGTAGTTCAGAAGTATACAGAAAACGTTTGTTTTACTAGAGATTCTGTTACTCAGTTCATTATGATGAAAACGTGCGAGATTCTGCATCTAAATTAATTTTGCTTGCTTTGTAATGGGACAAATTAGATCTGAAAATAACGAAAATTTGTAGTTTTGAGGCATTTTCGTTATTTTCAGATCTAATTTGTCCCATTACAAAGCAAGCAAAATTTTCATCATAATGAACTGAGTAACAGAATCCCTAAAAAAACAAACGTTTTCTGTATACTTCTGGACTACATTAATGTGCTATTATTAAAAGCTAAGTACAACATGTTCATCAAGTAATGTTGTTGACACAAAATTTATAACCTACGATAATATCTTTTTCCTTTATAAATGTGCAAGTGGGTGTTGAAAATAATCTTTCCTAATAGCGCGGCAGATTCCAGACAGTGTAACTCACAATCAGCGAATTCATTTCGACCATTCTCATATTAGTCACTAACAGGCAGATTCATAAAGCGGATTAGCGCTAACACCATTTTTATTTCGTTTTTAACTCTTTTCAATGTGTGAAACAAATTGATTTTAACTTGGGTTAAAGAGACCAATAATTAGAATCAAATTTAATTTATTTCTTGAATCTGTTTTAATTTGAAAGAGAGTTTTACATAATATTAAAAACGGTGTTAGCGCTAATCCATTTTATGAATCTGCCTATAAGAAACTACAATTCTTATTCTACCACGCGCTCGAAAACTCACGCCATTGAAACTTCACCCACCACAATGTGAGTTCGACATAAAACCGTTCTATATAAGATGTCTCTTGTATTTGCAAGCTATTAAATTATTTCATATAAAAATAATATTCATCTTATTATATTTTAGATATTATTAAACGTGCTATCCATCCTAGAAAGTAAAAAAAAAAACACGAAAATAAATAAACCTTATTTGTAAAAATATATTTATGGCTGTTGATATTTTAAAAAATCATTTTGAAGGACATGTTTAGCTCTTCTGCCTTTAAAGTTTGCCGACCCCTGTTTTATATGTTAGTAGTTTGTAATTGTCGACAAACTTTCAAAAAATATGCGCACGCCCGATCAACTGACTGGCTCTAAACTTTATAAAAGGAAAGCACATTATGATAGAATTTCAACTAATGTTTATATTTTATTTGGTTAATCTACTAAAGTTAAAATGACATCTAGTTTTGCTAAATAAAATATGTGAAAATATGTAATCGTACAAATTTATTTTATTTTTTATATTTTGCGCTCACAATGGATTATAATTGAAACTCTTTAATAATGGACGCTATTATTAAACTGTTTTTGATATTTTTTTATTTTGTTGGTACATGGGAAATCAGTTTTTGTTTGCTGTTGCTCAGTGTTTCTACTAGGGTTACCACCTCAGAACTAAGTCTCGCCCAGAGACGATGACTAGTTTTTTAAAGAAGATCCTGCAATTTTATTATTATTACCATATTTGATAAAAAAGGGTTACATTGTTTTGTTAAATACAAGTGTTTTTGTTATCATGGTAAAATTATTACATATAAAATAAAGTAAAACAAGATTGGAAGTGATAAATCTACTGTAACTATAAAATTTGTGTATTCAACGTCATATATACGATTAAACTGTAACAATTTTGACAAAATTGAAGATAATCACAGGCAACAGAAGACATCCCCTCACCTAAAATTATGTCTATTTCTGAAACATTGATACAATTATAAAAAAATTGATTTGATACAAGATGATATATCAACTATTAGAACCGGAATTAATTGTATAAATTCTTCCTTAATCATGAGAACAGAATCAAGAAATTTGAAGATTTAGTGACAGAAATTAAACTAGATAACAGTAAGATGAAGAAGATCATCAAAGAAAAAAAAATAATAATTTTTCGGCGTAGAAGATTCCGAAAGTGAGACAGATTTGTCCTGGACAACTAACTACATAGCACTACATATTCAATTTTACTTACACAACCCGAAGAAATAATAATTAAACCCGGAGTCCGGAGATAACTCACTGAAACCCGGAGTCTCCGGGTCAAACCCAGAGAGGTGGCAAGCCTAGTTTCTACCCGATAACAAAGATTGTAGTATCATAAGAAACATATCATTTTTCTGAATCCAACGATGTAATATACATTTCAATTTAGTTATAATTTGACCCCGTAAACTAATTTTATAATTTTTAAAATTCACCGATTTATTCAATTTTTATCGAGTATCGTTACCTATGACTGTTTTGTTCCAAGTGATTTATTTAATGTTTACTGAGTGTAGCACTCTTTCTTGGCAGATCTCAATAAGTGATATATTTTGCGCGTAAAATGCGTTTACCAGTCGTCACTTCACGATCCCCAAAGATGTTATTGGAGATCAACAGGAGTAATTTTTAATGTAGTGAAATTTTCTTAACGCCTGTGGGAATCGAACCCGGTATCTCAAATCCGCAGGCCGACTTGATACTACTGAGCAACCTACCCCAATTATTATAGGCTTGATCATGAACTAAATCCAATCCGAAACGTCGTCGTATTTGTATAATTGTCCCAACAATAAGGCCATGTTATCCGAGAATCCAAGGAATATTTTATTATATCCTTTTACATTAAAATTTACGACTTCAATATATCAATTTTCAATTAAGATTAAATATATTTTGTTTTTGAAAATATATATAATATTTATAAAATTAGTATGAAAATCTTTGTATTTAGTTACAAATAAGCTGATATGTAAATATGTGTTTATAAGATTTTTTTAATTTCAGTAGTTGATTTGGAAAGAAATTTTATTATATAGATGTCGAAATGAGAATGACTGAAATGGCAGGACACCGATTCAGCTAACGCACAAGCACATTCGACATCGAGCCACGCCCAAAATTCATTGTAAGTTGAGGAACAAAAGAAGCCAATCTTTTTAACACTTCCACTCAGAGGTCTTTTTTTATTTTTTTGCATTGTCATTACGATCTTTTCCGTTTTTGTTGTCTTAAATGAGGTCGAGATATTTCTTACTTCAGAATGATTTTTCACATTGACTTACTTATTTGCGGGGATGAATGATTAAAATGATGAAAATCTAATCTAACTGCTACATTTGATACTAAATATAAAAAACAAATAGAAGTATTTAAAAGATGTATTATTGTTTTTGTAGGATATAAGACATAATCAACAATGGAATTTCCGAAAGCGAATCCCGATGAAGTTTCATGATTTTTCATGGTTATAAAACTCCTTTGAAAATTCTAATGTTTTATTGTTTCGAAAAATGTTTAAATTCTTTCTTAACTTCGCTCGTCGTGACAATATTTCATGAACTGAAAGTAGCAATGAAGCTTCGTAAAAGATAAGCTATGAAAAAGGAATTTTCTTCATGAGTACAAGGGAAACTTTTCAGAAAAGTTTTACTTTTGTGATGCAAACTAAAATAACTTGACGGTAAATTTTTAAATAAATGTACTTGAATTTTACAGGTAAAAATTCTTCTTCAGCAAATTTAATATATTTGAATTACTAATGAGAGATAACAGAAAATTAAATATTTTGCTAGATGTTTAACCATTTTAAGCAAAATGAACAATTATTTAATTAATTGCACTGTAGTACAATGGTATCATACGATGTTAATTTTACAAACGTAGCTAAAATATTTTAATTAGCAAATATATACCTAGAAAGTAATTAAATCATTAAAAGCTTTCATCGAAGTGTCAAATTAGCGAAAAAACCTGTTTCTGTTATAAGTGTAGTTTTAATATTTTAGCTGACGCAGTTTTCATATGTTAGGTGAAAAATGAGAGAAATATTCGCAATAACTATAAAATTTTATAATTCTTGATGAAAAATAAATATTCTGTTCTACCGAATACAGAGTAATCAAAAGGAATTGTTACAGTTGGCAATAAAAAAAATACTTGAAATTGGTAAGCCTGATACATAAATTTATTTCCTGTTGTTGACAGTGACATTTGAAAATTTAAATTTGAGTACATTTATTATTACATTTATTTCTATTAATTAAAAAGGCTATTTTATTAGCTGCCAGACTCCTGACATAACCTATTTGTATTTATTAGAAATTTCAAATAGCATTTCCGCCTTTACCTGGCGTTGTGCCAACTGTGGAATAAAAAGATCTCTGGAATTGTATTGCCAACTGTAACAATTCCTTTTGATCACTCTGTTGTAGAAAGAATACAGCTTTGATATATCTGTTAGAACAAATGAATAAATAACTGCGGTGTAACTTGTTACAACAGACGTATACTCTAAAGACGGATATTGGGTTCAATATTTCCCCCTCCCCCATTTATTATAAACAATATAACTTTATCTACAAATAATGAAAGGAAAAAAGAAAACTTTATTATACTTTATATTACTTTTCGTTTCTAATCATTTATATTTCCGCTGTACTTTGATGAGCGAAATTGGTAGCTAGGGTTTCATCAAGTTAAGTAGTATATTTTTATGTATTACTTGACGTGACGTGAAATTAATGCTTTAAAAAAATTCATTACTTGACTTACTTTTCTATCGTTATTATTTTACTTGATATCAAGCAATTTTAAGCTACTTGATATTACTTAATAACGACCGGATTATGTACGAAAACAAGGGAAACAGTAGAATTATGCTGTACTTATAGGCCAACAAAGTAGCAAAGCTGTGTGTGGTATGATGTGGCGTGTCATGCGCAACTGTATTTTCCTACAACTGTGAGATTTCTTTGTTATTACGTAACAAACAATAAATTATATTAACATAACGTGAAGTAGAAACTTACTTTCGGCACTTGTTATAAAAATAACTATTAATTGACTGTTATGTTTAATATTTCAGAATTATATAAATATATAGACGACGTAAATTTTGCTCAAAATAAATAGTTTTTAGGCCACATGGCTTCTTGACTGGTTAATTTATATTTTAAAATAAAAATAAATAAATATATCATCGCGCCTTGTACCCATTACTGGGTGTGGCAATCTGCTAAAGCAGATCTCGGTAAGTGATATATTTTGCGCGTGAAGTGCGGTTACTAGTCGTCAAATCACGGCCCCCAAACATGTTAGTGGTGGAGGAGCCACAGGGATAGCTTTTTCAAATTATGAAAATTTGTCGCCTGTGGGAATCGAACCAGGGACCTCGGGATCCACAGGCCGACTGCATACCACTGAGCTAGCCATCCCAAATTATAATTTATATTTTGTACTTAAATATTATTTTTTTCTTTAAATTTTCCAATTTGAATTAATTTGGTTTTATGAGAAAAGTTTATATTTCACGACGTATTATTGTTATAGCATGAAATGTAAACTTGACTTGACTTAACTTTGAAATAGTATTACTTGACTAGAATTTAAGTCAGGTCAAGTAGCATGAATATCAAGTCAAGTCGTAAAACCGTGTTAGTAGTCCACCATTGTTAACTATTTTGGTTCAAGAGATAGAGTTGCGGTAATGGGCAAAATAGTGTTTGTTTTTCGACAAATTTACCGGGGTTATTTTTGTACATATTTCATATGCACTGCTTTTCAGCGACAGATAAATGTCCCAAGACAAGACGTTTTCTTTTCTTTGAAGGTGAAAATTCTATACTTGTGCTACGCTTTTCATCCATGATTTAAAATAAATAAGTACAAACAAAATTCCAATATAAAGCAAAGAAAACCGCAGGTATAAAATCGGCACAACCAAATATTAGTTCTTTAAAGAACCTAATAAAAGCGAAATTCGAATATAAAAAAACTAAATGAAAAAACACACAAATAATATTTATTTATTAGTTTTTAAAAGAACTGATTTATTTTAATATCACAGAAATGCAAAAAACCAACAAGAAAACAGATAACCTCGAAGCATTCGGTATCGATGTGATTCAAGATTTTGTGCTTAAAACTTTTACATTGGTATTGGATTGACATTTTTAAAACATAACCTAAAAATTAAATGTCAGATTAAAATATGTATTACTTTATAAAATTTAATTAGTTTATAAAAGTAACCAAATATAAATTTATCTTAACTCACGAAAAATATTACCTACCTTATTGAAATGTGTAATTTTGTAAAATAAAACTCAAAAGAATATACATTTTTATATATTATTATTATATATAAATAAATAATATATGACAATACAAAATACAATGCACATTACCTCTTGTACTACAGTTAAATTAATTAAAGATCCTCGATTCTCTCTAACTCCAGCGCAAAATAATCATGAAGATGACAAACGCATTTCCGCATTTGATTATCAAAAATTTTTCTAGTCATTTCTTATTTCTCAGTCTGCATTTATGTATCAAAAATGTCACAAACTTAGAAATAACAGGCGAGAAAATAACAAAATCATGGCCATAGCTAATAAATGTGAACAAAGTAAACATAAATTTTCGTATTACTAAGAACTGTCATACGTTTTCATTAAAATAATAAATGTGATAGAACGTGAAAAAACATGAAACGTGTGTCTTAACTTATTAAGACATACATTATGTCATTCGCATAGGTACGAATATTATTAAAAAAAGATAGCTATATTTCATCGTATCTATGATAACCTCGTCCACATATGACGTCATCGTTTTCATACAGGGAATGGAGTATACATCAAATCAGGCATCAAATGTAAAATCTATGTACAGTGTAAACTGGACGAAGCACTAGCCAATCAGAAGCGTCAGTTTTAGCGGTTAAAATTTCAATTATTCCTCCTGGTTAAAAAACAGAGTATAACAAATATTCTGTTTTCCACGTTATGTCACAATTCCAATTAAAAAAATAGATAAATAAAAATTGATCATTTACACTCATTAACCACCATATTCTGTAACTGTATCAATATCTGTTAATGATTGATAAGTTAGTGACAATTTTTATTTTTAATGGTTATTTTACAGATTATGAAAATTTCAGTAGTCTGCAACCAGAATAATTTACCTTGGCATTTTCAATTTATATCATGCATTTTGTGTACTGATATACAGGTACGTAGCTGTTATTTTAAAAAGAATATAATGACTGTTCACTTACAGCTCCGGAAAAGGATGGTTAAAAATAACATTTTTAATTTTTTTTATTTTTGAACCAGAGAAAAATGCATAAAAATAAAATAGAAATAACAGAATAAATTATTCTAGTTACACATTGCCGAAATGGCAGTAATCTATAGAGTAATCATGAAATATAAGCGTTATCATTAACTAATCGATCAGTAACAGATAATGATCGAATTGCAGAATAGGAGGGGGGTAAATTTATTAAAACAGTGAGGTTTAAAGTATAGATTGCAATCCCGTGTTTCGTTTACAGTATCAGGGTGTCAATATTGATTACCAGTATATTTATAATTGTACATTAAATAAGTACAGTAATAATTTAGAAAACTGAATTAATAATGCACTAAGTCTGGGACTAAATAATTGATTGGGATCCCAATTCTCTAGGCCTTTGAAGTGAGTGCGGTAAAAAATGAACAATCACAGGTGTGTGGAAAGCTTTCAAATCTTTGTTTTTTCACGGTATTATCTCCGGAGGCGTCGTGACTATACTAAACCACGTGAACTGCGTAGAATAAAAGATAAGTCAGTGTGTTTTTCCGTACATTTATCATTGTGAAACCTGTTCTTCTTCTGCAAAGTTTCCACGTAAACTTTTTATAGAATAGCGCTGGATAAAAATCGTCTAATTTATAACAGTTTATTGCACAATGCTTCTGAAAGCGCAAAACACACAGTTCTTAAAACTGACAAAGAGGAGATAAATTTTCAAAAAGATATTTAAATGTAACAGTAGGAATTCGTGTTTTACATTTTAAAGTGTATTAATTATACGAGTTCTTATAACTATAAAACAATTATCTACATAATGAAATATTTTTCTTATTGTATTATTATCAGTATATTAGTAGTAATTAAATTATTTTTCAGAATTTTAGTAAATGATCAGAACTACATTTGTTAGCAAAAAAGAAAATTACTATGTATAAGGTGATTGCAAATAGAGGGACGAACTGAGTATAAATTTTGTACTTAAATGCCACTTTTTGGTAAAAAAGTTTCGAATTCTAGTTCTGCTGTCGCCGGAAGCGATTTTGTCGTTGTATTTTTTTTTTAAATTGAATAATACATAATATTTTCTGACAGTATTTAAAATTAGCTTTATAGTGATGTGAAATACTTGCATTTCCATTAAAAATTAACTTAGTAATTTTTTTAAAATTATGAAACAATTTACCATGAAATGTTTAATTTCTTTGTTTGAGGAAATATTTTGACGTTTACCTGATATATCATTTGTTTTTGATTTTTTTAAACTGTCGAGAAATTAAAAACAAATATATTTAAGTAGGTATTATAAGAAAATATTTTACTCTTTATTTACTATTAACTGTTCCAATTTTTCAACATTATAAATAAATTGTCAAATGCAAATCGTATATAATTACACTTTCATATGTGTCTTGTATATTTTATATAGTTATTTGTGTATCGAGGGTAAAATCTGGCGTTTCTGGCTCGTGGCATGATTACTTTTATCGACACGACAGTATGCCAAGCACAAAAATGTGAAATGATTGCAGGATCTGTATGAAGCGGCACTGCGATTAGAAATATTTTACTATTAGTGTTATACGTAATACATAAACCACTCTGCCGACCAATAGTAACTGTAGTAGACCAGTGGAATAAATACAATTTCACAGTGACGTTCTGTCGAGAGTATAGTTGTACCACTGTGTCCCAACTTTTTGCAAGCTGCGTTAAGCTCAACACATAATGGTAGCAAAATGAAATCTGCACAGGACACCACTATTCGTAGTGGAGCGCGGGGATATTTTTACAAATTTTATATTGATGTGCGATAATGAAGCACATAAAGCACAAAAGTTAAATTTGTCAGTGAAACTCAAGAAAAAGAACTAAAATACAGTTGAACTTCTCTAACTCGAACTTCTAGAACTCGAATTATTCTTTAAGTCGAATTTTTATCACAAATATTTATGTCTCCTTTTATTTTTAATGTATTTTTATCTCCCTAGGTCGAATTTCTATAACTCGAATTAATATTTCACAAGTCGATTTTTTCGGGGCAATTCCTAGTTACGGACAGTGAAAACATTTTTCGTTACGTGACTATTTGCATTTTATGATTTTTCCCACAGGCGACGAACAATTTTCATAATTTCAAATCTACCCCTGTGGCATACTGTCCGTAACTAGGAAGTGGCAATTAGAGATTTCTTCCGTCTAGTACTATTCTGGCAGTGCACCTCTAAAATGGCAAAGCGAAATTTAAAGTCCCTATCACTTAGGGTTTATTAATCACGGAAGTAAAGAAAGGCGTAATGAAAAAAAGGACATTGCTGCACAATTTGGTATTTCTCCCAGCATCTTGTCCACCATTTTGAAAAACAAGGATACACTTTTAGAAAAAATCAAAGACTATGGTGTTAGCAGTAAACGCAAAAGGCTTACAACCTGTGTATATGATGATATTGACGAAGCTATGATCAAGTGGATACCCAGGGCCGGTTTTGCCATAAGGCGGGTGAGGCGACCGCCTTAGGCCTCCGATTTTTACCGGCCTCATAAAAGTTCAGCTTCATATAAATTAGAATTTTTATATATATATAAAAATTAATATGCAATTACTTTGCAAAATAAAAATTGAATTTTATAAATACTATTTTCCGCAACGAATTGTTTTGTATTTTAGGTATATATTATACCTAAGTACATGTGGCAGCATTGTGTAGTCGCGTTGTGGCAGTTGTAGTAGTACGTAGCGTCGTCGCATAGCGCAAAGTGCACAGCCTACTCCACACAATCCCTCAGTACCAGCGACGTTCAACAAAAATATATATTGATTATTAAAAATAGATTACAAGCAACATTTCCAAATATAATGACTCCTCTACGAATATATTTAACGCATCCTATATCAAATGCGTCCGCTGAACGATCTTTTTCATGCTTAAAAACAGTAAAAATTTATCTACGCTCGACTATGTTCCAAGAGCGATTGCAATCGCTAGCCATATTAAATATAGAAGTAGAAATGTTGAAATCCATTGATTGGAATGATGTAATTACAAAATTCGCTGAAGAAAAATAAAAAAAAGAAATTGTGTTAATGCAAATTTCGCATTTTATAATTAATTTTTAATTTTATATTATTATAGTACGAGACTGTGATTTTAGCTTCATGTAGGTACTGTACTGACTGAATAATAATAATTTGTTTAATCCTGTGTAGGTGCATTTTTTTTTTAATTTTTCGTTACGTGACTATTTGCATTTTATGATTTTTTAAATATAAATATACATTATATTAATGGGGTGGCTAGCTCAGTGGTATGAAGTCGGCCTGTGGATCCTGAGAATCCTGGTTGGATTCCCACAGGCGACGAACAATTTTCATAATTTCAAATCTACCCCTGTGGCTTCTCCACCACTAACATCTTTGGCGGCCGTGATTTGACGACTGATAACCGCATTTCACGCGCAAAATATATCACTTACAGAGATCTGCTTCGGCAGAGTGCCACACCCAGTAATGGGTAGAAGACGTGATGATATATTTAGTTTGTTTATTTATATTATATTTACATTTATGTATAATTTTTTTTCTTTTGGATAACTTTATATGGCATACAATCCCCCATTCCCCGCCACTGGCCACCAATTTCCTTCCGCCTTAGGCCTCCAAATTTGTAAAACCGGCACTGTGGATACCACTGCATGAAATAAAAATTTACCTCTTTCGGGAACCATAATTAGAGAAAAAGCTCAAGAATTTGCAGAGGCTTTGGGGCATATAGATTTGTTATCTAGTGTAGGATGGTTAGATAAGTTTAGAAAAAGGCATAATATTATCCAAAAGTTGATTTGTGGTGAAAGTGCTGCAGCGGATTTGCAAACTCGTGACCATTGGCTTGAAAATGTTTTACCCAATTTGGTTGGACCACATGCTAGTCATGTAATTTTTTTGTCGTATTTTTTGTGTATTTTCTATAACTCGAATTTTCCGTAACTCGAATTTTTCTTCTTGTCTCTTGAGATTCGAATTAGGAAAGTTTCAATCGAGAGTATTAAATTGCACAGATACAACGCCCATCGTTTATTTTGTAACACCACGATTAAGTGAAATACTCTCCTATACTCCTTTGGCATTCTCTCTTGGCAACGACAGTACTCGCACGAGGCGCTTTGCGTATTGTCCTAATAACAAGTTCAGGGTCAGAAACGCTAATTTCATCCGGGGTACATACAATATTTTATGCACAATAAAATAACATTTTGTTTTATGTTGAGAAGATTAAAATAGGTACATTTATATGTCAAAATAACATTATGTAAAATCAAGTATTCACAATAAATAAAAATAGTTATTTTGTTTATGTATCCATAGGAAATTACTTTACGTATTAAGGCCGTAGAGCCAAAAACTTATATTTACGTCCGCTGTTCATAGCTAAATGAATTTTGGTCCGTTTGTGCATAAAGTAATTTTTAATTGTACTAAATGATAAATATTTCGAAAAATACTGAACTAATATATTGTTTACTTAATATTTTTTGTATTGTACAGAACATAACAGATATCATTACTGATCACACGAGCCGGCTCTATTATTTTTAAATATTTAACTTTGTACCATTAATACTCCGCCAGATAATAAGATATTCTTAGAATTGTATAAAATTGTACTTACAATTTATTACTATGTATTACAATTAATTGAGAGTTTGAGACGCAATTCTGTGAATGTAATGTGTTCATCGTCTTCGTTGCACCCCTAATATTTTAGCGCCCCGTTCAGTCGCACGGCTTAATCTTACCTTGAACCAACCCTGCTGATCACTAAATTACATGTCCTTTTAACTAGGATACTAGATGTACCATTTATTAAATTACTAATAATTTTAAATAAATTTAATTTGTTCGGTAAACATAATTAAGGAATAAATAAAAGATAAATGTTATATGCATAAAAACAATATAAATACAATTTCGTAATTATGTTACAATATTGCGTAACTTACACGTATTATATTTAAACTCATTAGATGTTAAGTATACTAACAGTTAATGATTTAAACCAATAGAAATTAGTTCAATATGAATAGTATATATATATATATTATAAATTAAATTCGTTTAATTTAATTTGGACTATAGTGAAACTCTTCATTATGTATACGAGTATTCGTTTTTATAATTTTGTCATAAAATAGGATAACTTCTTCGCTTATTCTAATCTTCTGAATAAATATCAAATGAATCGAAACGGCTGTTGTCAAGATGCTGGATAAAATTCTAGTCTAGTGAGGTATAATTTTTTTGCGTTAAATTACATTTGAAATTCCCGAGATTCGTATCTCGTACGGATTACTTCGAGTGAAATATGATTCCAGAAAGGAGAAAATGAAAATCCGGGACATGGATTTACGGTTCACTGGTGTTTTGCTTTGTGCTTCACGTGACCAAAACGTTGTTTTATTGACAAATAATAGAAAAAGTTTCACAAAATGACTACGATGTTTTATTTTATGCTTTTGAAGCATGAAAAGATTTTCTAGATGTCTTACACGTTGGAGAAGCAGTGATTTCATGGATAAATAAATATTGTTTACTGGTGTAAGGTGGTTATTTTATTCTATATCTTCTGGGTTTTTTACAGAATCACAGATTTATATATTTTTATTTTGCTCATTTATTCGATAAAGTATTTGAATATGAAATATTATATTCAATGAGAAACAAAATTGTTCCCACTTATACTCCAGTCTATTCTAACGACTAATAGTTGTTCCTTTTTAAAAAATACAGGTTCCGCTAAGTTAGCCATTGTATACCCATATTCAGAAGCGGATTTAAAATATTTCGGGCCCTAGGCAAAATATTTATTTCGGGCCCTTTAAATATATATATACATGGTGGTGACCGCAACTTTCGTACATAGGGATTAAACATGTTAAATCATAATATTGTAATTTCCTGCTTTACTAATTATTTTAAGCAATAAAGCTTCAAATAGAAGTTTTAGGACATAAAATAATTCTGCATTTAGTCTAATAAACAAAATTAATTTTACATGCTCAGTAACGGCACAAATTAGATCTAAAAATAACAAAATTATCGATAGCAATGAAATTTAAACAAAATTAACAAATGTTTGACGTTTTATGTGTCAATAATAAATAAAGAAATTATTTTGATAGATTAAACGTCAAATATTTGTTTAATTTAGTTTCAATTCCATGGCTAACTATAGTTTTGAGGCTATTTTCGTTATTTTCAGATCTAATTTGTGCCGTTACGAAGCATGCAAGATTAATTTTATTTATTAGATTAGATGCAGAATTTGATGTCCTAAAACTTTTATTTGAAGCAGTCTTGTTTAAAATAATTAGGGAAGCAGGAAATTATAAAATTATGATTTTACATGTTAAATACCCATGTTCGAGAGTCGCGGTCACCACCCTACATTAGAAGGGAATAAAATTATATATTTCTATTTTTTAAACTAAAAGTTTGAATCCGGGCCCTAAAATTGTTGGGCCCTAGGCTATTGCCTCTTTAGCCTAGGCCTAAGTCCGCCTCTGCCCATATTTGAAAAGGTAAGAAGACATACGTATATTTAAAAAGAACAATTATTTATGATTATACCTTTCAATTATGTTCTTGAATTGTAACCGGAAATATTTTAGACCTAGGTAAGATGGATCTAGGCTCAGGGCTAATTTTAATTTTAAATAGGTACCCATTTCTTCGTAAAATATTAACTTTTTTGTGTTTTAAACAAAATATTTATTGATTTAATTTTTATTATATCATTATTTTTTTAATTTATTACTTCTGAACATGCAATGTATGAGTATCATCTTGCAAATATCTTGTATTTTGGTTTTAATCAGATGTTATTAATCTTTCATTTCACAAATATAGACAATATGCACACACTCACACACGCACTTGGTATTTTCTTATGTCGTTTTGCTTAATTTTAATTAATATCTCGTTGTCAGTGTCATCGATGCTAGTGACGATTTAACTCTAATTATTAATTTAAAAAATATATGTCAATATGCATCATTTATTATTGACAAAAAGTTTTATATATACCGTGTGTCTCACATAAATGTTGGCATAGGCAGTTTACATATAAAGTTTTTTGTAAATAAAAAGTGTCCGGCAAAAAATTATGGTACCAAATTTTGTTTCTCAATACTGCCGATATCCCTACATCTTATGTTAAACAGATTATTCGATTTTGGTAGCGTAATTTAATGATATAAATAAAAATAATTCCTAATTTTCGCCTACTCTTTTATTGTTATTGATGTAAATTGCAATTTGTTTTAACTATTTTAATCTGTCACTGTCATCTGTCAGTGTCATTATGAATATTTAAATTTTTCTAACAATTTCTGACGAAGTACTCAGATATTTGTCGTGCACTGCAAGCCCATAACACATTCTAATAGTATTTACGCGTTCCTCTACCTTTCAAAAATTCAAAATGACAGTGACAGATTAAAATATTTAAAACAAATTGCAAGCACTTTATGTCAGTAGCAATAAAAGGGTAGATGAAAAATTTGGATTTATTTTTATTAATTTCATTAAATTATGCTATTAAAATAGAATTACATACATACATACATATCTTCACGCTATACCTCAACAAATGGGGTAACACGAACCCTAAAATCACTCATAAAACATTCACTCATCACACCCATCAAACAACCAGTCATCGTCAAACATTTTCATCCAAACACACCACCCTCACTTCAACCATATTCATAGATCACTCCATATAAACTCATTGATTTATTACACTCGAAATTATTATCACACAACAAACCTTCAATCACATCATTCCTTTTCACTTACCATTCATTTTCTTTCTTCAACGTACATAACGTATGCATAAAAAATCTCAAATTACTCACGTTTACTCCTAACAACGAATCTAATAACGAAACTAACAACGAATCTACAAGATTAGAAAAGATGAAAGCGATAGTCTGCACTTATATATGAAAGAAAAGACCACACAATGCAGTAACTGAAAATGAAACAAAAAGATAAGAAAGGGAGGGAGCGTCGCCCTGTGCTTGTTTTTGGAAGTGAATTCCACACAATTGCAGTTAAACACTCAATGTAAGATCATAAAAGAATAAAAAAGATAAGAAACGAAGGGAGTGTCGTCCCTGCGCTTGTTTTTGAAAGTGAATTTCACACAATTACAGGTAAACACTCTAATGAAATTACTAAACAACGAAACTAAAATCTAAAATCCTGCGCTTTTCTGAAATCATCAGATTCATTCCGCAATTAATCTTCGCCAAACGTTCCTATCCTGCCACACCACTTTTGCTTCATCCACATTCATAATTCCTTTCATACAAGCACGTTTGTTCCTCGTACTCGGAAACTTTCGTTCACGCAACAATCCTTCTATCATTTTCATCCATTTATCTCTCATTCGACATACGTTCAACATGCTCAAACCATCTCAACTGACTTATACCTACTGTTCTAACTACATTCTTCTCAATTTCACACTCATCATACACCAATGTATTCCGGACACGATCTCTTCTAGTATAACCACACACACCCCGCAAATACCTCATTTCCACAGTAGTTATACGACGTTCATGTTTCTTCATCCACACCCAACATTCACTACCATACATCAATGTAGGCACTAAAACATCATTATACACACTCAATCGAGCATCTCTGGATACATTCACATTTCGAGCAAAGGTTCCCAGAGCACCCAATACCTTGCATCCCGCAGATATTCTTCTTTCAATCTCACAATCAATACGTCCATCTCTTGAAAACATACTACCCAAATATAAAAACTCATTCACTTAACCCAATCTCACACCATTCACCGATACATGACAATCAGTCACCAAAACGCTCTTTTCAAACACTAACACTTTACATTTATCGACATTTAATAATAAATTTAAATCTTTTCCTACTTCATTTATATTTATAATCATTCGTCTCAATTGCTCTTCAGATTCACCCATAACAACCACATCATCCGCATACGCTAACGCAGGCACAACACTACCACCAATATGTACACCATCCACCCCATTCAACGCCTTTCGTAACAATACATCCATGTACAAATTAAAGAGCCACGGAGACATCTCACAACCTTGATTCACACCAATGTCTATACAAAACCAATCACTCAATCTACCATTAACTCTCACCGCAGCCTCACTACCTTCATACAGCGCACGAATTGCCCCCAACAAATTACCATTTATACCGTACTGTAGAAGTACATTCCATAATGTCTCGCGATGAACACTATCATATGCTTTTTTAAGATCGAGAAAGCCACAGAACACCTTCTTGTTCTTAACAAGTGACTTCTCAACAATCATACGAAGAGAAAACAATTGATTCACACATCCTCTCTCAGGCAAAAAACCACCTTGCATATCGCTTAACTTAGAGATTGTTAAGGTTCGTACCTTATGAATAAGAATCTTCCCGTACAACTTCCCTACCACACTCAGCAAACTTATCGCACGAAAATTAGTACATTCACTCGAACTACCTTTACCTTTAAATAAAGGACAAATGATAGCACATTTCCAATCATCAGGAGCCAAACAAAATCTAAACAAATAGAATTATCTGTATTAAATTAGATGTAGGAGTATTGGTAGTTTTATTTACAAAAAATTGATTATACATGTTAACTGCCTATGCCAACATTTACGTGGGACACACGGTATATATATATATATATATATATATATATATATATATATATATATACATATAAAAAATTTACCACAAATTTCAAAACTAGTAAAATAGTTCAGTTGAGTCTTTCAGATCATTATTTGCAGATCATGCAGCATCGATAAGGGAGGAAATCAATTCAGTTTAACAAAAAGTACATCGATTATATGACTTGATCAACTGAGACAAAGTGAGATTTTAAGAATACAGCTAAAATACACTAATTATTATTTGTTGTTATTATTATTTCATATTTTTGTGCTACAATACAGAATAAAGTGACTGGTCACGGTTTTCTGAAGGTTAGCGCCTCAATTTCTTGACCACTTCCAAGTGTATTGATGTTTGTGATGCCTTTTTGAAGGTTAGGTGAAAAAAAACCTTCGGCTGAACCTCAGCCTTGACTCTCAATGGTAAAAAACAAAACGAGTAATACAGTAACCGACTACACAATTTTAAATGGACGGGAAAGGTACGCTTGTTAAATTATATGGTTTATAATTATTAACTTCCGGTAGGAAATCTAAAACTAGATAGTACTCATGTCGCGGCCACGATAATATAATTAAATTTTTTGTTCTCTCCTACAAAGGTCAATTATTCTCATGTGTATTGTTATATTTGCTTTGATTAGAAAATTTATTCTAAAACTGTTGTAAGTAAATTTAAAGTGTACTACACTGAAAAAGTACTAAAATTATAAAATAAAAACATCAAAACAATTTGCTTTTAACAGAAATATAATTAAAGACTATAACAAGTGTGATTATAATTAACATAAACACTTTATTATAATAAGATAATACAAATGATTTAATGGATTCCGAAAAGTTTCACACAATAAGTATATTTTTGTGACTCAAAACAAAACTCAACAAAACAATGTCTGACAACTTCACTCTCAGCCAGCTAACTAACTTCTTCTTCTTTTCATGTCTCTAAAAATCCCAACTACAGCGCCACATCGTTGGTAATTGGGCGGTTGTGCGGATAGATGCCGTTACAAGACAAAAAAAATTAAATTCGCTATATATCTATAGTTGGAATGTATACATGTCAATCTGTTTTATAATTAATCAAAAATAAAAAAAAATAACTTTTTCAGTTATTACCATAGTGTTGAATTTATTTATATTACAATATCACCAATAATTTAACAAAATATAATATACGAGTAAATACTGTATGTATCATAATCAATTAATTGTACATACTTATAAATAGCCAATTATTTACACTTCCTGTATAACAGCCACATCCTAAAAAGGGATCTAATTTAATAAGGACTTATAATTTTGACATCACATGCAGCAGATCCGAAGCAGACCGAGGTGAACATACCGGGTGGTGTTTGATAAGGATTTAATGTGTAAAATAATAATGTTGTAATTTCCAGCTTTCCTAATTATTTTAAGCAAAAAAGCTTAGATTTAAAGTTTTAGAGCATAAAATCAATACGCAAAATTATTTTTACGTGCTTTGTAACGCCACAAATTAGATCTAAAAATGATGGAAATTGTCTCAAAAATATCGATAGTCATGGAAATAAAACAAAATTAAACAAATGTTTGATGTTTTATGTGTCAAAACTGTCAAAATAATTTCTTTATATAGACCAGGGGCGTGTGACGTCACGATTTTAGATGTGTTTATATAATTAATAGAAAGAAAATAAATGTATGGAAACAATTTTATATGTTTTATATGTTCGTAGTGTAAAGCCAAGTAATTATAATATATAGTAGTTTTACATTTATTTAAGTTTAAACAGTTCATTTTTGGATAACATTTTCGAAATCAACTAATTTTGTTAAAATTTGTAGTATTTTACTGTAGTATTTAATTTTATTAATTTATAATTGTTATTATGTTTTCGATTTTATAGGAAATTCCAAAGAATCGATGAGACGAATATTTAAGATACTATCTGAATTGAATCAAAAGGGAAAAGAACTCTTTGGATCTAAAATAGCTAATATGTTGATTATAACAATATAAAAAATCTGGTGTGTTCACTACACGACATTCTTATATACAGCATATTTAATATTTAGAATATATGAATGTTATATAATATTATTAAACATGTAATTTAGTTTTTCGGTAATTCAGAATTTATCTGTTTGAAACATATAAAATATCAAATTTGTTTACGTATAATTTTTTAGTAATATTGACTACTTTATGCCAAATTTTACTGATGAGGCATATACAGAATGTCCGTTTTTCGAGCCTAACCCTTGGTATCTCAAGAACCGTGAGATACGAGATCGATTAAATTGAGGCAAAGTTGCCAAATTAGTTGACCATTTTAATGATGTATTTGTTTTCCGAAAAAAGACATAGATAACTAGATAAAGCGAAAATGAAAATCTATATTTTTTGTTTCTATTGCTACTATGATTATTGAAATATATTATTAAATATAAAAATTTGTTTTTCTCAAAATTAGACGCATATACAGAAAATTATAAATAACATTTTATGTTCCAAATATTTTTACCAATATCTTTTATATGAAACTTTTTTTCGTAATTGATTCCATTTTTGAAATAAATGGAATTTATTGTTTTGTGTGTCCAGTAAACTTCCTCTTCCGGTTTTTCAATTTCATTCAAAATCAACTCAGCTCTTCGTATTTTCATGAAACTTATAATTACCAAGTTTCGTTAACAAATCTTATCTCGTTCATGAGAAAGTAAAAAGGTATAAAAAATAAATAAATATAAATATATCATCACGCCTTTAGCCATTACTGGGTGTGGCACTCTGCCGAAGCAGATCTCGGTAAGTGATATATTTATGCGCGTGAATTATGGTTACCAGCTGTTAAATCACGGCCCCCAAATATAGTGATGGGTGAGCCACAGGGATAATTTTAAATTAGTGAAAATGTTTTGTCGGATGTGGGGATCGAACCAGGGTTCTTAGTATTCGCAGGCCGACTTGATACCACTGAGCCATTACCCCATATAAAGTATTGTTATAATCACAATATTATAAGACGTAAATAAAAAACGGAAGTAACTTCGAGTTTCTTCGCTTCGGGACAGTAGATTGCACAGATTCCGATACAAGAGCTTCAAGAGTTTACAGTTTCTATGTATTAATAAACGTCCAAAAGAGTTCAAAGATTTAAAACATATATATGTATATCTTGTTCTTATAATATTATGATTATAACAAATATTTTGATTACAACAATGTATTTATGCAGCAAAACATTGATTACAACAATATATTTTAAAAATAAATAATAAAACAGTAACCGGCGAAACCTAAAGAAAACTAAATATAAATGATTTGAATTACTGTTTCTACTTTTTATATTGTAATATTCAACATATTTTCATCCAAAAACGTCGACCTTCCTTCCTTTTCTCTTTTTGAACATTTATCATGTCTTTGGAATTTTCGCTACAATTGAAAACACAATAACAATTATAAATGAAACAAATGAAATACTACAGTAAAATTTTATTTCTATGGGGTGCTTAGTGGTATGAAGTCGGCCTGTGGATCCTGTGAACCCTGGTTCGATTCCCACAGACGATAAACAATTTTCATAATTTAAAAAAGCTACCCCTGTGGCTCCTCCACCACTAACATGTTTGAGGGCCGTGATTTGACGACTGGTAACCGCAGTTCACGCTCAAAAATATATAACTTACCGAGATCTGCTTCAGCAGAGTGCCACACCCAGTAATGGGTAGAAAGCGTGATAATATATATTTTTATTTCATTTTAGTAAAATTTAATTTTTTTAACGAAATTAGTTGATTTCGAAAATGTTAACCTAAAATGCACTGTTCAAACTTCAATAAAAGTAAAATTACTTTATATTTTAATAATTACTTGGCTTTACACTATGAAGTAAATATATAAAATTCTTTTTAAACATTTATTTTACATCTATTAAATATATAAACAATATAAAATTGTAAAAATATGCACTTCAAATTACGTTTCACTTGATAAAATGAATCAGACACTTTGTCATGCACAAAATGATGCACAGCATAGAAACGTATCACTTTTGGAATTATATGCACATATAGTTGTTAAAATATATTCTATCTATACAATGAAAATAGCACATTTAATACTGATGTGACAGTCATTCGTTTGAGAACCACATGTAAAATCGTGACATCACACGTCCGTGGTCTATTATTACATTAATTTATTTTGACGCTATTGACAGATAAAACGTCTATCATTTGTTTAATTTTGATTCAATTCCTATTGATAGTTTTGAGAATATTAACGTCATCAATCTAATTTGTGCCGTTAAAAAGCATGCAAAATTAATTTTGTGTATTAATTTAGATGCAGAATGTTATGCCCTAAAACTTTTTTGCTTAAAAAAATTAGAGAAGCAGGAAGTTCCAATATTTTGATTTTACGTGTTAAATTCCTATATTCACCATTATTAAGCATCACCCGGTATATATAAGAATGCATTTATTGCATTTAAATTGGATTAAAATAAACAGATGTAGCTTACTATCATAGTTATCACTGACGAAATATAATGAATGCACATTTGAACTGAATAACTTGAAAGTAATTTATTCTTATCTGCATATTCAGATGTAAATACATCTTAACGAAACATTTGAACGAACACACCTTGACTTGTATTACTGTTATTAAGGTCTTAAATTAATTTATCTTATTATATTTTTTTTTAGTAAATACCTATTAACTATTTTAATCAATTATTATTTCGAGAGAAAAATTCGATCAATATTAAGTTTAAAATCCGGAGCTTTTAGATTCCGCAAACGAGATTACAGAGATAAAATTGTAATAACCTCATTTGATTGTGACACTCTAGTTTCCAAAAAAATTTAGAATTTTTCTTTCTAAATAATTATTATCTTAACGTCATCTTTTAAGTTAACCGTATAAATTTCAATACTTCTTCCTATAGAATGGAGTACACCAAATCAATTTTTAAGGAGCAAAATATTTCTATTCACAAAAAGAAGATTCACATAAATACAAATATCACTTACCTCCTCCCAAACCAGCTGTTTACTAACTCCAGGTCTGAGATTCATAATCTTCAGCTCTGTGGCTCTGAGCACGCCATCCTGATTGAACTCCACGTTAGGTCTGCCGGCGTCGGCTTCCACAGACACGTTCCGCAAGTAGCGAAAGAAGCGATCTCCCGTGTCCCAGCGCGCTGCGCCCACACCCTCGCACGACAGCTGAGTGTTGAGCGATCGCCCTGCGTTACGAGGATCCGAAGTGTAGTCCTCTACACCATAGGCATAAACCTTGATCGCGGTAGTGATTTCGTTGACGAGGCTGGAGCTGGAGGTATCGAAGTGCACGCCTGAAAGAAAGAGATTGAGCTTTAGGGTGCTTCCAGTTTTTAACACATTGCATTATGCAACTATTCGCATAAAGCTTGGGGTGGCTAAATTATATCTTATTAGAAACCAAATATAAGTACCTGTAAACTTAAAAAGCCGCAATAGTTTTGTCGAAGAAGTAATAACATTCGATTTAAATATTTCAATAAACAGGATATTTAAAAAAAACCGTTCGAAAATTTAGGAACATAAAATATTGACCACAATGAGTGAAAAAACCATTCGAAAATTTAGGAACATAAAATACTCACAGCTATGAGTGAAAAATCAAAGTGATTTTCACAACAAAATTATTAATTTAATTTCATCTATAACCGTTATTTTTCTTTCGAATGTCTAATGTTACAAATGTTTAAATATAAATAGAAAAAACTGTAGGGATTTAATGGTACACCTGGTCGGATGTCAGATCAAATTTTTTATCGGATCGAATTAAATCTCGGACCGGATGTCAGATCGGATCTCAGGTCGGATGTGGGATTGGATGTTGGATCAGATATCGTATTGGATCTCAAATCGGATCTCGGATCGGATATCGGATCGAATTTCGAATCGATCGGATCAGAACGGATCTCGGATAGAGTCGGATCGGTTATCAAAATGTTCGAAAATGCCGGTATCTACTTTTAGAAAAGAAAATAATAAAAATAACATTTGCTGTGAAATTGATGATTTAATTTAATTAGTTCACAATAGGCGTTTCATATGTTCCCCTTCCATTTCATCATAGATTTCACATCTTTTTATAAAAAGTTGTCATACTTTTAATCGAATAATTTCTCAAACATGTTCTATTTATTCTTAATAACTCATAACTAACAAATGTATTAATATGTATTAATTGTTAACTAAATTTGTTGACAAAATCGTATTAATTGTTCGTTGCTTTTTTTTACTGTTCACCATAATTAATATAAATTAATCGAAATATTGAAATGAAAGGAATATACAGGGAAGAAAGAAGATGGATTGAGAAGTTGTAACAGAACAGCAGATCACAATAAATGTAGAAGATGGGTTAAGTAAGTGGATCAAGACTCAAGACAAGCCTGTTTTGTATCACTCACGTTGTTATATAATCGAGGAACCTCTAGGAGAAGAATAGAATTTAGGAGCAAACATACAAGATAAGAGATTTATGTATACAATGTTTGCGGATAATTAGGAAAGCCTAAAAATAATAATAATACGTATTAATTTAGCATGTAAAAGGTATGATATGAACATAATCAAAAAGAAGACGGTCACCATGACAGTAGGAAAGAATGAACAGATAAATTTAGTAATAGAATGTGAGGAAATCGAACAGGTAGGAAGGTTTGTATATATGTGAAGTGTGATAAACAACTGAAAAGTTGATTTGAATATTAAATTAAGAATTGGAATGACAAAACAGAATTCAATATTTGTGTGTTATTATATGAATCTGAAACGTGGATATTGGAACGGTAAATGGAGAGTGTAAGAGACAAAAGGGAAGAATTAAACTATTGGCTGAGGTAAAGGAGATGAGGAATGGTGTAGTGGGATGAAAAGAGAAGCACAGGACAGAAAAAGTTGGTGGACGCCATAAGGACGAAAATTTGATTTACTTATTTATTTATGACAGAAACTTAATCCCAATTACAGTACCGGGTTCAAACTCACCGAGACGTAGTGTGATAGTTCATATAATTTTAACGTGAGGGGGATTCGAACTCGGAATCTTCAGATTTCAAATACCGTAATGCTAACCACACTATTGAACTGCCGGCTGATACAATACACATAAAAAAGTACACTTGCATACCTCTGAAATGGGTCATTTACAAATCTATATTGGTTAAGCATTTTTGACTCATTTTGGTCAATACTTTATGTTCCTAAATGTTTCGTACGATTTTTGAAAACGTATTGTATTAGGATTGTATATACTGTTATCGACACGACAGTATTCCAAGCTCTGGAATGTGAAATGATTGCAGGAAGCGGCACGGCGATTAGATATATTTTACTACCAATATTAACGGCAATAGACCAGTGGAATAACTACAATTTCACAGTGCCGTTCTGTCGAGAGTATAGGACTGTATCCCCACTTCGTTTACAAACTGCAATAGGCGCAGTACATAACTGTAGCGAAATGAAATCTGCACAGGGCAACACTATAAGTAGTGGAGCGAGGCGATATTTTTGCAAATGTTATACAAATATGCGATAATAAAAAACAAAATAAAGCACTAAAGTTAAATTTATCAGCGAAAACTCAAGAAAAAGAATTAAAATACTTCAATCGGGAGTAGAAAATTGCACAGATTTATTGTGTAACATCACTAATTATTAGATCACTCTCCCTTACCTCTTTGGCATTCTTTCTTTGCAACGACATTAATTGAACAAAAACTATTTTATATATATATATATATATATATATATATATATATATATATATATATATATATATATATATATATATATATATATATATATATATATATAGTTAATGTTTCCTGAAACTGTGCGATGTCTTATTATTACGTAACTACTATTGCCTTGGTTACGGCTGGAAATGAGACAAATTCAGATCAAGTGCGTTTCTGTAAACGAAAAGCACAAGTGCCGAAAGTAATTAGTTCTTTCCGAAACTGTTAAAATACAATTTTAACTGAGAACAATTTTAATTTCGCTTATGGAAGAAGATACACATTGGTATATTTTGACGTTTATAAATATAACCTTTATAAATATAAATAAATATATCATCACGCCTTCTACCCATTACTGGGTGTGGCACTCTGCTGAAGCAGATCTCGGTAAGTGATATATTTTGCGCGTGAAGTGCGGTTACCAGTCGTCAAATCACGGCCCCCAAACATGTTAGTGGTGGAGGAGCCACAGGGATAGCTTTTTCAAATTATAAAAATTTGTCGCCTGTGGGGATCGAACCAGGGACCTCAGGATCCACAGGCCGACTTCATACCACTGAGCTAGCCATCCCATCTTCAGTATTTCTAATCTGTACACATGACAATGAGCAGAGATGTACTTGCAGGTGTATCATTATTAAATATGATAATTAACAAAAAGAAAAAATACATAATATTTGTTGTTTGTGCATATTAATAATACAGTTGTTACAGTTGCTTATATTGACATAATATGAAATGGAAACTTTTACACTATCTAAATAAACATTTATTTCGTCCGTACAACTATTTCGTATTCTAAGGGTCCTAGGCTGTACAGATTTTCATTCGCACAACAAAATTACAAACTTGATTACATTACATCGTTATACGCTAGATGAATGAAGTAAAAATAAAAGGACAGGAACAGCTGCAGTAAATTTCCATATCACATGATGTTCACCATCTAGTATCGAATATTTGATGAGAGATTCACAAGAGCTCCTTTCTGGTTCATAATAATATGGAAATAACGTTGTTACAGATTACGCAAGGAGTTCTTTGATTTTTTTTACCCCTAAATTTACATAATACGAAAGTATCTTTTGTTTGTTTTCTATCTACGAGAATATTTATCCTTGAAAATAACTATTGCATATTCAGGAAAGATGATTACAAATAAATCAAGGGTATAAAGATTTTCAATTACATGTCTAGATTTGAGAATAAGATAATATACGACTTATAGAAAGAAAACTTAAGCTGTAATATTTTAAAAACATTGAATTTGTAGAATGAAATGAAATTATGTTAATTACAAATAAAAATAAAAATTATTTTGGCAACTTGAGACAACGATCTTTATTTAAGAAAATTCAAAAGTAGTTTGTTGTTTTTTAAAATATTTTCGTTACTAATAAACTTTAACATTTGCATAACAATAGTGATTAGATAAGGAAGATGAATGTGACTGAAGAAAATTTGATATTTTTAAAATTAATAATAAATTATTAGATTGAAGTACCACAAATATATTTTATGTAGTAAAACACGACTATTTGTCATAAAAACCATAACTCATAGATGTAATAATGATTTTTGAGCATGAAATTAATTAAATACCTATATAAGATGTTTTCGAAAATTCTGGAGATATTTCATATTACAAATGTTTATATCCTTTACGCTTTCAAATGTTCTACATTTGTATATAAAATGCAGGGCCGGATTTACGGGGGCCCCCAAGCACGAGGTAGGGATGGGGCCCCTATCTCTACTTTAAAAAAATGTATCAAGCAAAAAAAAGGTCTTTTATAGTTTACTGTCATGATTATGCTATAATTTCTGTTTATTTTATTAGGAGGAGAGGTATTAATAATTAATAAAATAAATTTCCTACTAGCGCCACGGGAGCGTTGCTGCCAATACTATGTAATTATAAAGGTACGTTTTTGTGCGGAAAAAAGTCGAACGACAGTCTGCGGTACGTTGTTGCGTGTCGTTGGCTAACCTGACTAACTGAACGACACCTTGCGATACGCGTCGTTGTGTATCGCTGGGCATAGTTAGCGCGCAATTCAGGTTGATTGGAGGCCCCCCTTGGATTGGGGGCCACAAGCACATGCTTGTTCCGCTTGCACGTAAATCCGGCCCTGATAAAATGCTTCTAATAAAAACACAGAAACTAAATTTAGTATCATTTTTATTGCATGTTCCTTTAAAATAATTTAGAAATGTTTCACAGCGGAAATATACGAATATTTTTGATAACGAAAATGTCAAGATCTTTTTAAAATCCTACACATTCATAATCATGTTGTATACTAGTAAGTGGGGTAACACGAATAATTTAATCCTTTATTTGTTAGAATCATCCTGCAATCAATATTCGCCAAACATTCCTATTCACATTAATAATTCTTTTATTGATTTATTTATTCTACTCTATACAACAGAAACTTCGAACTCGGGATCTCCAGATTCGAATGCCGTTACCCTACCCACATTTATTTTCCTACAACTATGCGATTTATTTGTTATTACGTAACTATTATTGCCTTGGTTACGTACGAAAGTAGACAAATGCAGACCAAGTGCGTTCCTGTAAGCAAAGAAACACAAGTGCATTACGCAACTGTAGAAACAAAGTTGAATTGCGAACAATTTAAATTTCGCGACGAATGCGGAATTCATATTTTGCCCACAGATGCTTATGGAAGAAGAAGATGCAGTGAGCCAGCGCTAGTAAATATGCAGTAGTATATTTTGACATTTATAAACATAACCTTAAATTGCAGTATATCTAATCTGTACACAATTAACAAAAAGAACCGAACAAAGTAAAATATATCGATAAATGGTTTTATTTTAAGAGTAAGTGAAATACATAATATTTATTGTTTGTGTATATTATTAACACAGTTGTTACAGTTGCGTATATTGACATAATGTGAAGTGAAAACTTTTGTACTGTCTAAAGAAACATTGATTTCGTTCGTACCTGTTCATATTATTAACAGTAATATTATTGACAACAATTTCTGAGGTTTTAGAAGTACCAGCAGCGGGTTGATTATCATTGTCGAAAAGAAAATCCAACGTAGCATGATCTGGGGCTTCAATTATCTTTGGAGATGTTTATGATAAAGAAGAATCACTCACTGTAGTATTCCAATCTAGACGATTTTTAAGAAATTGTCTTAGTTAAATATTTTTAAATAACGTAGAACAATGTGCAAGTAATCAACAAACAAACCATAGCAACGCCGTAAAACATCGTTCTCGTGAATATCATTAAGATTTTATAAATTTTGACAATATTTTAGTGATTTTCTAAATCTAAATATATATATATATATATATATATATATATATATATATATATATATATATATATATATATATCTATATATATATATACGAGACAAAATTATAGTTTATTTTAAATGTTGTAAAGTTTACGTCATTTTGGTGCTGATGCGACTTAAATCAAAAATAAAATAACTGTTGTAAAAGCGTTACAAGAAGGTTGTTAGACACTTGGAGATGACTATGATGTCAAAATTCTTTCTATGAGGAATCCTACAGTAAAATTAAAAGAACTGAGCGTAAAGCTCGTCGAATTTATACTGCAGGATAAAATCAAATCAAAGGAGGATCTAAGGGATGGTAATGGGGTGATCGTCCTCCTCTCCATGAGAGATTATTAATTACAAATTCATTTTAAAATTAATAATTAATAAAAAAATATAAAGTAATTCGCTCCTCCCTGAAAAATTTTCTGGATCCGCCACTAGGTTAAACATCTCTATACCTAGAAGATGGCAAGAAGTAGTAGATTTTTTGTCATTCTCAAGGTAGGTCGTGCAATTTTTAGGCGAATAAGGACAAAAGGACGCTTAAATGTTGGCTGGAATTCTTGCAGTCACGGAAGCATTCAAATTGCTATAATGCTTCAAATGTACCTACTGGCTTCAATCAAATGTCGAGGAAATGCACTAGCAAGTTAGCGTGCTCTAAATGGGCATGACCACACTCATTGACATAGTGCCTCTCGGAAATAGTGCAATATACGAGTATGAATTCCAAAGAAGATCAACGTCTGCATGAACCTCGTAACTCTACACATGAATTTATATAAAAATATTAATGGATCTATAAAGTTTATTATTGTTACTGATTAATATTATTTTATTGCCACTGGCCGACACTAAACTTTTTATAAGAAATAATAATTAATCATTATTACATCAGGTACGAGGCCAAATAATTCATTATAATTTTTATTACAAATTTCGTGTCAGCTAGAGGTACTGATATGTCAACTTCAAGTACCATGGCTTTAAATTTGCAAATTAATAAAATATATATTTTTTACAAAATTAGTACATCAAAATATTAAACATTATACTTGTATTATATTGTAAGAATGGTAACAGGTGCTACACACTTAGCTCATTCTGGAAAAGAATATTACAGTTCTCTACCAAAAATGTGCTTCAATCAATTGGCACAGGTAGACAAATCCGAGACAAATAAAACAAACTTTATCTGGTTCACAGATGAAAATATTTTTAAAAGACTTTAATTACCAACACCTTTGGAAAGCACAAACAATAACCAACGTAGGTACAAATAACATAACAACAAAACACGAAGAATGACTAAATGAACAAGATTTAAACAACTTTCTTCGATACAAGTACAACGTAATGGGCAAAATTATGAAAGCGGATACTTCTAATCATAAAATTCGAATTCATATTAATAAAATACGCGCGTTTTCATAAATCAGATTATCTAACAAAAATACAATTAAAATTTACTGCAATGAAATAAAATACATAATAAATACTTCTGAAATTTGCATATTCGAAGTATGAAAACATGACCCACATTTACCTGATATGCCCAATTTATAACACCCTCAGAATCTTATATTTAAACAAATAAAATATTAAAAATAGCTATGACATTGACCTATATGGACTACTCTCAAATCTTAATAAATAAAAAGCAAACGATGTATTCCTCTTCACTGTAAATACTTTACAAATTACAAGCTTTTGCATTAACTAATAAATAATAAATGTATTTACGCTTGTTTAAATATACACTGAAAACTTTTTGTAAGACCGGGTAAACATTGCTTGTTTTTGCCAAACATTATTCATTAGCTATGATATTTATATGTATATTATTCTCGTAATTATTGTAAATTGGTTCATAATTATACACATGCATTTATTTCTTTACGTTATTAAGCCAATATAAACTAGAAAAATTAGGCTATCAATCTGTTTGACAAGAATCTATTCTAAGAAAAATAAAAAAAATATATCTTTTTTATTTTATCTATTACTGTAACGAATATATTCAATGATTCCGGAACATTCGAGACAGATCTAGTATTTGGAACTTCTGAGTTAGTTGACAGTTGAATTCAGACGCGGTTACATAAATATATCGTAATATAAATAATAGTGTTTATGAAATTGATATAAATAATTTTAGACTACGTGTATTAATAATTAGTGTTAAGTTGTGTTATAATGTTAATTAGTTTCAATAAGTTTATTTTATTATTACTTTTCATTAATTAAATAAATACTTTTATTTTCGTTTAACATAAATAGTCATGAGTTATTCTTGCATTTTAAAACCTACGCACTTCCAGAAAAGACGAAAAACGTGACAATACCTATTTGTCATTTTTTTGCACGATGCAAAAATAAAAAAATACAAATTAAATGACGTAATTTCTAAGTCCTTTGTCGCGAAATATTGGCTTTGAACTTGTCTAAGAAAAAAATTACAAACAAGTATATTTGTTTTTTTTTTTTAAATTGCCTTCCAATCCAAACATTTGCAATCCCAGAGCGACGTTTCGGGAACTAGCAGCAATACACCACCAACGTTGCTTCGTCGCCAGCACGTGCAAGCGTATTACCGTCGCCGAAAGTGGTGTCAATTACACTCCGGGGCTTACATATTGTAGCCCGGGGTCCGGAGATGTTCCGGGTAATATATTCCGAGCTGCGGATCGCAATACAAACACGAAGACGGAATCGGGGTCAAGGGGCTACCAGCACATCACCAGCGCTAGATCGCGATAGCGTGGTATACTAAGTGAGAAATATGTGGGATCGTTTCCAGAGGTACCAACTTAAGTTAAGATGTGGAAATTCGTTTCTACTGGGTAACTTGGTTTGTTTGTGATGGTAAATTTTCTAGATGAAATAAAATTGCTGTAGTCATTCTAAATGAAGTTATGTGGACGACTGTAATAAAGAGAAATTCTGTGTTGCTTGGAAATGGAAATAATAAAGAATGTACGACATTTATTAGTCTATAAACAAAAGAGTTGGGTGTGAATTGAATAAATAAATGTATTTTCATACTTTATTTTTGTCTTTCTTTATGTTTACAGATATTCAGAAAAACTTAAAAGATTAACATGTAAAGTTCACCTAACTGCTACATGAGTACCATAATTAAAGATAGGCTACAACAAACTTTATTTTTCTGTTGTTAAGATATCACTTATAATTCTAACAAAAAAATATTCAAGTATTTACTTACATGCATGAAGGAATTTAAGTATCAAATCGTTTTTTTAAACCATGACAACATAGTAACAGTTCATTATTTTTCACTTTAAAATTCAATAAGATTTCATCAGTAGTTAAGTAATAATAATAGTAATAATAATGCTTTATTTATCTAAGAAAAATGTAATAAAAAAGGTTGACTTGATTAGTTAGAATGGCACGCATATTTAACTTTTGTATATTACAAGTTTTGTGTAAAAGATTTTAATTTTACTACATTATTAAAAGTGGATATTATATATTTTATTGCAATTACTGCAATTTTCACAAAATAGGGAGAAACATTGGAATAACATCAGTTTTAAATTACATAGCGACAGTAGCTTAATTGGTTAAAGCATACGACCAGAGTTCATAAATCCCAGGTTCAAATCCTGGAGGTATTCCAATTTTTCTCTTTATAATTAAATTTAATTTCATCAATTTTTAAAATAAGCATATCAATTCCTAATATTTGCGAATTCAAAACATGATAGTTATTGTTTAATTGGCATAGTTATATTAGAAATTAAATTATAGTTAGCAAATGATTAATGTTTCTAATTTTTAGCATTAAAATACTGTATTCGAATCTCACTGAAGCTAAATATATATGAACTATGACTCTGGCCCTGTACTGTAATTAGGATTAAGTTCCTGTTGTATAGAATATACTGACTAAATAATAAATAAATAAATAATCTGTACTACGAGTTTTAAATAAGGTGTGCATATAGATTTTTCTACTCTTGCTTTAGAAACTGTACTTCGACAACTGAAACTGAACATATCACAAGCAATAAGCGTATATATTATTTCTCCATTAGTCTTCAACAGGAACAAGCGGGAAACCAACATTTAGGCTCTTTTAATCTGCCATCACCATGATACGATATCAAAGAACAGCTACATTATACGAGTAGTTAGTAAAAAGATTTTAAAATTCTATTTTTATCTGAAATTGCATCAAAATTTCGTTCATTATAAAGCATTCATAGAAAAAATAATGTGTGTATTTCCAGCTGAAAGTATGTATATATATATACCTTCATCTCGGCAACGCCTCGATCAATAATTTCTACACATATGCTTCAGCGGAAATATGTTACTTTTCATTCTAGGTACACATACAACTATTAAGTACTGCCATATCCAGTTTGCTTGCCTGGCAGTATACTAATTTACCATACTAAATGCTTATGCCTGTACCCACATCAAATATATTGTTGGTTTAGTTTTTTTAATTATTATTATTTAAATATTATTCGCAATTTCTAGTTTACCTACTAAAGTAACAATTATTAAAAATATGATTACTGAAAATGATTTAATGTTCAATATAATAAGTCATGTTAAAAAGGTGAGCACGCTCTTCCATTAGGGTTAATGGTTTGTTTCATAAATAAGATATCAGAAATTCTGGTAATGCGATTACAGTCAGTTTTGAAGCACTTGGTGGTTCCCTTGGAGGTCCCGAAAGTAGAGCTTCTAATTGGGGTAAAAGGTATATGAAGTGACACACCGGGACATTACACTAACTTAATTGTCTGCGCTGCTTTTGTGGTCATTATTACATAAGCAAGAATCCTCGTGTACTGATGCGATGCACCAGTTATTTACGCACACGGGTTTTTAAATAAATATTTCATTGTACTAGACTTGTATTATAATAAACAACAACACATATATATTTAACCATGTTTACAAACATGCAAACAGAACAAAAACAAATCAAATAAAATTTGTGAAATTTTATAATACAAAACCAAGCTTACTTGCATCCAGCTATCAGAAATATAATTTTTTTAATAATTTTGCTGCATAATATAAATTTATTTCTAATAAGCTCAGCTATAGCAAACTAAATACTTATCAAAAATAAGTATAGTATAAACATTAATTACAGATTGAATTGGTTAGTAGTGAAAACTATTTCAAAAAATGCCAATCAAGTTTTAATGATTAAAGATGCATATATATATATATATATATATATATATATATATATATATATATATATATATATATATATATATATATATATATATATATATATCTATATATATAAAAATTAATGTTTGTTTGTCTGTTTGTTTGTTTGTCCCTTATGCGTTCCTATATCATTCATCCGATTGCGATGAAACTTTGCTAAGTTGTTGTGTGCACCCCCGAGAAGGTTTCTGACTTAGCACAAGTCCAATCCGCCATCTTGAAACAAAATGGCCGCTAGCTATCTTGAAAAGTACTACACTGATTCGATTCAAATTTGGTATAGACATAGACGAGAACCAATCTTAATATATAGGTATAATAAAGATTCAGTCCGCCATCTTGAAACAAAATGGCGGCTAGCTATCTTGAAAAGTACTGCACTGATTCGATTTAAATTTGATATAGACATAGACGAGAACCAATCTTAATATATAGGTATAATAAAGATTCAGTCCGCCATCTTGAAACAAAATGGCTGCTAGCTATTCTGAAAACTACTGCACTGATTGGATTCACATTTGGTATAGACATAGACGGGAACCAATCTTAACATACTGGTATAATAAAGCTGTAGTCTACCATCTTGAAACAAAATGGCCGCTAGCTATTCTGAAAACTACTGCACTGATTGGATTCAAATTTGGCATAGACATAGACGGGAACCAATCTTAACATATTGGTATAATAAAGCTTCAGTCTACCATCTTGAAACAAAATGGCCGCTAGCTATTCTGAAAACTACTGCACTGATTGGATTCAAATTTGGTATAGACATAGACGGGAACCAATCTTAACATATTAGTATAATAAAGCTTCAGTCTATAATCTTGAAACAAAATGACCGCTAGCTATTCTGACAACTACTGCACTGATTGGATTCAAATTTGGTATAGACATAGACGGGAACCAATCTTAACATATTAGTATAATAAAACTTCAGTCTATAATCTTGAAACAAAATGGCCGCTAGCTATTCTGAAAACTACTGCACTGATTGGATTCAAATTTGGTATAGACATAGACGGGAACCAATCTTAACATATTGGTATAATAAAGCTTCAGTCTACCATCTTGAAACAATATGGCCGCTAGCTATCCTGAAAAGTACTGCACTGATTCGATTCAAATTTGGTATAGACATAGAACGAAACCAATCTTAACATATTGGTATAATAAAGCTTAATTTCGCCATCTTTAAACAAAATGGCCGCTAGCTATCTTGAAAAGTACTGCACTGATTCGATTCTTATTTTGTACGGACATAGACGGGAACCAATCTTAATATATAGGTATAATATAACTTCAGTCCGCTATCTTAAAACAAAATGGCTGCTAGCTATCCTAAAAAGTACTGTACTGATTCGATTCTTATTTTGTACAGACATAGACAGGAACCAATCTTAATATATAGGTATAATAAAACTTCAGTCCGCCATCTTAAAACAAAATGGGCCACTAGCTATCCTGAAAAGTACTATACTGATTCGATTCAAATTTGGTGTAAGCATAGGTATAATAAAGTTTCAGTCCGCCGTCTTGAAACAAAATGGCCGTTAACTATCCTGAAAAGTACTGCACTGATTCGATTCAAATTTGGTATAGGTACAAATGAGAACCAATCTTAACATATAGGTATCATAAAGCTTCCGTCCTATGTCAATTCAGACGTTTGCAGTTTCCGGTACGACTCGCATTTGCAATGACCATCAACAAAGCACAGGGACAATCGCTAAAAGTGTGTGGACTAAATTTGGAGAATCCATGCTTCTCACATGGACAGCTGTACACAAACACGTTCTTTGAGTTGCGACGCAACGCATGCCGGGTACTCGCATTAAATTGTAGACCACGCGAACGAAGTCGCGGGTAATAGCTAGTATATATATATATATATATATAATACGTAACGTCCAATGTCAAGCCATTAGGAAGTATATGTATATATATATATATATATATATATATATATATATATATATATATATATATATATATATATATATATATATATATATACGAGCCCAACTCCAGAATAGTTCGGCCGGTATAAATTTCAAACTTTATGCTTTACAAAAATGTAAAAATATACTAAAAAATGTTTTATTCTTACAACAAAACTATATCTACGGTATTATATGTATCTTTAGTTGTCTATTACTGAAAAGATATTTTAAATAATACAAACGTTTACAAAACTATCATCAAATAAGTATTAAGACAACAGATTAATAAAAGTTCGGCCACCAAAAAGTGTATATCTTAGAAGTGATTTATTTGCGTGTTTTAAATTAAATAGTTGTTAGAACAAAACACAAGTGAAAAAAATGAATACAAAATTGTCATTGCCGTTTGCCGATATTTGTTTTTTTCAAATAAAATGGCTCGTTGTATAGCTTTGAGCAGAGATTTACGGTGGTCTATAATAAATGCTCATAAAAATGGCATTTCAGCAAGAAAAATATCTATTTCTCATTCTATTGCGAGATCTATAGTACAAAATATTAAAAACTTATATAAAAAAATTGGTGGAATATCTGAAAGTTTAAAAAATTGCCGTTCTTTAGCCATTTCCCGTGCTGATCTACGAGGTTTAATAAGAATTTTGAAAGTAAATCGTCTAGTGTAAGCTCGATTTATTAAAACTTTGTGGCGGGAAATGATAGGTAAACAACCACATGTCTCGACAACATGAAGAGAAACAAAAAGAACTGGATTTCAAGTTTTATAAGGTATTTTTTTACCGTTATTTCATTTAACAACTATTGTTACTATGCTCTATTTGCCAACGCAACCATCTAACTTGGACTTATCACTCCAAATTATAGTATTCCATTGTCTATTAGTCCAGTTCTTATGTTCTTTTACCCATTTTAACCGGTTACGCTTTTGTAAATTTTTGACAAATAGGGCATAGTAACATTAGCCGTTAAATGAAATAACATTTAAAAAAATACTTTATAAAACTCATAACCCAATTTTTTCATTTCTCTTCATGTTGTCGAGACATGTGGTAGTTTACCTATCATTTCCCGCCACAAAGTTTTAATATATCGAGCGTTCGCTCGACGATTTACTGTCAAAATTCTTCTTAAATCTCGTAGGTCAGCACGGGAAATGGCTGAAGAACGGCCATTTTTTAAACTTTCAGATATTACACCAATTTTTTTATATAAGTTTTTAATATTTTGTACCATAGATCTCGCAATAGAATGAGAAATAGATATTTTTCTTGCAGAAATACCATTTTTATGAGCATTTATTATAGATCACCGTAAATCTCTGCTCAAAGCTTTACAACGAGCCATTATATTTGAAAAAAAAAATAATATCGGCAAACGGCAATGACAATTTTGTATTGATTTTTTTCATTTGTGTTTTGTGTTCCATTTGTGTTTGGTTTAACAACTATTTAATTTAAAACACGCAAATAAATCACTTCTAAGACATACATTTTTTGTTGGCCGAACTTTTATGAATCTGTTGTCGTAATACTTATTTGATGATAGTTTTGTAAACGTTTGTATTATTTAAAATATCTTTTCAGTAATAGACAACTAAAGATTCATATAATACCGTAGATATAGTTTCGTTGTAAGAATAAAATATTTTTTAGTATATTTTTACATTTTTGTAAAGCATAAAGTTTGAAATTTATACCGGCCGAACTATTCTGGAGTTGGGCCCTGTCTCACATCAATTGACCCGAATCTTATTTTCTCATTTGATTTTTGAATTTGCAGTTTTATTTCTCGTGTAATATATAAGAGAATTTTATGAAATTTTACTGTGACATATACTAATATATTGTTAAAACACAGATACAATTTTAAGTCAAACGATAAACACATCTTGGGATGACACCCATTGAAACATGAAGTAAACATTTCTTTAGTAACTAAATTTTTTTTCGTTTTATTCAAAAACTGCATAATAATTATGTTTGTTTTAAATAATAATTAACTTTGATTTCATAGGTCAAACTGCCTATAAGGTAATAATCATTATAGTTTATTTGTGTGTTGATTTAGTTTTTTTGTAAAAAAGTAATTGCTAGTAATACTGTGTCTACGGAATATTCAATGTCAAATTTAGTTTAAAATGTTGAAAATTAATTAAAGAATATAGTAAATGTGAGATATCTGCGTATTTAGTATTATTTAAATTTTTAACGTAAAATAAAATTCAGGTCAACTGGCGTGAGACAGGGCTCGTATATATATATATATATATATATATATATATATATATATATATATATATATATATATATATATATATATATATATATAATAACAGATTTTGTTTCATAAGAGCAAATATGATTTTAAAAACATGGTCGCTCTTGTCGTAATAGATTTTAAACAAAAATTTTATTGAAAAAAATAAACAATTGGATAGCTCATTCCATGAAGAATCATGAACAAGACACGAAATTTTAATTATTATAATTTTGTGCCTTGGGAAGCCTCTCAGCTCATCCTTTTGCAGCTAAAAGTCTGATTGTAAACATGAAATATTTCTAAAAATTATGAATGTCCAGAAAAGAGAGACTAGTTCAGATAGAAATTTTCTAATAAAAAAATGCGACGATAGTGGTCTGTAACATGAATAAAGATTAGAAAGCATAGAAGGCGAAAAAAACTAGTTATTTATTTATTTTGTTCACAAATTAATTTACAAATACGAGAGAATCCTTGAAAATCGAACAAAAAATTTCATATTGGTGAGTATTTAATAATTAAACATGTTAAAGACAATTCTTCAATGGAAGGGAAACAAAGTTTTTGATAAATCAATAAGTACATTTTTATTTACCATCTTGTATGATTTGTTTTGCCAGCGAGGACTGAACGCCAGATAAAACTAACCATACAATTATGGTTCACTATAAAAAGTATATCCACACTAGAATAGGAACTGCGCCAAATTCTCCAATTCCCTTTGTATCTACTCCACGAAACAAAAATACAAACAATAGAATATATAATCCGATTTAGTAGTTTCACTATACTTTAGAGTTTACAATCCAATTCAAAGTTATTACCGCACGTACGGTGAAATCATCAACTAACTAAATATTTAACTGTATGATTCGCAATGCACCAAATTCAGCCTTAAATGGGCAAGCCGTGCGGTGAATGTGTAATTCTACTTCGCGTTACTAAATTGGTCACTAAATTAAACAGTTCGTAAACGATTTATTACGTTGGGAATTTCATTCTCTAAGCACCACCAAAAGTGTTTGAAAATTTTCGATAGGTTTTGTTGGTGTGATTAAGTGTTGAGCTGTAACTTGTTTGTAAATTTAATTTATAGTCTAAACAAGGATGGATTAAGCTTTTGCTTTGTACTAATTGTATTTAATACGAGTATAAAGCTTTAGTCGATAACTAGGTATGTTGCGATACTATCGATATCATTTTTTCGTTACGAAATATTATAGTATTCGATACCTTTATTTCGATATTTTATCGATATCGATATTCGTTTCAAGGTATAGCTAGCGACAGAGTTCAACACTTTTCTCCTCTACTGAAAAGTGATAATTCTCCTAGCCTCCATTTTATTATTCTTTATAGATGTTCGTTCAAAAATGAGCTGGGGTGTAAACAGAGCTGGGAACTACTTAAAGTAAAAGTACTGGAAGTAGTACTTTAAGTACATCATATACTTAAAATACTTTACTTAAAATACTTTTGAAAATTAGTATTCAGTACTGTACTTAAAGTACTTTTTTTCATGCAAAAGTATTTTAAATACTTTCATGTACTTAAAGTACAAAAAAGTATTTAAAGTAAAAAAAAGTATTTAAAGTAATTTTAATACTTTAAATACTAAATACTTTTCGCATGCGCATAACTAGTGCGAAGTTTGTATTATAGAGGGAATTTAGCATGTGCAGGTCTATACAAATACGCTCTAACGCTGTCGTGATTTTATATTTTTGGTACTTTGCGATTATTGTCAGTTACCATGGGCGTCCGCAAGGGGGGGGCAATAAGGGGCGCACGCCCTCCCCTGGTTATTAACTAGGGTGGTGACCACGACTCTCAAACATACGACCTTAACAAGTAAAATTATAATTTTATAATTTCCTACTTCCCTAAATATTTTAAGCAAAGAAACTTGAAGTGTTAGGGCATGAAATTACCAATAAACAAAATTAATTTTGCATGCTTTGTAAGGACACAAATTATATTTGAAAATGCCGAAAATTGCCTCAAAACTATCGATAGCCAAAATTAAACAAATATTTGACGTTTTGTCTATCAAAATAAATCCTTTATTTATTATTTAATTTATTTTGACATTTTTTTCAGATGAACGTCAAACATTTGTTTAATTTTGTTTCAATTTTATAGCTATCGATAGTTTTGAAACAATTTTAGTCATTTTCAGATTTAATTTGTGCCGTTACAAAGCATATAAAATTAATTTAGAATTTTATGCCCTAAAAATTTTATTTGAAGCATTTTTCTTTTAAATAATTAGGGAAGCAGGAAATTAAAACAATATGATTTTACATGTTAAAGTCCTATGTTCGAGAGGCGCGGTCAACACCCTGTATATGTATATATATATAAATAAAATAAAAATTAAATTCTAAGTTTAAAGATAATAAATTTAAGCTGAAACTAAATTTTCAGCAGTATTCTTATGGTCAGCTAGCGACATGTTCCCTATCGTAACGATTGAGTAATCTAAGTTTATTAAGTATACACAGACACAAGATATTAGAAAATAAAAACGGCAAAACTGCTGAATCGAAATTTATTGCAGAAATGGTGTCAATTTATGGAAGAGTTATTCGAAGATTGTCCTTCCTCTTCAATTCAAATCCAGTAGATAAAGACTAGTAAAAAATAAATAGCAATATATATATATATATATATATATATATATATATATATATATATATATATATATATATATATATATATATATATATATATAAACCCTTTCATGTTTGTTATAGTTGCTGAATTCCTTACTTATATTTAATTTTGAATTATAAAGTGTTAAAGTATCTTTCATAATATTAATAATTTTGTTTTTAAATTAAATTCTGTATAAAAATAACCTAGTTGTTAATTTTACTTAGTATTTAGTACTGTAAGTACATTTTAACGATAAAAAGTATTTCAAGTAATACTGGTATTTAGTATTTAAAATACTTTTTAAGAAGTATTTAGTATTTAGTATTTAAATACTTTTTTTGAGTACTGGTCCCAGCTCTGGGTGTAAACTAAAATTTGCAAAAATAATACTGGGTTTTTGTCAGCGATGCGGCAAATAAATCTACAAGGAAAATTTGATATAACTTTCCTAGAGTGCTTATAGAATGCCTCTCGCTTTATACCTAAACAATACTTATATCTATAACAATAGAAATACCCCAAAAAACAATTCGATAATCCTTTTTGAACAGTTACATAGACGCAGATAGAAATTTTCATAAGAATATGTTAATGTGTTTCTATTAATTATAATTTAATTCAATCTATCTCTGACGAATTAAGTCTTCTCAACTATCCCGTAGCGAACAATTATTGGCGCGCCACTGCAATTTCTTTACCGGACTCCAGGTCATTTCCAAACGGACTAGGTATATCTACATTTTTGCACTTAGCTCATTTCTTATAAAAATGAAGATATCTTGTTATTACAGTAATTTCACGATATTTATCTGGTTATTAAAAGGTTTTTCAATTAGTAAATTTCCAATACCGATACTCAAAAATATCGATACTTGGAGTGATATCGATACTGTATACTGATTTCATTTTTCAGTGCTAATATTTATCAGAGACGGGATTTTTCAACATCAATAATAACTTTAGGTTACATAGACAAAAATTTGTTTTGAACAAAATGCTTTCATTTGAGCCTACAATGATAATGCCTTATTTACCTAAATACCTATTTTTGGAGAAATTATCCTAATTACCAAATTTTGTTTTTAGATTTTATAGATTATTATAATTTTTTTTCAAAATTTTCATAAAAATTACGAAAATTGCAAATAATTAAAAAAATATATCATTGTTCTTCTAACTTACATGGGAAATCAGTTTCCCAATAGATGTTGCTCGTAAAATTATTTTAGAGAAAAATTCTTGAAATCACAGTTTTAGAGATTAAAATTCTGTCTCATTTCGTCTTACTTCTTTAATTCATTTTTTAAAATTCTCTAATTCTTATATTTATGATGACTAAATGATTACATATTAAAGAGACCAAAAAAAGTACAATTATTTTATTCAAATTTTAATTAGACCTTTTTAAGAAATATGTTATATTCATTTGACTACACAATTTTTTTATATATTTGCTCATATTTTGTCCAAGTTTCAGCGCAAACTATATTTGTTCATATGTATCTAATTTTTGAAGTAACAAACTATTGAAAATCTAAATTTGGTTTTCTGTAACCGTTAAGAAAACTAGAAATGTGCGCACTCAAAATAATTCGCAAAATACATTATTCCCACACAGTGTGTGGTACTTCGAACATTGCTCATAGTAGCGTGCACCAAAGCTTCTTTACCATTCATCTCTCATAAATATATTCTCTATTTGCCTTGAATACGTACAAAACGAATAAATACCAAATAAATAATATTATGCTGGACATTATACCAAAATTTTTATAGAATTTTTTGTATGAAACACTTCAGCAAAACTATGTATCGCACGAGTGTGAATGTTGTTCGAACGAACCGAAAGCGAGTTCTACAAATCATACTGCTTTATGTACTTATTACACAAATAGACAACAAGACTGGAATCCATTGGAATCCATTTAAGAAATTAGAAAAGCTGGAATTTGCCGGTGACTTATACGGACTTGCGCAAAATAAAATATACATCCAAGAAAAAACTAGTAAGCTAATATCAGTTAATAAAGAAGTTGGCCTAAAAATAAATGAAAAGAAAATCATTTAACATGCTACGAAAACTATGGATATTAAATGGTCTCTCAGCACACAAAAAAAAGACTCTTTAGGACAAATGATAAAACTGTGCTGCTATATGACACTGAAATATGAAACGAAAATAAATAGGATCTAAAAATATTGAGACATTTCTCAACTTAGATTATATGCTGGATGGCCACAAACAGTATCAAATGAGAAATTACTAGAAATTATAGAAGAAGAAAAAATATAAACAACAAATTAAGATGGAGATGAATAGGGCGCACATTAGGTAAGGAAAAGTTCAGAAAATATAACAAAATAAACCATAGGTTCCAATGTAGCAGGTGATGACGTGCAGGTTGACCAAATGCAACATGGAGAAGAACTGTAAACAAAGAATTAAAAACAGTAAACATAACATGTAACCAAGCTAATAGCATAGACAAAATGCAAAGAATAATATGGAAAATCATCCAAAACAACCAACACAAGAATAACAGAGAATAAGAGAAAAAGGAAGTTGAGCAGACCTAGCAAGTCGGCCACTATGACCAACGCTAAGACACGACAGCATGTGGCCCTATGTTCTAATAGAAGCAAAAGCAATTGTTATTTACAATATGACTAGTGCATTAAATAATTTTTTGAGCTCACGAGTGCTTTTGCTGCTATGGAAATATTCACGATTCGAAGACGAGTGCAGATTTTCTAAAGGCAACAACAGTCCGAGTGAACAGCGAGAAAAAATTTCTGGGAATATTCAATACACGTATTTTATTCGGTAACAATGTTACCCCACGAAAAAAATCAAAATAATAATAACATATTCATTTCATTATTATATTTATATTTTTTATACAGATAATTATAGCGATAATTTCTGTAGTGAAAATTACCACTGTAATTGACCTAGTGCAATTATTCTCTCATTTCCATGACAACTTGGTCAAATAGTGAAACGCTATTGGTTGTTTAAAGTCATGGAGAAATATTTATAGGTATACAACACTTGAGCAAAGCAGTATTATCGCACGAGCGCGAATTTTGTTCGAACGAACCGAGACCGCACTTTATGCTAAAATAAATTGGCTAGCAATGGCGGCGAGAATGATTATATTATGAATCATACGAGTATTATGTATGCAGGCTGTTAACTAAAGTTCTAGTGTGACGGTGGCGCCATCGGTCGTCGAGTGCCGGAACTGACGCTCAGGGAAAGAAAAATATAGAATAAAATAGATGTTTTATATCTATTATGATTTGAATATCATGAATTGTTAACAGATTGTTGGTTATAGTGAATTTTCAAATAACGCACCACCGTGAGGATTGCCACTATAAATTAGGATCCTTAATTTTTCGTTAAAATCAAGACTTTGCATGGCTATATATCCATTACTCAACGATAAAAGAACTTTCTCCTTTTGATACAATATACGTGGATAGTTCTAGAACATCATATTAATTTTTTTAATAAACTGTACATTTTTAGAGGTATTCGAAATAAATAAATAAATAAATAAATAAATATGTGCGATTCTGAATGACGATTGCTATAAACCCCGTGTATAAGAAATCAATTTTACAAGCGAATATATTTGTTCACAGACGGTGAACGTGTTTATATTTTAACAGGATGCGTATGAATATCCCTTGTTTACGTGCGCCGAGTTTCATTCAAATCTGTAAAAATATTTTTCACGCTAGAACTACCTTAACATGGAAATAAAACTTCATATAAATGTTGTAGAAATTTATATTCTGCACCTAAATTAAATCAGATTTAATTTTTTTACATTTCATAAATGAAACAATTAAGTTTAAATTGATTGAAAACTGATTTTGTAGGTATAGTCATGGAATTTAAACACAACTACAAACAATTGTATGTCATAATAATTTCCATCGGCTGTAGCTTCTTGTTCTTGCCATGCTACACACACCAGTCATATTAATGTTCTTGTTGCCGAGTTTGCATATTATATATATATATATATATATATATATATATATATATATATATATATATATATATATATATATATATATATATATATATATATATATATATATTATACGCCTTCTACCCATTACTGGGTGTGGCACTCTGCCGAAGCAGATCTCGGTAAAAGATATATTTTGCGCGTGAAGTGCGGTTACCAGTCGTCAAATCACGGCCCCCAAAGACGTTAGTGGTGGAGGTGCCACAAGGGTAGTTTTTGAAATTATGAAAATTGTTTGTTGCCTGTGGGAATCGAACAAGGGTTCTCAAGATCCACAGGCCGACTTCATACCACTGAGCTGGCCACCCCATTATGACATTATGACATTGTAACAGTTTGTATTTTTGTTTAAAAGCCATGGTTATTACTAAATCTACAAAAACAAATAAATTCAAACTGCAATATCAATTTACATAAATTAGTATAATTGCGTTTTGTCTATGTAAAATCTTAGCTTAGCATGTCACTGTAGGAATAAATCATATTTGCAACCCTGTATCTTATTAGAACTATGTAAACATATGCATTAAAATAATTTAATATATTATTTAGCTCGGAGCATCTACATGATGTGCAATACTACGTGTAGATATAATTGCATGCGAATTAATTTGATGTCTGTATACACACAAATAGCTGTCCCGGCATCCTGACATCGCGGCGCTCATGTAACATCACATATGGCACTCAGTTATCTTTCTCTACTGTCAAATCTTATCGTACCTCGTATACAGTGCCATACTATCACACAGCGTCGTAGCTAATGGAAATATAGTTTGTGCATAGAAACATTGTTTTAAATAGAAATATGTGTCGATATTAAAAATTATTTTTATGTGATACAGTACAACTCATGTTTAGTTGCATGTTATACTGAAAAAAAATCTATCATGCATGAATTTGACACAAATATCTATCAATAATGACTACGTATATCTTGGAACCTGAACCGACTTGAGATAAATAAAGAGTAAATTATTGTTATTCTTGTTTTGTTTTTAAATCACGTCTATTTGAAGATAAGTAAGCTAGTAGGGAGACTGGGTACGGTTGTGCCAGGTTACGGTAGTGACAGTCGTCATAACAGCAAAACTATGCGGAATGCGGAAAGGGTGAAAGGGGAGGGAGAAGCGGCATGCATGTCTAAACGCTTTCCTCAGGTTAAGTCAGCCAGCGCGCGACGCTAACGTAAGCAGGAGTCTACATTGCTTTTTAACAGTCAAAAGTAAGTTTTATTGTTTAATTTCTTTTAATATTTACTGTTATCTGTATACAGATAGATTATATCATATATTTTTTTGTTATAAGTTGAATATTAGTAGTTAATTACAAGTGATTAGTTTTTACGTAGATTACTTGGCCCAGTCATGGCGATTGTTTGTTTTCGAAAGTATGCGTTGGGTACAGTTGTGACAAATGTTGTGGGTACGGTTGTGACATATATTATACGTATACAATAATAAAAATTATGCATTTATGTTTAAATTATTAAATCAATTTGATTTAAATCTCTCAACCCTGGTTATAAACATTAGATGCAGTGCATTATTAATTGTAAGAATAGAAGTGATCGTATATTTTAGTTCATTTGCTTTAATTATGAATGTTAACTTTCTAACAATAAAAGTAATTATTATGTCTGTGACTACTGACTCCAACCACTATCACAACCGACCTTGTGGTGTGGTCGGTTGTGACACTTTCTCTTTTTTCTTTTAATTTGATGCTATAACTAATACAGCGTATTTAGGGACAACATTTTGGTATTTTTACGTAGACAAAAGTACAAATTAAGATTTAAATTACTTTTCTCGCAGCTAACTAGTAAATTAACAAAATTATTGGCGATCAAACCAAAATTGTCACATCCGTACCCAGTCACCCCTAAATGAATGGTTAAATGTACAGTTCTGTCTGTCAGTTTACTTTAATTAACGATTGAACTAAACCTATTTATAAGTACGTCAATCCTCCTTTTTCGGGAAATAGTTTTTTACCAACTGTAATTATAATTATAATGCTCCTTCTACGTGAAAGTTTTTCATGCATGCGGTTTTTTTTACATAAGACGCTTTTAAATCACGCGGTCAATTTTCTTTATAGAAATGTAATGGGCTTAAATGTTTTGCTCATTTACTGACAAATTTAAAATAATTTTAAACATTTACATAAAAGTAATCTTGCTCGGAAAAAACTATCATTAAATTAAGAACACACTCAGTGATTGTCTGCAACCTCCTCAAGTTTTGATAAAATTAACAAGTCTTTTAATAAGCAATATTTCTGAGTAATAATTTTATTTATGGGCTGATTTAAAAAGTACGACTTCATTATCATTGTTTTCTGTTATACAATTCGATTAATTTATTAATTTACACAAATCCCGTTATCAGGGTAAAATCACATTAACAAGTAAATGTGTTTATATCCAATCAATTTGACACAAAACTATTTTATTTTTATTTTATGCTCAGTTTGACACAATATTATTTTATTTTATTTGTCTCAAGAAATTATCTTACCAAATAGCACGTGACTTAGATTTTTTCTATATAAATTTATAATTTCATGCACTTAATTTCTTGTTAGTAATAAAATAGCTCGAGCAAACTGATATTTGATAAAACAACTCATTCACGGACTCGGATTTTACCAAGCAAAATATTTTATGCTAAATAAAAATTTATTTACAAAATTAGGAAATTTTGTGCATTGCGCTATTACTTGAGAAAAAATAGTTACGAGAAGTGGCTATTAAATAACGAGACTGATGCTGTTTTAAAATTTTATTTTGATTCCATACCTATTTACTTATTATCGGCTGTATCATGTAACACATCGTTAATAATAAGCGACATCGATAACTTTTTTTAGCTATGGCAACATCGGTTTCGTTTTGACGTTTGTCAAATTTGTATTCATATAAATACAAATTTGACAAACGTCAAGACAAAACCGGTGATGCCAAAGCTTGTAAAATTTATCGACGTTGCTTATTATTAAAGATATGTTACATGATACAGCCGTATCACTTTCAATATAAACGAATAAGGCGAATAAGGCAGATGGTTCAACACTGGGATGCTGTACTTGGCAAGAAATCTCTTGACAAACATTGCGGAATGAGCAATGTTTTGATTGAGAAATCTTGACTTGTCCTTCTACAATTTTGGGTATTTTTTCAATAAATTGTAAGTTTCAGTAGCAATTTTTCCAAGTTTCATGTGAAATTTCGCAACAATTCGTTGCTCTAATGTTGCACTTAACATTTTTTCGGCGTAACAAAAAAACTACTCTCATTAGAATGAATTCTACGGCTATACGGATTTGTTTACAGAAGCGAGAGGTACTGCATTCGAAAGAGAAAGCTTCACGCTAAAAAGCTGACGGTCGCTGGTGTTTGGCGCATGGGTACTTCGTCTGTAGCAGCGTCAGTCTCGTATTTTTTTAACTAGACAAAATGTACCTAGCAAATTTATTTATAAAGATACTTCTGTACAAATTTTTAATGTTATTGACATCATCGTAGTTATCATGTTGTTATACATTTGTTAAGTTAATATCACCTAAGATTGAAAAATCGGTATGCGGTTGTAATTATATTTCATAAATTAAATCATAAATGTCAAATTTGCTCTTTTTCTACTGCAACACTCTTACAGCCTAGACTGTAAAAGTAGCAATTCACAGTCTTTCAATTGTCAATAACTTTTAATGTCAACCGAAAAACAAAAATACGTATTATTAAATAATGAATATGTATAAGATGTATTATAAATACATAATTAGATGTAGTGACTCCATTAAAAAAGTGTTTGTATTGGCTTCGCAGTGGATAAGAAACGTGGTTATCATAAACGAAATTTAACTTTTTAGTATTTTAAATTTTCAACTAATACGAAATATAGTTTTAAACATAAGATACCTGAATTCCATAAAATTTGATGTAATTTTATTTAATAAATAGAGCCATTTCACTTTATAATAGTATAGTAATTTCCGAGTCTTGTTCAGTTGTGGTACACATTTTTTTGCGCTATGGACTGTATTGAAAAGTACGGTAACGAAGTGAAAATAACGACAAAACCTTAAAATGAGAGCCGGGCTTATTTTTTATTGTTTCTAAAACATTCACCGCCAATTCAGTAAATTCATTTGAATAGACAGCCAACAAGTCTATAAGTCGGTAGCACAATAAAATCTTATCCACTTAGTTTAGAAATTCTAAATTCCTGCTTCGTATACGAATCGAGGTAGATGCATGTTTTTTAATACTAAGTATTAAATAATGTTCTTACACTAACATTTCCTCCACGACTGAGACTCTGCAGCCACCACTGGTTTGTCTTGTTATCCAATCCCCCCGTGGGTGATACGCGATAGTTCGCGACAGCGGAAGTTGCATATTACGAAAGTGAGCATCGCATAGCAAGCATCGGCTGTAGCTTCTTGTTCTTCCCATGCTACACACACCAGTCATATTAATGTTCTTGTTGCCGAGTTTACTAATAACATGTTTGTGGCGCTGCCGCAACTTTGCGCTCTAATAAATCCTGTAATTATAGCATCTATTATGTGGCGTGCAGTTAAGGAAATTATGTTTTTACTGAAAGAGGTTTAGTATCATAAGCGGAGACTTTTATGTGGAAAGTTATACGAAATTAAAACAATGTTCTTTTATTTCGATGGGGTCGTGCCAAAATTAAATTGTGCGTAAAAAGTTTTATGTATTCAAGTACCCATACCAGATTATGTTTTTAAGTAATGTCATTAATTTATTTTATTTATAGCGAAAAATTGATAGCTTTCAAGCAGAAAACTTTTATCTTCGGTTCTATTTTCCATCAGTACAACAAAGAATTTTCTCATATTTTACTGTCATGTACTGATTTGACGACTGTAACATGGTAAAAAAACAAAAGATAAAGACTGAAATCTATGATTTGTAAAGAAAATATTTTAATTTATTTTTTAGCTACTTATCATAGTTTATTATTGTACTGGAAGGTTAGATTTCTTGCACGCTATCTGTTAGTTTTTATTCAAACTAAAATGCAAAGCTTATGTCATCGAACAGGTATTAACTGAAATAGATTGATGTACAATTACTAGAGAATGATGTCAAAAAATATAAAATTTGTTAGATTTGTCAAGAAGTAATTTCTGCTCGCGTATTCTTAAAAATCATTTCTAGCGTCCATTCTTGTCTCATTTCTAATTAAGGTCTCATTGCGTAATTCTCCTTTTTTTTTGGTATTTTATTCTTAAATAAGCTTCTTTAGTTAGAGACATGTGCTGAATTTAACTAAGTGAATGAAATAAATCTAAACGAAATACTAAATTTTATATGACAAACATTTTTTTTCTCGTTTTCAAAAGATTTCTTCATTATATTAAATAAAAATTCATCAAATAGAAATTTATTTTTTTGTAGCGTTTATTGAACGTTTGACAGCAGAAACGATACGCACATTTTTATGTACAGATTGTTTCCGAGTTAAACGGTCAACCTTAAAATATGAATCGAGGACCTCGTAAGAACACAAAAAATAAAGTTATGCAGAATTGCACAAATTTTTAGAATGGTCTCAATAGAGAAAAGCTATTCTGTCACGAACCATTAATAATTAGATCTGTAGGGCATGAAATACCAATCTAGACATTTTTTTATTGTTATTCCATTAATATAACTTAAAATAAAAGGTCTCCAAGATCACGAAGCTTGGAATATACTTCCGCGCTAGTACTACTTGTACTTCAAGATTTGAACAGAGCAATTGAATATTTATGTTACCTGAAATGGCCAATGCACAAAATACATGGTTAGAGAGCGGTTAAAAAATACAGTTTTTGTTCTAAATAGATTTGCTTGGAAAGTTCAAGATTTTGTTAAAAAAATATTAAGTTGTACCAACAAATAAGATAAAAGCAGACGTAAATAGTCAAACTTTTGAAATTAATACAGAAAAGAACTGCAAAATATGATAAAATTAAACTTACTCTTAAATGAATGTGTTGCCAATTAAGTACTAAGCGATATTATAGTTATTTACGATATAAGTATTATAATGTCATTATCATTACAATAGAAGATGAGATAAATTGTTGAACGTGGCCGCAGGCCGAGTTTGATAATCCATCGAATATTGTACAATACATTACATTCGATATATCGTACAATGTTTTAGCAAATTTCATGGTATTAGAAAAATTAGAAAAATAATTGCAAAAAAGACATTTTCCAATTTGACTGTTTGATTTTTTATTCTTATTTAAGGCGTGAGTAGATTAACTCAATTTTGAATCAAATATAGGTTTCGTTGTTTATTTTTCACACTGTCAAAATTAATTACAGCACTTTTATCGTATTGAAACTCATTATAACACGCTTTTTAGTATTGTAATACTGAATATTACGTTATGAAATTATGTAAATAATATTGAGCTAACATCATGTTAAAAGTTAACAATGACCAATATGGCCGATACCACATTTATACATTTTCTAATTATTACGAAACGTTTTCCATCATTTTGGTACAACACGTTCCTTGAAAAAATTAGTGCGTTTACAATGCAAATGTAATTTTTTTGCATCTATCACAACGTACATATTATATCAATATATTTGAGCTGCAAATTAGCATAACAATCGTAAAACAACAAAAAAGTGTGTAATAATATGTGTCAAATTACGTCTTTTCGTGTAATTCATACAAAATTTAGTAATATATATGTTTGCTTTAAATATTCGATGTAAGTAAAAAATACAGTGTCATATTTACTATCGTTTAGAACTCCAAAAAATATTTCATAGGTGTTTTAACATTTTGTATTTGTATTATAATTATTAAATTGACCAGCGGGATGAATTTTGTGCAACATTGCATTTGATTTTTTAAATTAAAATTTAATCAAATTTATATTCATTAAGGTTGCGTTAAAATGCGTTAGTATTCGTAACATCCGCAGACCGCTCTGCGTAGGCGCCACTTGTACTTTAGAAGAGCACTGTGAGCGCAAAATCTAATGCCAATAGTTACTTCTACTACCTGCAAACTCTCCTTCCTCTCCTCGCACCGCGAGTGTTCAGAGATATAGATTTTAATTTGATTCTGTAGTATGTATTATTTACATTTGGGAGACGAAACGATAAACTCGAAGATTTATGATATGTTTTTCTATCATCATGTCCTGAAATATATAAGTAAACTAACAAGAAATATATATGCTTCATTTTTTTAAAAACAAACTTATTTTAATATTGTTTTATAGAAGATACAGTGTATTTAGGTGAAATTATTAAACATAGTTCACTTACAAAAAAACAAAAAATTCTAAGCCAAATGTCCACCACTATCGCCGTATTACCCAACTTTAAAAATAAATAAGAAAATCACAAGTACCCAGCCCTATAACACACGCCTTTAACCAAACACTCATACATTTCACTCAGGCACAAACCGATTTGTGTCATAAATGGACACAATTTATTACCCAAAAAAATCAACGTTCCCTCTCTTATCGCTTGAAAATACAAACACTTTGTTTACAATTTTAAGGGAAACTTGAAATATCACCACATACAAATTATTCTGGTACAGTTCGTTGAATAGTGCATAACAAGAAAATTAATTTAATTTAAATCTTGAAAAAATTAATGTGAATATATAACATAGTGGTAAGTAAATTATCAAAGTATGTATGTATCAATACATATTAATTAAAAAAAATTATTGCATGAAGTTAATAAATAATAATTTATTACTGTAAACATATGTTAAATTTGTTACTCTCTTTTAATCAATTCATTTCCAAATTGCAATTTTTAGAGTAAAATGTCACCAAAGCGAATTCGTCCAAGTAAAATTAGCAAAAGAAATCGAAAAGCTAGAGTTGCAAAAATTAGGCATCAAAAGAAAAATATTGCTAAAAAGAAATATATCTTCAACCATCTACGTCTGCAAGGTTTTTTTAATATTCATTAAATATTTTCGGCATTTATATTTATTTAATTAAAGAAAGCCAAATAAAAAATTCGAAATACACATTTCAGTACCTATAGTTTAAAATTTTTACATTTTTAGAAAACAACAATTTTTTACAAAACCAAAAACTACATCTCATACTTCAAGTTCTTCTTTTTCTTCAACGTCCGATTTAATTAATTTCGAATAAGTTTGGGACTCCCAGACATTACTTACTCCATCAAAATCTATAAATAGGAGTCTTTTTGAAAGGTACATTAATTTATGTAATATATTATTTCAAAAAAAAAATCATACTAAAAATTGTAAGTAAAATCCTAATAGAAAGAATAAAAATAGTAAATAATTAGAGCTGATTTTGTTTTAAAATATTTTTGTTTTTGTTTTTAAAGTAAACACTTATCAATAATAATTGATATAATCATATTTTTACTGTCTTAATTAATTTTCAATTCATAATTTTTCTTTTTAGCAATGTAGCAAATATCGAACAACCTAGTACACCGGAAATATCGTTTATATCTGAGAAAGAATTAGAAAGGTAATCAATATTTATTATTGAAAATTTTGTTTCCAACGAGCATAAATACGCTGGCCATTTTACATGGAAAAATCAAAGTGGAAGTAGCGCGTAAAAAATAATAATTTAATTTAATTAAATAAAGAGAATAATTTTAAATGTAAAATTACTTTGGCGGGACTTTATATTGATAGAGAATATTGTTTTTTGGCTGCATCTCCCGATGGTAACAATTTATTTAAAAACATTCTTGCGTTAAATACATTTACAAATTTAAATGATTTGCAGGATTACTAAATGACTCACATGTAATTGAAATAAAATGTGTTTACGGTCTTTATGATTCTATGAAGCACTGGAATATGAAATAGCGAGAAATAAATCGTTTTATTTAGAGAAGAAAAATAATAAAATTCAGTTGAAAACAAATCATTCATATTATTATCAGGTACGTTCTGAAAATCGTAGTATATGAGTAATTTTTCTAATAAATACTACCATTTCAGATTCACGGTCAAATGCGCATAACAAATAGAAAAAAGGGATATTTCATTGTATATTTGAATGATAATGCAAAATTATTTGTGGAAGAAATGGAAGACCAAAATGGAACCGATACGTATTTTATTTTATAAAGAATGTGTTCTCGTTGAACTAATTTTGGGCAGAATTAAAAAAAAAGCAAAAATGTAAAGATCCGCAGTACATCCTTGAAGCGCAACAGAAGAAATATTATTGGATATTATATTTTGTAAATCTACGCAAAAATATTTGTTTTCTTTTCATTTATTTTTATACGATTTTAAACAATGAGAATTGATGTAACTTGTATCTTCTATTGTTTACTCACTCACAGAGCGTATATGAAATTTACACTTGTTAAATTGTTTTCCTGTCCTTAGAATTTTATCTACTCATGTACTCATAAAAGAATGACATCCATTCCTAATAGAGAAAACATCGCGACACAGCGAGATAGTAGCGGACATAAGTTTGAGTGTAGTCAGATGAACACGCCGCTAAGCGGAATTACGCTGAACTAATTTTATATTACGCTTATGGACAATTCTTTTGTCCAACAAAACTAAAAAACGAGACATTTGTTTTGCAAAAGTAAGATATATTTGAATTCATTTAATCTTGCTGATTGTCATGAATTTAAAATGGAAGTAAATAATCATTTTAAATGAAAATAAAATTCATTATTTCTAAATAATTTAAATTAAACATTAATTTATTTTATATTCATGACAATCTATATTAAATATAGTTAACGTATACAAAAAATAAATGAAATCGGTTCAGTAGTTTTTGAGATTTGTTGGACAAAACATTTAGCAGCATTTTTCACGCGACCTTAAAATGGTGTCATCGAGTATGTCAGAGGGAACGTTTGCACAAATAAAATAAACACTTGCTTGCATTCAACTGGTAACAAGTCTTATAAGTTAAGTTGATGTCATAATATTTCTGTGAAAATGCAAATAAAGATAATAAAAAAGAAAATGATATTAAACTGTTATTTCCTAAAAGTGTACACGGTTAATTACATTCAAATAAAGATTAAATGTAAGTAATATTTACATAATACTGTAACGAATATAAAGTTAATCAGTCTAGAGCGTTCCAGAAACCTTCTCGGGAACAATAGCATTGCAGCGGGACCACTCAGATGCATGGAGCGAGCTCGCATAATTGAGCGTGCGGTTGGAGAGCGAGAGGGGGATATTTGGGGACATTCTGGAAGTCGGACGGCAGTTTAAAAGGGGAGCGGACGGCTCGAGTTAGTTAGTTGATAGTTGACGTCGAACACGTTAAATAAGTAATACCTCTGGTGTACGTGATATAAATAATATTAGTCTCAGTATATTTTTAAGTAGTGTTTAAGTTTAGTACTAGTTTTAATTAGTTTGTAATAGTTTTATTTATTGTTAGTATTTAATTCATTAAATAAATACTTTTATTTTCGTTTAACATAAATAGTTGTAAGTTATTTTTGTGCCTTGAAATTCTACACACTTCTATAAAGACGGAAAACAGTACAATACTTTAAACAATGGGTGCTATTCAGCGTGTTGTATTAAGGTAGTAATAGTGTGACGGTGGCTCAGCGGTTGTCGAGTGGCGAAACTGACGTTCAAAAAAATATAAAAATTGAATAAAATAAGTGTTTTATACCTATTATGATTTGAATATCATGAATTATTAACAGGTTGTTGGTCCAGTGAATTTTCAAATACCATACCATCGTGTGGTGTTGCCATTATAAATTAGGATTCTGAATTTTTCGTTACAAACAAGGCTTTGCATGGTTATATATCCATTACTAAACCATAAAAAACTTTCTCCTTCTGATACCATATACATGGATAGTTCTAGAACATCATACTAGTTTTTCAAATAAAACTGCAAAATTTTAGAGGTACGCAAACCAAATATGTGCGATTCTGAGTGATGATCGCCATAAGCCCCGTGTATAAGAACTCAACTTTACAAGCGAATATATTTGTTCACAGCCGATGAATGTGTTTCATATTTTAACATGATGCGTATGACTATCCAATGTTTACGTGCACCAAATATCAATCAGATCTGCAAAATTTTTTTTCTCGCTAATCCTACTTTAAGTCTCTATTAACTAATGCATTGTTTCTGGGTCTTTTAGTATAACACTGCCTAACGTATGAATTGTGCGCAATGAATTGAAATCTATATGAATCATTTAAATAATATAGTTTTATCTGTTTTAAATTTATAAACGTTAATTATTTTTCTTCCATTTAATATCATTTTCTCAAAATGATATTTTAAAAACAATCCAATTTACAGATATAAATTTTATTTTGCTTGTGTTTTGCCTATTTTTAATCTAATAAATATCTAGATAATTATTATATACATTTTATCTTTTAAAATAATTTCTTTTATCGTTATTTATTATCTAGTTTGGATATATATACCAGTAGAAAAACTTCAAAAATGTTACAATTTGCGCAATCTGCTTTTCATTGACCTGTAGTAGTAAAAGTCGTGAGAAGCTTTAATGAATTTACGATACAAGCCCGTTTCCTTTTCGAGTCCGTAAAAAGTTTCAGTGGTACAACGAAACACGGTCATATAAAGTGCTAATGTCCCTTAATGGTCAAAGACGATGACCGCCACGAAGTTTTTACAGCGCTCTTTTTAAATTTAGAAGTTCTATCCGGTCCCCGGCGCATCCTTATCACAACTAACTTGATATCAAGTTCCGTACTTATATCATTCATAATGAAAACGAAGTTTGCTAAAGTTAGCGAACCGTTAACGACACTGTTACTGTTCTGCTAGTGAAAGGTTTTTAAGATATATGGAAAGACGGAAGAAAACACATTGTATTTCGAATGATACTTTAAAGTTTATCCATAAATTTGCTGCGCTTTCCATAAATTTACAATGAGATTGTGCATGCTTTTGTTCCACACTTCCTAAATTTGCTGATTTTATGCTGTTTGATATCATGTATGTAACCCAGCGAAATGTTTTTAAAATTTCAAATTTCAATCCAGTATAAAATGTAAATGTTTTATATACACTATTATTTGATTTGAATATCGGATACCCTTTAGAGATTCCAGATATAACAAAGCTTTTTATAAAATAAATTTTAAAAAGAAATCATTATATGCAATTGAACACTGATATAAGATTTCCGTTCGTAAGATAATTGACAATATTTTTTTTCAATTTTGCACGCAATCTCTTTAAAGGATCTTTGTTATGCCTCCAAATACGATAGTTAATACAATTTTTGATCGAATAATAGTTTTAATTCTGCACGTATGTCCTACAAAAGTGGTAGAATATTCTGCGAAAGTGAAAAATATGTAATTGCATCCTATTAAAGTTGGATTCATCATTTATAGTCTGCCCAGAATTTCTATATCTATTTCTTTTAATTGATGAGTGTTTATTCAAAAAGACCAAAATTAATTTTTCAATAATCGCGAAAACCTGATAGCGCAAGTATCCTGAAAGTTAAAATTATTTAAAAAAATGTAAAGTAAAGTTTAATGAGAAAATAATAATAGTCTAACTGGTTTGATTATTAAACTGGTGTGTTCTGCATAATAGAAAATAATCTTTCGGATATGTGTATGATTTTGTATGAACATTTTTGAAATATCTGATTTTGTTTGAACATATGCTGAACAGAAATAGATTCAAAATAATCTCAAAAATATAATGATCGCTGTCTAAACAGTAATAGAACTCTTCTCCATCATCTCCTGTTCTTTCAATTTTCTTTTATCATTTCAATTACGTTCTCTTGCTATTTCATTCAAAACTTAATCTAGGCAAATCTTTCCAAGTAGCGTCTTCGGAAATAATAATATGTATGCTTGCATTTGGGGTTTTTCTTTTCTTCAGCAACGTTAGGCTTCGATCGGTTTCTTTTAGTTTCGCATTCTGTTATGGGGTGACACAACTTTTATCTTGTATTATTTTATTTGAATCAGAATAAAATCTTTGTCTTTCCGTTTTTGATATTACGCTTTTTCTTCAAATTACATTTAATTCTTGTGTTTCGTGGTTACACGACCATTTAAACTATAAAAATATATTTCGTTTGGATGTGTCTGATTTTGTGCGGACATCTGGCTTTCCCGGTTAAATGACTATAGGATATGTATGCTTTTGACTAGTTCTGAGTTCACGAAACGAGGTAAACCAACAAAATGATACCGAAATAATGTGCAACTCATATTGTGTGAAAAATGGCTGTCCCTTTTTGAATGAACACTTTTCAATTATTACCAATGATACAGACACACAGACAAACTGCATAAAATTTTGTCTACAATTTGGCTATAAAATTTGATTCTAAACAACTGCAGTACATTGATGAACCTTTTATTATTAACCTCTTCGAATTAAAAGTTTTTTTTTTATGCGGGCAGGCACCACAGTTTCTATTTCAATTTTTTCAATAGATAACAAAAACATAAGATACTGTTAGTTTACAATAATACAATACAATATATTCTAAAATTAATAAAAACTATTATCATTATAGAGAACCGGCCCTGTCGGCCCAAATACATCGCGGCCCAGTGGAAAATATCCCACTATTCCACCGACTCAGTCCGCCTCTGCAAACACAGCACCAATCATTTAAGCTCGTCGATCCTCTAAGAGAATATATTTTCTTAGTTTGAATATTTGGCTTATATATTTTTCGCTGTCAAAATATTCAAAATTATTTTAAATAAAAAGTTTGACAGAAAATTTATGAAGAACTAAATTTTCTACCAGCTTCATTTGTAGTATTTTTCTTTAAATTAATTTAGAAATATTTTACAGCAGAAAATATAAAATATCATATTATTATACATGCTTACGATTATCCAAGCTTGTATATTTCTCTTTTTTACTTTCTTATACGCAGTATAAGGAAGTATTGGTATCGTGAAAAAAATCGTTGACGAGATTTTCGCGGAAATACGTGTTTTGAGGTCCACTGAATCCGTTTTGATCATTTTCTCAATGATGTCTGTGTGTGTGGATGGATGGATGGATGGATGGATGGATGTGTGTCTGAGTGTACAATATCTCATGAACGAGATAAGATTTGTTAACGAAACTTGGTAATTACAAGTTTCATGAAAATACGAAGACCTGAGTTGATTTTGAATGAAATTGAAAAACCGGAAGAGGAAGTTTACTGGACACACAAAACAATAAATTCCATTTCTTTCAAAAATGGAATCAGTTACGAAAAAAAGTTTCAAATAAAAGATGTTAGCAAAAATATTTGGAACATAAAATGTTATTTGAAATTTTCCTGTATATGCGTCTAATTTTGAGAAAAACTAATTTATATATTTAATAATATATTTCAATAATCATAGTAGCAATAGAAACAAAAAACAAAAACATGTTTAACATTTATATGTCAAATAATAATTGTCAAACGCAAGGAGCAAGTCATAAGTGTTCAATTCAGCGTTTTTAATATGAAATATGCTGTGTATAAGAAAGTCGTGTGGTGCCCACACCAGATTTTTTTAATATGAAACAATGCTAGAGCATATTTTTGTAGGTGATATATCATAAGGGCTGGATTTAGGTATTGCAGGCCACTAAAGACATTTTGACCACACCAGATTTTTTAAAATTACATACAAATTATGCTACAGTCATATATTAAATTGAATACATACAGATAGTCGTGGTTTTGCAAATATGTACATTGAACTCTCAAGTAGGAGTTCCAGAGTTAAATCCTCCTAAAAAACTGGTCCTAAATGTACGATTATTTTTATCATTAATTTAGTTGAGTAAATATACACTTATAATCATAATCGTAATAAATCGATTTTATTTTTTCTAACTTTTATCTAAAATTGATTAATAAATTTAAGTTCATCTTTCCAGCTGTGCTACTAATATATAGTGCTTTATTATTACATATCCATGAAAATATATGCTATTAATTTATTTGATTGTAAAACACTAGAACAAGACATTATTCCCAATTGCTAGGAAGCATCTTTTTGTAACAAAATGAAATATTTATAAATTTGTTTTTGTTCTAATTAGGAACTATAACTATAAATCAGAGACATGCCGACTAATTAAAATTCACAAGTAGGAGTTCCAGAGTTAAATCCTCACTTACTTATTATATAAAAAAATACAGCTACGTCCCAGTAATTCGGATTTCACTATAAGCTATAAGCCACCTGTCCTGTAACTAGGATTAATTTCCTGTGATGCAAAATAGGAAATAAATACATATCTTCGAGATTAATTTCTGACGCCGCCACTAGCAAATGAAATGAAGGAATTACAACTTAATCCACCTTTGACAAACCACCAATAAAAAACCTTACCGCAAAAACAGTCAGATGAACTGGCATCGCTTTTCACTGTTCATAAAACATTTCTAAACATCTGAACAAGATTCAAAAAGTCCAGCTTGTTAGCAGAACCTTTACGAAAATAAAATGTCTCTGTATTACACGCGGGATATAACAAGGAGTATAAAAAATGAATTGCCGCCCGAGGGAAATCTTTATAAGCCGCTGCTGCCGACGTGGTTGCTCTCTTTTACTTCAAGGATATTTTTAATTTGGATCGTACAAAATATTAAGCTACTGTAATAATAAATTTTAATGCTAGTGTTCGAAATACGTTTTGCGCATTTTAACTACAGACGGCAATTTTAAATGGCTGGAAGATTTACTGTAATATTTTCTTCCAGCTTTCTTTTATTTTAAAAGCGTCGTAAAATGCCGCGATATAAAAAAGAGTAAGTTTATATTTTTTAAATCCTTTTTTTTATACCAATGAGATACTCGTAGATAGCTTAGTACGCTAAGCCATTTGCTTGCATCTACAGATTTGACTCCAATTCTAACTATTATTATTATTTCAAAACTATAAAACAAAAATATTTTAAATATCAATAGTTTGATGTACCAAAATAATAAAATAAACATTATTTTTTATATTTCCCAATATATTATTTTTATCGAATTTTTTCTAATTTCTGAAACAATATCCATCGTTGAAAGGAAAAAATTACGTTTTTTTATTCTAATTAAATAATTCTAGATTTCCATAAATATAATAAAAGTTAATAGTCGTATTAGTCGTATAAAAATATTGTTGTTTATATTTCCCAATATATTTATTTTTATCGATTTTTTTCGTATTTATGAAAAATTATACATCGTTTAAAGGAAAAAAATGATATTTTTTATTCTAATAAAATAATTCTAGATTTCCATAAATATGATAAAAGTTAATATATTTTTATTTATTAAGGGAACAGCGTCCTTTCAGATACCTGCATTCATCATAATTTGCGGATATTATATATGTATATATATCATCACGCCTTCTACCCATTACTGGGTGTGGCACTCTGCCGAAACAGATCTCGGTAAGTGATATATTTTGCGGATATTGAAGGTTTCAAAAAGAAAATTTGTATCTATGACATTTAATAAATCAATTAACGTCAGGCGTAGGCTCAAGTATTATTTGTTACAAATAAGTAAATACACGTAATCTAGACATAAATAAAAACAAACGTGTAAGTTTGCCGTAAATTGAAATTACTTACCTGATAAGTTTTTCTCAAGTAATCAAAAGTATCTTAGAACTTCAAATTGCTTAAATTTCCATTAAATGTTTTACGTTTATATTCCATATCCATATTTAATATTAGTGACGAAAACCATATTGTTTACAGAGTTTCGTTTAAAATAATTTTAACTTCTGACCTTTTTTTCTTTATTTCTATTTAAAGCATATGAATAAATATTAAATATTTAAGTATTTGTACCTTAATTTTTCTGCTTTAAAATATTTCTAAATTTGCTTAGATAAACATATTTCATATTTAAGCTCCGTACACTGAACTTTTTTCCAAATTATATTTCTCTAAATTATTATAGTTTTATTTATCGGCACTCATACTAGTATTACTACTAGATAGTTTCTTATCTAATATTATATAGACTATAGAAAGTTTCTTATTTCGAGTTTAATGGAAATACGTGAGTTTGTTCACAATATGTGGAGATCCTTGTGAAATTGTCTTTGTAAATGCTATAAAAAAGAAATGATCTGTCAGTGTCAACCGAACTGAATTGCTCAATTCTGTTTTAGATACAAACCAAACTGTAAACTGTCTATCAAACGCGAATTAAGGATATGTTTTGTGGTTTGCTGACTAAAAAGCATGACATTTATACCAGCAAAGCGTTTGTTACCATTAATTTGTATCTTTATTATTTGTCAGTTGTGAATGTTTCATTGCCAGGCTTCTTTCACTACGGATCAGAGTTTATTTAAAGGTACCTATTAGATAACTGTCAAACTAACGACTATATGTATTTCACATAGAATGCGGTAGTTTGAAACACATAATACCCGCAACTTTAATTGGTTATCGAAACGTTAAAATAATGACAAAAGTGACAACAAAACTATATTGTAAATTAAAATTTGGTTTCAACGAAGTGTTTAATGCTGATAATTACATTTTTTACAGATGTATCTCCGTGTATCATTCTTATGTAGAATAAGGTATTAATAATAAGCAAATTGAAAAATGATTAAAGAGGAATTACTAATAAATATATAGAATTTAATACTTCTGCATATAATAGTGCTTAATATTTTTTACGTAGAATCTTTTAGGTATAAAATATTTAATGCAAATCATAGCTGTAAAGTTAAAAAATTTGAATAATTTCAATCGATTAAAACTAAATATAATCATAACGATTAAGGTTGTTGATTTTACGAATATTCGAGACTTCGATTGTTCGAATTTATTGAACCTTCGAATTTAGATTGCAAATTTCGAACTTAGGAATATTTCAAATTTTCGAATTATTAAAATTTTTGAATTTTCGAATTATTTGAAATGTTTTAACAGTTCGAGGACAAGTCAGTCAGGATTCAATTCTCGTCTTCGTCATTCTATTGCCAGATCTTAGCCTCATCACAATTTTTACTAGGGACGTGTTAGATATTCATTTTTAGAGAGTTCAATTCACTAACCATATTATGGGATAAAAAGGCATGGCACATTAGTAAAACAACTTCTATGCATTTGTTGTACATAAATTTATGTATTATTATTTATATATAAATAATATAAATTATAATTAAGAGAGTAGATGTCTTAATTAAGATGCCTAACCTTGCAGAGTTTTGCAGGATACTTCGCTGAGTTTGTTATTTAATTCGCGAATTATGCGGAATGTATTTGGAGATGACAGATGGCGTTAATTCAGTGGCAAAAAATTGAAAATTCGAAAATTCGAAATGTTCAAAAAATTCGAAAATTTGAAGCATCGAAGTTTTTCTGACGAAGTTCAAAACATTTGAATGTTCGAACGTTCAGAAATTCAAACTTCGGTGGAAATTAACTACCCTAATAACGATGATATTAATCTTATAATTCTTTTTATAGTTAATCACATAATTAATTTGTAAATTTACAATTAGTGTTTCAATAAATATTCGTTGTATATAATGTTCGTAAATATGACCATATTTCGAGATACCGTGACCTTGCTGATTTGGATGATATTGATATTCAAGTTAAAAGATCGTATCTCTGTCTCATTCATAAGATCAGACTTACTGCTACTCCCTCATATTTATCTGAAAAACTAGTTCACAAGAATTATAATTACACTTTACGTGGAAAAGATTTATATGCTGTACCTACTTTCAATAAGTCCAAATTTAAAAGTTCCTTCTCCTATCTGGCTCCATCACTTTACAATGACAATCCAAATTTTTTGAAATCTTTATCATTAAATTCTTTTAAGACTCATATCAAAAATGTACTTTAAGATTAGAATATAATGTAAACTATGTTTCGCTATTGCACTAAAATTACTATGACTATGTAGTTAAGGATAATTTGACTTGTATTTTGAATTTTGTATTTTAACATATTATTTCTTGGTGATAAGTGTATAAGTTGATTTTGTTTAAATTTGTTGGCGTGTTTATTACACACTCTGTATTATTTGTCTTATTTTGTATGGTTAGGTGGAAGAACAGCTTTTAGCTGAACCTCGCCATTGACAGATTGTCAATAAAGTTATATTATTATTATTATTATTATTATTATTAATCACAATTAGCAATGTAAGGTGGGAATATTCCTTTGGGAGGGAATTTATATGGAAATATTTCCTGTAACAATATAAATTCCCGTTTCTTGGGAATTTACTTTTCTTGCAGTTTTACTATCAAAACTGTACAGACATGCTGTGATACAATTTGTCTGGGAAAATGCTATAGAGTGGATGTGTTGTGCTGTGTTCCTGTGTTTAATTTTTAAAATGGGAAGAGAAAAAGCTGCAGTATGGAAATATTTTTAAAATGATAGAAAATCTGCTGTATGGAAGTACTGTAATACAGTATACAAGGTAGTGAATACCACAAAAATATTAAATATTAAAAAATGTATTAAGTGCCCAGTTGAAGTGCGAAAGTATATTAACGCTCAATCAGATAAAAAAACTGGAACATTTAGCAACATCAACAGCTGCACCATCGCCCCATAGCCTCAACATCTGATCAACACAAAATTGAAATATCAGCTTCTGATTCGACGTCATCAATTTTAGTATACTCCATTCCCTGTATGAAAACGATTACGTCACATTCGGTATCCATGTGATTCAAGATTTTGTACTTAAAACGTTTACATTGGTATTGGATTGACATTTTAAAAATATAACCTAAAATTTAAATGTCAGATTAAAATATTTATTAGGAAATATTTCCTAAAAATATATTCCCAGGAATTTTACATTGCTAATTACAATCTATTTAGGATCAGTTTTGCAATCACCGGTTTACTCTTGACTAATTTAATCATGATTAAATAATCATGGACACCATAGTTTACATGATTATTTAATCATGATTAATATTAATCGAGAATAAACCGGGGATTGAAAAACTGGTCTTAAATGTAAGATTCTTTTGATCATTAATTTAATTGATTAAATATACACTTTTAATCATAATAGTAATAAATCGATTTTTTTTTCTAAATCCTATCTATTAATAAATTCAAGTTCATCTTTCCAGCTGTGCTAGTAATATATAGTGCTTTATTATTACATATTCATGAATATACATGCTATTAATTTATTTGATTGTATAACACTAGGAGAAGATATTATTCTCAATTGCTGTGAAGTATCATTTTGTAACATTGCTTACAAATTGGTGGCAGCGGTAAAGGATATTTTGTCAGATCAGAGGGGGCCAATCGTTTTTGGTCCGCTCGCGGAAAAGCAAGTATTAGGAATTTTTTTTTTTTTCTTTCTCAAATTTATTTTGCTAAGTAAATATGGTGAGTAAGTCAGATGGAAAGCCTGTCGTAAGAGAGCTGGAAAGTAGGTTTAACGCCAGTAAGTGTCAATTTAGTTATGCTGCGAATACAATGGAGACGTTTTGCGGGAAAAACCCCGAAGAATTTTTTGCTAAAGCCAGAATACGGAAAGATATTGAAGGATGGACCGAGACAGAGACAGTGGACATACTTAGATTACGACTGACGGGCGAAGCTTTCGAACTATACATGCAAAATCAAGAACTACATAGAGGTACACTAGAACTAGATGCATTCGCACAACCATTCTTAGAACGTTTCACAAAAAAACGAATCCCAGGACAGATCAGATTGCACGCAGAAAATAAACGAAAATGTACAAGAGTTCGCACAAAGGCTAAGAAAATTAAAAAAGGAATTGTTAAAAGAAAAAGGCGTACAAAAAGATTTTGCAAATAACTTATGTTTGTACCAGTTTAAAAATGGGTTAAAGTCAGAAATAAAGAAATTTATAAGAGTAATAATGGACACACAGGAAGATTTGTCATTTGAAGATGCCGTATCGATGGCAGAAAGAGAAGAAATGGAAGTTCTACGACAAAAGATGTGCAATTTAGAAATTGGCGCGGTAGACAGAAGACCGGCAAAGCCAAGTGAGGTAAGAAAATGTTTTATTTGCGGAGCCACTGACCACTTTCAAAATGACTGCAAACGAAGAGAAACATGCAGGAAGTGTGGAAAACCAGGCCACATCGCTGTCGGATGCCGAGAGAGAACAAGAAGTAACTACAGAAATTACAACACAAATCCAAGCAGATACAGAAACCCGCCGCCAGATCAAGGTAATGGATACCACAGAAACAACAGAGTTGAAAATCAAAACAGATATACGCAAGATACACGTAACACACAGCATTTAAACGAGCGATCCCTCTCGCACGCGCCCCACCGCGGGAGGTATTAGTAAGTCAAAATAAACCAATAATAATCACTCAAATCAGTAAAAATTCAGAAATTGTAGATATTCCAAATTTTGTTATAGCTTTTATAAATAATAAATCAGTAAAACTTTTAGTAGATACGGGTTCGGCTGTTTCATTAATAAAAAGAAATATTGTTGAGGGGCAACAAATAGAGTCGAAAAACGTCGGTACGTTAACTTCAATTTCAGGTTGCGAATTAGTTTATTTTGGAGTAACTGACGTAAAATTTTATTTTAATGAGTTGAAACTTAACTTCAATTTTGTTGTTTGTTCTGATAATTTAAAATTAGAAGCAGATGGTATTTTGGGTCGCGATTTTTTCAAATTTTTTAATGCAAGTATAAATTATTTCATAGAGGAAGTTGTGTTACGTAATACAAGCATCAGAATGATGGCGGACAGCGTAGCGACAGAAATGCTGACGACAGCGAGTTTGTGAGGAGTGAGGAGGCGTGACGAAGTTGACGTAGGTCAGGGCGATAACACGGAAGACAAGCAGGCTGATAGCAAGTTATCAAACATGGATGCAGAAATTTGCAAGATGGAGGTCCGTACGCTAAAGCAACAAAAACCAGTTACACAAACCAGTGGATTGGTTAGACTGAAGAGTACAGAGAGGATTTTACCAAATTGTGAATTTATGTGTACAGCCGTTCAGGACGTCATGAACCCTGGACACGATATCTTGGTAGAGCCTGTAGAAGTAAAAATACACGGGTTAATGGTAGCAAGAGTACTCACAAAAGCAAAAAAGGAGATACCCGTGAAGTTGATCAACATTACCAACAAGGAGATAATAGTAAGTAAAAATACAATCCTAGGAAAATCAGAAATATATAACGAGGAACCAGAAGGACTAAGGGAAATAAAGTCAAATGAGGTTCAAATAAATGCAGTTCAGAGAGAACTGGGCACAAGGAAAATGGAAGAGCAATTGCAGTTAAATTACCTGTCTCACGAGGTGAAACAGGAATTGTTGGTACTACTGAGAGAATACGAGGATGTGTTTCTCTGGGAGGATACCAAATTGGGGTGCACACACAAGGTAAAACATAGAATAATTACAGGGGATGTGCAACCAATAGCGAAAGCACCGTACAGGGTGCCGTTTAGTCAGAAGGAGCCCTTAAAGAAAGAAATCAAGAAAATGCTTGATTCTGGGGTGATAGAGCCATCTGATTCGCCATGGTCAGCGCCTGTTGTCATGGTACCCAAGAAATCAGAGAGCGGAGAAAAGAAGATCAGAGTTTGCATAGACTTTCGAGGCTTAAATGCAGTGACAAAAAGGGACTATTTCCCTGTTGCTAATATGCAAGAAACTTTGGATCAGTTAGGGGATGCAAATCTATTCACAACACTAGATTTAGCATCAGGTTATTATCAAGTTCAGTTGGAGGAACAGGATAAAGAGAAAACAGCATTCACGACAGACGGAGGACATTACCAGTTCACTAAAATGGCATTTGGGCTAGCGAACGCACCTAGCACATTCCAGAGGCTGATGAATAGTATATTAGCAGGATTGCGGGGTCAGAAATGTCTTGTATATTTAGATGATGTTATTATTTTTAACGGTGGAGGAGTTACAAGAGAGTCACAAGAAACAGTCACGTTTGTGAGTGAAGTGTGTGTGTTCAAAGAAGACAGTTGAAAGTAAGAAGAAACATTGTATTAAAATTACGTGTGAATAAATCTTTGTTATTTGTTAAACCAAATTGTAAGTACAAACTTATTTACAACAACCCTAGTACTTGTCCTTTCTCCGGTCTGACAAGAACCCATATAAATTATTTGTTAATTCTCCTTTAAATAAGGGAGGCTTACAAAAATGAAATAATTATAAATTTGTTTTTGTTCTAATTAGGAACTATAACTATAAATCAGAGATAGACCGACAAATTAAAAGTTGACTTGATTGAAAACTAAAAGCACTTTTTAAAAATGTTGTTCCTTTTTGTTTAATTTTAAATATTGAGTTATGATTCAATTTTGTATTTAACCATTTTTATTTCAATTAGTTTTTTAATACATTTTAGATAAAACAATTAATCGTCTATGCTTTTTATTTAATCCTTTCCCATCGTACTGTTAGATTAGCAGCAGTCAGTGAGATAGTGATCGCTCTATTGTTACAAATTCGTAATATGTGACTTGTAACATCAGAGCAACAGGAATACAATTACTTATAAGCTCTTTAAAATGGGAAAATTTTAACAATTTAACCACAACTGTTCTTAGAAATAACTACATCAAAATATTTTTATATTTATTCTATCATTATTTTGATTCAATAATGAATTAAAATAACGAAGCAACTATGAAAAATAAAAAGAATAGAAAGCCAGGAAACGAAAAGATCTGACTGGAATGTCATTTAAAATAACAAACTTATATGTCCTTTCTATCGAAGCAAACCTCATCTAATAAATAAGTAAATATAACGAAGCGACGAACGATACAACTATTGACAGAATTTGTTATCTAAGAAATTGAATAAACTAGTACAATACGAACAGTTGATTTGATTCCAAATCCCGTCTCCCTATTTCATCCGTAAAAAGAAAACATTTGAAAGACTGACGTATTGAAAAAGGACGTGATCGACTTTTTTTATACTGGAGTACATTGGCCACATGCCATAGGCGTTGCCACTGTGAAAAACAATTTATATTCATGACATATACCTTGGCTAGCTTGCTTTAACAATATATTTTCATATGTTTTCCAAATCACTTTTTTTGTAAGAGTATTATTTGAAACAAAGAAGAATGAATTTTTTATGCCAGGTATTTGAAAACAAATTAGAAATGTTGTATAAAATGTGTTCCACCAAAATTGTAGCATAGGAATTTAATATGGAGAATCCGTTTTCCTTGCGGCAAACAACCATGATGTGAAATTTCACAAATTCCTAGTTTAAGATATTTAACATAAATTTTAGTACTCAACGGTCATAAATACATATGATTAAATTTAGAACAGATATTGGAATGTAGTTTAGATTCTACTTAAAATTTAAGAAAATATTGTTTGATTATTTCTTATATTCGTAACTTTGTTATACATATAAAGATATTTTATTTGGTTTTATTTCTGTAAATTAATTAATTTTGAAGTGACTTGTTTCACTAAAGTGCACTTATTTAAATTTTTATTTTCAACAATCACATCGACATGTGTCAATTTGTCATATTTGTTTAAAAATATGTTTTTCCTACAACTGTGCGATTTCTTTGTTCTTACGTAACTATTATTGCCTTGGTTACGTATGGAAAGTAGATAAATGCAGACCAAGTGCGTTTCTGTAAGCAAAGAAACACTAGTGCCGAAAGTAATTTGTACTTTACGCAATTGTCAAAAGAAAATATAAGTAAGAGCGATTTAAATTTCGCGCCAAGTACGGAATTTCATAATTTAGGCACATACACTTATAGAAGAAGAAGAAATATGCAGTAATATATTTTGACGTTTATAAACATAATTACAGTATATCTAATCGGTACACATCACATTGAGCAGACAAGCACTCAATTATATCATCATTAAATATGATAATTAATGAAAATAACCGAACATAGTAAAATATATCGATAAATGATTTTATTTAAAGAGTAAGTAAAATATATAATATTGATTGTATGTATATATTAATAAGACATTGTTACAGTTGCTAATATTGACATAATTTGAAGTGTAAACTGTTATACATTCTAAAGAAACATTGATTTCTTCCGTACCTGTTTATATTATTAATAGTAATATTATGGACAACAATTTTGGCGGTTTTAGAAGTACCAGCAGGTTGATTGTCATTGTCAAGAATAGATCCAATAATTACCTTTGGAGGTGTATATGATAAAGAAGAATCACTCAGTGTCGTATTCCAATCTAGACGATTTTGAAGAAATTATCTTAAAATTAGTAAAATATTTTTAAATAACGTAGAACAATGTGCAAGCAATCAACAAACAAACCGTAGCAACGCCGTAAAACATCGTTCTCGTGTAATATTAAAATTTTATAAATTCTGATAATATTTTACAGGCAGATTCATAAAGCGGATTAGCGCTAACAACATTTTTTATTTCGTTTTTAATTCTCTTTTCAATGTATGAAACATGTTTATTTTAACTTGAGTTAAAAAGAGAGTTAATTAACATCAAATTTAGTTTATTTCTTTAATCTGTTTTAATTTGAAACAGAGTTATAGATAATATTAAAATCGGTGTTAGCGCAAATCCGTTTTGTGAATCTGCCTGTTAGTGTTTTTCTAAATTATCAGTTCTAAATCGCATAGTTGTAGAAAAAATGTTGTTTATAACACGTGCCGAAAAAGGTTAAGTGCTCCTGCATATTTAAATTCTGTACTTGCACGTAACAAGCCAAAAAAATCCAAATAAATATTTATAAATATGTTAGAATGATATCAAATTTATTTCTTTTTAAGTAGTAAATATTATTTTGTTAATATTAATTTTTCAACGCTTGAAAACCAGTAGCGCATTTCTAAGTAATACTTTATGAAAAGAGCTTTCTTCATTCCTTCATGAAGTGCTTCTAGTTAATTGAAAGACTCTGGGAACTATTTTTATTTCAGAAGTGCATTTTACCATTCTCAGATGTCTTTTATCAACAAGATATTGAGAAAAGATATGGTGTTTTTAATCTAACAAATATTTGCAAGGAAATTTTATCTAGTTTTCATAATAAAATTGTTTCACTTGAATATGATATTAAATTTTCATGAACTATATTTGATTGCAGTATCATATGTTCTTCTTAAATAATGAAATTGTCTTTTCTGTAAATAAAATTTGCTTTCAAAGCACTGTCAGTTGTCAAATAAAATTTTATTTCAACTTTAAAGGGATAAAATGACTGAAAATTAAATTTATTTCTTTATAGTTCTTAACGCTTGACTTCTGTACTAGAATACCCACATTCAAAAAGTATTACTAATGGAATAGAACTCAGACAAAACATACCTTAGACAAAGTCTGCCGTATTCAAGTCAATGCAATGAAGGATAAAGAGTTGGAGTAACTTGTGGGTGAGGTGGGTGCGCGGCAAGGAGCGAGTACACTTTGATGTTATGCAAGTTGCAAACATTTGTGTAATTATTTTTATATTCAATTACTTACTTTTCATACATCAAAGTAAAGGTTAATTTTTGACATATTAAGTGTTTTGTATACGCACTTTTGTATTTAAATAAATAAAATGCTCGCGTCTGATAACTGTTATCAACAAAAATGCAACCTACATAACACCAACTTGTACTAGCTCTTTGCCGCGCACCCGTCTCATCACCAAGTTATTCTAACCCATTCTACTTCACAACAAACGCCGTTGTTCTCCGTCTAGTAATGTTTTGTTTGAGGAATAGAATCTCTAGATACCTGAAAAACTAAAGTAACTTTTATTGAATTTCTTTTGTTCCTTCACATGTTTTACCATTTCTGTTTGACTTAAAGTTAAAAGATTTTTGCATAAAAATAAAATTGGAAAAGTATTTCAAACAATTCTATATTTTATTTTTTGTTTTTATTTAGCTTTTTTAAAAAAATATTTTATAGAAGCAAATATTTCTTTTACCGTCATATTTTTTGTATCGGATACTGATTTTAATAAATAATCCAATATTTATATGAAAATGTTTCTTAAAAGATTTGTTAAGATATTTATGTCAGCAAAGGAAAAATATGACTTCCTCAATTTTTAAAAAGCTAATACAACCATATTATCGTCTTAAAAATTTTCATGTACTGAAATAGATTTAAAGAATATAAAATTTCATGCTGAATTTTAATATAAAATAACGTTCTTGTCTGCGATAACTTAAGAAAAATTTACATAATATTAAATTTTATCTTTCACTGTGTTCACTCCCTTCGCTTCTTTTGAATGAATATCTGTGTCAATCAGCAATTTAAATGCGAGTAATGGAAGATTTTCACGGATGCACAGTTAAAGACAAGTCAAAGGTCCCGAATTATCATGTCGGTAAAATGTGATAAAAGAAACATTGTTCGTTGATTGTACTTTTTTGAGTACAGTAGTAGACAAATTGACGTACAAATATAATTATTATCTAAAAGAAAAAACGATATGAACATAGCATATGAATAAAGGTATATATTATATTTACATGGGATTTAGAAACCTCGCTGATTTCTATTTATGACCGAAAATATACCTGCGTCCAGCGTCCGAGTGGTTAGAATTTAACTATAATGTGCAGGTTTCTTGTACTATGATTCAGATTAATTTCTTTTTGTGCAAAATAGTAAATTAATACATATATTATTAACGCGAACTCTGAAATTACAAACCGTAACTCAAACTGAAAGGATAAGGTGAATATGTAAAATTACTTGGAGTTATTAAAGATGAAAAATTAAAGTGTGTAGTAATCCTGCCACTAGGAATTTAACCTATATATCCTTCACAATTTTTATGAAGCACATATATGCATAGGCGCCAACTCTGTGGGTGCTCGAGTGCTCAAGCACCCACTATAAAAATTTAAAGGATTCTGAGCACGCACTATAAAATATTCAAATGAATAAATAAAATATTTATTAATTATTTGTAGAGTTTAATTCTCACCGCTTAGAATTAGTAAAATGAAGTAATATTATGTAGTTTAATAGTCTGTTTTAATATTTTATAATTACATTTAGCTGTAATTACGCTGTAGTAAATAATTTGGGGAAATTTTATTATTTACGCGCAAGGTTAAGAATATACAGGTTGGCAACACTTGACAGTTGCGTAGGTAACTACCAGGCGGCGACACTATTCCACAATGTAATATGCATATACTTACTATGTATATACTGCTAATTCTGTATTTTCCACGTCCGCTATGAAAGGAGACAGATATATATTTCTATCTCATTAATAGAATTCTGTGTAGAAAATGCTCATGCTTAAATTGCTGCACAAAGATTGACTACAGGCGTTGTCAAGAAAGAATGTCAAAGAGGTGAAATTGTATTTATTCCACTGGTCTATTGCAGTTGGTATTGGTTAGCAGAGCGGTTCATGTATTACGTACAACACTAATAGTAAAATATTTCTAATCACAGTGCCGCTTTATATGAAAACATTTCACATCGTGGCATACATTAGTGTCCATGGCTGTATACCCATTGGCGGACGTTCCTATTTCAAAACCAAACTATTTTCTGTCCGTCACGTGGTTGGTGGTTAAACCGACAATGTTATCTCTTTGTCATGCTGTTGCTGTACCTTGGCGTCAAAGCACGTCCTGGGAATGAGCGCTATTTCTGGATCCTTGAGGTTCATCTCTGGGGGCGTTTTGGTGGTGGCACCAATGCAGGGGTGCTATTGGACGCTATGTAGACAATTTAAGGTCCCACCCAAGACCGGACCAGCAGCCTTCCCGTGGCGGCGCTGTTTTAACTAATGTTGGCCGGATCGAACCGCAGAGGGAGGAGTAGTACTGCACAAAACTCTGGGCTTTACGACCCCACGGCCTCAAGTAGCTGGTGTATGTGTGCAAGCGTTTACTGGCCCTGACCAGAGGCTCTGGTAGCACGGGGACTAGGCCCTCGGCTTGGCCGGCTAGTCGTGGGTTGGATTCGTGCGGGTAGTGGTTGACGTCTACATCGCAGGCAGATGTTCCGCTGACAACGGGCATCGACGGGTGAGCAGCGTTACCTGCTCGGGCACTGATCTGCATAATCAGTAGGGTCTTAGATAGTACCCCCTCCAAACCAGAGAGGTCAAGGAGCTTGCAACTCTGATGAGAGTCTGGTATGGTTCCGTCAACTAGCAACTGACGGGTAAGCCGCGCTAATTGAGCGTATCTCAATTCCCCTACTGGGGTATGGATCTACAACTCGAGGATTTACCTCACCCAACAACTTGGGATATACACTATTGGTTCCACAAAGCATGGCTCTTGGAGGGTCAAAATACCTCCATAGCATTACGAAAGCATCCACACGATCGCGGACTTACTTAATGTTGCTGTACCTCGTTGCGGCAGTGCCGGTTTTACAAATTTGGAGGCCTAAGGCGGAAGGAAATTAGAGGCCAATGGCGAGGGAGGAGGGGGGAATTATATGCCATATAAAGGTATCCAGAAGAAAAAAAATAGTACATAAAATAAAATGCACAGTCACGTAACGAAAGATTTAAAAAAATTGCACCTACACAGGATTAAAAAAATTATGATTATTCAGTCAGTACCTACATGAAGCTAAAATCACAGTCTCATACTATACTAACATAAAATTATAAATTAATTATAAAATACAAAATTTACATTAATGTAATTTCTTTTTCTGGATTTTTCTTCAACTAACTTACTAAATTACATCATTGCAATCAATGGATTTCAAAATCTTTGCCTCTATATTTTATATGGCTAGTGATTGCAATCGCACTTGGGCCATGGTCGAGCGTAGATAATTTTTACTCGTTTTAAGCATGAAAAAAATTCGTTCAGCGGATGTATTTGATAAAGGATGCGTTAAATATATTTGTAGAAGAGTCATTATATTTGGAAATGTTGCTTGTGATCTATTTTTAATAATCAATATATTTGTTTCTTGAACGTCGCTGGTACTGAGAGATTGTGTGGAGTAGGACGTGGCACTTTACACTGTGCGACGACGCTACATACTACTGCTACTGCCACAACGCGACTACACAGTGCTGCCACATGTACTTAGGTATAATATATAATTAAAATACAAAACAATTCGTTGCAGAAAATAGTATTTATAAAACTAAATTTTTATTTTGCATAGTAATTGCATATAAATTTTTTATATATAAATTCTAATTTTTATGAGGCCGGCTAAAATCAGAGGCCTGAGGCGATCGCCTCACCCGCCTTATGGTAAAACCGGCCCTGCGTTGCGGGTGGTAATAGTTTTTTGGAAACAATATTTGAGTACGCACTTGTATCTAATTATTTTATGCTCCTTATCATATATTTCTTTAAGACATTCATAGAAACACGTCTGCGCATTACGAGGGCGAAATTCTATTAGTGAGATGAATCTATCTCCCTTCGTAGCGGATGCTATTTTCAATTGTAAAATAGGAGTATCAGCAGTATATAGATAGTAAGTATATGGTAATATGTATTACAACTATCGCCTCCTGGTATTCATAAAACATACTGTCAAACTTTATATAAACGTAGTAGCTCATATGAGTATTATGTAATCGGAGATAGTATAACTATTTTGCGTACCTTATTATTGTTATTGTGTTATTTTTAAAAGATAATGAGCACTTACTATAAATATCAAATGTCGGATGGATTTATTTCATAGGCATTTATTATGTATAATTATTTTGTTGGGGAAAGTTGTTCAATCAAAATTCAACGGAAGTATTAGAGAATTTTGTCCCAAATTATTATTATGTACCTATATTTTAGAAACTTGCAATCATTTATTTGTAAATAAATGCCAAAATTCAACAATAATATTCTCAATAAATAAGAAAAAATAGAAAAAAAAACTAATTTTCCATCACTAGTCACAAATTCCACAAAAATTTATAGCACGTTAGAATCAACTTATCATGTCATCAACAAACGGCTGGCCAGTTCAGCTTTAACCATAGACGCGTTTCGTCCTTTAGGGACTCATCAGTATGGTGCAATCAACTATCCAACTAGACCAACTAGGGCTAGTGCACTGTGATACTGTCTTAGCTAAACTGACTGATGTTAAACTATGTAAGCCGGTAACATGATATGAGAGCTACGGAGCAACCCGTGGTGCCATCTACCAACAAAAATCGCAAACTGCTTGACAGCTATTGAAATAATACAAAGACAAAATGTCAAACATTCTCAGGCAAATGCGCTAAAAGGTAAAAACTTTTCAGACTTACGACTTCAACTATAGTATATTCAGGCAAGTGCCACTTGCGTGCCTCGGTCAGAAAATCTATAAAGCTGGCCATACACGTACTCTTAAGTTGGGCAACAGTTACTCTCCATGTATGGGTCATTTGCGCGCCACAATAAAAAAATAACAGATATAGTTTGATGTATAGTTTTCAAAATAAAATAAAGTGCATCACTAAAAATTATAATTTCAATTTCTTATCTTCATTTCGACTTGTCATCAAATGTACTGAAACAATATATAATCAATAAAGTTATTATTATTACTATGTCGCTAGCTCAGTGGTATCTAGTTGGCCTGTCGATCCTGAGAACCCCGGTTCGATTCCCACAGATAAAATCACTTTTGATAGAATGCCAATTACAAATATCAACAAATTATAGCGCAACGTATATTTTATTATAATTTAAAACCTATTACTTTAACGTAAGCGACAACAACTGTCAACAGCACATCTTGCTTTATGCAATATGAAAAAAAAATTATGCACTTTCTGTCAGGCCACTGTAGTTTATTCTACATCACGGTTCGTAGCAAACTTGAATATTGCAGCCCTGTTCGGAGCTCGTAACTACTATAAATATTGAAAACGTACATAACTTCATGTGCAAAAGTTTTGCAAATATCGCTTTTATCGTTCGTTTAATATTTATCAGGATCTTACTCCATTTATTTACTTATGTTTAATTTGGAATATCTTAGAAACAAATATAAAACTATAAATTTCATTTCAATCCAAAATAATTCACTTATTTCATATAAATAAAAGTTAATATTATTTTAAAATTTTTGATAAACCTATATCTCTATAGAAGATGAATTCGAATTTACTCATAAAATTCCATTTACTCTTAAAATTCGAAGTAGGTATAATTAACTCTGGATCTTGTGTTAACTGGGTATAAGAATAAGCCATATAAAAAAACGATTAAAATACATTATTTCAAGACTTAGAAGAATACATTTTTTGTTATAATATTTTCGAAAGAATTTTTTTGTTAAAATAACGTTTATTTTTGTTGACTGAAAATTTATTCAATGTGTACTCAAAAAATAAAATAAAATTGTAAACTTTAGTTCTAAGAATTATCAAATCAGCTTCAGCACATAACTATAATTAAGAAAGTTTTAAAACAAACTACTTCATTTAAAATGCAATGAGTAGTAGAACGAAGTACTGAAAACACAAATTTAATTAGAAGATTACTATTCTAGTTTGGCTATAAGAGGAGAATGCAAATTTTAGAAGATCGAAGCAAGCGAACAGTGGTGACCCCTAGGAAAGGGCACGGTAGTCATGTACAATAATTGGAAATGAAATGATAAAAATACAGATTTTCTTGAATGCATTGAAATTATTAAATAGTGTTATTCCTATAGGAACCTAGGTTGTGAAATGAATGTTTGACGTATCGAAGAATAAACTTGCTGACCAAGAAGTAAGCTGAGATCTAAGATCTGAGCACACCAAACACATTTCATGGGCGCAATATTTTTTCTGCATCTACTCTGAAAGTTTATCTTTCATGTTTTATTTTAATGATGAAAGCTATCGTTTACAGCAAGGGTATTTTGTAACGTTCTTTGCAGCACATGTGGGTAACAAAGTAATGAATTTTGCTATTGAATGTTTATTTTTACCATACAAGCGCAAAAGCCTATTGAAATTTGAAAGTAATTGTATTTTTTTGCGAAAAACAAGAACCTTGATTTTTTCTGCTTTTGAATTTTTTTATTTTGCTACATCCTGAAACCAGCTCATCTATTGAAAACGAACTGTATAATTTTTAAGATAAGTGCTCTATGCTTCTGTATGAGTATAAGCAAACAATATACGGTATATTATCAAAACATGTTTTTTTTTTTTTGTATTAATAATAATAATTGCTTGACACACGTCAAAAGCGGGATTCGGCCAAAGTCTGCTCTTCCATCCAACCGACAATTAAGAATATAACATAAAGTTTACAATGAATGTTAAATAAATATAATGAACCAAGCACAAATAATAATATGTAGTAACAAATTTTAAGTTTTGTTGATTTCAAATTTGAAATAAAACTTTTTACCATTTCTTTTTTAATAAATTAGAGACTTTACATCATCTGATAGTGAATTATATAATATCGGGGCTAGAAATGAAAAACCCACCTGATTCCTGTATTTTTATTTTCTTCCACCGCCACTGCAAATCCTGTTCTTGTCTCAAAAACAAGACGCGTGGTAATAGAATTCAGCCTCTAAACGTAATGACAAAATAAAATTAAAATTAGTCAGTGTACAGCATCTTGTAACTTCATTCTCTTTGACGAGGTTGGAGAAAGAACTTTCAGCACAGGTTAACTGATTACTTTGAACTTACAAATTAGATAAAATGCGTCCAACTCATTTTTTTTTTGCTTCTGTTCAGTTTTATAAAAAGCTGAAAACTGGAATAATAAAAGCTAACTTGCCGACTTTACTTCATATTGAAATGTAAGCTGGTTGTATAAATTGTGGCGTATATTTCAATGATATTTATTTATTTATTTTCTTTTGATGCTAACCAACTGTAAAATGTCAGGAAAATCCATATTTACTGAGGCTTTTAAATCTTTTAAAATTTTTGTAACGTTTTCATACCGGTTCTGATTTATTATTCGTCAATGATTTTTCTGCCTGTATAATTTTAATTGTGAACTGAACCTGGACCAGGAAATGTTACAGGAGAACTTGTATAAACATACGGAAAATTATATACAAAGCATATCAACTGAACATTGGTTTCTTACTATTAATAATAATACGGGCAGTACAGTAGTGAGGTTAGAGTTACGGCATTCGAATCTGAAGATCCCGAGTTCGAATCCCCTGCAAGCTAAAAGTATATAAACTACATCTCACTACGGATCGGTATATTCGGCTCTGTATTGTGATTGGGATTAATTTCCTGTTGTAAAGAGTATCATAAATAAAATAAATAAAAAATAGCACAGGTCAATGTTTTGTTCTAAAATAAATAAAGTTCGTTTATATTAAATGTAAATAACTAGTACTACCGTACACTATATATTTGGAAATCCTGTATCAAAAACAAATTGAATGAAGGATCTGTTTTCTCATTTGATATGGTCTATATTACAGTATTTTCATTTTCCGGATATATATTTTTTTAAATAATGTTTAAACTGTTACAAAATATTAACATCTGTTTTATTAGTATACCATTTTTGCTTCGTGTCATGTACCATGGTTTTGAAATTATTTCCAGAAAGAAAATATGAATGTTTTTATTAATTTTATATTTGATTAAATGTTTCACTTTCATGTTATTAAACTAACTTTATCTAAAACAATAATCTTATTTAAAATAGTGCCTTCAAAAATATTTCTTTTTATCTGCTAAACAGTTTTTCTTTTTAACGGGTATCTAGGTATCTGGGTACCCAGATAAAGTTTCTAGTTGCCCGAAGAACCTGGTTAAAATTCGAAGAGTAATTGAATTCCCTAATGGATGCGTCATCTACCTTTTAGACATTGACTTTTTTGGTACATTTCTGTACATAGTAATCTCGAAATTTTGTACTTTTAAAACAGAAAATAAAGAAATATTAGTGTCATATTCGAGTGGGAAAAAATGTATTATATTATTTATAATTTATTTAAATCATTGCAAATACAGATATTGTAATGGAATCGTCCACTTCAAATAACGTTTATATGAATTATTAAATCTAGTTAAAAAACTTAAATAACAAAATTTACTTAATATCTGCATTCAATATGTACAGTACAACAATTAATATGCGAAAACTATTGGAAAATATATTCTTCTAATTTTTCTCTGAAAATAAAATTTGATGTTTGAATGAATTTTCTGAGCAATTATGCAAAAACTACTCCATATAAAGAGTGTAATATGTAAATTAATGTAAAACTGACAGATTTTTATGACAAGTAAAAACAGTTTGAAGTACCGGCGAATTTACAAGTTAAATCAATAAAAAGAAAAAGAAAATTATTCAAATTATAAATTGAAACTTTTTCTCGTATGCATATAAAAAGATAAATTATAAGTTAGTTAGAAGAAAGTTTACGCATAAATTTCTATGAACAGCAGCAAATAGTCTGAAAATAATGTCAGAAAATTTACTGAATACGAACATGTTCTGAGTAAGTTTTAACACGAGTTAATTAGTTCGCAAAGTTGTGAATTATTTTACGCGTAAGGGTGGAAATGTTACTTTCTTCTAGTTAATTTTTGCTACACTATACTTTATTCACAAACAGAATATAATACAAGTATGTACTTGGAATGAGAAAAAAATTTGTACTCAAAATTACGGATTGTGCATTTGTTGTAATTTTTATCGTAAGAAATATATGCGAAATTGCTGATCATTTCATAATGCCAGATTAAATAATAAAAATAATATGAATTTTGCGTTATTTTTAATATTATTAATGTTGTCAGCACTATAGAAGTCATCATGTTGTTATGCATTTGTTAAACAGTGGTTATGACAAGCAGATTTGACGTTTATAATCTCTTAAATGTCATTCAGATTTTTGTAAATAGTGTAATAAGGAATCTTAATCCCATCTAAGATTAAAGAGCAGTATGTGATTGTAATTACAGTATCTGGCTATATTATTATGACTACCAAGTGTTTTAGTAACAAACATATTCAAATTTAAAGTTTAAGACAGAAAAATTCGGGAGACGCCCGGACTCGAACCGAGGACCTTCAGCTTGCCGGCTGATTCGGTTGACGCCTATTCGTTCAGGGGAGCCGTGGCTTAGTGGTTAAAGCATCAGCCCGGCAAGCTGAAGGTCCTCGGTTCGAGTCCGGGCGTCTCCCGAATTTTTCTGTCTTAAACTTTAAATTTATCAAACTTCAAAGTCATTCATATGACTTAATTCTTTTAAAAAAAAACATATTCAAGGTGGTTCATTTATGAGTTCTTAAGTGTTTCTTGGATATGTAAGAATTAATACACATATTAAGCATAAAATAAACTAATATTTATTTTATAGAATATTTAATATATAATAAAAAATCGAGGTATGCATTACCACATCGTTTAATAAAATAATAATGTAACGTAAAATTTAAAAACAATAATGCAAGTAATGAATACCACTAACACTAATATCAAATAAAAATGAACTACAAAATAAATGTTGCAATTTGCAATGTAATACAGAATGCTGGAATTTAATAGTTTTGTTGGAAATCATATTAATGTTGATTACAAAATAATCACAAATGTAATAGATACGGAGAGGGGTTCTGACTCCTAAACATTCCCTGCGTATGCAATTGCTTCAAGCAAATATTTTCAAATATTTATTAACGTAAATTATTAGCTATAGTTGTTATACGAAGCAATTTATTTTTTGTGATCTCCACAACATTTATTTTAAGTAGACAGATAAAAGTAAAAATTAATATGGGAACTTTTACGCCAGGAAAAACTGATTTACCATATTAAAGGCTTATGGTCTGCTTTTTAATTAAAAACCTGTACATTTTTATATCGTTAATTTTTTTTGTTAAACCGATTGTATTTTATATGGATATTGAAACTCAATAATATGGTTGAAATTTTGGCATTATTAAATTTACAGTTATGGTAATGACGTCGTTTCGACCTCAGATTTAGGCCATTAATAAGCAAGATTACATTTTATAGATGTACATTGTAACAGAATTTTCTTAACCTAATTAAAGTTTATTTTTTTGTAATCTATAAAATGTAACCTTGCATGATAATGGCCTAAATCAGAAGCCGAAATGTTGTCATGACAAAATTCTAGATATTATTAAGTTTCTGTATATATTTCTCTCACTAAAATTTATGAACAGAATGGAAGAATGAAGTGATAGCCAAGCAAATTAAACCAATGACGCGTATAGTATTAAGGTAGTTCTAGCGTGAACAATTTTTTTGCAGAACCGAATGAAACTCGGCGCACGTAAACATAAGACAGTCATACGCATCCTGTTAAAATAGGAAACACATTCACCGTCTTTGAACAAATATATTCCCTTGTAAAGTTGAGTTCTTATGGCGATCGTCATTCAGAATAGCCCATATTTGGTTTGTGTACCTCTAAAAAATTTCAGTTCCATTTGAATATATAGCCATGCAATGCCTTGTTTTTAACGAAAAATTAAGGATCCTAATTTATAATGGCAACACCACACAGTGGTATGGTATTTGAAAATTCACTAGAACAACAACCTATTAACAATTCATGATAGTCAAATCATAATAGGTATAAAACATTTATTTTATTCGGTATTTTTCTTTCCCCGAGCGTCGGTTTTGCCACTCAACGACCGATGGCGCCACCGCCACACTAGAACTACCTTAAATCATAGAGGTCTCAGGCTCAGGTATTGTGCCAGTTTGCCATTAGAGTAATTATGTTAATACTATCGCTTATTCGTCAATAACATCTGTAAATTTACCATCAATAATCTGCAGTTGCAAACCATGATAAAACTGCTTTGATCAGGTACCAATTAAATCACTTAAATCTGTATTATCCGTTACCGGCTCAAATGTGTATCATAAACTTAGTAAAGAAAATTATATCTATAAATAAATATAAATATATCATGACGCCTTTTACCTATTACTGGGTTTGGCACTCTGTCGAAGCAGATCTCGGTAACTGATATATTTTTGCGCGTGAAGTGCGGTTACCAGCTGTCAAATCACGTCTCCCAAAGATTTTAGTGGTGGAGGAGCCACAGGGGTAATTTTTATGTGGTGAAAATGTTCGTCGGCTGTGAGAATCGAACCAGGGTTCTCATGATCCACAGGCCGATTTGATACCACTGAGTCTAAATAAAGTGACATAACATTAAAGACGAAAGAATTATTTCTTATTGACTTTTATGTGTTAGTACAGAGAAAATACCTGCTCATTTTGTAAAGCTTTGTAGTCCAACATTAGCATATCCTTTAAGTTTATTATATATGTCCCTTACTGATGGAGTATTTCCGGTTGTTGGAAAAGTGCTTTTATTACACCTTTGTTTAAATCAGGTAGTAGAAACGATGTTTTGAATTACAGACCAATATCAGGATTAAATATTTTCTCAAAAGTTCTAGACAATATTGTAACAGATACATTATCAATAGCTTTCAAAAATATAATTTGCTGGCAACAACATGAGTTTATCAAAAATCGTTCTACTAGTACTAATTTAGCAGTTTATACATCTTATATTTTTGAGGAATATGAGGAGGGCTTACAGGTTGACGCAGTGTATACTGATTTTAAAAAGGCGTTTGACCGTGTAGATATTAAACTGTTACTATATAAATTAGAAGCTAATGGTATTACTGGTACTTTACTTAAATGACTGGGAAGAAAACAATTAGTTAAGATAAACAATTTTAAATCTAGAGAAATAGAGGTAACTTCTGGAGTACCACAGGGTTTCCATTTGGGTCCCTTACTTTTTTCGCTATTTATCAACGATATAGTTAATTTGTTCAAGTTCTCAAAGTGCTTATTGTTTGCCGCCGATATAAAAATATTTGTTAAAAAAGAAAATTTGAATGATGCCAAAATGATGCAAGATGAGTTAAATGCATTGACTATGTGGTGTTTCTTAAATGGTATGGAAATGAATGTTCTAAAATGTGAATTTATAAGATTTGCAAGGAAAACAAAGTTTGTAAAATTTAATTATGTTTTGAACAATAATATTCCTCATGAAATAATCGAAATAGACGACCTAGGAGTCGTTCTTGATCCTGAACTCAAATTTAATAAACATGTAGATAAAGTAATTAAGAAAAGCTTAAAAATGTGTGGGTTCATTAAACGGCAATGTAGTAGTTTCACAAATGTTAATGCCATTCACTTATTATACTTTTCATTGGTGCGAAGTCACTTGGAATACTGTAGCATAATTTGGACATCTTCTAGTCAGACACAGATTAATAGACTTGAACAAGTACAAAAGAAGATAATTAATTTCACACTATTCAAGTTAAACATAAACAGAACCCAATACGATTACAATCAGAGATTAGTTTTACTGGAATTCGAGTCTTTGGAGAAACGTAGAGAAAAATCTAGTATTTGTTTTGTTTATAAATTGATAACTGGATTAATTGATGTACCTGATCTTTTCTATAAATTTAACTTTAGAGTTCCTCTGTATAATACCAGAAACAATAATATATTAGTAAACAGTGCCAGTAAAACAAATTATGGTAAATTTTCATTGTTAAACAGGCTGATTAATTTAGTAAATATATTACCTCATAATATAGATTTTTTCAATATAACACTCATTAAACTAAAAGTTTTATTAAATAGGTTATGGTTATATTATATTTGGTTATTGCTATTATTAAATGTTTTAGTATAAGTCTTATTATAAACTGTACGTTCTAATCTAATATATTTCAATGTTATCTTATGTACCATTTGGACTTTGTCCGTAGTGTACCTTGTCAAATAAATAAATAAATAAATGTTTATTTATTTACGCCATTATTCATAGATGCGGATATGCTGAGACCATGTATTCTATGTTGAATTCAGTCAACTCCAAAAGAATCTTTACCAAATATAATTTTATGCGCAGCTTAAAACTCAAATGCAATAATTCAAGATTAATGCAGAGAACTGAGTGAGTTGTTAGTATGAGTTTCCAGTTGTGTTTAATTTTGGCATTACTGTCTGAAACGTTCTAGAAACTGGATTAGAACAGGAAGAAAACAACACTGAGTGTTAAAGTTAAAAGTTAACAGACCAGAGACGTTTAAACTAAGGTCTGACAAGAAACAGTTAATTCCATTACTGAGTACAGTGATGGGCGACGTTACAGAAAGAATACGCTGTTATTCGATTATAGGAGAAAAATTATTTGATTATTTTAATTAAGTTGTAAATTGTTGGGCCAGAATGTGCCACACGTTTTGACCCAGCGCAAAACCTCGAGAAAATACTTTATTAATTAGTATTTGGCTATATGAAATATGTTTTCTGCTAAACTGAACGTGTTCAGTTGTAACCAGTGGCGCAGGCGTGAAGGGGGTGAGAGATGCTCGAGTCCGAACCCTCATCCCTTGACGATTTTAAAATTAAATATTCGCAATACAAAAATTTCATTTGTAACCACGTATTTAAATTTTTCAGAATTAAATTTTATTACATCAAAAACAGTTAAATATCATGCTATAATTTGTAAGTACCTAATATGCCAGGGAATGATTAGTCCGTGATCAAAGAAGTGGTGACATCAAGAAGTCCCATTAGCGGAAAGCCACCCATATAGTGATTATATTGTTGTAATAAGTATATATGTTTTTAAAACTATTTCTCATTCTTTCAAGTCTTAATTGTGTTTGCTAATCGCTAGTGTAAGGTTCAATTATTAGTACCTACCTAAGTATTTGAATTCTTTTTGTATTTCTTAAATAATTTGTTTTTGTAGATAAAAGGTCAAAATTTATTTATTTTTTTGTACAAATTTACTGAATAAACTATTTTTAAATGTTTCTAATATCTGTTTTCTTGATAAATATATAAAAAATATATCATCACGCCTTCTACCCATTATTGGATGTGGCACTCTGCCAAAGCAGATCTCGGTAAGTGATATATTTTGCGCGTGAAGTGCGATTAGCAGTCGTCAAATCACGGCGCCCAAAGATGTTAGTGGTGGAGGAGCCACAGGGGTAGCTTTTTTTGAAATTATGAAAATTTTTTGTCGCCTGTGGGTATCGAACCAGGGTTCTCAGGATCCACAGGCCGACTTCATACCACTGAGCAAGCCACCCCATAAATATAAAGAACCTAAATTTATTTTGGACTCTCCCTCCCACCGACAAATTTCCTGGCTATGCTACTGGTTTTAACTACGGTTGCTAGACAGAGAGGTTGAGTAACTTGTGCTGTTAAGACCGAATTAAACACAGTGGCGACTTCGGTTGTACACCACCATGTTTTTACTAAATTTAATAAAAGCGATATAAGAATTTTTTATTACATTTATTTACATAATTTGTTCAAAATAAATAAATTTTATTATAAAACATTAAATAAATTTTAATAATTATAGTTTAACTAATTTAAAATACGTAGAAAAAAAAATATGTTTATTATTTTCCAAAATATTCTAATTTCAGTTTAATACATCTATGAATTCGATAAAATCAATCGTGAAAGTAAGAACACGATTATTCTTGTGACACATGAATGATCATGCTATCCAAGGTTTCAACAGATTTATTTACATTTTTATATGCAAGCAAAGAATTTTATCATTTTAACATTGGATGAGGAAGATAATACTGTAGTTTCATTGTACATTTTTAGTGTTTTTTTGCACAATTTTACGAGTAATTACTGTCATGTTATGTCATGAGTTAAATCAGAAGATATCCAACGACAATAAACAATCCTGATCATCCGATGATCACTTCAATGCCCAAAGTAACCTGAGTTATAATATAGATGATTTCTCTTCAAACATATGAAGAGCAGCTGGGTAAGAACGAACATTTACAATTTTAAAATAATGAAAATTTATATCTTGGAAAATTTTGTCATGTAAAGTGCATTTGCATAAGAAACAAAAACTTTACCAATTAAAACTAGCAAAAACTGCTAAAATACATTTATTTTTTTGTCTACCTTGATTTCGGTGCGTCTCTCTTGTATTAATAATTTTTTATAAATAAACTGATCTACATTTAGGCAAAAAGTATTATACAAATCACAATTTATTTGTATAAGGCTACACGAATTAATTTTGTTATACATAGATACACAACATCATATAGTATATAGGAAATCTGGAAATTTCCGCTACTCGTATCCGGATCAATGTAGTCCTCTCCCTGTATATACGCTAATAATTAAAAAATAAAATCCTGAAAATAAAATTTAAAAATAATCGTATTTCTAAGAAAGTAATGTGATGGTCGCATTAGGCATTTAATTTTCCAGTACATTACATCACACCCCGCAATTACTGTCTACTGTCTTTTCGTCGTTTCGCAATGTTCGGAAACATAAAACTTTGTGATATCCGCTTTCAAACAAAAACAATCTATCAAACATTTTACAGCTTGTAAATTACTTCACGCAAAACGAATTTGAATGGATATATGAATATTTGTGTTATTTATTTACTCTAGGTAAAGCGTAATTTTGTGAATTAATTTTAAATTGAATTTAGTTATTACCTATATCTGTATATGAACATAGATATACAGTCATTTTAATTACGAGTGTTTCAATCAGATTTCAAATTACTGAATAATAGTTGGAATTTCGATTTATTACATTTTTCAAAATTCAACAACGCTGTTGATATTGTTTTGCATATTTCATGATATAGCTCTCCAATTTTAATTTTAAAAAATGTTCTAATGATAAAACAAAAATATTTTGCGTTATTATTAAAATAATTGACGTAAATAAAACTAATTAAATCTGTAACTGAAAAGTGTAGCTTCCTGGCATTATTACTGCAAAATAGACAGAGAATATTTATAACATATAATGCTAGTATTAAACATACGTATATAATATAGAAATGGTAAATTAATTTCAATTATCATCCACTTTTATCCATATTTCGTGACATTTTAAATTTTTAATATATAATATAATTTTTTTTTTTTTTTTTTATTGTATATTCATAATTTACAATCTATCTTAACAGATAATAAGTAATTGTTTTAACATTAAGGTATCAGGTAGGGAGAATATCCATTGATATTCCTCCTTTACATGAGCATAACTAATTATCAGTTGGTTAATGGAATCTGTATGGTAGGTCTAGTGGATCTGCTCTTTTTAGTCTATACGTATCTAAGCTATTGTCGAGTAGATTTACTGCTGTGGGGTTGGGGTGTTTTTCAAGTTTGCTTAGATATTTTCTGCTTGCGCGCGTGATTTCTTCTTTTACTGTGCTTATGTGTAGATCTTGGTGTATCGTTGCGTTCGATATGTACCACGGTGCTTGTGCTATGGTTCTGAGGGTTTTTGATTGAAATCGTTGTAGTATTTCGATGTTGGATGCACTTGCGGTACCCCACAGTTCAATGCCGTAGGTCCATATTGGCTTTAGTGTTACTTTGTAGAGAAGTAACTTGTTTTCGATTGTTAATTCTGATCTGGGACCTATCATCCAGTAGAGTTTTCTTAGCTTGAGGTTGAGTTGCTTCCTTTTGGTTTTTATGTGAGTTTTCCAGGTTAGACTTCTTTCAAGGTGTAGCCCAAGGTATTTGACATTGTTTACTTGCGGTATTGGTTTATCATTAAGTAGTACTGGTGGACAAGTTTTTCTGCGCGTGGTGAAGGTAATGTGCGCAGACTTTTCTTCGTTGACTTTTATTTTCCAGGTTTTGAGCCATTTTTCTATCTCGATTAGTTGGCCTTGTAAGATATCTGTTGCTATTGTCGGGTCTTCGTGTGTTGCTAGTAACGCGGTGTCGTCGGCATACGTTGCTGTCGTTATTTCTGGTGATGTTGGTATGTCGGCTGTATGCAGCAGATACAGAATTGGGCCAAGTACGCTTCCTTGAGGGACGCCTGAGTAGATCGGGTTTAGTGCTGAGTGTTCGTCTTGATATTTCACAAGGAAGTGTCTATCAGTAAGGTAGGATTTTATTATTTGGTACATGTTGTTTGGTAGGTGTTTTTTAAGTTTATATAGGAGTCCATCGTGCCATACCTTATCAAAGGCTTGGGATATGTCGAGGAATACTGCTGAACAGTATTTTCCCTCTTCAATAGCTCTTTTGATATCTTTTACTATACTGTGCGTTTGCTCGGTCGTAGAGTGGTGTTGTTTGAAGCCAAATTGATGATCAGGTATGAGGTTATCTTTGGTAATTATTGGTTTTAGTCTTGCGAGTATTAACTTCTCAAATACTTTTGATAGTGCTGGTAATAGACTGATGGGTCTGTAGGAAGTCACTTCTTGTGGAGGTTTTCCAGGTTTGAGTATTATTATGAGTTGTGCTATCTTCCATTGAGTTGGGAAGTAGCTCAGTCTGATTATAGCATTAAATAAGAAGGTTATGAGTTTTACTGTTTTGGGAGGCAGTTCTTTTAAGATTTTCCCGGTTATGAGGTCGTGTCCTGGGGCTTTTCTTGAGGGTGTTTCATGTTGGATCATTTGAATGACTTCTCCTACACTAATATTTTTCAATAGTGGGGATAGTTGTTCTGGTGCTTCAAGGTAATCTTTGATGTGTTGTTCTTCTTCGTCGTTATTGCCGGGAAGGGGTTGGAAAACAGTGCTGAAGTGTTCTGCAAAGGCTTGGCATTTTTCTATATTATTTCTAGCCCAGCTGTTGTCTGTTTTTCTTATTGGGGGGAGTGTTTGAGTTGTTTTCCTTTTAAGGTATTTTGTTGTTTTCCACAATGAATAATCTGTGGCTTTGGTTGGCGTGAGTTTTCTCAGGTGTTCTTGAATTTGGTTATTTTTCCATTCTATTAGTATTTCTTTAACATTTTTTTGAGCTTGATTTAGCCTTGTTTTGGTGTGCGGGTTACGATTGTTTTGCCACTGTCTTCGTATTCGGCGTTTTTCTGCTATCGCTCGCTTTATGGAGTTTGGGTATTCGGTTACTATCACTTTATCGCGTGATATTGGTGTTGATTCCCTGGCTGCTTTTTGTATTGCTTGGGTTAGCTGTTCGTTGGCGTAGTCTATTTCTTCTTTGTGTTTGAGTGGGATTTTTAGATTGATTTCTTGGTCCAGGATTTTTCTGAATGTGTCCCAGTCAGTGAGCTTATTGTGTAGCGCGGGAGGCTTGGTTAATTTGTTTATGTTTGTGTTTATAGTTATTATGACTGGCGTGTGATCTGATGATAGTTCAAGACTAGATTCAGTTGTTACGTAATTTTGGTTAATGTTTTTTGTTACACAAAAGTCAATGAGGTCAGGTATTTTATTGTTATCTGTTGGCCAGTAGGTTGGCTGTCCGCTGGAGATGTGTGAGTATTGCTTATTTCTCATAGATTTTAGTAATTCTCGGCCCCGTGGCGTGATGAGACGTGAGCCCCATTCGGTATGTTTTGCGTTGAAGTCTCCTGCGGCAATAAATTTGTTACCGAGGGTGTCAAAGAAGTTTTCGAATTGGTCTTTATTTATATTATGCCTAGGGGGGCAGTATATGGCTGAGAGCGTGAGTGGTCCATTTAGTTCTTCGATTATTACTGTTGTAGCTTGTAGGTGGTCCATGGAGTATTCCGGTAGTTCATAGTGTTTAATGTTGTTCTTGATAATAATGGCTGTTCCTCCATGCGCTGTGCCGTCTGGGTGGTTTGTGTTGTATATTGTGAATTGTGGCATTTTAAAGTAGGATCTGTCAGTGTAGTGCGTTTCTGCTATAAGCATTACGTCTATTTGATTGGTATTAATAAAAAATTTCAACTCTTGACTATGGTTGGTCAAGCCATTGGCATTCCACATAGCTATTTTGAGGCTGTGTGGCATTATGTCATTTTGGAGACGAGGGTTGTAAGGAGATTTAGGATAGTATCCATCCTCTCCATTAGTTTTGTCATCATTTTTTCCATTTTGTTGTTTTGTATTGGTGGTGGTACTACTTGTGTTTCTACGGGTATGTCTTTTGTCGCAGTCTGGGCGTACGTATTGTTTGGATTGACTTGTTGTGGCAACTTTCTTTCTCTTAGCGGCGGGAACTTCCTTTTTTGTATCTCTTTGTAAACTTTGCACCCCTTATAGTTTGCGGGGTGGTTTTCTTCGCAGAGGGCACATTTTATGGGTGTGTTTTTATCTTGTTGGCAGTCTCTGGATAGGTGGTTTTCTCTACATTTGACGCAGCGTGGAGATCGCATGCAGTATGTTTTTGTGTGTCCTAGGCGTTGGCACCTACTGCATTGGGGTACTTCTTTTTTAGTTTTTGGAGGTTCTATTATAACTTTGGTATATTGTAAATGGTTTATGTCATATATGGTTTTATTATTTTTATTTGGTTTTAGTTCGATGAAGAATATAGGCAGAGGGCTTTTAGTAACTCTATGTTTTATATTGTATATATTGGTAACTATGTGGTCGTTTTCTTCTATTTCCTTTTTTAGATCTGCTATATCTGTTGAGTGATGTAGATTTTTAATAACTGCGCGGTAGGCTCGCTCCTCTCTTAGCTGGTATGTATGATACATTACGCGACTTGTATTCAGGCTTGTAATTGTTTTTCTATAGATTTCAGTGTTATGTATTTGTACTTTCACTTGGTTATTGCTTACTGATTTCAGAGTGTAGTTTCCCTTGGCTGTTGCATCTAGGATTCTAATTAGTGGCTTGATGTCGCTAATATCTGGGATAAAAATTGGTGGAGGTTTTGGTTGTTTAGGTGTAGCTTCTTCGCTTGTACTTGGCTGATAGCGGTTCTGGATGGTTGGTACTTCTGTTTGTCTTTCATTTATAATTTTAGGTTTGACATTTCTAACTGCCTGGATAACATTTCTTTTAGTTTTCCTGTTGTTTACTTGTTGCCAAGTATTTGTAGTAGCGTTCGTACCGCTTCCTTGAGGAAGTGCGGGATCATCCATTTGCCTTTTCGTGGCCCGAAGGCCACCGTGTTGTATTTGCACGTATGTGTTGGTAGTTTGTTGGTGTTTCTTCACTACACTTCACAATGAATTAAATTGGATTATGTTGATTTTAATTTAGTTTAATTGTTCACTGTCACTATTACGATAAAGGTTACGTTATCACTTGGTATTAGACACCAGGCACGTCCGTTCTCTACCGTAGGTAGTGTAAGACTCTAATATAATTTTAAACAGACATATATACATACAAGTATAACGAATATTTACTAAATCAGAGTGTTTAAACAGTATGCAATGCGCCGGATTGTGGTATAGAACCTGCATACCATTCCACAGTCAATAACTGATTTTACCCTCCTTAGGTTACCATGATTTGGTGGTCACACTTCTCGCGCAAAATGTGTCACTTACCGTATTCTGCTACAACAATACCGCGAGTTTATTTTAACGTGAAAGATGAAATTTTAAATTATCATGGTTACGAATTGGACAGCAATATATCAGAGCGTTCTTTTTAAAATGAAACCATAGATATAACATTTAAGTTAAATAATTTTTGAAATAAAGAGATTATAAGAAATATAAACATCTACAGGTAGATGAATGTTGGTTATCTGCTAGAAAAGTAATTTCTTTATAAAAATTTGTATTTTACTCAATCATATTTATAAATTATTTTTTTAATTCATCTATTCTCTGCCAAACAATATCCCAGGCGGTTATACAACTCATTTATCCATACACATTTATAATTTAGGCAGCTGTGATATTTCTAGAATGATTTTCAATCTGATTTTTTTTCTAAATTCTTAAACATTTTACCATTAAGGCTGGTATTTGAAATGCACAATATAAGTAGAGACAGAACGATACCATCAATGGATCTACGGCATGATCGTCAGGGGGTGGCAGTAAGTGCAGTACACTGGCGCGTACAATTCTAACACTGAGCTAATGTTAACATAGGCTCTTATGGAATAATCGTATTTCTTATTAATTACATATTTGGTGTGTTTTATTTGGAAATTATGAGACTGATGGAATGAGTGGTTGGCACTTTGTGAAACATTTTTTTAGAACATGTTTGGGGGCCGTGATTAGACGACTGGTAACCGCACTTCACGCGCAAAATATATCACTTACCGAGATCTGCTTCAGCAGAGTGCCACACCCAGTAATGGGTAGAAGGCGTGATGATATATTTATTTTTATTTTATTTATATAATGCAACAATTCATTATTATTAATTCGACGCGTTTCGACAGTTAAGTCATTCTCAAGACTAAATTACAAGTTTCATAGTTTCTAATCATATCTAATATTTAGGAGGGGTAATTTGGATACATTTGTTCATTGGCTAAGGGTTTTTAGAAAATTATTGCCCAGTGTTTTATTGCTTCAATCTATAATAAATTGATGCATTATATTTTTTTAAATACATATATGTGAATTAAATAATTTTTAGTTAAAATTTCAAGTTTATAAAAAAAAATATTGTGCCATTCCCTTGAAACCATTATATTTCTCCATTGCGTCCAGACCAACAACGTGGAAATGTATGCTTTAAAAAAAATTGACAATTTAAACATTATTCCCAGGGGCCCAATCAGGCTGAAACCATACTCCTTCTATGTTTAATAATGTGAGTTCAGGCAATATTTGTTGTTGTAATATATCTAAATATTTTTAGCGGTAATATTTCCGTCAATAAATAATGGTCCAACACTATGCGATTCTATCAACCATTTACCGTCTCTGGACGTTTTGTCCTGGAATAATGAGTAAGCAACGCTTGCCTTTGTATTTTATAAGTTTTTATTTATTTTCACAATATATTTCTATTATAATCATCTAATACATTAACATTCAAAACTTAACAGGAAACAGAAGTACACACACGTATTTGCTTCTATCTATCGTACCTACTGCGAATGAGCGAATGGAATACATACATTGGCATACGAACTATTACGATCTTATCTGTTTTACATGCAAGCAAAACTTCGAGAGCATTCACCGTCCATTGGAATATCCTAATAAGAATGCGAACCTAGTGGCCAGACTTGAAACTACGACATAAAAGTACTTGCATGAGATTTGTATGCTATTACAAATGGGACACTGTTGTTACAATATTATTTGTGAATTTATTTTAAATATTTTCGAAGAAAATTGAACTTCAATTTCATCCTTATGGTACAAATTAATTGTAATTAAGTACTATACTTCATATAATATAGAATAGTAAATGTGTAATGACATTTGTAGGTTACATTGAAAAATTAAATTTTCACAAAAAAAAAAATTTAATGAAAAATAAAAAAGTATTTTTGTGTATCTGAATATAAATCGACTATGAAAAACAATAGAACAGCTAGATTCCACAAATTATACAATGAAGTCAACAACAAAGATAATCTAACTGGTTAGTAATTACGTATCTAATCTAACAAAATTTAATTATTGTACAACTAAAACTAACACAACAAGAAACACTGAACTATAATCCACCTAAATTATTGATAAAAACTTAAAAAATATAAGAATAAAACAAAGAAATACTACAATCTACAATGTTACACTTCTGGAAGACAATCAAAAGTACTCGTTTATTGAACTTTTGATATATGGATTTCAGCACCATCTCTTATTAGTGAGATATCCCGAATATTGCCGAACATGTAGTTTTCTGTACTGGTATATTGCGCTGTATTGAAAGCAGTTTTTATAATGCTTACATGAAGAAAATTTCGTAGTAAATATTTAGATAAGACAGGATAGGAGTAAAATTTATTTATAATGTATATTACTGAATTAAATTTTGGAAAGAAAGAGTCTTCATCACGAAGAATATGTACAGAACCGCAAATGTTAGCCAAATACTCGTATGTTATATTGAATAACGCGCGCATTCCGACTCGGAGAATCGTGTAAAGATAACCACGCGCGTAACACCAATATATCCACCGGCGGAATTGTATTTAAACTAGATCAGATGATTTTTGATCTGGTTTCCGTTTGTCACGAAACCGCCCTAAAGCTTAACAAACGACAAACCAACTTCAACAGTCCAAGACAAGTTTAATTAATAAAACGCGTATAAAAGGCACACTCTAAGATATAGAAAACAGTCAACGTGAGACATCCGTACCATTGTCGTCATTGTGCAGTAGCCAGTGCCATCTCCGCCTACCATCTACCGCAGTAACTGTCACTCACACTCACCGGATAAATACCGTTTACAGTATTTTTCCTTTCCGTGTCGTACCGTACAGTAAGCTTTCCAGAAGTCTCGTAGGAATTCTTGATACTACGATCAAACCGTCTGTTTGTGACCCAACGCGAGTTCCATCGAACTAGCGTAGCGCCGTTTTTCAGCCATGTGCTCACAAGTACTCAGTTCGCGTGATTATCCTCAGAGTCATCACCGTAACATTATTCGCACTACCATTCGAATTAACGTTATGACGCTTGTACGAGCTTTCGACAGCGTCTTCGTCGGCCAAGTTCGCGACTTCCTTATCGCAGTCATTACTATAACATTACCTATACCACGTTTCGCGACAATGTTTTGTGATAGACTGTGAATTCTACCGAACTAGCATCGTGACACTGGTACAGGTTTTCGACAGTACCGACGGCGGCCAAGTTCTAGTGTTCCTTCTCAATGTTACCATCGTAATTTCACCCACACCACGTACCGAGGTGCCGGAAAGTTCATCGAAAACAATTCACCGAATACAATTCACCGAAGTAACAATTCACCGAACAAACAATTCACCGAAATACAATTCATAGAAAAGCATATTCATCGAAATGATAATTAAATTGTAATATTTTTAATGTTCCTTAGAACTGGTAGAAAAATGCAGGCATTTAGAAAAGGATACTTACCGTAAATTCCGAATCTTTTGAATATTATCCATTACGTTAATATCGTTAATTATTACAGGTTTAATGTTATTATTATTGAATCGGCTAAAATTTGTTTAAGCTGGGACAGTTTCTAATGACATTACTGCACTCGCGCATATATAGTACTAATAATAGCATCGCTGCCAATATATTATTAGGATTTATTCAAATAGAGCAGTACGTGCGCGGCCAAGACGGCTCACCGATGCATAAAAAGTACAGAGACTGTGCTATGAGGACAGAGCATCTAGTTCCAAATTACAACAAGAATAGCATATGTACATGAGTATTTACGAGACATAGCAAATAATTTATATTATTAATGTAAAACATATAGTTTTATAAAAATGAAATGAGACATGACAAAGGAATCAATTTTCTATTTTTAAATACGCCTGCATTTTGCTGCTATTCATAAGCCTGGATAAAGTGTAAAGGAAAATTAAGTAATATTTCGGTGAATCATATTTCGGGGAACTGTCTTTCGGTGAATTGTATTTCGGTGAATTGCTATTTCGGTGAATTATTTTTCGGTGAATAGTATTCGGTGAATTGCATTCGGTGAATTGTTTTCGGTGAACTTTCCTAGATCCCACGTACCGTGACCGTTTAGGCATGACTTGCGCGAGGTCTACTAGACTGGCATCTCGACGCTGGTACGAGTTTCCGACAGCATTTGCGACAGCCCAATTTATGTGCTCTTCCGTGACTCACAACTATCACCGTTAAAATCCGCGGAAAAAATTCTGGGTCATCCCCCCACGTTACACACCGGCCGCAATTTCGTGGATCCCACCGTCCCGACGCCCGGCGTCGGTTTTGTAAAAAATTGTGAAAACGAGTCCTCCGTCCGTCAAAACACGTACTCATATGCAACGACGACCCGCCCCGGATAATTTCACCGTCATTTTCTTTAAAACCCCGTATTTATATTCCCTGATCTTCCTGCACTTATTTGCTTATATTTGCAGTACGGTCAGCACGTCTGTTGCGAAACCACGTCTAATAAAATCCGTCGCCTTTATTGCAGCAACTGTTTTGTGTTTTAATTTCGATTTTATCCTTCACATTCCACATCAGTTATCTGACCGCTGGCGCCCGAAAAATCCACGCCAGCATTTTGTGGGCGAGTCTGACATAACTCGTCACAAAATTTGGCGCCCGAACAGGAAATTAAATACTAAAAACAATAATAATTCTTGTAATATTTTGTTGTTGTACTTGTTTCTCATTGCGTCCTTTATTATAAAATGCACGAGAAGCCACTGCTGAATTTTGTGAAGTTATTTCACCATGTAAATAAAATGTAGCTTGTAAAAAGTACCTTCTACAGAAAATCATTAATAAAACATTAATTAGAAAACTTGAGCAATTTTTTAATTTTCTCAAAAACGTATGCCGTTAATATTTATGCGAGTGAAGAGCAGTTACCAGCCGTCAAATCACTATCTCTAAAGATGCTGGTTGGCTGAAAAATTATTTAAGAAATAGTACGGGTGAAATACAGTTAAATGTATTTGCCCTACTAAATATTCATAGGGATAATTACTATAACTGCTGATGATATTTGAATATGTTTCATTAAACACCACAGTAAATTAATATTTTTTACCATGAAATCTTTACTAGTAAGAAAACACTGTTTCACAGAAGATATTTTATTTATTGTTATTGTTTTTTAATTTATAAAATACGTTTGATAGAACAAAGCAAAATATAAACTATTTTCTGTTAAACTACTCCCAAGCAAAAACCCTGGTTACATTTATAATTTTTCCTACAACTGTGCGATTTCTTTGTTATTACGTAACTATAATTGCCTTGGTTACGTATGGAAAGTAGATGAATGCAGACCAAGTGCGTTTCCGAAAGCAAAGAAACACTAGTGCGGAAAGTACTTCATTACGTAATTGTCAATTGTCCGAAAAAGGCTCGTTACGTGCAAGTGCAGAATTTAACGCACGAGGCTTGCCGAGTGCGGAAATCTGCACGAGCATGTAACCTTTTTCGGCACGTGTTATAAACAACATTTTTCCTACAACTGTGCGATTTAGTAAATCACTAAAATATTATTAAAATTTATAGAATTTATAAAATTTTAATCATGTTACATGAGAACGATGTTTTACGGCGTTGCTATGGTTTGTTTGTTGATTGCTTGCACATTGTTCTACGTTATTTAAAAATTTTTCACTAACGTCAAAATAATTTCTTCAAAATCATCTTGATTGGAATAGTACAGTGAATGATTCTTCTTTATCATTAACACCTCCAAAGATAATTGAAGCTCCGGATCATACTATGTTGGATCTATTTTCGACAATGACAATCAACCTGCTGCTGGTACTTCTGAAGCTTCCGAAATTGTTACCAATAATATTACTGGTAATAATATGAACAGATACGGAAGAAATCAATGTTTCTTTAGACACAAAAGTTTCCACTTTCCATTATGTCAATATAAGCAACTGTAACAACTGTATTAATAATATACACAAACAATAAATATGAAGTATGTCACTTACTCTTTAAATAAAACCATTTATCGATATATTTTACTTTGTTCGGTTCTTTTTATTAATTGTCTACAGATTAGATATACTGCAAATTAAGGTTACGTTTATAAACGTCAAAATATACTACTGCATATTTACTAGCGCTGGTTCACCGTATCTTCTTCTTCCATAAGCGTCTGTGGTCAAAATATGAATTCCGCGCACGGCGCGAAATTTAAATCGCTGTCAAAACAATATTCTTTTGACAATTACGTAATGAAGCACTTTCCGCACTAGTGTTTCTTTGCTTTCGGAAACGCACTTGGTCTGCATTCATCTACTTTCCATACGTAACCAAGGCAATTATAGTTACGTAATAACAAAGAAATCGCACAGTTGTAGGAAAAATAAAAAAATCGTAGTAATGAATAGCAGTTAAGTTAATATCATTGTTGGTTTTTATGTGATATTATTTTTTTTTTACTTTGTGGCAGACAACTTCGGAGTGTACTTTTATTGGTCATCCGGAGAAAACTTATTGCAAAAGATAAAAAAACAACCTAAAATCAAATAAAATCAATACCCTGACCGTCAAAGTAAGTCATGATAAGGGTTGTTGATTTTACGAATATTCGAGACTTAGATTTTTCAGATTTATTGAACCTTCGAATTTAAATTCGAACTTTCGAATTTTTGAATATTCCGAATTTTCAAATTTTCTAATTTTTTAATATTCTGAATTTACGAATTTTCGAATTATTCGAATTGTGAATCTGGATCCTAACGTGAACACGACATGTTGATATGAATTATTTTCAGAATAAACTCATGTGCAGAGTTTTGTATTAATTCGTAATTATAATTAATTATTATTATTTGCCAAATTAATTCAATTCAGACTTAAAATTTAGCTACACTGTCAAAAACGTTTTAATTAAGACATTTTTGTATCCTTTTTATTGTCATTTTAAAACGTTTTACTAAAAGCCCATAGCATTTAGTTGGGCGGTAAGAGAGTAGATGGTTTAATTAGGACGCCTAACCTTGCAGAGTTGTTGTAGGATACTTCGCCGAGTTTATTATTTAATTCGTGGCCGATTTTTCGCCAATTATGCGTGAGCGTATTTGGAGATGACAGTTGGCATTAATTCAGTGGCAAAAAATTCGAAAATTCGTAAATTCGAAGTTTCGAAAAATTCGAAAGTTCGAAGCTTCGAAGTTTTTCTGACGAAGTTCAAAACATTTGAATGTTCGAAGGTTCAGAAATTCAATCTTCGGTGGAAATCAACGACCCTAGTCATGATCATTATTATAAATGATTTTTTTCAATGTAGGGCAAAAAAAAGTAAAGATTTATTGAAAAGTGTTATCGTTTGCTATATCCATTGATATACAAGCCCTTATTAAAATAAAAAAATATATACTCCTTAACAATTACAGACACATCCTTTGTGTTCTGTTCGCAATTAAGGAATCAAGTCTATAACTCTTGGAGATTAGAGATCACAGCAAAGCTATTATAGTTTCCGACAAGCCCTATTCACGCATAAACACGTTTAATTAACAATGTACTCCTCTGTTACACTAACGTAAGGTTAACTAGGGATGTGTAACCAAGGAACACTGTCTGTGCCTGTAGTTATATCATGTATACCCACATCAGTTAATAGGAACCACTGACCGTTTACTATTGTACAATATTTAATCAAGGTATATATCGACGAATAAGGATGTCGAATGTAGACTTTAGGCGATTTTAATATGCACTGAATGCGTGTATAGTACCGTATGAATTAATTGTAATAAATGATAGTAGTTTTTGAACTCATTACAGAATATTAAAATATATTGAAATAAATAAATACAACAAAGCAAAACAGTGTAATGTTTCGGTATAAAAGATTAAATATAACTTCAAATTCATCCACAATATATATAGAAGAAATAGAATATCCAAATATGGTCGATAGAATGATTATAATGGCATATTAATGTTTACATACGAGGATATGGGAGTGAATATGCTCGATCGAATTATTATAATGGTGTATTAATGCTTACATACGAGGATATGGGAGTAAATATTGGATGTGGGTGACGAAACATAAACAGAGTTTCGGCTGTATCATGTAACACGTCTTTAATAATAAGCGATGTCGATAAATTTAACTAGCTTTGGCAACACCGGTTTTGTCTTGACGTTTGTCAAATTTGTATTTATATGAATAAAAATTTGACAAACGTCACAACAAAACCGATGTAGTCAAAGCTAAAAAAAAATTATCGACGTCACTTATTATTAACGATGTGTTACATGATACAGCCGTTTAATTGCTGTGAAAATGCTATATTTATAAAGCGTGTGGATGTACAAGAAGATATCGTATATGCTGTACGGAACACGTTAGTGTATGAGGAGTTTGTGATTGAGAAAAATGTTGTAACAAGAATGGGTGTAAGTCAGTTGAGATGGTTTGTTGAATGTATTTCGAATGAAAAATTCGTGAAACAGATGTAGGTTTGAAGAATTGTGTGTGATAGCTTGTGTGGACTCAGTGGTATCGAGTCAGTCTGTTGATTTGAGAACCTCAGTTCGATTCCCACAACCGACAAACTATTTTCATCACATTAAAATTATCCTTGTAACTCCTCTACCATTAACACCGTTGGGGCCGTGATTTGACGGCTGGTAACCGCACGTAACGTGCAAATTTGTTTACTTAGCGTTATTTGTTAGAACAGAGTGCCATATATTTATATTATTTACTCTTAAAATTATATAAATTTTTACATTCTTTCTGTTTTTCTTCTGTCATATAGATTTAATTGCAGATCTTGATAACTGCATATCTTTTCCTATAAGGTATTACTCAAGTATCTGTAAAATTATAATTGCTACTATTTCTTACTTTCCTGCCGCAATCAAATTTGTATAAATATTATATAAATTCTGCGTCGTATCTATTTAGGTGCGTGACAGGCGTTCAATTTTAAAACTCAATATAAATAACAAAATAGCAAGTAGCTACCAAAATTATAAAACCTATGAATTTTATTAGAAAACGAATCACAGAAAATGCTCATTGAAGTGAAAATTGGGATCGAACCTGAAACATTTGCCATACATAATCATCTTCTTATTCAAAATACATAGTATGTTACCTATTTCTGTAGTTATACATAATGAGTTCATTGTCAAAATTCCACAGTGTCTTTAATTTTAATTTAAGTGGTTATACTACCCAGGCGCACTGAAAAGTGAACCTTGTTTTGGGAATTTCTTTCTTGATTACTAATCAATGGATTGAAATGAAATTTTGATACTTTTTTTATTTAAATTTACTATACAAAATGGCGTCCTGGCACTAGGTAACTTGAAAAAATTTTTTTTTTAGGAGGAAATCAGTCTCCGAAAATCACTTCGAGCAAAAAAATAAATTTTGCCTAAATCTATATTAGTTTTTCTTTGGAAATACCCAAAATTATAATTTTTTTTTAATTCACAAATTGGCATCAATTTTAATTTTTTTTTAATTTTTTGGCAAAAAATCGAACTTCAATTGTTTATTGCAAATGTAATTATTTATTATTCTTAAAAATCATGTGTACTTCGGTTGATACTCTAGCTAAGAAGCTACAGTTAAAATTTCAAGTAAATCCGATAAAAATTGAGCGAGCTACGCTGCGCTGCACGCCAATTTGAAAAACATAATTTCGAGAAAAACCCGTTTACTATATGAAATATTCAAAATATAGGCATGCTATTTTTTACCTTTACTCTGCTATCCCAGCACCATACTTCCCTTCCAAACATGCATCTTCAGCCTCTTTTCTAAGCGACGTAAGGTCTTCCCGAGCGCTTTTCCGATGATTCGATGCTGAGCGGTTTGCGGCTTTAAAATGCTGCGCGCAGCAGAGCGGCGTTTTCAAACGTTTCAGAGCGCTTAAAGGCGTCTCAAAAAACAAGCTATAAAAATTGTTTTTATAGCTTGTCTCCCAAAATAGTTTTTGAATTTCATTTATAAATAGTTTATTTATCATTTAAGCCGATAAAAAAAAAATGAAAAAAAAAATTGGCCTTAATACATAAACCAGAAACTAGTATAAACCAATTCATACATTGAAGAATGAAATTAATTAAAGTAACATACAATATTTTATCTATATATGCAATGTTACCTATGCTCTGTTTTCCAATTAATTGTTATGTTTTTGTTATAATTATCTGCCAGCTAAAAACATTTACGAAACAATCGATTGATACATCGGATATTAAAGTTACAGTTCGCATTGTTCTAATATACATCTTTATACGAACTATCTATCGTTGGCAACTATGCCAATTAAAAGTCTTGTGTAATTTCTACAGTACTAATAACACAATCAAATCATAACTACAAATCAGTTGCACACAATCGATTAACAACATCAGGAAACATCCAGAACTTTCCGCTGCTCAAACATCTAATCTAACACTAACATCTAACACCTGGTGTAATAAATCAAAAAAGAATCTGTATAGGCACTAAGTTATTTATTTATTTATGCTACTTTGTACTACAGGGACTTAAGCTCATTTAAAGTGCAGCTATAGTATTTGACTAATCGAGTCACAATGTGGTGATTCAAATATTTTTAGCTTGATTGGAATCTTACTGCAAACATTATAAATATGTAATGAATTTCAATTTATCAAATTTAATTCAATATTACCAGACTGAAATTAATTGTTAAATTTTCATATTTTTAAATAGTGTCACGAGCGTGACCCGCAGTACGTGATTGGACGTGTGAGTAATAAACGTTATTTCTGAATAAGCGCGTTCGTAAATTTGTTTTGGAAAGCCGAGCGTGAACGGTCATGATTAAAAATAATTTTTCGTGAACGGGCATGATCGTGAGCCAAAAATTACTTTCGCGCCCACCTTTAATAAACAGTAATTCAGAAGATATATCTCTGGTTAAAATGCTATTTCATTCAAAAGCTCTTTAAACAATAATTTGTCTGCTATCTATATCTGAAACGACAAAAAATTTAAACAACAATTCATTAATTTATTAGAAGTATGTACTTTAGGTATTTTTACAGAAGATCTTGCCACTTTCATCAACATGTCAAATTTATTTCAATGAAAAAAGTGATAAAAATATAGTTCTCTGTATTGTCACAAGACAAAATTAGGAGGGTAAATTCTTTCTATTGGAATATTGGAATTATTAAATTATTAGTAAAGTTATACAATGAATGTGTAGAATAATTAATCACAATATATTTGTACACACAAATGCTTTAATAACAAATATAAATGAAACTCATCTCAAATAGATTCACAAAACAAATGCACTCGCAAAATGAAGTAAACTTGAATGGAACAATCCGCGGATCACCTAACGCGAGCGTAATGCCTGTAAGAACCAAACCGTGAGTAACACACTCAATGCGGAGTCAATCTACCAAAACCTAATCATCATTCATACATGAGGGTGACTCAGAACACCAGTAGGTCGCCAAAGAACTATATGTGGCCATTACAGCACCTGGCTGCTGCCGTTGGCAACTACAGAACTATCTGTAGCTACTACAGTTCACAGAACTGCTCGTCGCTGGTAAAACTCTAGTATATACGACTAATCTTGCCTTATTTTGACATTGAAGAAGTTCATTTTTCCAGTGAATCTAAAACAGTTTTTAGGTTAGCTCGCTTCGCTCGCACTTTAAATAAGCCGTTTTCCACCGCTTTTTCAACTGTCTGAGTAGGAGTACCCACTGTTTTAGAACCATTATTTTTTTATCTAGCGCATGCGTCAAACAACTGTCAGTCTACAAGGAGGTATATTGGAGTTTAGTCCAAACACTATCCACCGCGACTTGACAACTACAGACTCAACTCTCACACTACAACTTTGCTCCTCAACCGATGAAAAGAAACTAAAGTAAGAAATACGTAAGGTAAGAAATGCGATGACTGGGTAAGATCAATCCTAATATAAACGTAACATAACATCAAATTAATTGCTAACTTATATAAATTGAATTTTGAGTTATAAGCCGAAAATATTGTTTAAATAAGGAATCAAATAAATGATCCAGAAATATTGGATAAAATGGCTTTATCAATGATGTCAAATCATTATTTAAATAATAATGACGACGTTTCGAACACAAATCCATGTTCTTTTTCAAGTCTACTAATCACAAGTGGTTATTTACAAGAAGAAATAAAAAAAAAAAAATTTAATTTTAAAAATTTTTAATTTGACATCATTGATAAAGCCATTTTATCCATTATTCCTGGATCATTTATTTGATTCCTTATTTAAACTTATATAAATATTATTAAATTAAAAGTGATATTTTGTAACAGTGTCTTTTATTTACAGAATTTTTTTCTTCAATAATTTAGGAACGGTCGCCATGGAGAAATATACGATGAAGAAATTTTCAAGAATTTTGTGTACAAAAAATTCTTGCAAATAGTGGTAGATTAACTAAAAAATATTGAATACCTTTCATATAAATTAATTATTTAATTGCCATTTCACGCTACATTTTATCGTATAAATCGCACTAGTAACAAATTTTAACATTGATTTCACCAGTTCAATTTATAATGCTTTCGAAATATTATTTTCGTGTTAAATCAGATCAATTATTCAACAATCAGTACTTATCACAAATTTAATTCAATATTCTGTAGTGTGATTACTTGATATCCTGGTTTCACTTTTGTCATTGTCACAACTCTGTAATTAATCGTTTTTCTCTTGGACTGAATTTCAAAATCAAGCAAGTAATATCACCATTAATTAATACAAATACAAAAATTTATTTTTTATAATATTTACAAGCTTTGCATAGCGTGATATAAATATAGTCAGGCCTATAATGCAATCAATTTGTAATAAAATGAAACAATTCAGAATTAGATTTTGTTATACTTAGGAATTTTTACTATCAACTAAGCTTCGAAAGATATAAACTAATGAAATGTTACCTGTAGTATCTTCTTAAAAGTTGACTTGACAGAGATTTGTTTATCAAATTTAATAGTGCATATGTTTATAATAATTTCGGTGTAGATTATTATTTATCGAATTTATGGCTTCTCTGAATTGTCGCACTTTGATAGACGATTATATTTTCTTTATTTGGGTAAATTATTTAGTCCTGGACGGACTTGATCTTTGCACTTTATCCCTTCTGACTTTTCATGTAAACTCATGTATGGGAACAGTTATATTTGAACCAACGCTACGAAATCACCCTTTTGCACATTCTCAGCACTTCCCAAAAAAAACTACAACAAATAGTTAGTGGTTCTTTGACTTTGTTCGAGATAAGTCGTTTCTTTGAACGTGCAGGATGTAGTCTTGCTATGATAAAATTGTAATTAGTGGTATTTTGACTTTAATCGAGACAAATCGTATTTTTTGTTGAGTAAGATGTACACTTGCCATGATCAATTTGTAATTTAATAACTTAGTAATAATATTTTTCTTCATACGTTGTTTGCCATCGTTATTCATTTATATTAACTTTTTGCACATTTATAAGTGATGTAGATGAAGGGATGTATTATTTCATTGACTTGTTGCGATCACAAACTTTGTAAAAATGTAAACGTATTTGATATTTCAAATGTATAACTGCACAAAAGTTGTTTTAAAACTACAAAATTCAATTTATAGTTGCAGGCTGTAAAAAATAGTCACTGAAAACAAGCACATTTTTGTTGACTGTTCGGTTCAAACATGTGTGTTTTAATTAATTAGAGGTGCACCTAGAGTTTTCTGTCGGCAGGATTTTCATTAAAAAAAGCTTTGACATCGTTTTCTTTGTTATACCTTTTGAAAGGTAGTGTTTGCAAACAATTATCTTTATTCTGTGAAAACTTCCATTTAGACCAACTACTGACATTAACCCTGCTGTTCTATTCGTATTTGCAAAATATTTACTTTAGGATAGTATAAGATACAAAAATTCTATAAATGTAGGTATTAGTTATTTACATTATAAGTGCGGTAGATAGTATTTTACTGTGCGAGGTTTTATATTGGAGCACACTACGAAGCGGAGTGCTTTATTAAAATCGAGCGATGTACAAATAGGTACCTAACACACACATAATGTATTATATTTTTTTGGCCGACATACCTATTTATTTTGTTTGCTAACATTAAATCATCGTAGTCATTCAGCGCGCTACTTCGAACCATTTGGACGTTTGTATTTTATCAGCCATCTTGCTGATTCAACCAAGAATCATCATCAGTGAATTATCTAGGTGCGTTCCATTTACCACAAGAGGTATGTATTATAATTTTACTTATTTTTCAAGAAAACAAAATCATTTATTTATTTCTTCACGACTTTATTGAATGATAAATTGCGGTATCTAGCATTTTTTTAAGCACCTTTATTACGATAAAGCAATTTTTTTATTAAATTACTTCTAAAACTAAAAAAAATCGAATTACTTTACTACACCGCGGTGTGGAAAAATTATGGTACCTATATGTACTGTGGACGTCAACAATGTGTGATTGTTTTGTTTACACTTCAGGAGGCCAAAAAAATATGTACACAGTGCCGTGGTAAAGGATGTGCGAGCATTTAAGCGTTCATCAATATATTTTTTTAAATTATTCAAAATATTCTAAAATTTTCGAATATTCGAAAATTCCAATAAAAGTGTAAAAAATGATAAAAGAAATTGTCAAATGTTCTCCTAAAATTTGTTGAAATCAGAATCAATTTAAAGCTCAAAATTCTAGTCAAAATATAAAACATGACATTTAACCGAACATCAATTTATTTTTTCAAAAGTTATACAAATTATATCAAGTATAACTAAATTTATGGTTGGGAAAATAGTACGGTAGCCATAAACCACAGCAGATTTTTTTAACTTTTAGATAAGTACTATGCACACGTAATTTTGTAGTACTATCATTAGCTTCTTTTCTTCTAAGGAAATCGCTACTTTTTACAATTAACTATTCAAATAGAATTTCGTTTTCTAATTAAATTTTAATTAGTACTTTATATGTTCTTTTTTAATTGGTGAGTTTGAGAGTGTATTTTTAAATTTCTCAGATCGTATGTCAGAGAGACCACTAGCTAAAGGCACCGCACAAATTTCCTGAATCCGGTACCAAATTAGCTTGCCAAGGCTCTGTTACAAATAATAAATAATATAAGAAACAACTAAAAATATCAGCATCAAATCTTTTTACATATTATTGTGTGTGGCACTGTGCCGCAGCAAATTTCGGTTACCGGTCGTCAAATCATGTCCCTAAAAGCTGTTAGTAGAGGAAGAGGTACATGAGTATTTTAATGGGGATGAAACTTGGGTTCTCAATTTATTTACCCTATAGTGATATCAAGTCGGCCTACGGATCCTAAGAACTCTAATTAGATCACCACAGCCGACAAACATTTTCACCAATTTTTATATTACTCCTGTGGATCCTCCTGCACTAACATCTTTGGGACCGTGATTGAACGGTTGGTAACCGCACTTGACGCGCATAAATATATATATATATATATATATATATATATATATATATATATATATATATATATATATATATATATATATATATATATATATATATATATATATATATATATATATATAAGTGCGACAAATAAGTTTCAAGACACAAGCCGTATTTAAATAATTAGCAGCGCTATCTATGAATATACACCGGCGTTTAATATTTGTGACATTGCTTTTGCCGGTAATGTCATTTTCGCTTCAATCGGTTGTTAAATATAGAAGTTATGACAGTTCTAGCAAAACAAGTCTTTTGTCGATGTTGACATTCAAACATGGAACAAAGAGCAGTTATTAAATTTCATGTTAAACTTGGTAAAAGTGCGTCAGAAACATTCCGCTTGATGCAGCAAGTGTACGGTGATGATTGTTTAAGTAGAGCTAATGTTTTTCTGTGGTATAAACGTTTTTCGGAAGGCAGGGAGACATTAGAGGACGATAGTCGCGAAGGAAGACCAATTTCAGCTAGGACACCAGAAATGATCGAAAAAGTACGGGAATTTGTTGAAAATGATCGCAATGCTTCACTGAAAATGATGGAAGAGGCTTTAAACATCAGCAGAGAAACAATTCGAACCATTCTTCATAAAGATTTGGGTAAAACAAAGGTTTGTGCCAAATTTGTTCCACACACTTTGACGGATGCCCAAAAAGCAGCGCGCGTCATTCATGTAGAAGAAGTCGTTGCTGCCGCTAGAAATCATCCCAACTTCCTGAACTCAATTGTAACAGGTGACGAAACATGGTGCTTTCAGTACGACCCAAAAACGAAACGTCAAAGTGCAGAATGGAAGTCGTCTAATTCACCACAAGCCGAAAAAACACGGAAAGTTCCATCAAAAATCAAAACAATGCTCATTGCCTTCTTCGATAGCAAAGGAATTATCCATAAAGAATTCGTTCCACCTGGACAAACGATTACTGGCGCATATTATATTCAAGTTTTGAAGCGTCTAATGGCCAGAATCCGTCGTATTCGACCCGAATATCGCGATCCAGAGGCATGGAGTTTGTTGCACGACAATGCGCCGAGTCACACCTCGCTAATTGTTCGTCAATTTTTGGCTCGAAATCAAGTCTGTACGTTAAATCATCCACCGTATTCGCCAGACTTGGCCCCATGCGACTTCTCTCTATTCCCCAAATTGAAACTGAAGCTGAAGGGGCGTTTTTTTAATGACATTTCGACCATCAAAACAGCTACAACATGTGAACTGGAGGCGATTCCACAAAGTGAGCTAGAACATGCATTTGAATCACTGTTAAATCGATGTAAAAAATGTATTGAAACTGGAGGAGTATATTTTGAATGAAAAAGGTACAAATATCTAAAATTTTTGTTTATATCATTTTTCCCACGACTAGTCTTGAAACTTATTTATATATATATATATATATATATATATATATATATATATATATATATATATATATATATATATATATATATATATATATATATATATTTATACAGTGTGATTCAAAAGTTTCGAAAAACGATCAAATACGAGTCAAATACTCGTATTTTTCAAAAATCTATCCAATGATACCAAACTCGACGCCCATCCCCGCCTCCATGGGGTGGAGCAGGGGGCAATTTTGTAATCTTAAAAATAGGAACTCCCATTTTTTATTGCAGATTTGGAATCTCCAGAAAATTTTACATTAATTTGATCTAAGATTCAAGTTATTTTTTTCAAGTGATTTTTGAAATGGGGATATCTCGTGAAATACATATTGAATCAAAAAACTACAAAAAACAAAAACAAAATTTTTTTTTATAATTTGGAATTTTTTTAGAATTTATTTTAGAATTCTTTTAGAATTATTTAGAATTATTTGGGAAACCTAATGGGGACTGTTAATTTTAAAATGAGTGTTACATTTTGCTCGTGTACATCAATTCCATTCCCATTTGTGGCCATCTGTGAACAAAAATAACTGTATATAAGTATATTAAGGGCTTAATTTGCAAGATATTTGAACAAGTCAAGTTAAATGCACCACCCAGTATATAAATATATATATATATATATATATATATATATATATATATATATATATATATATATATATATATATATATATATATATATATACATATATATACCGAGATCTGCTTCGGCAGAGTGCCACACCCAGTAATGCATAAAAGGCATGATGATATATTTATTTATATTCATTTTTTATAAATGGAGCCAAACAGAATAGTACTGTGAATTTTACTGATCTCTCAGTGACTAAATGTTCTTGGTCGAATACGCACAGCTCAAATCTAGGCAGTGAGCCATGCTATGCCATACACGGCAATGAACGTGACGGCAATAGCACAGCTTGACGTGCATCCGAACCAATATTGGCTAACGCCGCCGCTCGACGCCCAACGCTGGCTGGTCGCAACGACAACGAGCGCGGAAACAACATGGGAAGTCTTCGTAATTTGATTTCAGCGAACGTGTCGGCAGCCAACTTCACCGAATCAACTACTTATGTTTGCTTTCACCTTCTGCCATCGCCACTCGCCTCCGATTCCTTTGTTTTCAATGATTCTTCAATTTCGATAGGAATTTTAGGAATTTCAAGGGTACCTGTTGGAAATAAATACGAGGTTTTGTTTTTGCAAGTTACGAGTCTGAGTGAATTGATTTCCTTTATTTACTGTTTTTTAAGATCTAAAGTACACAAGACAAACATGTTCAAACGAAAAAACTAATGATAGTTCTAATGTAATTTTGTAAGATATGTACCGATAGGAATGACTGTAAAAAAACTATCTAGATTGACCAACATATAAATCGTATAACGATGTTAATACTGGTTATAAAATTTATTTTATTTGAATTTAATAATTTGAAATTGAAATGTACAAATTTTACGGAATTTTCCATTTGTAATAGATTTTAAGCAACAGTTCTAGTAACGGTAAAGCAGATCTCCATCCATAGAATAATTACAGTTCGTATTCAGTCAGAAAAGGTCTAATAGTAAAACAGAATTAACAAAAAAATTATAAAAAGTTCATAAATGAAAGTTATTCATATTCGACAATGACATTTTGGTAGTCGCTTAAACAAATCGTCATTTCTATCTATCCTGTAGAGCAGGGCTGGCCATCAAGTCTCTCGCGATCGACCGGTTGATCGCGGCTATGATTTCAGTCGATCGCAACGACTTTTAAATATAAAAATAAATTAGTCAAAATATATACTACTTTGTTATTATCAAAACTTATAATTATTCCTTAAATTTATTTTTGTATAATATTGCAACATAATTAGCTTACAAAACTTATCATTTTCATCAAGAATGGGAACTAGATTATTTTTTTTATAATGTTTGTATAATGTTGCTGTTTAATTTGCAATGCTTCTATAAAAACACCTCAAAAAGAAAATTTAGAAACGCATTTCAAGACAGTGATGGCCAATTAATCAAAGACGCTTTTTAAAAATTTTAAAAATAAAAATAAAATAAAAATTGCTATTCAAGATTTGCAATTATCTCGAAATACTATGATGCAACGCATTGTAAATATGAGCATAAAGGTGAGTGAACAATTGCAAGCTCATATCGCTAATTATGTTTCCTTTTCTTTATAACTGAATAAATATACAGAAGTTAGTGATACAGCTCAATTGCTCGTTTTTATTCATATGATTTTCGCAGATACTGCCACTAGATAAGAAATGTTGAATATTATTTCATTAAAAGAAAGAACTAGAGGTCAAGATATAATTATTAACGCGTCAATAACAATAGATGGAGTTAAATCAATGATGATGCATCATAATGGATTTATCGCATTGTGCCGAAAAGATTATTAATTCCCAGATTTTTTGAGTTACCACTGTATTATTCATCAACAAGTGTTAGAAAGTAAAAGATTAAATACTAAATAGCTTTCAAAATTGTAAATTCTATCAGAGGAAAATTTCTCCAAACAAGACTTTTCAAAATGCAATATGATGTGGCTGAGCCGAAGTAAATTAATACAGAGATTTCGAAATTTATTGAATGAAATTAAAAATATTGTTAAACAAAAGGGAGATGATTGTCAACAGCTACAAGATCCGGAGTAGATGTGTGATCTGGCAGTTTGTACCTGGAAATTAAGTGATCTGAATTTGGAAATACAAGGACAAAATAAAACTGTGGGTGACATGATTAGTAGTATTTCCGCATAATTTTTTTTAACAAAGGTCAAGGATCTGAAAGAACAAAATTTAGATCATTTTGTAAATTTGCAAGACCATTTGCAACAATATCCTGTTTTTGTATTTGATAGCGCGAAATATGTTTCTGAAATTAAGAATTTTGTGGATGGTTTTGAAATTAGATTCAGTGATTTTAAAAATATTGAAGCCATTTTTGAAAACATTTTTTATCCATTTAATATCGAGTTAGATTTGAAACAAATCGCTATTAAATCGCTAAAATTTTTCACATGGAAGAGATATTACTTGAAAATAAAATAATTACATTGCGAAATGACATCTTTCTAAAAGCCAGATCACCAGTAAAAAACTTTTGGAAATATGTTTGCCCAGAAAAGTATCCAAATACGCAAAAAAACACGGACTTTAAAATTCTTGTTTCGGTTTCACATATCTGTGTGAATTGGCCTTTTCGTATTTAAAACAAACAAAAACAAAACATCGTTCTACTCTCACTGACTTGCATACAGAAGATGCTGTATGCTTTGCTTTATCACAGTATGTTCCTGATTTTAAAAGCTTGGTAGATGACATGAAAGCACAAACTTTATATTGATTCAAATTTGTATTTCATATAAATATTAAAAAAATACTTTTAGTTGCATTTAATTTCAAAATTAATAAAAAATATTTTTCGTTATGCGTTGCATCACTTTTAACCAATGCAATTAAATTTAGGAAATGATAGATCGCGACACATTTTCAAGAAAAAAGTCGATCGCATACCAAATTAAGTTGGCCACCCCTGCTTTAGAGTGTAGATGATGAATATAATAAATAGTTAAAAATGTAATTTAATTTTAAATCGCTTTGGCAATCCTTTCAGATAAATGAATATATTAAAATAATTCATTTACAGGCTTCAAAATTTTTAGAAGAACTTGATGCTGAAGTCATAAAATGTGCAGCCTTTCCGCCATTAAAAGTGTTTAAATAATTTTAGAGAAAAATGCTAGAAATTAAAGTACTTTGTATTTAATTATAGAGTTAGGCCATTACATGGGATCCATAGCTTAAGTTTGTTAAAGCATTTGGCGAGATTTCAAAATATCTCAGGCTCAAATTATATCAATATTTCTCGTTATAAATAATTTGATTTCATCAGCTATAGTCCAAATTTCTTAATTAAAATAGTTTTTCAAAATAATTTAGGACCTTTGACAGAGAGAAATATATGTACATTTTTGATTATGTCATTATGAATTTCTGTTATAGTAATACTTGTACATGTCTATAAATCGAAACAGTATTCCACATCAACTCAATTTGACTGTTCTTAACCTACTCTTGACTAAATAAATTAAACTGTGTTATAAAATCAAGTCAGCTGTAAATCGTGTTGTAAACCATTTATCTTTAGTTCTAAACAAACTTACATGAACTTCAGCATTAGAAATTTCCAAGTAACTACAGCCAACACAACCCAGAACTTAAGACAAAGATATCCTGATATCCGCATTCACGTTGCAAGTCGCATCGGATTTCCACGTAGTGAGTACCACGCCCGCTCTTTGGGCGTTCCTAGACGTTACACCAGCAGTTCTCGCCGTTCGTGGTCACACGAAGATGAATTCGTTCCCGTGGGACAAAGAGGAGTTAGAGCCATGGTGCTTTTTCATTTTATTTAGAATTGATTAAACATTTGTGAGTTATGCATTGCACTTGAAGCCGACTGATAAAAATTGAAATAGATTTTCACATGCAGCACGAAATGTTGAGTTTTGTGAAAAGATATGGGAAATTTATCTCATTGTAAGTGGTACTTTGGAGTGATGTATGAGTTCTCGGGTTTGGCGAATGTTATTTTTGTTTGAAAAGGATGAGTATAAAAATCGGATTTGGATTTATTTATTTAGGAAAATATGTTGAATCTACAGCTTCTTCCAACATATTTTCATAATATACTAGTTTTTAAAATCTAATCCTGTATTTATTACACATAATTAATTATAGTGAATCTTTATATAAGTGCCAGTGGTACATAAGTAACGCCCGCAAAATAACAAATGTGGACTTCATAGTTCTTTAGAATGACCCTGTGTGACACTTATTCAAATTATTAAAAATAAAATACTAGTAACAAAAACATTGAAAATTTTCCATTAGTTATTAATACATATTATGTTTTATAGTACTTTTATACCACCGTATAAAAGTTTCTATATAAATTTTATAATCATAATTTTTGGAGAAGACTAGTAAAAAAACAACCAGTAGTCTATTGGATGTTTAGGCTTTTAACAATTTTTTTTTGTAACATTTGCATAACTAGATAAAAATATATATGTAAAATCAACATTAATCTTTAACTGTCAAAAAACCACGACATTTTTACATTGTTATGTATACGCAAAGTATGTGCTTTTTTCACAGGTGAAAATATTACTATATAACAGAATGTTGCCCCACAACTTTAAACAACCAATAGCGTTTCAATATTTGACCACGTTGCCATGGAAATAAATGAATTAATAAGTGTTAATTTGCACTAGTGTAATTATCGCGCTAATTTTCTGTATAGGAAATCCGCACCCGTCTTCGACTCGTACATATTTCCACAACAAAAAATATGAGTAATATTCAATGCGCTAGTCATTTTATAAGTGATCATTCCGAAATAAAATTAGTAATTTAAAAGATTCCACTTAAGTTACTCACAAATAAATGAATAAAATATATTATTATGCAAACAATAAGAAAAATATATTTTGAAATATATCATTTTTTTTTTTAATTTTTACATTGGCTCCGAAAAGGGTCTGGATCCGCCATTGCAACTAACTGGGTTGTTTATTATATACGAATAGGAGAATATTGAACATGTACAAATTACGATATATCACTTATGGCGTGAGTTCTTTAAAATCATATTAGACAGTGACAAATTTATGTGTACATCTTCAGGTAACCTTACCTTGTATTTTATAACTTGAATAATAATTTTCTACAATCATATGTATTTTGGAAATATTGCCTTATATTATCAACATTATTATCATGTGAGGTATCTAGTTGGACTGTAGATATGAGAACCCAGGTTCGATTCCCATAACCGATAAACCACATTCAAATTACTCCCATGCTTCCTCCTTTATTAAAATCATTGAGGGCTATTATTTAACAGCTAGTAACCGCACATAAATATATTACTTACCGAGATCTATTACAGCAGAGTGCCACACCCAGTAATGGGTAAAAGGCGTGATGATTAATTGTATGATTGTCTAAAATGGGCTTTATATTCCTTGTTTACATTCATTAAATTAGAAAATTTAATTTCATTATACTCTTTATGTGACTGTTATTACTGTTATCGATGTAATCATTTAAAATGTTATTTTAGTTACGGCTTCTTTGCGAATACGGGGTAAGTGACCAAAAATTTATATATCATATGTAAGTATATGATTTTAGACAAAAAATAATATATTCTCGTTTTATATGATTTCATTATTAAATAAAAATAATAATAATTTATGAGGTAGATGGTTTAGTGGTATCGTGTCGGCCTGTGTATTTGAGAACTTCGGTTCGATTTCCACAGACGACAAGCAATTTTCATCACATTAAAATTACCCCTGTGGTTCCCCTTCACAACATCTTTGGGGGCCATGATTTGACGGATGATAACCGAACGCGCATAAATATATCACTTAGCGAGATCTGCTATGGCAGAGTGCCACACCCAGTACGATGTGATGATATATTTATTTATATTTATATTTTTTATTTAAAAAAATTAAGAAGGGATATATGACGTCACCTTGGTGTCAAAGTGTTAAAATTAGATAGAGATGAAAAGTCTAAGTGAAATATCTAGGGAAATGCTTAAAAATTATTTTCAAATGTAATATAATTTAAAATTATATGCTATTTTAATTTTAACCAAATGACACAATGGTGAATTTTCTGATTTTTATTTAGTTTCTTCTAATTTTGCTACGGTCACTATTGATTTTTGTAATTTGTATTGATTTTGCGTCTGTTTTCAAATTTAATTATTAATTTACTTAAATGAAAGAGCAGTTAACGAGCTGTGGTTATCATACATACCTATTAACTTCGACTTATATAAATAAATACCACTGTCCGGATAATTCGGAATTTGCTTTAGGCAGTAAGCGTGTATGTCCTTTATACCGTAATTAGGATTATTGTTGGATTTATGGAGTAACTAAATTAAAAAAATTAAATAAGCAACTAAAACTGAAAATGAAATTTAGTATATGTCTCGTTTATACAGAATATACATAATGTATAAAATTAAGAAATTAAACTGAAAAGTTGAGGTACTTAATTTCTCCATTAAATTTTCTGCATTTAATATTCTAATTTACTTCTTTTGAAAAATGCATAAATTAAATAAAAATGTCATCACGCCTTTTACCCATTACTGAGTGTGGCATTCTGCCATAGCAGATCTCGGTAAGTGATATGTTAATGCACATGAAGTACGATTACCAGCTGTCGAGTTACATCCCCCCAAAGAATTTAGTGGAAGAGGAGCCACATGGATAATTTAAATGCGGTGAAAATTGCTTGTCGACTGTAGGAATTGAACCCAGGTTCTCAAATCTACAGTGCGAATTGATGTCACTTTATTGAATATAATTAATCCCTACATCTTCGAATAAATATATTACTTACCGACACCCAATGGTAAAAGGTGTGATGTTATATGTTTTAAATTTATTTTTGAACATGATTTTTTTCCATATTTTTATTTAATTTTGTGAAAAATATTTTATAAATCATTCTGGTACATCGATTTTTAGTAAAATAAAACATAACTTTAAACTAACAGTGTATTTTTCTATTTTTAATTAAGTTTCATAATGTAATTTCTTTATTTACTTGGTTGCACAAATCTAACATATAAGTTCGCATTGTATAGATTGGAAATTAAACAAATATTATAACTCAAATGTTTTGCTAAAAGTCTTGTTACGTTCCATTTTTGCCTTATTACTTTTTTTTCTTAAACTTATTTTTCTACTTCTTTGCTTCTCCCTAAAATCTATTTTTGTTGTAAATATTAGTTGACTAAATTTCTGTACTTCTTACCTTCCTTTTATTATTTTGTTTTTTTGGTAATACTTAATATTGTACTAATAATTTAAAATCATTCTGTTTCTTTTCTAATTTCAATTTCAGGTTAAGCACGTTGCTTTGTTTTGACTCTTTAATTAGTAACCGCATGCCGTGAATTTAGCTTCTGTTTAGTTCCACTTTAGCTCACCTTGTTTATTGCTATTTTTATGATTAAGATTTTTGTTACCTTTACATTTATTTATTTTGGGATCTTTCCGTTTTGTCATTTATTTTCTTATCGGCCAATATTTAATTGTAAATTATTTTCTTAATTTCATACTGTCGGTAAGGTAGGGTCCCTTGCTATCTTGTCATTGTTTTAGTGTAGATGTCGCCAGAAGGTGATATGTTTAGCGGCTGAGACTGAAATAATTTGAATGTAATTGAAGAATGCACGAATTTACCTGTTGAGTTTTAAAAAGTAACGATTTTGAACAAATGATTCGAGTCGCGATTGAGAATTTAAAAAAAAAGTGATCTTCAAGTCGGAAGGTCGAGCTATTCATTATTTTATTGCTGCGTTGTTGAATTTAGTTCATTTGGATTGCTAAATAATACAGTTTAACTGGATTGGAGAGTAGTGTCGACCACTTTTGAATAATTGATTATTCAGCGGTTTATCCGGATCTGTTTTCGACAGGAATTTCATAACTTTTTCTAACTTAAAGCCGCCTAAGAACTCAGGTAATTCATGCATTTCTTTTTATTGAAAAGTAAAACTAGTTTATTTGTGGTAATTCTTTTGTTTGGAATTATTTTGGATTCAGTTTTGTCTCGCCGCCAGACACGAACCTAATTGTGATTTCTATTTCAGGCTTTTTATTTTTAGTTTTATTGTACTGTCTTCCTCTTGTACTGTTTGTCGTTTACGTTTTGGGCTGGTTGCCTTTCGGTGACGTGTCGTGAGGTCCTAGTTATAGTCCTGGATAGAGGAGTTGGAATTATTGAGGAAAGGATTCGTGGTACCACGTGGAACGGAGGTGACGTCACGAGCACACCTGTGACGCCCGCCATTTTGGGATTGGATGTGTTGCCGCCAATATTCCAAGTGAAGTTATTCAGCTACTGGACCAGATTCACAGCTAAGCCCAAATATCTTTAGTATTGTTTTCGTCTGTTTTATGTATTTAGAGTCACATTTGAAATTTATTTGTATTAGAATTTACGGCATTGAATTGCATATATTTTATCATAGTTTACATATTTACATTTGATTAATACTCGTAGAATATTGTACAAATTCAGTTAAGGTTTTGTTTTTATTTATTCACTTAGTATCGACAGTGTTGTCGCAAGTTGTGTAGCTTGTGTATGAAGAAGTTGTTAGGTCTGCAAGTGAATTTACGTTCATTTGGTGTTGCGCCGCGTATCGCGTTTCGTTGGCCATCGGATCGTAATACGACGTTTCGCGCTACATTATCGTGTTTTCCGCCAGGTTTTTACCTTTTTACCTCTTTCGCAGTCCTAGTTGCTCCGGTAGAACACAGCGACCCAGCTTCTTTTGGGTTAGATTTATTTCTTATTTATGGCTGAGTGAATCTTAATTGGATTTCTGAATTTAGTTGTCTTTAATTTAATTTAATCTTTGTTATTATTTTCACATGTAGTTAAACATAAATTTTTAATATAGCCGTAATTCTATTATTAAATATTTGATATTTCTTTACGTTACAAAAACTGACATCCCTACGTACCTTGCGAGCCACCCTGCTTCCTGAACGCCTAGTATTTTTTTTCTTAGTTCCAGTACCTTCGTGGTTGGGTATCGCTGGCAACAAAAACAACCACGTGGCGCCCTATATTTATTTTAGTTTGTTTTGATTTCGAAATTCATTTTTTTTGTGAATCGAACCCCCCCTATCTCCACTGATACAATTAGCTAGCCGCCTCCATCTTATGGAGCAGAATTGGACGTTATAAATTGGCACCCTGACGTGGGACTTTCTTGTATTGGCTCGCATTCTCGTATTATTTTGCGTTTCTCGAGTTGTTTTGCGTGTGTTTAGTTTTCTTCTATTACTAAATTGTATCGTATTTTCGGTAGTTAGTTAATTAGACGATTATTTAGTTATTTATTTAGGATAGTAGGCACATTTAATGTAGAATTAATTTTTTTTGGTGAACTATATTGCTTTTGAAATTTATTGTTGTCGTATCTTACTATTTTGGGTTTATTACTTTAGTTTTTGATGTAATTTCAGACATCAATTTATTTTTTTGATAAATTATATTAATTGGGATTGACTATAGTTTCCTTCTTCGTGTAGTTTAATTAATCGTGATGGACACGAAAGTAGATATTAATCGTTTATCCAAAGATGAGCTTATTTATGAGTTAAAAGTTCGCGGAGTTGAAGATTTTGGTGCAGTGGACTCCTTGAGGCGAACTCTTCGAACCTTGTTGCGTCTTGAGAAAAATTCTTCCTTTGTGTTACCGAATTATCCTTTTACGTTTGAAGAGGATCATGACGCACTTCAGAATCAAATTAAAGAGATAGTTGAGTTAATAACAGCTTTTTCGGATACTAAAGCATCATCGGCGTATAAGAAAATTGAGACTAAAATTTCTCATTCATTAGGTCGGATAAATCGTTCTGAGACGACAGTTGATACGCAAATAAAACAACGTTCACGAATTTTGCTCAAATTAGTCACTTTAGAATCGGACTTGAAAACAAAAGCTAAGAAGGCCAAACATTCTTCCACCATAGTTAGTGAGCTTCTAACTCATTCTGTCGCCGAATTAAAGTTGTCTGATCAGGATTCTAGTTCATCTGAGTCAGAAATAGAAGCAGAAATACCTCGTTCAGCAGTAGGAACAAATCCGGTACCAGTTTCAAAATGGGCATTAAAGTTTACGGGTGATTTGAGATTGATGTCGTTGAATTCATTTTTAGATAGGGTTGAGGAATTGCGTTGCGCTCGTCACGTGAGTAAATTAGAACTCCTCTCGTCCGCGATTGATCTTTTTGAAGGGAATGCACGTATTTGGTATCGGGCAAATAAACATTTATTCAAAACATGGGATGAATTAGTTTTGAGTTTAAAGTTAGAATTTTTACCGGTCAATTATGAGGAGAAATTATTGGATGAAATCAAGCGCCGTACGCAAGGGCCAAATGAGTCAATAGGAATCTATGTTGCCGTCATGTCCACCCTGTTTTCGCGATTAGGAACTAAGGTTTCAGAAGATTTTAAAGTGCATATGCTTATGAGAAATATTTTACCGTTTTATCAGACCCAATTAGCGTTAATTGATGTGCGATCAGTAGCAGAGCTACTTAAGTTGTGTCGTCGCATGGATGAGCGTAGAGAATCGGTTGAACAGTTCGTTCCCCCGCCGCGTCAAAACCAGTCAATAGAGCCGGATTTAGCTTACGTCCAGTATACGCAACCGTCGACCTCATCTCGCAGTGCGAATTTTCCGCGTGAAACCTTAGGACGGAGAAATATCGATATGGTTCAGCACAATAATCGGCCATGTTGGAATTGTGGTCAAGTAGGCCATCTTGCCGCTAATTGTCGTGCGCCTTACAAACGACATTGCTATAAGTGTGGGAAGCCGAATGTGACAGTGAGAACTTGCGCAACTTGCAATTCGGGAAACGAGCGTCGGATGCCGTAGGAGACCGTCTACGTCATCACGAGGATTCTTTGTCGGTCATTAATAATGTTCGTTTAGATTTTATTTTAGCACACGCAGAAGGTGATGAACGACCTTATTTGGAGATTTTTATTTTTGAGAAATCATTTCTTGGACTTTTGGATTCTGGTGCATCGTGCACCATTGTAGGAAAACCGGGTTGGGAATTGTTGAAACATTTAAACTTGCGCTTCAATAAATCAATTGCACATTGTACGGTTGCGAATGGACAACGTTGTGAAAGTATCGGTACAATTTCGGTTCCAGTTAGATTACGCGATCAAGTGAAAATTGTAGATATTTTAGTGGTCCCGGAATTACCACAGTTATTAATACTAGGAGCAAACTTTTGGCGAATTATGGGAATTGTTCCGGATTTACGTCGCGGAGAAAGGACGTTTTCAGATGCACCATCGATAGCTACCGTGTCGGTCAACGCTATTAACTCTCGTACCAGTTTAAGCACCGAGCAAGAAAACCAGTTGAAGAAATTGGTAGACAAAATTTTCGCGGATATGGGCGCAGATAAGATAGGATGTACGGATAAGGTGGAACTGAAAATACAGACTGATAGCGAACCCATTAAACAGCGCTATTATCCAATCTCACCTGCGGTTCAGAAACATGTTGATGAAGAACTAGATTTTATGCTCGCGAATGGTATTGTTGAAAAATCGGATAGTCCTTGGTCTTCTCCTATATTATTAGTACCAAAGAAAGACGGAACGTTTAGATTTTGTGTGGATTTTCGGAAAGTAAATAAGGTTACGCGACGAGACGCTTACCCAATACCATATGTTTCGGATACTCTGGATAGGTTACGTGACGCGAAATATTTGACGTCTTTAGATATTAAATCCGCATATTGGCAAATACCCGTTGCTGCTGACTCCAAACAGTATACTGCGTTTACGGTTCCGAATCGTGGACTTTTTCAATTCCGTCGCATGCCATTTGGGCTCCATAACGCTCCAGCGACATGGCAGCGATTTATAAATCAAGTAATCGGGACAGATTTAGAGCCACATGTGTTCGTATATCTTGACGATATTGTTATAGTGACACAAACGTTTGAGAAACATATTCAAATTTTGGAGGAAGTTTCATCGCGTCTCATTAATGCAGGATTAACGTTAGGTAGAGATAAATGTCAGTTTTGTCGAGACGAATTACGTTATTTAGGTTACGTCGTAAATGAGCGTGGACTTCATGTTGATCCGGAGAAAGTGCGTGCTATTTTGGATATCCCTGTACCTAAGTCGGTCTCGGATGTACGTAGGTTAGTTGGTATGGCGTCGTGGTACCGTAGGTTTGTGCCGCACTTTTCTACTGTACTCGCTCCACTCACAAACTTATTGCGGAAGAACTCTTCTTTTAATTGGAATTCGGATTGTGATAGCTCTTGGGCTAAGATAAAGAATTGTTTAGTTTCCGCACCGATTTTGACATGCCCTGATTATAGTCGAGAATTTATTCTCCAAACTGATGCGTCTAATTTTGGTCTTGGCGCTGTTTTAAGTCAGCAATACGATGATGGGGAAAAAGTTGTTTGTTATTTGTCTCGTTCCTTGACGCGCCAAGAAAGAAATTTCTCCACTACCGAGAAGGAACTTTTAGCTTTATTGTGGGCCGTGGAAAAACTCCGTCCGTACCTAGAAGGTACACAATTCACTGCCGTTACTGATCACTACTCCCTGTTGTGGTTACATAAACTTGAGAATCCATCGGGTAGGCTTGCGCGTTGGGCAGTTCGCCTTCAGCAATATGATTTTAAAGTAGTGCACCGTAAGGGTAAAGAACATGTTGTTCCGGACGCATTATCGAGATCAGTACCTGTTGTAGATTCAATTGAATTATCGGATTTTGAGGATAAGTGGTTAGGTAAATTATTTCGTTCAGTATCGGATAATCCCGGGAAATACCCCGATTTTCGCATTAGTAGTGGCAAATTATATAAGTTTGTAAAATCAGACTATTCGGATCTCGCTGGTGAGGACTCCCAATGGAAGTTAGTTATTCCTAAAAATAGGAGAAAAGAATTGATTGCGAAATGCCACGATCTTCCTGTTAGCGGTCATTTAGGAATGTACAAAACATTTAATCGATTGGCGCAAAGCTACTATTGGCCAAAAATGCGGTCGGATATTACAGATTATGTACGGAAATGTGTAGTGTGTATTAGGTCCAAACCTGAACAAAAAGCTCCTACGGGACGAATGGGCGGACATTCTCAAATTAGTAGACCTTGGGAAGTCATCTGCACGGATATTGTCGGTCCTCTACCACGATCGTCTAAAGGTTTCTCGTATATTCTTGTAGTTTCAGATTGTTTTAGTAAATTTTCACTTTGTTTTCCACTTCGGAAAGCATCGGCAGTGAGTATTGTACGTCATTTAGAGAATGATGTTTTCCTTTTGTTTGGTGTGCCGCGTAAGATTATCTCGGATAATGGGAAACAATTCAAGTCAAAGGAGTATGCCAAATTATTGTCCTCATATGGTGTTAAACCTGCGTATACGTCACTGTATCATCCTCAAGCGAACCCTACGGAACGAGTTAATCGCGTTATTAAAACTATGTTAATTTCCTTCGTGTCGGAAAACCATCGCTTATGGGACGAATATTTGCCAAAGGTGACTTGCGCACTTCGTACTGCTAAACATGAAGTGACAGGATTAACCCCCTATTTTATAAATTTCGGTCGTGAAGCTAGGTTGCTAGGGAATGAAGCTGATGAGGAAATTTCAGATTCCGAGGAAATTCAATGCGTTAGGGATAAGGACAAAATCATAGAGAGATCTTGTAATTTTAGAAAGCTATATAAAGACGTTAGGATAAGGCTACAAAAAGCGTACGTTAAATCAAAAACGAGGTATGATTTACGACATCGAGAAATCGCATTTTATCCTAACCAGATAGTGTGGAGGAAAAATTTTGTATTGTCGGATGCAGCGAAATATTATACGGCCAAATTGGCAGAAAAATATGTAGGGCCTTTTCTAATTGATAAAAGACTTTCCACCGATACTTATCAATTGAAAAATTTAGATGGGAGTAATCTTCAGGGAACTTGGAGTAGTGAACATTTGAAAGCGCACCCGGATAATGACTTGGACTAACGATTTTTGGTTTTGCTAGTAATTGGTTTTATCTTCTTTCCCTTCAGTATCTTTTTGTCTACGTGCCTCTTTTTTTTGCATAGTGTTAGTTAGCGGTTTTGGTTTACTTCTTCTGTACTTCGTTCAAATTGAAAATTTTCAAGTAAATTTTCTCAAGTGGTGAGGGGAGAGTTGTTACGTTCCATTTTTGCCTTATTACTTTTTTTTCTTAAACTTATTTTTCTACTTCTTTGCTTCTCCCTAAAATCTATTTTTGTTGTAAATATTAGTTGACTAAATTTCTGTACTTCTTACCTTCCTTTTATTATTTTGTTTTTTTGGTAATACTTAATATTGTACTAATAATTTAAAATCATTCTGTTTCTTTTCTAATTTCAATTTCAGGTTAAGCACGTTGCTTTGTTTTGACTCTTTAATTAGTAACCGCATGCCGTGAATTTAGCTTCTGTTTAGTTCCACTTTAGCTCACCTTGTTTATTGCTATTTTTATGATTAAGATTTTTGTTACCTTTACATTTATTTATTTTGGGATCTTTCCGTTTTGTCATTTATTTTCTTATCGGCCAATATTTAATTGTAAATTATTTTCTTAATTTCATACTGTCGGTAAGGTAGGGTCCCTTGCTATCTTGTCATTGTTTTAGTGTAGATGTCGCCAGAAGGTGATATGTTTAGCGGCTGAGACTGAAATAATTTGAATGTAATTGAAGAATGCACGAATTTACCTGTTGAGTTTTAAAAAGTAACGATTTTGAACAAATGATTCGAGTCGCGATTGAGAATTTAAAAAAAAAAGTGATCTTCAAGTCGGAAGGTCGAGCTATTCATTATTTTATTGCTGCGTTGTTGAATTTAGTTCATTTGGATTGCTAAATAATACAGTTTAACTGGATTGGAGAGTAGTGTCGACCACTTTTGAATAATTGATTATTCAGCGGTTTATCCGGATCTGTTTTCGACAGGAATTTCATAACTTTTTCTAACTTAAAGCCGCCTAAGAACTCAGGTAATTCATGCATTTCTTTTTATTGAAAAGTAAAACTAGTTTATTTGTGGTAATTCTTTTGTTTGGAATTATTTTGGATTCAGTTTTGTCTCGCCGCCAGACACGAACCTAATTGTGATTTCTATTTCAGGCTTTTTATTTTTAGTTTTATTGTACTGTCTTCCTCTTGTACTGTTTGTCGTTTACGTTTTGGGCTGGTTGCCTTTCGGTGACGTGTCGTGAGGTCCTAGTTATAGTCCTGGATAGAGGAGTTGGAATTATTGAGGAAAGGATTCGTGGTACCACGTGGAACGGAGGTGACGTCACGAGCACACCTGTGACGCCCGCCATTTTGGGATTGGATGTGTTGCCGCCAATATTCCAAGTGAAGTTATTCAGCTACTGGACCAGATTCACAGCTAAGCCCAAATATCTTTAGTATTGTTTTCGTCTGTTTTATGTATTTAGAGTCACATTTGAAATTTATTTGTATTAGAATTTACGGCATTGAATTGCATATATTTTATCATAGTTTACATATTTACATTTGATTAATACTCGTAGAATATTGTACAAATTCAGTTAAGGTTTTATTTTTATTTATTCACTTAGTATCGACAGTGTTGTCGCAAGTTGTGTAGCTTGTGTATGAAGAAGTTGTTAGGTCTGCAAGTGAATTTACGTTCATTTGGTGTTGCGCCGCGTATCGCGTTTCGTTGGCCATCGGATCGTAATACGACGTTTCGCGCTACATTATCGTGTTTTCCGCCAGGTTTTTACCTTTTTACCTCTTTCGCAGTCCTAGTTGCTCCGGTAGAACACAGCGACCCAGCTTCTTTTGGGTTAGATTTATTTCTTATTTATGGCTGAGTGAATCTTAATTGGATTTCTGAATTTAGTTGTCTTTAATTTAATTTAATCTTTGTTATTATTTTCACATGTAGTTAAACATAAATTTTTAATATAGCCGTAATTCTATTATTAAATATTTGATATTTCTTTACGTTACAAAAACTGACATCCCTACGTACCTTGCGAGCCACCCTGCTTCCTGAACGCCTAGTATTTTTTTTCTTAGTTCCAGTACCTTCGTGGTTGGGTATCGCTGGCAACAAAAACAACCACGTGGCGCCCTATATTTATTTTAGTTTGTTTTGATTTCGAAATTCATTTTTTTTGTGAATCGAACCCCCCCTATCTCCACTGATACAATTAGCTAGCCGCCTCCATCTTATGGAGCAGAATTGGACGTTATAGTCTTTCTCTTTTCCTGCATTATTAAATTTATTTTGTTGATATTTTCAAAACAAAGAGTTCTTATTATATCGCTTGAAATCGAATTAGAAACAAACATTGAATCCTTATATACTAAACAAAATTACAATCTCCAAATTGAATCTAAAAGTTCTAAACTACAAACAAGTAATAATTAAGGTGAACCATACGGGCTGAAGATAACAACAGAACAGTGGTGAAATGACGATCTGCCTCGATCTATTTGAAATAAAATATCTTTTTTATTATATATGAAACATATTATTTATTGTACATATTCTTGTAGTCTAAGGTTCAAAGTTTTATAATAATATTACTAATTTGACATATCTTTCATATAATAAAAGAAAATAAATTATATATCACACCAAATTTAATTTCAATTTATTAAAAAATGGGAGCTACGATATCAATATAAAAAATACAGTAAATTATAAATACGACAGACTAAGCCTGATGAAATTTTCAGCCAAATTAAACACGACAATTTTTAGCAAAAAAATAAAATAGGCCAAAATACCATGAAAAACAGAGTTTTTCTTTTTTTCCTCAAAAGTGTTGTGTTTAATTTGGCTGATTTTTTTTTGTGTTATAGACTATCTTAATTTTAAATATACAAATTTTTTTTATTGAAAACGTAGGGCCCAATTTTGAGAAAATCTGACTCAAAATTGTGATTTTGGCTGCTTCATTTATATAATTTTTTTCATATATTTTCATGATTTATTTGCTCTTAAATAGTATTTATTCATGAACTACAATGTTATAAGAAAGTAATACACGGCTTAATATTTATCTATATAATGACATTCGTAAGAAATTCATTGTTGAAATTCAAATTTGCATAGATTTATTGTTGGTGTTCTTGAATCATGAGTTTTCGTTGTGTGATTCGGATTTTTGATGACGTATGATGTACACTCAAGTATCGAACTTTCAGTCTAAATTAAATTTGGCTACCAGATATGTAAAAATGTTTTAAGATTGAGTATTAATGATAATAATAGTGAATATATTATATGTTGTTTGCAAAATAATCAAGTTTTACAAAATAATAAAGTTTTTGGATATAGTTTTAACCTCAAACGTCAAATGTATGTAAGGTAAGTAGAATTGTATTTATAAGTGTTTATTTATTAATATTAAAGTTTTATTTAACAGTTTTGAAGCGGACACTGCCTTAATAAGATTAGGCTGACAAAGTAAATACATCAGAACTATCGAAATGTTGCCCAGGAATAAACTATACACTCCATAAATGAAGTCAACTTTCGCTTTATTTATATTTTTATAGCAAGTATTTTTTACCTAATTTTACTATAAATTAATAGCAATGTTAAGTGTAGATATCAACAAGCGCAATGAGTTGGAAATAAAAATGCGTGGACAATCTGAAAACATGTTATGGATGGAGGAAAGGAAGCATAGATTAATCACTTCAAACTTTGGTGAAGTGTGTAAACTTCCAGCTGGACCACTTGTAGAAAGAATGCTTTACGTTCGAAATATTGCAACTGATTGGGGTAAAACTAGAGAATCTGTGACAATACAAGTTTAAGAGCAGGTAACTGGAGTTACAGTAACGCCATGTGGTTTATTTGTAAATTTAGAACCTAATGCAGGATATTTAGCTGCTTCGCCAGATGGTTTAGTTGATCAAAATGTCCATACACAGCTCGACATTTGTCACCAAAAGAAGCTGCTGTTAAAATAAAAAACTTCTGTTCTGTTTTAGATAGTGATAAATTAAAATTAAAGACGAATCACAATTATTATTACCAAATACAAGGCCAGTTGTTCATAACAGGACGAGAGGAATGTGATTTTATTATTTGTACACCTCTGGGTATAGAAATAGAGACAATAAAAATGGATGAAGAGTGTTAAATGGATGCTTCCAATATTAAAGACATTTTATGTAAAAGAACTTGCTCCAGAAATAGTTGATTCACGAAAAGAAAGAAGTATGTCGATCAGGAATATGCCACAGAATCCATAGAAACAGTTACAGTTTGATTTTTCTGTCAAATACTTTTTCTTACGCTTTTTAAAAGCAAATAATTTCTTGAGCAGAAAGACATTTTCTGCCGCTCACGTGAGTCAGAGAAATTATATGATAGAATGGGTAAATATTCCGGCATTTGAAGAAAAAATGGTATACTTTATGTGCAGTGAAAGTGACTTTTTGTGCTTCATTTGTAGTTAATGGACGAGTGCACAAAAAGTATCACTTTAGTTCCTTATAAAATAATATACTATTATATATGCTTATGTATAACTGAAATAAAAATGTTTTTATTTTTATATTATAATATCAAATAAAATACTGTATTTTATTAAATTTTAGTTTTTATTGTGTTGACATCATATTGAAATATTTCCTGTGATTTTAAATAATGTTCTTGAAAATCTTCAAGTTTGTATAGTTTTTAAACGCGCTCCAATACTCCTTCCACTATTCTATACAGATTTTTTGTGATTTTCTGTGATTGGTCAAATCTACATTTTTGTCAGGACCGCAAGAAACCTTACATACACGATAACAAATTGTTGGTTGACGAACTTCAGCCCGTATGTTTCACCTTAACATCGCGTGACGAAATCAAATACAACAAATTAATGAAGTAAACCTTTGCTTTATTTTGCAGTCTCTCAGAAAGCAATGAAGCTTTTGCCGTTGCAAGCACTTTTCGCAAGTGCATCTAAAATCTGCTTGTGCGTTGCCGATAAATCTCACTGCTGAATGCAGTGCACGTACGTCGTAGCTTGTTGTCTGTTGCAGAGTTGCACATCGGACGACGTTAGGTATGGGAGAGATAGATGCCACTGATGCCAGTAGTGTAGCTATGGGCGTTGGCTTGAAGTCTCAAGCAACTATATGGTTTCCGGATAACCGGCAGAGTAATACCAAACGAAAGATAATAAGTATATTCGTGTGACAAGTCATAAAACAGGTAGCAAAAACAGATATACATTATTCAACTAGTTCGAACTAGTTTAGCAGTTAAATTTTTAGTTTACTTACAAGAAATTTAAAAGATAAAAAGAAAAAATTCTATAGTCCGGTTTATAGAGCCCGAGACTCTTCTGGTTACATGTGTTAATCAATTAGACTAAGACTTGAATTGTCATTTTACTGTCATTCAAATTTTAATATCTATTTATTTTTTATTACCTATATGTCAAAGAAAGACTATGAATGTACGAATAATTATAATTGTAAATTGATGACATAGTAATCGTCTCCGATGACACTGTTATTATTTATTTGTTAATCTGCACAAAATGAACCTAATCTTGATTACAGTACAGGTGACCTGTCATATAGTGGAATCCAAACCAATCAGACATAATCGTATTTTTTATGTAAGTTGAAATCAGCAAGATTTGAAAACACGGCTTCTTGCTAATAAACTTTTTTTGCACTGAGTTCCAATTGCCTATATTTAATCTATAGACCAAGAGCAACTTGTGCTTATTTAGTAAGGTGGAATATATTATTATTATTATTATTATTTATTTTTATTTATGTTACTCTGTACAACAGGAATTGAATCCCAATTACAGTACAGGATCCGGACTCACCGAGCCGCAGAGTGGTAGTAATTATAATTTCTAGCTTGAGTGGGAATCGAACTCGGGATTATTTAATACATACAATATATTCATGTATTTCTTAGTATAATAATGAGATATAATTTAATTTATACAGTATTTTTATTCTACACACTTTAGCCAATAGGTTCAAGTTTATTAAAAAAAAAAAAAGAATAGTAATAACTTTACAATTCTTGTTTAATTTTCTCGTTACACATATTTTATTTTTCGAATGAAATTTAATCATTTTCGTAACAAAGATAATAATGTCTAACTGAATCGTTTACACTATTGCTTCTCAAACATCTTTGTATCACCACCTCCCTTGGTAGAAATTTTTAATAGTAACGCCTCCTATTCCGTGTCTTACCAAAAAAAGTAAAGAATTTTTGTGTACTTCACAAAAACAAAATAAACTAAATCCTAAGAACTTAAATAAACAAAAATAAAAATAAATAAATATATCATCACGCCTTTTACCCATTACTGGGTGTGGAACTCTGCCGAAGCAGATCTCGGTAAGTGGTATATTTGTGCGCAAGAAGTGCGGTTATCAGCCGTCAAATCATTGCCCCTAAAGATGTTAGTGGTGGGGGAGCCAAAGGGGTAATTTTAAATTGGTGAAAATGTTTTGTCGGCTGTGGGGATCGAACCAGGGTTCTTTGGATTCACAGGCCGACTTGATACCACTGAACCATTACCCCATACTTAAATAAAAGATTAGCCAAAACAATATGAATACGGCCTTACATACATGTATGTATCTATTATTGAAAATTGTTAAAAGTAAATTATTAGTGCTTAGCAACAGGTATTCGTATATGTTAGTGAAATTGAGGATGAGAATAAATTCCGAAATGAATCTGATAACAATCTGAAAGACAAATGCAGGATTCTTGATTTTAGATTCGTTGTTTAGTTATTTCACTGCAATTATGTGAAATTCACTTTGATTAAGCGAAGGATAACACTCCTTTTCTTTCTTTTTTTTGATTCGTTTTCAGTTCTTACAATAGAATATATAACTGCAATTGTATGAAATTAAATTTCAAAAAGAATATGTATATATATATATATCTTTTTTTAAACAAAAAATATCACTTCTACTCCAGATGTATGGTAATGAGTATCCAAGTTCTATTCCCAAAGCAGGCGTATGATTTTTACCAAAATAAAATTACCGTTATGGATCTACCTCCAATAATATCTTTGGAGATCGTATTTTAACTAGCATTTTCATTTTAAGTGCAAAAATATATTGCCAAGAACTTATAATCACAAATGAGTTAATGGGCAGTTGCACTACCAAAAGTTAAATTTTATACTTAGTTTTAATCAATAAAAGCAAAGATAACTTGCTTGCTTTTGTTTATTGAAACTTAAAATACCAAAATAAATCTACTAATTCCGGTACGAAACTTATTATGTATATGTCAATATTGTTCTGAAATGCTCGGGCATTGGCAACACCGCTCCCAGCAAATGTTTGTCATAGTTACTTTAGATTTATTTGACAGATATTTATTTATGTGTTTTCTCTGGGCTAAAAGCAAAGGTATAAACAATATTTGTTGGAAATATTGTTATAAAACAGTTTCAATCCATGTTATTATTATTGTTAGGTTTTCAGGTAAATAAGTTAATTTAGAAATTCATGTTCTTCTACTAATATAAAAACATGTACCTGTATACCCATTAAGAAATTTTAATTTAACAATTATGCCATCGATTGATTATGAAAAAAGGCATAAAGCACTAATTTTGTTTTAGTTATTTACCTACATTTCATAAATTATATAATAAATGACTTGAAATCAACTTTTTTAATTTTTTTATTATCTAACAATAACTTTTTTTTTAAATTTATTGAAAATATGAAATACTGCAAAATTTGAAGAACACTTGAAAGTCGACAATTTATCAGTAAAATGATAAAAATACGAGTAATCGCGATTTCAATTTCCGATTTTCAATAATTTAACAATAATGAAACGCTGACAATATTTTAAGTTTTGAAATAAAAATTTGGTACCAAAAAATATATCCGAAAAGTACTGAAATTTAAAGGCAATCTCTACATCTACATAAATTCAATCGGATTTCCAATAAAATTGAATGCAAAGAAAATTGTAAATAGAAGATAAGTCTCGAATACAAATCTGCTGAGCATTTATAGTCTGTAAGCTTTTAAAAGCTATTTTTGAATACAATACATACAAAATTGATATATTTATATAATTCTCTATATTTAAGCGTAGCCATCCTTTTACTTTGATTAATAGAAAGGGAATTACAAAGCACAGATTTTTATAGAAAAATCTGTATGAAATTATTTGTATTTATTTGAGGTTGCCATTTTTAATATATTGTATGTCTTAGTTTTTTGTATCATACACATGTTACAGTAAGTATGATAAATCAGTGATTATACATTATTTAAATTAGGTTCAATTAACGTGTTTAATTTAGGGTAGATTTAGTTGTTTATGGTTTAGTAAGTTTAGTTAGATTAGGTCAGGGTCAGTTAGGTTTAATTAAACGTTATCGTTAGTAATTATACATAATACTTTCAGAATTAATCGAATTAACCGTAACAATTTTCATTTCATCCATCTTCTACAATTAAGAAAAAAAATACAGTTCAGGTGCAATAAACGAAGTATATTCGAATTAATATTATTTTCATAAAATAAATAAATATATATATATATATATATATATATATATATATATATATATATATATATATATATATATATATATAGGGTGTGGCAATCTGCTGTAACAGGCAACGCTGGATGTAGCACATCAATTGTTTATAACAAATAATGGGGTAGGTGGCTCACTGACATCCAGTCGGCTTGTAGATTTGAGACTCCGGGTTCGATTCCCACAGCCGACAAACAATATTCACCACATTAAAACTACTCATATGGCTCCCCGTCCACTAACATTTTTGGAAGTCTTGTTTGACCGCTGGTAATCGCACTTCACGAGCAAAAATATATCACCGAAATATGCTACAGTAGAATGTCATCCTTTGTAATAGGTAGAAGACGTGATGATGTATTTATTTTATTTTTTAATCAAAATAAAACAGAATAACAAGTTTACGAGTATATGAAAAGCATAAACTTTCAAAATTTGTATCTAACTACAATAAACGTAGCACTAAATCCTCATATAAAAAGATTTTTAAAAACTGAATAGATTAGGTAGATTCTCTCTTAGTGTCACGCTGAATTCCCCAAGTCAACTGTTAATAACATGTGTACATGAATAGAACAAACTTTCAAAATTTGTATCTAAGCAGAAGAAACCTAGCACTAACTCCTCATATAATTAAAAAAATGGCCATCTAGCGTGACGCTCATGGAGAGTTTAGTATTTAGCGGTACCTACTGCTCATGCCGCAAACTGGTTTCCGTATCTTAAATTTGGCATTATTTTACTAGTACGCTATTCATTGATTCAAAATTTCTTTTCGAACATTTCAATATGTAAAATACACGAAGTATAATATTATTTTCTTCAAAATTATTCGAATGATACTCGTATAAACGGAGGAGCTTTTTGGATCATGACATCATCAAGTACTCGTATATGTGTTTAGTAAATCAATATGTTATTCTAGAAAGCTTATTTGATTTATTAACTAATCCAATGATAAGATAAAACCCTTAAGTTCGTTTGTTGCTAATATTATCATAATTATTAGTGTTTTACTTACACTCATCAATTTTACTTTTTGTAATACATTTTTGTGAGAGTTAATTAAAGTTATAATGAAAGATTTTTCGATAACAAGAAAACGTTTACTCGTATAAAAAATCTATTTCCGTTTGTCATGTGATACATGACTGGAACGTTTTCCGAAACTGGAACGATATCGTATTGTGCAAGACACTGGAAAATATTGATTGACCGGACCTTTGTAGTTGCTTTGATATAAATGAACAGTCTCCAAACCAGAGTATTTTGACCAAGACTTTTGGTATCTGATTCTCAACGTGATATTTTATTTATTTTTATTTACCTATGAGAACTTTTAGACTATTTTCATTTCGAGCAATGAAATTTGAAGACATAATAAGTTTATACTTAAAGTAAAACAAAAATAATTTTTCTACGACCATTTAAATATCTGCTCATTATGACAATACCTGAATAAACTAGTTCATTCAGTTACTCTACTCATTATATGCTTGTCGATTAAAATGCAGTACATTTTAGAAACATTTTCGTATCTCACAGTTACTACAGGCAACTTATGATGTGAATTTAATAGGTGTATTCTATATGCCATTTTGATCAGATCTAACTTACATTTACTGAACCAGATCACTGATTTATTTCGTTGGATTGCTTCGCTAATTTTATTTCCAGTACTAAAATTACTAATTCTAATTTTCTTTGAAGTAATTCACTGCAATAAGTGCATCAGTTTGCTTAATTTAGTTAATTTGTCATGTTGTCTAATTTATCTGAACTTATTTAAATGAACCAAATGGCAAATGGATTATAGCTATTATCTCACGGGTTGTTATGTTGCTAGGTAACTAACTTAGAATTGTTATATTGGAATAATCAAATATGTAAAAACTTATTACTAAAATATAAAGTAATAAAGCAACAATATCTTAGCCATAGAAAAAGCATAGTGTACTTTACAATTTGCATGGAATGTCAATTTATCACTTGGGCAACATAAGCCAGAGGTGCATGCTATAAACTTGCAAATTCATACGAAATCAATACCTATCATTCCATGCTTGTTAATATGCTGTTCTTTCATAATTTCTTTGAAAATTCACCTCATGTATAAAAATTCTCTATAGAAAAGTCAGTTTAACATCGAATAAATACTAAAAAAAACTATTTGTATGAGGTTCCACTTTTATTTACTTTCTACATATATATATATATATATATATATATATATATATATATATATATATATATATATATATATATATATATATATATATATATATATATATATATATATATATATATATATACATAATACCATAAGGAATTATCCCTATCTTGCTCAAATTCTAATCTCCTTCACTCAAAGTTTATTACTTCAAGGTAAAACAACTAGAGCAATTTGACATTAGAATAAATCTCTGCACTCCCGGAGCTTTTTAAATATATTTATAAAAATTTGTTCGATAACAACTAAACCTCTTGTGATTGCAAATATTACTAATAGAATATCAAGAAATAAATACAAAATATTAAAATTTGATTCATTACAATTTCTCTCAAATGTCTTGCAACAAAAATAAGTAATAAATATAACATCGCACTATTTTATCTATTTCTAGTTTTCGCAACCCTTGTTCTATATAGTATGTTCTAGTTCTCGATATATGAAATAGATTTGTGTATTAAATACAGTTACCAATTGTAAAATTTTGGTCAAAAATTGTACACGAAAAACAACAAACGAAAAATTTTATCACATTTTTACCTCATTACTATAAATAGAATCTCATCTCTACTCGTATTGTTGAAAAATTTTGGTAAATACTATATTTTTACTTCAGTATTGGGAAAATAATCGTCAAATCTCTGGACCCGCAAATATCAGAGATTTTGTTACAACGACAAAACTATAGACAGAGTTCGCAATTCTCCGAGTAAGATGAATCTATAATCTACAATATATAAGGTTTATAGTGAAAAAGCCAATTCAATTATTATTGTCAGAACATTTTGATCCCGAAAGAAAAAAAAATGTGTCTGAAATAATAATAATAACAATAAAAAACATTCAAAAATAATTATTTATAATAAGATGAAATACTATCTAAATTTAATAATTGAAATAATATAATATATGAAAATATATATGACACATCCATTACAATAATTTTGTGCGTGAAGTGTGATCCCGGCTATCCAATTACGGCCTCCAAAGATGCTAATGGAGAAGAAGTGAAAGGGATAATTTTACCATAGTGAAAATTAGATTATTGGCTGTAGGAATCAAAATCGAATTTTCAAATCCGCAGTCCGACGCAACAATGCCACCTATCATATATAATATTTTGCTCTATTATTAAAATAAAGAAGATATCTTGTAAAATTGGGGTAGATAGGTCAGTAGTATCGAGTCGGACTGTGGATTCTGAGAATCCTTGTTCGATTCTCTCAACCGACAAACACTTTCACCACATTAAAATTACCGAGATCTGCTTCGGCAGAGTTCCATACCCAGCAATGGGTAAAAGATGTGAAAATATATTTATTTTTATTTTATATCTTGTAAAATCTTTATAAATCTTCTTAAAAATAAATTTGTATATGATTATGTTTGCATTAATTTAGAGCGAATCAGCAAAACAACTGTTATGTAATAACTGAACTAATTTAAACCATGTAAAACTAGTTAATTTCATCTTAGGTTAAACTACATGTTTATACTATGAAAACAATCGAACAAACCTTGGTTTCCATTCTGCAAATTTATCTTTAACTAAATAAATGTCTGCTTTAAATCCATTGCCATTTTATTGAGCAAACTAGTAAGAGTGTACTAACGCACAATAGGGTCATACTATTTAACTTTAAGTACTGATTTGTGTAAAATCCTATGTTATACACAATCATATAAAACTAAAATATTTTTCGTTTAATTTCTACATTTTTATGTAAAATATTAATTAATATATTCAGCATGACCCAGTATCATAAAAATGTAAAATAATTTCTTAAACAATAACTTAACTACAATGAAGTAGACATCTAAATAAACAAATAATAGCTGTTACAAACTTGTTCTCAAAACACGAGTTCACTCCGTTAAATTTTAATCAAAAGTAATGAGACACTGAAGCAATTTTTATTCCAAACGATTATTACAGTACAATTCAAACTCAGTATCATGTGATTTTGGTTTCCTATATCATCAATAATGTTTATTGGATCAAACCAGGAAGAAATAGATTTCTCCAAACAATTTTCGATATACGAAGCCAAGTGTTTATAGAGAGAATCTATGAGGAACGTCAAAGCACAGTCCATAAATTCTCCGGTAACAAAAAAAAGAAAGCATTGGAACATACAACGTATCGTAACGTACTACAAACACGAATTTACACTTACGTGAACACGAAAAGCGATTTGGTCGCGAGGTGAACACTATAAATACCAGAGCCAGAGTCAGATTAATGAAAGTGCAGTCAATTGAACAGAATAGAACGTGGTATTGAAGTACGTACTGCTGCAGTAGCATGTACAGTCAGCAATGTCAGTATGAAGTGATGCAGAAGTTAAATTAATATTATGTTTCGATCTCATCTTGCCGCAATGCGAAAAATACACTTAATTCTCACGGTCCTCTAACATCTGTGCGAGTTAGAAATTTGATGGCTGATAACTAAACTTGATACTAAATATTGTTATTGTCACTGATCTATAGATTAAGTGACAAAGTTGCTAAATTGTTAATGTATTGACTTTATACGACCAAGCGTAAAGTATGATTTTACCTGCGCAATTTAGAATGTAAAGTTTGTATGAAACTGGTGTGAGAATGTGCATTTAATACCACAGGCGGACTTTGGCCTAGGCTAAAGAAGCAATAGCCTAGGGCCCGAAAAATTTTAGGGCCCGGATTCAAACTTTTAGTTTATGCTTGTTTTGACTATTTATTTTTATGATTTTATGATATATTTTTTATTAGTTGTAATGAATTTTATTTCATTTATATTGGCAGCCCAGCAATCCGTCATTTCTGTTATCGAGCGTCTTTCGAGTAATTATATTACATATACGAGGCTATTAAATAACGATACTGAAGCTGTTTTAACATTTTATTTTGATTCCATACCTATTTACTTATTATCATTTTCAATATACACCTCTCCTCTATCCATCCCTACAATACTCCATGCGAATCTTCCATTGTTCGAAACAGTGCTGGAAGTGTTCTTTTGTCAGCTCCTTCAGAACGCGTGCCGATATCTCTTTCAAGACCAAATCTTGTTGCTATTAAGGCAAATTTCACTTTAGGAAACAGATGGAAGTCGCACGGTGCAAGATCTGGCGAATAAAGCGGATGGTCCAACACTGGGATACTGTACTTGACTAGAAATCTCTTGACAGACATTGCGGAATGAGCCAGCGCATTGTTTTTATGGAGAAATTATGACTTGTCCTTCCACAATTCGGCTACATTTTTTCAATAAATTATAAGTTTCAGTAGCAGTTTTGCCAAGTTTCAGGTGAAATTTCACAACAATTCGTTGGACTAATGTTGCGCTTTTCATTTTTTCGGCGAAACAAAAAACAACTCTAATTAGAACGGATTTGTTTACAGAAGCGAGAGATACTGCATTCGAAAGATAAAGCTTCACGCTAAAAAGCTGACGGTCGCTGGTGTAGCGTATGCGTACTTCGTCTGTAGCAGCGTCAGTCTCGTTATTTAATAGTCACACCTCGTAAATAATAGAAATATATAATTTTATTCCCGAAATAAATATTTTGCCTAGGGCCCGAAATATTTTAAATCCGCTTCTGCTTAATACCGAATTCGTTTGTTAAGTTACAATGATGTTCTTAGTAAAATAAGATTTTTTAAATATTTAAGTAAGACATTTATTTCAATAATTTAAATTTAATATTTGCTATGACAATTTTTTTGAATTTATCTGGTCTGATTAATTTTTTGTTTTGCAGCAAACTAGTAAAATTAAGTTACTTTATTTATTTTCTGAATCCTCAAATCTTTAAAAATGTCAACAGTTTACAAGATTTCAATTCGGCATATTTGAGTTTACATATTTAATATCCATCACTAAATCCCTTAGTTATGCAAATATAAATGCAAATATAAATTATAAATTGCAAATAGATATGTACAATATACGTACACGTTCTCCTTATCAGCTTTGCAATGAATATTAATTCGATTCACATTAATCATTAATTATAATTAGATTCACAAACTGAACACAATCTACAAATTTATGCCAATTTAGCCTATAATTTATAGTTCCCAACATAATTTAGTACACGATAATATCAGTTGGTTTTCAAATGTAATTACATACAAAAAGGTATTCTTATCAAATATTAATAAATTATGAAGATGCATACATGCTTTTAGCAATTTCTGAAAGTAGAAAAAGTACAGACAACTTTTTGATTTATAAATGCTGAGAGTCTATTTTGAATAAGAACTTTATGACAAAACTTTTCTAAAGAACACAAAACACAATTTTCTTCTTTGATCCGAGAAAATTACTTATGTAAACAAATGTGTCAAATGTATAACAAAGCTACAAGTAAAGAAGAACAATTTCCGAAAAAAGCATGTTTTCGCAAAATTGTACAAACAGAAATTAAATGGCTGATGTAATTTGATTTTTACATGTTATAAAAGCTTGTTTATTTTCATTCTACCTCTGCATTGAAAAGGAAAAGATAAATTAAATTTTTATCCTTACAAGAAGCATGAAGGCTTTTTGTTAAAAGTTTCATTCTTTTCTTAAAACTTCCAAATAAATTATATGCCCTTAAGGGGATTGAAAGCATATTTTTAGGAAAATATAGTCGTGAAATAAAATGTTTGGGTGAGCCGTAATTGAATTAAAATTCAAGATATTAAAACTTGCAAAATGTGAATTTGACAACATCTCCAATAATGTAGCATTTTTATTGTAAAAATTTAAACATTATTTTTTTTATCAAATAAATTCATGAATATCTAGGTTCCTGGAATAGTTTCATTATGAAAGCACTAGATTTGTATATTTCCAATAGAAAAATAAGCTTTCGTGCAAGCAAAATAGCGTATTGTTTTTACGGTACCGCCTTAAATATTTATATTTACTATCTTTGTTGTCATTTTCAGATGAATTTATAGAAATGGCGGTATTTGACATAGAAACAATGAAAAACAAGCTAGAAAAAATTCGCTCGTGTAGATCTCGTTTTTCTAACTCTTTCTCGCGCTGTTATGCGGTACTGATCTTGTAATATACTATTATCGAACACATAGATATCTAATCAGTAAAATCATGCTAGATATTATGCACGAAAGAACTATACTTTGAACGGCGCAAGTGTCATGGACTACGTCAACAAACAATCATCGATTTGTCTCTAATTTTTTTGCTTATTAAAGTTAATATTTCACATAATATATGAATTAGGCATAAGGAAATATAATTCAAAATGAGAAAATTGTTTGTTCTCGTTGTTTACAAAATTCCGCAACATAGGTAATTTAAATGTGAGATAATACCACGATTATAGAAGGACTGGTTTGTTTACTTCACTGCTGTGCAAAGCAATTTCAGTTGATTTATTCGATTGAGTTTAGTGCAGATTACGTACAGCAGTACCGCTAGAGGTGCTGCATGTTAGCGTCCGGAATTTAATACAGTTTTAATTAATCTTGTATTGAATTGTATTAATATTTATTAGAAAAAAATCAATAAACCTATGCTAAATATATATTAAAACAAATATAGCATGATATTTCTTACGCAAAAATATGCAAATATGTTACATATTTAACTAAAAAAAATCATTTAGGAATCCTAAGTTAGATTATTGTCATTATTATTATTATTATATACATACATACATATCTTCACGCTATATCCCAACAAATGGGGTAGCACGAACCCTAAAATCACTCATAAAACAACCAGTCATCGTCAAACATTTTCATCCAAACAAACCACCCTCACTTCAACCACTTTCATAGATCACTCCATATAAACTCATTCATTTATTACACTCGAAATTATTATCACACAACAAACCTCCAATCACATCATTCCTTTTCACTTACCATTCATTTTCTTTCTTCAACGTACATAACGTATGCATAAAAAATCTCAAATTACTCACGTTTTCTCCTAACATTATTATATATATATATATATATATATATATATATATATATATATATATATATATATATATATATATATATATATTAGGGTGGCCCTTATTTTGGGTAAGTTCGAATTTTGTCGGTCTCCACCCGAAATCTGGTTTAAAATCACAAAAAAGTATTAAATGAATTATTTCAGAATTTTAAAATAAGTTTAACCCGTGCCTCTAGGAAGGACACTTTCAGTGACTTTATTCAAAATGCAATAACTTTTTTTTCAATATTTTGACACAATTTCAAGCGGGCATTAAACTAGATGAGATAACGAATCGATCTATTATAATAAAAAATAATTTTATGTGATTATTTATTGCTAAACGGGTTGGTAAAAACTAACGAAAATTTAGTTTTTTTAAATACGCAAAAAGTGATTCACACTCGAAGTTTTTTCTCCACTTATGTTGAAATTTTTATGCAAGACATGTATAAAAACGATTTGTTAAACACCTACAAATCGTTTTTAACACAAATAAGTTATACACATTTACAAATAAACACTACAACTGAAAATGTATGTGACTAAAAATATGATAAAATGAAAAATAAATATATGATAAAAATATTATAATCAATATGAATATTATTCAAAAACAGTCTAAAATAATCAAAAATAGTTATAAAACGAAATTGTTGGAAAAGAATCATTACTGTGAATCACTTTTTGCGTATTTATATATATATATATATATATATATATATATATATATATATACACTACTGTAATTGGAATTAAATTCCTATTTACGGAGTAGAATAAATAAATAAATTAGGATACAATAATAATAATCTTATGTTAAATTTTGTTATACAAACCTACGCAAATATACGATATTTTCTAAATTTATACCAGTAATTTTATATTTTTAGGAGTCTAATGTATGCATAAAGAAATGTAAATTTATTATAATTATGATAGTATTTGATTTCACGAGCTGATCTTAATATGGCTTCATTGATATTTTTGTTATAAATTTTCAACCAATAGTGGTATATTACTTTCAGAAAGTTCATATTCTACTCTACTTTCTTGTGAAAATAGCAAATATACGATAAATTTATAATTCACACCAAAAATTTCACTTCCTTATGCGTCTAATATGGTAATTGAAGTTGAATGTGCATTTGGGGGTTTTTGGTTCCTAACTCAGCGACTTACCAACAACATTTGACGATGTTTTCAGAAAAAAATAACTGTCTTGTCGTGGCAATTTTTTTTCTGACGTGAAATTAGTATTATCCCCTTTTGCACCCTTCAATCCTTGTTCAACATATAACATATTTTTAGACCTAAAACCCCCAAATGTACATTCAGCTTCAAACACGCATAACTATGTGCCAAATCATCGTAGAAAATTCAATAAACTTTATTGCTTTGATGGTGGATCGTATTCACTCATTTTTCTAAGCTCCGTACAGATAGTCAAAGATGGACGTTTTTCTCACTAAAACTTTTTTTTTTCTATGAGGTTGTAGAGGAGGGGGGAGGGCGGAATAAGTCAACCCTAAGGTCGCATATATTCTCTCAAACTAGACACTATAAACTTTTTCGCCTTCGAAAATTCGTCCCAACTTAACTGAAAATTTGCCAATTTATGACAGTTTGAAAATGAGGAAAATTTCACGAATTTCAAGTGTTTCTTTTTTTGTTACCAGTGTATAACAAAATATAATATTAGATATTTATCGTATTGTACCATAATTTAGAATAAAATAATATCAATCTCACTCAGGATTTTTAAATTATATATTTTTAGTTAATTAAGTAGCATATTTGAAAGATTAATGATAGGTGTGTAGGAGTGATTGGATGGATGTGATTCAAGGTTTGTTGCGTGATAAATTATTCTATGTGTGATAAGTAAATAAGCTTGTATGGAGGAAACTTTGAATTTGGTTGAAGCGAGGATGGTGAGTTAGTTTGACGAGCACTAATTATTTGATGAATCTCATGAGTGAATGTTTCATGACTGATTCTGGAGTTCGCGCTACCCCATTTGATGAAATATAGCGTGATGTTATGTATGTATGTATGTATATTTGCATAAGAAATATCACACACATTGTTTTAGTACAATTTTAGCATATATTTCTATATAAAGGATTCGATACCATCAGGGGCGGATCGTGAATTTGTGGGGCCCTGGGTTAATAATACTTATGGGCCTACCTAATTACTCAACTAATTGCCATTTTGTCAAAAAACTGTTTTCTATAGTGATGTAGGTATACGGTATAGGAAAAAAATAGGACAATACATTATTTTATTTATATAATATGACTTAGTGTGTGTATATACAAACAGCAAATGTACGACATTATTGCAAAATAAATTGACAGGTTATGTGTGGTTATGTTTTATAAATTATAAAGCGACTTTTTTGCATTTTTGTGCTACAAATTCCTTTATTTGCTCATCACATTATAAGTTCTTCGTTAAATCGCAATTTATGGAAAGAACTGGTAAATGATTTACTCGATAGTTCGACATTGTTGTCCTATATTTGTTTTCTATATTCGAAATCCTGGAGAAACAGCGCTCCGCTTCACAGCTAGTGATTGGCAACGTTAAAAAAAATCTTTAAGATGGTATAGCAATTTGGAAAAACATCAACAAGTTTCTTTTTATAAATTAGCATAAAAAGTTCATTGCAAGATAATATTTCTTCACAATATCGTCTATTGTTTTCAATGGAGGCTGAGGGCCTTTTGTATCCACGGAGCCCTGAGCTGCAGCCCAAAAAGCCCTTAAGTAGATCCGCCTCTGGATACCATACAAAACAGATAAACCATGGGGACATTTTTTGTGATGCCAACCCATCCTATAACGGAGGAAGAGAAATGGCCCATATAACTTTCTTTACAAATAAATTTCTAATCGGAACTGCCAGAGTATGGATTTGTTTTTATAATAATATTTTAATTTTGCGTCACTATCAAAAATATATAAATTCTGATTTTGTAATATTTATCGTAAAATATTCAAAAATATTTTCATATTATAAATAAATAGTGCGAGATTAAGAAACTGTATTATTTATATCGCAACACAACTGTTAGAAAAAGGTAAATAAAAACATAGCTCTGTGGGCCAATTGCCTTAGGAAATTATTCGTCTATTTTAGATGGTCGAAGCCGGTTGCTACCATGCAGCGTCTCTAGCGGTGCTGCTGTAATCACCAACTCAGACAAATAAATTTAAATGATTCTAGGAATATGTATCATGCATTCCTGATGTCAAATTCATATAATATCAGAAATATTATATTTGTGAATCTTAATTAATAATAAGAGTAGATACATTTACAGATAATTCGATTATTGTTTGTCGACATAGTCATTGCCGTCTTTATGTAGATGCCTGGAACAGAGGAGCGCAAGCGGCTGTGACGTCACATCGTGTGGCCCACGAACGCGTCTGTCTTCCATATACTACCATGTTAAAATTCTGTTCCTAACGTACAAACTAGCTTCTATCTCGTTAAATATCAATGATATTGAAATTAAGTACATAACATAAAATGTGCTCCTCATAAAGACGAATCAATTGGATATTTTTTATTTTCAAAATCTAGTTTGGCTCACGGAGAAACATGACTTGTTTGTTCTTTTGTATTTCTAACATGTATTTTAAAAACTATATAAGGCTTTACCTTGACGGTTCACTTTATTGCCAAAATGTACGGACTGTCAGAAGTTTCTTGTACACAATCGTGAAATGATAACAGAATGTGGCAGCTCCACAAATGAGTACCTAAAAATAATTGATAGAGGTGAACTTAAATGGCTTAAAGATTTTCTAGTTAATATAGTTTCAAATGTATATCAAATATTTCAAATAATAATTAGCAATAGCGATTATAAAAAAATGTTGTTATCAGTTAAAAATCAGAGGCAATTTTTGAAAGAAATATGTATAGAAAAATTAAGAAAGTATACTTCAATAGAAATTTTTATTTGCAAATGTGGTAAAAGTAATGATAACTTCAGTAATGAAGCAATATGTGCAATATTTTACTAAATAATTATACAAAAATAAAAAATAATAATATGGAAAATACTACCAAAAGAAACCGTAAGTTAGAATGTCTCAGTCAAAATAAGTGATTGTGTTAATTTTTTAAAATATACATAATTATTATTAATTAAAAAGTTTATATTTTTTCTTATTTTAAGAGTGACTTTTTATTTTGTACCTGATTGTGTGCTGTGTAAAATAAATATATCAAATATTTAATTATAGAATACTGCTTGTTTTTATTTCATTATTATGTACTAATTTATGGATACTATATATATGATTGGTGAAAATTTTCTAGTACGAGTTATATACTTTTAAAAATGTATATTACGAAGTACAAAAGAGGAAACAGTAATGTTTCTCCGCAAGCCAGACTAGATTTTGAAAATTAAAATAGCCATTTGATTCGTCTTTACAAGAAGCACATTTATGTCATGTACATAATTTCAATATCTTTGATAGTTAACGAGATAGAAGCTAGTTTATATATTACGAACAGTATTTTAACACGAGAGCTAATGTCAGACAGACGCGTTTGTCGGCCTCACGCAGTAACGTCACAGAAACGCTGTTCCAGGCCTCTACATATAGACGGCAATAGTAGTGTTCGATTTGCACCAAATCTCAGTTAATCTCACCTCACCTCAGTTTGACAGCTTTTTTGTGCTGTTCTATTTGCACTGACATAACTGAGATCAAGTGAGACACTCACCTCTCCCCTTGCCGATGCCGCACTACATATTTCACTGGTGCGTACTGAGATTTTCTACTCAGTTAAGAGTGGGGGTAGAATTCGTTATGTTTTGTTTGTAGTTTGAATATTTGGAAGTTATTTAATATTTTTTTAAAATTGTATATGTTATTATAAATCATGTCTCACAGCTCACTTCCAACAAAAACATCAAGCAAATTATGTGTTGTCCGCGAAATGATACTACAACGTTCGTCACGTAACCGACTCAGTTCAGACCTGTCAAAACCTGTTCGATTTGTTATCGAAAAAATATCATCTCATTTCAGAGAATCTCAACTCAGTTGAAATGAACTGAGGTGAGTTTGTTTGCAAATCGAACGCTACTATTGACATAGTCCATTATATTTACGCCGTTGACGGATAGATGGCGCTTGCTATGGTATCACGAACGAAATTGCCTATTCCAGTAATATTCAATATAGACATGTTATCCAATAATGTAAATTTGGAAATCTTTTAAAGTTTTCCTATAGCAGACTTCTTTTTGAAACAGTATTTTTCGAAAAATAATGAGGACAGATAGCGGATATTATTAAGCAACTTTCTTCACGGTCAAATATAAAAGTTAGTTATCTTATATTGAATCTCTTTTACCTAAGCCTATTTTACCTTGAACTAATCTCAGTAGAATATCAAATAAAGCAAAGTTTCAGACGATCAGACGAATAAAGTACTTTTCCAAGGTTTTTCGACGATGGTTCGAGAAAAATACAGATCTCGGCCAAATAAAAAATTCCCACGAGGCATATTCAAAATGCGAATGTGGTTAGTCTTCCTAAACTCAGTTGCAAAGACGCTGGGAAATGGTTATGTCCCCGTTTCACATCTTTTGAAATCGTCATCGGTACTTTCACGCATCTCAAACATGCATACACGCAGACACGTCTCAGACTCTTAAATCTATTTGCTTAGTGATTTGTGTTTCCTTTGAAAAGTTTTTTCACGAAATCTGCCATTGATTGATGATACAAAATGATTCTGCGATCGATTAAGATTTGGGGAGAAATATTAGATTTGCACAAAAAGTGGAATTCCTTTGCAGTCTCGATAAATTATAAATGGTTTTATATATACTGCTTTGAAAGAGGAATTTTGTTTACTTTTAATCAATCACTATAAAATGTTCATTTCGTCGTATATTCATAATTAATTTTGGTTTTAAGAAGTGATATTTAATTTTTTTGTGTGTATGAAAAAGTTTTTTTACAACTTTCTTGTTGCTGTACACATAAATTGAAGGTACTGAATTTTTTATGACTATCACAAGAGCAATTTTAATTTAATTTTGAAAAGAAAAATTAAAAGGCTCAGTTTTGTCACAGGTAAAATTATAATGACTATTTCCTTTGTAAACATAAAATAAATTAGAATTCTAATACTCATTTAACAAAAAAAGTAAAATTAATATACTACCTACAATATACAATCAAGAGAGTGCTACTAAAATATTTAATATAATTTTCAAATTTAATATTAAATTTAGTGAAGACGACAAAATCACAACAATTTTTTTTTAAATTACATTTATCACAAAGTAATTCGGGTGACGCCCGGATTCGTTGCCAATACTTATGATATAAGAGTCTTAGGATCTTGTGTATGCTGTGTTTAGATACTATGAGAGAAGAATTCGTTTAACGTATAACCAGGTACTGTGGTACAATGGTTAGCACATCTGGCCGACATGCAGAGGGTCCCCGATTCGAATCCGATTTAAAATTCCAATTATCATTGTCTCTGAACCGACACTGAACTTCAGTCATTTCTTCATTTTAAAATTTTACTCAAAATCTTTTATTTGAAGTATTGAAATACTAACAATAAAATGATCTAAGAAGTAATTGCAGTGGAAACAACGTATTATGTCTGGTAGGGGTGTTCACAGGTCAGAGTTCTTTCGTGCCATTTCTATTTCGTACACTTATTTAACTCCATTACTATTTTTATCATAAAAAAATCCTGTAACCTAACAACTTGTTCTAATAACGTAAAAATTATTATTTAAAAAGCCTAACTTAAAGTTATAAATACATATATCTTCTGGCAAAATTAACATGTTTTGACATTGTTTCTCCTATGTGTTATATAAAAACGACCCTGTATATTGAAAAGTAAATAAGATACTTGTGCAATAAAAAATAACATAGTAATTAAAAAAAAACTTCACAAATTCATTGTGAACAATAAGAAAATAAAATCAGATTAAAAGTACATTAAAAAAATTTTATCTTAATAAATTGTCAGAATATAAATTTTTAGTATTTGGAAAAAAATCTCATACACGTATTTAATAATTAAAATTTTTGTTTTAAGTTCTAAAAATGTTATTACACAGCGTGCAATTTAATTTCTACACAGAATTAAATTTGAAGACATGAAAACCGTTGCCGAGCCTAAATATATGAATGGTCGATTGATTAGAGAAACTATTGAAATTTACAAGAACAAGAACAACATTTTGATGGCTGTGAATTAAATAGAAATTGGCTTCCGTTGATTAAGGAATTATAATTGCTTGTTTACTTGATACTTAATTACTTGTTCATAGTTACGGTTTGTTATTTATTATTTTCTATTTTCCTGATGAAGGTACAAAGGGTATAAAAAAACATCGAATTAATAAAAAAAAATTAACATTACTTATGAAAACATTTCCCTCACTAAATTTAATTGTGCTTGTGGTAACATCCATTTCCCTAACTAGTGATGAAAGTAATTTACTTTGTGAGGAAAATCTTTACTATTACAATTAAATTGAGCGAGAGAAATATCGTTTTCAAAAAAAAAAATAGAAGTACCTTATTTTTTTGTGGTTACCAAGAAAACGTGATGTGCATTTGCAAATTAACTCCATTGATTTATATAAAATAATTATTAAATTTCTTATAGTGATTAACGCAAACGTAAAAATGTTATTTTCAGACGACCACTTATGAAAGTAACCATAACAACATCATAAATAACTAAGGACAGTTGAAAATAACATACACTGATATGTTAGTATAACGTACACTTCTAACATATCAGGTGAAGTTACACTGATTGACAAAAAATGTCGTTACGATGAAAGAAAATAATAAAATAAATAAAAAGAATTTGTATTATTATTTAGGTCCAAGTTTTGGCAGATTTTTCAACACATTTACACAGATAAATCATATTTTGAAAATTTAAAATTTAAAATAATTACTTATTTACTAATATTTTAGCATTATTTAATATATTGACATTACGGTTAGTACAGTACGTATCACTACACCTAACCTCAAACGTCAACGCTAACCTTGAAAAAGGCATCAGCTGTCAAAGTGTAATAACATTGCACTTGTAAAGTTTTTTAGAAATATTTTGTGGTCGTTTGAAAAATAGTGTACATAACTCGCTTTAAAGTGAGATAACTGTGCTCGTGTACTTAAATTAGACGGCGCCGCGCACCTCGTTTTTCAATTTGTGCACTCGCACATTTTCTTACAATTTCGATGCTTGTTATGTAATATACTATTTCACAGTTAACGTTGAAAAAATAGTATGTAAAATACGTGGGAAAGGGCCATTGCAAAACTCGTACTATTGGAAGACTCCAACTTTCGCACTCATTTTGCAATGAAATACTTTCTTCGCTAGTATTACAATACACCACTACAGAACTTAAACTTTTAGAGTATATATTAGACAGGTATGGCAATTTCTGAAAATTGATTATTTTATTTTTGCAGAAAGAAAGAAAATATTTAATAGTAAGTAATTAGTTACTGTTATAAGTAAAATTTGTTTATAGTTTTTAGTAGTATTTAAACATCTTTATAAATTTAAAAATAATGTAGCTTTATTATTTATCCAGAACAATACACTGTTAACTGTCTACGTTACGGACAGTAAATAATTGCTGCAGTATTAGCAATTTCCAGAAATAGTTTTATGACTAAGTCTAGCAACTGAACTGCAATAACCACAGCAAATTAAATCTGGTTCACTGAATTTAATTTTGTGGCAATTAAACTTCGGTAAGGAAACATATCTACATCAATTTGCTTCATTGAATCAATAAACATATGTATTCATAGAATACGTAAATTAGTCAATACGAAACATAACGCTGTAAATTTTGAATTTATAAATTATTAATTATTCGTTTTATAAAAAAAACATAATTTTAAATACAAGAAAAAAATTATACTGGAACAGAAAAATGTATAAAAACTTTTGCTGGGAATATTAAAAATAATTTTGAATAAGTCTTCATTAGTTTTAAGCATTTTAATTACTACTTAATGGGGTAGGTAGCTCATCAGGGATATCGAGTCGGTCTGTGGATTTGAGAACCCGAATTCGATTGCCACAGCCGACAAATAATTTTCACCACATTAAAATTACAAAAGGAACTACCCCGCCGTTATACAATTTGAGGGCCGTGATTTGACGCCTGGTAATTGCACTTCACGCGAATGAATATATTTCTTCTCGAGATTAATTCTTCATTTCTTGAAATAATGAATTGAAATTAAATTGAAATACGTAAAATGTAATGCAGATATACGAGGGTAAGGTGAAAAGTTTTCGGCCTCACACAGAGATGACGTTCCAATCAGCAAAAATTTGTGTTTCCTGTCAAGTTGCACGTGTCATTATTTCGTATGACAAGTTTCAACTTGTTCTCTCAAGTAGTTTGATTACACGAATTTTTTAAGTAGACGTGTTGCGTGTTATTTGTTAAAATGGACAAATTTGGATGGATTAACCCCTAAGGAAATTCATCCTCATCCGAAGTTGACAAAAGTTTACGGGGACTCTGCTCCTTCCATGTCAACCGTTAAAAAGTGGGCAACTGAATTTAAACATGGTCGCACGTCCCTCGAAGATGACCCACGTGAAGGACGGCCAAAAACCGCCATCACACCGGAAATAATCGAAAAAGTGCATGATATCGTGTTGGACGATAGGCGAGTGCAGGTGAATGAGATAGCTGAGGCTGTGGGGATATCAGATGCGAAAGCTCTGCGCAAGAAGGGTGCCGCATTTGCTGAATGCCGATCAAAAGCAAATGCGGAAATAATCTTCGCAGCAATGTTTTGACCGATTCAATAGGGATCCGACCGATTTTGTGCGACGATTTGTCACCATGGATGAGACATGGGTCCACCATTACACGCCAGAAACGAAACAGCAGTCTAAGCAGTTGCTGGAAGCCGGTGGTTCAGCGCCAAAGAAAGCGAAGTCGATCGCATCTGCTAGAAGTGTCATGACCAGCGTGTTTTGGGATGCGAAAGGGATTCTGTTAATTGATTACCTTGAGAAAGGCAGAACAATTACAGGCGAATATTATTCCAACCTTCTTGACCAGCTGGATGCCAAAATTCGCGAGAAGAGGCCTGACTTGCAGAAGAAAAAAATCATCTTTCACCAGGACAACGCACCTGCACACAAGGGTACGTTGGCGATAGGAAAACTGCGGGATTTGGCACCCTCAGACTTCTATCTGTCCCCAAACTTGAAAAAAGTTGTCTCCGGGAAGCGCTTCGCGTCTAATAAAAAAGTTGAGAGGATCGTAGATGAATATTTTCACAGCCTTCCAGATTTTCACTTCCGGGAAGGAATATTGATGTTGGAGAAACGCTGGACCAAATGCGTTGACGTCAAGGGAGAGTATGTAGAAAATGAAATAATTTTTTAACTGAAAATCGCAGTCTTTCATTGTCAGGCCGAGAACTTTTCACCTTACCCTCGTAACAAATAATTAACTTTTATCTACATACTAGTAGTTGTAATTTAATATTATTAATAGGTTACTAAATATTTATAATAAATGTATAAATGCGAGTGTTTCAAGTAAGTTTTGATTATTTTGAATTTGTGTAAATAAGTGTAATATCTGTGTAAAAATTAACAAAATCATCGATTTAAAAAAAATACAAGCACCCTACGCTAGTTTGCAATGGTCTATAGAAAGTTTGGGTACAGTTTATAATTTGCGCAACACCTAACTGATTTTCCATATTTTTTTTAAATCAGTTAAATAATGTGGGAAATATAATAGGATCCAAAAATACTTCATGTCTTACAGACCGAGTTTTTCGTGATAGAAAGTTTCATAATAAAGATTTTACTCAGGATGAAATTAATTTTTCTTTTCAATATTTCTATTTTACGCCAGTCGTATGTGGGAAGTACAAAATAATTATAATTAAATTATTTCATTCTTCTAAATATTCATCTATGACGTACAGAAAATTGTATTTAAAATGAAAAGGTGTAGGTCTATAGAATGTTTAATATTTCTTCATTATATATTACAAGAAACTTTATTATATAATAATACGTATGTATATATTTATTGATAAATTAAATTTAGGAAAATTTCGATATTATATTTTAACTGAAAACCAATAAATAACCTCTAACCAAACCTTCGATTCGATTATAAATGCAGTTGGTAAACTTTCCAAACTTTAATAGTTTTCCTCGAAAACTTTCAATTTGTCTAAAACAGAACGCAATTTCTCCACGCCATCTATCCAACTTAGTTGGCCATTCTTTCACCGAAATCGCTCCATTCTTATCTACTTTCTTACCGTTTTTATAAAACCATATCACACTCTACTTCTGATCCACTAAATCCTACTTGACTCTATTTTATTGTCACATGGGATTCGGTGTTGTCGTGTAAATTCAGCTTTATCTAATCCTCGATTTCGCAGCAAATCAGATTTACGTGACCGGACCCATGTGGTTTTCGTTCACGCATGAATTCTTAACGGCCTGTTTCATGTTTAAATCGCTATCGACCCGTGCATTTGCTGCACAAATTTCGTAATGTACAAAAATTCACTGACTCTAAACCTTTTACACTTTACACTGTAGTGAAGTGATTGACTCAATTAAATTTAATAAATTTAAATGATCGTTTTAAGTTAACGTCAAAGGCACCGAGGATTTGATTGTAAACTGTTAAATTGATTCCATTTTGAATAAAGTTTTTTAACTCACGACTAATTGCTCGATTAAATAATCCATATTTAAAACAAATAAATTTTCTGTGGATTAACTGCATTTCTATAGGGTGAAATGTACAAAACTGTTTAATTATTATTTAAAAGTAGTGTGAAGTTTGTTATTGACACATTCAATATTTTATTGATGTACAATTAAAAGTTTGAACACATTTACATAATACAATAACAATATTCTTATTACTTAACACAATAAACTTGGAGGAGTTAATTGACGGTTCGCAGAAGTTTCTGCGAAAAAATATATCACTTATTTGCTAATATGTCAAAACTGTATTATACGCTGGCCATGGAAAATTTAACAAGCATAATCATAGATCTTTTGGTATTTTTTGGAACGTTGTCTTCAATTTTTATAAAAATTTATTCTGTTCTTCAATTGATGTTTATGGAAATAGCATTTATTTTATTGGTAATTAAGGAAATTTAATACAGTGAAAAATTATCACTTATTAATTTCACTAGAAGAAAACTATCAAAATAACTTTCATTTCATTAGTTCATGTTCAAATAAATTCGTGATTTAATTAGTTTTCACATATATGAAGTAAATTCTCATAAAATATGCTACAATAAATGTCAGCTGATACTTGACACTAGTGCCGTATTTCATAGAAAATATAAACGCGACCACAACTATACCGAGTATGAATTTTCATCTTTTTCTGTTATATAAAAAACACAATGGAAGAATTTTAATTTGACATCCCAATTAATTTTGCAACAAAAGTATGAATACCAAGGATGTTCAGAATTAAAAACTGCATTCAATGAATCTAAATTTATTGACGTAATATGTACGTTGATATAGACGTAAAATAAAAGTTACAATTTGTTGATATTTACAGACTGCCATGTAAAATAAATCAAGTAATTTTAATTGACAAATCTGTAAACAAACTATTTTTTCCAAGAAGCGAGGTGTACCAAATACCAGAGCTGGGCAAAATCACGAACAAAAGGAATTAAATCACAATTCACAAATCAAACAATTATTTTTTTGTGACAATTCACAATTCCACTTCATTTTCAAAGTGAATTAATTTACAAATCAAAGTGATTTGTGCTTTATTTATGTGAATTATAAATCACAAGCCTTTTTGTGAATTGGGGCTTGAGGCTTGGGGCTTGGGGCTTAAATCACATTTACAAGTACTAAATATTGTCAATATATGCAATATTTATTTTAGAAATATACTATACTCTGTTTTTTAACCAGGAGGAGTAAATGCACAAGTCAGATTTACGCTATAGAAAGTTACCAAAGAAAGTTACTAGATTTTTGTTCGCGCGAAATACAAAAATTTCTTACATATCTGCACTGATTAAGTCTCATGGCATTTATTTTAAAATACAAATGACATTATAAACTCTAATTTGTCACTCCGTATATTATTAGTTCTTAAAAGAACTGATTTATGTTAATGTCACAGAAATGCAAAAAAACCAACAAGAAAAAAGATAACCTCAAAACATATGACAGCTCTAATAAATCAAATGTAAAATCTATGTACAGTGTAAACTGGACGAAGCACTAGCCAATCAGAAGCGTCAGTTTTTACGGTTAAAATTTAAATTATTCCTCCTGATTAAAAAACATAGTATAGATGCATTGCAATATGCCAAAGATATGTACACAACTGAATAAAAACAGATTTAAGTAGATTTATTCAAACGATTGAATTACATCATCAAAAAATGTAATTAAATGAATGACATGTGTTGGCATGTTTACATTAAATCTGTACCTGGTTTTACATTGTATTGCATTGCAACAGTTTAGCTTTTAAAACTACTATCGACTAAGAGTCTTCAAAAATACGAATTTTCTTTGTAAAAATATACAAAATGGCTAGTAATCTGAAACAAATGTTTAATGTAACACAATTACGAATCAATTCACAGATCATCATCAGCTACAGCCAGAAATGTAACATTTAAACGTACACCAACATTGCCAATCTCTATGACAAAAATAAAGTACTGATATATAATCCAGAAAATAAAGAAACCGCTAAAAATGAAAAAATATTATTTATAACGCACGATAACAAATTTATGTGTCCTTTAATTGAATTAAGTTATTTCAATTGAATTAAGCCCTTTCAATTGAATTAAGCTCTTTCAATTGATTTAAACCCTTTCATTTGAATTAAGCCCAGAAAAATGATTTAAGTCTTTTTTCAGCTCTAGAGCAATTCACAAGCTCAAATCAATTTCTTTAAAGGTCTTAAATCGCAAGCTTGATTTGCGAATTTTTTAAAAAGGCTTAATTCACTTGATTTAAATCAAGAAATATGATTTAAATCACTTTATAATTCCTTTTGATTTAAATCATGCCCAGCTCTGCCAAATACTAAAAAAAGTTTGTAACAAGTATTCAGATAATACGTAAAATGTGGTGTCAGCCATCTTGGCTATAAATTAACATCGCTTTACTCAGCCGGGCCTGGGAACCTTGATACTTAATTACCAACAAATTCAATTAAGAATAAGTTTAATTTTTTTGTACATTGAAAATATTTTGAAGGTTTCTTTGGTATTATTTAATTTTTGCTTACTGTTTCGGTCAATATTATATTTAAAAATACGAGTATATTTAATAAAAAGTACCTATTTAAAGTTTGCATTTTTTATTTAACTTATTGCTTTTTTTGACAAAATCTCGAGCTTTCTTTAAGCACTAAAAAAACTGTGTTTGTTTATTCGCTCTCTAGATATAACTGCGTTGTCTAATATGTTATAAAAATGAACTGAATCGTGAAGAACTATATCTAGAAGTACATTTAATAATAATAATTTTATTCTATATCGCACATTCAATACGAGATGCGATTTGTGAGATGAACTGTTTTCGTATGGAGCAAGTTATTTACGATTAGTGCTTTTTGATTTAGATTTTTGATATAATATAATTTCATTAAAATTAAATTATATTATTATTCAATTCAGTCTATCTTTTATTTTATGTGCTTGAAGAGCCATAACATTAAAAGAGAATAAATATATCATCACGCCTTTTACCCATTACTGTCACAAACATAAACATGTTCATTTTTAGTCGACTTTAAAAAAGAAAATCGGTAATTTTTCTTTTTTTCTTTTTTTTTCAAAAAGATTAGTATAATAGAACAAAAAATATTTTATGGAAGATTTGTTATCAGGACAGGCAGATAATAAAATACTTCTTTGAACGCCCCATAAACTGCTTTTTATAACAATTTCAAATTTATTGTCATTTACCTAGGCATTAATGAATCTATAGTCGCTAGTGTTCCAACTAATTAATAATAAACAATTAAAACTTCAATGATATTTTATCTCATTTTTATTTTGTTGAAGTTGACAAGGATATAATACTTTGTATAAAATATTTATAAATCCCTTATTTCGATTCGGTATTTAAAACTAATAATTAATAAACTAAGTTTTATATGAAATACATATACAACTGCTTCTACTTTAAAGTAATATGAAAGTCTATTTATATTTAACTTTTGAAGTTAAGAAACTTTTCTATCTAGGGAAAATGTAAATTGTAAATATGGAAAACGGTTGATTCAATATAAAAGTAAAATAGGTTCAGTTAGTGTATTTCACTTCGTTTCGAAAGTAGCAACAACAAGAAATAAGAACAAAATATTAAAAGGAGTTTCTTGGGATTTCACTAAATTTTCAATTCGTTCATGCGAACATCTAAGAAAAATTCAAGTCTCTTCTGCAAATAATGCACTTGTAAATGTGTTCTACCTGTTTTTCTTTCGAAAGAAACTGTTTCACTTGTTTTGTTTATTTGTAAGTTTAATTACTACGAAAACATTACACAAACCTATTTGCAATTTGCAAATGTAAAATCTTGAATGTCTATATGCTTTTACCAAGACTGGAAACCAGAAGTAATTATATTTCTGTAAATATTATTACTTTGTTTGTCATTTGTTTACATTTTTATATAAATCATTCTTTCAGTTATATAGAAATAAGTAATAAGTATTTTGTAAACACATAATTAAAAGTACAATACGCAATAAAAAATATACACCTCATTATTTTATTGAGTACGCAGTAATGATACTTATTGACAAATAATGTTAAAACATTAAAAAAATCATTTTTATTTTAGCTTGAAATTTAACTTGAAACGACCTCGGTTATCCGGGTAACTTTCTTTCTTTTGGACCTGTTCTATCTTATATATAATTTTTGTGCTACATCATCTTAAAGAGTACATTTTCCGAATTAAAAATATGAAATGTTTAATTTCATGGCTATTAAGTTGTAATTTCGTGAATTTTTAATTCAATTTCTGCTGTTACGAAGCATTCAATATTAATCTTGTTTATTGATTCAGATGTAGAATTTTACGCTTTATAACATATATTTGAAACAGGATGCTTCCTACTTCCCTTATTGTTAAGCAAAAAAACTTCAAATAAAAGTATTAAAGCAGTCGGTAGTCATAGAATTGAAAAAAATTAAACAAATGTTTGACGTTTTATCTGTTAAAATAAATGAAATAATGAATAAAGAAATATTTTGATAGTTTTGATGTATGAAACGTCAAACATTTGATTAATTTTGTTTCAATTCCATGGCTATCGATAGTTTTGAGGCAATTTTCGTCATTTTCAAAGCTAATATGTGCCGTTACACAGCATGCAAAATTAATTTTGTTTATTGGTTTATATGAAGAAATTTTATGTTTTTTGCTTAAAATAATTAGGAAAGCGGGAAATTACGAAATTATTATTTTATATGTTAAAATCTTATGTTCGAGAGTCGCAGTCACCAGCATTTATATATACCGTGTGTCCCAAGTAAATGTTGGCAATAAAAAGTGTCCGGCGGAAAAATATGCAACCAAATTTTATATCACGATACTGTCAATATCCCTACATCTTATTTAATATAGATTATTTAATTTTGATAGCGTAATTTATTGATATTAATAAAAATATTTCCTAATTTTTCGCCTACTCTTTTAATGCTATTGACGTAAAGAGCGTGCAATTTGTTTTAAATATTTTAATCTGTCACTGTCATCTGGCAGTGTCATTATGAATATTTTAATTTTTCTGTTTCTGACTAAATACCTAGATGTCTGTCTTGTACTGCACCCTCCATAATATATTCTAATAATATTTACGCAGTTCTCGATTTTTAAAATATTCATGAGGACAGTAACATATTAAAATATTTAAAACAAAATGCGAGCACTTAACGTCAGTAGCAATAAAATATGAGGCAAAATTTTTTAAATTATTTTTATTAATAGTTTTAATAATTTTTTTAATAGTTTTGTAATACTCTTAGGAAACGGCATTTCTTCGCTAATTTAACCAACCTTGTAGCTCTTATAGTTCTCGAGATAACAATGGTCTCACAACTAAATTGGACATCCTGTATTGTGTAACTAATAGGAAAAGTGATATATTCCCGGATGATGGCGGGAAATTGTGTAACGAGCCGTAGGCAAGTCCAGCATCCACCAAAAGAGTCTTTCGATCTGTTTATATTCAATCATTAGTTACTTTACATTTTATTTATAAACGTTAGAGAACCAACAAGACATAAATTTTTTGTGTTGTTTTGGTTTTCACAAGCGTACTATACTGGAAAACTTTGTCAGTGGCTGGAATAAATATTCCGGACTGTTATTTCTCATAGCAAAGCAACCACACTATAATAATGGAATAATGCACACAAAAAACACCGAAAAGGTGTCAAATTTCTTTCGATCGGAAAAAAATATTTTTTTAATATTTATTAAAGAAGCTGTAGACAATTATGATTCCAAAATTTTGTTATAGTCATTTACACAGTAAATTGGAATCCAATTTAAACTTGTAGCGTTTAAGAAAACACAAGAATAATGCGACCAAGTCTGTTTTGATTGTTCTTTTATTTTTGTTTCTCTACAAATTTGAGCTCATATAGAATTAAATTTCATTGTGTTATAAAGAGACTACAATTTTTTGAGAGTTTCAATTATGCTATATATAGTAAGTTTCATTTATATATAACAACATGAGTAAAAATATTTCAAATAGCATATCTAGTTTAAACTTTTATTTACTTTTTGCTTCTCCTTTACACCGTAATATGAAATCACTGAAACTATATCCATCGATCAATCTTTATTATACTCTTAATAATATACCTACAGAAAAACGCAAAACGTGAAGATATTATAGGTAGGAGTTAAATTGCAAGGCCCATCTGTTTTTATCGCCTTCGTCCAATATGAATAGATCTATCTCATTCGCACTTCATAACGCCCTTCTGTCCGGAGGCGGATTGCGATTTACCAAGGACGTAGACAGAGAAAATTTTCTAGATTTAACAGCTTTTTCATTCAAAGTAAAAATTGTGCTCAATTGAAGAATGAGTGGTTTCATTGTTTTTGTTTAACGAACAATGTACATTTCTTTAGCGTTCTTCTCTTTCAAAATTAAAAAAAAAAATAGTATCTACGGGTATATTTTAATGCCACACTTGTAGATAATCGGTACAAATCATAAGGCATACAATTTTCCTAATTTGGCCTTTTGATAACAATTCCTTTAGAAATTCAATACTGTCAATAAAACAACAAGTATTTGCCAACATTTTATTCAGAATTCAAAGACCAAATACAATCACAACCATTTACGTGATTTATTATTTACATATATGGCTAGCTCAGTGGTATGAAGTCGGCCTGTGGATCCTGAGGTCCCTGGTTCGATGCCCGCAGGCGACAAATTTTCATAATTTGAAAAAGCTATCCCTGTGGCTCCTCCACCACTAACATGTTTGGGGGCCGTGATTTGACGACTGGTAACCGCACTTCACGCGCAAAATATATCATTTACCGAGATCTGCTTCAGCAGAGTGCCACACCCAGTAATGGGTAGAAGGCGTGATGATATATTTATTTATTTATTTTATTTATGTCGTACCAGAAAAAAAAGCATATTTACGTAAGCGAGCAGTAGATAAATTAATAAAATTTAGACATAATTCAGGTAATACCAACTAAAATATACGTTACAAACAATTCCACCTACACTTACGTCACACCTATCTTGGAAGTAACCTATTGGCAAGGAACGCTTCCGTATCGAAGACAGTAGTAGTGACAAAGAACATTATCGTTACACAATGTAACTAATATAACGGAAAGCAATTTCTTGATTTGTTAAATATGCTCAATAACTCCTGTAGGAAATCTGCGTAAAAATCACTGAATGTTGATTGTTTCAAATACGTGTACGTTGTATAATAATTTTTCAGTTATGTATACATTCTATTTGATTATTATTTTGACATTATTATTAATACATTTGTGACTTAAATTTACATCCCATATCTTTTATTTAAAGCTGTGTAATTAATTGCTCATTCGGTTTACAAGCCATTCATGGATTAGTAATAATATCCCTGAGATACAAGTATATCTAATTTTTTTGACGGGACAAAAATTTATCATCACGAGACAAGAAATACTGCGTGAACTGATATCTAGAGTATTACAAAATAGAGAAAAGACTTTAGAAGAATTGGTTATTTCTCGTTTTTTTAAATTGAGATGATAAAAAAATGACCGAAAAATATCCTACACGAGAATAGTTGCGTCTGAAATTTTCAAAACTAGATGAAAGTTTTCTATTTCATCTCAGATTTTTTCAGCAACATCATTACCCAAATATCACTGACTTTAATGTAAACAAAAACATAACAGCGATCGAATTCCACCCAGACAAATTGGTCCCCTATATTATAAAAGGGATTAATTTCCTGTTGTTGAGCACAATAATCAATTTTATGTTCGACTGCATCATAACTATTTGATTTATGACTGTGTTTAGTGTCCATAAAATAGCACTTTATTCGACTAATACGATAAAATAACAAAATTGGCATCCTGTCAATGTCAAAAAATTAAAATCTAAATAAATATTACGCTTAATTAATTTCTGTGCATTTACCGCAATTTCTTTTATTTAATTTGGCAGTTAATAATTCAACAAAACACATTTTGAGATACCACTATTCTTTTCACATTAATATATTTGTCTGCTATGCTCGTTTGCACCAACGAAATTTAAAATTTATGTAAATAAATAAATATATCATCACGCCTTCTACCCATTATTGGGTGTAGCACTCTGCCAAAGCAGATCTCGGTAAGTGATATATTTTTGCGCGTAAAGTGCGGTTACCAGCCGTCAAATCACGGCCCCCAAAGATGTTAGTGGTGGGGGAGCCACAGAAGTAGTATTAATGTGGTGAAAATGTTTGTCGCCAGTGAGAATCGAACCAGGGTTCTCAGGATCCACAGGCCGACACGATAACCACCATCTACTCCATAAAATTTATGTGTGATAGATAAAAGAAAATCGAAGAAAAACATTTTTTTCATCCATTTGAATATGACACTATTATTTAAACTTTAATTTGAATAAATCTGTGAAATTTTCTAAATAAATTGGTAATAATGTAACAAATCATGGTGGTCAAAATGAGAATTTATCTTGACCACTGATTATCGACGTGCTGAAGTTGGATAATAAGTAATGACTGCTGCAAGTGTGAGTGGTAAATATTTTATTAAAACAACATAAAAAATCAACATAAAATAAATATAATGAATTAATTAAACAACAAATAACAAATTAATAACATCATATTCTCGGGATAGACACCCTCGAATATTCTTCTACTCACAAATCATAACTATTGACTACTTACGTACTTTCTACTACATTCGAACTGTGTGCTACATTGTATACTATCTATTTACTATCATCTACGAACTATCTTAAACTACAGCATTTATACTAAATAAATGCTAGATCGCAATAATTTCGCTGAATGTGGCAAATGCCTCAGACGATCGCGCGTGTTCCAAAATGTGAATAACATGACATGTGTCTTAAAGACGCAATCTAATCAACAATTTTGCAAACTACTATTTCTTGTACATCCTGTCTGTTACAATAAAAAATAATATGTTTTAATCGGACTACAAATATTATTTCGAATATCGAAATATTGCCAGACTCCGCTACGCGTCTTCCGGCAACCTTTATTACTCGACTCGAAAACTTGTATTTTTAATCCTAATGGAACAATTGATGCGATATTGTCAACTTATGTTAAACTTCAAATTTAAGTTTCATTGGTGCAAATAAGCAAGAAAAACCTTCAAGGGACTCGCACATAAAGTTTTTTATGCCACTCGTATACAAATCGACCTTTATGTATGCTCTTATAAAAACATCAGATAGTTATCGGTTAATATATAATAATCCATGATATATTTCAAAAACTTCTACCAATAATATTGTGAAAAACATTTTAAGATCCACTTAAAACTTAAGATAAACGACTACACAAACAATAACAAATCGAATTCCTTTCTCAATCATTTACTTCTCAATCCCTTCCCTAGAGAAAATTCCTGCTACGGTACTGGGGTCAACCGGGGTTCAGTTCAGAATCATGTACACGCACTACGCACCAGTGGGTCAAGGAGCGGATCAATTTTCACGCGTTCGCACTCTAGCGTGAATTTATCATCCGTATCGGCATCGCCATCGTAAAGGGGTAAAGCATAGTTGTACGAGAGAATCCAGACTTTATGGGAAATTATTTATTGATCGGTAAAGATAAAGGATGGATTTTTCATGCGATAGTCAACCGAGCTTGGAGATGACAATGATGGGTTGAACTACCAACCGGAATGTTACAATGTTACAGAGATTCTCAAACTATGTTAAGTTGAATCCTTCCATCGTAAAGTATCTTGTATTTATACGATCTAGATCATGTACTAAACTTGATGATGTGATGCGGTGTAGGTAATTTTAATAGTGATGCTTAAACTATAAAAAGAAAAGTTTTTAAAGAGAAGTACACACGGGGTGATATGCCATTTAGTATATTTTCTGAGCCCAATAAAGAAGGTTTATTTTCAACGACGCGAAACTTAATAAAAACCGATGTATTAATTGTTAAATATATATATATACTAAGTTTTGAGAGTTTCAATATAGTATGTTTCATTTATATTAACAACATGATTAAAAATATTTCAAATAGCATATCAAGTTCAAACTTTTATTTACTTTTTTTTTTCTTGTCATTTATACCGTAATATTAAATAACTGAAACTCTATCCATCGATCAATCTTTCTTATACTCCTAATAATATACAGAAAAACGCAATACGTGAAGATATTATAGGTAGAAGTTAAATTGCAAGGCCCATCTGTTCTTATCGCCTTCGTCCAATATGAATAGGGCTATCTCATTCGCACTTCATAACGCCCTTCTGTCCGGAAGCGGATTTCGATTTACCAAGGATGTAGACAAAGAAAATTTTCGAGATTTAACAGCTTTTTCATTTAAAGTAAAAATTGTGCTCATTTGAAGAATGAGTGGTTTCATTGTTTTTGTTTAACGAACAATGTACATTTCTTTAGCGTTCTTCTCTTTCAAAATTTAAAAAAAAAAAATAGTATCTACGAGTATATTTTACTGACACACTTGTAGATAATCCGCATATATATATATATATATATATATATATATATATATATATATATATATATATATATATATATATATATATATATATATATATATATAATTATATATATATATATATATATATATATATATATATATATATATATATATATATATATATATAATTATATTTATATATATATATATATATATATATATATATATATATATCACAAAAAGTTAGTTTTAATTTAATAATTTTTACATAAGAATAAAAATAAAATAAATAAATAAATATATCATCACACCTTCTACCCATAATTGGATGTGGCACTTTGCTGAAACTAGTAATTAATTCGACGTTATGTTATCTGTACGTATTATATTAATTTATAATAAAGGTTTATGTAAGGAGTTAGACCGATCTTACACAGTAAACAGATTTCTTACATTAGTTTCTGTTCATCGGTTGAGGAGTAAAGTTGTAGCGCGACAGTTAAGTTGGTAGTGATAAAGTCACGGTGGATAGTGTTTGGTTAGTGTTGAGCTGATTACATTAGCGAGGTGAGTCAGTTAATCTAGAGCACGTATGAGAGAGTATGATTGAGTTGGAGTGCATAGCACTGCTAGCAGTCTGTCCATCACGGGGATGATGTATTGAATAGCGGACTGTAGTAGCTACAGATAGGTCTGTAAGCTGCCAACGGCAGCAGCTGGGTGCTGTAGTGATCACAGAGAGTTCTGTGGTCGCCCACGATAGCAGCGCTGAAAGCTGTAGTGATCTGGCGGTCTTCGGGTGGCATTCGGGCGTACGGGGTCACCGACGAGCAGTCCCGTGAACTGTAGTAGCTACAGATAGTTCTGTAGCTGCCAACGGCAGCAGCTGGGTGCTGTAGTAACCACAGATGGTTCTGTGGTTGCCCACGGTAGCAGCGCTGAAGGCTGTAGTGACCTGGCGACCTACAGGTATGAGGTCGCCCTCATGTATGAATGGTGACTAGGTTTTGGTAGATTAACTCCTCATGGAGTTTGTTACTCACGGTTTGGTTCTTACAGGCATTAAATGGTTTACGCTCGCGTTAGGTCATACGCGGATTGTTCTATTCAAGTTTGCTTAGTTTTGCGAGTGCATTTGGTTTACGAGTCTACTTGAGGTAAGTCTCGTTTATATTTGTTATTAAGGCATATGTGGGTACAAATATAGGTTGAATTAATTATGCTACACATCCATTATATAACAATACGAATGATTGATTATTTCTCATGGAAAGAATTGCCCGTCTAATGAGTCATCGTGACAATTATTTATTTATATATATATATATATATATATATATATATATATATATATATATATATATATATATATATATATATATATATATATATATATATATATATATATATATATATATATATATATTAGACTGTGCCAAAAAAATCGGTATTTTTTTATTAGTAGATTAACAAAAAAAATTAGTATTTAAAACCGTTTTTTATTTTAACTTCATTTTGCGTTCTGAATAACTGATAATTATAGTATCATCAGTACTAACTACTCCAAATTTAATCCATTCCATAAATCAGCCTAATAACTACTAACTCAAAAAATAATGTAATTTTTATTACAATTTATATTTATTACGTTGGTAGCTTTCTTGTAATTTTACTCGAAGTTTTGTGGGTCGCAAGAAATTATTTTGTGAGCAGTCTATTTGACATCCCTATCCTACAGCATTCTTCCGTCGAACAAGGTACCTGTTGTATGTAATTAAAGATTTATAATTTTTGTGACATACTTACTTTAATGAAATAATTGAAATTTCATGTTTAGTATTTCGAGAATGTCAAGTTATAATTATAATAATATGGGGATCCGTATATTGTTAAGTATTCAGAATATCCTGTAATGAACATTTCAGCATAGCATGTGTTATGCTTAATGACTCGAAAAGCAGAAGCTTAAAACATACACCATTTTCATAACAGAGTAATAACACATATATAGGAGAGGGTATCTTTAGCACACACTTTAAAATATCTTTCTAAAAAATATTTGAGAATATGGTATTGCAAAATTCAGTAAATTTATAAATTCGAGTTAGGTACTAATTTTTTTATTTCATAAAAAAAATATATTATATAAAAGCACCACAATTTTTCCCAAAATTTATGTTATTTCGGTTCAGGTTGAAGATGATAATTTAAATTGTCAAAACTATTTGCTTTTAATCAAGACAACAAATATAATAATTCTTTTTCTCTACAAACTTGGTCATATTTTCTGCTTAAATTAAAATTAAAATTGCTAATCTAAAACATTTTGTAATTAAATATTTGTTATTGAAATCTGGTCGATGTACATGTCGCACGGTTTGAGTTTGCTAGAAATGTGCTCTGTGGACTTATGAACTTAATTATTAAATGTGCAAAGTTAACTTCTGTCGTCTAGCTTAATATTTGTTATAATGACCAACCAATGCTATAAAGTAAGTTCTATTAAAATCTGTATTAAGTAATTATACTGTTTAGTTAACACAAAATACTTGGAATATTTAGTATTGCTATGGTAATACTAACACTAGGAATGTCGATTGTGTAAAATATTGTCGAACGAATATTGAGTGAACCGAATATTCGTATTTTCGAATATTCGGATTTTCAAAAATTATTCGGATATTCGAATTATTTGGCTAATTATAGAGCACATTAATGTATTTAATAATTAAATTAGAACAACAGTATGTAATTTTAATTTAATAGAAGCCCTATTACTATACAACTTATGACCTACAGATGTTTACTAAATTATCAGACCCTTCAAAATTCTTATCTAGAACAGAGTGTTCGCTCAGGTCTGGTTTATATTTTCTTAAAAACTATTAGTTCATTATTATTGACTATTTGGCCTTATTAACTATTAAAATATTCGAACTACTCGGGCTCTTCGTTTATTCTAATATTCGGTCAGTTCAGATATTCGAGTTATTTGGATGTTCGAACTGTTCGGATATTCGAACTGTTAAGATATTCTCTGTGTATTCGAACTATTCGGATATTCGAACAATTCGGGTATTCGAACTATTTGAATATTCGGATATTCGAACTATTCGGATAACAAAAACCGAATATTTGTTATATAAATTTCCAAATATTCGAATATCCGGATGAAATCAATATCTCTAACTAACACTACTTAAAACAGTTTAATATATCCCAGTCATGAATACTACATAGACAGGTTGCCTTTCTAACTATAGTTTTCCATTATAATCCATCGATCATGATTACTCTCTATAAAAATTGGTCGCTGGATGACAATAGTGCATTACTCTATTCAATTTATTGCACAGTACTATTTGTATAAATGTATAAAGGGTAAGATTATACTAATAAGAATGATTTGAAATCAAACAAAATTTGGAAAGTTTACTTTGTCAACTGTCAATTAATAAAATATCAAATGTAAAAATTTAGTCATTGTGCAAAACTGATTTTTACAAATTTGTAACTATTAATTTTCCTTGGTAGTATGTGAAACTTAAAATGCTTTTAAGTCTATTATAAATACGGTGACTATATATTTTTTTTTGAAAAAATAAAGGACAAATATGATAAATATTTATAAGAATAGAAAATCAGTGCGTATTTGTTGAGATAGTTTCAAAATGAAAGTAAAAAAGAAGTTTTTAACAAAAATGAATTTCTGTGAATATTTTCGTTCATTTATTATTTTTTATGGGGTAAACGGCTCAGTGATAGGTATCGAGTCGGACTGTGGTTTTAAGAACCCGGATTCGATTCTCACAGCCAACAATTTTCACTACCTTACCCCTGTGACTCCCCCTCCATTAATATATTTGGCCTCCGTGATTTGATGGCTGGTAATCGCACCTCACGAGCTAAATATATCGCTTAGCGAGATCAGCTATGGCAGAATGCCACACCCGGTAATGGGTAGAAGGCGTGATGATATATTTAATTATTTTTTTTATTTAAATTTTGTAGAAACTAAATTTCTGTACTTTAAATAAGAAAACAAAAAACAAAAGTTGCTTTTTAAGAAATAAAAGACTATCCTTTTATATTAACGGACATGTGGTCACCGTAGTTATAATCCATATTAGCATTTATTATTTTTTTCTAAATTTAAGAGTTGTCAAATAATTGAAGAAATGTACGCCATTGGGAGGACTAAAGGTGCATTAACAAATGAAAATTAGGTTCAGGTTTATGGTTTAAACTTTAGTTTTGAAGACCTTGATCTTATGTTATCTTATGACACTATTCATTAGTGGCGTGTGGTGGGTTTCAAATTTGGGTAAGCCAAAAAAGGTTAAATGCATAATTAAACTTTATTTTATATTATATAGATATGTACATAGAACAAATAAATCAAAATTATTTTTTTTATTACTGAAAAGTAAATTTTTCTATATATTTAAATATCAGTACAATAATACACAGATTGCTGGATAGCTGCACTCCATCAGTTACAGTGTCGTACACCAAGCAGAGATTTTTCTGTTTGTAGCAAAGCTTTCCGAATGGCTTCGATCTCCCTAAATTTCATGTGTCACCACTGGCCAAAGCAGAGTTATTTCTGTCTACCTCATCTCGCTTTCATGCGATTATCAAATATACACTTTCTATTACATTTAATACAGATTATAAGAAAATTGATCCTGTAACTTTATTAAAACAATTTTATACTTATTGGCTTATATAAAATAGATGAAATTTAATTTAATTTTCAGAACCTGAAGGGTAAGCAGAGCTCACCTTGTTTACCCAAACCGCACGCCACTGCTATTCAAACTTCAAAATTTAGTTTTGGTTACCCTAAAACATGAAGTTAAACATTATAATATCAAAACTTTAGTTTAAAGTTTAGCGTGACGTCATAAACTTGACCATTGAAAATCATTCTAAAACGAAATAGGAAATATATCCATCCTTATTCAACATGTATTTGCGGAAAGTTGTAAACAAGCAAAAGTGAAACGTCAAAGAACATAAAGTTTCAAACACGTTGTAAATGGATCTGAAAATGAAAGTACTCATACGTATGTTATTATTAGAGAATTTGACCGTGACGTAGATTAATTAAAATAATGTACAATCACTCAAACAGTGCATTACTGACATATACCATTAGTATGTACTTAAAATATAGAGTGACCACCCGTCCTACTTTTGGAGGATATGTCCTGCAATTAAACCTTTTGTCCTACGTTCTACCGCCTAAAGGAAATGTCCTACTTTCACAGATAACTACTTTGGTATTGGCGATTATGTTCGCGCGATCCGCGTGCTTCTATGTTGAATAGGAAACTGAACGTGACCGTAGTCATGTTACGAGCTGAGCTTATTGTATATTATTGGTAGCGCTATAGCGTTAGTTGCTTGTGCACTATCGCAGCAATCAGGCATAATCTGACAGAACAGTGAAACATTTACAGTTGTAGGGAAAATTACGACCGAATTGTTTGTGCCGCGAACTTCATAACAACTTTTTACTTAAATTACATATTTCGAAAACGATATATAACAGGTTAGCATTTAGTATTAGTATTTATGTCCTACCAATTGTTTATTGACTTCAAGCAGGCCTATGATAGCATTGATAAAGAAAAACTTTATACAATAATGTTAGACCTTGACATACCACCAAAACTAGTAAGGCTAACAAAAATCACAATGCTTAAGATTAAATGCCAAGTGAAAGTAGATGGAGGTATGAGTCAACCCTTCACAGTTTCTCAAGGCCTCAAGCAAGGAGATGGGCTGGCACCAACCCTTTTTAACCTGGCCTTGGAACAAATAATAAGAAACTCTCGGCTAAGGGTTAGCTCAACGCTTCTAAATAGCCCATACCAAATAACAGGATATGCAGACGACCTTAATATCCTTGGTAGGTCAATGACATCCATTAAGGAATCATTCACTAGCCTAGAAGTATCTGCAAAAATGATTGGTCTCAAAGTCAACGAAATCAAAACTAAAATGATGCTCCAAAGCAGGCAACAGCAAAATCAACTAGGACTTAATATTACTATAGGGGATTACACCTTCGATATCGTAGATAACTTTACCTACCTCGGGTCCAACCTATCCCACGACAACGACGAAACAAATGAAATAAGAAAAAGGATAACTGCAGCAAATAAATCATTCTACTCATTATTACCAATCATAAAATCCAGAAACGTACACAGAGAAACGAAGATCAGAGTATACAAAACCATGATCCGTACCGTTCTAACGTACGGAGGAGAAACATGGACCCTCTCAGTTAAGAACGCAGACACATTAGACAAATTCGAAAGGAAAATTCTGCGCAAAATTTATGGCCCGGTAAAAGATGGCGGCTTCTGGAGAGTAAGAATGAACCACGAGCTATTATATGAAGAACCAAAGGTCTCAATAAACCTAAAACTTTCAAGACTTCGCTGGGCAGGGCATGTCCAAAGAATGTCGGAAAACCGAGTCCCACAAAGAGCCTTCCGAGGGCAACCTGTGGGAAAACGACCTGTTGGTAAACCCAGATTACGATGGGAGGATGGAGTGAAGAAGGATGCCGAGGAACTACTAAAAGTAAAAGGATGGAAGAACTCGTCACAAGATCGGGACGGTTGGAGGCAGAAAATTGAGGAGGCCAAGGCTCGATTTGGGCTGTAGCGCCATCGAAGAAGAAGAAGATTTATGTCCTACATAACAATCTAGCATAATAATTTTGAAATAATTTTTTTTTCACATTAATTATTGTTTTCGTTTATTCCAATAAATACCATTTTATAATTGGTAAAAATAATATTTAAATAAATATTTTTTTCATATTTTACATTAATAATAATACGAATTTAAAAATAAAAATTAGAAGTCTAATTTTCTTTTTTTATAATAAATAAAATAGATGTATTATAATTTATACCGTTGATCAAATTACACCAATTTAAATAGTTTAGTATAGGTAGTTATTAATAATAACAATAAACTTTCTTTTCATATTTTTATATTAAATAATGGGTACAATTATCAACAAAGAGTAGTATTTAAAACAAGAAGAGTAGTATATCAAATTTAAATTATTTACTTATTAATGTTTTGTGCTTTTTTTACAACCGACTTTTATTGTTTTAAGCTTAATTGTCAAATGACCTACTGGGATGCGTTATAAAACTTCAAATGTCCTCCTTTGACTATGTCAATATCTGGTCACTCTACTAAAATATTCTGTAGATGTCGTAACAGATTAAACAAAATATAAGTTTGATTTGTTAATGCCTTCTTAAATTTAAATTTAAATTATAAAGTTAATTTAAACCTAATTTCCATTTTCCACCTTAAAACAGACTGCCTTGTCAGCGTAAGTTACGTAATCAGTCTGTCTACGAGAGTAACCATGATTCTACTGAATAAGTACCTATTGGCTGATAAAAGAAAGTTTAATTCTAGTTATGAATGTACTATTTGTTGGTTTTTGGCATTTCAATTGTTATCATTTGAAAATGGAGCTCTCTTCTCACTTTATTTTAGCCTAAAACGAACAACGAAAATTTTAACATAACAACATGGTTACGAAAAAATACGAATCAGTTATCAACAGTACGTGTATAAAAGAAAACTATAAAAGTAGCAATTTGTGTATTAAGAGCGCAAAATGGTACAATGTCGATAGAGAGGTTGTTGAAGCGTGACGAAGGAGTACGGCATTCTTTTAAAATTGACAATGAAAATTTGCGCTCAAATTACACACCAAGTTTTCTCTACAGTAGTCACAATAAATTTAACATTTTAAGAATTTAATTTTATAAGTTTTCAGCGTTGCTAAACAATAAAAATAAAAATTGTTTATTTTCTGTCACTGCTTGTTACTGCAATATTTAATGAATGTTTGATTTAGAGTTAAAAAATTGTAGAGTGAACTTTTTTTCTGTTTTGTCGCGCATAAGCGGAAAAGTGACATTTTGCGTTGACACATGCAAGCGCAAATGCCGACTTTGTATAGGCACATGCAGGTAAGCGTTACATCACCTAGCGGTAATTTTTAGAACTACTGAATCCAGGACTCATTTTGATCTGAATTATATATTAGATACAGATATTTTGAAATATTTTCGATTATTACTGCGTACCAGAATGTAAAAAAAAAACATCCAGATGTATCTTTTCATATATTGCCAAAGAAAGAAATACAAAAAGCTAAATTTGAGACAAAATTTAGAGTTGCCGAAGCATGCAGTATGAATGTTCTCTACATTTCACAAAAAAATATTACATTATTATTTCAACTTTTTCAATAGTAAAGGAATGTTATTTCAGCCCCCGGATCGCGCCATATAGAATTCTATTTCGAACAATAGAATCGCTGTCATCTGTCAAGTAAAAATTATGATTTTTCCTAATATAGCATAAAATAATAGGTGCTTTTTGTATCAGATAGTGCACAAATGCTGTAAACTACATTTTTAATGCAAAATTATTTAGAATGAAATACTAATTTGATGATTTGAAAATTATCGCCTGAATTCTATTATAGAATTCTATACGGCGCGATCCCACTACAGGAATGTTTATGTTACCATGGATACGTCAGGGCCAAAAATAATATTTTTACTACAATTGTCCTGGTGATAAATAATATAATAATAATAATATATCTGCCAGGAAGCCATAAAAAAATAATAATAATGTCAACGGCCATGGCTGCACTCGTTGGAATTGATCTAAGCGATAACGCGAGTTAAGTAACGTTGCGCGCGGGTAGTACTTAGATGGGTGAGCGTCCAGAGAAACCCGCGTTGCTGTTGACCATAATACCTAAAACGCAGATCAGGGCATAATGGCGACATATGACCTAAGTAGTTGGTCCGCCAAAGAAGTCACATAAAAAAAATTAATAATAACTTTTATTACTCCAATGAAAACTGGTATTTTTAGTCCTAATACAACAAATAACTATTTTTTATGGTAAGTAGTTAATCAAGTAATATGTAAATAGAATTGTCGCCAAATAAAAATTGTCACTGTAGATCTTAAATGAAATACAATTACCTATGAATTTTCCAAAGGCATAGAAAACATAATAAACAAATTTTAAATAGTGACAGAATTTTGAGAATGAAAAAATCCATTGAGATGCAAAAATTCGGACAAAGTGAACATTAAAACGCTACGCATAATAATGCCGAAATAGAGAAAAGTCACGATACAAATACAGTAGAAGAGATAGAAACAGTCGATACTATAATAAATTTATTAAATAATCAACCGAAAACGTTTGGAAATTCTGAAGTACAAGTAAATACACCGGAAAGTCTTACTGTCCGTACATTGAATAAATACAGAAAGAGCATTTAACCATTTCAGGCTAAATTCAATAGATTTAATATATAGTGACAATCGTGTAAATCAATTAAATATAAAAGAGAGAGTTATTTTGTGTTTTATAATATTAAAGTGGGATTTAAGTTTCAACGTCAAAAATCTATCCTGAATACGGTAGTTTGCGAAGTGTTCTAGATGGCGCAGCGATCTTAATTTTATTTGCCTGTATCGACTGTACAAAAGGAATAATTAATTCCAAAGTAGTTAAAATAATAAGATAAGAACTTTCGTACGAATATATATTTAAAGTCAATATATTTGTATTTGTTCTTTTCTTAGACAAAAATTCCAGTATCAAAATCTTAACATGCCATAAATAAAATCTAAACTCACCCAGCATGCCAACAGGGAACTGACTCGGCGTTTGAAGGTTCTCTATCACACTTTGCGTGACGACCCACACATAGTTCTCTCCGGTGAGTTTGAGGTCACGGGCTCGAGTCAGGATATCGATGGCTTCTTCACGGGTGCAGTACAGTAACATGACTCGTGCTTCTGAGTCCACCAACTCCACCAGATCGCCTGGTTTAGTGACGAGAATGGCGTTCAGGATTGTGAACTTGAAACGATCCTGCAACAAAAGACACTGATTAATATTGTACTTTTATATGTGTAAATATAACAAAATATGTAAGTACAGAGGCTTGCATTAATTTATAATAAATTTAAATGTTTTATTTATATTTATAATATTACTTGTTTCAGCTCAGCTTAAATTGTATAAGGGAATCTCTTTTTCTATCTCCTAATTGTAAATTGTAATAAATTATACATTAACAATATGTTTATCTTTCAATCTAAGTATATAATAATATTCAACTGTGCGCTCCAATTTATCATGCTTACACAAGTAAATTCAAAAATCAGATTTAGAATTTATAAATTCGATATTTTAGTTTATAAATTCGAAATTCAGAATTTTAATTTCGAAGAAAGGCAACGCAAATTTTTCTAATTTCATCAACAGAATCGATTGAGGCTGATTTATTGGACAAGTGTCACTTACGCGCCGCGATCGGAAAATCTTTCAGTTAGTCTAATATCAGTATTCATAACAATTCGTTAACGTTAACGCTTCGTTACCGAGTCAAATAATTACACATCGCTCTATAGTCTACAATTACAGAGAGAAGTGTTAAAATTTAACGAATCATTACCTAAACGAATTAGCAGCTTTTATTCATACACCTATACGAAACACCTAATATAATGGCTCTTGCCAGAAGCACTGTTTTTGAATATATTAAGGTAGTTTTAGCGTGAAAAACATTTTTACAGATCTGAATGAAACCCGGCGCACGTAAACATGGGATAGTCATACGCATCCTGTTAAAATATTAAACACATTTACCGTCTGTGAACAAATATATTCGCTTGTAAAATTGAGTTCTTATATACGGGGCTCATGGCGTTCGTTATTCAGAATCGCACATATTTGGTTCGTGTACCTCTAAAAATTTGCAGTTTCATTTAAAAAACTAATATGATGTTCTAGAAGTATCCATGTACACTGTATCAGAAGGAAACAAATTTTTATCGTTTAGTAATGGATATATAGCCATGAAATGCCTTGTTCTTAACGAAATATTATTAATCCCAAATTATAATGGCAACACCACACGGTAGCACGGTATTTGAAATTCACTAGCCCAATAACCTTTTAATAATTTATGATATTCAAATCATAATAGGTGTAAAACATTCATTTTATTCTATTTTTGTGTTTCTTTGGGCGTCAGTTTCGCCACTTGACGACAAATGTCGCCACCGTCACACTACCTTAATGGTTTAACATGTTCCAGAAAGCTAAAACACCAAATACACTGCTCTTAAAATAAGTAAAAACCAAGCTCGTGATACCAATCAATATATTTATTTTTTCGAAAGGTATATTTATCGATTATAACCAATTTCGTTCCGCGTACACTTAATATAGTTTCCATATTGAAACGTCAGAGAAGTAAGGTGAACTAGTGAATATTATAATTTTTCCTGCATTTATAAATAAAATTGATGTAAAATGAAGGTAGACAAGGTGGTACTAGCAAATAATATTTTTAATCAGATTAGGAAAACTCATTGGGATTTTCCATAAATCTTCAAACAAAATGAATATATAATTAGCAGTACTTGAATATTTTACACTCTATCCGTTTTAACTATATAGCGTTGGGTAAAATAAGGCCTACGATTCCAGCTCTCTGATTAATTCAACCGCGAACCGAGTTTACGCAGTTAAATAATTAACACGGAGTTACAATCAGTTAACAGAAAGCATCATAACCTAAAAATTAAAATTTTGAAATTTAGTTTATTTTATATTATTTTCTTTTATTTTGTTCACACAAAACATTAATAAGTAATAAGTAAGTTTGTTTCTGTAGATATTATAATAAATACGTACAAAATTGACGTCATGTGCAAGAAAGATGTAGTGACTATTAGAAAGAGATAAAACATGCGCAATACAAACAAACCCCTTCGTCCTATACGTTTTTTTGTTTTAATAAGTAATTATTGTGTTGAATAAAGAAAAACCTAATAGTTTTGATAGCATCTTTATATTTGTCCCGATAATAGTTTGTTTATGGAGTAGGTGGGACAGTGGTTATCGTGTCGGCCTGTGGATCCTGAGAACCCTGGTTCGATTCCCACTGGCGACAAACATTTTCTCCACATTAATACTACTCCTGTGGCTCCCCCTCCACTAAGATCTTTGGGGGCCGTGATTTGACGACTGGTAACCGCACTTCACGCGCAAAAATATATCACTTACCGAGATCTGCTTCGGCAGAGTGCCACACCCAGTAATGGGTAGAAGGCGTGATGATATATTTATTTTATTTTATTTATAATAGTTTGTTTATAGTATACAAACTTATTCTGTAGTTTGACGTTTGAAACATATTTTATTACCTATTAACTTAGTAAAAATGCCGCTAGAAAGCAATTCTAAGTAGTATAATTAATTAAATAACTATATTTGTTTATGTATTATGCGTGAAAACTTGTCAATTTTTATTTTTTGTTCTATATATTTTATTATCTGCATTAATATGGATAATAATACATAAAATACACTAAACGAATAGAGTATAGTGCAATTCAGTTAATAAGTGATATGAATTGTATTAAATAAAAAAGAAACAAATATCTAATAAAATACTAGAATTTTGTATTTAAATCAAGAACTAATATCAAATTAAACATAAATTTCAAATAAAAATAATAATAATAGTAATTTAGATCCTTTTCCCATTTCAAGAAAATGTGGAAAAGTTTAAAAAATACTCGTACATACATATATTAACTGATATTCTTAAAATATTCTGTCAGCGAGTAAGAATAATTCCCCAAGAGAAACATTTTAGTTTATTTTTAAAACGGGCTAATATATTATGATCACGTAGATGTGCCGGCAAGTGGTTGTAAACCCTGGGGCCTAAGGCCTGCTGATACTATTTTTCCTATTTTTAATTTTATAAAGGGTTATCTTTACGCCGTGACTTAAAAAAATGTTGTTCTTGAAGATAAAGATACATATTTCGTAGAGGTGACATATATATTATTTTTTATTTATTACCTCATCATTTTAAATACAGGTTTAGCACTTAACTTGAATTAGAAGTCAGATGAAGTGATTCAAAATGAACAAATATATTTTCAGATTATTCTTAAATTAAGATCAAATATCTCTATAATATTTAATCTTATTAACTTTTTTCTGAGTTTATTTCTGCTCGTATAAAATAATAATGATTATATATGAAGTGTAATGAAATAAATTGGCATTTTTTCAACCTCCTACTATACCACGTATTTACTTTCTTTGAAGTACATAGGATATACACTTGTTAAATTAAATTTGATAGCCGGAATTTGGATGAGGTATTTTAAAATAAAACTAAGCAATTTTTCAATTGCTCAATATTTCAGTTATAATTAAAACAATTTTCAAAGAGCACTATAATAGCTATTTGTGTATCTAGAACAGAAACTGGTCTATTGCAGCTCGTGCATGGAGCAACATCCATGCAAGAGCGACAAGGACATTTTCTGCTTAAGATGCAGAAAACTTAGAAACGCATGAAAAAGATTTTTCCTAAAACTGTGCGATTTCTTTGTTATTACGTAAATATTATTGCCCTGGTTATGTATGGAAAGTAGACAAATACAGATCAAGTGCGCTTCTGTAAGCAAAGAATCACTCGTGCGGAAAGTACTTTGTTACGCAACTGTCAAAAAAAGTTGTATTGAGAGCGATATAAATTTTGGCCACAGACGCTTATGAAAAGAAGAAGATACGGTGAGCGGTGAGCGGTGAGGCAGCGCTAGTAAATATGCAGTATATTTTGACGTTTATAACATAACCTTAAATTGCAGTGCACAATTAATAAAAAGAACCGAACAAAGTAAAATATATCGATAAATGATTTTATTTTAAGAGTAAGTGAAATACATAATATTTATTGTTTGTGTATATTATTAACACAATTGTTACAGTTGCTTATATTGACATAATGTGAAGAAACATTAATTTCTTCCGTACCTGTTCATATTATTAACAGCAATATTATTGACAACAATTTCGAAGGCTTTAGAAGTACCAGCAACAGGTTGATTGTCATTGTCGAAAATAGGGGCTTCAATTCTCTTTGGAGGTGTTTATGATAAAGAAGAATAACTCAGTGTAGTATTCCAATCTAGACGATTTTGAAGAAATTATCTTGAAATTAGTGAAATATTTTTAAATAACGTAGAACAATGTGCAAGCAATCAACAAACAAACCATAGCAAAGCCGTAAAACATCGTTCTCGTGTAATATCATTAAAATTTTATAAATTTTGATAATATTTTAGTGATATTCTAAATCGCACAGTCGTAGGAAAAAGGTTGTTTATAACACGTCCGTTAAATTCTGCACTTGCACGTAACAAGCCTTTTTCGGCACTTGTTATAAAAATAACTATTATAATCATTTTTAACAGTTTCTCTGTTTCGAAATTCAGGCGATAGTTTTCATGTATCTATGAACACGATAATACACTCTTACTTTACCGCTCGATGAGCGGAAAAATCTTACTGCCGCTCAGTAAGCGACAAAGTCAACTTTCTGATTTTAACTAATAGTTGGAAATGTTTATTTTCTGTTCGGTCGTAAAATAAAAAAACAATTGTAGCGTCAATAGTATATTACAATATATAATATATCATAAGTAATACTTTAAAACAATTTAATATAATACTTAAATTTAAACTCTCAACAAAAACAATCATTAAGAAATAGTTAAGATTAACTAAACATTTACCAGTAACTAAAAAAGTTCATTGTAAACAAAATATGTACGTACCGTTGGGTTGAATATTTTTTAACGTTGAATAAAAGTTGTAATTTTTTTTTTGTATTAAAAGAGCGATTTAAAACTTTAATATAATAATACAAACGATATTGACAATCTATATGTGAGAAACATTGAGGATTTGAAAAATTGCTTTGGTTTTATGTAAAAATTCCTTGAGAAAATTCCAACCATCAATTTGATGAATCATTTAGTGGACGCTCCACTCAATTCATGTAGGTAATAACTTTCATATAATGATAATTTTTTTCTAATTAATTATAAAATAAATTAGTAAATACAAAAAAAGTGCAGAATTAAAAATTGTATATAATAAGTGTATTTTTAAATTAAATATTGATGAAATAGACGAAAAATCATAGTAAATATTTTATGAATAAAATATATTTTATAAAAAAAAAGAATTATAATTAATTCTGAATATAACAAAATAGATATATCTTCACGCCATTTAAATATTACTGGGAGTGTCACTCTGCCCTAGCAGATCTCTTTAAGTGATATATTTATGCGAGTGAAGTGCGGTTACCAGTCGTCAAATTACGGCCCTAAAAGTTGTGAATGGAAGGAAAGCCACAGGAGTAATTTTAATATGGTGAAAATTGTTTGTAAGCCATTTTTACCAAATTAATCGAGTAAAGATTACCGCCATATGAATATTTTACCATTGTATCTCCTATGACACCAAAAGATTGTTGTTAAAGTTATAGAAAATTATTCTAGCAATATCTTCTTTTCCACATATTTGCAGTTCTAATCTAGAAGACCAAAGTTATTATAAAATATTTAATATAATTTCTTAAGTTTCTGCTATAACAGATATCTAAAGGCAATGAGAGCAGATGATATTATTTTATGCACTAGAAATGCAATCATTAACTGTAAAATGTCAAATCATAATTCCTAAAACTATTTAGTGGCGGAGAAGCACACATACGGGGGCAGTCCAGTAAGTCAAGGCCGCCCCAGAATTTGACATTTAAAAAAAAATAGGTAGATTGCTATCTTCGTCTTATTTATTTTCTTTTTTATTTTACATGTGTATTTAATAGCCAAACATTATTTAAATTTGCGTACAATACGTTTTAAGTTTATTTTTTTGTTATGTAGGTACATATTTATATTTTGTTTTCCAATTTAAAATATATTTACTGATTAGAAAAAGATTTGACATTTCAATAGCCCCTAGAAGATAAATTTTGAAAAAGAATTATTAAAAAAACTAAGTTCTATTCTAATTTTCATTTCTTGTGATCGATTCTACAGCTTTTTAAATAAAATCATGTGTGCGCTCCTAAGTCACAGGGACGGTAATAACCATTTATATAATTTTAGAAAGCATTTATCTGCATAAGCGTAAAGTTAGTCATAATTTTAATCAATATTCATACTTCTTAACGACCGCAAAGTTATAGCCAACTACTTAAACTGAAATGTAGTTCACCTAATAAATTAGTTCAATAAGCCTGACCTTATGCACATCACGAGCTGTTGCGATCAATTAATCTTGCGGATCATTTAGTAATGAAATGACCATTTAACAAGTAGTATTCCAGTATGTATTGTACCCACTACAATGCTTTGGTATTGAGATCGTTTATAATGCTTGCAATTTATCAACGAAATTGCAGGAATATAATTATAAAACACCCGTATTGAATTAATGTGAATATTGCAGTAGTTTTCATCAAAGCAAAATTAGTTCATAATTTGCAAGAACTGCAACGAAGTATAAAGTAAGTTCAACTTCATTCAAATAGTAATGTTCCTGTTTCTTATTAAATTATTTGAATGTACGAACGTAATTTAATATTTAAACTTGCTTCATTTTCTCGGCCCTACAAATTAAATTTTAAACTGGTTTTACATACATAAAATTAAAGCGAAATTACTAGTTACATATATGAAATAATTGCCATTGCTGTCAAACTTTCGGTTAACTTTTATTTATTTAAACTAAGTTTAAAATTTAACTTTTGGCGGTCATTTCATGATACTTATGGATACTTATATTTTCCCGAAATGATTTGCATCTCGATAAGTATTGTTTTTATTATTTATTTATTAATGCTATTCTGTACAACAAAAACTTAAACCCAATTACAGAACAGGGTTTGGATGAAAATATTAGTTGCTGTAATTTTACATAAAATATTTCAATTGCAATTTCCATCTCCCCTCTAATATGTTAAATTCGTAAACTGTAACCATCCTACTACTATTTTGTGTCCAATTCAAGCAATGTAGGCAATTAAATAATGAAAATAAGAAAACTAATAGGAAAAAAATATTTCCAAATATTGGTAAAATGACATGAGGAATTCGAAGAACCATGAAATGACATCTACCGAGAAAAATCTCAAATTGCTTGACAGTGATTACAAATTTTTACTTCTCATGTCATTATACTAATGCAGATGTTTTTAACATCGTGAGTTCAGTCTCGCCGGTACCACTGGTCACTAATCCCTAGTTGGTCTTGCTGAATAGTTGGTGGCACCATACTGATGAGCTGCAAAAGAGCGAAACACGTCTGTGGTAAAGAGCTGAACTGACCAGCAACTGAGTATGAATTAACAAGTTGATTCAGTTGCTGTAACTATTGTGGACCACGAGTTACGACAGCCTATAATAAGCAGTTGTAGCCTAATGGCTAGCGCTAACGCATTGCAAGCAAGAGTACCTAAAAGAGCCAAAAACACCATTACGTTCTGAGTTTTTTCGAATGTAGGTTATTTCCTGTTATTAATTTCCAGCTGCACCAACAAAAACTTAAATTTGAAACTTAGGTTAAATAAATAAAAGCATACGAACGTTTGACAGCAATATCAATTATTCTATATGACATGTAACTTCGATTTGTCTTTGTTAATTTAAACCAAGTTTAAAATTTAAGTTTTGTTGGTGCAACTGGCCATGATTGTAGTACTTAAATAAATAAATAATATACATATGTTCTCAAGTTAAAGGAATAGACCATTTTAAAAATGTCCGCGACCCCTAGGTGTTTATTTTTTGAACTAACAACATAGTGCCGCCAAATGGCGGCGAACGAGATATTTCAAAATGAATTTAAGTACAAAGTAAGTAAAATGTTTATATTGAAAATGAAAACTTATTGTAGTATCAAAATAAATGAAGTATATTCATCAGTTATTTATAAATTATGGTAATATGATAGATTTCGTTTAATAACATATTCGTTCTTTTATTCTGTTCTTGTTTTTTTTGAATTATTATTACAAGCCTGTACACAGCATATAGTATCCGTCATAATTACTATTATTAAATACTTTTATGAAGAAACAAATACTAAGCAACAAAAATAATCGAACTGTCACTTGTCAAATCATAGACAAAGATGAGTATACGGCACTAACTTTTTTTATCTCCGTCTAACGTTTGCACATGCGCAATGAATTTTTAAAATGGTCTATTGCCTATAACTTGTAACATAATAAAAGATTGAACTTGTTTTTTTATCTTCGATATATTTAATCGAGATCTAAAATTTTTAAACAACCTTACCATTAAACTATCCTTAAAATTTTAATAAAACACGATATCATGAAATATTCCTTCAATTTTGGATTACTTGCCTTTATTGTAAAGTTTAATTATAAAAAACTGTCAACGTTTTGGATTTAATTTAGTTCATTATCAAGTCGAATAGATGAATTATTTATAATAAAAATAAAATAATCTACACAGTTTAAAAAGATTAATCAAATTTAAGAAGTGAACGCTATTTGACTCAAGAAGTGTTTACTTCATAAAGTTAGTTGACTAATCTGTTTACAATATAATGATTATTTTATTTTTATTTTCAATAATTTATCTGTTAGACTTGATCACGGTCTAAATCAAGGCTAAACAATGTAAATTTTTTCTAATTAAACTTCACGTTAATGCCATGTAATTTAAAATTCAAGAAATATTTTATTATATCCTATTTTAATATTAATATCGCAATAATATATAATAATCTAACCCACCTCTGATAATTGTTATCATATATATGATGTAACTTTTTCAAGATAAATGCTGCTCTTTCTGTTCTATTCTAGTATTTGTCAGGATAACAATAGATGAAGTACGGAGAATATGTACATCTGCTTTATGTAACAAATATTTGTAATAATTACTTTCGACCTTTCTCCTCTATCTCCAGATACACACAATCTTAAAAACAATCTACAAAATCACATGCGCCCTTAAGTCTCTTCATCTCTACCCATTCAACATTTGGCCTCACTTAGGCATACTTGACCATAATGTATTGGTCTAAAAACAAACAAAACCCCAAACATTTCATTTTCACAATTAGAGGTGTGTAGTTCGTGAACGAAATAGTTCATATGAACTATTCCTTATAGTGAACGACACGAACTAGTTCGTGAGTTTATTAAATACTAGTTCACTGCGAACTATTTGGATATGATTCACCACCACGGCGACACGGCCGATGAGGTCGAACGAAAGCGGAGAACGGAGAACAGTGAACGAGACTAATTACTAGAGGAGCTTACTTCATACTTCGTTCGTTCGTGTCACAAATATTATTTTTTAAATAGTAATTTTTTAATTTCTTTCATTTGCTCATTTTAGATATCTTCGTATCTCGTATTTATATTGTCATTATTGTTGTTTCTTTATTTTTATAATTTTATTTTGTGTATTTTTTATGTATTTAAAAATACAACTTTAAAAAACCAATTTTGTCTTTTATTTTTTTCTTCTTTCATACTTGCTGTCAAATTATACTAGAACCAGATCCTAAAAGTTCACTTGTTCTCGCTCGTGAATCCCAATACAATACGATTTCCGTTCATCATAGTCTTAAAAAGCTAATGAACTAATGAACTAGTTCAGTGAACTAATCTTTTTGGTGAACGAGAACGAATGAACTAGTTCACTCAAATGAACTAGAATTTCCATTTCTATTCACAATACTTTCATATTCTAAACCAATAATTATAAATTAACAGACACTAAACTTAATACATAATTTAAACAATAACAGCCTAAATTATAAATATTGCCACATTAATAATAGTTAAAAATAATTAATAATACGTATATTCTTATAAAATATAGTTAATATATTTTTACAATATTTTAAATAATGTATGTAAATTAGACTATCAAATATAAATCGCCATAAAATCTAAATCTGTTTAAAACACAATATTAACCCTCTATATATCCCTGTACACCCTTAAAACACGATCCATATCAGCACGACCATTTACCTTCAACCCTGAAAATCAGTAAAATCTCGATACAGTCAGCAGCCACCGGGGATGCCCATAAACCTTGAGATGACAATCTCAATTCCTTGCTACAGTGGGCGTGGCCGCGTATCCATCTGGCGGCTGACATCCGTACCACGAACACACAACCACAACTACGTCATGGGCAATCATTATTACTCTATGTGGCAGTGTTACTAATAGGTGCAATTAACCCTGAAGTGCTCCTTTATTGGACTATGTGCAATCAGCTGTATTATTCGGTTGTCATTTGATGTAATTAGTTTGCAAATTTGATCGTGAACGGAAATAATGCAGTTTGGGCAATAGAATATGCAGTGTCTTTCATCAAAGAGACCGTCGAAATTACAAGGTAAGAAGACGAAATGTGTGACTATGTTTTTGTGGTATTTCTAAATGAAATTTTATAGGAAATATTTATTTAGATATATACTGTAGAATACGCACTTTACTGGTGAGGCCGTATATTATTTTTTCTACAGTTTTATATAGCAGTATACAAGTAGATCAGCATGAGCGTCCGCAGTGGGGGGGGCAAGGGGGCGAGCGCGCCCCCCCTGGATTTTAACTAGGGTGATGACCACGACTCTCGAACATAGGACTTTAACATGTAAAACTATATTTTATAACTTCCTGCTTCCTTAAATTTTTTAAGCACGAAGCTTGAAATAAAAGTTTTAGGGCATAAAATTCTGCATCTGAAGCAATAAACACATTTTATTTTGAATACTTTGTAACGACACAAATTAGATTTGAAAATGAGGAAAATTGCCTCAAAACTATCGATAGGCATGAAATTTAAACAAAATTAAACAGATGTTTGACGTTTTATTTGTCTAATGACCGATTTCACCAACAAAAATTAAATTTTAAACATGGATTAAATAAATAAACGCAAATCAAAATTACATGTCAAATGAAATAATTAACATTGTTGTCATACATTCGATTTGCTTTTATTTCTTTAAACCATGTTTAAAATTTAATTTTTGTTGATGAAACCGGGCATAAATACATGAAATAATAAATAAAGAATTTATTCTGACAGATTGAACGTCAAACATTTGTTTAATTTTGTTTCAATTTTAGTCATTTTTAGATCTAATTTGTGCCGATACAAAGCATGCAAAATTAATTTCGTATTTTGTGCCCTTAAACTTTTATTTGAAGCTTTTTCTTTTAAATAATTAGGAAGCAGGAAATTTAAAACAATATGACTTTACATGTTAAAGTCCTATGTTCGAGAGGCGTGGCCACCACACTGTGTATGTATATATAAATAAAATAAAAATTAAATTATAAGTTTGAAGATAATAAATTCAAGCTGAAACTGAATTTCCAGCTGTATTCTTATGGCCAGCTAGTGACATGTTCCCTACGATTGTGTAATCTAAGTTTAAGTATACACAGACACAAAATATTAGAAAATAAAAAATGTAAAACTGCTAAATGTGAATTTATTGAAGAAATGGTGTCAATTTAAGGTAGAGTTATTCGAAAATTGTCTTTCCTCTTCAATTCAAACCCAGCCGACAAAGACTATGTGTATTTGTATTTATGTTATGTAAAAAAAATATTTTAGAATTTTATGTAGGTATATCTGAGAGTTTTTTGCGACTCGCCCCCCCTGGAAAAATGTCTGTGGACGCCCATGTAGATCAGTAATATTTTGGCTGGATGTTCCAAATGTAATAAGATCAGTGGCGCACCTAGAGCCAGCCCCGCGCGGCACATATTATGGGGCGGCATTTTTTATATTTTGTTTTATTTATAAAAAACAACTTGTTCACTTCATAAGTTTGCTATTCGATTTCTATTAATTATGAATTACTATATGATTTCTAATATTTTTCTTCATCGTCAAGACAAAGTAGGGTTGAAAATAATATCTCGAAAAATTCCTTTATTACTGCCTAATTTAAATATGCCATCCTATGGTAAAAAAGTTCCCCACCTATAGTTTGTCTCAATTACAATTATTTATTTATGTTTATTAATTTAATGGGGTAATGGCACAGTGGTTTCAAGTTGGCCTGTGGATCCTGAGGACCCCGGTTCGATTCCCACAGCCGACAAACAATTTTCATCAAATTAAAATTACTCCAGTGGCTCTCCGACCACTAACGTCTTTGGGGGCCGTGATTTAACGGCTGGTAACCGCACTTCACGTACATAAATACATCACTTACCGAGATCTGCTTCGGCAGAGTGCGACACCCAGTAATGGGTAAAAGTCGTGATGATATATTTATTTTAGATTTATTTTTTAAATTTATAAAAACCACCATTTAATTGACTTAGAAAGGGCGGCAAATTGGAGACCGCCCTGGGCAGCAAAAGTTCTAGGTACACCACTGAATAAGATGAACAATTATCTTATCTATTACTGTCAAACTAACAGTAACAAAAGGTAAATATTGATAAAGATTACCTACATTGTAATCCTAAATTAATAAAATGGTAAAATACAAATTAATTTATAAATGAATATTTAAAATTAAGCAAAATGAACGACATTGGCAAATAACGCTTAAATAAAATTTTATAAAGCTATAAATCGATCTACGTCAAGACTAGATACTCGTATATCTTGAACAAGTTAAAGAAATGACCTGTCTCGATGAAGAAAAACTATTACTCACTAAATGTTGTTATTCACCATGAGATGGGTTCATAAGGCGGAAATTTTATTAAGAATAAAAACACACACACGCATACAAAAAAAAAGCAAGGCGCAAGGACAAATGTCAAACTATTCCAGATTAAATATCTAATTAATCTAGACATCTCTACATAAATCGTTTAAACAAAGCGCGACAATTATTGAGAGAAATCATAATGAGGAACACTGAAATTATTACAACACGTATACTAATAAATTAAAGCAAATTTCTATCAAGCCAACGTTTGAGAAAAACTTAAAATAACACATTAAGGTCGCGTGAAAAATGCTACTAAATGTTTTGTCCTTCAAATCTCAAAAACTACTGAACCGATTTCATTTATTTTTTGTATACGTTAACTATTTTTAATATAGATTGTCAAGAATATAAAATAAATTAATGTTTAATTTAAATTATTTTGGAATAATGAATTTTATTTTAATTTAAAATGATTATTTACTTCCATTTTAATTTCATGACAATCAGCAAGATTAAATAAATTCAAATATATCTTACTTTTGCAAAACAAATGTTTCGTTTTTCAGTTTTGTAGGACAAAAGAATTGTCCATAAGCGTAATATAAAATTAGTTCAGCGTAATTCCGCTTAGCGGCGCGTTAATCGTACTACACTCAAACTTATGTCCGCTACTGTCTCGCTGTGCCGCGATGTTTTCTCTATTAGGAATGAATGGGATTCTTTTATGAGTACATGAGTAGATAAAATTCTAAGGACATGAAAACTATTTAATAAGTGTAAATTTCATATACGCTCTTTGAGTGAGTAAACAATAGAAGATTAAAATACAAGTTACATCAATTCTCACTGTTTAAAATCGTATAAAAATAAATTAAAAGAAAACAAACATTTTTACGTAGATTTACAAAATATAATATCCAATACTATTTCTTCTGTTGCGCTTCAAGGATGTATAGCGGATCTTTACATTTTTGTTTTTTTTTAATTCTACCCAAAAATAGTTCAACGAGAACACATTCTTTATAAAATAAAATAAGCTTCGGTTCCATTTTAGTCTTCCATAATTATTCGTCAAATATTATTTCTTCCACAAATAATTTTGCATTATCATTCAAATATACAATGAAATATCCCTTTTTTATTTGTTATGTGCATTTGACCTTGAATCTGAAATGGTAGTATTAGAAAAATTATTCATATACTACGAGTTTCAGAACGTACCTGATAAAAATATGAATGATTAGTTTTCAACTGAATTTTATAATTTTTCTTCTCTAAATAAAATGATTTATTTCTCGCTATTTCATTTTCCACTGCTACTTCAATTTCCTCCATATAATCATAAAGACAGTAAACACATTTTATGAAGTATAAGATGTAGCTTTTGGTTTTGTAAAAAAATCAAGATCTTTTTAAAAATGTAAAAATTTGAAACTATACTGAAATGTGTATTTCGTATTTTTTTATTTGGCTTTCTTTAATTAAATAAATGTAAATGCCGAAAATATTTTATGAACATTAAAAAAACCTTGCAGACGTAGATGGTTCAGGAGATATTTCTTTTTTAGGAATATTTTTCTTTTGATGCCTAATTTTTGCAACTCTAGCTTTTCGATTTCTTTTTCTAATTTTACTTGGACAAATTCGCTTTGGTGACATTTTAATCTAAAAATTGCAATTTGGAAATGAATTGATTAAAAGAGGGTAACAAATTTAACATATGCTTTACAGTAATAAATTATTACTTATTCAGTTCATGCAAAAATGTTTTTTAATGAATCTGTATTGATACGTACATATTTTGATAATTTACTTATCACTATGTTATATATTCACACTCACTTTTCCAAGATTGAACTTAAATTTATTTTCTTGTATGCACTATTCAACGAACTGTATCAGAATAATTTGTATGTGGTGATATTTCAAGCTTCCCTTAAAATTTTAAACAAATTGTTTGTATTTTCAAGCGATACTAGAGGGAACGTTGATTTTTTGGGTAATAAATTGTGTCCATTTATGACACAAATCGGTTTATGCCTGAGTGAAATGTACGCGTGTTTGGATAAAGGCGTGTGTTATAGGGCTGGGTACTTGTGATTTTCTTATTTATTTTTAAGGTTGGGTAATACGGCGATATTGGTGGACATTTGTCTTAGAATTTTTATTTTTTTTTGTGAACTATGTTTTATAATTTTTATGTCACCTAAATACACTGCATCTTCAATAAAACAATATTGAAATAAGTTTGTTTATAAAAGAATGAAGCATATGTATTTCTTGTTAGTTTACCTATATATTTCAGGACATGATGATAGAAAAACATAACATCATAAATCTTCGAGTTTATCGTCTCGTCTCCCAAATGTAAATAATACATACTACAGAATAAAATTAAAATCTATTGCTACGAACACTCGCGGTGCGAGGAGAGGAGGAAGAGTTTGCTGGTAGTACAAGTAATTATTGGCATTAGATTTTGCGCTCACAGTGCTCTCCTAAAGTACAAGTGGCGCCTACGGAGAGCGGTCTGCGGATGTTACGAATACTAAAACATTTTAACGCGACCTTAAGGACCAGTTTTTCAATCGCTGAGTAACTCTCGATTAATGTTAATCCTGATTAATATTAATCGGTGATTCAGAATTTGGGCCTTAATTATTTTGTATCTCCCGAGGTAATAGTGAAAAATCAAGAATCTGTAAAAAAAATATATACCTAATTAGTTCTTCAATAGAATCTTGTAAAATACAAATATCAATTTACAATTAAATAATTTTAAAAACTATTCACCTTTAAGGGGCTAATGTAGCTAGGTTGCGCACAGCATAAACATGCTTTTGAATGGGACGTGAAATGTGGACTAAATATGGTCGGAATAACTTAATTTTTTTTTTAATTGAAGACAAAGATTGAATCTATGTCAATTGTGTGTTGAAATTTTTGATTTAGTTTTAATTTAGTTTTTACAATGTTATAAATTTATGTAACTTCAGATCAGCGTTACTCAATAAATGAATAAAACTTGCAAATTTCAACACTGAAATAACATAGATTGTACTTTTATCTTTAAAATACACCCTTGTTTATGAAAATATATTTATATTTAGTATCAATTTTAACTCCCCAACGAAGCACTGTTTACATGAAAACTCGACTCTAGTAGACGGCGTGAGCTACCGCTACTAGTGGTATAAACTGAAACTAATATTAGGCTCCGCCCCTTGGCCTTGTGTCTGTGTAGGATAGATTTCACAGAAATTTCTGTTACACGCATTTCTTACGATTTATTTTATTTCTTTATATTACAATGGGTAACCGGAAAGGGTATAAAGCATGGTAAAATTTACATGCTGTTAGAAGAAAGAGTACTAATCTACGGGAATATAACAGGTATTCTTAATGATTATATTATTAAAATATGAATTTACAGTACTGAACTTATTTAGAATCTCAATTGGAACAGTACATTTTATATTTATTATAGAATTTTCTTGAATATTATGATTTGATATTGCACAAAGGCATACCAATATTGTCTTATTTATATAAATATAACCAACAATACTAAACATTGTATTTGTTGAAATCAGAAAAAAAAAATGCTGAATCGAATAAATAAATAAAAAAATATATATATTTCCATATAAAATAAGTAAGTTCCATGAAATATTTTTAGAACTACTGATCTAAAGAAATTCTTGTTTCGCTCATTAAAGTAATGTTATAAAAAAAAAATTGTAGGAGTAACAAAGTCTGTTAAGACTTGGTTACTCCTACTCTTCTCGAGATAGCACTGGTACGCCACTTAAAATGAACATCTTGTATATCTTATGGAATGAATAATAAATTAAGTCTTTAGTAAAAAATTTAAAAATAATAACACGAAATTAATTGTTTTCACCATCCTGCTAAAAAGAAAAATTTTCGTACTTGAATTGAGAAAAAAAGTCGTACATTTTGTCCCATGGAAAGAAAAAATTACTTTCTACCCTAGAGAACCATATTAGTAGCAACTGGAAAAAAAACGATATTATGATTTGATAGGCATAGCAATATTGTCTTATTTATATAAATATAACCAACAATGACAACACATTGTTTAAAGATTGATATATTACGCCAAGAAATGTAGTTCCAATAAATCTTATTTAAATCAATTTATTTCAGAAAATTTAAAATAAATAAATAAATATATCACGCCTTCTATCCATTACTGGATGTGGCATTCTGCCAAAGCAGATCTCCGTAAGTGATATATTTTGCGCGTTAAGTGCGGTTACCGGCCCCCAAAGATGTAAGTGGTGAGGGAGCCACAGGAGTAGTTTTAAAATGGTGAAAATTGTTTGTCGCCTATGGGACTCGAACCAGGGTTCTCAGGATCCACAGGTCGACTTGATGCCACTGAGCTAGCTACCACATAAATAAAAAATAATAAAAAATTAACTTCGAAAATTAATACAGACTGTTCAATTTAGTTGTGTCATCATTGCTATCTCGAGAACTATAAGAGCTACAAGGTTGGTTAAATTAGCAAAGAAATACCATTTTCTAAGTGTATTACAAAACTATTAACAAAATATTTTTTCGACCTATGGTTCTCAAAATACGGGCTGCAACTTTCTTATTTTAAATGGGAACCTTATTTTTCTTATTCGATTCAGAATTTTTTCTGAATACAACGTCTACAAAGTGCAGTACCCTCACGTTACAAAATTTGTAACAAAAATGCATATTAAATTGATATTAATTTAATTAAAATCACATAGAATCAGCGTGCTATGACAGAAACAAATGAACAAATTATAATATTTTTGTTTAATTCATTATTATACGACAATACAATTATTTTGTGAAAAATTAAATAAATAAATTTTATTAGTCATTTGGCACAGATTTTTATGCGATTTTAATTAAATGAATGTCAATTTTTGTCTGAAATTTTGTAATGTGAGGGTGCTGAACATTATAGCCATCGAATTCAGAAAAAAAATACTGAATCGAAGATGCAAATAAGAAAAATAGGTGCCCATTTAAAATAAGAAAGTTTCATACGGAATTTTGAGAACCACTGGTCAAAAAAAAAATTGTTAATAATTTTGTAATAGATTAATAAAATGGTATTTCTTTGTTATTTTGACCAACCTTGTCGCTATTATAGTTTTCGAGATAACCATAGAGCTACAACTAAATTGAATACCCTGTATATATACTTCAGGACATATTTAAGATTATAAACGTTGTTTATTTTCATTATTCTACCAATGCTATTTCGAGAGCTATGAGTTTGGCTAAATTAGACAAAAATTTCTATTTTACAAGACTATTACAATGAGCCTACATTTTTTTTGCGAAAGCGACGACATATCTGAGATTGCCCTCCAAAGGGGCAAAATAATTTTCATTTAATTTAAGTTATAGCTGTTATAGTTTCCGAAATCCCAATGATGGCAATCGAAAATGGGACAGCCTGTATATCATAAGGAAAATTACCACTTGTCCCTATTTTCTCAATCATCTTGTATTATTAAATTTTTTATTTACAATTAAAATCTAATATTTTCAAAATATAGGTGGAAAAAATGTAATCTTCCCTTGTTAACCAAAAAGAAACCACAAAGGTGATCAAACCTACAAGTAATGATTCAATTTGTATGTAAGTTATTAAATATCGTGATGAAAATTTTATTCAGCAACCTCTTGAATGTAACAACTCATATGTTGTTTAAATAAAAGTATAATAATTTTTATTAACATGTTTCTTAATTTCTCAAAAAAATTTAATGTCAAAATTTGAATGTAGAACTCTAGATAGAACTATAATAAACTTAAATTAAATAGATAATTCAATACTACTATAAATATAATATTGTGAAAATAAACCTTTTTGTTTTTATCAAATTATTTTATTAATTATATATCATGGGTTTCTTATATAAGAAAGTTTCCTCAACTATTATTTGTGCGCGTGATTGTTACATCGTGTATCTAGTGAATTTCAATTTCTTACATCTTATGATTCACCAAGGGGCGTAGCCCAACGACTAGAATTGAGCCAGCCTCCTTGTTACCCGCCACCACACACCTCTGGGAACGATTGACTTATCAGTTGGGTACATTACGCTCTTAATATCAGAATGTAATAAAAATTAATTTATCTGCACAGAAACAATCAAAATAAGCAAAATGATTCTTGCGATGATTTTCTCAACAATTTTATAAATAAAAATAAATTAAATATATCATCACGCATTCTACCCATTACTGGGTATAGCACTCTGCCGAAGCAGATCTCGGTATGTGATATATTTTGCGCTTGAAGTGCGATTACCTGTCGTCAAATCACGGCCCCCAAAGATGTTAGTGGTGGGGGAGCCACAGGAATAGTTTTTTTTTTAAATTGTGAAAATTATTTGTCACCTGTGGAAATCGAACCAGGATTCTAAGGATACACAAGCTGACTTGATACCACTGAGCTAGCTACCCCAATTTTATTTATTATTTTATACCTATTGTAAAGGAAACATATTGTACAAGAATAATATATCGTCTAAAAATAAATATTTACACTGCATAAATTACTCATGAAATCTAATTATAATCGCAATAGCACGATTTTCTAAACATTAATTATAAATCCAATCATGGGCAACACATAAAACAAACATTAAAAACAAATGATTCTGACATTGTCTGAAGCAAGAGTTTTAAGAAACGCGCGCGTATAAAATAATCGTCTTACAAGTTAATCGTTCGCATTATCGACATGGAACCATTTAGGAAAGTGAGGCACGTAAAAATAAATCGTAATTCGCCCGCCACAGCCGCATAACACCGGATAACGGAAAATGCGGCCACAGCAGCTGAACTTCTAATTTCTTGAGGCGATAAAATTATAATGAAAGTGCCGCTAATGGCAACAAAGAGTGGGCGGCACTGCGAACCACAGAGGCGTCGAGATGGACAGTGTTTTGAATGATTTTAAATTTTATTTTAATATCTTATCAAGGGAATTGTAACCCTGTAGTGATATAGGTGTGGCTTAGACGCTAGTATCGATTCTATATTCTCGATTAAATCAAATTGACTTTAGAGCCTCTTTGTTTAATTTAAATTACTACTAGTAATATGTTAAATGTGCTGAGAAACTTGTGAAATCTACCTAATGTCAATTTACTAAACTTCTAAAGTAAAGTGAACACAAAGTTGTCTTAAGAACTTCAATCATTCATATCAAAGTCTGCAAGGGTCCAATTAGTTAATTCCCATTACATTCTTTATCCTTTCTTATCTCGTTGATAACCTAGTCAAGCTTTCTACAGCACAAACAAGAATTGAGTACGAATGTTCACTTGGAAATTTATAATAATTATTTCAGATCAGAACTTTTACCAAGTCACATACACTGTTATTTGCACTGTCGATGTCGACACTCTCTCAGCATACCACATACAGTTAGTTAAAACTGAATTTACTCGAAAACTATTCTTTGCTCCACTACTACAACTGTCATGAAACAAACTAGCATTAGATTCGCTCGAAGATATGCACCAGGGAAACTGATGAATTCACACAACAACAAAGTCATATATAATCTATAGCAGAGTTTTTCCACCAGTGTGCGGCAAAGATTTTTCAATACATACATTAATAAATCAAGAACTTCATTTCATCGTGGAGACTATGATAAAAAAAAGGCTACGACGCAAATAATATTAAACATATTTGAAACATCAGTGGAATATGTTGTTCTTAACTGTCAAATGTATATATTGTATTCATAATGTGGTTAAATTTCTATCGAATCATAAATCCTCGATCGAATCCTCTTTAGGGAGGAAACCTCTACTTATTTCTCAGTACACATTTCTGTTTAGTGCGTTTACGTGTCCAAAGCATATACAGTTCGTATTCCTCTGTAGAAACAACGCATGCTGAGACGGTTTAAAATATATTTGTTAAATTTTAATTCTAAATTTTTAACAACTGTGGTACCAAATAATTTTCTAATTTCCACATAAACGTAATAATAATAATAATAAAATTAGTAAAGAAATTTATTTCCAACGACACATAAACAGTGTAAAGATAGCGTCAGCAAAACAAACAAAAAAATAGTATAAAAAATTACTTATATGTTTACATGCCGAAATATTCATCTAGAGTGTAAATAGTATGGAGGATTAAATATTTTTTAAGTTCTTTTCTAAAATATTTGAAGTTAATTATTTATTTTAAACTCTCTGGTAATTTATAGAACAATTTTAATACAAATATTTCAGGAGAATTTTTAATTACATTTAATTTGGCCAGAAGTTATTATTCTCTCTAGTGTTATAATTATGAATATCAGATTTCTTTGCAAAAGTGTTCTGATGATTGAAAATAAAAATGCAAGTTTCATAAATATACAAACTTATAACAGTTAAGATATTGTATTTTTTAAAATGTTCACAAGATGATGAGTAACTGACTCCAGCTAAACAACGAATAATTAACTTTTGGGCAAAAAAGACTTTTTTAAGAGCACTTGAATTTCCCCATAAACAAATCATACGAGACTCAAAACTTGCGTAATAAAACATAATAAGTTGGCTAATATTCAAGTATTCCTTTAAATGACGAAATTGAAAACAAATTATATTTAATTTACTGACCAGGTCACCATAGTAGGGATTCCAATTTAAGTTTTCTGTTACAGTGAGACCTAATATACGGGTTGACGTACGACTTTCTAAATGATTATCATCAAACTGGATGTTAACTTGAATGTCATTATTTTTAGGGCTTATTGTGTGAAAACGAGTGATATTAGTTTTATTGTTCTTTAAAAATAGTATTCGAGGAGCTCCAGATGCTTAAAGAGTGTATATTTAAATTACACTTATCAATTAGAGAAGATTTGCTTTTATCAGAAATTAAAGAAGCAGTATCGTCGGCGTACATGATAGGGTCAAAGTCATAACTTAAAACGGTACTTAAATCATTAACAAAGATAATGAAAAGAACTGGAGTAAGCACTGTACCTTGAGGCAAACCAACGTTAATTTCGATTAAATCGGAATTAGCAATATTATTTGAAATATTATTTTAAATGATTAATAGAAACAAACTGCAGTGTATTTGATAGAAAAGATGAAATCCAGTCTAACGCAACGTAAACCCATAAGTTCTACGGGTAATGATCGACACAGTCGAAGGCTTCACTAAAATCGCAAAAAATACCGACTGGATATTCTCCTTTTATAATTAAATAAATAATTTTTTTAAATAAATAATGCAAGGCATCAATAGTTGAGATATTTTCTCTAAATCTAAACTGATTATTACTTATATTAGTTTATATTATCATCTAATCTCCTTAGAAAACAGTATTCGAAAATTTTAGAGAACCCAAAGGTCAAAATAATAAATCTGTAATTATCGGTATTTTGTTTGTCTCCTTTTTTATTTTATTATTTATTATTTTATTAAATTTTAATTTTTCTGGGAAATTCCCGTTTAGAAATGATAAATTGACTGTGTGTGTTAAAGGAACTGACATCACATGTGCTGCACTTCTTATAACAAAATTAAGTACATTATCAAAACCAGATAATTTTTTTTAAAATTTATTAATAATAATTTCGAGTAATTCCGTTTCAATTAAAAGACTCAAAAATAAGTTACATACCCATTGTTATTGTATATGCGATAGTTAGCATCTGAGTTAATTACGAGAATACATTTTGTAATATTTAAGGGTGCTTCTTTGAAATCGTTATTGAATATATATATAGCTGTTTTTGCGGGTTCTCTATTATTTTGTTGTTAATTGTAAGTCCTATACTAGGATTAATCTTATTTTTAGAATTATTAATGATTTTCCAAGCATTTTTAACATTGTTGCCCGACTGAATTATTTTATTCTGAAAGAAATTGTTTTAAATTTTAGTTATTAGAAATGCATGATTTCGTTCCGCTTCATTATAAACAGGAATGAGCTCAGGAGGCAGACAGTTGACATTTGCCGTTTGCCAACGACTGGAGTCGTATCTGACTCATTGAAATATGTAGTTAAACTTTACTTTTGTGCGCAACTTAAATTTTTTTTTTCAATTGTATTTTCATTACTTTTTTTTTCATTTTTAAAGTCAATTGTATTCACATAACATTGAACTACGTATCATCTTTACATATTTTTTTTTAGACTTGATAATGGCCATAAACCACGGCTGAAACGTTTTCGACCATGTTTTCATTAAATAATACATTTACTACATCTTAAAATCAGAATTCCATGTTTTATTCTGAAAATATGCAAATTATTAAAACCATCATGGTAGTTGTAAACAAAGTTCAGTGGATCAGTTCCCTTTCTCTACTTCCGAATATGTTGACTTCACATATCCCTATGGTTGCTTTATTTTATATGGTTACTTAGAGTTTTGTATGTGCTAGAATACCACCCACATATCACATTAATTTTACAGATCTGGTAAGTGCAACAAATTTTCGCGCGTGAACGAAAGCTAAAAGTTTTTTCTGCTTAAAAGACATAATAAATTCAATGAATACGTACTACCCCCAAAAACTCTTAATTACATATTACATATAATCTGGAACAAAAACATGTATAACAGAAGCAAGCGAAAGAACAATGCGGGAATACATAAAAAAATATAATTTCATCATACGACTTTATCTATAACCTTATGTCGGAGTAGTAACCTAAAAATAAAACGAAAATTTTAATAATGTTACAAAACTTTAGATTCAATTGAAGTATATTTATATAAGTTAGCAATTAATTTTGTATTATATTAATTTATAATAAAAGTTAGACCGATCTTATCCAGTCATCAGATTTATTAGGTTAGTTTCTGTTCGTCGGTTGTAGTGCGATAGTTGAGTTGGTAATTATCAAGTCGCGGTGTATAGTGTTTGGTTAGTTAGTTAATCTAGATCACGTTTAATAGAGTATGATTGAGTTGAGTTGGAGTGCTAGCAGTCTATCCATCACTGGGATGATGTTGATGTAGCGGACTGTAGTGGCTACAGATTAGAGATGCGCATTTCAACCCGAACCCGAAACCCGACCCGACCCGACCCGAACCACCGTCGGGTTTCGGGTCGATTTTATATCCAAATATAAAGTTCGGGTCGGGTTCGGGTCAGGTACCGTTCACGTCGGGTTGGTTCAGTTCGGGTCGGGCTGGATAAGTTCGGGTCGGGGGGGGTTCGGGTCGGTACAGTTCAGGTACCGTTCAGCTCGGGTTGGTTCATTTCGAGCCGGGTTGGTTCAGTTCGGGTCAGGTACCGTTCACGTCGGGTTGGTTCAAATTCGGGTCAGGTACCGTTCACGTCGGGTTGGTTCAAATTCGGGTCAGGTACCGTTCACGTCGGATTGGTTCCGGTCGAGTCGGGCTGGTTCAGTACGAGTTCTCTCAGCTCCGGGTTCGGCTCGGGTTCGGATCGGGTTCGTGTCTGGTCGGGTTGGTTCATCTCTGTTCATTTCTATAATCGTGCGGACGGCAGTTCATATGACACAATTCATGCAAGAAGAGATTATTATAAAATTTTATGTCATCCAGATGACCAAATACGGTGGAAGTGTAATTTATAATTTTGGTACAAGTATCCTTCTATGTTCTATCAAAGAATTTTCCCATTCCCAGGTATATTGTCGGAATTGCGAATTATACTTGAAATAATAACAATGGCTATAACGGGATAATAAACGACAACCAGATGTTCATTCAAATTTCAAACCTCTCTAAAATGAAAAAGTAAAATCAAGAGTTCTTTGAAAAAGAATATCGATTTAAAATTATAAGGACTATATATTTATTGAATGTTTGTTGAAAATATTTCATTGGCTATCGAAGAAATAATTATAGTCGGTTGAGTTTTATTATATAATTTACCCAATCAAAGGTAATTTTTATCTCTCTCTTTGATTTGAATTTTGTATAATTTCTCATTGTACTTCGTTTCGAAATGAGCTGGTATACGAGTAATATATCAAAATTTGTAATAATTTTATTGGATTTTTGTCACGGATGCGGCAAGTAAACTAAAAATATTAGATATAACTTTACTAGGGCACCACCCACTTTGTATCTGAACAAAATTTACTTCTCTAGCTATATCTAACAATAGAAAGACCTCACTAAAACTTTCAATAATCCCTTTTGAAGACTTGCATAGCCGTAGAGAGAAGTTTTCATGGAGATTTGTTTATGTATTTAAATTATCTGAAAATTTGCAAAATTTATATTTATTTTAATATAAAGTGACTTCAGCTGATCTCTAAAAAATAATTGGGAGCTGAAACGGTCGATCTCTATAGAATTCAGTTCATTTGAGAATCATCAACAAACAACAATTTATTGACACGCCACTGGAATACTATGTTTGAAGGACTGATTTATAATTCCAGCCCATTTTGAAGCGAAGTATAGTTCGTTTGTGTGAAAAACAGATAAGAAAGTATGTAATAGAGAAATAAAAATAACGCTGGATTTAAAAAGAATTATACAAATAAATAAAATTTTAAATGGTAATGCTGATTTGGCTTCAAGCTTAATTGCTATACTTGAAACACGTCCCTGCTTTAATTTCTTGCGAGGTTGACCGTACATTTACCCTTTAAACTAATTTTTACTGATAGAAGGCAAAATTTTAGTTTCAAAAACAGTTATTATATTATAATATTTACTGAAACAGGTTCATTAAATACGTAGTTATAATTTAAAAACTAATGATATGTTACCGTGCGGGTGTTTACCAGACGTCAACACGTAAGTAATCATTTCTGGCGTGTTGAGACTATAGCCATAGGTGTATTTCTCGTGCCATTTAAAATTGATATTAGTTTTTGTTTAGGTAAACAAAGATTTTTTCACTTCGGGTCGGGTTCGGGTCGAGACAGTTCATTTCGGGTCGATACCGTTCAGGTCGGGTTGGAACCGTTCAAGTCGGGTTGGTTCATTTCGGGTCGGTACCGTTCAAGTCGGGTTGGTTCAGTTCGGGCCAGGTACCGTTCGGGTCAGGTACCGTTCGGGTCAGGTACCGTTCGGGTCAGACTTGTTCATTTCGTGTCGGGTCGGGTTCGGGTCGGTTCGGAACATATATCGGTCGGGTCGGGTCGGGTTCGGGTCGGGTCGAGTCGGGTTGAGTTGGTTCATTGATGGTTACCGTTCGGGCCGGGTTTCATTTTTACAGAAAATGCGCATCTCTACTACAGATAGTTCTGTACCTGCCAACGGCAGCAGCCGGATGCTGTAGCGACCACAGATAGGTCTGTGGTTGCCCACGATAGCAGCGCTGAAGGCTGTGGTGACCTAGCCGGCCTTCGGGTAGCCTTCGGACATACGGGGTCGCCGACGAGCACTCCCGTGAACTGTAGTGGCGACAGATAGTTAAGTAGCTGCCAACGGCAGCAGTCTGGTGCTGTAGTGACCACAGATTGGTCTGTGATTGCCCACGATAGTAGTGCTGAAGGCGGTAGTGATCTAGCGGCCTTGAGTTAATGGTGTTCGGAATCGCCATCATGATGATTAGGATTTGATAGATTGACTCCTCATTGAGTTTGTTATTCACGATTTGGTTCTTCCAGGCATAAAGTGGATTACGCTCGCGTTAGGTGATCCACGGCTTGTTCCATTCACGGTTACTTAGGTATGCGAATGCATTTGTTTTGTGAATCTACTTGAGGTGAGTTTCATTTTTATTTGTTATTAAAGCATTTGTGTGTACAAATGTATTGTGATTTAATTACATTACACGTTCATTGTATAACTTTACTAATAATTGATTATTTCCAATATTCCAATAGAAAGAATTTGCCCTACTAATTTCAACGTCTTGTGACAATAATTTTGTCGTCGAGATGCGGATTCGAACTGACAAATTTTGATTAGAGTGACGTGACAGTATGTTTAGAGATTTATATTAACACGCCCGGCCACCGTACCTATTTTTTTTTAATTACATGGTTTTTATTTTTTCAAAAATAAGGTATAGAGTTAGGAAAAAGCCATGAATATCCACTTTAAATTTTCAGGAAAGTGATGTTTTACTTGACGAAGCGGTTGTTCGAAATACGAGGCTGAGTATTTTCATTCGCTGAGTCAAGTAAAAACAGTTTCCTGACGTATTATGTATACTATTTTATCTGAAACAGTTTAATTTAATCAATAATTAATCATAAATTATCTAAATGTTTAAATTTTTTAAATGAATTGTATTGAGAGCAGACTACATACACGAGGTTAAAAAAAAAACAGTCAGGTAAAATACAAAACAATCAGGTAAAATCTTTACCAGACTGTTTTGTATGTTACCAGACTATTAATTTTGTTGTAACCTTGGATACATACGTTACTTGACTGTTTTGGTAAAAATCTACTTTCCATACTAAAATTGGTCAGGAAAGTAGGCACTTTCTTGCCAGTTGTAAAATATATTTTTTATTAAATTTAATAAATTTTTTCACAAAGAAATAGCATTAAAGGGTATCGTTATGACGCCAAATGTATAAATAAATACATATATCATCACTCCTTTTTACCCATTACTGGGTGTGGCACTCTGCCGAAGCAGATCTCGATAAGTGATATATTTATGCGGTTACCAGTCGTCAAATCACGGCCCCCAAAGATATTAGTGGTGGGAGAGCCACAGGGGTAATTTCTTAAATTGGTGAAAATATTTGTCGACTGTTGGGATCGAACCAGGGTTCTTAGGATCCACAGTTTGACACGATACCACTGTGCCATTACCCCATAAAAATGTATAATATCCAATAATACGGTTGCGTGATTAGCGTTATGGCATTCAAATCCGAAGATCCTGAGTTTGAAACCCAACCTAGCTAAAAATATATGAACTATTACACTACGACTTGGTGAATCAGAATCCTGAACTATCATCTGATTAAGTTCCTGTTTTTTAGAGTAGAATAAATAAATAAATATATCATCATGCGTTCTACCCATTACTGGGTGTGGCACTACGCCAAAGCAGATCTTGTTAAGTGATATATTTTGCGCGTGAAGTGCGGTTACCAGTCGTCAAATTACGGCCCCCAAAGATGTTAGTGGTGGAGGAGCCACAGGGGTAGTTTTTGAAATTATGAAAATGGTTTGTCGTCTGTGGGAATCGAACCAGGGTTCTCAGGATCCACAGGCCGACTTCATACCACTGAGTTAGCCACCCCATATAAATTGTATAATATAAATCTGGAGAAATGTCAGATATTGGGACAAATCCAGATTGACCTGCTGGCAGGACATACGTCGTACTGAAAATTGTAGTTAAAATACACTCTGGTGGTAACCTGAGGAAATTAATTTAATCAGAAATAATCTGCAATGCCTGTACACAGTTACATATGAGAATAAAGATATGCCCAACTAAAATTTTCAGGTAGCGCCACTGTGTTCAACGCCGGAGTATAGCTTAGGGCCAGCACGTTCTTTACATAAAAGCGTATCGCTGCTATAAATTACAACTGCTTGAATTTCAGAAAGAATTAGCTGATGACCCGTTACCGGATTTTCCTTGGGTTTAATTCGATTTATTTTCGCGTAAATCTGCTAATATGCCTCGAAAGACCATATAATTCGCACTCTGATGAAGATAACAATCTCAATTCTCAATAAACTAATCCAATTACAACGCTGATTAGTTTATATAATAAAGCAAGGCTTTCCAAACTTTTTCTGTGAGACCTTATAATCCTCGTGTTCAGTTCGGGTCTCTTTAACCCATAATACATTTCTTCATTGTTAATAAATATCGTGTTTTTGAAGATATAATTGATTTTGCTAGTTAGGAATCCTGTTTTTAAGAGATTTAAAAAATATTATATTGATGAAATTCAGTGAAAAGGTGTATTTGTTGTTCAACTGAAAATGAAATATTTTGATACATTAAGTAAGACTAAGAATGTAGTCACTGTGACTACTTCTGAAAAATTTAATTTTACAATCGACAACAAAATTACGAGGCGTGTTTTTAAGGTAATTCCAGCACGAAAAAATTGTTTGCAGATCTGAATGAAATTTGGCGCACGAAAACATTGGATAATCATACGTATCCTGTTAAAATATTAAACACATTCATCGTCTGTGAACAAATATATTCGCTTGTAAAGTTAAGTTCGTATACACGGGGCTTATGGCGATCGTCATTCAAAATCGCACATATTTGTTTTGTGTACCTCTAAAAATATGCAGTTTCATTTGAAAAACTAGTATGATCTAGATTCTAGAACTATCCATGTATATTGTATCAGAAGGAGAAAGATTTTTACCGTTTAGTAATGGGTATATAGCCATGCAGTCTTGTTTTTAACGAAAAATTAAGAATCTCAATTTATAATGGCAACACCTAACGGCGGTATGGTAGGTATTTGAAAATTCACTAGACCAACAACCTGTTAACAATTCATGATATTCAAATCATAATAGGTATAAAACACTTATTTTATTCAATTTTTATATTTTTTTTTAGCGTTAGTTTCCCCACTCGACAACCGATGGCGCCACCGTCACACTAGAACATGGCCAACTTCATTGTATTGTGATACGCTTATTATGGCCACTTCATATGTCATTAAAATTCCTAGTTTCAAATTTACAGAGCGGGCACGTCAACTAACGCCTCTAACGATATAGATCGTAACTAAATTTGAAAATACTGTCGTTTACATTGATTGAAAAAAATCCTAAAAACAAATCTGGTCATTGTATAGTTATTATCATACGATTTTTACAGTAAAATACTAACTGTTGGCACCAATAATTCAATAATACTTCCTTCTTTTGACCTATAAATACTTCAAAATTTTTAAATAGGTAGACAATATGGCGGCATGATTTGCCTGTAGTGACAGATAATGCAACGTTGCCAAATAAAATTCACTTCTTCTAGACTAGCTAGTCACTTTAATAGAAAGCTCAGAATACTAACCATAATATTTAATAATATTGAATATATAAATAAAATATTCAGTTTCATTAAATATATTTTGTTTGATCACATAAACTTCAGTTTTCAAATATTTTAAGGTTGTTTTTGTAACTTGACAGCGTTATCACTTTCCTTTAATAGAAATAAAAAGCACTAGATGGCATTACTTGATGTACCGAAACTGTAAAAATTTACGACAAATTTTTATATGGCAAAATGATGAAATGAAACAGCAATAATAAGCGTAGCGCAATTTAATGAAGTTGGCCATGACTAGTAACCGTTCTTAAATAAAAATAAAACAAGTAGAGTTTTCGTAGCTATTTTATTTTTAAATGAATGCTTGTACTTTAATTTACTTTTCTATATAATTTCCACCAATTTTAAGGCATGTATCGTATCGTACAACCAGCTTTTGAATTTCATCCTCTTAAAAATCTGCCGCCTGTTTATACAAACATTGTGACACGGTCACTTTGACATCTTCATCGTCGTCGTGGCGCTGACCACCCAGATGGTTCTTCAAGTGCAGGAATATGTAATAGTCACTGGGCGTTAGATCGGGGCTGTATGAAAGTTTTTTCATCAACTTTGTGCACCAAATCGTTAGTAATAACTGAAGTTCACCTACTTCGTTCTTCATCATGCACATTCGTACGGCGATCTTTAAAAGCTCTCACCTATTTCCGTACCATCCCATCGCTCATAATGTTTTCTCCATACACTTCTTTGATCTGACGATGAATTTCAGCCGCTTGCACGCATTTAGCACTAAGAAAACGAATCACAGCGCGTATTTCACAATCGGCTGGATTCTCAATCGGAAGAGGCATATTAAATACTCACAAAAGACTCGTAAACACGCCGAATTACTCTGTAATGACATCTGTGGCTTGCCAACAGACTGCGATGTGCCAAATGCCGACCGCGGCGCTGCAGCGGAGAAATTTCAAAACGGTACTTACTTTCAATATTTCTAATTTCGGAATAATTATAAAATTTGTTTTTAATGTTACTTCTACTTATTTTTTAAAAAAATATTGTGTCTAAATGGTTCGGATTCCACTATAAGCTATAGGTTCCATAAATTTTTTTTTTTCCGGAACAGGTCAGAAACGAAACGAAATTCTCGATTTTACTTCAGGTATGAAAATATTATAACCGAAATGTGAATTCTAGATGAAAACGTTTTTTTTCTCGATACTAATTATTTAAACAAATAAATAAATGTTTTTTTTTGGTGGTTGGCAGTACTGAATATATGTAAGTGTCAAATTACTATTATCTATTTTTCCATAAAAATCTGATCATACAGACCTTTTCATCTTAATTTCCTCTAACTCACATCTCTAACTAATCATAATCCCTTGGAAATAAAATCTAACCTCCCTTCACACATTTTCCCTCACCAAACACGTGCTCAATCATAACCTATCCCTAGTTCACTCACCCCACTAGCGACATCTATTGGCTACTAGCAGAGTTCCTTTGTCTAGCGCTAATCAAAGCAGATACCTACCTGCTTAGTAATGTCTCTAATTGATACAACACCTCCTGACAAGTAGCAAAACACAACTACCGATAATACAGATTACTTCTGACTACAGAAGTAATCAATCAACCCACAAGATGTCAGAATCACAAACAAAAGAATCTTACTCAACAAAGCTAAAACAGACAGAATTGTTCCCAAACAAAAATCAAGCAATTATTATGCCTGCAATTGAACAAATACAAAATATCGAATACTTAAGATGCATAGGAAACATCGTAGGGCCTAGCAACATTAAATTTATCTCCAGAATATCAAATAATCGAGTTTGTATATACCTTAGTTCAAAAGATATGGTGGATAAAATCATGACAAACCCTACAGCTAACATAAAAGATAATGAAATAAATATAAGAAGATTAATTACCCCCTCGCTTAGACTTGTCATCTCAAATGTATGCCCATCAGTCCCACACACTATCCTCATAGACGCCCTCAAACAAGCTAAACTGAATCCAGTGTCACAACTACATTTCTTGAAAGCAAGTACACAAGACAGCGAATTCTCACATGTACTTAGCTTTAGACGGCAAGTATTTATAACCCCAACGGAAAAAGAAAATATACCAGAATTTCTATTTATTGAACACGAAGAAACGAGTTACAAAATCTTTTTAACAACAGATAACCCGCCATGCTATATTTGTAAAAAAGAAGGACATCTTGCAAAAAAATGTCCTGGAAACCCTACAAACCTACCTGCTACACAAGAAAAAACCCAAACAAACCTAGAATCCTCAAATATAAACAATACACCGACACAAGAGACCCAGAATACAAATTTTAAACCCCAACAACAGGAGACGGAATCTCGCTTATCACAAACACAAAAAAAGCGATCAGCCAGAACAGATTATCATCAGGCAACAACATCAGAAACAAACACCTTAGAGTACGAATCAAGTCAAATACAAAATCCAAAAAAAAAAGAGAAACACAAGCCAAAACCGATCAGTAAGTCCGACCCAAGGAATACCGACAGACGTCGCGCTAGCCCCAATTAAAGACTTCATAGGGAAAAATAATACGAAATACACACTTAACTTCGACCTATTTACGGATCTCATGGAAAATTTACGTGGACCAACAGACCAGATCACTATGGTAAAAGAGTATACAGACGATCTAGAAAATTTATTAACTATGCTGAAAGACTCATACCCAAAGCTGAACCATCGATCCATGAAAAGCAGATTCACCAGACTACAGAAAAAAATAGAAGAGCACCTCAACGAGACCCCGAACTTAACAACCCCTAACCAAAACACATAAATTAATCAAACAGAAATGGAACTACTCTCATGGAACTGTAACAGCATCACAGCACACCTAGAAGAAATCCAAATAATGATACAAGAACACCAACCCGATATCCTCTGCATACAGGAAACAAAACTAAAACCAGATAAAATATTTAACATGAAAGGCTATGATATACACAGGAAAGATAGAGAAAACAATGAACACGCTAGTGGAGGAGTGGCAATAATTGTCAAGAACTCTATAGACTCAGAAGAAATAAATCTACAAACCAACATAGAAGCAGTCGCATGTCGTCTGAACTACCCGCAGCAACATACAATCTGCAATATATATATTCCACCAAACTACACTCCAAATACACAAGACCTACAAGCACTACTCAATCAACTACCTAATCCCTATATTATCGTAGGAGATTTCAACGCGCACAATCCAGCATGGGGATCTGACACTACCAACGCGCGAGGAAAGATAATTGAAGATACTTTCAGTCACCTAAATATCTTAAACGACGGAAATCCCACCCACCTATGTGCATCCTCTGGCACCTTTTCAACCATAGATTTAGCCTTTCTCCATCCTTCAATAGCCCCTAACTACATCATGGAAATTCTGTCAGAAACATATAGAGACGGACATTTCCCACTGAAAATTACAAATATTCTATCCCTTCCTCCAGAACCGACATCATCAGAGAAACAGTGGAACTTAAAAAACGCAGACTGGGCCTCATTTACAAAAGAAATGAATATGATTGAAGAAAGAACATACACAAACATAAACGAAGCTGTTAAAAATTTTATAAGACAAATCTACCAAGCAGCAGAAAAACATATAGGGCAGAAAACACCCCAAAATAAAAAAAGGAAAGTACCATGGTGGAACCAAGACTGTAAACAAGCTATAAGGGAAAACAAAAAAGCTCTGTACAACTATAAAAAGAACAGAACTACAGACAATCTAATAATGGTTAAGAAAACTAGAGCTATTGCTAAACGAATAATAAAGGACAGCAAAAAGAAATCTTGGAAAAACTACGTTTCCACTCTAACATCAGACACTCCCACAACAGAAGTGTGGAACAAGATTCGAAAAATCAAAAACAACACCTACTACAACCCTACAAAAGCACTCAAAATCAACAACTCACTAATAACCTCACCAATAGAAATCGCAAACACTATGGCTGAAAATTTTAAAGACATCTCAAGCAATCAAAATCTCGATCCCCAATTTTTGGAATTTAAAAATACCACCGAACAAAACGAATTGCAAATAGAAGATGACCCACTCAACCAAATAAACTACGAACTGACACAAAGAGAACTCTTGAATGCTATAGAAGAATCCAAAAACAATAGTTCACCAGGTCCAGACAAAATACCTTTTGAAATCATTAAGCACTTACCTGAAGAAGCCCTTAAACATCTTCTAAAGATCTACAACTTAATATGGACAGAACATTGCTTCCCAGAACAATGGAGAGAAAACATTATAATCCCTGTTCTAAAACCAAACAAAAATAAACAAGACCCCAAATCGTACCGACCAATAGCACTATCAAATACACTGTGCAAAATCCTAGAAAAAATAGTAAATAAAAGACTCATGTGGTTTCTAGAAACAAATAATATTATTACAAACGAACAATGTGGCTTTAGACAAGGACGATCAACACTAGACCATCTAATAAAGATAAGCGTAGAAGCACAAAGCGCATTCCAAAACAAACAACAAATGATTGCAATATTCTTCGATTTAGAAAAGGCATACGACTTAACATGGAAACATAACATCTTAAAAACCCTAAAAGAATACCATGTCGAAGGTAACACACTACACTTCATAAAAAACTACCTAACAAATCGTAAAATAAGGGTAAAATTCCAAAACCAACAATCAGAACAAAAAAGTCTAGAAAATGGCGTCCCGCAAGGCTCGGTCATAAGCGTAACATTGTTCTTAATGGCAGTAAACAAGATCTCAGAACATATAAATCGCCCTGCTCACACATTACTATTTGCAGATGACTTGGCAATATACTGCAAAGGGAAAAATATAGAATCGATTAAAAGACACCTCCAACAAACGATAAACAAACTAGAAACATGGGAAAACGAAACGGGTTTTAAATTTTCAATAGGAAAAACACAAGCGATACATTTCTCAAAATTACGTCGCACCCCGCCCTCACCCAAGTTAACAATCAAAGGGCTAAACATCAACTACAGCAAAACTATAAAATTTTTAGGAATGACACTGGACAACAAATTAAACTGGAAGGAGCATATCAACTCGCTAAAAAAAGAAACATACCAAAGACTCAATATCCTAAAAATTCTAGCAAATCACGATTGGGGAGCAGACAGGGACGTCCTAATGCATACGTATAAAGCACTGGTTAGAGCTAAATTAGACTATGGTAGCATAGTGTACACACAAGCTAAAACATCAATTCTAAAAACACTAAACGTAATTCAAAACACGGCGCTACGGATCATAACTGGAGCTTACAGAACTAGTCCAATTAAAAGTCTACTAATAGAAACAGGAGAAATGCCACTAGAAACTAGACGAAAACAGCTAACCCTGTCATACATTACTAAGCTAGCAAGCCACCCCACACATCCAAACTATAAAACCTTTTTCCACAACAACAACACAAAACTAAACATAAAGCAAACTACCCCCTTCCATAACCACATAACCCAAATCCTCAATGAACTTCAAATATCCTTACCTGTAATAGCCGACAACCACCAAGACAATCCCGTTCCATGGACAACTCCAATAATAGATATTAATTTAGAACTGACACAATACAATAAAGACTGCACGAACCCACTCATCTACAAGTCATCCTTCAACCATATATGCAGTCGATACGAAGACTACTGCTTTTCATACACAGATGGATCAAAAACAGAACAAACAACAGGAGCGGCGGTAATATGGGAACAAACTACAAACAAGTTCAAACTACCAAACCAAGATAGCATCTTCACAGCAGAAGCAATTGCGATCCTCCATTCCCTACAAAACACCCGAACACCACATTCAAAAGTAGCAATATGCACAGACTCACTTAGCGTCCTCCAAACCATAAAAAAACTGTACACAAAAAACTCGATTATAAATAACATAAAAAAGGAATTAAACAGAATTATAACAGAACTCCACACACATGTAATCTTCATATGGACCCCTGCCCGCATAGGAATTCAGGGAAACGAACAAGCAGATCTAGCAGCCAAAGATACTGCAAATGCTGAAGAATTCAAACACAACATCCAACCCTACGATCTCAAAACAGATATAAAAACCAAAATAAAAGAAAACTGAAAAGAAAAATGGAGGCAAGAAACAAATAACAAACTGAGAAGAATAAAGAACAACACGGATCCATGGAAACCTGTTGGTCCAAGGAAACAACAAATAGTAATTACCAGACTAAGAATAGGCCACACCAAACTGACTCACGAACATATTTTGAAGAGAGCAGAACCGGAATTGTGCGATACATGCAACACACAAATCACGATAGAACACCTAATTACAGACTGCCCCAAATACCAAAATGAAAGAAGACTACACAACATCCCAAACCGAATAGACGAATCCCTAAACAATAATACTGAAAATATTGAAAATGTAATACAATACCTAAAGACAATTAACATGTACCATACGATATAAGATTGTAAGAGATACTAATAACCATTGTAGTTGATGTATCTATAAACACTTAAATAAAAAAAAAAAAAAATAAAAAAAAAAATAAATAAATAAATAAATATATCATCACGCCTTTTATTCATTACTGGATGTGGTACTCTGCCGAAGAAGATCTCGGTAGGTATATCACGGCTCCTAAATACATTAGTGGTGAGGGAGCCACACGAATAATTTTACTATGGTAAAAATGTTTGTCGGCTGTGGGAATCGAATCAGGACGAAAGAGTCTAGTTAGATGGCGGATGACATCTCCGCTGAGCTTCACTCGATTACGCACATAATCCCTCTATAGTTTCCTTACTTTGAGGATTTAAATATGTTGCTTAACCTTATCTTATCTTGTTGGCAAGTTAAGGTTCGACCACACCGTATCCCGAGATACAGCGGACTACCCTTAAGTTCATACATATCTCTTATGTCAGTAAAAAGCTTGCCTGCTTCTATCAAACTACCGAACATGAAGTTATATATGTATAGTCAAGCCAAACGCATCTTTCTTCGAACTTAGACGACCTAATCATGTTTTATTTTTTTATTAATCTGCCACGACAGGAACTTAATTACAATTAAAGTACAGAGTGTATGATAAAATGCCACAGTATAGGATGCGGGCATCACGTGACAATGTGACGTGTTGTGACATAAATACAGATGTTTGGACTGCAATCACTGCGCCACCAACAAAATGGACTTTTTTTTTGGGACGAGATTTGAAAAGATTTGTTCTTATTTATATGCTTTCTATACAATTATTTAAAGTTTTTGTGTTGAATTTATCGTTTATTTATTATTATGACAAATCTAATGGATTGCGGGCAGACACGTGACCGATCTAAAATTGATGCATAACCCAATATATTTATAGTTCATAAATAATATAATAAATAATAAATAAACAGACATGTATATTATTATATACAAATGATAAATTCAACACAGAAAACTTTAAATAATTGTCTACATACAAAGCGTATAACTAAGAACAAATCTTTTCAAATCTCGTTCCAAAAAAATTGTTCATTTTGTTGGTGGCGCAGTAATCGCAGCTCAAACAGCCGTTTTTACGTCACATTATCACGTGAGTGCCCACACTCTATTGCGGCATTTTAAACTGGAATCTGAGACTGCATGGGTGTCATACGTCACTACAAGCAGTTGTCCAGTGGTCTACGTTCTAAAGCTCTCGACTACCGCACCGATAGTAGTTGGTTGTTCAAACACAAAAATGAATATATTTTTTTTTAATATTTGAAACAAAATAATCGATTCGGAACAACATATTTTTTTTGTTCGAATAAAAACTAATTATTTTTAAGCATTAACAATATTAACCCAAACGAAATAAATTTTATCCAAAATGAAACAAAAAAATAATAATTTCGTTCCCTGGTCCTCTGTACTCTAAAAGGAATTAAGTTCCTGTTGTGCAGAGTAACGAATTAATAAATGGATAATGCAGAAAGAACGTGTTCATTTTTCGTACTGCAACTGGTGATTATATTACTAGTATGGTAAAAACAGTTACCTTGCGTGTATTGAACAAAATTTTATTTATTAATCATTTGTAAACTAAATTAAAAATTATAATTAATTCCTCTCAGTTACAACTGCGTCAAAAATTGTTTTAAACGATATACTTGTAAAATTGACAGCTGACCTGTAAAAATTTTACAAGTTAGTAGCTTATAAAGATTTATTTTCATAGTGAATAAACAATTTGAAGTAATGATGTTTACAAGTGAGTACCAAATATAATACAGAGTGATCAAAAGGAATCGTTTCAGTTGGCAATAAAAAATCTACTTATAATTGGTTAGCCTGATACATGATTTTATTTCCTGTGGATGACAGTGTCATTTGAAAATTTAACATTAAATTTAAGTACATTTAGTTCTTATTCGTTTTCAGTTATATTTTTCTTAAATATCCATAAATAAAATTGTTGTTCCCCTCACCGTTCCTTTTATTACTTAACATAGCTATAATCTATAGTATTTCTATTAATCAAAAAGTCAAAATCAAATTAGCTGTCAGTCTTCTGACATAACAAATTTGTACTTATTAGACATGTCAAATAGTATTTCCACCTTTATCTGGCGTTGAGCCAACTGTGGAATAAAAATATCTCCGGAATTGTATTGCCAACTGAAACAATCCCTTTTGATCACTCTAGTTATTTCTGTAGTTAGAGCAGAAAGTAGTTTATTGCCGCTCGTAAACGCATGAAAAATAATTTAAAATGATTTTTTACAGTTTTTCTGTTTTGATATTTGCTTGAAAATATTACCAGTTTTCATGTTACATGAATACAATGTAAGGTAGTATTTTGTATACAAGTGAGCGGAAAATATCTACTTTCTATATATTAAATATAAAATATAAATATATCATCACGCCTTCTACCCATTACTGGGTGTGGCACTCTGCTAAAGCAGATCTCGGTAAGTGATATATTTTGCGCGTGAAGTGCGGTTACCAGTCGTCAAATCACGGCCCCCAAACATGTTAGTGGTGGAGGAGCCACAGGGATAGCTTTTTCAAATTATGAAAATTTGTCGTCTGTGGGAATCGAACCAGGGACCTCAGGATCCACAGGCCGACTTCATACCACTGTGCTAGCCATCCCATCTATATATTAAATAAATGTAGAATAGCCTACTTTCTGCACGGCCGTAAAAAACATTTATGATTCTTTTTGGAACAAATAAAATGTTTTCAGCGCATACCACAGGCGAGTGTTTAAATATGTTACTCACAAATTCCAAAAAGACACTTTATACATGTGTTGCATTATTATCTCTTCAAAAGTAATTAAAAAATAATTTTTGAAATTTTTTTTTTGGTTTGTTTTAAACTATTGGCAATTTTTGTGGATCCATGGGTACGATGTACTTTTCAGATATTAGTGCACATTTAAGATACTAGAGTACAAGTACAGCACTTCGAGGTAGCAAAAACAGTTTTTTTGTGCATATTGTACAATATTTTATTTGTTACTAATTTGTAAACAAATAAATAATTATAATTAAATCCAGTAACAAGTTACAAGTGTTGTTAAAAATTATTTGAAATGATATCTCATAACCATTATTATGGCAACGCACATCGTTTACTAACTTGTGAAATTGACAGCTGACCTATAAAAATTTTACAAAAAAGAGCCGATATCATCAACCATATTAATTTCTGAAATCTAGTTTAAGAAAGAAAACAGCGAATCACTTTTGGGAAATTAACGTTGCTGTCAAAATTTAAACAGTAAACGATAACTGCGGATTTAAAAGTTTGATAATTCCGGCTCTTAGTAAAGTAAAGATTCATTTCCATAATGAATAAACAGTTTGAATAAATGACTTTACAAATAAATAATAAATTATAATCTTATCTTAAATATCCATTAAAAGTTAAATTCGTCTCAGTATGAAATAATTTCGTAGAAATATTACATATTTATATGTAATAATGAAGTATGTACCTAATGTTGAAGTGCACTTAACAGTTTAACGTCAAATAGAAGATACAAACACTATTAAGTATGCAACATATACATAAGTGTGAAGTTTCTGTTAAGTTTCACGAAGCTAAATTGATAATTTCAACTTTGTATCTCTAGAAAAGCTAAATTAGAAGCCACCTGAAATAAATTATCTGTACAAGATATATGCATTCTATTACTGACCTGCTACTAACACATTTATAATTTAAAAGTGCTTGCTTGCTTGCTTGCTTCATCAGTTATATTAGAATTGTGCAACTTTCAATAAAAATACTCGAATCACATTCTGCATCTTACTTGTTGTCTAGAATAGTTTATATAGAAAAGTTGTACATTAGGAATTATCCAATAACGAATATAATATATATATATATATATATATATCATTCATACGACAATTCAAATGATTTGACAATTATGTCATTATATTTTTTTTATTCCTTAGACAAAAAATTATTTTATTAGTATAAGTTGAAGTCAAACAGATTTGAACTTCTTGATTGAGACAAAAGTATTATCCCGATTTTATTCACAGGTCTAAAATTGCATTTGATTGTAATAAAAATATGTATTGATCACAAAATTTGTTTTTGTTATTTATATGTAGCAAACAAAATAACTTAGTTAGTTGTGAAGTAGGTGAAAAATTAGAAATTATTTTTATTAATTTCATTAAATTGAGCTAATGAAAAGGAATAATATGTATTAAATAAAATGTAGGGATATTGGCAGTATTGTTACATAAAATTTAATCCCGAGATTTTTTTGTCGGACACCTTTTATTTACAAAAGACTGATTTTACATGTGAACAAATTTACGTGGGGTATATGGTATATATTATTTATTTTATTTATGTTACTTTGTGCAACAATCACTTAATCCCTTTACTCATCGAGCCGCAGTATGTTTTAGTATTATTCCATTATTCGGTCTCAAATAGCAGTTCATGTCAACGATCTCTATACGCATTGACTAGTACTTGGTGCCTATAAATTTATTGTGAAATATACAGCCTTTCATAGTAGGCACTCGTATTACAAATCAATTTTAAGTATCTGCCAATAACATGACGAAGTAAAATTGCGTTTAATTGTAATATTCAATCACTGCAAATGTCACATCCCTATTTAATCATCACTGGATGTCATGATGCCAACGTGATAATTGAAAGCTGCTAATTTTTTTTATGCCTAATTTATTACTTTCGGTTTAAAAACCTTTGAGAGAAAATTAAAATATATAAAATATTCAAAATTCGAACGTTTAAAAATACAAGGAACATAGTAAATAATTCTAATAAATTATTAACACAATTTTAAAATAAAGCTGATTCTTTTTTTACTTCTCAGGTACTTAAGGTGAAGCGTACAAGGAAAGTACACGAATACCAGTAAGTATAAACTTAATATTCACTGATAATGCCCTAGCTATATGACCAGGATTGCCACCTCTTCGGTTTCAACTCGAAGGCTCAGGTTTTTAATACAAATTTCTGGGCTCCGTTTTCGTAAGAAAACTCTCCGGATTGAATAATAATTTTTTGAAAATTTTACTTTCGTAAATTAATAAATGAAATAAAAATAAATATATCAACACACATTTTTCCCATTACTGAGTATGGCACTGTGCAGATCTTCATATTTGTTAAAAATTAAATTTTAAATTTTTAACAAATATGTAACATTTAAACAATTCTCTATAAGTGATATATTTTGCGCGTGAAGTGCGGTTATCAGCCGTCAAATCACGACTACCAAAGATGTTAGTGGAAGGGAAACCAAAGAGGTAATTTAAATGTGGTGAAATTTAATTGTCGGCTGTAGGAATTGAACCCGGATTGTAAATCAGCAGGCCGACTCGATATCACTGAGCTACCTACACAGGTATATGTTCAATTATCCTTTAAATTAATTAATTACAACATCCTAATACCAATATTTCAAAATTCATTTCTTCTCGAATATTCACAAATTGGGCAATCCCAATTCAACACTCACTTTCTTCGACTATTTTTTTAATTTAATTTGGAATTGTTTGATACAGAGTCGACCAAGCGCTGTAGTTATGCTACACCGTTCATCCAGCATTGATGAATTAATCATGTTGTAACATTTTATTGCTCAGACCTATTTTTTTTTTGTAAAATATAATTAATTTGTAATTAATAAAATTGTTAAAATTGTTAAAAAGATTTTTTTTTAATATTTGAAAGTAAACAATCGGTTCGGAACAAAATTTATTCTTCGTTCAAACAACATATTTTGAAACAGGAACAGTATTAACTGAGACGAAATTATTTTTATATTTTATATATTTCGGCAATAACCCGAAACTATTGATGTTGAATTATGGTGTTCTTGCAGTTGGGGCGCGATAAGCGACGTAATGAAGAAAGTTAACACTTAACTTGAAAATAATGTAGATATTAAATTTTTGAAATTTAAATGTGTTAAAATTTTTTTGTCTATGTAAAATTTTAAATATATCCCTAAAATTCAAAATGTTCAAAATGTTGCTTGAAAATACTTAACTATTAGAACAATTTAAATTAATTTCAATAGTACATTTTTGGTGGATGTTTGAAGTCTTTAAATATTATATCATATCTTTAAATGTTCCGACCGTATGACCACTCTAAATCTAATTATGGTCAAATATGAAACTATCTGATGCAGGAATCAGTGGCGTAACTACCAAGGGGCTAGGCGGTGCCGTGCCCCAGGGCCTCCAAGCTCAAGGGGCCCCTGGCCGTTGGCCAGCATACCTCTAACTCTAGCTGTCCTCGCAAATTTTCTCCGACCTCCAGAATTATAATAAGAAGCTCAATTATCGTCATAGATCGCATGTTGTGTGTGAGAGCGCGTGAATCATTCAAGTGCGAAGCCAGTGTAACTGCAATTAAATATGGTATAGATCCCAATTTTCAAGAAAAACGGCAAAAAAGATAAAAAACATTTTGATGAACTAGCTTCTGACAACCGATTTAGAAACAAGGAAGAAATATTTAAAGTTACCATTTTCAGTAAAGTACTAGACACAATAATAGCTCAATTAAATACACGTTTTACGGGGGTAAGAGTGCAGTCTGTCATATATTTGATTTTCTAACACCATTTTTACTTCTTTTTTTTACTGTATTAAAAAAAAAGATCATTTACAAATTAAAAATAATAAAAAATTATTTAAGAAATAATGTAGACCAAGTTCGGCTCAGAGATTTAGCGCTAATAGCAATAGAAAACAAGGCAGCATAAAGTCCAGATTTATCCGATGTCATTGATAGTTTTGCGAAAACTAAAGCTGGGAAGAGATTGTAAACTGAATATTTTTTTAATATCACTAATGTAGGCAGGTAATTGTAATGCGACCTTATATAATAAAACATTTAATATTTATCTACTTCGTTTTATTAATAATAAATAATAATAATATATCATCACGCCTTCTACCCATTACTGGGTGTGGAACTCTGCTAAAGCAGATCTCGGTAAGTGATATATTTTGCGCGTGAAGTTTTATTGCCTAATTGAAATCTGATTCATTTTTTTGTTTTTATTATGTATTTTTATTCTATGTACATATGTATTTATATAATTTTACTATTTAGTTAGAGCCCCAATTATTATTTTTGCCCCAGGGCCTATGGTCACCAAGCTACGCCACTGGCAGTGATGTAGCTTTAATCGCTTGTAATCAAATATCGTCGCACATATTAATATTCTAACTGCACCGGAACAAACTAGTTCCGGAACAAGTACCACGGTACTTGAGGCATTAGTCCTAGGACTGTAGTACCACGATCAACCTAAGTCCCGGCAGACACATGTTTGTGTTGATTTGCTTGCCGGAAAGACAAGCTACGCATGATCAAAGTAAAGATGACAAGCGCAGTTCCGTTTGTTCACAATTTTGTTAAATGATGTGATTGTGTCATTTATATGATTTCTAAAATGTGTTAATTGCATACAAGCTCAATATTAGAGAGATTTCATGTTTATTATATTATACAATTTGAAATTATGATGCACCATTATTTTATAATTGGCCCAATCAAATATTAATAATTCACTTTTCAAATTTATGCACAAGTTTATTTTTCATAAATGAAAACATAGATTAATAAATTAATTTCATAGCAAACAGCAACGGCTATTATAAAATATAAAAATACACCTGGTCTAAAATGTAATAAAATTTATTAATTGATTAAATTATAAAGAGAGAAATTGGAACTCTGCAGGATTTGAACCTGGGATTTTATGAACTTCTGTTATATGCTTTAACTAACTAAATTACGGTCAGCCTGGATTTAAATCTGATTTTATTCCAATCAGTTACATTTACTGTATTACCGATCTTCTGAGTATAGCTGATCTTCTAAAATTTATGATAGATGTCACTACTAACTAAAATCGACAAAAGCAAAACTATTAGTGAATGGCACCTAAAAACACAATAAAACATAAAGCATAAAACAAAAACTAATTTCGATTTGTGAATGTAGCTTTACTTTTTTTGAAATCATGAATCATAAACTTTAAACCATTTTCCTAAAACGATTCGCATCTTGTTCATATTATGTCTTAATTATTTTTAAATATATTTTTTTTTTATGTAAACATAAATAAAATGTTTATTATAATCTTAGTTATTTAAGTAATTTTTCAAGTCTATGTCATAGGGTGAATTGCATGAAAATGAATTAACTCTCTGGTTAGAGTAACTCAGGTTTAATACTGATAAAAATACATTTTTTATTATAAATATGATGCTTGATATGATAGTTAGCAGCCATTTGCAATTAGATAATCCGTGAATATTATCTTCTGCTCCAAAGTTGAATCTCAAACCAGTCGGTAACACCGTATGTAACCCTGGTTTAATAGTTGGCATGTTTTCATACATTCCATCCAATTTTTATTATAGTCAAATATTAGCAAACCTTGTCAAAATGTTTAATTAATATTATTGTACACACATATTATACTTTGTAAGTCCAAATAAATATGGGGTAGGTGTCTCAGTGGCAACGTATCGGAGATCGGATTGTGAATTTGAGAATACGAGTCTGACAAACTAATTTTCACCACATTAAAATTACCTCTTTGGCTCCCCCTCCATTAACATTTTTGGGGACCGTCATTTGATAGTCGGTAGCCGTTCTTCACGTGTATACACTTTCCAAGAGCTGCTACGGCAGAGTGCCATACTCACTAATCGGTAAAAGACATGCTGATATACGAGTGTTTATGTATTTAATAAATACGCATACGGATAATAAAGACAAAAAACAATTTATATTGTCCTTTCCAATAATTAAAAAAAATATACTAACTCGTATTGAATTTTATATAACAATCTATCATTTCTTATTACAACAAACAAGAACATATAAAACTTCACGCTATCTTCAACCGTCCATGCACAATATACAAACAACATTTAACAAATTCAACATTAAAATTCCACTGTCAATTATATCCTGGCGTATAATTTCACACATGATGACCCTCTCGGATCACCCGATCCTGTAACACCCCTATTGCCCCATTTCCATAAAGCCCCACTTGTCTAACTCGCGAGCAGCGCCAACACATAGCGCCGTACTGCGGCGAGAGAGGGAAACACATCATGTAGCTACATGCAATATGCCCTCATATTCGTATCACGTAAATTATATCAAACAAATACTGAATGACAACAAATAAATTAATCTGATGGGATGTCTGTTCAGAGTTGTATTTTTTTTTTATTAATTTTTTTTTTTGTTAACGTGAATTCGTTGGTTAGAATGGAATGCAGTGTTTGGTGTTGACTATACTAAGTGAATTTGAATTAATGTGAAATCGTATTTTTGATTATGATATAAATGAATTTATCAATGTGCCAATAATTGTTAATTATTCGCGATGAATGAAATTAATAATGTAAAATCTCATTATTGATATAACTATCGCTTGTACAATTCAGTTGTCCATTAAATGAAATATACTGATTATTAGTAGAAATAGGTGTCCATGAATGTATAAATGAACAAACTGAAATTGGTGTTTGGGCGAAACTAATTTCAAACATCATTATCCCTGGACGATGGCGAACCTTTTTAAGATGATATGCCAAAGAAAAGAAATATTTATAATATACCTAGGCAGTTAAAGGGTGATTTATCAACGAGTATTATTGTTTTATAGAAATACATATGCATTTAAATGCAGCAGTTACAAGCAAATTTAAAAAACTGAACTAGTAATAAATACAATGAAAACTTTAATTACAATATTTGTTGTTGTTTATTAGATGTCAACTGTTGTTTGTCAGGTTCACATAGGGGTTCATATTTAGTTACTTTTAGATAAATATTAGCATATATTCATGAGCCAATCGATTTCTAAAATTAGATTTAATGAAATTCATATTAGAAAACTCGCAAGTATATGATAATGGGAATATGTTTATTTTATGGTATTTTCAGAATAGATTTAAAAGCTGTAAAACTTTAGTCGTCGGAATTTATAATTATTACATGAATTAGACGATTAGATAAAAAAATTTAAGTCATTTTTTAAGTCAAAAAATTCAAATGTTATTAAATACTCCTTTGAATTGAATTAAAAATCTTTCCCAACGCCAGCAGTATTTTATCATATGCCACCTCATTTTAAAAAGGTATATGAATAATATAGTAAAAAAAAATAAAAATTAACCACTATAGCGCAACCCTAATGGTATCTTGCGTAACCACTTGACAATACCGTAAAAAATATGGCGCACTAGTGGTCCTAGCTAATTAAAATGAAAAATTAAAACAATGACATTCACCACAATGAAGTTTATAACAATGAAAGATTACAACACTGAAAATTTTAATTTTAACAATCAAATAATCTATAATGGGCCTTTCAAGACTTTTTTGAATTTTTTATATATTAATCTACGTAATAAAATAATTATACCCAATTTTTTTATTTTAAAAAAAAACTTGTATTAAGCATGATAAAAATATTTAAACTTTCGAAACAAATTAATATGACGTAGTTGCATCTTAGCTTAAAGAGAGACAGATAAGACAGAAATAAATAACAAGTAACTTGTCGTTGTCAGTAGAATCCTCAGACAAAACATAACTAGACGGATAACATCGGCGTTTGTTGTGAGTCAGAAAGGGGTAGCATAACTGGTTGGTGAGGCGGGTGCGCGGCAAGGAGCAACTTGCATAACATCAAAGTGTACTCGCTCCTTGCCGCGTATCCGGCGGACCGTCGAGTTATTCCATTCCTCTCTGCTTCACAACACTGAATTGACTTGAATACGGCATAATTCGTCTAGTATTATACGTCATTGGTAGAATCGTAGAATGCTGAATGCTTATTTCTTCTTCGTCTTCTTGAGCACCGACAAACGTTTCAGACAAAGCTCTGTGATTGGCTTAATGCAACTACGTCATTGCAATATGGCAGTGCGAACGTTTTAAATTATTCAACTATAACTTTCATATTTCAGCAATAAAGATATAATTTATGGTATGATTTTATATTGTATTAAATATGATGTACGGTCAAGAATTTATTTTAATAAATATATATTAAAAAGCTCTACCACTTGAATCCCCCATTTTAATATGTGCAATTTAAATATTTTGCGAACTGAATTCAGCAACATTACTCTCTATCATATGTATATTGAGACGGTGTACGTCTATATTATTCGTTTTATTTAGTTCGTTGATTTGTGTGTAATATTGTGGCCATAACTATTTAAAATTATGTGTAATTTTTATAATGAAATCACGATTGATAAGGCAGTTATCAGTACGTATTGAATTTTAGCGATAGACGTGAGACAACGCCGGCAATTGGAAGACGCGCTAATCAGCTGACATAAGCAAAACATTCAGAGATATTGTCACACCACTCACACACACCACCGATATCACCGAACGAGAGGGAGTGCAGGTGAATTCAACGTCTCATCCTAGTTTTCCAGGGGGAATCAATAGGAAATCGTGTAATATAAGCTGCTCGCTTTGCGATAGTAGGGGATTGGTAGTGATATCAATGTCAACGGTACGAGCCATAAAGAAGCGTTCAACAGTACAGAGAGTACGAGAGCAGTCCAGAGTTTCAGCAGAAGGCAGAGTCCGCTTCAAGTTCTCCACAAAGGCTCTGGTTTGATTCTGGCCAGGGTAAGTCAACCAATCAACAACACTCATCAAAATCCTTTAATCCTCTCCTTATCATGCTGCTATGGCTACGCCAGGCATGGGTGACACCATTCTTTGCTGATCATGAACATATCCATAGTATTTATCCTCATTATGATTATTGTCAACAACAAATGTTTTTATTGTATTTACTCAACGAATACTGAAAGACCATCACAATGATATCAATATTAGTTATTATGACGATTTTCCTGATTAAGTATTTTAGCTAATTGTTCGACCCAATGCTGGGCATTTGTTACCGTACAAATGAAACCCCCAGATAGACATTGGTTACCTATAAAGGAAACTTAGAAAACCTTCGTCCATTCGTAGTTATTTTTATAATGATGTATAGATGCGATTGATTACCTATAAAGGAAATATAGGTAATCAATCCCATGAAAGGATTAGGAACCTATAAACTTAGGAAAAATCTTCCATCTGTCGGTGCTTCCGCCACGACCTATAGCTGGGCATTGGTTGACTATAAAGGAAACTTAGGAAACAAATCCCATGATAGTCATTGCTTTAGGGCCATCCTATAAATATAAAAATTGCAACAATACTGTACATTGTTTTATCAATAATTTAACAAAAAGCTCGATGCACAGACAAATCGTTGTGATAAATCTGGATGTATTAATTCTATTATTAAATATTACAATATGTAATACAGTTGTTCCAGCCGAAGTTTCAGTAAGCATGCTGAGATATTTTGACAACATTTAATTATTTATTTTATCTCTCTGCTTGGGTTTTTTCCTTCTTTTATCATGTTTTTTCCTCTTGCGTAAGGTGAATAATATCAGAGATATATTTTACTATTTATTTCAAGACAGAACTTTGTGTTCAAATCACACTGTACGTTAGAGATGCGCATTTTCTGTAAAAATGAAACCCGACCCGAACGGTAACCATCAATGAACCAAGCCAACCCGATCCGACCCGATCGGTATATGTTCCGAACCGACCCGAACCAACTCGTATCCTATGAACTGCCGTCAGTCGTCCGCACGATTGTAGAAATAAACAGAGATGAACCAACCCGACCAGACACGAACCCGATCCGAACCCGAGCCGAACCCGGAGCTGAGAGAATCCGTACTGAACCAGCCCGACCCGAACTGAACCAACCCGACGATAACGGTATCTGACCCGAACCCTACTCGACCAGAAATGAATCAGCCCAATTCGAAATGAACCAATCCGACCCGACCTGAACGATACGTGAACTGTACCGACCCGAACCCGACCCGACCCGAACTAATCCAGCCCGACCTGAACTGAAACAGCTCGACCCGAACCCGACCCGAACTTTATATTTGGACATCTCTATTGTACGTTCAAAATCCACATAATAAATAATATTTTGTAAATGATTTGAGTTTTAAGAAATACATAAGGTATGATGTCACAGCCGTATCTTTTGGAAGGAATTCATTTCTTTCATTTACTTTAACCCTTCGTATTACGAACATTTTCAGGGTTACATTGTTCGACAATTAAACTCAACGTAGGTAAACAAAACGTAGGTCCAAAATTAATAATTATTTAAATTCATTTTAAATTACAAGACGATTCCTTGTTAGCGTATTTTTGTGATATTTATTTTATTCCATATATCGTACTGTTACAAGATAGTTTGAATAGAAAGATTATATTACAATAAAAGCTACAAAAATTAAAAAATTTATATATTAGATTTAAAGCATTTTCGATTTTTTTTTACATAAAAGTGCGTTCAAACTAAGACCGTCGAATTAAACTGAACTGCACAATACGTTGTAAACGTTGCAAATCGCATCAACGTGGACAGAATACTAAACATGAAAGTGCATTGTTGTGCACAAACGCGAGCGGGCAAACATGATCTGAAGTCTATCGGTACATCAAAGAGAATCGGTTATTTATTCTTGCGCAATTGGAACGGTAAAACACGTAGTTTTTATATGAACATACATGCGCAAACATCACAATATATAAAAGTATAGAAAACGCACGTTTAGTTGAGACTGACAGACGCGTAAACTATTTTTACTTGCATACCTTGTTATACTCTGTAATCTATCTCAAATCACCTATAAACAAAATGCTCCCATAGTAAATATTCCTGTTTTGTTTCTTTTTTTAATTCTTGGTATCCATAAACGACGTTTTCTTAATTTTTTATTTACATTGCATCATGCAGATTTATAAATGTCGCACATACTAAATCTAATTCACTCATAGCAAAAATATATATGGTACATCTTTGCGCTTTAAATATTCGAAACTTAACATAAACAAACAACAAAATTAAACAACCAGTGCGAACGCATCACGCGCTGTAACGAATTAAGTTGGTAAACGTTCGCAAATATAATGCGCAGTAACAACTATAGTTCGGTTCGGTGTTCTTATTCTGGATCCAACTTTATAAAATCCTTTTTATAATAATAACAATAATTTTATTTGCCTGGAATTCAATATTCGTTTTAGTTTTGTATTAGACATTTAACATAAAAACTCGAATTTTTTATGCATTTATACAATAATGATAAATATCAAATGTTTTCTCTCTTGCTATTTCGGATAGAAGATGCCTTGTTCTATCTTCAGAGTTACTTCCTTCGGTATGTTTTGAGAGAAAGCGCTTACGCTGTTTTCTTCTAACATGTTACAGATGTCGCAAATTTCTTCATTGCAAAACTTATAACAATATCCGTCCTGATATAAGAGCAAGTTATTAAAATTGGAAGTTCTCAATTGGCTGATTAATTTCAGGACCTTAAATGGGATGTTAAGTGATAGGTAATTGATTCTGGTGATAAATAGATGGAAGTTATGGTTGTAGAAAGAATTCTGGATTCTTGTTGTGTCATTTTTATAAATTTCTTCGCTATAAGCTGTTATAATGTTATTAAGTTCAGACTTCAATTCTATACAGCTTTGATTCTCTCATATCCAGGAGAAATTTGATTTTTCTAACAAAAGTAGAAGGTTTCTGGTTCACTTGTGTTTCTTCTGTTTTTCTACATTTATGATTTTAGTTGATTTTTCGTCAAGTTTTCTAAGGTGTTCGTAACATAATTTGACGTGTCTTACATTTGGCATAAATCATATCTTGTACCACCAACGAAGTACATTTTTGCAGATTTGGATTTCGAGTTTGTTCTGTCCTGTTTCACTTCTTACTATATAGTTAGGGGTAGTTTTTTTCCAGCCTAGGATGTTCTTGAAGTAGTGTGCCATGCCTTTTTATATATTATCACACTGTATGGAGCCCCATATTTCAGAACCCAGAAACTGGGACAATTATGGACAAGTATAGTTTGATATTAGTGTCCCAGCAATTGATTTTTGCTTTAATGAGTGTGTTCCTGATTGCGCCAGTTGCTCTCTTAGATTTGGCTATATTTTCCTGCGTGTTAGTATTTGAAAGATCCGAATGATCATTTTAAAAATATTGTTGTGTGCTGATATAACTACTTCTATCATAATATTTATGTAAGTTAGTGATGAAACAATTATGATTAAGATTAATCGTAATCGCAGATTATCGAGCTATTTCCGATTAATCTTATTTGCCGATTATCTACATCAACATGATTAAATCGATTAATAATCGATAGTTTAACGACTGCAGTAGTCTTCACGTTCGGATACGGGGAATACCAGTGAACTAATTTTAATGTGGTGAAAATCAGTTTATCGGCTATGGTAATTGGATTCGTGTTCTCAAATTCATAGTGTTTCCACTGATTTATCTACCCCAAATTAATACTTAGTTATTTCAGATTCAATAAAAAAAAAACCTCCTCACTTTATACTAACAGCAGTTGCTTTACTTTCACAGGCGAGTGTTTTCGAGTTCAAAAACACCGACATTATTTATTTATTTTTTTAATATTTATTTATACATCATTCTTCACAACTTCATCCTAATTAGAGTACATGGGGGTGGGGGGGTTACATCTTATAGTGAAATCTGAAGTACTCAAACACATCGTACATATTTTTAGTAGAAGTCAATTAATTAATAAACGTATTATTTCGGTTTAACCCACTGCGCTACGACAGCCTATGATGTCTAAAATTGTACTGATCCAACCATAAAATAAAATAAAAATATAAATAAATATATCATCACGCCTTTTACCCATTACTGGATGTGGCACGCTGCCACAGCAGACCTCGGTAAGTGATATATTTATGCGCGTTAAATCACGGCCCCCAAAGATGTTAGTGGTAGGGGATCCAAAGGGGTAATTTTTAATGTGGTGAACATGTTTGTCGGCTGTGGGAATCGAACCAGGGTTCTTAGGATCCACTTACTTCGAATCCAATTACATATTTTTCGTTTTTAGTGGCTGTGGCAACAAACAAAAATTTAACGTTTTTATGTAACATTATTATATTTCTACAGAGAGTCGTTGAACGCAGACTTCATGTTGTGTTCTGTACAATACATATTTGTTTGTCTCGAGATAATCTATAAAGTGCCGACAGCAATCTTAAATATTCTCTGTGTAAGTGCTTTTTGTTTTTTGTTTGTTTTACGACGATAGACTTAAAATTTGAGTATTTTGTATGTTAATCAACATATAAAAATAATGTTTTTCTGTATTTTTTTTTTATTTTGTTGTAAAGATCGTACTAAGGAAGAAAAAAATTAAAAAGATTTATAAATTACTCGTGACGAAGCTAGCTCACCGTGACAAAAATAGCATTAATATTAAGAAAGAAAGCATAATAATGAAAAAGAAGAATTTATTTTTTAAGAGAGATGAATATACTTTGACAAGACCGCGAAACATCTTACGGAATTGAGTACACGTTTGTTTACGTTTCAGTCAATACCTACTTGTTTTTGCCAGTTTTTACTTATATTACATGAAATTTGTGAAAAACTATATTATATTAGTAACGTTCCAACTGTTAATATGCAGGAAATAATATAAATTATTATTATTGTACAAAATGAAGAGGTAAATATTTATGTATATTTTTTAGGTTCAATTAAAATATAAGAATTTGATAGGCAACTGTGCTATTCCAACATTTATTGTTTTAATTATTATTATTATTATTATTATATATGCACATTGCTTCACAATGTAATGTTGCAGTTTAACTGAGCCACCTACGTCACAAGAACATCAATGGCTATCGTCTTGAATAATTCATTTTTCAATTAAATATTTTAGATATTAATACGTTACTTTTGATCATTTTTACTTTCTCATACACAGTATAAGAAAGTATTGGAATCGTGAAAAAAATCGTTGACGAGATTTTCGCGGAAATACGTGTTTTGAGGTCCACTGAATTCGTTTTGATCAGTTTCTCAATGATGTCTGTGTGTGTGTATGTGTGTGTGGATGGATGGATGGATATGTGTCCGAGTGTGCAATATCTCATGAACATGATAAGATTTGTTAACAAAGCTTGGTAATTATCGGAAGAGAAAGTTTACTGGACACACAAAACAATAAATTCCATTTATTTCAAAATTGAATCAGTTACGAAAAAAAGTTTCACATAAAAAAAGGTTAGCAAAAATATGTGGAACATAAAATGTTATTTGCAATTTTCCTGTACATACGTCTAATTTTGTGAAAAACTAATTTATATATTTAATAATATATTTCAATAATCATAGTAGCAATAGAAATAAAAAACATAAACATGTTTAACATTTATATATCAAATAATAATTGTCAAACACAAGGAGCAAGTCATAAGTGTTCAATTCAGCGTTGTTGATGCTATATACTCCATTCCCTATATGAAAACGATGACGTCACATTCGGTATCCACGTGATTCAAGATTTTGTACTTAAAACGTTTACATTGGTATTGGATTGACAATTTTAAAACATAACCTAAAATTTAAATGTCAAATTAAAATATTTATTATTTTATAAAATTTAATTTGTATAATGAAACCAAATTCTGCATATATTAAGTAAAAATCAAATATAAATTTATCTTAACGCACAAAAATTTTACCTACCTTATTATAATATGTAATTTTGTAAAATAAAATTCAAGAGAATATACATTTCTATATGTAAGTATTATTATTATATATAAATAAAAATATATGAAAATACAAAATACAATGCACATTACCTCTTGTACTACAGTTAAATTAATTAAAGATTCTCGATTATCTAACTCCAGCGCAAAATAATCATGAAGATGACAAACGCATTTCTGCATTTGATTACCCAAATTTTTTCTAGCCATTTCTTATTTCTCAGTCTGTATTTATGTATAAAAAATGTCACAAACTTAGAAATGACAGGTGAGAAAATAACAAAATTTTGACCATAGGTCTCTATTTTTATCTTATAAACAAATGTGAACAAAGTAAATGTAAATTTTCATATTAGTAAGAACTGTCATTCGTTTTCATTAAAATAATAAATGTGATGGAACGTGAAAAAACATGAAACCTGTGTCTTAACTTATTAAGACATACGTTGTGTCATTCGCAAAGGTACGAATAATATTATTAAAAAAAGATAGCTATATTTCATCGTATCTATGATAACATCGTCCACATATGACGTCATCGTTTTCATACAGGGAATGGAGTATATCAGTTTCATTGATCAAATAGTAAATAATAATAATTTGCCTCAATAAAAGTATTATTATTATTATTATTATTATTATTAATATAAGTTTATTTATATAAAATTTTGTTAGGAAGTTGATTATCTGTAATGAAAATTAATATGAAATCGGTAAAATCCTAAAATTTATTTTAAAAAACGATACAATCAAACTAAAAGGATGCAAAATGGATACAGAGAAATAGAAAATAGTATTCGGAACAAAAATTTAAAAAGAAAAAGAGAAGATAATGACTACAAAGAACATGAAAAAGTGAAAATAAAGTGAATATGAAACTGAAAATCTAAATTACATGTTTCATAATATTATATAACATTCATATATTCTAAATATTAAATATGCTGTGTATAATAAAGTCGTGTGGTGCCTACACCAGATTATTTTTTTATCATTATTGTAACATTTACAATTAAAATTGATATGAGTTAAATATTCCTTTAAACGCCGTCCACATCCGTCCGTACTCTTGGAATAGCCTACTCTAGTATATTACAATACATTGGTAAGGATGAGAATTAATTTAAAAAACGAGACCCTCGCGGGTCTATTGTATAGCTAAATCACTTAAACGATCGAATGTTGTATAATAGATATGTACGTTTTGAGAATCATAATGCTAATCATTATGATAATAGTCGTGAAAGTTGATAACACGACGAATACCGTAATGATTTTTCAAAAATGTATTCATAAGTCTATTTTATCTGTATTTGGAAATAACCTGATAGCACTATTAGACATAAACAATGTTCGAAGTAGCGGAACAAGGTTGATCAATGATCATCTAGATTTTTTTTTGTGCTCTTCAAGCCTCACTGACTTCAAATTATATCAAAATTTGTCGGTGTGGTTCGAGTTTTACTATAAATTATAGCCTCTTTTCCTGTAACTGGGATTAAGTTTATATTGTACAGAGTAATACATAAATGAACACTAATAAACTGACGACTACTTCACAATCACAAAAGGCCAAGTTAAAATAACAATTAGATATAATCAAATTAAATTTTGTCGTTACCGTACAGATCATATCCTGAGGCGGCATACCCTTCATACCCAGGGGTGAAAGTAGATTTATTTTCTTACCGGTACGCTACTTCGAAAGAGATAAAGAGGGTAGTAGGCTATGCTAAGAGGAAAAAAATAGTTTTATATTTTGTATATAGAGTTGGGCAAAGTAATTTACAACCCTGAGAGGAATATCTTAGGAGGTCGCTACTATCGTCGATACATTCAGTGGCAATAGCAGGTTTTACAAAAAAGACGGATTATTTGAATTTATGAAATAATGAGACTGTGTGTAATTTTTTCCATTTATGAAAATAGTATGTAAAAATATAATAATTATGTTGGATTAATAATAAATAAATATATCATCAATACATTTGAATAAATGCGTATATCGTACATGGTGCGGCGGTCAAGTGTTTTCATTAGGACTGTATATTTCACTGTATACCTGAATGGATGGAGTTAAGCGCATTCTAGCCATGGTTCCACTTTAGTTTGTCGCATTCTATATGCAATATTTATTTTAATAATATTAAAAAAATATAATTTTTCTAATAGGTTCAGGTACAATACTTCTAATATTTATAGTATTTTCTATTCCTGCACTATAATAATTATCAACTTTTTTTTTCTTTTCTTGCCATTTCTTCTCACAATTTAATATATGCCTGGAGATAAATATTGTAGTCGGAGGAGCAGTAGTGGAAGTATGTCCCATAGAATTCTATTTCGAACCGTCATTTGTCAAGTAAAAATTAAGATTTTTTCCCTAATATAGCATCAAATAATCGGCGCATTTTGTATCATACAATGCACAAATTATGTTAACCACATTTCTACTGCAAAATTATTCAGAATGAATGACTAATTTGGCTATTTGAAAAATGTCGCCTGAATTCTACAATAGAATTCTATAGGGCATGCTTCCACCCCATTAGTTGAAATAAGAAGCGCAAATCCGTAAAACTAACAAAACATAATTATGCCAACCTCGGAATTAGGCTTGCTCGGTGTACATGTTACCATTACCAAGAATTTAAAAATTATGTCGTCGGTCGCACAGAAATTGTGGAGCGCAATTTGAAATTTGAATTTTTTTAAATATAAAAATTATGTAATATTAAATGCAGCATTATTAATTATAAGTATTATTTAAAATAAACTTATTTGTACAATTTTCTTACCGGTACTCCGTACTGGCTCTATTTCTCTTACCGGTACGGCGCACAGTGGTCCAGAATCCCGAAAAGCTGGCCATAATATGAAGGTATTATGCGATTTATGTGAAATTGCATATATCGATTATTTTGAGCATGCTGATTTAGAATTTGACTTTAAAATTTTAAAGAAACAAAATGGCGGACCAAATATGGCGGTAATTTTTTTTATGTTTAAAAAAAATTAAAGCGGTACATCCGTGTTTTTGAGCATGTTGATTTAGAATACGACTTTAAAATTTAAAAAGCAAAATGGCAGAAAAAATTTCTTGTCTGGAAATTTCTATACTTTTATGACCAACAGCTTCTGGAATGCACAAAATAAATTTAATTATATATGACATGGATTGATTCATATGCCTGATAATCCGATTTTAATTCTAAATTGAGGTAAATTTTAGTATTTATAATAATATTAACCTTAAAAGTTCTTAATTTTATTTATCGACTAAATCTGCCAGTTTTGATTATTAATATAAAAAGCTGCACTACGAACGAAATAGCACCTAGTAGCAGCTAATTTTTTGCTGTTTATTTTTACAATAATATAAGAAATAAGGTGACGTTAAGCTTTCGACAGAACACGGCGGTAAAAATAACTTTTTCCTTGTTTAAAATAATATTTGTTTTTATTTTTATGTTAATTTTCATTAGCAAAGATTGTTAATTATTATACTAACAAATTAGGTAAACAATTTTTATTATACAGTCTCTAATTCTACTTATGTTCAGGAGATGAGTCCATTTTACAGATCGAAATTCCGTTGATTACACGCCTAATTATTCACAAATACAAAAGACGTACAAATCCGGCTATTGTGCTCGCCAGATTTGCACCGCTCGAGAGTCATCTTTGAAATGTTCTCTATGCTTATGTTTAAGATGTAAATGGTAACTGCCTAAAGAATTTGATAGAGCTAATACCAATCTATCGAATTAGTAACGTCAAAATCCGTAGATAGTAATTTGTTTTTATTACTTTTGGCCAGCTTTTCGGGATTCTGGACCACTGTGCGGCGTACCGGACCGTACCGGCCTACTTTCACCATTGTTCATACCACACCGAATAAATGAATTAATAAATTATATTTATAAATGCAACCTAAAGCCGAATTATTCGGCATTCGGCCTATTCGGCAATTATTTCACAATTCGGTATTCGGCCGAATAGTACGTTTTAATACCAAATATTCGGTTGTAATTTAAGTTTTTTTAAATTGTTTTACATTAAATATAAAATAATAATAATAATAATGTAAGTAACACTTAAAAAATAAAAGATTATACATTCTTAAACTGAAATAATTAAATTTAATAACAATTGTCACTCAACAAAGTGCCTACTATTTGATTATTTATTTATGTAGTCAAAAAAATAACAAATTTTGGTACAATCAATCAAGAAAAAGTCATTGATTTATTTATACTCAAAAATGTAAGAAGTAAAACTAAAAGATGAATTAATAAACTATTAACCTTTATATTTACAGCATATTTAATATGCGTAATCTATGAGTAGTAGATGACACTTGAGTTTCAGTTCTTCCGAGTAAAAAACGATTTTTTTTCTTTTCGTAAAGATTTCCCGTTTCTGAAAACTATCGTTCGTACTTGTGGAAGCTGACATAAATCTTTACTTGTCGGCTCATTTTTGTAAATTTGTGTCAGTCGCCGATTTCCAAATGTTGCTATTTGGCGAACTATTTGCCACGCTATTCGTCATACACCACGTATATGGCCATTTGCTGCACATCAGTTCGGAGCGGGAAATCGACGATTGTTCGATGCAAATATCACCTGCATCTTGAAGATTTATACTATCTCCCATAATGAATAACATTATAATAGCGGCTTTCCTATATTATTATGAGTAGTCTATACATGCACAAAAAAAAAATCTCGGAGAACTCAATCTAAGGCAAAGGTTAATAAGTAATAAACTATCTGAGAACCCTGGTTCGATTCCCACAGCTGACAAACAATTTTCATAATTTCAAAAACTACCCCTTTGGCTCCTCCACCACTAACATCTTTGGAGGCCGTGATTTGACGACTGGTAACCGCACTTCACGCGCAAAATATGTCACTTACCGAGATCTGCTTCGGCAGAGTGCCACACCCAGTAATGGGTAGAAGGCGTGATGATATATTTATTTATTTATTTTTCTATCTATGAATTCTAACACTAATTCATTAAACTATTCCATTATTATAAAGAATGTATGACTGTGTGGACAGGGACATAGTTCGGGGTTTAGCAAACATTCGTTTCCTTTAATTCGTGCTAATTTATCGATATCTGGAAGGAAATTTTATGTGCTCAACGAATCCCAAACATTTGCCTTAAATCATCCATCCACACTAATTGGTGTTTTCCGAATAACAAACATTCGTTGCTCGCAGGACTCGAAATGGACCGGAGCTGACCGGAACGCTGTTCCGGTTCGTAAAATGGTCAGTTATATCGTTCCGTCTCGTAAAATAATGGACAATACCGCTCCGGTTCGTCACTTTTCAAAAAACACAAATGAAATATAAAATTATATTTATTTTTAATTCCTAATAGAATTAATTTCGGAAGACATTTTGAATCACAATTTTTTTAAATTTTTATCGTTCATATTTTCCTATTTCAATTAAGGCATCTGGTTAAATAAACACTCCCCTGCGTAGCTTTCCGAGACTGTGCTCTAAGGCTTTGTATGTTTTGTGCACTCTACGCCCTTGCATATTCTGTGATGTGCTGTTGTATGATATGTGAGTAATATTATATAAAAAAATCATAATAAATACAAAAATTATATTTCATTCTTAATTACAATAATTTTAGGCTATAAGACTCAGCATGAATTTTAAAAATAATTGGTTAAAGAATTCATCGACCAAGAAAGATGAAGAAGATATTGATGTTCATTATCACCACCAAAGAAAAAAATTAAGTCATCCTGTGACCAAACAACAAGTAAAGTAACTTACTAATTCTAGCGAGAAATTTGATAAATCTATTATAATTATAGAAACTGATTCTGATCTTCCATCTTTTTGAACTGTGGAGCAAGCCAAGTTATACCAAAGTAATAATAATTGGCTCATTATTTAAAAAAAAGCTTTGGGGTACTCTATCTGCAAAACTGTTCCAGATTTTGGTATAAACAGCGACAAAAACCTACGATTGTCTAAACCTTGGCAAGATTGCTTAGTCAAGTCTAGTGGAAAAAGTAGGGAGTGTAAACAATCTAGTTTGAGAAAAAAAAGAAAATAAAAATAAATAAATAAAAAATATATGAACATAAGAAAACTGATGCACATAAAAAAGCAGCCCTAATGTTTATAAATATCGTAGGACCACCACTAATGCAGTTTCAAGCAGAGAAATACGTTCATTCATGGTTTCAAAAAGGTCATCATTCGGCAGATGATACAACTAGTCGAAAAAAGGAAACTCAAGTTGACAATACGTACGAACATCTGTGGAAATTATTGTAACAAACATTATATTGCTTAATTTTTTTCTTTGTATGTATATGTTTTTGTTTCATATAATAAAATTATAATATTGTTGATATTGTATGTAATTTTTATTGTTTATATAATATAATAAATATTATAAATCGAGCGTTCCGTTTCGTAAAAATTTACATTTCGAGCCCTGGTTGCTCGACGTTCAGCAATTCCCATGTGTGTAGCACCGGCTTAATAAGGTAGCTAGGAAATAATATTTGTTGGTTCTTATTTTGCCAAATCTTATTCGCATCCTAAGTTTACTATAACAAATAAAGGAGTTCCAAAATGAAATAGCAGTTCAATGTGAACAAACCCCATTCCGCAAAGAGAATCACCAATTACGCTCTCAAATTGTCGAATATTCGTTATTTGATTATTCGGTTGAACCACTAATCATCACAACTTTAATTTTCCTTTTCTAAAGTCACATATATGAAATAAAGGTATGTTTTCTCGTTCAGTCAGTTTTTGAAATTGGTAGTAATCAATTATAAGTAATTAGATTATGTAATTTAAATATAAATATATCATCACGCCTTTTATCCATTACTGGTTGTAGCACGCCTAGCTTAAAATAGACGGATCACTGTGCGACAAGAAAATAACAAGACAGGATTGTATTTAAAATTTACATACATTGTGTTCAATACGTTTTATTTTATTATGACTATAGTAATTTAAATACAATATGTTACATATATATTATATATCTATTCAGAATCATCACTATCAGAATCGTCAGAGTTTAAGTTTATTATTAGTGGTTCAACTTCCCTATTCTTAACATTGAAATATTCTAATTCAATTTTAATGGGATGGCTAGCTCAGTGGTTATGAAGTCGGCCTGTGGATCCTGAGGTCCCTGGTTCGATTCCCACAGGCGACAAATTTTCATAATTTGAAAAAGCTATCCCTGTGGCTCCTCCACCACTAACATGTTTGGGGGCCGTGATTTGACGACTGGTAACCGCACTTCACGCGCAAAATATATCACTTACCGAGATCTGCTTCAGCAGAGTGCCACACCCAGTAATGGGTAGAAGGCGTGATGATATATTTATTTATTTTAATTTTTATTACATGAGTCACGTAGTTCTTCCACATATCCGCATTCATTTTTTCTGTTTCATTTCTTAATAATGTAACAACGCTTTCGCTTAGTTGAGGTGATGAATTATGTGCCCGGAGTGACCTTTTTAAATTACTCCAAATTAATTCAATCGGATTAAATACGCAATAATAAGGAGGCAATCTTAAAATTGTGTGCCCAAACGATGTTGCCATATTATCTACTACATATTTTTTTGCAAAATTGTTTTCTTCTGTAGTAGGTTAGTTGTTATACTAAACCTTATGGCAATTCCAAGAAGTAATGGATTATTTCTAATATATTAACGGTACTAAAATTTTCAATACACTCCTGTTCTGTTATTCTCATTTCCCACAGCGGTCCATCTATCTTAAGCTAGACATGCTAATGTAACTTTAGGATTTCCAAATCTAGTACTTAGCTAGGTACCTGGAACAAACCCTCCAAACTTTGAAAGGAAACCACAAGCATAAAATAATTTAAACGTTATTTTTCGCTCCCTAGACAGACTATACGAGAATATTAACTATTAAAATATATTTTCAATAAAGTTACCGTTTGATTGGCCCAAATGTTTATTCTTCGATACGTCAAATACTCACGGCTTAAGTTTACAAATACATAAGTGTTATGACACGGACGAAAAATATATGCGTACAGTAGAAGGCAGTGGTACGCCCAAAGCAGAACAATTTTATGAAAGCCTACTAAAGGTTTCCCGGTAATATTTATGGCCAGTTCGCTCATCGTTATAAACAAACTTTTCTTTTAAATACATTTTTCTTTGATGTATAATTTAGCTTCAATTTTTAATTAATGTATAATTAATTTTTAAAATATAAACCCTTCCGTAAAATACAGATAAAAGTACGTTATCAAAATCGTCTTCCGGTTGACATTTAAACATTCATCTTTATTTCTTCTTTATATCAGCACAAAGTATATGTGATCATGTGTATCGGATACAGAAACACAAAAAAGAGGCATCATTGTTTAAAGACATGCTGAAAAGGCTACGCATCATTTCCAATGCTAAATCTCGTGGGACTTGCTTTTGGTTAGTAAAGCGGCCAGCAGAGAAGTGTTCCATCTATATCTTTTCCTCTGGGTTTCGGTTCGATTCCGTGAAATTCCCCAAGCGCCACACGCGCCCCTAAAGGCAAACTAAACTAAGAGAATTTGTGATGAACATATGTCTTTGGTGTTTTGCTACTCTAACATTTCTTAAATATTTATATAATTCGGGGAAATAGGTCAGAAGAAGCTATAAGAAAGCAAATTACCTCTTCTAACTACAAATGAAATAGTTAATACAACGGATTCCATATTTTATGCGTCTTGCAAACTATTGCAATAAAATCTTTTATAACAAATTTCTTTTGTTTTGAAAAAATAGGAAAAAGGTATTTAGGTCATAACTCGTAAGTAACACTTATTACAGCGATATATTATTCTGATAAAAAGTTAGTATAGCCCCGGGACTCTATTTTGTAAATGTAGAAAATGACAGTGATCACAAATTCAAAAAACACAAATATGTCTCTCTGAAAGACAATGTAAGAACATTTGTTCAGCACTAAATTGTATAATATACAGTAGTGGAGGGCGAACGGATGCCTGCACGCGCAGGTCCGAAGGCCCCTCTTCCCGTCTTAAAGTTTTAAAAAAATTGAAAAACGATAATTGTGTGTAAAAATAATTAAAATAATAGTCAAGGAATTAACAATGCAATCCCATAAGGTGATCAAGTAAGGAGTAGAAATTCAAAACGTAGTTATCACACAAAGTTACATTTTGAATAAAACGCAATAAACTGTTTCTCATTAAGTAAACTGAGTACTTTTATGTATAATTTGTATTATTGTTAATCACATGATATACGCAAACTTGTCTAATTAAAGTAAATATTGTTAATTCCATTAAGCCATTATACCCTAATAAAATTTAAAAAACTGTGTTTTGAACGTAAATTAAAAGAAAACTTCGTTTTAAAAAACATAAATGAGATTAAAACTACATTTTGTGAATCAATAATAAATTTTATTTAACAGCAAACTGTCATGAAATAAAAATAAAATTAGTGGATTGATTGTGTTCGAAATATGAAGAAAAGATTTGTTAATTGTAAATGGATACGCCAATTTTGTTTTATTAAAATTTGTTTGGGCTTTTTATTATATCATACCCTTTATTTCTGTATTTAAAAAAAAACTAACTAATTTCAAGTTGTGCACGTTTGATACCTTGTCAACTATTACAATTTGAGATAGTTTCGGTTTGATGGGATAGATATTAATGAAACTGAGTCATAATAGTTTAAAAAAATTCTTTAATTTTATATTTTATCTGATTTTATTTTAATTTATTACGTTCGAGACATTTTGATTTATCAAAATTTATTTCTTGCTTATGAATGATATCACTCATGTTTGTTTAGGAAATGTTTTGAGTTTTAATTAAAACACTGCTGCGGACCTTTTGCTGTAACTCTTTACAATGAAATTGTGTTTTGAGTTTAGATTTTATTTAACAGCAAACTGCCATGAAATAAAAACCTGTTTAACGTTTAATAGGTAAAAGTTACGTTTTGATTTTCATATTTGGTTGTAAATACTGCGTTTTGATATTCCATCCAACTTTGAACGTCTTATAACTCGGCAAAAATTAAGTTTTGAAAATAACACATTTCATTACTAGAAAGAAACGGATTTGAAATATATATTGCCATCGATAACTTTTTTTCGAACTTTTGGTCAAAACTGCGTTTTGAATTTCTGCTCCTCAAGTATCATTTCAAGCAAAATTTAGACGGTACTCAGATATTCAGTGATCAATACTTTAGGAAAAATGACAGATTCTACATATTACATGACTTACAGATCTCGGATTAGTGTCCAATGGCACTAAAAATATTATCTCTAAGGAATGTGCAATTATATTTGCAAATTTCGGAAACATTCTTCTAACGGTATAATTGATAATCTTTATTGTTTTGCAAAAAAAATTGAAACACTGTATAATTAATATATTTCATCAGGAATAGATATTTTTATCGATAGACATGCATTCACAAATATTATTGATATCGTATCACTAGTAAATAAATTTATTCTTTACATTATTGTACAGCTTCTACATTAATTAGGAATCAAGTAGGCGATAATCGAATACCTAGGAAAAATTTAATTCCGTGGGTATTGTCATAATTTTTATATTTGTAATTTCCCTCGACTTATTTTCATGCGATCAAAATACAAAGCATTTGAAAATTCATCCAATTACCACAATTTTGTTCTGATAAAATTCCGCTACTAGGGTAAAATCCCATAATCAAGTAAAAGTTTCAATTTTTTCGCATTGAGTGAGATTCGAATTGAAGATCTTCGGATCCGTATGTCATAAGATTAACCATACTACCGTACTCCCAGATAATGTGACACAAAATTATATTATTTTTGTTTTAGGCTTGACACAATTTTGTTTTACTTATCTTGAGACCTCTCAAAATTTTTCTAGATACATATTTATTTTCAAGCACTCAACAGTTTTTCTTGTAGCAAAATCACTCGAGCAAACTAACATTAGGTAAGAGCCCTCAACCTACGGATTCGGGATTTACTATGCAGTTTGTTCTTGATGCTTAGCAATAATATATACAAAATAAAAATTTGTCGATAAAATCAGGGCGTCTTGTGCAATTACTTGTGATAATAGATAAATCACGCCTTGCGCATAAATTGCGGTTCCCAGCTGTCAAATTACAGCTCCCAATGATGAAGCCACAAGAGTAATGTTAATATGGTGACGCAAGATCACTAAATTATCTACTCCATAATTTGTACATACATTTTTTTTTATTACTACGTCTATATATTAGAGATATGTTTTTTTTGTTGAGTTTTTATTAATATTAAAAAAGGTGTAGTAACCTGTGAACTAACAAATTAATATATTTTTCTTTTGTCCTTTAATTTGTTTATCTGTCAGTTGTATCATCTAATTGTGCAGTTATTTCTTAATTGGTTATTAGTTGTGTAAATGTGGACAATGCACCATCGGTATTCTAATATTAAATTAATTGACATGATGCTTATTTATGGACAAATGTTTCAAAATCATAACAAACTATAGCTGACAGAGAAACAAAAGAAAAACAAATGAAATTTGTTAGTTCACAGGCTTCTACAACTTTTTCCAACATTAATTTATCTAAGAAATTATATATTTTTTATTTTATTAATTTATCTCCCTCTCCTCTTATAAAAAGTTAATATCCCTATTATTACATAACTTTTACTAAGTGTTTTTACGCTTTTTGTCTTCTTTTGACCTGTAATATTGTCCATGAAAAAAATAAGAAGAAGAAGAAGACCATAAACACCTTGCAAATACTTAAATTAATATTAACTTCCATTCATAAAACATATTTTACATCATTAAGTAAATTGTAAAAACTCCCCTATGACAAAACTCAACCCTATTATTAAATAAACTCATCCGTCAGTTGTTCAAATAATTTTTCTATACACTAGCACGACAGTTACGAGTTAAACAGAATTAACAAATCAACTGGGAATACACTGCAGCTTCAAGTTGTACAGTCCCAACTAACGACCAGCGACGGTTCATTTGTAACTCCTGTTTTGGTCGCGCCCTCCAATCACTAGTTGGGAAACAAGGGAGTGTCGCCCCCAGCCACCTTCGTTAACGCAACTTCTGATGTCGAGAACAGCATCACAGCACGCATTGATGAACAGGAGGAACTAAGTTTGTTGCTAACGTGATTTATGATAAACACCTTCGACAAGACTTAGGGTATTGTATTCACGAGTATGTTAGATCTAATCCGAGGTGAGTTAAACGAAGAAACTCTCCGTGGTGTAGGTAATTAGGATTCGGTGATGCGGTTACGTTAAGTTTATGTTTGGATTTGATATTTGACTGCTGCGAGTGCAGTAGAGCAGTGGTTTTCAAACTGTGGGTCGCGAAGATATTGGAGAGGAGTCATTGGATGCTATTTACACATTAAAAAAAACATGTTTTTAAAGATCCATCCAATTGCACACTTTCAGTTAATTTTTTAGGATTAGTTAAATGAAAAAAAGCAAATCGAATGTTTGACAGCAATGTTAAATAACTCATTTAATAGTTCATCTCGACAAAATATTGTTCATTTAAGAAAAACTTACTAAAATTTCAGTTAGTTCGGTTCAACTGGTTATCAAAGGATTAATTTACATGCTTGATAGTAAAATACAATTAATTCTTCAAAGTAAATAATATACCGACATATCAATACATACATACATATATACATATCTTCACGCTATATCCCAACAAATGGGGTAGTACGAACCCTAAAATCACTGATAAAACATTCACTCATCACACTCATGAAACAATCAGCCCTCGTCAAACATTATCATCCAAACACACCACCCTCACTTCAACCACATTCATAGATCACTCCATATAAACTCATTCATTTATTACACTCGAAATCATTTATCATACAACAAACCTTCAATCACATCATTCCTATTCACTTATCATTCATCTTCTTTCTTCAATTAAATATTGATTAAATTAAACGGTTTCAGAAAAAATAGTATACATAGTACGTCAGGAAAGTGTTATTACTTCACTTAGCGGATTAAAATACTCGGACTGCGGTCTCCTATTCACTTTTCTGACTTATTATGTAATATACTATTAACAATAATATTAAAATTTCCATACGCTTCCACTTAGGGATGTCAATTGACTGGTCAAATACTCTTCGTTCATTTGACCTAGTATTTGACAGGTCATTTGTCAAATTGCTCGCGTCAAATACTTCTTGCCTTCTTTGTGTAGCCTCTATGAATAAGTAAACGCATGTCCCGTGTTCGGCGAGATGCAATAATTGCAGTATGCAGTTAGCCCTTTTTGAGGAGTGGTTTGTTAATAATACAGTTGTGGTAATCGCACACATGTTTCGTGTTTATTTCTTATATTTTTATTATTTATCTATTTACATTAGCATTAGTATTTTTTTCTTTTTATCAAAGAAGTATTGTTTTTTTTGTTTCTGCGAGAAGGATATTATTTTTTATACAATAAACCATTATTTTTACAGTAAATTTTTTTAACTGGACAAATTAATTAGGTCAAATATTCTAACATCGGTCAAATTGACCAGAAAATTGACCAAGCTGTCATCTCTACTTCCACTAAATGTGTACTTATAATTTTGACGTCACATGCAGCACACCTCCCATCCACAGAATTTTGTGTGAAACAACGAATTTGTAGAAAGAGCGAGGTGACGCCATGCCGAGTCGATCAATTGCTTTCTCCTTTCAGCAATTCTCCCCGCAGATCACCACATTTGTTTGACGTTTAACGTTTGGATCACGTAATAAACGTCAAACTGTAAAGTTATACCATGTTGGCTACATAACAAATTATTAAATTCTATTTTACTCACTAGATGGCAACCGAAAAAAATTAATTCAATTATACTGTATAAAGATGTCTAGTCTACACTAACGAAGATAATTATGAAATTATTAAAAGTTAAATTCATTTCTATATATAATAACGAAAGTATACCAAAATTTAGAAATTTCCTTGAATCATAATGATACACTTTTAACTGTATGATAAGGTTAATGTTAACATGACCCATGACGATTGTTTATATATAAAATGATATCCATGTTTGTCAGTTGCCAGTAATACTTTTGAACAGCCACCATGAAGTTGATTTTAAGTGTTCTTTTGTTGATTTCGGTAACATGCGTTCTTGGTAATTATATTTTTATTTACAAAATTTACAATATTTAGAAGAAAATTTTCTCTTAATGCATTGAATTTCAAACTAAATTATAGAATATATTAAAAATGACATAAGTGACTTGCTGGCTTTATAAATCTACTTATAAATAGTTTATTTTTTCTAATAACATATAATATATATATAAATAATTTATGAGAAATAATTATTGGCAAAAAAGTTTCATAAAAGCTATTTAAGTAACAAATATATAATATAAGACTTTATTGAACGAGGTTTTTAATTTTATGTTTTGAAAGATGTGTAATATTTGATACCAACGTATTATTGACGTATAGTGTGATAATAAAACGAAAAATATACAAGTTTATTTTGAGTTTGTGTTATCGTAGGTTATCAGCCTAAACATTCAATGATGCTTTATACAACTGGAATCTTATTTTCTTGACATAATTTTATTTTTATTGTAATTATACATTGCTGTATAACATAATGTACACGCATTTTTATTTATGTACTGCTTAAATTTGTAACAATTACGTACCAACTGTAAGTGACAGTTTTTAGGTCAAAAATGTAGTTTGGATAATCGAAGCCCATATAGTCGAGATTTCCTAAACATTCGCGACCTAAAAAATCACTTACAGTTCGAGGTTAATAAGCTATTTTACAATATCTGCACAAAAAGAAGGAAAAGAAAAATAGGTTTCAAAATTAACAGTGTTAAATTTTTGTCAAAGTAAACAGGACCTTGATCTATAATATTTATACTGTCCAAGGTGGATGGTAAGTAAATATTATAGTCTTTAAATAACCATGAAAACCAACTGTACAATAAAAGTTCCACTTACAGTGTTTACATTTTATCATTAATGGGTTTTGTACAAAAAAATATGTTTTATTTGTAACTTTATATGTATTACTAGGAAAAGGAAAGTGGTATCATAATTTTGCACATGTCATTATAATTATTGCAGTATAAATCATATTAAGTGAAAGATATCCTTAAATAAATCAATAAATAAGCGAGATATATGAATAAGTATAGTTAGATTTGTCGTCTGTGATAAATGAGTAAAATACGTAATATATTTTTATTTAATTTATTTTGGAAATGTTGAGTACATTTATTTTCCTCGTAGGTCAAGCGACTCCGGACGATCCCATGGATCCCGTGACTGGTCCTAACGAGGACTGCTTGCGATGCATATGCCATGCCAGATCCGGCTGTTTCAGACTGAGGAACTGTGCCAACTACTCGATCTCCAGAGAATACTGGACCAGAGCTGGTCGCCCAACCGTTCTGGACGACAATCCCAATGATGCTACAGCTTATACTAAATGCATTGCAAATGATAACTGCATCATGAGGGCCATTCGGGGATACCTAACTACCATGCCGGACAGGGTACATTGTTCAAGCATTTTATAGTTATTTATTTGAAACTATTTCGAAATGGTCATATAAGTCAACTTGACTGATTTGATATTGGTGCGCAACTACCGCACTTGCTTCTACTTTCGCACTGGTTTTACAATGAAATCCTTTCGTCATTAGTATTACAATATACTATTTCATATCGCTCAACTTGACTTATTTAGAGTGGTTTTTAGGTCAAATGGCTTTTCGACGGCGTGGATATTAGTCAGAATCACCGAAAATCAAAACTTTCTTTGTAATAATATTTTAAAATATGATGAGCTGTTACAGTACTGCCATCTAGAAAAGTTTGGCTATCTTTTTTTACTGTTTCCAACGCTATCTAGATTACTCATTATCACTTGTCAAATTTAACATATTATGTAGAAATTCAAAAGAAATTATACTTTAGTTCACATATCTTTGTCACGGTCTTAATTTTTCGTTGGTTCCGCTGTACTAAATGTTCATGTACATTACAGGATTGCAACTGTGATGGAGTCGTGGACTGCAAGGATTATGCAGCTATACATTTGAGAGGTGATCAGTGTCGCAGTGCTTTTGATGCATCACAACTAGGACGATTGGACAAATGTTTGACGGACCGCGGTTACGGAATCACTCTGGGTTGGTCGATGAACTGTCCATTACCCCCACCACAGTAACTTACATGTCACGAGGTAAACTTTAGGGGGACTAACATAGGCGGACTTTGGCCTAGGCTAAAGAGGCAATAGCCTAGGGCCCAAAAATTATAGGGCCCGGATTCAAACTTTTAGTTTAAAAAATAGAAATATATAATTTTATTCCCTTATAATGTATATGTGGTGACCGCGACTCTCGAACATGGGTATTTAACATGTAAAATCATAATTTTATAATTTCCTGCTCCCCTAATTATTTTAAGCAAGACAGCTTCAAATAAAAGTTTTAGGACATAAAACACTGCATCTAATCCAATAAACAAAATTAATTTTGCATGCTTCTTAACGGCACAAATTAGATTTGAAAATATCGAAAATAGCCTCAAAACTATCGATAGCCATGGAATTGAAACAAAATTAAACAAATGTTTGACGTTTAATCTGTAAAAATAATTTCTTTATTTATTATGTCATTTATTTTGACAGATAAAACGTCCAACATTTGTTAATTTTGTTTCAATTTCATGGCTAGCGATAATTTCGTTATTTTCAGATCTAATTTGTGCCGTTACAAAGCATGTAAAATTAATTTTATTTATTGGATTAAATGCAGAATTTTATGCCCTAAAACTTCTATTTGAAGCTTTCTTGCTTAAAATAATTAGGGAAGCAGGAAAATACAAATTTATGATTGTACATGATAAATCCCTATGTTCGAGAGTCGCGATTTAGAGGGCCCGAAATAAATATTTTGCCTAGGGCCCGAAATATTTTAAATCCGCTTCTGGCCGGACAGAGTGAGAATAGGTTTTATCAAATGAAAGATTTTTTCATAAAAAAAAAATTCGGATAACCTTAAAGAAAAATAAAATTTTGCGCATGTATGTAAGGGTAGTGATTTGACGAATGGGTTATTGCACTTCATATGCAAAATATATCACTTACCGAAATCTTCTACGGCAAAGTGCCATTCCTAATAAAGGAAAAGAGGCGTGATGACATTTTAAAAATTGAATTGTCTTTTATTTAAAGATTTCTTTTTCTAATTTTTCCCTTAAACTTCCCTTTTAATTTTTTACAGCAATTGAAACACGTGAACAATACCTACAATATTTATATCACATCACCATATTATGGGGTGGCTAGCTCAGTGGTATGAAGTCGGCCTGTGGATCCTCAGAACCCTGGTTCGATTCCCACAGGCGACAAACAATATTCATAATTTCAAAAACTACCCTTGTGGCTCCTCCACCACTAACATCTTTGGGGGCCGTGATTTGACAACTGGTAACCGCGCGTCACGCGCAAAATATATCACTTACCGAGATTTGCTTCGGCAGAGTGCCACACCCAGTAATATTACCTCTGTGGCTCTCCCTCCACTAACATGTTTGGTGGCCGTGATTTGATGGCTGGTAACCGCACTTCACACGCAAAAATATATCATTTATCGAGATCTGCTATGACAGAATGCCACATTCAGCAATGGGTAAAATGCGTAATGATATATTTATTTATTTATAAACGTACGAGTATGCGCAGTGTACTTATGCAAAATAAATATAACTTATAGCGTTACGAATGAAAATTTACGTATACGTTTCTATTCACATATTCGAGAATACAGTTTTTTGAAAATCATTCGCAACTATTAAAAATAAGTATACGTATAGTTTCGAGGATCGAGCCTCTGTTCTTGATGTTATACTAAACGCTAAATAGTATAACAAAGTTATGAACTACAGCGCAACCAACGAAAAATATATGAACTACTTCATAACTTTATTCTAATCTTGATAAAATACATAGCGATCATGAGGGATGTCTCTCGAAAAAATAAGTGAGCTAATAGAATATTTCACATTAATTTGAAATTTCGTATTTATTTAATTATAAAATAAGTATATATTGAATTAACTTAATATAATGCATTTCTTAAAATCTTTACATTTTTCAAAACTGATTAGTGTCTAAAAACTTTGCAGTCGCCGACTTTAGATATTTGAAGTGGGTGCTCACTCTTTTTGAAAAATAACACAAGTATGAGGTACGTAAATAGTTATACCACCCCTGATTATGATACTCAGATGCTATACGTTCATATAAAATTTAGCAGTATATGAATACCACGTGGCGATACACATTATAGTGCAGAATAGTGTCATCGCCTGGTAGTTACCTGCACAACTGTTGAGTGTTGCCAACCTGTACATTTAACCTTACGCGTAAATAAATAAATGTTTCCAAATTATTTACTACAGCGTAATTACAGTTAAATGTAATTATAAAATATTAAATTTAAATTTAACTATTAACCTGCATATTACTTGATTTTACTAATTCTAAGCGGTGATAATGAAATTGTACAAACTATTAATAAATACTTTATTTATTCATTTGAATGTTTTTTAGTGGACCCTTTAAATTTATATAGTAGGTGCTCGAGCACTCACGGAATCGGCGCCTATAGTAAACATATGACAAAAAAAAACTAACAATAGCACTCTGGAGACATGTCGCTTCGATCCGGTTTAATTCAATAAGCAGCAAAATTTTGACAAATTTTATTGTTATTAATTGCTATTGCAATTGTGAAACATGTTTTTCATTTCTTTCAAATTATTAGTAATATAAAAAGTAAGGTCTAAATTATACGGTGAACTTTTTTAAAAATATTATTCCAATGTGTTAGGGGTAGGTGGCTCAGTGCTATCGAGTCGACCTGTGGATCCTGAGAACCCCATTTCGATTCCTACAGTCGACAAACATTTTCACCACATTAAAATTACCCCTATAGCTCCCCCACCGGTAACATCTTTGGGAACCGTGATTTGATGGCTGATAACCGCACAGAACGCGCATAAATATATCACTTACGGAGATCTGCTACGGCAGAGTGCCACACCCAGTAATGGGTAAAAGGTGTGATGATATATTTATTTATATACGAACAAAAAGCAATCATACCTCGAACAAAGCGATCGAATATGCATGACCGGTCGAATACATAATCACGATCCAAGATGATTATAAAAATATTACAGTTATTATTCACATTATAGTCATACTAATTAATAACTTATTATTTATTTTGCACTATAATAATATCAGATGACTTATGAGCCACTCAATTCATATTACACATTATACAATTAGAATTGAATATACAATTCATTGGAATAGCTGTTGTGTAATGGAACGTCAACTATGTATATTTTCCCATAGGAATATATCGTACCATAGAACCGTCAAACGCACTGCATTGCATACATTTTGATTATTGTGGTCCAGTACGTTTACAGGAGTCCAGTCCTATTAAGTCACATTTTCACATATAATATTGACTTAGATTGAGAAAGGCATGATTAAATTATTCACAAATAAATAAATTTTAATTTATTTTGTCGCCATAGTTCAACATAATAACAGCAATTTTGCCTTGCAAAATTTAAGAAAACGGTGATGTTAAAGTCACCGAGTGAAATTTTAAAAGACAAAATAAATTTGATTTTTTAATTTTATTTAAAAAAATTAAATATGCTATCCATTTTTATTGCTAAAGATTTAAAACTATGGGTTTTCTAAAAAGTGCTTTGTTTCTCATTTTAAGTTAAACAAGTCTATCGTAAAAATAAAATACATTGCATCAGAAGTACTTCGATAAACTCAATATGGACGGAATGATTACATAAACAATGGTGATAATCCTGAAATATTATTAATTAAAATTAATAATTCAGAATTTTCATCACTTTGTTTGTTCATAAAGCAAATCCAAAGTCACTCTGGAACACATTAAAAACCATATTAGGCAAGAATTCTTCTACTATAAATAAAAATATAATATATGAAGATATTGTACTTTCTGAAAACAATGAAATAGCTAATGCTTTTAATGAGTATTACATAGATAGTATAAATGATATAATAGAATCTATACCTGCTATTGATGGATCTTCAATAAGTAATATTACATCTACAAAATCTACCATATCTGTGTTTAAAGAAATAACAATTACTGAGCTAAAGAAAATTATATGGGAACAAAATGACAGTAAATGTAGTTGGGACGGAGTTAACTTCAAAACTTTTAAAAACGCTTTGCATGTCTTAGGATACCCAATGTTACATATGATAATTTTGTCCTTTTCCAGAAGTACTAAAGGAAACGCTAATTATACCCATACCCAAAGTAACCGGATCGAATAAAATGGAAGAACATAGACCAATAAATATGTTAGTGACGATAGAAAAAGTTTTAGAAGTGGTTGTTTATAAACAGATTGTAAACTATATAAATAATAATAAAGTGTTGGGTAAATGGCAATCAGGATTTAGAGAAAACCACTTTTGTGAATTCGCGATACAATTAGTGTTAAAAGACTGGACAACAGCAACCGATAATAACCGTGATATTTGTGCGGTATTTATGGACTTAAAAAGAGCATTTGAAACTATAGATAGGAAAAAACTTATTAATAAATTGCAAAAAAATTGGCTTCAGTGGTACAGTGTTAGAGTGGTTTTCTTCGTATTTAATAAATAGACAACAAAGAACTAAATATATTGATAGTGTTCCCACCTCTCGTAAATGTGATCAAGGAGTACCGCAAGGTAGTGTCTTAGGGCCCCTTCTATTTATATTGTACATTAATGACCTACCAGATTGCCTAAATAAATGTAAAATTCATCTCTTTGCAGATGACACATTAATTTATTACGAATGTGATGACTATGTTAACCTAGTAGATACAATGAATGAGGAATTAAATAAAGTTGATTTATGGCTGAAAACCAATAAACTAAAATTAAATTGTTCCAAAACTAAATGTATCATAATAAGCAGTAAAAGAATTAAAAGTAAAATACATTAATCAAATTTATCAGTCATGATTGATAGAAATAAACTTGATTATGTTACAGATATTAAATATTTAGGAGTGATCATAGATGATGGATTAAAATTTTCTAAGCATATTGAATTTGTAACAAACAAATTAGCTAAGAAAATCTATGCAGATTAGGGTACAAACTAACATGTAAAGCTAAATTAGTGATTTATAACAGTATTGTTCTACCACATATCAACTATTGTGGAACTATGTTGATGGCATGTAACAAAGGGCAGCTAGAAGTTTTACAAAAATTACAAAATAAAGCTATGAGGTGTATTTTAAATTATCGAAAGTACAGCAGAATAAAGGATATGCTACAATGTTTAGAGTGGCTAGATATGAAAACATTAACGGATTAGTTTTTGTGTATAAAACTGTCAAGAACATCATAGTCCCAGAATATTTTTCTGAAGCAATAGTATATAATAAAGATGTACATAATTATAGCACTAGGCGAATGTCTCATATAAATATTAGCAATGTAAAAAGAAATTCTATTTTTTTGTAAATGCATTGTTCAATATAATACACTCAGTAATGAGATTAAAAATTGTGTTCATGTAAAAGAATTTAAAAATAAGGCAAAACAATATTTGTTAAATAATTTAAAAATTACTATTTAAGAAATAATTTACCTACTTTAATTTGTGCATAAAGTTTGTAACACATTATATTATAACTATCTGGTTTTTTATGTTACTAGCTTAACGCTAAATAAATATATATATATATATATATATATATATATATATATATATATATATATATATATATATATATATATATATATTATTAAAAAGGAATCTAAATTTAAATAATATTCATTATGTCTTAGCTTTTTGATTATCTAATTTGAACCTCACATCAAAAATATAATGCAAGTTAAATGATAATATATTAAAATAAAATAAAGAGCAAGACTTATTGCACTTAATACTCCACAAACCATCCTACCTTAGAAATTATTTTAAGACAGAAAAATAACTGCATTTACTTTCACGTCCTACTTGGATAATGAAATTTAACGGCAAGACAACATACTTCACTGCAGAAAAGATCTTATCAAGATATGAAAGTATGTACGAGTTTATGATAACAAAGTTTCGTAACTGTTTCTTACCATATCTCCGATCCACATTTTTTATGGAAATAGATTTATGATTAAAGCTGTAAATCAAATTGCATACAATCTAATATTACATATATTTGTGTATATTGCAATTGTACTCAAACAAATATCAAATAAATAAAATATCCTCTTTCTGAAGATTGGTGAATCGAAGTGTTAAACTTTACACAAAAAGAAAAGTACCCGTGCATCATATATAATATACCATACTTCTGATTGATGATAACATAAAAATAAAATTGAAGTGACAGAAAACCATTTAAAATGAGGGATTGGACACTCTACGAAATTGCTTGTTAAAAGAAAACTGTTATAGGTTATATTGAAGTTAAAATTTTTCTCCGGAGCTCAGTAAACGAAAGTGAAGGATTAAATTTCAGCGAAAAAGAATCTATTAAAATAACTGGCCGGAAAAATTCTTTATCTAGGTTTAATCCTTGTTTCGTTGCATTATTCAACGAAATTCTTTTTCATCTTGTACGTAAATTAATACTCGTAAATACAAAAAGTATTATTCTTAAATTTATCCAAAAGCTAATCTACAACATTTATATTATTATACTGTTTCATAAGTCAGATGAGCGCATCGAATAAACGTAGACAGTGTTTAGTAGCGTATTAGTTTAAAATACCATTTAAGTCTGTGGCCCAAAATGTTTAGGGGTGAGATTGCCGGCCACATGACTCAAATAACTCACAAACTTTTAAAAACTTATTGTAAACAAAATTCAGATAGGTTCGGTTCTGTAGCTAAAATTATCCGGATAACTGGATATTTGAATGTACAAGTATCAGCATCCGCATTGGATTTAAACTATTTGAAACTATGTATGTTGCTGGATCTGAAACTATACGGATCCAAGTAGCGTAATCTGTAGTGGAGCTGAATATGCTACTTGGATCTGTAGAGGAATCGAATAACATTCTACTATCACTACCACTTTACAATATTTGAAGTTCATGAACCGATAGTTTTCCTTGACTATTAAACTTATAATATATATTTTATCTAAATATTATAAGTAAATACAAATTGATATTTTGATATAAAATTAAAACTTAACAAAATTTCACGATGATATACATGCAAATTCAAAATATTTAATTGCTACTCTACAAATAACAATTATGTGTCCAAATAGCAAATATTTGTTTACCTCTGGAGAATAATACACAGCGCCATAAAAGTGCAGAAATGTTTATAAATTTTCTGTTTTGTTTTTGTTGCACGCGTACACAATAATCTTGTCTATTTATTAATAATTATTAATTGTATCATGATCTTTGAATTTTGTTATATAAATGTTTCAAATCTGAAACAATAATATTTATTTGGGTTTTTTGTATTTGTTTACATAAATTTATACTAAGAGTACGTATAAATATATCTAAACACAAAAACAAAATTATGATCGAAACGTGCGCAAAATGTTAGTGATTTTGAGTTAAAACAGGGCGCGTTAAAAAAAGTAAATCACGATCACGCCCATTTTTTTTCTTATCTTAGAATTTTACTAACGCCCCATCACTCACGACGGCTTACGATTAGCAACAGTGATTCAGTAAGTACTACTGCTAATTTAATAATTATGAAGTTCTAATATTTATATACAGGCTGGTGACCGCGACTCTCAAACTTAGGATTTTAATATATAAAATCCTATTTTTGTAATTTCCTGCTTCCCTAATTGTTTTAAGCAAAAAAGCTTCAAATAAAAGTTTTAGAGCATAAAATTCCGCAAAATAAAACAAATGTTTGACAATTTTCGTCATTTTCAAATCAAATTTGTGCCGTTAAAAAGCATTCAATATTAATTTTCTTTATTTATTTAGATGAAGAATTTTATGCCGTAAAATTGAATAGTGTTAGTATTGGAAAAAAAATTGATGACTGATTGCAATGTTTAAGTAAATGGTGTAAAATGGTGTCCAATGATTTAGTTTGTATAATTGGGTAATATATTGTCGAGGGATCGACGTATCGATAGAGAGATTGAAAGAAAAGTCTCAGCGGGTTGCAAGATATTTAATGCTTTGTTCGAAAAGGGAATGTATTAATAAATGCTCAATTGGGTGTTCATAATAGAATATTAGTGCCCATGTTGATGTATGGTAGTAAATGTTAGGTGTGGATGAGAAACATGAACGGCATAAAACTGCTATGAAAATTAGGTATTTGCGGGGTGTGTATGGGTATACTAGAACAGATCGTGTCCGGAATTCATTGGTGTATGATAAGTGTGACAGTGTGAAATTGAGAAGAATGTTGCTACAGGAGTGGAGATGATTTAGGCATGTGGAACGTACGTCGAATGGAAGATTGGTGAAACAGATGTATGATGGTGAAATGAGGGTGACCTAGAAATAAATGGATAAATATGATAGAAGGATTGTTGCGTGAACGAATGATGCCGAGTATGAGGAGCAAACGAGCTTATATGAATGGAATTATGAATGTGATTGAAGCGAAAGTGGTCTATCAGGATGGGAATATTTGGCGAAGATTAATTGCAGGATGAATTTGACGATTTAAGACAAGCACAGGATTCTTAGGTTTAATTTTATTGTTTACTTATTTCGTTAGTGTTTACCTGCAATTGTGTGAAATTCACTTTCAAAACTAAGAGCAGGGCGACACCCCCTTTCTTTCTTATTTAAAAAAAAATGTTTTCTGATCTACTGAATTCGCATTCTTTACTAATAATAATAATAATAATATAATTAAGATAATCAAATTATATTAGGTAATAGAAAGTATATGTTTTTTTAAAATTTCCTTTCTCTTATAATAACTAATATTCATGCCCACTTACACAGGACAAATGCAGTATGGTGATGTGATGTGGGTAGCATTATGGCATTCGAATCCAGAGATCCTGAGTTCGAATTCCATTCAAGCTAAATATTAATGTTCCCGTTGTGCAGAATAGAATAAATAAATAAATAAATAAATAGCTCATCCTAACTCACACTCATAAAAAAAATCAAGTTTGTTCACGATCAAGTGGGTCGCGGCGTGATTCATTGTAACCCGATCAATCACAGCCCGCTCTCAGATTTACTTTGGTATATTGCTGAATTCAACACTTACTATATTTTGTTCTTCTATTGCGTTGTTGAATCTTATTTTATATGAATATTTTGTTTCATATTTACTGATAAATTATTCAGCATTTTTTGTTTATGTTCCTGAAAAGATTATTAATTTCATTCTTCATTTTATTATACAGAATTTCATGCTTAAACCTCATTATATATTTATATTTTTATATGATATCTACATATTTACTTTTTAATATGAGGCATTAATATGAAAACCAGAAAATATATTACACACACTAAAAAAAATTCTTGGGCTAGTAGTGATCAAAATATTTTTAAAACTTTATCAAATTATTCTCTAACTTTTCTCCTCTGTTAAAGCTAAAAAGCTCTCTTATTATATCTAATTTATCTTCACAAAAACATGCAAATTACTTCAATAATAATTTTTTGTTCTAGTTCTTTGGATTACATGCATATTGTGTCAGGTTTCCTTAAGTCCTTGTTTTTGCTAGAAAGGGAATTCTACAATATTCTAATTATGGAACCTGTTACCGATATGATTATGATTATGATTAATAACTTTATCGTTTTGAATTTGTGACCAATTTAGTTCATTATTTTGTAAATTTATGTCACTTTCATAACTGTTCATAAATATTTCTTATTAATTAAAAACAAAGACCACTTCCGCTATTATAAACGCAAATAGCCGACTAAGTATTAAAATGTTTACTATACGTGCCTAAATTTTTATTGTACGGTCATGTTTTTTTTTAAATATGAATTTACCGATAGGGTTTTCATGGTAATAGGCTATGTTTACAAATTATTGATCGGCAATACACTTACCGATCGGGAACTCACAAATAATAATAGTTTACAATACTAGTAAAACAGGTTTTACTGCCAAAAGGAAAATTGACTGGCGAGCTGATTAGGCGATCCTGTCATCTCCTCGAGGAAGTAAAAACACTTACCTTGTATAACATGTACTACATTTTATTTACGAGTATTACTCATTTGAAAACAAAATTAAAAATTATAATTAAATCCTGTCAGTTACAACAGTCAAAAATTGTTTGAAATTATATCTCATAAACATTATTGTGGTAACGCACTTGTGTACTAACTTGTAAAATTAAATGCTAATCTGTAATAGCATATTGCATAATAAGTCAAGAAAGTGATGTTTTACTTGACGAGTCAAATAAAAACACTATCCTGACATATTATGTATACAATTTTTTCTGAAATCGTTTAATTTAATCTATAATTAAAACAGTCACATAAAGTACAAAAGGGTAAAGTCTTTACCAAACTTGTTTGTACTTTATCTGACTATTCTGTTAAAAATCTACTTTCTATACTAAAATTCTTCAGGAAAGTAGGCACTATCTTGCAGATTTCAGCAAAAAAGTATTACAAGTTAGTAATAGTAAAGATTCATTTAAATAGTTACCAAACAGTTTAAATAAGAACTATTTACATAAAAAGTGCGCGAATGATGCAAATGACGTCTTCGTGCACGAGTTTTGTACAATGCGTTTTGCAATGAGCAAAAATTGTATAACTGATAGTGAGAAAAGTTATTAAGTTTGAAGCGTGAATTATATATTCTCAGTTTAGTATGCCATGAATTGATATTTGTTATTTGAAAACAAATTGTTTATTTTTTTCTTGTAAAGCTTGTTCAAATATGTCTGATTTATGGCGTTATACAATTACCGTTTTAATAGTCAAAATTTAGAACCTTCGGTTTCCAAGGTAATGTAAACCTTATTTAGAATGATGCGAGTACAAAAATGACGTTTACAAGTGAGTAACAAATGAAAACTAAACATTACTTCGTGGTAACATTACAACTATGAAAATATACTTTAAAAATATTGACTCTAACCACTAACAATTTTTAAAATGTCAAAATTATTTTGAAATTATTAAATGCTTAACAATAAAATAGGCCGTACAAGAATTATGGATTGGAATATAACAAAATGTTTATTTTGAGAATGTGAAATTTTAATTGATACGGACTTGATTAAGGAAAATCATCAGAAGAAATAGTAGAATTACAGACAAAAATTCAAATTGTAGAAAGCAGAAAAAGTTTTTCAAAAACAAGCAAATTTAAATTAAAGATAGCACAAATTTGTGCACTCCTTGTGGTTTGCATAAAAAAGTTTAAACTAATAGTAATTTATAGTACTAGAGTGAAATGAGCTATTTTAGTCACGAAAGAAAAAGTTTCCTTAAGTGACTAGTATGCATGCCACACGAGTCCAATGTAACGTTGTATCCAATAACTGTCTTAAAACGTCTTAAATCGTTTTTATATATATTCGTTTGTTTTTAACACTTGATAAGATTAAACATCAAAATTACAATATAATCATGGAATGGTTGTCTATCTACTGTCATGGGCGTCCGCAGGGAAGGGCAAGCAGTGACGTTCGCCCCCCTCTTGGGTTTTAACTAGGGTAGTGGACCACGACTCTCGAACATAGGACTTTAACATGTAAAATTATAATTTTGTAATTTCCTGCTTCCCTAAATATTTTAAGCAAAAAAGCTTGAAATAAAAGTTTTAGGGCATAAAATTCTGCATCTGAACCAATAAACAAAACTAATTTTTTAATGACGAAAATTGCCTCAAAACTATCGATAGGCACGAAATTGAAACAAAATTAAACAAATGTTTGACGTTTTATCTGTCAAAATAAATGAAATAACAAATAAAGAGTTTATTTTGACAGTTTTGACAGATTTAACGTCAAACATTAGTTTAACTTTGTTTCAATTTCATAGCTATCGATAGTTTTGAGACAATTTTAGTCATTTTCAGATCTAATTTGTGCCGTTACAAAGCATGCAAAATTAATTTCGTATTTTATACCCTAAAACTTTTATTTGAAGCTTTTTTCTTTTAAATAATTACGAAACAGAAAATTAAAACAATATTATTTTACATGTTAAAGTCCTATGTTCGAGAGTCGCGGTCACCAGCCTGTATGTATATATAATATATTAAAAATTCAATTATAAGTTTAAAGACAATAAATTCAAGCTGAAACTGAATTTTCAGCAGTATTCTTATGGTCAGCTACCGACATGTTCCCTATCGTAATCTAAGTTTATTAAGTATACACAGAGAAAATATTAGAAAATAAAAACTGTAAAACTGCTAAATCGGAATTTATTGAAGAAATTGGGTCAATTTATGGAATAGTTATTAGAAAATTGTCCTTCCTCTTCAATTCAAACCCAGACGAAAAAGAATAGTAATTTATTTGACAAATTTAGAAACTATTTTATCTATTTGTTATGTGTAAAAAAATATTTAAATAATTTATGTATATCTGAAAGTTTTTTGCGGTGTTGTATAAATTATTCATTCCTCTTATAAAAAATTATAAACCAAACTAAATATACACAAGAATTACATTTTACTGTTATATGTAGAGTAGATAGGGGTAGTTCGTGAACGAACTAGTTCACATGAACTATTCCTTATAGTGAACGACACGAACTAGTTCGTGAGTTTATTAAAGACTAGTTCACTGCGAACTATTCGGATATGATTCACCACCACGGCGGCATGGCCGATGAGGTCGAACGAAAGCGGAGAACGGAGAACAAGTGAACGAGTGAACGAGAGTACTAGTTCACTGCGAACTATTGGGATATGATTCACCAGCACGGCGGCACGGTCGATGAGGTCGAACGAAAGCGGAGAATGGAGACAAGTGAACGAGACTAATTACTAGAGGAACTTACTTCATACTTCGTTCGTTCGTGTCACAAATATTATTTTTAAATAGTAATTTTTAATTTCTTTCATTTGCTCTTATTTTAGATATTGTCTTTATTGTTGTTTTTTTATTTTTATAATTTGATTTTGTGTATCTTTTATTTATTTAAAAATACAACTTTAAAAAACTAATTTCGTCTTTTACTTTTTTCTTCTTTCATACTTGCTGTCAAATTATACTAGAACCAGATCCTAAAAATTCACTTGTTCTCGCTCGTGCATCACAATATAATACGATTTCCGTTCATCATAGTCTTAAAAATTTCGTGAACGAAAGTGAACTAATGAACTAGTTCAGTGAACTAATCTTTTTGATAGAACGAGAACGAATGAACTAGTTCATTCAAATGAACTAGAATTCCCATCTCTAATGTAGAGGCCTAAGCATTTTCTGCAAAAACAGGAACATGGTTAAAGTGGCATCGTATCTCGTGTAGTTCTTGATACAATATATACTCGTACCACTCTACTTAAGACTCCCTCTATAATTCTTTAGTCGTGAACGCCCAATGCTGGTGAAAATATATTATGTCGCTATATTCAGGTAACAATGTCTTTTGTACTCGAGAAAGTATAACATTGTACAGCAATTTTAAACTTGTCAGTAAGAAAAAAAACTACCTGAAAGTAGTACACTAACCAAATAAGTTTAGTTCCGAACTATAAAATTCTATAAGGCTTTTAACATCGCTCCATTAAGCTTAAAGTGCATCCTAACAAAGCGCGCTTAAAAGAGTATTCCAGTATTATTTATTCACAGTTTACTTCATGTAACATACTTGAAAAAGAAGAACAACATTTCTTTCACTCAAGTTCACATAATAGAATTATAACCGGAAATAATTACATTTTTAAAAAGACCGTCAGCTTTCCATTATTTCGGACAAATTTGTGCCCCTCCGTTTAGATATAAATTCTCATTCATTTCAATATCATAATGACAGTCATTCTAATGCTGGTATTAAAATGAAAGCATTATAATTATATTTTTCTACGACTGCTATGAAAAGTTGATATTTATGCTTTCAGTTGTCATAGTAAAGTTGATGGTTACTGAGTAACGAACAATAAAATACTTTACCGCGCGACTCCTATAGTAATAAGCGGTAAAATACTTTACCGCTCGCTTAGAAAAAAATAAATTGTTGCTGAAATCTTCATTTATTGAAACAATACTTACAAAATCTAAAATATAGGTTAGATTCATTTTTACACTTTTATACATATTATACATGAAATTTTTAATGGGGTGGCTAGCTCAGTGGTATGAAGTCGGCCTGTGGATCCTGAGAACCCTGGTTCGATTCCCACAGGAGACAAACAATTTTCATAATTTCAAAAAAAACTACCCCTGTGGCTCCTCCACCACTAACATCTTTGTGGGCCGTGATTTGACGACTGGTAACCGTACTTCACGCGTAAAATATATCACTTACCGAGATCTGCTTCGGCAGAGTGCCACACCCAGTAATGGGTAGAAGGCGTGATGATATATTTATTTATTTATATACAGGAAATTTGCTGCGCTATGATTTGAAGTTAAACCTGAACGCAGCTAAGCAGCAGTGCCAACTTAATGAGGATGAGGGATGTTAAAATTGAAAGTGCAGTTTTGACAGTTTTGTATATTTACTCCGGAACTTGAAATGGTGTTTGATAAATTTGAGGATAAATTAGATTCTGTGATATTCTCATTAGAATTTTCAGTTAGTACGCCAATCACTATTTTCTGAGATTCTTGATCACATTTTTTATTTAAGTGTGAACATTTATCACAAACAATGATTGCTGATAACAGAATTTTAAAATTATTTACTTGGATACTGATATTGTCATGGTTACATACAATACAAAAATTGGTGGAACGTGAATTGAACTAGCCCCATATTATTTTTTTTTATTTTTTAGTAAGTAAAGTCGTAGAAAAAATTATGTGTGTGCCTCAAGCGTAAAGTATCTTTATTGCTCTCGCTCAATAAAAATTCACTTTACGCCCTTGATACACAAATAACTATGCATTATAAAAAATAATAATAATTCTGGTCGATACGATAATAAATAAATAATTATTTTATATACTGCTACTGTGATCGTGGAAACACAGTTTATAAAATGTAAATTTAAATAAAAATTATCGAGTACTTGAAATTATTGAACGGCCTTAGATAAGTGATTAGTGAAAAACACGTGAAATATAAAATTACAGAAACATGGAATTAAAATAGAAAAAATACATTATCGCACCATTATTGGGTGTGGTATTCTCCCATAGCAGATCTCGGTAAGTGATATATTTTTTCGTCCGAAATGCGGTTACCCAAATATGTTAAGCCAGGGGATAATATTAATGTTATATAAAGTTTGTCAGTGGTATCCGAGTCGGCCTGTAGATCCTAAGAACCCTGGTTCGATCCCCACAACCGACAAAACATTTTCACCAATTTAAAAATTACCCCTGTGGCTCCTCCACCAATAACATCTTTGGGGGCCGTGACTCGACGACTGGTAACCGCACTTCACGCGCATAAATATACCACTTACCGAGATCTGCTTCGGCAGAGTGTCACACCCAGTAATGGGTAAAAAGGCGTGATGATATATTTATTTATTTTATGTAAGAATCGAATTCTCATATCCGTAGTCCGCCGCGCTACAACCAAGCTATATTAGAATACTATAATTTACAAGAATACTCGTATACATATATAGAATGTTCAATTTAAGAGTGCCACCATTACTATTTCCAGAACTATAAGAGTTACAAGGTTGGTTAAATTAGCAAAAAATAACATGTTGCAAGTCTATTACAAAAGTATTAACAATTTTTTTTTTTTGACTAATGGTGTGCCAAATATGGGACATAACTTTATTATTTTAAATCAAAACATACTTTTAAAATTTTTCGACACCCTCACATTACAATTTTTTTTTGAGAAAAATTCATATTAAACTGACCTAATTTAATTGAAGTCGCATAGGAATTAGCGTGATATGAAAGAAACAATTGAATATTAAAATTTAATTTTTTTTTTCACAAAATAGTCTTATTGATATTTAATACAAAACAAAAATATTATTTTCTTACGTAGCACGCTGATTACTATTCAATTTGAATTAAATAAATGTCAATACAATATGCATTTTTCTCAAAAATATTGCAATGTAACTTTGTATTCGTTGAGAATTCAGAATAAAACTTATTTCTGTACAAAAAAATAAAAATATATGTTCTCATTTCAAGTAAGAAAGTTGTGTTTCATATTTGGAGAACTACTGGTTGAAAAATATTTTTGTTAATACTTGCAAAATGATATTTCTTTGTTAATTTAACGAACCTTATAGCTCTTATAGTTCTCGAGATAGCAATGGTGGTGACACACTTCGATTGAACAGCCTACAGCCTGTATAGCGTGTCCAACAAAAATTGCGGCATAGGAATTTAACATAGGAAAACAGTTTGTTTTCAAATCATACTTCTACGGCAAGAAATTATAATATGATATTGTGCATGATCCTAATTTAATTTATTTTTCAATCATTTAATTATGCAAACCAAACCTAATCGGCTCTTTTTCTTGTACCTTCTCGAAGAACCGGTAAATGGAACCAAAATATAAACTTGAATCGGTTCGAACCGTTTGTTTTTTCTTACTATCTAACACAAATTATCATTCAGGTAATTGGTTTTTATTTTAATTAACGAATTTGAATGATGTTAATTAAAAATAATATATAATACATATTTACGGAATAAGTGGCCCAGTGCTACCGTGTCGGTCTGTGTAATTAAAAACCCAGGCTCGATTTCCACAGCCGACAAACAATTTTCACCATATTAAAATTACACCTATGGCTTCCCCTCCGCTAACATCTTCGGGGACCGTGATTTGATGGATGATAAGCGCACTTCACTCGCATAAATCTAGCACTTATCGAGATATGCTACGGCAGTACCACACTCAGTAATGCGTAAAAGGCGTGATGATATATTTTATTTTAATTTAAAAAATCAAAACAAGCTTCATTTAAGAGCATATATTGACGTTTTGTTTAGAAACCACACAATATTTTTAAATTTAGAAAATAAATATTGCATTTTTTAAATGATTTGTTGTCAGAAGAAGCGGTGTTTACCTGACCATTTGCCTTCATCTTTTTTAAAGCGCCAGTTCAATAAGTAAAAAATAATCGATGTCATTTTAAAATGTGATCGTCAAATCAATATAAATGTAATCAAAGATTTTAGAAAATTTCAAAGTAAAACTGTATTAAATTGTAGCTATCAATAAACACTAAAAGTGGAACCAATAGCAATAAACAAAAATTCAAGTGTAGGAGCGTTAAAGGGCATAAAATACGATGTATGTGATATAAAGTGAAGAAATTTTACGACCGGAACTTTCATCCTTTGCAAATATATAAAAATACATTATATCGCTGGCTTCACATACATTTTATAGTGTACTTACCCACGTAAAGTGATACGAACAAGTAAAACTCAAACATCGTAGAAAAAAGTATAGCATATTGTCAGATACCAAACACAATATATTGGTTGGTACTTGTATAAATATAGATAGTATTAAAATTATGCTTTGTAGCAAACAATGTAAATTAATATGTTTGGGAACTATTTACATTATATATATATATATATATATATATATATATATATATATATATATATATATATATATATATATATATATGCAAAAAAAAGACCAAAATATAAAAATCGTTTATTGTGTATTTTTCACAATTAACTAATTAAATTTTTATCATTTTTATTCATTTACAGGCAGATTCATAAAACGGATTAGCGCTAACACTGTTTTTGATATAATTTATAACTCTTTTTAATCTAAGTTAAAAGAAACTTGCTTTCATGTATTGAAAAGAGAGTTAAAAACGAAATAAAAAATGGTATTAGCACTAACCCGCTTTGTGAAACTGCCTGTTATTTGTTAAGAATTTTATCGATACGTCGGTTGATACAAATAAAATTTGAATCATAAATAAACTTCTTTAACAATATTTTTGCTCTTTTTTTGTTTAAAATTGTAACAAAGACGAATAATTCATAATTTGGTTTTGTTTATAAATTATGATATTTCACTATCAACTCAGCTTCGAAAGATACAGACTAATTAAGCGTTATCTTAAGTATCTTTCTAAAGTTGACTTGACAGAGTTTATTTTGTTTATCAAATTTATTAGAGCATATGTTATAACTTCAGTATTCTGTAGATGATTATTTATCAAGTTTATAGCTTTTCTGAATTGTCGCGTCTGGTTACACGGGATGTGATGACATATCTGGGTAAATTATAGCTAAGCGAGGGGTCGGAAAGATTTAACCTCGTCTGGGTTTTTATGTAAACGCATATGTACGACCATCGCGACGGTACCACCCCCTTACCCTTTGTCAGAACATCCCATGGAAACAACAACGGATTAGTTAGTGGTGTTTTGGCTTCTGATGAGACGAGTTGTCTCGTCTGTGCAAGATGTAGATCTTGCCATGTATTTTAGTATTTTGTAACTTAAAGATTAGTTTATTCATACGTTGTTGTTGTTGTTTCCATTGCCGGATAATTCGTTTAATTGCAATTACATTATTAACTTTAGTCTTTTTATAGTTTATAACTTCTGTAAATTTTAAGCATTTATATTTTTATATCTCATTTTTTATGTTTTATTAAATCTTTATTTTATGCTTTATTTATATTTTAATTCAAATCAGTTCGGTTTTAGGGGTACGTAAAAATTCACCCGCTGTTGTTATAGAAGTGCGCGATCGTGATTCATTATGTTACAAAATATATTATGAGAATTTATTTTTGTTTGCCTGTACTATCTTTATTTAAGAATATGAGAATTCAATCTATATTTCCTGAAGGCATTTTTTCATGAAGGATAATATAATATCATTTCCTGTATTTAGTGTTAACTTTGGAATACAACTAACAATTAAAACAATTAAAGGCATATTTATAAAGCCGACTAGCAAGTAACCTCTCTTTTAAATTAATTTTTAACTTTCTTTCAAATTCATAATATTTATTTGACCATTCAGGGAATAAATTGATACTTTACTTCTCGCAGGATAATTGCAACACAAGCCGGCTATAAGTCATTATTATATTATTTTGTACAGAAAGGTCAAAAGTAAAGTAAATCATGTAATTGTATTAAATCTAAAAAAATAATCTATTAATTGCATTGTGGGGAATCGAACGCACAATCTACCGTGTGGGTGACGTAGTCATGTACTAAAATAAGCAGCGCATAGCTACATCAACTGTCGATTACCCTAAGCACATTATATTATTTTGTAAAAAAAGGTCAAAAGTAAAGTAAATCATGTAATTGTATGAAATCTAAAAAAATAATCTATTAATTGCATTGTGGGGAATCGAACGCACAATCTACCGTGTGGGTGACGTAGTCATGTACTAAAATAAGCAGCGCATAGCTACATCAACTGTCGATCACCCTAAGCACATTATATTATTTTGTAAAAAAAGGTCAAAAGTAAAGTAAATCATGTAATTGTATGAAATCTAAAAAAAATCTATTAATTGCATTGTGGGGAATCGAACGCACAATCTACCGTGTGGGTGACGTAGTCACTATGCACCAAAATAAGCAGCGCGTTAGCTACGTCAACTGTCGATCGCCCTAAGCGCTCCTAAGGTGAGAGCTGTAATAAAACAAGAGTAACAAAGAAATTTTACGCCTGATTTTTTTTTGTCCGACTTATACAACGTGTTATGTAAGTACATGTATGTAGCATAATACAATATAAAGATGACTTTCTGGAACCCAAATCTGTATTAACTCGATAACTCTTTTCATACACTAGAAGAAGTTTGAGGTGGACCAATGAGGAATAATTCCGATTTCATTGAAATAGAAGTTGCCTGTGCAAAAATTAAAACACACACACACACAAGGTATTATCACAATTGACATATAAGATCATTGGCGTTACAATGAAAAATTATATGTTTATCAATACTGACTTTTGAAGAATATACCTGTCTATAAATAATTAGACTAACCAGTACATTATAGATCAAAGTAGTTTTTATAGTTGAAATATCTGGAAAACATGAAGTAGAATAACAACACTGAACACTAAATTAAATTAAATAAACTGTACGCCAATGCAAAATACATTTCACTTCAGTTTTGACAATCTACATTTCTTTTTTCAGAGAGCTCATTGATTTTTATTTTTATTTTTTCATTTTGAATCATGACGTAAGGGGTTTTATATTTAAAAAGTAATTAGATTATGTAGGTTTTTGAATGCATAATTTGATAATTTTGTACACATTCTATTTATGTATTTTCAGTGTATTTGGTTTCCAACTTTTTTGCATGTAATTTGTTTCATCTGTTTACATAATATAAAGATTGTACCGTTAATTAGAAGGGAATAATTAAGATATAGCTATTTTTGTGAAATAAAAGTGTTGTCATTCTATTTGTATGGATATGTATCCGATAGCAAACAAATTATTGAATTGAATTGATTGAATTAATTAGATTATGTAGGTTTTCTTTTAGTGTGACTCCAGATTCCCCAATTCAAATTGCTTTCATTATTAGTTGTACAAATAAATAATTCACCAAAATCAGTTATAGGAAGAGTTTGAGAGACAAAAAAAGCGAGCGACTAGAAACTTTAACCAGGATTTGTATACTTTTTAAAATTATATACACATCGTCAGAGCTGGGCAGTAGCTAGCTACTTTTGTAGCTTAGCTACTAGCTTAGCTACGTTTACCTTAGCTGTAGCTGTAGCTTAGCTAAATGTGAAAAAAAAGCTGTAGCTTGTAGCGAACTTTTTTTTTCTATTAACATAAAAATATTATAACAACTGAAACTACTTTTAAAGCTACTTTTTGTAGCTTAAAGCTACCACTGTTCATTAAGAAATACGTATTTATTTTTGTTTTGAATTTGAATTGTACCTTCTTTATTGTTTTCTATAACTGTAGGGTAACAAGTTATTATATATTTTAAAATCTATTAACTTATTTTATTTTTCACTTGTTCTTAACCTATCCTACTTTTGTATTAAATATTAGATGAACTAAATATTGACTGTTAAGGAGTCTTCTGTTAATGTGACTGTTCATTTATTCCAATAAAAATAAAAATTATAGCATCAAAAAATTGACCATTTGCGATTTTTTATATTTATGTACATAATAGTAAATTAACATTCATTATAACAAAAGACTGATCAACTGATCATATGACAATGACAAATTTAATTAATTCACAAAAATTTAAAAAAGTACCCTTAAATTTAACAGCTACTTTAACGAAAGCTTAAGCTGTAGCATAGCTATATTTTACAAAATGTAGCTTATAGCTGTAGCGCGGCTATTTTTTTAAAGAATAGCTGTACCTATAGCTTAGCTACTTTTTTTAAGTAGCTTGCCCAGTTTCTGGACCTCGTACCGAACACTTATTGTCTTCTTTTTGAGAATCGAATAGCTAAAAATTTAAGACTGATAGATTTTTCAATAATATTTGTTTTGGATAAATTTTGTTCCTTCAATTTTACAGGAAATTGATTTCTTCATTATACTTCATACATAATATGGTGTATTCTTCGCTATTTACGAATTAATTAATTTTCTTTCTATTATTTTAAAAATAAATGTAAAGTATGACGAGAATGACAAAGTGACTATTTCCAAAGCTAATGTTATCATCAACAAGTTAACAAGCATGTATCAAATAACTTTGTGAGATACTGACGCAACTGTTTTGTAGTAACGAACGAATTTACGTTAAGTTTACGCTAGATCACGTTTCAAGCGTATTGTTATTTATTCCATGTCACGCACCCTTAATTGCATGTTTTGATGTTTTGTATACGTGCGTATCTGTTGATATTTATTACATTAGCGTTAGTGATAACGCTCCTCTTGATTCCAACGTCAAATAAAAATTCAAAATTTTATTGAATTTTTATATTTATGCTACATGAATTCTGAAAGTACTATGTTTTATCTACCGATATATAAAGATAAAGATTGTTCTGCAGGTATCGCAAAATTAAAAATAAATCGTCACGTCTTTCTGCTCTACTTTTGCAAATATCGGAAGGCATTCACGTTTAAGACCAAAATCTGGCATGCATTCGTAGATATAGGACTAAACCACAGTATAGAGAAGAGACAGAAACGATACTGCCAAAATTTGTGTCGGCTCACATACCACTTTATGATGTAGCATAATTGTCATTTATCGTTTTGACAAGTGTAGAGCGCGTTATTTGTAATTTATTTGGCTGAGACTTGTTACTATTACTTAAGAATATATTCATTTATTTGTCAAAAATTCCTGTTTCATTGTTTTCTCGTTCGACAATTTGTCAATAAAATGAGCCCTTCTAATGATAAGGTGAATTTGTATTCCTATTTCAAAATATATGAAGATGGATATTTGGATAATAATTTGTTTTTAAATCATGTATTTGGTGAAACATCCGGGCTGAAGATAAAATCAAAATGGTGATCTGACTTGATCTCTTTGAAACAAAATATTATTCTTATTATGAATGAAATTTATACACAATTATGAAGCCAAAACTTCAATGTATGATAATAAACTAAATACCATGAATGTTATCTACAAATGATGAAATAACTCAAAAATTTACTTCAAGTTCTCATAAATGCGACGATCAATTTTAATTTTAAAAAATTCTTTATTTAGGAATGTGGTCTTCTATAATATACTAAATTTTTATCCAATTTGATCGTAGAACTTGGAGAAAAGAAATAAAATATGCAAAAAAACGCTGAAAACAGAACTTTTTTTGTGTATTTTTATTTTCTCTCAAAAATTCCACGATCAAATTGAATAAAAATTTAGTATATTATAGAAGACTAGATTCTTAAATGCCGAAAATTTTCAAATGAATATTGGTCATCTTTTTAAAAAAATTAGACTTAAAGTTTTCATGTCATGATCTCCTACACTACAATTCCAATTTATTTATATTACGAAGATTAAACTTTCTTATTAATAAACATATCAAAAAGCAAAATGTTCCAAGATTATGTAAGACTCATTGTTTCATAATTTGGATGAGAATAAATATGTCAAATATTTTTTCGAAATTTAAAGTTGTTATTGCTACTTCGCAAAATTCTCATTTTTCTCAAATGATGTGATGGCTAGCTCAGTGGTATGAAGTCGGCCTGTGGATCCTGAGGTCCCTGGTTCGATTCCCACAGGCGACAAATTTTCATAATTTGAAAAAGCTATCCCTGTGGCTCCTCCACCACTAACATGTTTGGGGGCCGTGATTTGACGACTGGTAACCGCACTTCACGCGCAAAATATATCACTTACCGAGATCTGCTTCAGCAGAGTGCCACACCCAGAAATGGGTAAAAGGCGTGATGATATATTTATTTATTTATTTTATGTGTGCTTCGACGTACACTCAGCACTAAAATGATCAGAAATAATGACAGCAGTCAATCATACGTTTCAAGATGTTACACTATTAGAGATATACATAAAAATGTATGAGTAGATCAGAATTTGTTGTTTGAAATATATCGGTATTGTTTTTCGTTTTATATTAATTTTTTAATTACTTGAAGTTATATGTATGTTACAACAGATTTTTATGATTTATCATGTCTACATTTTTGTCAACATTACAAGAAACCCTACGTACAGAACACGATAACAAATATTTGTTTAACGAACTTCAGACGGAATATTTCACCTTAAATTGAAAAACTTCTTTGTAAAAAAATTTTCTACATTAAATAATATTGTTAAACGTTTCATTTTAAATGTAAATGAAATAAAATTTCATTTGCCAAAGAAATATTTATTAAACATGTTTTACAGGATAAGATCGTTTACCATGCAGTTTGCTCAAGTGCTTTGTTTTTCATAATCGCTTGCTTAGAAACGGTTAATAATGGATTATTATTCAACAAGGTTAATAATACAAAATATTACCTTTTAAAGAGACTCGAGTGTCAATTTATTGTATTGTGTATTTCGCTGAATGAAAGAACCTAATTAAACATTTAGTTAGAAAAAATTATCTTTTGTTGGGTTCGAGAAACGAATTCCTTCATTACATCGTTCAAGTCCAATAGTTTCGTCTTTTCCTGGTGAACATGAAGTAATAGCAGATTCGTTAATCTTTTTTGAGTCATGTTCCCTCGAAGATACGTCAAAATTCGGCGTAGAGCACTAAACGAAAATATCATCACACTTCCAAGCAACCCAAAAACGTGAGGGCGTCGCCCCCCCTGTTTTGAAGCGGCGGGGGCGATCCGTCCCCTCTGACCAACACTTCCGATGTCCTCGATTAAATAGCGACGTTTCGACACAAAATTTTGGCCATTTTTTTGCAAAGAACTTAACTGACTGTTGAGATGTTCACTTCAACTTTAAAATTTTTACGAAGTGGTTCATGGAACCATAGTTTTATATTCAATTTTTAAAATGTAACTATTATAAATTTCAAAAAATTGCTCGAAAATGGCCAAAATTTTGTGCTGAAACGTCGCTATTTAATCAAATTGAAACCAATAATTGTTTAAATTTTTTGCACTTTTATTACTACGTTAAGCCTGTGATCCAATTATTACCAATAATTAAAATTATTCTATTCGGCTTATTTTAAAAAAAAATGACGATGTTTCAAAGAGTTAATTAATGAACTTTGATAATTCAACATAAAATATTGTAAAATGAATAAGAATAAAATACAAAACACGTGAACAAACTAATATGTGAAAACAGGTTAATTTAAAGTTACTCTAATTAAATTAAAATTATGTGAATTTGCGCCATCGCGTCTTGTAAAGATGACCGCACATCTCTACACGTAGAGTCGTTCATGACTGGCTTGGCTATTCCAAACACTTGACATCCTCTGGGTAAAACTACTCACATCTGAAATCCATTTATCTCTACTCTCGGATGGTCACAAATGTCTCAAGTGCTTGGACTGTGCAATCTGACACAAAGGCATGGGCCGATGATGCGAACATGAAAACCTGTTAGAATTCTAAAAATATTAACTAATAACTGTCACTTTTATAAGTTAATGTCCTATATTTGAAAACATAAAGTTTTCACATTCACACGAAAGGACATGTGGACACGAGTGTCAAATTACACGAAGCCAAACTTTTATCTAAAGCAACATATCAACAATAAGATAACTCATGTTGTTTCAGTTTTATCTTACAGTAGCGGTTTTGGAGAAACTTCAAATAGGTGAAATATCACTGTTGCCAAGCTATTGCAATGGTATAAATTATTAGTTGAGCTTATTGAAATAAATTGACAACAAACAACCTTAATATTTTGGCAGAATTAAATTAATCACGAATATTCAGTTGACTATTTCATAAAAAAGTAAACCGACAGTGACATCGGTATAGTTCTGGATTATTAGCAGCACATAAACTAAAATATATTCTTTAGCGACATATTGATTTTATGTTGTTTAACTGTCAATTTGAAAATAGTAGAGTAAAGTAAAGAAAAGTGATAGTTTTCTAGCGAATTTTTCACGAGCTTCAAAATCCACTTTTATTACGCATTGAACATTATATTTTTTATGTAAGTTATAAAAAAGTTGAAATTAAAGTCATTTTAATAGGGTAGGTGACGCAGAGGTATCGAATCCGCCTGTGGATCCTCAGAACCCTGGTTCGATTCCCACAGCTGACAAATATTTTCACTACATTAATATTATTCTTGTGTCATCCTAGCCACTAACATCTTTGGGGACCGTGATTTGACGGCTAGTAACCGCACTTTACGCACATAAATAAATCACTTACCGAGATTTGCTTCAGCAGAGTTCCACACCCAGAAGTGGGTAAAAGGCGTAGTGATATATTTATTTATTTATTTAAAACAAACTTCTACACACATTTTTTCAATTCATCAAAATTGTCTTTTTGCGGAGACATAAAAAAATCAACGTGCTTGGTAACAAATAAACAAAACAAAATAATTGATTAAATTACGTAAAATGTTGCTATTGACTAAAGAGTTGCTAGTGAGTAAAATCACATATTACTATGTTGATTTGGAACTAAGAAAATAATTGTTTTCCATTAAGTACACAAAAACGTATGTATTATGCAGAGGATTAAATTATTTTGAAATGAATAGATTCCAAGGGGAATCAATTGAAAATATAGCCCGCAATAGAATTTAAACACGATTATCTATATGGAATCAATTCAAAATTCTCTAAAGAAAGCGACTACAAGTTATTAAGTGATACGAGTACACCAGAATGAAATTAAAATTCGTAACGGGAAAACGCGATACTCTAATAGGCTACTCCACAAAAATTTGATTATTTTGTATGTTAATCTACTAACAAAAATATTTTTTGTACTCGCATCAATCAAAATAAGGTTTACATTATCTTGGAAACCGATAGGAAGTTTGAGTAATTAAAGAAAAAACACCCATTTTTATGGTTTTAAATTTTGACTATTAAAACGATAATTGTACTTATATATACACATTTTAAGGAATTTATAAAGGAAATAGAGACATTAGCTTATAACGCCATCAATCAGACATATTTTAACAAACTTTACGAGAAAAATAAACAATTTGTTTTCAAATAAAAAATGTCAATTCATGGCATACTAAACTTTTAATATAAATTCACGCTTCAAATTTAATACATTTTCTCATTGTCGATTATATAATTTTTGTTTGTTACAAAAAGCATTATACAAAACTCGTGCACAAAAACGCAAATTAAAATTGCGCTCATGTGTAAAGTATGTCTTCACGCACTTGTTATGTAAATAGCAATTTTTTCTGTTTTCTTTTCTTTAATTTTGTTCTAAAATTTCTGCTAAGGAAGGAACAAAATAATATAAATATGTTAATTAATTTTAAAAGATAAAGCGTAATGATGAGAAAGACAACTTTCTTATTTGAAAGAGATGGGTAACTTTGACAATAGCGCGAAATATTTCACAAAACAAAGTTCACGGTTGTTAACACTTCCGAAATTTATGAAGAACTATGTTATATTAATCACGTTCCAGCTGTTAATATTCAGATAATAATACAAACAATTATTACTCTACAAATTTATGAAGCAAACATTTATGTACATTTTTAGGTTAAATTAAAATGTAAGACTATTGTTTTAATTCAATTTTGTTTTGATCCGTATTGCAATTTCTGTGCGCATGCGCATTTCCTCACAATGTGAGGTTGTAGTTTCATTGAACGTAAATATTTTAGATATTAGTACGTTACATATTTACAACTAAAATTTAATATTTTTTTAAACGCCGCACTGCTGGAATAATCTATTAAAACTGACAGATTGTTTTTATGTAGCAATCCTAATTGAAAAAAATAGCAAATGGTTTAAGAATTTGCCAGTAGGTAATGCTATTAAAGATAAATAAATATTATTACTTTTATTATTATAGGTTCAATCCCCACAACGAATATGAATCATGATCAGAATCCAAATCCATATTATGGAAATAACTACAATAATTGTACTTTCAATATTTATAATAAGTAAATCGTAATATGTATGTAGTTACAGGAAATAACAGTATATTATACAACAACGCTATACTGGATGTTATTATTCACAGCGACGTAACATCGGAGGGAATAATAGGCATTATAGTGACTTGTTTTCTATTCTTTATCTACGACTAATGTATTATTGTACAAGATTTTTTTATTATTAAGTTTTATAATAATCTCAAACTAAATAACATTACGTTAACATTGCAATATTTTGTAATGGTAACTATGGTGATAGAGAAATGTCATTTTTAAATGTTAAATTTTTGCATATTTAGTTTTGTTTATTTGGTTTTTCTAACTTACCTGCCAGTCTTCATCCTTTTTTATTTAAGCAGAAAAACTTATACAGGCATACTAATTTTCTTATTAGTGTAGAAGAGGGAATAATAACTATAATTCCCTCGTTATTATTCCCTGCGGGATTTATACATAGCATTATGTAGCAAAAATCAATAATTCAATATGTATATAATACATTAGTCCTCGATAAAGTTTATTATAACTAGTCACAAATATATTTAACAGTATGTTGTTAAGAAAGTAAAAAAAAATCAAATTATATAAATTCACACGAAAATACAAACGCTGCTTGACTAGATAGGGGCAATAAAATTTTATGACGGATATTTGTGGAAATATAATATGGTAACTAGGGTAAAATCTTTAATTTTGATTAATTTTTAATTAGTGTATAGGACTTAAGGCTAATAGTGAAAAAAAGATATACACCTCGTGAGAAAATGTTGTAAACCAATAACTTGGCTTTTAATTGAATAATAATAACTAGAAAATACGATCTAGACAAAATGTAACTTTTTATTATTCAAACTAAAAAATTGTAACTAACAACAAAATTTTATTTTTAATAACGAAGCCAACTTTTTCTTTTGTTTTTCTCCATCCCAAAATAAAGTAACAATAATCAATAAGCACTACAGAATTGCACTCTTCTCCCTAGGTGTATAATATAATATTAATAAATAATTAATAATAAATTGAGATACATAATATTACTTTTATAAGATACTGATAAATTAATTGTCGGTTCGGTTACCTCAGTGAAAAAAAAAACAACTAATTATTAGATTACGAAAAAATTATCTGCAATCAATGATTACATGCATGAAATCTTGAAAAGTAAAAACATATTAGTATTTATTCATATTTCTAATTTTACATAGAGGTAGGAGTTATTCATCTTCGGTCACCCCTGAATTCAACTCTGGCATCACAGGTGCCTCATAGTGTCACTACTCGACCTTATACTCGTATAACTAAACTGTACGCATTTTATTATTATCTAATATTTTAAATTTAAAGTATAATAATAACAATTATAAAAATACATAACATTTGCTTTGATATCTCTATTTGTTATATTATTACAAGTTTTAAACATTTAAATAATAAGCTTTAAGAAACGTCACTTTTATCAGTTTGGACATCATTAACTTTATCACATCAATTTCCAATACCATTTTTTTTTAAATGTTTATATCGTAACAAATATTACTCGAAAATTAGTGTCTTTGAAGCCAAATTTTAATTTTCATTACAGAAACTTGATTGCTTTGAGGTGAAGCATGCGATCTGAAATTAGTATCAGAACGATGATCTGCCTTGATATCTTTGGAACTACATATTATTCTTATTATGAATGAAACTTATTAAGTATTGTATATAATTTAGAAGCCAAAACTTCAAAGTATGGTAATAAACTAGATACCATTAATGTTATGTACAAATGTTGAAAGAAATTATAATCAAATTTTGAAATTATTTCTCAAAAATGCTAACTAAGATTTGAATTTTAAAAATCTCTATGTTTGAGAATATGGTCTTCTATAATATAATAAATTTTTATTCAATTTGATTGTGCAGTTTTGGAGAAAAAAATGTATGCGAAAAAACGCTTAATATAGAAGACCATATTCTTAAATATACATGATCTACAATTCAATTCCAATTTATTTGTATTATAAAGATTAAACATTCTTGTTCATATACATCAAAAAGCTGAATGTTTAGAGATTATGCGGTACTACTTGATTCTTAATTTGGTTGAGATTAAATATATGAAATATTTTTTTGAAATTTGAATTTGTTATTACTACTCAGCGCTAAAATGGTCAGAAATAATGACAGCTGTCATAATCATGTTTCAAGATGTTGTACTACATGAAAATTAATGAGTATTTCATAATTCGTGTTTTGAAAGATGTCTTTTTTTAATTTTTCGTGTTATATTACATTATAGTATTCAAAATTATGGGTAAAAAAATATTTCATCAATTTTAGCTGAGCATGCTAGTGGAACAGGATAATTTGAAATATTGGAATGTATTATTTATCTCTCAATAAACGATATTTTCAACTTAAAAGTTTTTAATTGTACGGTTATAGAAAGTAATTCATTTCTAACCTCAAACATTTCAACAACATAAAATGCAAATAATATATCAATTATATTGTTTATAGTTTAATTTTATGAGATAAACGATAAAAGAAAAGAAAACGTTTATACCACGGAACTGCATTTCTAAAATCAGACCATTCTAGTTTCAGTATTTTTATTTATATTTAGAAAAATTCAGTGGGGAATGGATCTTATTACAAGAGCACATATCATTCTTTTACTAGCGTTATGAAAGTAGAATTAGATACAATTATGAATCTGCTGGTACAAAATATAACACAAAATTTGTCAACGAATAGTACTTCGGAATATATGCATAAGTTTACAGGCGGAAAACATGTGGTCTATGGTAGAAGAGATTCATGTCAGATATTATTGTGCTTGATTGTACTAACTGAATGCAACTTCAAATTATGGAAAAGCAATCAGGGAAAAAATCCAGGCAAATACATAAAAGATGGCGCCGGGAAAAACTCCGATCATCATCTAAGTGAGATGTAAGAAAGAAAGTACTAGAAACCTGTAAGGTAACAAATATTGATTGTGGTACTAAGTATCAGAAACCGGATATGAGTGTTCAGGAATTATATGATGCAATTAATAAATTAGTAGTTATATTACGTATAAATGTGATGGTGAAGTGTGTAAACGAAATCTTTCAGCTGGATCACTTGTGGAAAGAAACTGTACGTTCGGAATATTACACCTAGCAACTGATTGAGGTACAACTCGACAATCTGTTGCAATAAAAGTTTACAAGCAGGTACCTGGAGTTACAATAAAACCATCTTGTTTATTTGTATATTTAGAATATAATACAGGATTTTTAGCTGCTTCGCCAGGTGTTTTAGTTGGCAAATTCTGTTTTAGTCTAAGAACATAATATGTAGTTTTATAAACGATTTTGTACAAATGAAATGAAATTGTAACGAAAAAGATTTTTTTTAATCAAAATAAAATGTTATATTTAATTAATTAATTTTTAATTTTTTTTATATATCATATAGAAACATTTGTAATTTGAAATACATTTCTTGAAAATCATCAGTAGTGGGATACTAAAATTCAGGCGTTAATTTTCAAATCGGCAAATTAATATTACTTTCTAAATAATTTTGCAGTAGAAATATAGTTACATCATTTGTGCGCTATCTGTTACAAAAAGCACGAATTATTTTATCCGGAGGCAGATTTGAAAAAGTTTTAAAACTCCATTATTTTATGAAACATTTTCTTGCTTTTCTGTGATTGGTCAGGTCTACATTTTTTTTAGGACCACAAAAAACCCTACTTACACGACAATAAATTGTTGTGTAACGAGTTTCAGATCGCATGCTTCACCTTAAGCAAAACTGATGCAAGCATTTTGATCTTTGACAAAATCGTTCCACGGAGTAGCAATTTTTTTTTCATCTCAATTAGTGTTCTATAGAAGTAACTAAATTTTCGTAAATACAAATTCGTCTACAATTTTTAGTATTATTTTGCAAAAAGTACAAGTAATATAATAATTTCAATTCGAATAACAATAGGTTTAATTAGTAAAATTAATTGATTATTAAACCAGCAAGTAAAATAATATATATAAAAATATATCATCACGCCTTCTACCCATTTCTGGGTGTGGCACTCTGCTAAAGCAGATCTTGGTAAGTGATATATTTTGCGCGTGAAGTGTGGTTACCAGTCGTCAAATCACGGCCCCCAAACATGTTAGTGGTGGAGTAAAATAATATTACATATATTACATGTTTACACTAATCTCTAGTATAGTTCATATTTAGGGTTGTTTGGGAAAGCTATTGACTGATTCAGCAATACATATTTTATGTCCAGATATAGCTTACGCCCCAGTATATCTGAAAATAGATATCGATTGGTAATATTTTTACCATAGCTTTAGAACTTCAGAATACACCGAAAATTTATGGATCAGAAGTCTTAAGATTAAAAGTGATTGGTAGTTCCAACAAACCGTATCTATTTACTTTTTTTTTCACTCTATTGGAATTTTTAAATAAGAATGCGCAGATAGTGGCGAAAATTGGCACTACGACAAAGGTACAGTTTGCTACTACTAATAACTAAGTACTTAAAAAATAGATAAAAATTAATTGTAACAGAAAAAATATTTATAATAAAGAAGTTAATACAATTATAATTGACTAATATTATATTAAAAGAGCTCATTTATACTAACGACACCTACACTATTAAAAGAAGCTATGAACTACATATTTTAATTTGTACCTAAAAGTTAAACGATGAATTAAACTAATACCAAAACTACAACCAACGACAACACAGAACTATATTCTATAAAAATTAATATAAAAAAAAACACTACTAGCAAAAAATAAAAGAAAAACAAAGATATTAAAATGAGATCAATGGTACGCTTATGGAGACCAACTGAAAGTGTGGTCCATCATGTTAGAGATAAAACTTTCGAAAATGATATAACTTATATTTTATAACTTTTTGCAAATTTTTGTCGTATAAAACAATTTTGTTTCTATTGTTGTAAGGAAGATAATAAACAATTTATAAGTACAACTCCAATTTGTCCCCTAGTGTGAACTTAAAGGTACACTTATAAATTATTTATAATTCTCCTGACAACTTACAAAAATTTGTTTTATACCATAAAAATTAGTTAAAAATTAGAAAATATAAGTAATATCATTTCTTGAAAGTTGTACCTCTAACTTCACGGACCTGCCAATATTCTTTTTAACTACCTGATATACAAACAAATCGGTGTCACAATATATAATATATAATAATAACAAAAAATATGTCTCAGATACATCTTCGGGCGTTAAACTCATATTTAAAAATTAAAAATTGAACAAAAGTACTACAACCCCGAATATGGCGCACTGGTTATTTGTTTGTACCCAGTTCGGCTATTTCTTTCTATTACGTGACGTCAATTTTATAAGCCTGCATAAGATAAGGTATAAAGTTTGAAACAACGATAAACTAATAAAAAATATTCAACAAGGGTGCTGTACATTCGATGAACATTTGTGCGAGACGAAATCATGATGCACCAAACGCACGGCGGAGACCAGCCTGTTGTCGAATAGGTTATTCCAATAGTACGGCGTTTAGAGAAATATTTAACGCATATCAATTTTAGGAAAGGTAATAATGGACAAACGGCTTAAAGATGTAGTTATTTTATTGATGAAGTAATAACGACGTTTCGGCCAAGGTTATGGCCATCTTCAGGTCAAGCGTTGAATTAATCAAAAAACAACAATTTTAAAGTTACTACTTAATATGTTATTAGGGCGAACATATTTAAAAATGAAAAAATTAATTAAGAAGCTAAACTTGCAAAAAACACGAATCTAAGTTTATATGTTACATATTAAGTAGTAACTTTAAAATTGTTGTTTTTTGATTAATTCAACGCTTGACCTGAAGATGGCCATAACCTTGGCCGAAACGTCGTTATTACTTCATCAATAAAATAACTACATCTTTAAGCCGTTTGTCCATTATTACCTTTCCAAAATTGCTCTCGGCTTACTAAAATATTATACTACATATCAATTTTAGTTGTAAATATGTTACAATAATGCTAAAAAAATTATCAAAAGTAATGATCAAATGTAATGTATCTAAAATATATAATTAAAAAGTGAATTATTCAAAATGATCGCCATTGATGTCCTTGTGACGTAGGTGGCTCAGTTAAACTGCAACTTCATATTGTGCGCCAATGTGCATGCGCAACGACATGGCGATTTGGAATAAAACAATATTTAATTATAACAATAATTAAAACAATAAATGTTAGAATAGAAAAGTGACCTAGTAGATCAAACTCTTTAATTTAACCGAAAAAAGTACAAAAATGTTTACTTCCTAAATTTATGGAATAATAATAATTTTTGTTATTACCTAAATATTAACAGTTGGAACGTGATTAATATAATATAGTTCTTCAAACGTATAACACTCGTATAAGTAAAAACTGGCTAAATAAGTATTGACAAGCATGAACTTAGTTCCGTGAGATGTTTCGCGCTCTTGTTAACCCGTCTCTCTCAAAAAGCCTTCTTTCTTATTATTATGCTTTTTCTCTTAATATTAATGCTATCTTTGACATCAAGAGCCTAGATATGTCACAACAAATTTTTTTATGTAGTTTAACATATAAAATAATCATTTTTTTTGGAATACCCTATTATCTCGGCGGAAAAATTTATTCGCTAATATTATAAGTTCTGTGTTGGTGATTTTATGCAGCATAAAAAAAAATTCAAATATGACGAATGATTACGAATTAATGACATTGCTACGGCAGAATGCCAGACCCAGTAATGGTTAAAAGACGTGATGATATTTACTTATTTATTTATATATAAAAAAAATAAATCGTAATAATATAAAGAAAGATATAATTAAGAAACAGTAATAGAAAGGTTTACGCATATTATTTTCAGAAAACTGCTCCACACCCAGCAATGTGTAATATGGCGTAATATATATATATATATATATATATATATATATATATATATATATATATATATATATATATATATACAGGCTGGTCCATTTAAAGAGTTATCAGGAAATATCTCGGAAACTACCAATTTTACGCAAAAATGACCTAGACGAAAAACAATCGTACAAAAGGGGGCCATAATAACGAAATATTGGTTTTGTCCTAGATGGCGCTGTTGTCGCTAAATCATGGTCAACTCAATTTTTTTAAATGAAAACCTCTATTTTTTATTAAAGAATCGGATTCCTCGTTAAAAAATAAGAATTTATTTAGTTCACTTTTTCGTCAGCATGATAGATGACGCTGTAATCACGAAAAATGATGTTGCTTTCGGACGTTCCTGTATCCAAAATTAACTTTGCATACTTCGTAACGGCACAAATTATATCTGAAAATGACAAAAATAGCCTCAAAACTATCGATAGCCATGTAATTGAAACAAAATTAAACAAATGTTTGACGTAAAATCTGTCCAAATAATTTCTTTATTTATTATATCATTTTTTTGACAGATAAAACGACAAACATTTGTTTAATTTTGTTTTAGTTCCATGGCTATCAATAGTTTTCAGGCTATTTTCGTTATTTTCAGATCAAATTTGTGCTGTTACGAAGCACGCAAAATTATTTTTGTTTATTGTCTTAGATTTATTTGAAGCTTTTTTGGTTAAAATAATAAGGGAAGCAGGAAATTACAAAATTGTGATTTTACATGATAAATCCCTATGTTCGAGAGTAGCGTTCACCACCCTGTATATAAATATATATATATATATAATAATAATAATAATAATAAATAAAGTAAAATAAATAGAAAATAAATAGTAAAATAAAGTGTTGTAAACGAAACTGTAATGTTTAAAAAATAGGTAGGTAAATTGTTCCTTTTCATGTAGGTACAAAAAGGTACTATACAACAAAAATGCTAAAGAATGTTTTTTTCTTTATTTTGCAGGAGATTTAAACAGCCTCTTTGTGTTCAAAGCTTTGATGGGACACTGAAAACATCTATTATGTTTTAATCCTATTCTCTTTGGCCGCAATCTGTTCGTATTATATAGCATTGGAGTTTAATTACTAGCAATAAAACTAACAAAAGCACCATCAACCAGTCATTAGAAATTTATATTGCCATGGTGAGAAAACAAAAGATTAGTGTTTTATTATTAATAACATTTTGCTTCAACTCGTTGGCTAACTTGAGGAATAATGAGGTTATGTTATAGCTGCTGGATTATTTTAAAGCCGCTTTTCAAAAAATAATTTGATGTAATACATGTTTGCAAGTATTTATTAAGTTCTTAACTTGCATACATAAAAGTTCATTAAACAAATATGATTTTCTACTTATCCAGATGTATTTTCAGTGTTTGAATTTAGTTCTTTCAAATGTAGTAACCTAGTAATATATTAATCAGTGAAATGTTGTTTTAGTAGGTATGCTATTTAGTTGTCAAAAGTCAGCAATAAATAAATTTTTAAATACTTCGCGTTGTCTGCGAATACCGATTTATATTTTGAAAAAACGGGTACCTAAAACTATAATTTTGATAAATAAGAAAAACAGGATAAAAATTACAACACTTGTCAAAGTTCCACAAAAAATTACAGTACACTTGAATCAACTTATTAGGTCATCATTAAACGGATGGTCAATCCAGCTTTAACCATAGACGCGTTTCGCTCTGTGGGAGCTCATCAGTATGGTGCGATCAACTATCCAGCTAGACCAACTAGGGGCTAGTGAACTGTGATACTATTTAGGCTGAACTGACGGATGTTAAGAATATCTAAACCGGTATCATGACATGAGAGCTAGGGTACCTCATATAGAAGGGTACTGCCATGATGTGGTAACGTCAATAAGGTCGAACTTCGCTTGCGGTCGTTTTTGCCGCCATTAGTCTGCCAAACAAGTGTTAGATTACATAGCGTTCTATGGTGTTAGTATCATTATTTTAAACTATTTGCTTACTTTATTATTTAATTATGTATAATTTATCTTTAAAAGACTTCTCTAAACATATTTTAATATTTGTGTTAAGTTTATATAGATAAATATATTTTTATTCTACTAAATAAGAATATTGTTTAAAGAGAGATACCATTTATTTCAAAAATGTTATTATAAGATTAAATACTTTATAATATTTACACCCATAATGGATATTTAGACTAAATGTTATGATTTGAACATTATCTTATTATAATAATGATGATCAGATATATAGTAATATAAAACAACAATTTGTTAACATGCAAACGAAAAATAAGAAGTTAATTTTAAGAAATAAGATTTATAAAAATAAATTACGAAAAAATAAGAAAGAAAAAAAGATTTTGCAATTAAAATTGCAAAAAGTAGCAGACATAGAGAATAAAGAAAAATATTTAATATTATATAAAGTAATGTAATAAGTAAAGATGTTAGTAGCGCTTTAGAACTTATGTCAGAACAACTTAACAAGCAACTGAGTTTCTGAAAATTTACTCAGTGCTAAAGTTGGTTGTCTAGATGTCTTTAAGGTAAACCATTTTTGTATAAGATTTATGTACTAACCTGTTGTTAAATATTATATATATATATATATATATATATATATATATATATATATATATATATATATATAGGACCTGAAAGGTCATGGAAATCTTCTCAAATGGGTGTATTAATTTCTACTAAATCAATTTTAGATTTGCAAGATGATTTTTAAATAATAAAAACTACAAATTTTTATTAACTTCAAGATTCACACAAGATTGTCTTTAAAAGTTATTTAGTACTGTACGAGCGAAATAAGAAAAGCCTTCAGCCCTTCAGTTTAAAAATAATTTAAAATTAATTGCAGTACTTATCCCAATATTTAAAAGATACCTCAAAAGGAAGTTACAATGAAGATGATCGAGTATCAGAATTTTTAACTGTTGTACAACAAAAAACTACAATTCAGACTTATGATTCTATAAACATCCCTGGAATTTTAAAAATTTAAATATTTCTTAAATATTCGAAAACATGCCAGACTTGTACATCTGCTCTTGGATCAATTATAAAAAGGAAACTGTACAGGTTTCTTTATTATGCCGTTTAAGAGCAGACAAAAAAAATACTTTATTCATTGTAATATGGATACATATGTCTATTTTTGTAAAATTTAATTTTAGTTAAAACAAAATTAAAAGATACATGTCATAACATTCACAACAAAATCCTAAATAGATTTGTAGTAGACAGATTAAAAATTGCTGATAAAAAGAAAATTTACACTGGAAAACAATATAGTAGCAAATCTATGACAAGGTAAATCATATACTTATTGTTTTCAGATCATTTTAAACATTGTATATTGAACAACATTTATTTTTTTCTTCATTAAATTGTGGTTTCATGTTAATTTAATATATTTTAATAATGTAATAGTCAAATAGTTTATATTTATTATAAAAAAACTTAAATAAAAATAGAAATTTAGTATTATTGCTATGTCTTATACATGTTCTTGGCAGACTAATGGCGGCGACCTTGATCATGTCTTTACCCTTTCTATTTGAGGTACCCTAATGAGAGCAAGAGTGCCTACAATGAGAGTGATGACACGGATACGGCCGCCATATTTGTGCCAATTTAACATGGATTGTATACGGGCAAAACACGAAAATATTATCTTACGAATGTATTACTTGAATTTAATATATTTTTTATTTATAAATTGCCAGCATAGACATATTTGAACATTAAAAAATATATATAGACTAATGAAATGATAGTAAAATCATTATATTTAAATAAAAGTATAATTACTGTCAGAACAGAATTCATGCATAAGGTCAAATATTTCATTTCAAATCATTAGTATCAAACTAAAAATGAGCAATAATAAATAAAATAAACCAATAAATTTTACATTACCAGAAGAAATACTATTTATTGTACAAAAAATGACTCCATTGAGTTGTATAAGTACATTGAAATATAGAATAAATGGTTGATACTCTAAATATGTATACAAAAAGATTACAATAACAAAATAGAAAGAAAAAAACTCAAATTATAAAGTGGTAGACATTACTGATTTACTGGCATACAATATTTTCTTACGAGCCAGTTTTTTACCTGCAATTTTAAGACGAAATAAAACAAATCGTTTTATTATATTTCTTATCCACAATAATTACTAATATGCATGCATCAATTAAACTTACTGATCAGGTTTAGTAGCTAATAAAATTTTGAGAATTCTCTAAATGTCCAACCTAAATAATGACAGCAGCAAAGGTTATGTGTCATTTGATAATTTGATTTCGATTTGATACAATTAATCTAAAAAATGCTTAATTCCTAAATAATAGAGGTACAACTGGCCATTATTGTTTACAAAACTTTACATTATATTTATTTATTGTATAAATTTGGATTATGTTGCTTACCTTAATATTTTATTCAATTACTTATCACAAATTGCGTCCTAATAAGCACTTAAACTGTAATAAAACTACTACTACACGTAATAATAAACAGTACACTAAATTAAACAATTTTAACTAATTAAATTTAACAAAAATTGACAAACAAACACAAACTTCCTATACTACACAAGCTAAAACAGCAACAGATTGGCACAAATATGGCGTAGCCAATGAAAATGAAGACCACTATTGTCATCACTCTCATTGTAGGCACTCTAATGAGAGCTACCAAATAGTGCCATCTACCGACAAAAATCGCAAACTGCTTGACAGCAATTAAATAATACAAAGACAAAATATCAATTGCGATGTAGAACTGAGTCTTAATAAATAAGGAAAATAGGAAAAAATATTCCAACACTTGTCAAAGTTCCACAAAAATTTTATTGTGGAACTTTGACAAGTGTTTGAATTTTTTTCCTATTTTTCTTATATATTAAGACTCAGTTCCACATCGCAATTGACATTTTGTCTTTGTATTATTAAGATTTTGATATTAAAATCTTCTCTAATATACAGATCGGCCGCAAAACATCTGTACCGTATAATCAGAAACTATTATTTGTCTGAGGTATTAGGTCATACAAAGTCACGAACGAGGCAAGTTGTTAGTGTTTACCCTGATTGGGTGAGTCTGGCATATCAAGGATAGAGTTCTAGTATCTAGACACTTGGGCTACGAGAATCTAATTCGGAAATCTTCTCTAATGTACATAATTTACAATTACAATTACCTATTAATAAAATAATGTATTCAACAACGCGGGCAAAGCTTCATGAATCATGCTATATTTAGTATAAGAACGTTTGCCGGCGTTCTTTAATTCAGTAAACAAATAATAACGTAATTTGAACCATAATTATATAGTTGAATAAATTATGACGTTATGTGTTGCTTAATATACGTAAAATTAAACAATAAATATTAATTAGATGATTATCAAAAGATAAAGATGTTAGAACAATGGTCCGTAATCCTTATCTCGACGTACCTCGTGGAGTTTCCCTCTTCCTCAAGTATCCCTCAAGATTATTGTATGATATTAGCATAAACTTTATTATTGCAAAATAAGCCAGTGATGGAAGTATCTCTATTACATATATATATATATATATATATATATATATATATATATATATATATATATATATATATATATACAGGATGGTGAACGCAACTCTCGAACATAGGGATTTAACATGTAAAATCACAACTTTGTAATTTCCTGCTTCCCTAATTATTTTAATCAAAAAAGCTTCGAATAATAGTTTTAGGGAATAAAATTCTGCACAAACTTAATTTTGCATGCTTCGCAACGGCACAAATTTGATCTGAAAATAACGAAAATAGCCTGAAAACTATTGATAGCCATGGTACTAAAACAAAATTAAACAAATGTTTGTCGTTTTATCTGTCAAAAAAATGACATAATAAATAAAGAAATTATTTTTACAGATTATACGTCAAACATTTGTTTAATTTTGTTTCAATTCCATGGCTATCGATAGTTTTGAGGCTATTTTTGTCATTTTCAGATCTAATTTGTGCCGTTACGAAGTATGCAAAGTTAATTTTGTTTATTGGCTTAGATGCAGAATTTTATGCCCTAAAACTTTTATTCAAAGCTTTTTTGTTTAAAATAATTAGGAAAGCAGGAAATTACAAAATTGTGATTTTACATGTTAAATCCCTATGTTCTAGAGTTGCGTTCACCATCCTGTATATATATATTAGGGTGGGTCGAAAAAATCCAAAAATATCGGTTGGGCTCTAAAATGAAAGCTTTTTATGTAAAAACATGCGGAACACAGAAAAAACTGTAAACAAAATTTTTTTAGAGGGCGCGCGAGACCCTCAAATGTGCCATTTTTAGCACTTTTTTTAGTTTTAAGACTGTATCTCTGAAAGAATACGTCAGAAATGGCTGATTTTTTTATCTTTCGCATGTTTTTAGACCGAAAACTTTCATTTTTGACTCAGAAAAATAGCAACTTATTAGCTTAAAATACGTTATATTGTCGAAAACTTAAAACATGGCGAAAAAAGTGTATATTAAGTTAAAAATATTTCAGCCCATATTGCCTAGATAGCTTTCCCAAGTGATGAAGTTGTAAGACTATGGTTCTGGGCCCAACATACCGAAAAATCAGCCATTTCTGACGTATTCTTTCAGAGATATAGCCTTAAAACTGAAAAAGTGCTAAAAATGGCATTTTTGAGGGTCTCGCGCGCCCTCTAAAAAAATTTTTTTTACATTTTTTTCTGTGTTCCGCATGTTTTTACATAAAAAGCTTTCATTTTAGAGCCCAGCCGACATTTTTGGTTTTTTTCGACCCACCCTAATATATATATATATATATATTAGACTGTTTCAAAAATGAATTTTTTATTAATTATATCGAAAATGTTGTTGGAAATGGTAAAAAAAAAATCCTGTGAAAGTTATTAATATTAAGAGATGCCGCATCGTAAATTTCAATTTCCCATTTAAATAACATGGGAACAACGTTCTCTTGAACTTTGGAATTTTGTAACTCACGTTAGGAAAATTATTTTGAAATGATCAAAACATACTCTTTAACGCTCTACAAAAAAGGTCTCTTACAAATTTTTGATATATTTATTTTTACAAAAGTTATTAACGATAGAGTTAGATTGATATTAAATTATTACATTTTTCTAATTTTCCGGCGCAACCATCAACTTTATGAGAAAATTCCATAGAACATTTTTTGTAGAACATTTCATTTTCTATAACTTATGTTCCAAAAAGTTTTCGATATTTTCTACTGCCGTAAGTTATTTGCAAAAAACTAAAAAAAAATCAGTAAAATGACAACTTTATTAATTTTATATATATATATATATATATAACGATAAATGTATATACTTTTTCTTGTGATACAATTTAATTATACAATATATACATTGTAAAATTGTGGATGTCAAAATATTTTTAGTTTATTAATTTTGAAGATATTTTACAATCAATCAAGAATTCAAAGTACAAAGAGAGTGAACAACAATCTAAATAAAATATTCTTTTAGTATTGTGATTTTTTTTTGGTTGGAGAAGCTACCGGATCGAATCGAATAGATTCAAAAGAGGAAAGCACATAGAAATAGCAGTAACTAATTTCAGCAGATCTCAAATTTAGGGATCTAAAAAAAAGATTGGAAACGATTGTACACTGCAGAAGTTTGAGGGTAAAAAACGAGAGGAATCAACGACTGATTGAACGACATACATTCATCTATACCAAAGTCAGATTCGTTATCTGGAGACTGTTTTGAATTTTTATATAATATTTTTAATTTTTGCCGATCAGACACCGTATCGATCACTTAAGCTCGGCTCTTTCGCAGTCTACAAGTTCAAAATATTAATTAACGATTGTGGGGTTATTTTACAAATATAACAATAAAATTTACAAGGAATACGTACATATATTTATTTTTCTGGTAAATTAAAATTTTAAAAATCTAAAAATACATGGATATTATAAGAATCTCGCATCTCTTCGAATCAGTACCGCGCGAATACCGAAACTTACTACTTTTAAGCTGTATGGACGAAATAAACTTGTACAATTTATTATAAGTAAACTTTGTGCCCAGCCCTTTCGCACCACTGCTCTCGCATAACGGTCAATAAAACAAATTAAATCTGTCATTTTATACAGAAAGCTAGGCGTACCTATAAACATGCCTAACCCTTTAAATACTCCTATTTAGGTTGAGAACCACTGTGTTAGAAGATTAGAATTTATGGAAAATGTTTTTTTTAATAACCAATTAATAGTAATTGTGAAATTAATGGTACAGAATAAGCAATTCAATATCAGTTTGTACTTGTACTTAAAAATACTGTATTATAAACAGAACTAAAACTGAATTGATTCACAAAGTTAATGCTCTCACAAAGCATTTTAAATAGAACTAATCAAAGAAGTAACACGAGAGCGGTACGGTCTGCGATTCAGCTATCGCGAGTGTAAATCACTTGGTTCTTGTGAGTAACAAACGCAACGAGGAATCTATCCACCAGATAACCACAGATCTATCTATAACCCCCACAACTGACTATTACTGCCGTTGACAACTATAGAACTATCTGAACTGTTTGCTAAACTAGCAGCAATACAGACTGCTAGCTGAGAACTCAACAATATTTTAACTATTTCACCTTGCTACCATAGTTACGTATGTGGTTAATGCAACACTAAATCAAACACAATTACTTAGTTACCATTACCTGACTTAACAAACAATGAACTGAAACTAACTGAAATAAAATCGACATTAATCTTCATCATTATTATAGAGAATATTCATATCCTTCACGACATGAATGCCTTTAAATTGGCATATCAACGAAATAAACAAACATCATTAGTTATTCATTTTTATTTATATTAATATAAATAGTACAATTTGAATTTCCAGAAACTATAATACTAACATTGATGTATTTGTAGAATCGCTTGTCCAAGAAATATTAATTTGTTCAAAAGTAGGGTTCGTCCAATCTTATTATTATTTTCTTGTGATTCTGAAACGTTAGCCTCCGTATCTAAATCACTCTTCCAATCGCCGTGTCTTTTAAAAATTCTTACCATTTTTATTTGTTTATACAAATTGATAATATGTTTGTCAATAGGAACCGTTCGCAATCAGGATAAGAGTTGAAATAAATGAAATCAAGTAAAAGACCGTTGTCTACGGACAATTCAGATTTGTTCAGAATTGTGTCGCGACGTGACATAATATGCGACAGTGGCGTTTTGTATAGTTAAGCCAACATTCAATGTGTCTATTGCATTTCGTTTTTTACATTTAAAAAAAGAATTAATATATTGAACAATTTGCGACCTCCTATTTCTAAATCTAGGGAAAAGACAATTAGATCATGGAACACAGAAATTATAATTATTAGGTACATACGTATATATTTTCCCCCACCACTAACATCTTTGTGGGCCGTGATTTTACGGCTGGTAACCGCACTTCACGCGCAAAATATATCACTTAGCGAGATCTCCTTCGGCAGAGTGCCACACCTAGTAATGGGTAGAAGGCGTGATATATTTATTTTATTCATTTATACATATATATTTCCTGGCAAGTTCTTTCTTTAAGCATTTCACTTTAATTTATTAATTTTGAAAATATAGATTGCATTTTAACAAAAAATCATTTTAATTAATTTTGATTATCATAAAAATTAAACAACTTTTATTTGAAACTTAAAATGAGCCAAAAGAACATTAAACTTTTAAATAATTCAAGGAGTAAGGGGACGCCCCTTAATCCCAGTGGCACACCGGCCCACAAAGGTCTTGCTACGCTACTGTTTCGAGGAATCTGCCTAAATGTATTAATACCAATTGGATTACATGTAGACTTTTCTGAATTAAAAAACAAAAAGAACTTAATAATTTTAATTTTTTTGTCTCGAACTCTTATAATTTTGTATAACATTAATATAATTGACTGCGGCATCATCATTGAGTCTTTAATGCAAACGATTAGAACTGAACATCAATACATAAAATAAGAAATTCAACACGCCGACAAATTCCAAATAAATATAAATAACATTTTAAAAAAAAATTGTAATAAATTTTGATATTAAAAAGTGTCTAATTGTCTTTTAGTGCATTTACGAAAAATTTCATCAATTGTTCCTTGTAAATACTACAGATATCTTTGGTGAATAACCAACGAAGTAGTTCATGAGGATAACAGTTTAGGATAATTAATAATATTAAGTAGTAATATTACCTCATCATAATAATATTAATATTGTCTTTTATCCGTTGCATACATTTCAATTTCGAAAATATACACCATAATAATGAGGACTTATAAATTTTAGACTAATAAAAAAAAGGTACAATGATAATGGGGTACCCAGCTCAGTGGTATCAAGTCGATTCCCACAGGCGACAAACAATTTTCACCAGGTAATTTTATAATTCTGTTAGATTTAAAAAACTGCGACTTGTCAAAAATATAAGTTGGTGTTTTTTACCAGTTGTGTTAAGGGCGCCTTTTATAACAAAAACAATAACAAAATTCAAATTTTGTAATAATTAATCAATGTTTTTTTTCTATGTTGTGAGTTTTGTATGATTATAGCATATTTATTTAGTAATATTTCGGCACCGAAAATTTACAATTTTGAGGTTATTTGTCATTCATCTGTAAGATTTAATAGCATTCATATCACTCCTACAAAATAATAAGCGCCAAAAACAGTGCGCTTATTGATCTCGTTGAGGGCGTGTTTACAGTGCGTTTATAGAGCTATAAGAAGACCGAAATAGAAATACGTACTTACGGCTTTTTCTATTGGCGTTTAAACAATCTAAAAATTTATCGCATTCTTTCATATAAATTGTGTGGGTTAGGGTGGCTTAGTGGTATCGAGCTAGACGACAAATTTGAGAAACCGGATTTAATATTTACGAGCGCATAAATATATCTCTTACTGAAATCTTCTACTGTGTCACACCTAATAATATGTAAAAGGCGTGATAATATTTATTTATTTTAATTTTTTTTTGCTGTTTGCAATAATCCTAAGCCGGCCATACACGTACAGTTTTTCTTTGGGTTTTGGCGCGCACGCAAGGCATCCACGCCAATCGCTTGCGTGTGTGGGTACTTCAGCCTGGTGCGGCGCGGCTTGATTTAGCATGAATTGGCTTGAGTCGATTTCTAGCACTGTTGGAAATTTTGGCGCGTGGTTTCGACTTTAAGGCCGAGTACGAACGTGTGTGTGCTCTGGTAGCCAGGAGCGTGCACCGTACGCATGCGTACCGTGTAGCAATTAGAGATGGCAAAAAATAAATTAATCGATCAATTGATCATTTGATTAATCGAAACGTTACAATCAATTTTCGATTAAATTGGTAGGGAAATAATCGATTAGTTAATTTTATTAGTATATATGTATATGTATTTGAGAAGGATTTGCTGTTGATAATGCAATTTTAAATCGGTTTTATTTAATTCGTTTTTTACTTCCATTTATTGTATTAGCTGCAGTAATAATTCGTTTGTTATTTTTACATTAAACTGGATCTAATAATCCATTAGGATTAAATAATATTGACTAAATTTCATTTATCCATATTTTCCTTAGTTAAAATTGTAAAGGTTAATATTATAATAATATATCTTATAATATCCTTATAAGAAAAATAGAATTAATAATAAATTAATCAATGAATTATTAATTAATCGAAACAAAAAATATCAAATGATTAATCGATTAATTGAAACGAAATAATGATTATTTTAATCATTCGATTAATCGTTGCCATCTCTAGTAGCAATAACACAGTAGTAGCAGATTTTGTATCACGTATTCGTGTCGTTAAATTTTTGTTTAAATTAATTTTAAAAGGGAGACTTATTTAAGTCCTAAATTTTTAGAATTCATTGAAATGTATAAAAAATTTCTATAATCATCTTCATTATTCAGGCGTAGTTCATTTATGAAATTCATATGAGACAAATTATTTCACTCTGCTAGCCAATTTTTCATCCAGGATGAACGTTTCCTTTTTGTTTTTTGTTTATTTATAACGTATATAATAATTATTGCAGCAAATATTTTTTTATTTGGAGACATTGTTGCAAACAATCCCGACGCGATGATGCACTGAACTGCACGTGTGTGACCGATACCAGCCAGGCTTACATGCGTGGCACGAAAGGTCTGGCGCGCAAGCCAAAACTCAAAGAAAAACTGTACGTGTATGGCCGCCTTTATTCAGCTTCTGTAGCTCTTTAAAATATTTTTGCTTTATTGATGCATGTATGCGGGGAAATATTTTCTAACAAATTGTGTATATACAAACAACAGCAAAATAATATGTTAGCAATTATATAAGTTTTCATAGTAACAAATACGTCATAGTATTACGAGTACATACCTGAATAATTATTATTTAAAAAAAATATATATTATGGCAATTTCATAATATACTATTATAAATAGAAATATTATTAACAAATTACATGAAAAGAAATCACATTTTTGTAGTCAATAATTTATTAAATAAACACATTATTCGCAAAACTCACTCAATTCACACCCTAAATTCAGTTACATTCCCCACAAACTCGAATCGGTTTTAATTAAATATATTACGTAGCAAAATTAATGTAATGATTTAATAAAAAGATACTATATTGTTGAAGACGAAAATATAGTAGTAAAAGAAGTAATACTAAACACTTATTTATTAGAATTTATGTGCTGAACTAATAAATCTACGATCATGCGAAAAATGAGTCATTATATACTCATTCTCATTCACAGCGTATAATAAAACTTGTTTATTTATGACCGTGAGTAAAATAGATTTTTAGTTGGCTATTTTAAGTTCGAAAAATGACTGTTTAATAACAAGATTTCATTAATCACGGATTAGCAAACGAGTAGTAGTATAATGTGGGAAGAAAGTATTGTTTCCTCTTGCGGATGATGTTTACCTAAAGGCAGTAATTATTCAAGCGAGAAAATGATACTTTACTTCAGAGATATTCCTATGATGTTTTTCATCGATCATTCGTTCATGATATTTAAATAAAAATACCTACGACTATGCTGACGGTTTCTATGAAATAAACCTTAAATAAGGCAGGAAAACAGTCACTTTCCCACCATGGGATATAAAAGACAACTTTTGACCCGTATATGAGGCAAAAAGCATATTTTTTGGATTAAGAATGTAGAAAAAAATACTTTACGCACTGTTCACCATTATTGCCATGGTTAGCACAATAAAATAAGACCAAATTTTTCATTATTTTAGCATGACATATATGTTAATAATTTTGTTATTTTTACTGATGTTTTCGGTCGTAGATAGTCACTCACGTTTCTTAAAACTTTCACTACGCACATATTTTAACTCTTACCCGCTTGTAACTAAAGACTAGACTTACGTACCAGTATTGTTAAAATATAAAATAGAAAAAAAAATTGGTTTTTTTTTAATACACTAACGAGCAAAAAAGTGAGGTGAATTTGAAATTTTGATGTATTTTAGAAATATTCTGTTCTAAACTTATATTTGTAAATTGTATATCGTAGTAAGCACTTAAAAATTTATTTTTTGAGAAATATAATGTTATTTTTGTTTGTTACGTCATTTGTTTACGACTTTTATGAAATTGCGTGCATTCACACTAATTGAAAATTCACATGTTGGTGTCTTTTTTTGCTTCGTTTTTCCTCTATAAAACCTATCAGTTGGACAGGGTAGTGTTTTTAGGGCTTATTTAATAGGATATATTGCTTGTACGAGTAGATCCTATTGTTAAGGTAAGAATTGTAGCGTTAATAAAAGATGGCCGAGGACAACGTGAAACTACAAGAATTGTTGGTATGAGCCTTTGTGCTGCACAAAAGGTGTACCAGCGCTATGAAGGGTCTGATATCCAGAAGACCAAAATCCGGTCAAAAAAGAGTTCATCAACCAACGAGATGACCGTTTTTTTGGTATCCGCAAATGTGCGGAATAGAACGGCTTCTGCGGTTTTGGTACGAAATCAACTCCAAAATGTTAGAGATATAAAATAAATAAATATATCATCACGCCTTCTACCAATTACTGGGTGTGGCACTCTGCCGAAGCAGATCTCGGTAAGTGATATATTTTGCGCGTGAGTGCGGTTACCAGTCGTCAAAGCACGGCCCCCAAAGATGTTAGTGGTGGAGGAGCCACAGGGGTAGTTTTTGAAATTATGAAAATTGTTTGTCGCCACCCCATAGAGATATAAATGTTAGTAAATAGACCGTTAGGAGAAAGCTTCATGCTGCTGGATTATCTTATAGAAGGATGGCTACAGGTCTACCATTACAACGCCGGCATCGAATTGCAAGATTGGCTTTTGCCCGAAATCACATGGCATGGAATAATGAGGACTGGAGCAGGGTATTGTTATCAGATGAGTCGCGTTTTTGACTCAATGGGTCAGACAAATATCGACAAATATCGAAAAGACCCGGAGAAAGATACGCTCAAGTTTGTATTAACGAGTAACTTCCATTTGGCGGTGGATGATTTTACAATACTTGCACAAATAGGAGGAAAAGAAAAATATGTTTCAAAATTGACAGTTGTCAAATTGTTGTCAAGATAAACAGGACAGTAAGTAAATATTAAAGTCCAGATATAACCATGGAAACCATTGTGCAATAAAAGTTGCACTTACTGTGTAAGGTGTCTTTCTACCTTGAGAATGAAAAACAAATTATTTTTTTAAACATATTTTTTTAACAGAAGGAATGAAGATATCGTTTTGAAAATTTTCAGGTACACTTTAGGAGTACAAAAATATATACACTGCTCAAAAAAAAAACCGGTCACCTAAAGAATCCCAAAAAAACGTCACTTTTCAAACCTCTGTCAATTTGTCAGTTTTGAAGCAAATTGGATGCTTTTTTTTTCCGAAGTAGCCCAAAGTCTAGTCTTTGAAAAGCTGTGAATTGATTTTGACTAACCTCCCTTTCCCTTCCCCCAGCCACCCCCAAACGAGAACACCTTTTTTTCTAAAGCTTTCTATGGGAATCATCAGCCGTTAATTGACAAATCTGTCATCAGATAACGAAAATATGGACATTTTTGTTTCTGGAACGTAAAAGAACATCAAAATCGGATGAATTTTAAAAAAGTTATGATTTTTTGAAAAAAAAGAGACATTTGCAGAGGTTGGCATTCAATTGCACAGGTACACACGCACATACACACACACACACACAGACGACGCACACGCAGATATAAACTCAAACGTTCACGCACACGCCATTGGTGAAATAAACTTTTTTTCAAAAAATCATAACATTTTTCAAATCATCCGATTTTGATGCCGTTTTACATTCGAGTAACAAAATGTCCATATTTTCATTATCTGTAAACAGATTTATCAATTGACGGCTGGTGATTCCCATAGAAAGCTTGGAAAATCACCTTTTTTTAGAAAAAAGTGGTTCTCGTTTGGGGGTGGCTGGGGGAAGGGAAAGGGTGGTTAATCAAAATCAATTCACAGCTTTTCAAAGACTAGACTTTGGGCGAGCGTTTGAGTGTCCGTATATGTTCGAGTGTCTACGTACTACGGACAATTGAATGCCAACCTCTGCAAATGTCTCTTTTTTTCAAAAAATCATAACTTTTTTTAAAATCATCCGGTTTTGATGCCGTTTTGCATTCGAGTAACAAAAAGTCCATATTTTCATTATCTGTAAACAGTTTTGTCAATTGACGGCTGGTGATTCCCATAGAAAGCTTTAAAAATCACCTTTTTTTTAGAAAAAAAGGTGTTCTCGTTTGGTGGTGGCTGGTGGAAGGGAAAGGGAGGTTAGTCAAAATCAATTCACAGCTTTTCAAAGAATAGACTTTGGGCTACTTCGGAAAAAAAATTCATCCAATTTGCTTCAAAACTGACAAATTGACAGAGGTTTGAAAAATGACGTTTTTTGGGATTCTTTAGGTGACCGGTTTTTTTTTGAGCAGTGTATATATTTTTGGATTTTAACATTGGTTTTTTAGTAACAAAAAATGACGACTGACATGATTTCAGTTGTCCGGACATCAAAAAAAAAAAAAATAACAAATTATTAAGTGTTAATGTCGCTATAGCCCGGACTAAAAGGAACTTTTTCATCGAAAAATAACAAAATGGCGGCCGTTTTTAAAAAAATCTATTTTTCAAAAACGGTCGCCATTTTGTTATTTTGTTATTTTTCAATGAAAAACACTTAATAATTTACCTTTTTTTCAGATATCCAGACGGCCGAAATCATGTCAACCGTAATTTTTTGATGTTTTTTTTGAAAAAATTGGTGTGACCAGAAAAACCAATAAAAAAATAAAAAATATATTTTTGTACTCTTAAAATGTGAATAAATATACCTGAAAAATTTCAAAACGATATCTTGATTCTTTCTGTAAAAAAAATGTTAAAAAAAATATTTTTTTCATTTTCAATGTAGAAGGACCCCTTCAATTTTGTCATTAATAGATAACATACACTACAAGTATTGTAGAAAGATACTTTCAACCACATTTTTTTCTACGATTAGTAATTAAAAATAATCGATTTTTTATTGCAATTCTTAAAAAATAATAATATTGGTAATTAGAAAAACAATTCAAATAAATCGAAAATGTAAAAAAAAAACATTTTTTCTATCAAAAAAACACAAGTTTTTTACATTGTTATGGATACGAGAAAGTTGTGTTTTTTTCAGACTATATTTCCTTGAAAATCAACCAAACAGCGAAAAAAAAAGATTTTTCACTGTTTTGAAAATATATTTTTATTATACTTTTGACAATTGTAGAAAAAATGATGTTTGTATTTCGTGGACGAAGTTCGTGTTATTTGGAGCGTTCGAATGACTTTATTTGTCTCGACCTGGTTTCGATAAAAAGTTACATTCTCACGCACAACAAAAATACACTCATTTCGCGTACTTGATACAAAAATAATTATTAATTCCTCAAGGCACTATTAAATTGGCAAAAAACAACGCCAGGATATATCGTGAGAAAATAAACAGGCATCGATAAATTAGAACTCACCATAGTGAAACAGGTACTCAATTACTGGCATAAAATTTTACTCATGCCAGAAGATAGATATGTTAAAATATGCTATAATAAGCAAGTAGAACTAAACGGCAAAAAATTTACGAACTTGTCTAAGGAAAAGCAAACAAAATACAACTGGGTCAGACAACTTCAAAATATACTAATAAAATCAAACCTCATATGTATATAGAACAACCAAAGCTGCATTGAAGTTAAATTATAAACTGACAATATAATAAAAGCCTACGGGGAAATATTATACGAGGAAGACACTAAAAGAATCATCCAGTCCTCATACAATCCATCTTACAAATTCTTTTTAACAAGCTTTAACTACCTGTCGATTCAAATCCCTTTTCCCTTTCTGAAACTCTACAGTATACTTAGAACCGGTAATCCTAATCGATTCCACTACTATCAGGATGGTTTTACCCACAAGCTTTATGGGGAAGAAAACTGCAGCATCTGAAACCTCCAAGAAGCAAATAACCTGGAACACTTCCTATTTTATTGTCCAATATGCAACCCAATCCGAGACGCATACATTACCAAACACTTACCGCCAAATGTTTCAGAAAATCTCGCTCAAATTCTACTCTCTGATGCAATGATAGACATCGCCAAATTCTTCCAGAATGCCGCGAAGCTGAGAGCCTTTGCCCTAAATGTCTAACACTGTAAATTAAAATTACACAAATAACGCATACATTATATGTTCACATGAAAATGTTTCCAATCTATTTGTATAGAATATTTTTTTTTCATAAAACAAATAAATTTATTATTATTATTATTTTATTTATTAATTATTTTGGTCTGCAAAGAGCCCCATTGCTAATAGCAACGGTCTAGGATGGGCTTGATCTGCAAATGATTACTTTCTGTTACGCGATGACATTCGAAAAGCTTTCATTTTTTATTCCTCAAGTGTTCTCTAGAAAAAAAGATAAGGCCTCGGTAGGCCGGTTCGAGCTGATTATAATACACCACTGATTAGAATTAGTTAATTATTTTTCTTTAGTATTCAGATCTTACTAGTAGAAATAGCAAATATCTTTGAATAAATAATATAGGTAGGAAACAAGAAGATTAGCAAGTTATGTTATGTAACTAGTGGATCTTAGTTTAGAAAATGTAGCACCACGTGTCACGTATAACACTAACTAAAATAACTAATCACTAGAAAACTAGAAAACTATATGAATCACAATATTCACAATATTTGCGTAAAATATATCATAGGATATTTTGACTTAATTCAAAAGAACCAAGAATGGAAGTTCGATTACTATACTAGCCTAATTGTCTATAATTCCCTTTTTTTAATTATATTTATTATGCCATTTAGGTATAGGTAACATATTTTGTATTTTCAATTTAATTACAATCATAATTAATAATATATAAATATTTGCGTTTTAATCATCTAGTATTAAGTTTCCAAAAACTGCATTAATAATTAAATTTGCGTGCACAGATGCGTATTAATTTAATATGTACAAGGATCTTTCGTGAGCACATATTTAACTCCTGAATAAATAACTTTTCTGAAATATTTAATATTTCAGTTTTCCTGCAGATACAGTACTCTGAATATAACATGAGGATTTAAATACTTCCTGCAAATATTAAACATTAAACAAAAGATTATGTATCAATACACGAAAAATGGATCACAAATATGACCTCATTTATTTTTCTCCGTTCCCCATGTATACCTATTAAGTAGGCCAGTAGGTTAGACATATAAGAGACGCGGGTCGTAATCAGAGTTACCTTATCTGAACTAAAATACTTACAAACAAATTAATAGTTATTTTTATAAGTGACTAAAAAGGCTTGTTACATATAAGTGCAGAAATCTGCACGAGCACATAACCTTTTTCGGCACGTGTTATAAACAACATTTTTCCTATAACTGTGCGATTTAGAAAATCACTAAAATATTATCAGAATTTATAAAATTTTAATAATATTACACGAGGACGATGTTTTACGGCGTTGCTATGGTTTGTTTGTTGATTGCTTCCTTCAAGATAATTTCTTCAAAATCGTCTAGATTGGAATACTACACTGAGAGATTCTTCTTTATCATAAACACCTCCAAAGATAATTGAAGCTCCAGATTAAGCTATTTTGGATCTATTGTTGACATTGACAATCAACCTGCTGCTGGGTACTTCTAAAACCTTCGAAATTGTTGTCAATAATATTACTATTAATAATATAAACAGGTACGGAAAAAATCAATGTTTCTTTAGACAGTACAAAAGTTTCCACTTGGCATTATGTCAAAATAACTGTAACAACTATGTTAATAATATACACAAACAATAAATATGATGTATTTTACTTACTCTTTAAATAAAACCATTTATCGATATTTTACTTTGTTCGGTTTTTTTTATGAATTATCATATTTAATCATGATATACTTGAATTCTGAAATATAAAAAAAAAATATTATTAACGGCACGGGCCGACTAAAGAGCCTCCGCGGGCCGTGTTGGGCTCGCGGGCCGCCAGTTTACGACCACTAGTATAAAGAATTGCATATAAGCGCATATTGATATACTCATTATTTTAATAAGTATATAAGGTAACGATGTTTATTATTTATTCCACAACTTGATTAATTTCTTTTTGTGTTACAGATTAATTAAAGTAAATGCTTTTTACGATTTATTTGTATAGTGGGAGCCAGTCAACAAAATGAATTGTGTACTTAAAAGATGTATCTAAAGATAAATCTAAGATATCGCATGCAATTTCGTTAAGATAATTTTCAGAGACAAATAAAACAAAATAATTCTGTGTGAAATTGACAACGTAAAATTAAAATTAATATAATTTTAGCTATTTAGCATATAATAGTTATTTATGTAATTAATGTAATGCAGGATTTTATTGGAGAAGCCGTAAGTTCATTGTCGAGCAAGCGAAGCTGATAAATAAAGCGAATCCTTTAAAGTCCGCTTGTGTACGAGTTGCATGCAAAGCTTTATGTTCAACTGCCTTGGAGGCAATTTATATGTTCACAAGTGTGCTTTATTGTTTAACAATGTTTATTTTAATCATGAAACTATCAAGTATGTCAAAAAAGGTGGAAAAATGTATTCATAATAGTTTAAGACTTGGAAGAATTCAAAAAGTAGTAAATAAAATTACATTAAATGTAACGGAATTAATTAAATAATTACGTATAATAATTTTGTAGTGCATAAATGGATAACTTGGCTTGTATATCAATTTAATTTAATTGTATGGACGACGTTTCGACATTGTTTAGGATCATTACTAAGTCTAAAAATAACCTTATTTATACTAAAATTAATTTCACATGGTAAATTATTGTAGTAAACTTTCACCTTTAAGAGTCGGGTAATAACTAATTTGTAATTATAAAACAAAGTTAGACAGTTACTACACAACAACTAGAGACGTCTAGTGCAATGAAACAATAAGAACGATATGAAATTAAATTAATTTAATTATAACAATGTCAACAAGATACACCTGTTTCAAGAGATTGTGAATACTCTGTATTAATTGTTAGAAGAAGCAAAATCTGTTTTGAAATGCAACGAGTTATCATGTAGATTACTATGGTATAAACTTGCCACAAACATTCCTATCACTTTCATTATGAATAATCTCAACATTTTCGAAATCCAGAGAATGTCCACGTATCAAGGAATTCTGAAATAGAGTACTATGATCCTCATTTCTATTTTTTATATATAGCTTGTGCTGATTTAGTCTGTTCTTAAGATATTGTTTAGTTTCACCCACTGAACAAGTAACAATAGAAGAAGAGACAACTATAACAAAAGATTGTTACGCAGTTACTGGTGATATCTTTTGTTGCCCCAAATAATAATTATTAAAAATACCGATAATATATTTATCATTCTCGTGATCGTAATGACTAAAATATTTCAAAAATAATAAAAATAAAAATATATTACAAAACAACAAAAACAAACAATTAGCAAAAAAACTAGTGTTATTGAATAATATTTAAAATATTAATTAAACACGTACTAGTATGCAATACAAATAAATATGAGTAATGTATAATTTACGCCTTCTTCAGTACACTCTCATTTATCATTTCGCTACTTTCTTCAGTATCCGTATTCTTATATGTTGCTGTTACTGTTGTTATTGATAGAGATATGATATTCTCATCCAGAATTGTTGAAAATGAATTTATATTTACGATAAAAGAATTTTCATAATTATAAAATTTTCGAATTTCACAATATTGTATTAATTACTTACATTGGTTAATATGTGAAACGGTCCCAATGTTTAATTTTTTTGATGATGTGTATCTATACTGTCAATTTTGAAAATGAAGACTACATACGACATTGTGCTTAAGAGTACTACTATAAGGTACATCAATTAAATCATTTCTATTAATGTTTTCCAGCAATGTTTTCCGTATTAAATTATACCGTGGTAAAACATGGAAAATCAGATTCTTACAATTTGTTTTTCTACTACAATGTGGTACACACTCCTAAAATCAAATATAAAATTATAAAAGATACCTACTGACCATTAAATATAGATTGCAATAATAACGACAGATATGTTTGTTATTTACAAATTTTATTTGTCAAAATATAAAACATCGTTTGTCAAACATTTAAATATGTAATCTGTTTAACAATGTCAACTATTTAAATATTATCTGCTATGATTCCCGTTATTAATTTTAAATTGATTTAGTTCATTTGGGGCAGCAAGAGATGACATTAAAAATCGCGTAACAAGGTAACTAATGCAGCTGTCCAGACCCTGGTTTCACCCACATAGATAGAATTGTAGTCCGAACAATTTATCTTGCACACTAGATTCCTTTTGTAATCTTTGTCTTAGACTTTAGTGAAAAGTTTACTAGTGTCCGAGGATGATTTATAAGCTATAGGGTGCTTCAATTCATCAGTCAATTTTCTTAAGACTCTATCTAGAAGTTTGTAGAATGGTAAGGATATGTAATTCCTTTTTTCATTATTTGCTGGTAAAACTGACATGTTTTTATTTTGCAGATGTTGTAATCTGTTTTTGATCAATTTAGTGAGAAACTTTACAGGATAGTAGTTTTTTAAAGGAGTTTCTTCTATGAGTTGAATGTAACAACGGTAAAGTTATTCATTTATTCACCACAGAATTATCCTTTCGACTTATTTAACTTAAATAAAGATAAAATAATTACTTCGATTTAAATTTTTTGACATTGACTAGAGTTCTATTTTGCTATTTTATCGTATTAGTCCAATAAATTTTATAAATCCGAAACAATGTCATAAATCAACTACTTACGGTGCAGTCGAACATAAACACATTAACATACTTGCTGACGAGATTTTACTCTAGTAACCGGATGTGCTTATTGGCTGAATTTCCAAATGTTTTGTATTACGATTGATTGAAAACAGAACAAGGAAAATTATAAACTGTAACTGCAAAAGAGCTTTTCATTTTTCAGGATAAATTTAAGTTTATCATGAAACCTTGTTATTTGTATAAAATTATATCTAGCCCAGTGGCGTAGCAAGACCTTTGTGGGCCGATGTGACATTGGGATGAAGGGGCACCTCCTTACTCCTAGTATTATTTAAAATTTTAATGTTCTTTTGGCTTATTTTAAGTTCTAAATGTCATTTTAATTTTTTTAATTTATTTCTGTGCCTTATTCTGTTAAAATGCAATCTGTATTATCAAAATTAATAAATTAAAGTGAAATTCCTGAAGAAACAACTTACCAGGAAATATATATGTATGTACCTAATATTATAATTTCTGTGTTCCTTGATCTAATTGTCTTTTACCTAGATTTAGAAATAGGAGGTCACAAATTGTTCAATATACTAATTCTTTTTTTAAATGTAAAAATTGTCAGTAGACAACGGTCTTGTACTTGATTTCATTTATTTCAACTCTTACCCTGATTGAGAACGGTTCCTATTGACATACATATTATCAATTTGTATAATTTGTATTGTTAATATTTAGTTTAAAGTTTACCTGAAGCTTGAGTGCAATTGTTTTAAAAATACGTTAGAATTTTCATTTGTGCTAATTTATCATAAGGTAAGTATTAATGAAAATAAGGCCCCATTAGCACTTAAAACCGTTTTAATAAAATCGAAACCATAGGTGGAGTGATTTTATTTTAAAATTTTTAATTTTACCCGAAAAATAAAATGGTCCAGTGCAATTGTGACATTAAACTAAAATAATTCAAATGACATTAGTTTGTATCGGGTTGCTAAGTGAAAGTTAATAGTATGTGTAACTAGTAGCCCTGATTTAGTAGGAAAAGTGATATATTCCCAGACGATGGTGAGAAATTGAGGGACGAGTTCAGCAACCACCCGGAGCCCGGGAAGACACTTTTCCTACGTGTTACAGGTACTATTTTTTTTTCGATGGGTTTATACTCAATAATTATTTATTTTATCTTTCATTTATAATTGTCAGACAACCAACAAGACATAAAATTATTGCGTTGTTTTGATAAACATATCTGAGAATAGCGTAACCATGGTTTGTTTATTTATTTTCATAAGCGTACTATACTCCATTCCCTGTATGAAAACGATTACGTCACATTCGGTATCCATGTGATTCAAGAGGCGTATTCCATTTGCCATTTGGATCAGATGTAACTTAAATTTACTGATCCAGATCATTTATTTATTTCGCTAGTTTACATCGCTGCCTTTATTTTCAGTACTAGAATTACTAATTATAATTTACTTTGAAGTAATTCACCCTTATAAATGCATCAGTTTGCTTAATTCAGTTCATTTAATCAGGTGTCGAATTTATCTCAACTGATTTAAGTGAACCAAGTGGCAAATGGAATACAGCTAATATTTTGTACTTAAAACGTTTACATTGGTATTGGATTGACATTTTAAAAACATAACCTAAAATTTAAATGTCAGATTAAAATATTTATTACTTTATAAAATTTAATTAGTTTATAATGAAACCAAATTCTGCATATATTAAATAAAAATCAAATATGAATTTATCTTAACGCACGAAAAATATTACCTACCTTATTGAAATATGTAGTTTTGTAAAATAAAACTCAAAGGAATATACATTTTTATTTGTATTATTATTATTTATAAATAAATACTATTTGAAAATACAAAATACAATGTACATTACCTCTTGTACTACAGTTAAATTAATTAAAGATCCTCGATTCTCTAACTCCAGCGCAAAATAATCATGAAGATGACAAACGCATTTCTGCATTAGATTATCCAAAATTTTTCTAGCCGTTTCTCATTTCTCAGTCTGTATTTATGTATCAAAAATGTCACAAACTTAGAAATGATAGGCGAGAAAATAACAAAATCTTGACCATAGGTCTCTATTTTTATTTTATAAACAAATGTGAACAAAGTAAATATAAATTTTCGTATTAGTAATAACTGTCATACGTTTTCATTAATAGTTATTTTTATAACAAGTGCCGAAAAAGGCTCGTTACGTGCAAGTGCAGAATTTAACGCACGAGGCTTGCCGAGTGCGGAAATCTGCACGAGCATGTAACCTTTTTCGGCACGTGTTATAAACAACATTTTTCCTACAACTGTGCGATTTAGTAAATCACTAAAATATTATTAAAATTTATAAAATTTATAAAATTTTAATGATATTACATGAGAACGATGTTTTACGGCGTTGCTATGGTTTGTTTGTTGATTGCTTGCACATTGTTCTACGTTATTTAAAAATATTTCACTAACGTCAAAATAATTTCTTCAAAATCATCTTGATTGGAATAGTACAGTGAGTGATTCTTCTTTATCATTAACACCTCCAAAGATAATTGAAGTTCCGGATCATACTATGTTGGATCTATTTTCGACAATGACAATCAACCTGCTGCTGGCACTTCTGAAGCTTCCGAAATTGTTACCAATAATATTACTGGTAATAATATGAACAGGTACGGAAGAAATCAATGTTTCTTTAGACACAAAAGTTTCTACTTTACATTATGTCAATATAAGCATCTGTAACAGCTGTATTAATAATATACACAAACAATAAATATGAAGTATTTCACTTACTCTTTAAATAAAACCATTTATCGATATATTTTACTTTGTTCGGTTCTTTTTATTAATTGTCTACAGATTAGATATACTGCAAATTAAGGTTACGTTTATAAACGTCAAAATATACTACTGCATATTTACTAGCGCTGGTTCACCGTATCTTCTTCTTCCATAAGCGTCTGTGGTCAAAATATGAATTCCGCGCCCGGCGCGAAATTTAAATCGCTGTCAAAACAATATTCTTTTGACAGTTACGTAATGAAGCACTTTCCGCACTAGTGTTTCTTTGCTTTCGGAAACGCACTTGGTCTGCATTCATCTACTTTCCATACGTAACCAAGGCAATTATAGTTACGTAATAACAAAGAAATCGCACAGTTGTAGGAAAAATAATAAATGTGTTAGAACGTGAAAAAACGTGAAACGTGTGTCTTAACTTATTAAGACACATTATGTCATTCGCATAGGTAGGAATAATATTATTAAAAAAAGATAGCCATATTTAATCGTATCTATGATAACCTCGTCCACATATGACGTCATCGTTTTCATACAGGGAATGGAGTATATACGGGGAAACTTTGTCAGCGGTCGCAAAATATATTCCTGGATTGTTATTTGTCGTAGCCTAGCAACGACACTTTAATACAACGGAAAGGTGTCAGTTTTCGTCCGATCGGAAAAAAATATAATTACAACCGCATGCCACTTATTTAATCTTTACTCTGGATACGCCACTGTTGAAAAAGTGTAGTATTAGTACGAAAATCTAGGCTTTCAAAGATAGTAGTACTAGAAAGTGAACTAAGTAAATAAAATAAAATAAATATATCATCACGCCTTCTACCCATTACTAGATGTGGCACTCTGCTAAAGCAGATCTCGGTAAGTGATATATTTTGCGCGTGAAGTGCGGTTACCAGTCGTCAAATCACGGCCCCCAAACATGTTAGTGGTGGAGGAGCCACAGGGATAGCTTTTTCAAATTATGAAAATTTGTCGCCTGTGGGAATCGAACCAGGGACCTCAGGATCCACAGGCCGACTTCATACCACTGTGCTAGCAATCCCATAACTAAGTATATATCGTTATTTTATATTTTAGTAGAAGAATGTTATTATTGCTCTTTACATGAAATCTAAACACATTTCCGAAAGTAACTGAGAACATTTTACTAAAACTTGACCTGTTCTATTCCCAAGTTCAAATATTCTACTTTAGTATTTCAATAAACTTCCTAAACACAGACGTACTGCACAGTTCGGCATTTCATTGGCTGCACTTGATAAACACATCACGTCTGTCATTGTAGCTACACAGTGTTGTGTAAATGAAAAGCCTTGGCGCCGTGGCCATAGTGCAATGATGAATGTTTTCAATGGCGCTTGGCGATAATGGAGTGAATGGAGCCAGATACCGTGAGTTATGTTTCTAACTTCACGGCACGAGAGCGAAGCGTTTAGCGCTAACGCCACCCTAGTCGCCTCGACTGTCGATCACTTTACGCGCTTCATGGCTTTACATTTGCAGTAGACTTCACGCTGCTCAGTGTTCAATGGTTCAATGGACGTTATTGTTTAATCTCGTAATCAGGATAAACACTCGTTGTGGATAATTATAAACTGAATATTGATTGTATTACAAATACAGTGAGTAGATCAATGGTAAAGTTCTTAAATATATTATCAAAGCTTTTATGCTTTTCTGAGCGTGGATTATCTAGTAAAATCTGATGAGTAGATCGTAAGGAGCAAATCACTGTACCTATGAAACAGTGGCTTAACAAAAAATTTTGAAAGAAGGGATATATATATATATATACAGAAAAAAATTGCTTCTCTTAAAACCCATATATCAATCATGAAATCAAATTTATCATATACTTAGGGTAACTTTTTTGCTGCGAGTAAAGTATCAAAATTATTATAGATAAACAAAAATTTTATTTGAAAGAAATGTTTGTTAACGTTCCCTAAAGTACGGAACAAATCGTCAAAAGTTTGTATTTTGCAGATTTAAGAATAAAAAAAATGGTAAAAGTTAATTTAATTTTACAGAACAACAAAATAGTTATATTTATATTAAAATCAAAAACAATATAAATTTGATGAGGAAACGGGAAATTGTTTGATAAATAATTTTTTAAAAGTGTCAAATATTTTGAAATTTGACATTTCAATGAAAAAAAAACAATTTTTTTACATGAGAACAAAAATAAAACAAATTTAGCGTATTCATAGCAATGTAAATATTTGTTTTTTTTTTTGACAGTTTAGGAAAAATATTTTTTAACATTTCAACGTTCCGGCCTTTTCCTCATTGCACTTATACACACGGCGTGTAACACTTTTTCTGATATTTTAAAATTTTAATAAATTTTAGTTTTTAAACATTTCTACAAAAATAATTCCAGCGGAGTTAAATCCGGCCGAAAAAATTTTAGACACCGTGGGCAGAAGGGTATTTAAGACGGCGATTGCGTTGAAATATTATAAAATATTTTTACTAAAAATTTTTTAGTTGTTCTGTAAACTTAAATCCGCTTTTCCCGTTTCTTAAGCAATTTTTTATTTTTGATTCTATGGAAAGTGAACTATGAAGGTATATATGGCTATTTTATATTTTAGTAGTTGGCCGGACTTCGAATTTAATAAAATAAATTATGGTTATAATTAATTTTATCGGGTAGATACCTCAGTAGAATTGCGTTGACTGGTAAATTTGAGACTCCGAGTTCTATTCCTGAAGCCGACAAATTTTGGTCCACATTAAAATTATCCCTGAGTATCCCCCACGACTAACATCTTTGTGGGCCGTGATTTTATGCAACGGCAGAGTATCAGGCTCAGTAGAAAAACGTGATAATATATTTATTTTTATTTATTTTATTTATTTATTTATCCCTTCTATTTTTTGCAATGTACATATATTAATTATAGTGTATAATTTTTATCTGAAGAATTTATTCTAAAATAAATTATGGAAAGTGCGATATTTAAAATAATATTTTGCATATGAATAGACAAACACAGCTTTCTTTAATTAACAATAAATTTAAAATAATAATAAAGAGACAAATTTAAAATTATAAAAAAATCACGTAAGTAGGTGCATTGTTAACTGAACCAGTATGGAACGCATAGGTGCCGAATCCGTGGGGGCTCGGCTGCTCAAACACCCACCATAAAAAGTTAATAGGTGCTAAGCACCCACTATAAAAATATCCAAATGAATAAATAAAAAAATTATTAATTATATATCGAGTATAATTATTACCGCTTAGAACTAGTAAAATTAAGAAATATGTAGTGTTAATAGTTAAATTTAAATTTAATATTTTATAATTACATTTACGGGGTAATGGGTCAGTGGTATCAAGTCGGCGTGTGGATACTAAGAACCATGGTTCGGTCCCCACAGCCGACAAAACATTTCCACCAATTTAAAATTAGCCCTGTAGCTCCCCCGCAACTAACATGAATAAATTCAAATGAATAAATAAAATATTTATTAATTATATATCAAGTATAATTATTACCGCTTAGAACTAGTTAGATCAGGAAATATGTACTGTTAATAGTAAAATTTAAGTTTAATATTTTATAATTACATTTATAGGGTAATGGCTCAGTGGTATCAAGTCGGCCTGTGGATACTAAGAACCATGGTTCGGTCCCCACAGCCGACAAAACATTTTCACCAATTTAAAATTACCCCTGTGGCTCCCCCACCACTAACAACTTTGGGGGCCGTGATTTGACGGCTGGGAACCGCACTTCACTCGCATAAATATATCACTTACCGAGATCTGCTTCGGCAGAGAGCCACACCCAGTAATGGCTAATAGGGATGCTGATATATTTATATATAATTACATTTAGCAGAAATTACGCTGTAGTAAATAATTTGGGGAAATTTTATTATTTACGCGCCAAGTTAAAAATAAACAGGTAGTCAGTCTATTTTAGCTTTGTCGGTTCAAACTTGAAAATTAGAGAATTATTTTTTTTAAATGGACGATCCTAGAGTTGCGATATTGACTTCTAGTGGCAGGCACCTAAAGTGGAGTTTACATGTGGTTTATACAGGGTGTTAAAAAAGTTCCGGGACGGTGAAATAACTCGAGAAAAACACTCGAATCAAGAAACCAAAAAACACGTGTTTCATATTTTGCAAAAACCTATCACAAGTAGCCACAAGCCTTTCACCGACTAAATGCTTGAAATAAATTTGCAAAACAATTTTATAAAATAATGTTTATTTCTTGTGATATTAGACCGTTTTTTACTTTTCTTTCAGAATCATGTCAAAACTTATTTTTGCGTTTAGAGCGCCATCTATTCCGAATTGGAAAAAAAGTTTCAGATAAAATTAACTTATTTTTTTTCGCAGAATACGAATCTGTAATGGGGGTTCCCATTTAAGGTTTCAACGTTGCCCCCCGCCCCACCCCCTGGGGGTGGGGGTTGGGGTTTGTGTTTGGTGTGCTTAGATAGGTTTTTGCAAAATATGAAACACGTGTTTTTTGGTTTCTTGATTCGATGTGTTTTTCTCGAGATATTTCACCGTCCCGGAACTTTTTTAACACCCTGTATATGCTTCATATAGTTTTAATTAATAAAAATAGTAAAAACAGGGACTAGTTGTCACAACGTATTGTAATAAAATTAAAAAATTAACACTAGGTAGGTTTCAAAAAACCTACCTAGTATTGATTTTTTAATTTTATTATAAATATGTTTCAAAAAGAACCGACAGTGAAATCTATTGAATTTACAACGTATTGTATTTACGGATGCCATGCAAATATGGGACGCAAAGAAGTTTAGGTTTTCATATTTTTATCAAAACTATAAAAATATTGTGGAAATAACATCACTTGTTGGTGTCAAACTTATATTTGAGCAATGCAAAACATGAAAATATGTTATTCGATCAAGGAAAAAAAAATTATTGTAAATATTATAAGAGTGTGTTCAGGTAATTTCGTGGAGAGTAACTATATATTATGGGGTATACAATAATATTCTTTCTGCTACATATCTGAAGTGTGGTGTAGCTTGCAAATACTCAAAAAGTTGTGCTATGCTAAGTTTAAACTGTTAAAATTAGCAAATTTAACGTAATGTTAACAGCAACTGTATGACGTCTGACAGCTCCATGCCTTCATACTTGAACTACTCGCAGCACCGCCATGGGTATTTTGAGTTGACAATAGTATTATCCCCAGGACCGGATTAATACTATGAGAGGCCTTAGGCACAACAGATCCCCTCTTGCGTTTCAAGAAAATTAGTCCTTATTCGAAGAATAAAGTAATCTCGTTTGTAAATCATTTATAATTGTATGTACCATTGTTTTTAAACGGTACAATTGAAAAGAGAAGAGAAGGTTATTGCCAGGAAAATAAGCAAATGAATATTGACACTATTAGCACTATTGTATATTCAGAATATAGTGTATATAATATATTTTATGACATATTTGAAATGAATTGTATATACTTTGATTTGGTCGGAACCTTCTATGTCGAGCGCACGGAACTTTCCTGAGTGGAGAGCGTATGCTGTTGCCGATAGAGGGATCACTTATGGGATACTAGCCACTACACTACACTGCGAAGATGAAGTGTTATAAGCGCGAATTTTTCGCTTTTAATACAAAATCAACTAATTCTTGACGACCTTTAGAAATGACCAGCAGATAGGCATACGTAAACTTGTATATTCCAGTACTTTCTTCACTTCGTTATTTTTTACCCAGAAACATTTTCAGTATTAGATTTGTAATTTTTATTTTTTTTTACAATATCTGCCGGATTTCCAATGTGTCGGGGCCCTAAGCTATAGCTTAGTTAGCTTATGCTCTAATCCAGCACTGATTATCCCTGATTACAAAATATTCAAATTTATCATTTAAATATAGAATATTACAACCTGTTTTTCTGTTAGTGTGCAGGTAACTGCCAGGCGACGACACTATTCCGCAATGTAATGTGTATTACAACTATCGCCAATTGGTATTTACAAAATATTCTGCCAAATATTATACGAACGTAGCGATCTGAGTATTATATAACCAGAGATGGTATAACTATTTTGCGTACCTCATATTTGCGTTATTTTTAAAAGTTAGTGAGCACCCACTCTAACAGTGCTGAGAGCCGCCTATTACGCGTATAAAACAATTGTTATGAGACGATTTAATTACAACTAAATTAAAATCAAAGCGAAATAGATGCGAACTTCTTGTAAAAATATATAATTATTAAAACATAAAATGAAACGCATTAAAAAGTTATAATTAATAATGGAATTATAAAAAAGCAATCAAAAGATCCAGAGTTCTTGGATGAAGGCTTTTATGAATTTATTACAATATAATATTTATTTATTTCATATCTAAAAGACGACGTTTCGAACACTTATTCGTGTTCATCGTCAGGTCAAAAACTTAACTATGATGTAGTTATTTTACAATTTTAAATGAAAAATAACCACATCGTGGTTAAGTTTTTGACCTGAAGATGAACACGAATAAGTGTTCGAAACCTCATCTTTTAGATATGAAATAAATAAATATTTTATTGTAATAAATTCATAAAAGCCTTCATCCCAGAACCCTGGATCTTTTGATTCCTTTTTTAGAAATCAATTTCACGGCTTAATAATTAAAACTTTAACAAATAATGGAATTAAACAAATTATCCGACAATGGAAACAACAACAACGTATGAGTAAACTAATTTTAGTTAAGTTACAAAATTGTGTCATACTAGACTCAAAGCTAACTTGGGCAAAACACATCACCAACCTAAAAAGGGAATGCCATCAAAGACTCAACATACTAAAGGTATTAGGAAACACAACGTGGGGTGCACAAAAAGAAACTCTACTACAAGTGTACAAATCCATAATAAGATCCAAATTGGACTATGGATGCATGGCATACCAGACAGCGAAAGCAACAAACCTGAAATTATTAGACCCGATCCACAATACAGCGATCCGCATAGCTACAGGAGCATACTGTACGAGTCCCGTAAATAGCCTACTTTGCGAAGCAGGAGAATCCCCACTAAAAATACGCCGAAAACAACTAACGGCATCGTATCTATCTAAAGTAGCAAGTAAACAAACAACACAAATATACAACCAGTTTTTTAAACAAACAGCAAATCTAAACACGAAAGTATTAAACTCAACTCCTCTGCAAAAGATTGCCCACCAAATCCTACAACCACTAAACCTCTCCCAAATACAAATTGAACAAAAAACTCTACACAAAACTCCCCCATGGTTAATCAAAAGTCCAACCATCATACTCACAATGACCAAATATCCCAAAAATCATACACCCTCAGAGCTCTACCACAACAAATTAAAAGAAATAAAAAGAGATCACCCAGATCATACATTTATATACACCGATGGATCGAAACAAGAGAGAAAAACGGGAGCCAGCGTCGTCATAGGTCACGAAATACAAAAATTCAGACTACCCAAGAACTCTAGCATATTTACAGCAGAAGCATACAGCATAAAAAAGCCACAGAAATTATAAAAACCAACAAAATCAACAAGTTTATTATATGTACAGATTCCCAAAGTGTATTAGAAAACATTACAAACTCACACAACATTAATAACATCATTCAAGACATCAAAGAAAATATACACGAAGCAATGAATAGACAAAAAGACATAAAACTAGTTTGGGTTCCGTCACACTCAGGAATCAAAGAAAACGAAATAGCCGACTTTGCTGCAAAAGAAGCCTGCGATCTACACACGACAGACAACATAAATATACCACCAAACGATATCCACAGCATATTGAAAAGAAACATAATCGAAGAATGGAACAAGGAATGGAAAGACACAACAAATAACAAACTAAGACAACTCAAAGAGGACACCTCAAACTGGACAACGACAGAAGAAAGAAAACACCAAGTCACAATAACGAGGCTCCGCATCGGCCACACCCGATACACGCACGAGCACCTGCTTCAACGGACGGAGTCAGAGCAATGCAACAACTGCAACACCCCCATCACAGTGGAACACATAATAACACAATGTACAAAATTTAGAACACAAAGATTAAACAATAACATACCCAACACACTCTCACAAGCCCTAGCAAACAACAACACAGCCATAAACAATGTAATCAAATACCTTAAAGACATTGACATGTTAAACAAAATATAATAGATTATGTACCAATATGTAACAAAACTGTAACCACCACAACAAAATTGTACACGGGCGCTAGTGATCTCAGTAATCGAAACGCCCAAAAACCCTTTAATAATAATAAAAAAAAAAAGTTACAAAATTACATGGCAAGACCTACATCTTGCACAGACGAGAGACAACTTGTCTCGACAAAAGCCAGTCTACCACTAACTAAATGTTGTTGTTTCCATGGGATTTTCTGACAAAGGGCAAGGGGGTTGTATCGTCGCGTTGGTCGAGGAACCGTTCCCACATATGTGTTTACATAAAATACCTAGACGGGGTGAGTTACAAAGGTTAACTCTATCTCAGACCAATACATAGCTAATAATTACCCAGATATGTCATCACATCCCATATAACCAGACGCGACAATTCAGAAAAGCTATAAACTTGATAAATAATAATCTACGGAATACTGCAGTTATTATAATATGTGCACTAATAAATTTGATAAACAAAATAATTCTTTAAAATTTGGGAAAGACAAGTAATTACGATAAATTCATATGGAAAGAAAAATATTCTCTGACCTTCCGTGATGTAATTAACATCAACTCGTCATGCACATTGTAGAATAGCAAAAGTAGTTACTAAATTTAAATTTCTTTGACAAATGTTTACACATGTAAAATTTTACTTAAGGCTGAGGATGACCTCATTTTAAGGTCGAAATGTTCTAAATAAAAAATATGACGAAAATTTATTTTTCTTCCCATATGAAATGATCCTGATTGCCTACCTTTCCCAAATTATAAACATATTTTCTGGATCTGAAAACCAACCATTCAAAATAAACTGTGTCAAGTCAACTTTAGAAAGATACTTAAGATAACACTTAATTAGTCTGTATCTTTCGAAGCTGAGTTGATAATGAAGTACCATAATTTATAAACAAAACCAAATTCTGAATTGTCTGTTTTGCTACACCAATATGAATATCTCAAGTCGGCGCCTTTGTATGGAAGGTACGTGAAACAGAGAAACTATTATTAATAAAATATAAATAAATAAACGGACCAGTTTTATATAGTTTTAGTTCGCCTCTAACATGAATTAAATTTTTATAAGTTAAAACCTATCGTTCTATATTATTCACGTCATTTCAAAAAAGTTCTTAATTACAAAAAGTTATTAAATTTAATAAATGTTACTCTAAACCCTAACTAAATGGAAAAAACCAAAAGGATACAATTTAATTTGTCTTTTTCGTAAAATACAATCTAAGTTCGAACGATTCGTTCTTTCTTTTTATTTTGTTCTTCAAAATGTTCTATGAATTTGTATATTCTTAATAGATAAAGTTATGTAGTTATGCTAGAATACGTTAGAAATTTCTGTAAAACTTTGAAGGACTTTCACTAGTGTTAAAGTTATATAATTGAAATTATTTATAACACTTTTAGTTTTAGAATAACTACTCGTAGATGTTAAAATTACAAAAAATTATAAGGGTGTGGTACATAATTTTGTTTTTCTAATAATGAAATGCATGGGCGTCCACAGACATTTTTCCAGGGGAGGGGCGGGGGCGAGTCGCAAAAAACTCACAGATATATATAAATTTTTAAAATATTTTTTTACATAACATAAATACATACACATGGTTAAAAAAATATTTAAATTTGTGTAATAAATTACTAGTCTTCGTCGTCTGGGTTTGAATTGAAGAGGAAAGACAATTTTCGAATAACTCTACCTCAAATTGACACCATTTCTTCAATAAATACCGATTTAGCAGTTTTACAGTTTTTATTTTCTAATATTTTGTGTCTGTGAATACTTAAACTTAGATTACTCAATCGTTACGATAGGGAAGATGTCACTGGCTGGCCATAAGAATACTGCTGGAAATTCAGTTTTAGTTTGAATTTATTATCTTCAAACTTATAATTTAATTTTTATTTTAATTATATATTATATATACATACACAGTGTGGTGGCCACGACTCTCGAACATAGGACTTTAACATGTAAAATCGTATTGTTTTAAATTTCCTGCTTCCTAATTATTTAAAAGAAAAAGCTTCAAATAAAACTTTAAGGGCATAAAATACGAAATTAATTTTCCATGCTCTGTATCAGCACAAATTAGATCTAAAAATGAGTAAAATAGTCTCAAAACTATCGATAGCTATGAAATTGAAACAAAATTAAACAAATGTTTGACATTCAATCTGTCAAAACTGTCAGAAAAAATTCTTTATTTATTATTTCATTTATTTTGACAAATAAAACGTCAAACTTTTGTTTAATTTTGTTTCAATTTCATGCCTATCGATAGTTTTGAGGCAATTTTCCTCATTTTCAAATCAAACTTGTGTCGTTACAAAGTATGCAAAATTAAATTTGTTTATTGGTTCAGATGCAGAATTTTATGCCCTAAAAATTTTATTTCAAGCTTTGTGCTTAAAAAATTTAAGGAAGCAGGAAATTACAAAATTATAGTTTTACATGTTAAAGTCCTATGTTCGAGAGTCGTGGTCATCACCATAGTTAAAATCCAGGGGGGAGGGCGCCCCTCAATGCCCCCCTGCGGACGCCCATGATGAAATGTAATAATTGAGCAAAACATAAATTTCCGCGTACATTCCGGCATTTTTTTTACTTCATTTTCAAATCATCATTCATTTCAACTATTCAACAATTTAATATCATAAATTGAAGCATGTAATTAAACAAATATTTTCGCTGAAAAAAACAATACTAGCCCAATGAGGCAAATAAATGCGTGTTACATAAACTGAATACCAAATTCATTTAAATTTTTTAGTTCTACCCGCATCATAACTTCTCTTTATGATTTTTTTTTATGCGAAATACCTAGCTGTCTGAAATGCATCAACTTCATAATAATAACAAGGAAAAGGTAACTAAGAATATTAAATTAATTTAAACTTATATAAATAGTTATTCAAATATTAGTATATTAATAAAAGTTGAACATTAAAAGAACAAAATATATATACTAGGCGATATGACAGATTTTTTTTATTCCACAAGAAGAAAAATGATTTTCTGACAAATGATCATTGACAGGCCCGAATAACGTAACTCAGTGCAAAAACAATCTACATTTTCACAGAATCCATTGAATAAGTTATGATGTCGTTCTCGTCTCCTCATTTCATTCCAATTTGCTGAGATATTTTTAGCAAACTAAAACAATGGCATTGTTCAGCAACATTGTGCTAAAATATTAATTCGTGTTGGACACAATAAGCAATCGGATGGTTCATAAAAACGGATGAAAAGACGGGAACGACTTTTAGAAGTATACTTCCTTTGTTTATGAAATAAATTGATTTGCAAGAATTTCTTATTGATATTTTGAAATGATAGAGAATCCTTTTGATAAAGAACTATTTACAAAATATAATTCAGACATAGGATTCTGTATTCGAATTCGTGTGGTGCTTTTTAATTATCTTCTCAGTTTTATTTGTTTACTTATGCTGCACAAAAGAACAATAATCCCAATTAGCTTTCAGTGAACTTCAAACTACTCGGACGTAGATGTAGATTTTCTGTTGAACATTGAAATCACGCGGTTTGTTTTGCAAACGCTCATTTTTATGTCGAAGAACGTGCCGTATTCCTAAGCCATATACACACAAAGATTATATATCATTTTAATTTTAACTAGAAACCAGGAAAAAATTCACATTTTAAAATTGAAACATAAATATGTACTATATATAAATTTTGAACTTTTTCACTGAAAATTTTTAATTGTTTCAAGTTATACTATTAAAATTATAAAAACATATTTAAGAATACAAGCTCTACAAAAACGAACAACATTCATGTGTAATATAAAACTACTAATATAGCAAAATAAGTAATTGAATTTGTGTATTATAATTAAACATGGCTTTACCAAAAAATTCAAAATAATTATATATTATATATAAATTTTATGCCACACACACACACACACACACACACACACACACACACACACATATATATATATATATATATATATATATATATATATATATATATATATATATTGTCAATACTACTACATCTTATTTAATAGATATTATTCCATTTTGATAGCGTAATTTAATGAAATTAATAAAAATAATTTTAAATTTTTCGCCTACTATTTTATTGCTACTAACGTAGAGAGCTTGCAATTTGTTTTAAATATTTTAATCTGCCACTGTCTGTTCTAAAAATCGAGAACTGCGTAAATATTATTAGAATGTATTATGAAGGATACAGTACAAGGCAAACATCTGTGTATTTTGTCAGAAACAGAAAAATTAAAATATTCATAATGACACTGACAGATGACAGTGACAGATTAAAATATTTAAAGCAAATTGCACGCTCTTTACGTCAATAGCATTAAAAGAGTAGGCGAAAATTTAAGATATAGTTTATTAATAGCATTAAATTACGCTATCAAAATTATATAATCTATATTAAATAAAATGTAGAGATATTGGCAGTATATGACATAAATTTTGGTCGGACACGTTTTATTTACTAAAAACTGATTTCACATGTTAACTGCCTATGTCAACATTTACTTGAGACACACGGTATTTTATATATATGTGGGGTAGCTAGTGGTATCAAGTCGGCCTGTGGATCTTGAGAACCCTTGTTCGATTCCCACAGGCGACAAACAATTTTCACCATTTTAAAAACTACCCCTGTGGCTCTCCCACCACTAACATCTTTGGGGGCCGTGATTTTACGGCCGGTAACCGCATTTAACGTGCAAAATATATCACTTACCAAGATCTGCTACGACAGAGTGCCACACTCAGTAATGGGTAAAAGGCGTGATGATATATTTATATTTTATTTATTTATGTATTTTTGCAGTTGGAATGCATATATATATATATATATATATATATATATATATATATATATATATATATATATATATATATATATATATATATATACAGAGCTGTCTAATTAATTATGTTGAAATTGTTGTAATAATATACTTGAAACATTTATAAGTGGTATTACAAATTTTTAACGAAAAAGCACAATTTTCTTTTAAACTAACAAAATGCAAATACATATTTGAGTATGTTTAAGTTATTCCTATAAATTTTTAGTTCAACTATAAAATTAATCAATGGTATTAGAAGTTCCAATGCTACGAAAAAATTAATCCTGGATTAAATAAGATTTTAGTATTATCGGATTAGAGTCCCAAGCATCAGCGGAACTTTTGAACATTATACGAATGAATTTTCTAATATTACCTTTTATTATCCAGGATTGTAAAATTTTGATATATGTGGAACTGTCATTAAAACACTTTCCAGAACGTAGAGTTTTAGGCTACCTCGCCTACAGACAAGCAATAAAATTGCAAGTACTTACAGAGCATTTTATGACATGATATAGTAGTAATTTCTAACTCTTTCACATTAAATACATAGATCTGTGAAATTATCACTGAACAAGTGAATTTAATTTTCTATTATCAAATGTACCTAATTTCTTTCACAGATATTCATTTATCCTGTAGATAATTATTGAGACGTTTATTCAGAGGTGAAAATATCTGCCCTGCTTGCTCAGAGATCTTAGTGCAGTTGGAATGCAGTTATTTTATAGTGCACGATTATTACCTAAAGAAAGTAGTAGTGCCGTTGCATTGCAGCAGCTTGCAATGCCCATAGTCCTGCACTACCGGTTCACCGCTCCGACCAATCAGAACGAAGCATCAAATTTAAAACGCATAGTATTAAAATATATTTGTCATTCAATTTTGTTAACCATAGGTTGAAGTGTTGTTTGAGAGCTAATTTTCTTCACTAATTTTAAAATTCCTTAATAAAAATGCTGTTCACAGTAATACTTCTATAATATTTGCTTGTAAAATATATCTCAAATAAAATTCAGTACAACTGAAAAGTTCAGGCCAAGTACAAAAAAATATCCTCCAATATTCGTCATTACAAGTCATAATGTTTTCCGAGTTATAAGGTTCTGATATAAAAAGTGGGCTCAAGTACATTCTTAGAAACTGAGAAACGTAAGATATATAAAATTTGAACATTAAGGGTTTCTTTAAAAAGAGAACCGAAAAGTCCTAGTTACATCTTAGTCAAAAGTTTGTGATATAACATATGGGCTCAAGCACATTGTTATATTCAACATTAAAACATGTTTTTTCATACAAAAATCTGAATTACAGAAGTGTCTAACCTCATAACAAAAATGTAAACGACACAAATGTTCCAAATATCAATATAAAAAAACCTAAAGAAAGTTCTTACACTGCAATGCATCTGTATTAATAGGCTATTCCGAGGGCTACTTCAAAAAATTTGATTATTTTACATATTACAGTATATACAAAAATAATATTTCTCTAGTTTTTTTTTATCATTATTATTTTGCGGAAAAATTCCAACTAGGGGGAGAGAAAAATTATAAAGATTTATTAATTAATCCTGACGTAATTCACTTAGCGACAAAAATAGCAATAGTATTGAAAAAGAAAGCATTATAATGAGAGATATGATTATACTTTGACAAGAGCGCGAAAAATCTCACGAAACTGAATTCACGATTGTTTACGCGTTTTTGTCAATTATTACTTGATTTTACGCGTTATATTATACGAAATATGGGGTAATGGCTCAATGGTATCAAGTCGGCCTGTGGATCCTAAGAACCCTGATTCGATCCCCAAGATTGTAGAGTTTTAGGCTACCTCGACTACAGACAAGCAATAAAATTGCGCGCTAGAAATAGTAAATCAGTGTGAAGTTGCAGTTTCCGAATGTCTTCTATGTTCTAAAAAGATCAATGCGCTTAATAATTCACTTTTTGATTAAATATTGTAGATATTAATATGTTACTTTTGATATATTTTTTTAATCTTTATTGTAAAATTGCTAAAATTAATATGCATTAAACATTTCTTTAAACGCCGTCCTGTTGGAATAGCATATTTTCTATATGAATGATACTTTTGGACTGCAATACAATTGCACATTGTACTACCAACACTATGCTACCAACCATAAATTCAAAGTTCTTACATCTGTAGCAACAATAGCAATTAATATTATTATTATTCACGTATCAAAAGATTTTTTCGTATTAAAGATTTTCACTAACTTTTTTGAACAATAATTACATATTTATTTGTAAATTTATTAGATAATCTATTGTATAGAAATTAAATGTGTGATAAATTTCTTTGACATAATACATATATGGTTATAGAATTAACAATGTTTCTAAAGTTAAACAAAATAATTTTGATTTGTAAATTGTAACAGGTTACATATTTTATAATTATATTTTTTAATATATAAGTTTGGAATATTATTGAATAAAAATCATCTGATATAATAATATTTTTTTTAAAATACAAAATAATAACACTTGGTTGTTTCAAAGAAAATATTTATTTTTACACTTAATACGTATTTCGGCTTAGTAAAATCATTATAAAATGCAACCGAAATATTTACCATTTTAAGTTGTTCGGAGATTTTATTACAGACCGTTCCAAAATAAGGTATTTTTCTATAAATTTTACATTCTTTCACCTCTTATCCTGCATATATTTTACCTAAACTCAGTTTCTTTTGTTTTTTATATAGTAAAGTATTGATTTTATAATGATTTTACTTTAAAAAAATTACTGGTAAGCAATAAAATTAATGATAAGGACAAATTAAATAATAGTAGCATATATGAAATTAAATGTAAAGACTGCGATTATATTTACATCGGACAGACAGGCCGTAGTTTTAATATCAGATTTAAAGAACGTGTAAGTTCTTGGAGATTAGGAAAAACCGATTCTAATGTTGCGAAACATCTTATAGAAAATGACCACTGTATAACAATAGAATCTCTAAGGGTCTTACATGTTGCCAAGAAAGGATGAAAGATGAATTGTTTGGAAGCGATTGAAATAAACAAAGCCTTGAAGGGGAATAAAAATATTATGAACGAACAACTATATCTCATTCATTCGCCATTACTAAATTCTATTTAATCCTTTAATGGTATATAAGCCAAAATACGTATTAAGTGTAATAATAAATATTTTCTTTGAAACAACCAAGTGTTTTTATTTTGTATTTTTTAAATATTATCAAACATGTTTCATTATATGATATAATAATGTATATTAAAAAAGGTAATTCAATTTACTTTCCGAAAACTAAATGATAAGAAGATTGTATTAAAATTTATTTAAATTTTTTGTTAGCTTAAATTGACAAGTACAAAATTCAGGATTAGCTAGTTTATTTACTGTTATTCTGTCAAAGAATAAATACACATAAAATGTATTTTGATGATTGCAAATTAGAGGAATTAGGCATTATTCGCTATTCGATAAAATTTTATATTATAAAATTGCCAATATTTCAATTTGCATATATGTTCAATTTACATTTATTTTATGTTTGTATTATTTACCTGATTGACACGTTCAAAAGATAGATGAAAATTTAATATAAAAATAATTGTAAGTATGATTAGCTGCATGAATCCACCTCTAATGTGGAAGTTCATAAATTTCATAATTTTTCATGTCTATTTCACAGAAAGCATCTTCACCATATTTGTTTCAAAAAATCTAATTCAGTCATAATCTCCATGATATTACTTTCACAGAAAAATTTAAATAAAATTTTTGTGCTCACAATATTATTTAATTGAGTAGCTACAAGTTCGAAGATATATAATTACATAACTACAAAAATAATCAGTAAAAATCTCCTTACCTGCATATCAGACACCTTCTCTCTGACGGCCTGTATAAAATCATCATGTCCCGCAATCTGACTCGTCACCACCGAGAACTGATGCCACTTATATCGTTCGAGTATGCTCAACATCGCCGCGGTTTGATGATCTAAACTCGGCGCGAGCTGTAGTTGCAACGAGGACTGACTTGCACGTCGCTCTAGGCCGGAGTTGTCTGCATTCCACGCGATGACAGGGATACCCAGGTACCCTGCCAACTGCAAGAAGTACTGTGCGGAGGCAGTACTTCGGCCGTATTGTTCGTAGTTCATGAGGTATAGAATGGCGGACACGTTGACGGAGAGAAAATCTTTGCATAGTGACTTCAGTATGGCTGAAAGAGAAAAATGGTGTCAATTAGATTATTCAATAAGAAATACTTCCTGAGAATTTGAATAGGCACGTCTCACATTTACTCATTTATTTTTATTGGAAATATACAAAACATTGTCTGTTTTATTATTATAATTATTCAAATTTATTTCGACGCTACGTAACTTATTCGTAGAATAATCTGGCTCCATTTTAGAGAACATCTAGTATGTTATACAGCAAATGTTTTCTGGTGAATGAAACTGATATAGATTTTCCTTGTTAATTAAATAATATTTTTTGGATCTAAGCAAATATCGGTCTAAAATTAAAATTTAGTGCATCTTTAGTTTGTTTTTGTTGTTCTTAATTTCAAAAATGTAGAGTCTCTAGATGATTTTCAATTTTTTCTTCTATCTAAAGTTATTATCTACCATAACAACAACATAGTATATTATACAAGTTTATAATAAGCATTATACGCGAATCCAATTAACTACTTTTTTTACATCCAAATCTAACAAACAAATTATTAAAATAAATGTCAAAGTCTCAATTTACCGTAAAAATAATAATAATCATTTACTATTTTTTTGCGAAATACATGGAAATCGTAAATGCTGTGCTGTTATTGATCAATCTGGTCTTTCATAACGAAACTCTATCATAATGAAAATCTATCATAATGAAAATCTAATGAGTACTAAAGTATAGATAATAATGAATATTTAATAAGTAAATTAAGCACAGAAATAGAAAAAAATATTCTTACACTCATTAATTTAAAATGAAAGCTAATATTTTATCAATATTTATCGATTCAAATATGTCAATAACTTCAACGTGAGAAAATTAACTATTTACACTATTTAGCAAAAGATAAATATCTATAAAATAAAATTACTAATAAACTGATTTCACAATTATCACTAATAAATAACTATTTTATATCAAATTTTCCACAACGTATACAAAAAACAAACACGAGCATAAAGGGTACTTGTCACTTTTTGTGTACAATTTGTATTCCTGTATTTATTTCGTCACAAAACAAGCATTTTTGATATAAAATTAATTAAATATATTATATTTAATTATATTTTTGCATTAAAATTACAGTATGAAGATGAAATAAATCTGGCATTAGCTCAAAAGGAGAACTCGCTTGCCTCTGCATTGGGTATATATAGCCATTTTACAAAGGATAAACAAGTTTTTGTAAATAAAAACTATACGGTAATTAATTGTGTAACCAAATATCAACAGTAAATACCTACACACACCTTATTTAATATATTGTTTTTTAATTTACTAAATTGATAAAGGGCTTCAGAGATCTAAAATTAACAAACTTAATATAAAAATCATTTTATTCAGATAGATGTTTCGAGTGTATAAACACTCATCATCAACACAAGATGTAAATATTTTAATACATAATACCTACATTTAAAAACTAAAGTGAAAAGACGGACAACTTTCATCATTTATCTTAGTTCTTGAAATTATAAAAGGATACGACCCTAATATATATTAAACATAAACTGGTTCCTTGTGTTTCATTATTTCATGGCTACAAGCATATTTGAACTGTTTAAAACAATATATTTTCAAAATATTCAATTGTATTAGATTAATTATTAAAATTATCTTCGGCATAAAAGCAATATAAATAAAATTCAAATGTTAGACTAATTCTTAATATAAATAATAATGATAAATGTTTCTGCACAAGATAAGCGATCAACTTAGTTCTTAAAATTAGAAAAGTAATATATGACCGTAAAATTATTTGTCTTCACGTCAAACTTAAGTATGTACCTACCTTGTATTTTATTATTTCACGGTTGAAAACATGTTAAAAAGTTTTAGCCAATCCATAATTTTGAAATAGTTAATCATATTCTAGTTCGATTTTAAAAAGTTAATCCAAATCACTTTTCAAAACCAAATGGTAACTTGTTAATAGTAGATTTTATTCAAACTTTTTTGAAAATCTGGTTTAGCTTCATTTGAGTAATCGAAAATTCAGGATTAGCTAAAATTATTTTGAATATTGAGCTGTAAATATTTCATGTTAATTCTTAAAATTATTTTCCAGCATAAACACTAACTAATAAAGCTTAAATGTTAACTTAATTCTTAATATAAATGTTAGTGATAAATATCTCTTTGCGTAGTCCAAGCATTAAAGAATTTAATTAAAATATTTCGATTGACAATCTACTACTGTAATATATTTATGACGAAAAGGGACTGCTAGTGCAAAAAGTTTTCTCGAAATACGTTTGCGTGTCTCTTTTCTTTTTTATTATTATTATTTAAACAGTCTTAAAATGATGTATTAGATAAAGAAATAACGTGTGTGGATAAATCGAATTGACTTGCCTAATTTGCTAATTTGGTACTTATTATTATTTATTATTTTTTGCCGCATAGTTTTTGGTTTCTTATGTTAATGCTGAGTTGCAAGAAAAACTAAAGAAGTATTTAGTTAAAAAAATGTTTATCTAGCAAAAGTATCAATAGCGATTTTCTGAAATTTATTGAACCGTTAGTTGCTAATGAACCGATAAAACTTTCTTGCAACCCAGCATAAATGTGATATAGATATATATATATTTTATATTTTTCAGAAAAGGTTAGGAACGATATATTATTCTATTCACTAATTATAAATATTTCACTTTAAAGTAAATAAATGTAGAAAATGCCACGAAAGAATTTATAACAAACTTTAAAAATATGTACACACAAACAGTTCCGGAAGTAAAAACAAAACTTTAGCCAGTGAAGGTCGACCCAACGCAGTCATTGCTGAAGTTTATATGTTTTTTTCCCCTCGCAACAAAATTTTTCATTTGTATGCAACAGCGGAAAGGTCAGACATAAAGAACATCAGAGACGTGATCTGCCTACTAAATTATTTCATAAGTAGTACGAAAATATTACCCTTTTCGGAATCTCTCCTCTTTACGAACCATTTGCGTCAATGCTATGGATATCCATCTTTATTTAGTCGGATTTTGTCGAGATATCACGCTACAACGCGTCGAATGTTGATTAGAATAAAAATCACTCCAACACTATGAATCAATATGCTCTGTGAGTCAGATGAAACAAAAAGACAATACAGAATGTAATTTGAAGACAGAAAATAAGTATGCTAGATAACAGTAACCAGGGGCGGATATAAGTATAACAAGAAAGAGATGAAAGTGAAAGAAAAATATTAGTTTACCATTACATCTAGATATCTCGTAATTGAATTCTTCGTGGATTAAAAATGCAAATTTTTTTTATAACTTCCACGGGATCTAGATTTATGTCGTGATTGATATACAATAAAGCTAGTCCCAATCTCGACACTCTTTGCTCTGTTATTGTAGAACGTAAATATGTTTTTAACTATCGTAATGTCAGAAAGGAGCGCTCAACTAAGCAAGTCGTTATCAGAAGGTATAATAGTTATTTTTATAATAAGTGCCGAAATAGGCTTGTTGGCCGAGTGCGAAAATCTGCACGAGCACTTAACCTGTTCCGGCATGTGTTATAAACGACATTTTTCCTACAACTGTGCGATTTAGAAAATCACTAAAATATTATTAGCATTTATAAAATTTTAATGATGAACTCCATTCCCTGTATAAAAACGATTACGGCATATGTGGACGAGGTTATCATAGAAACGATGCAATATAGCTATCTTTTTTTATTAATATTATTCGTACCTATGCGAATGGCATTAACGTATGTCTTAATAAGTAAAGACACACGTTTCATGTTTTTTTACGTTCTATCACATTTATTATTTTAAAGAAAACGTATAAGTTCTTACTAATACGAAAATTTATATTTACTTTGTTCACATTTGTTTATAAAATAAAAATAGTCCTATGGTCATGATTTTGTTATTTTCTCGCCTGTCATTTCTAAGTTTGTGACATTTTTGATACATAACTACAGACTGAGAAATAACAAATAGCTTTTGGGTAATCAAATGCAGAAATGCGTTTGTCATCTTCAAAATTATTTTGTGCTGGAGTTAGAGAATTGAGGATCTTTAATTAATTTAACTGTAGTACAAGAGGTAATGTGAATTATATTTTCTATTTTCATATATTATTTATTTATATATAATAATACATATTAAAATTTCAATAAGGTAGACAATATTTTTCGTGCGTTAAGTTAAATTTGTATTTGGTTTTCATTTAATACATGCAGAATTAGGTTTCATTTATAAACTAATTAAATTTTGTAAAGTAATAAATATTTTTATCTGACATTTAAATTTTAGGTTATGTTTTAAAAATGTCAATGCAATACCAATGTAAACGTTTTAAGTACAAAATCTTGAATCACATGGATACTGAATGTGACGTAATCGTTTTCATACAGGGATTGAAGTATATTACACGAAAACGATGTTTTACGGCGTTGCTTTGGTTTGTTTGTTAATTGCTTGCACATTCTTCTACGTTATTTAAAAATATTTCACTAATTTCAAGACAATTTCTTCAAAATCGTCTAGATTGGGATACTACACTGAGTGATTCTTCTTTATCATAAACTCCTCCAAAGGTAATGGTTGGATCTGTTCTTGACAATGACAATCAAACTGCTGCTGGTACTTTTGAAACCTCCGAAATTAGTGTCAATAATATTACTGTTAATAATATGAACACGTACGGAAGAAATCAATGGTTCTGTAGATAGTATAACAGTTACCACTTCAAATTATGGCAATATAAGCAACTGTAACAACGTGTGGTTAATATACACAAACAATCAATATTATGTATTTCACTTAATCTTTAAATAAAACCATTTATCGGTATATTTTATCTGGTTCGGAATTTTTATTAATTATCATATTTAATAATGATATACTTGAGTTCTTGTCTGCTCAATGTGATGTGTACAGATTAGATATACCGCAGTTTAAGGTTATGTTTATAAACGTCAAAATGTATCACTGCATATTTACCGTTCGTTTTCTCGCATATGTTCTTCTTCCATAAGCGTATGTGACTAAAATATTGTAAAATACAAATTACTTTTGGCCCTAGGGCTTTTTCGCTTACAGAAGCGCCCTTGGTCTGCATTTGTCTCCTTTCCATAAAATATAAATTCCGTGCTTGGCGCGAAATTTAAATCGCTCTCACTTATATTTTCCTTGGACAATTGCGTAAAGTACAAATTACTTTCGGCATTAGTGTTTCTTTGCTTACAGAAACGCACTTGGTCTGCATTTGTCTACTTTCCATACGTAACCAAGGCAATAATAGTTACGTAATAACAAAGAAATCGCACTGTTATTGGAAAAAGCAATTGAAATTATATTTTTGGTGCCTACGTCCGATATTAACAGTACTGCATAATCTCAAACTCGTTCAGAAACTATGTGTTTACCGAATACGATTCGGTAAAAAGGGACTTTTATAATATTAGTATTGGCATCCCTGGCTGTCAGTATCAGTGAGTGCTTAGAAGTTAGAAATTTTTACCAATTTTATAACTAATTTGTTCATTGTATACTGAAATGTAAGTAAACATAATTCAATTTTCCGTTCCTGTGTACAACTTATAACAAATAAGTATACAGATAATTGAACTATCTTTAATAAATAATATTTATAATGTAATAGGCCGTACAGGAGCGAGTCCCACTTGTGAAAGTAGGGACGGTACGATTTTACGAGACTAACTGTCAATTTCATACTTGGAGGTTAGAGATTTTTAACAATTTCAAAAACTATAATTTCATTTAAGTCGGCGTAAAAAATCTTCTGTATCATACGTCCAGAAACTGTTTTGCGAGAATTCGCAATTTGCAAACTTCACATTCGGTTAGGCCTGTTAAAATATGCTCGAACTCGCAAAAATACAGTTTCTGGCCTAGTGATACAAATAACTATTAATATTTGGATAAAACGTTCGTATATTTACAGACTTGCATTTAGTGTAAAATTTACCAAAAAATTACACATTTTTATTTCGCAGGAAGTCCGAACCCCTGGGCCCTCCCTCTAAATCCGCCTCTGATATCAATATTAATAAAAATGAAAACTATTAACAAATTCTACTGTGACAATTTTAGTTTAAATCGAAATGGTCAGTTGCACCTTCAAAACTTAAATTTTAAACTTTGTTTAAATTAAAGTTGCGTGTTAAACTTATAGAATATTTAACATTGCTGCCAAAAATTCTATATGCTTTTTTAAATTTAAACTGGTCATAAGTTAGTTTTTTTTAATAGTTTTACACATTTATTTATTTAAAAAATTAAAATATTGAATATGTTCACACATTCTCCAAGGGGTGTTTATAATAGTGTGTTGGTATCTACTTTTGTACATGTGGAACATATATCGAATAAAATATTGGTCAAACATATATACGAATACGAGAAAGACGAAGTGTGGATATTAAATAATGAGACTGATGCTGTTTTAACATTTTATTTTGATTCCATACCTGTTTTATTATTATCACTTTCAATATACACCCCTCCTCTATCTCTACAATGCTTCATGCGAATCTTCCATTGTTTGAAACATGGTTGGAAGGCTTCTTCGGTCAGCTCCTTCAGAACGCGTGCCGATTTCTCTTTCAAAGCTCAAATCTTGTTGCAAATTTCACCTTAGGAAACAGATAGAAGTCGCACTGTGCAAGATCTGGCGAATAAGGCGGAATGTCCAACATTGGGATGCTGTACTTGGCTAGAAATCTCTTGACAGACATTGCGGAATGAGTCAGCGCATTGTTTTGATGGAGAAACCATGACTTGTCCTTCCACAATTCGGGTACTTTTGTCAATAAATTATAAATTTGAGTAGCAGTTTTGCCAAGTTTCATGTGAAATTTCACAACAATTCGTTGCTCTAATGTTGTACATTTTTCGGCGAAACAAAAAAAAACAACTCTAATTAGAACGCATGCTACGGCTATACGGATTTGTTTACAGATGCGAGAGGTAGCAGCGTCAGTCTCGTTATTTAATAGCCACACCTCGTATATGGACAATCTAGGAATATGATTGTTACATTATTTGTCTCAATGTCAAACGTAATCTTGTACTCTGTATTTTATTAATTCACGGTTGAAAACATGTTAAAAAGATTTAGCTAATTGTTAATTTTAAATCTTATTCTAGTTCGCTTAATCTAAATCACAAAAATTAATGGTAACATGTTAATATTAGATTTTAATTAAAAAATGTTGAGAATTTGGTTTAGATTAACTTACTTAATTAAATATTCAGGATTAGCTAAAATTCTTTTGAGAATTGGGCTATAAATACATCGATGTATATAATTGAAGGTTTATTGCGTAAACGAAAGATGCAGAATTGAAGGAATAAACGAATATGAATGTGAAAGAAGTCAAAGTTGTATGTCAGAATAAAAATGTTTAGAGAAGATTATTTACAGGATGAATCTAATAAATAAATGATCAGTGTATGTTCAAGGATTCGTGCTATATTACATAAAAAATATTCAGTACATCTCGCCCTTGAAATGTATTTGGCATTTTCAGAATTTTCTCTGCCTCAGCTTCCAATCATTTTATAGCCTAGGTTACAAATAGCTAATACACAGATATTCATTATCATTATAAAGTTGTGTGCGATTAATAACAATGGCTAATCAGATGAGAAGATAAACATGTATATTTAATTTTATGCAACGATAATCTACATTGAATTACAAAAGTATATAAGCTAATAGTAGTGACTGCATGAATACATATTGCCATGTGATACAAATTCATTGTGCACCAAATTCTATTACCGGTACGCTACAACAAATGCGTTTGATTATTTGGCCACTATTGTTATATTTAGAAAAATACAATAAAAAAAACTTAATAGATAGGTTAAAAACGAATCTGCCTGTGCAATAGGGAACTAGAGTTCGATTTCCACAGCCGGCAAATGATTTTTACCATACTAAAATGACTCCTATATACGAATAAATCTCCACTGACATCTAGAGAAGTGAGATCTATTTTAGAAGAATATCTTACACAGAAATGTGTAACATAACAAATCGGTATTTTTATTTAAAACGACTTACATATATTTCGGTACAAATCAAACAGTTTTTGTTTATTCTTAAGCTGATGCAATATTAATATTTAGTTTTATTTAAAACCGGGCCAAAATTTATGTGTTTTAGCCATAGAAAGTGGGCTTAAGTACTTCTTTTTCTTCTTCTACGGAATACTGAATTTATAACATATGCACTAATAAATTTGATAAACAAAATAAACTCTGTCAAGTCAACTATAGAAAGATACTTAAGATAACGCTTAATTAGTCTGTATCTTTCTAAGCTGAGTTGATAGTGAAATATCATAATTTATAAACAAAACCAAAGTCTGAATTATCCGTTTTGTTACATTAAAAACTGTAAACTTATGGCCAAGTTTCCTGTCACCGTAAACTTTATAGAAATCTGTAGTAAGGTACGAACAACTGTTACTTACAGGTAGGCACAGAATTGCGTTTTTCTTGTAGGTATTTACATATCTTACAGATTTTACTTATGGGTTCATATAGAGAAGTTCAGAATCGCACTATTAGTTACCTTTTTTGTTAAACACCATTCTTTACATCTTGTAGGTATACATTTTCATATAGTATCAGTTCTAGATTTTTTGGACACCATTGTGTCAAACTGCATATTTTGTGCCGCTTTTTTTAATTTCCGGAGGAATACAAGTTTCCATATAACCTTCTCGAAACATTGTTACTTATAGTTAGCTGCCTTCTCAGTTTTTGTAGATATTAACAAGTATTCATGTCAAAATGCATATGTTATTATTAATATAAAGTTCGTTCAAGATGATATAAGAGCTAATAGTGAAAAAACAGTATATAAACGATAGTTGGAAAATCATTATTGACCAAGCGTACCTCGGGATACAATATTGGAGCTGGGTCAATAATGATCGTCTTCTCAACCTTGGCCTATAATATACTGTTATTTAATCGCAGTGTTTATTAGTTATTACTCGACATTATAAGAAATATTTTTGCAAATCAAGTTGTTTGCAACCAGAAATGCAGCGCGGGTCATCCCGCTTAGTAATGCACGCGAGACGAGACGAGGCGAGAAACATAAAATATCGATCTCGTCTCGTTTACGGATCTGTAATCTCGATCTCGCTCTCGTTCTCACATATTTTTTCATGTTTCGTCTCGTTCTCGCGCGTGATATGCGTCACAGTAAACCTACAAGAGGCAATAAGTTCGCACCAGTCGTCCGTGTATTTACAGTGTAGGTTTTAAAAGTGACATTTCACAGACTGTCAGCTGTCAAATTTAACAGTTTTTTTAATAAAACAATTATGTCACCATATTGCACAGGATAATACTACACCTGTTCCTATATCTTATCTAATACAGATTACTTCATTGTAACAGCGTAATTAGACAAAATTTGCAAAAATAATTTCAAATTTTTTGCGTGTTGCTTTTATTTCTACGGAAGTAAAATGTCAAAAGTATACTGCCGTGGTCTAGTGGGTTTAGTTTTGAACTGTGGAAACAAAGATTCACAGTTGAATCTCCACTAAGCCTTTTCTTTTTTATATTATTATTTCTGTTTCTTTTTAAATTAATATAAAATTATTATTGTTTAGAAATCAGTTAATGAGACTAATTTAAATATTACAAATTAATAACCTGTGTTCGACTATTTTAGCTAGATTTATTCTTACTTTGTTAATAAAATTCAATTACTCTGTTGTTTGTGGGTAGACATGAGCTAGCTCATTTCTAAATATGATTTTTTATTTGTTCTGATGATTTGTGTAGTTTACTCTTTCTTTTGATATTGGTTTCATTGCTAATAAATTTGATTTATTATTAATTTGTGTTATTTCAATTAATTGCTTTATTAAAAGATTTCTAAACAATATTTTTGTACTAACATAAAAAACAAATAGAAAAATAATAAAAAAAGTAAAGGCTTGGTGGAGGTTTGAACCTTGAACCTTCGGTTCCGCAGTTCAAAACGTAAGCCCCTACACCACGGCAGTTTACTTTTGACATTTTACTTCCGTAAAAATAAAAGTAACACGCAAAAAATTTGAAATTATTTTTGTTAATTTTGTCAAATAACGCTATTACAATGAGCTAATCTGTGATAAATAAGATATAGGAATAGATGTAGTACGGCCTTGAGCAATATGGTGCCATAATTGTTAGCCGGGCACTTTTTATTTGCAAAAAAACTGTTTTTTCATGTTAAATGCCTATGCCAACCAAGCTCTGGGACACACAGTATGTACCTTTTGTACCTATTTTTTTTAAATAATTCAAAATTATATTAGAAAAACATTTTATTTTTAGTTTTTTCTCTATTTATTACGAGACTCTCGCGAAAATCTCGCTTCTCGCAGATGTTGTATCAATCTCGATTTTTAAACCGCAATCTCGCTCTCGTTCTCGTCTCACATAATGCAGCGAGGAGAGACGAAATGCGAGAGTACTCTCGCTTCGTCGTGCATCATACTAATACCGCTTGCCTCTCAATACCAAGTATCGATATCACAACAAAAGCTGAATACTGTGCCAAGTAGTATGACGTCATTGGTACTGTACTTCTATCCGTATGTCATTTTGCCAACTGTTGGTGTAACATGTAAATTTGCATAGTGCCACAGTTGATAGATGATGAAAGTTTCGTTCTGTAATAAACGGCATTTGCGTTTATAACGATAAAAATTAACTATTCTGATAGATTTAAAAGCAAATAAAAAGTTTGACGGTTAGTTATTCATTGTCACTGGAAAATTCTACACTTTAGGTTAGTTCAGAATATTAATTGATTGTGTATTTAGTCAGTGATACCTTGGCTTATATAGCGTTAAGTATTTAATTCGTAAATATCTTTGGTTTATATACCTACATTTTATATCGACTCGTTATTTGTTACTAAATATTATATAATTTTGTTATTGCTGAGTACGTGTTTGACTTTGCCCGCATGCATATTCCCGTCATTTCGATCAACGGTTACATTTTAATTAATCTTCGGAATGGAGTTAAATACTCCGTGGTGGCAGCCGTCTACGTTACTCTTAATTATTCATTTAATCAAGTAAATACTTTCGTAATACGAAATTCAAAATGATATTTTCAGTATTTTCATTCTGCAAACCTAATAGTAACTAAATAGTTCAAGTACGGTACTGTAACAATAAGAGCTATCTCATTGTTGTTATGTTGCATTGAGGTAAAAGGTTGATTTCGTATAATTTTGACACTTGTGATCATATATGCCATTTAGATCATTTAGTTTTAAAGTATAGGGCATTAAATTATATTAGGTGAGAGTTATAGTTAATATTCTTAGAATTCCAACAAGAATTCATATTTGTGCTAACTGCGGTGCCATGGTGTGGGATGATTGGCGCATGCGTACTTCGTCTGTAGCAGCGTCAGTCTCGTTATTTAATAGCCACACCTCGTAGAATCACTATTCATATAGTATATACATAGAGGACTTCGTCCATCATTAATATCTATGAGGATGGGGACCATGATTTGCCGACACTTCACGCGTCTAGAATAGTTACATCAGTTCGAAGTGAGAAACATAATATTTTAAAGCTCATTGCACAAGAGAAAGTTTATGTTCGTAATGAACTTTTAATTTAATTTGCGTCTCATAAACAGTGGCGTCTTGTAGACTTTTCCCGTTCATTGTTTCATATACAATGAATATTCGAAGCGCGTACGTAAGGTAATGGGACAAAGAGTTCGTGAGTTTTCAAATTAACAATTGCAAAGACATCAGTCGTATGCCCGAAAAGCGAATAAAGCACCAAATTTATTAAATGTTCAATTGTTTGTATCGCCTTTTGTTGTTACGAAACTTGATTATAGACCACGGGCGTGTGACGTCACGATTTTAGATGTGGTCCGTAACTGTCAAACGAGTGACTCTCACAGTATTAAATGTACGATTTAGACTGTATAGATAGAATATATTTTTAAAAAATATATGTGCATATAATTCCAAAAATGTCAAGTTTCTATTTTGTGCATCATTTTATGCATGACAAAGTGTGTGATTTATTTTATCAAGTGAAACGTAATTTGAAGATTGTGTCGCGAGTGCATACTTTTACAATTTTATACTGTTTATATATTTAATATATAGAAAATAAATGTTTAAAAATAATTTTATATGTTTACTTCATAGTGTAAAACCATGTAATTACTATAATATACAATAGTGTTACTTTTATTGAAGTTTGAACAGTTCATTTTAGGTTACATTTTCCAAATCAACTAATTTTGTTAGAATTTTTAACATTTTACTGTAGTTTTTAATTTTTTTCATTTATAATTGTTATTGTGTTTTTGATCGTAGTGGAAATTTCAAAAAATCGATAAAACGAATGTCTATGATACTATCTGAATTGAATTAAAAGAGAAAAGGAAGGTAGGTCGAAGTTTTTGGCTCAAGATATGTTGAATATTACAATATAAAAAATAGAAACAGGAATTCAAAACATTTATATGTAGTTTTCTTTAGGTTTTGACGGTTACTGTCATAAATGCGAATCATGTTATATTAAAACACGTTGTTGTAACCAATGTTTTGTTGCATGAACACATTGTTGTAATCAAACAAATCGACATTCTTTCCCTTCTTGCTCTAGGTCTTGTAATATTGTGATTATGACAATATTTTATATTACCTTTTTATATTGTTATTGCTATTTCAGAGCCAAAGAGTCCTTTTCCCTTTTGATTCATTTCTGATTATAACTTAAACATTCGTTTTGTCGATTCTTTCTCATTTCTACGACAATCGAAAACACAACAACAATTATTATTGAAAAAAATTAAATATTACAGTAAAATATTACAAATTTTAACGAAATTAGTTGATTTGGAAAATGTAACCTAAAATGAAAAGTTCAAACTTCAATCAAAGTAACACTATTGTATATTATAGTAATTACATGGCTTTACACTATGAAGTAAACATATAAAATTGTTTTTAAACATTTATTTTCTATATATTAAATATATAAACAGTATAAAATTGTAAAAGTATGCACTCGCGACACAATCTTCAAATTACGTTTCACTTGATAAAATAAATCACATACTTTGTCATGCATAAAATGATGCACAAAATAGAAACTTGTCAGTTTTGGAATTATATGCACATATACTTGTTAAAAATATATTCTATCTATACAGTCTAAATCGTACATTTAATACTGATGTGAGAGTCACTCGTTTGACAGTTACGGACCACATCTAAAATCGTGACGTCACACGCCCGTGGTCTATTATTTCATCAAAAATAAGAATTGATTTTTGCCAGTGTTAATCAGAATTCTATTTGCTAATTTACTCACAATTTTAAGTGAAATTAAATACAGCAGCTGCGGCTATCAAGATGGAAGGAACGCAATTAAAAAATTAAATTGATTAATTTAATTAGGAGTAAAAATTAAGTATTTCTCTTTCTTTCACTCTCAATAGTAGCTTGTTATATTGCTACTGACGTCTTTTAAAATATCTTAAGTAAGAAAAAATATATATTATTTTTACTCGCTACTTAAAATATGTATAGAATTGAAATATGTATAAATAATGTTTATTTTAAATATTGCTTATTGTTTTATTGTTAATCATGTCGGTATTATTTATCTAATTATTAACTTTATATGCATTATGTTTGGTGCTGTTTTCTTAAGAGGCGCATATAGGCAAATGCAGCTAAGCGTTGCACCACCTAGCGGTAATTTTTAGAACTACTATATCCAGAACTCATTTCGAACTATATTATATATTAGATACAGGTTGATAAAATATATCATGTAGAACGGTTATTACTACGTACCAAGATGTAAAAAACATCCAGATGTATCTTTTCATGTATTGCCAAAGTAATATATACAAAAAACAAAATTTGAGACAAAATTTAGAGTTGCCGAATTAATAGATAAATATGCAGTAGGGATTATGCGATTAAAAATAGGAAAAAAAGTTAATCCGCGTACGGTAGTATATTCCCTACATTTCACAAAAAAATATTACATTATTATTTCAACTTTTTCATTAGTGAAAGAATGCTATTTTATGAATGTTTACATTATCATGGATGCGTCTTAGGACCAAAAATAACATTTTTACTACAATTGTCATAATGATAAATAATATAATAATAATAATAATAACCTTTATTACTCCATACGAAAACTGGTATTTTTAGTACTAATGAAACAAATAATATTTTTTTTATGGTAAGTAGTTAATCATTAGTATGTAAATAGAACTGTTGCCAAATAAAATCTGTACATCTCAAACGAAATGCAATACCTATGAATTTGCTACAGGCAAAGAAAATACGATAAACAAATTCAAAATAGTGACAGCATTATGAAAATGAAAAAATTCATTGAGATGCAGAATTTCGGACAAAGTAAACATTAAAACGCTACGCATAATAATGTCGAAATAGAGAAAAGTCACGATACAAATACACTAGAAGACACAGAAACAGTAGATACTATAATAAATTTATTAAATAATCAACAGAAAATATTTAATAAATACAGAAAGAGCACTTAACAATTTCAGGCTTAGAAAATTTGATATTTTAATTTTTATTCTAAATTTAATACATTTAATAAATATATAGTGACAATCGTGTAAATAAATTAAATATAAAAGAGAGAGTTATTTTGTTTTTTTATAATATTAAAGTGCAATTTAAGTTTTGTAGTTTTAAAACAACAACAAAATCTATCCTGGATACAGTTGTTCGCGAAGTATTGTAGATGGCGCAGCGATCTTAATTTTATTTGCCTATACAATAAAAAGGTGTAATCACAATTTTCACAATTATTAAAGAATAAAAAATTGTAAATGTATACAAGTATTCATTTTAAGTGGCGCACTATTGCTATCTCGAGAAGTATAAGAGCTACAAAGTCCGTTAAATTAGCAAGCAATTTATATTTTATAAGACTTTAATGAGTGAAATATGTTTGTTTTGTTTGATTAATTATTAAATGTCAATATGGGTATTTTGTGTAAAAATAAATAAATTTTGATATTCATTTGTTTCTTTCAGAGCACGATGATTTATGTAATATAACATGTATTTACTAAAATTCATTAGTGGCTTCTTCCTGTTTACGTTTTTATGTTTTATTTAAATGGTTACATTTCATTTATTTTGCAGTTTTATACTATAAATATATAATTGTCACACGATCTCATTAATTTGAATAAATGATATTCGTCGGAACATTGTTTGAGCCCCTGTCTGAAGGCGCCTCTAGATTGTGCCTATTCTAGAGCCGGCCCTGTCTGAAATCGTTAAACAGCCTGCTTATTATACATTGAAAAAGCAATGCACAAAAAAATAATGCACTGGTACAAAATGGTGATTCGTGTTTGACTATATAAAGCTGTTCCAAACGATATTTCGCACAGCCCAGACGAGTCTCTTTTCATTCAAAAGTATGCCGCAAGATCCTTTTTCAGCCCCAATTTTAAAATTCAATTCACTACCATCGCATTTCTTATTAAAACCAATTAATCAAATTTACGTTTTCACTTTGAAATTTCTTAAACTCTTTAAATTTAAACCGGCCGATGAGTAGCAATCCTGTTAAGTGTTTTCTTGAGTGAATATCAAACTGAACACTGTCGGGAACTTTGTAAAGGTAAAATGTAAATTCAGGGTAATTTCAACCTCAATAGATTATTTTGCTTCGCTACTCAACCCGTCATAATATCTTCAGGGAAAACAATCTCAATAGGACTTCTGAAGTATGTTTTAGGGTTTCCGACATCTTATCTTGACCATTGTGACTATACTCGTATTGTTAGTTCTTACTAGAATAACTTTGTAGTACGATGTCTGAATTTCTATTGGTACTATTACATTGGGCGCATTCAGCAGACTTTTGCGTTCACTGAACAGCTAACCGAACGGTCACTGTTCTGCTAAATGCAAACTTTTCTGAACTTAATTTTTGACAGCTAACATTGAAAGTTTTTGTCTTTAGTGGCAATCAAACTGAAGATGGATGATATTTTTACTCTAGACGCAATATTAATGCTAATATTACTCTCGGTTAATACTTATTATGATTAACATTTATGGGGTAATGGCTCAGTGGTATCAAGTCGACCTGTGGATCCTGAGAACCCTGGTTCGATTCCCACAGGCGAAAAAACATTTTCACCAATTTAAAATTACCCCTGTGGCTCTCCCACCACTAACATCTTTGGGCCGTGATTTGACGGCTGGTAATCGCACTTCACGCGCAAAAATATATCACTTACTGAGATCTGCTTTGGCACAGTGCCACACCCAGTAATGGGTAAGGCATGATGATATAATATATACAGGCTGTTTTTTTTATCTTGAGACAACTAAATATTTTGAAAACTAAGAATCGTATCAAAAAATGTTTCGAAAACAATTTGTTTGTCTCAGAGGGGCCTATTGGATGATACCAATCTCGACCTGCCACCTCTATCCCCTGGGGGTGGGGGGTGGGTCAACTTGCGAATTTCAAATGGGAACCCCTATTTTATAGCGGATTCGGATTCTCCATACAAAAATACGTACATTTTGTTTGAAAAATTTTTTTGTTTTCCTGTAGATGGCGCTGTAATCGTAGAAAATACAATTTTTCGCAATTCCGGTGAAATTGCACCAGGGGGTGAAAAAACATGATGGTGTTTTTAAGAATCTTATCTATTGATAAGAGTGAGCATCCCCAAACCTCTGATAGAGAGCGTTGATTTAATTTTTTAATATGTTAAAATTTTTATATACATAAATGTATATGTAGTTTACTCAAAGTCAAAACAGTGACTGACTACAAGTTTACAAGAAGCAAAATACATAACCTGGTGGTAAAAATATAAACTAAAAACAACAAGAAGTGTCGTAATCTTAATATAAAATAATCTATCCTCTTCTGATAATTGCACTTCCTATTCGTATATTCGTCAGGATAAATAATAGACGAAGTACAGGGAATATGTATATCAGTTTTATTTAACAAACATTTACAATGATAATTAATTTCAACTTCTCTCGTCTATCGCCGGATACACACTATCTTAGAAACTATTTACAAAATCTCATGCACCCTTCACCATTCACACACGTCTCTTCATCCCTCACCTATCCCAACATGTTCTCACATCTGGCGTCACTCAAACAGACCCAGACACACTTAACCATAATTTATTGGTTTGAAAAACACAACCCCAAGCATTCCATTCCCACAATACTTAATATTTTCTAAAACCAATAACCATAAATTAACTGAAACAAGTATAACTAAACACATAATTTAACAATAACAATCTAAATTATAAATATTGCCACAGAAGAAGAAACCAAATCAGAATTGGAACAAATGTCAAAACAATTAACCAAAATAATTAAGTATATTAGAATTTCATTTTATTACATGAATCTAATATTTGAAACTTTTTAATTCCTTATTCAATAGTGCATATTTTGAGTTATTTTTTCTATATTAATTTTGTAGAATTTCAATTTACCTAGTTTTCATTTATTTGAAATTTGTATTTTTATTTTTTAAACTTAATGTGGTTGATCTTAATTTTATAAAGTGTTTGATATGGTTGTTGCTCGAAGGTCGTGAATAAAAGAAATAAAAAAGTGTTACTGGATGTTTATTCAAACTATTGTCAAACGTTTCGGCCATGAAATACTGGCCTTCATCAGTGACTGGAAAGAAAAAGTTTGTTTACAATAAAAAATTAAATACAAAAACTTCAACAGCAGATAATACCTGGATCACCAATAAAGTGAGAACATAATACAAAATAACAAAAAACAGCTAACATAATAGCTAAAGTCAAAAATAAAAGGTTAACAGAACACGTGGAACCGTAGTCAAAATAATTTCAATAACAATGAAAATCAGGAACAGCAATGAAGCTAGTGGCGAGACGGCGAAATAAACAGTCTCGCGGCGCGAAAAACAAAGCAACAAAGTTCAACAATTTCTTAAAATAGGTGTAACAAAATCGATCATATTGTCGTAATTTGTTTTTCTGTTGATGGTGTTATTTTTAGATCCCCCATTTTTGTTGTGATTGATGTAGAGTGTTTCTAGAAACAGTCGTTTATGCAGATTACTTTCACGGTGAATTATTTTCATTTCATCGAATTTAAACTTGTGGCCAGATTCGAAGTGATGTTCGCAAAAATATTTATGTTGATATAATCGCTTACACAGTGGTTGCCGTAATTCACCTATAAAGCGAGAGTCACAAGCACCACAGGAGACTTCATAAATATTTTTTTTATGTCCTTTGTTGCAGTCACGTCCTTAATTTTCGAGAAGTTGCCAGCCGTGGAGATGGCAGAAGAGTGTGCGATTCTGATCGGTGTTTCTCGTAGAATATTTTTTATTCCTTTAGCAATTAAGTTGTTGTATGGTAATTTACAATAAACGATCATAGGTGTTGGTCCATAAAATGGCGCATCATTATTAATAGTAACCAGTCGTTTCTGTATGTGGTAATTAATAAAGTCAATCGGATAAGAAGTCTCTATTAATAGATTACGTATTATGTTCAGGTTGTCATAATGAAAATTATAATCCGAGAGACGTATTGCACGATCGACTAGTGAGTTGATGACATTAATGTTCAATTGGTTCCGCAAACCCACAGCATCAGGGTGATATTTAAACTTTCATAGTTACACTGACAAATCTTATAAAATCGGTGTCATCTACGATAGTAGCGACTGCGTAGACACTCCTCTCAGGGTTTTACTTTGGTTTGTCGAGCTCTATAGTATAAAAATAATATTTTATTTTATTTATATCCGAATATACTAATATTTAACTTCAAATTTCATATCTTTTTACCCGTAACCAAGGCAATAATAGTTACGTAATAACAAAGAAATCGCATAGTTGTAGGAAAACAAATTTTTCTCTTGAAATCTACCCATATTTATCACAACAAAATGCAAACTAACAAATCCATATAGAAACGTAAATAAAAAATGCTAACCTATCTCCTCGTGAACAATATTACGTCAAAACACACACATAAAATTATGAAATGAATCAAAATGAAAATGCTGCTTTCCAGCTCAATTTTCCATATTATGATGCAGGTATTAAAAAAATCGCGTCGTGCTGTTAAACTCGTCACAGTTGTTTTAAAGACTTACTTATACATTAATATCATAATAACTATTATTCTGAGATCGAATGACAGACCTAAACGACAAAATAAAGACATATTTACATTAAAATGATGACAGTGACAGCACTAATAATTGTTCTACAAATAAACATGACGTACAGTTTGCTTGCTAATTTAAAAATATCCCATAGCTTCATTTTATAAACTTGTAAATGTTATCTATCAATATTTATAAAAATGTGAAACCAAACAATTGATACAGCGCTATCACTGTCAGAAATGTAATGTAAATATGTCTTCATTTGGATGTTTTGATTACCCAAACAGAATGAATATAAAATACGCCCTAGCTACTCCCACAATAATCTTACCGAACGAAGTATAGTTTGAAATTTGTTTTGATCTATGGTTTTGATGCATACACACTTTTTTTTCGTTACAATGAAGTATTGTGAAGTATGAATTATTGAACCAAACTTACATTTTTAACTTTACAAACTGTCACGTTTGAATAATCTGCCGACTTGCGCAAGTGTTTTCTTACTAATATAACGCCTTGTGCGATTCATAAATTTGGTACTTGACAATCATTCTAGAACAAAGATTTCTATTAATTTAATCCGTATGTAGACCTTATACTTTTGGAAATCCCTATGCTGTGAACGCTTTCTGGAATTTCTCATACACCATCTATCTATACATTTATACGAACTATGTGTATAAATATTAAATTAACACATGTTCTATAAAATTCCAGTCACACAAAAAGAAACTCAACTCCAACACATTTCCCAAACAAGATTCTTCATTTAATTTATGTAGAAGCTTATTTCTAATATCATTCCTGGCAACAGCAACAGCTAAATCCCTTGTAACACTAAGACTAACGCTACACAAGTATCCAGTTTCACACAACGAAACACAGCAAGAAGTAAGCGAACTAGGGGTGAACTACAAGCAAAGTCTGGGTGGAGTAGCAGCGCTACAGACCGCGACAGAGGAACACACTTGGCCGCACCCGTACGTGACTGGCGAAGGATTAACCCAATTACCTGCAGAACAGCGCGGAACCGAAATCGAGACCTGCATGAAATAACAAGCGACGAAATACAATTTAAAAATACCTTCATGAATTCCTAGCTAGTATCGGATGATAACGCAGTTTCAAATGTTACTTTTCAGTCATCCATAATGTAAAAACAATAAATTTTGCATGATTTACTATCTACAAAAAAAACAACAAATTGCGCATAGTAACGAAACTGTATTGAAATGGCTATGAATTGCACTGATCATAATTTTAGTACACTCCACTGAACGTGAAAAAAGAAATTCAACCTAGAAAAATGTGGCATATTCTGATTTATTTAAGTTGTCGACAGAAAAGTATAGTATATAACTTGTGCTGAATTGCATATTTTACATGAAGGTAAAGATTGAGGCACGAGCCGTAGACGAGTGTCTTAATCATCCGATCACCCAATTTTCAGCACACGTTATATAATATACTATTACATGCAAGTAATTTATCGTAAGAATTCAGATATATGTTTCGCATAAGATTCGGTTACCAGCAATTTGAATACATCAAAACCACTAGTGGCGAGAGAGACAATGAGATGACATTAGGTGCGTTCAATCCAGCTAGCAAATCTATCGAATGCTAAGCTAGCTGCTAGTGTGTGCATTGAATGATTTGCTTATTTTGCTGAGATCAAACTATCTTGCGATATTATTTCAGTGATTAATGAGGTTAGTGAAAATGAAAAAGCAAGACAAATTGTAAATACCATATTTTTTTTAGATGGTTATAATCATTTAATTGTCTCAAAACTTATTTTCTTCATTCAGTCTCATCCAGTATTCTGCTTCATCCTGTGTACATATTCCATCGTAAATTTTTGAAAGAACGAGATTCCTTAAAGTGTTTATATTTAATATGTAACCAAGGACGTTGAAAGGAGGGGATACGGCATTAAAGTCAAGACTGTGAGGTTCGGCAGATTGACAGAGACAGAAATATTATTTTCTGTACCGTGCTTAGCCTACTATTGTGCATGTGTCATAAAGAGATTTGAAATTTAAATAGACAGAATCATTCTCCCTAAAAGATTATAAATTCGTACAATCCGATGCGACCCGAAGTCGGATTCGGATCGGATCGGAGCTCTCTCGAATCGGATTCAGATCGGATTTCGGATCGGATTTCGGATCGGATTTCGGATCGGATTTCGGATTTCGGATCGGAGTCGGATCGGATCGGATCGGATCGGATCGGATCTTGAATCAAGTCGGATCGGATATCAAAATTTTCAAATATGCCGACCTCTAGTCCATACCTCAGCAAATTTTATTCGTCGGCCCTGTTCTATTTACTATTAGAATAAAGGGGACCCCATGTCATTTTTCGCACCCGGGGATCCTGGTGTACTTGGCCGACCCTATATATGTAAAAATGAACCTACGCATTTTCATCTGTAATGTCGCTAGGGTATTGATTGTGCACAATGATTTCATAATAATCCGAAAGCACGTTTCTTGGAAATCGCTCAACACCGAAGGTGGAAGGCTGTGTCCTAAAAGCAACGTAAATTTTTTTTAAGTAATGCTGTCAATTTAAACTTTTTTTTATAAATAAATCATGAAAATGCCAGCCATAACAATAATAATTAAATATCAAACTCTATTTGCTCTAGTGCAATTATCAGCTGTAAAGTCCCAAAGGCACTGTTAATGTGAAGTAATAACAACCGAAAAGCACGTAGCCTGGAAAACTAAAAGCAAAAACAAAGTGCTTGAGGAAATTGTTATAAAATTACAATGCTTGAGAGACATTCGGTGATAATTTTTTTGTGATTTTAAATACCGTGAAAATTATATTTACAAATAAAAGGAACTAATACAATATTTTGTTAAATTTCAAAAACTGTGTGTTGCTAAACAACAAGTACGTGATAATTATCGTAAGTAAAAGCAAAAATCGCTAAGAAATCCCAAATTTCTCAGATATTTTTTTAGCGTGAACGATTATGTACCAGAACCAAATCAGCCTGTAAATAAAGACGATTTTCCCTTGCTACTAAATTTTATGTTTGTGGCTTTCCCTATTTGTTACTCTCTTGTTAGACATGGAAAAGTGGAAAATTTTAACACAAACTATACTATACCAGCTGGCGTTGTTGTGAAAGTCTGCGTTGAGTTTCAGTGAATTATTTTGATACTTTCAACGCGTTTGTCTAATTTTCTAATTTCTTTAATGTCAGAGGAAAATTTATTTTTATCTGAAAAATTTAGAAAGGTTACATCACGATTTGCGGAAGAAACGTTGATGTAAACAAATGACTGGTTCTTCTAGCATAACAATGAAGCAATTTTTGACAAAAAAACGGTATGATTCCTAATGCCTTACTCTCCATAAAAAAAAAACTGTTTAATTTACCTGCAATTATATTATATCGTATCAACAAATAATGAATATGAACTTACCTCCCTATTCTGTAATTGAATCATTATAGGTTACTGATAGATACGTTAATGACAACCCGTACTTTTCATTATTGATCTATATATTAACACAACTTCGACTTTCTATTGCCAAAAATCATCTATTCTGTTCTTTCTATTTTATTTTTATGAATTTTAATCACGTATGAAACTGCCAATTTAAAATATATTACTTTTTAACCACACTTTTTACAAAACTGTCATTGTGCTGTCATTACATTAATTTTTATAATAACAGCTACGTTTACAAGTAAAAAAATGTATGAAAATAACATATAAATGCCAGAGTAAATTATTCCGATAACAGACTAACAAAATTATAATAATCTATACATTAAACACGAAAAATAAAAATTGTCATTATCTTATCGATCATTCATTTTGCAATAATAAATATTTTTAAAAGCATATTTCCTCTTTTATTTGTAGCTCGAACACCCAAAACCATTCTGAAGTTCTCACGACTATGGTACTATCTACTAATATAAATTAAAATAAAGGAAGCTGCGATTTGTTTTCCAAAATTGCTGTTTGTTTCTATTTGACATATATTTGACGTTTACGATATATTAAAAATTAAAGTAATATTAGACAATGTTGATATTAAGAAATTTTAGTGGGACAACAAAAACCATACAATTTATAAATTATGTATTTAAAAAATGCTTTCATCGGTCAAGTTGTTTACTGGGAGAAGGGGAAAATGTTAGAGAAGCACTAGTGGTTCCATTTCAGAAAGAAAAACAAAAATTGAGAAGAAAAGTAACAGTAGTTGGAGCTGCTGGCCAAACTGGAGTAGCAATGGCATACACTCTATTATTGCAAAATTATTGTGACGAAGTTGTAATGTTGGACAGAAAAGAAGCTAAAACTAAACTGTGTGGTGAAGCTCTTGACTTTCTTCATGGTACACCCTTTCACAGATCACCAAAGATTTCAATCTGTATGGATATGGAAAAAACTAAAGATTCTGCTTTAATTATATTTAATTCGGGCATTTCTATAACAAAAGGCCAGACACGTTTAGATATAGCTCAAACAAATATTTGTCACTTCAAAGAAGTTGTTCCATGTTTAGCACAGTTAAGTCCTGATAGTGTAATGTTGGTTGTCACAAACCCTACGGATCTAATGACTTACACAGCATGGAAATACAGCTGTTTTGACAAGAATCGAATAATAGGCGCTGGCACAGAGTTGGATTCTGGAAGATTCCGTTATCACATAGCCAAAAGACTTGGAATAAATCCTATTAGTATTGGTGGCTGGATAATTGGTGAACATGGAGAGAGCAGCGTCGCTGCTTGGTCTACAGTAAACGTAGCAGGAACTAAACTACGTGATATAGATCCAACAATAGGAACTTGCCGTGATAAAAATTGCTGGGAAGATCTTCATAAGCAAGTGATAAATGATGGCCCCATGGTGTTTGGAATGAAAGGATGTACTCAATACGGGATTGCTCAAATAGCGGACAACATCGCGAAAGCTGTTCTCTCCAATGCTAGAACGGTCCATGCTGTTTCTACGCAAATCAAAGGTCTTTATGGAGTGGAAACCGAATGTTTCTTGTCATTGCCCTGTGTAATTGGAAATAGAGGAGTTTCCGAAATTGTACAACTAGCGCTAGATGATGATGAAATTGAAAAACTAAATGATTCTGCTTGTGCTCTGGATGCAGCAATGAAGTCTGCCAAGTTTCCATAGTCCCTGAAATTATTTATTTAACTGTCACAATTTATGTATTTGTATTTTTTTTGAAAATATAAGTGTATTTTTAAATTATGGTGCTATATCTTATGAACAACTACACTACAATTAATTATTTCTAAATCATAATGTCAGAAGTGTTCTTCTTGAGTAAATTACATTAAAATAGTAACATAAACATTTAACTTGAAATGTTATATACATATTTTATATCTTAAAAATAATTACATTGGATAATAATGGCAGCTTTACAACGTTTTTATAGCAGAACCTCAAAACATATGCAAATTACAAATTACATATGTAAAAAATATTTTCATCGATCTCCGACTTCACATGGAGATGAAAATCTTGGTGAAAATGTTAGAAAAGCATTATTTGTTCCATTCCAAAAAGAAAAATCAAGAAATACAAGAAAAGTATCAATATTAGGAGGCGCAGGTCGAGTTGGATCAGCCATAGCGTACAATTTATTTATTGCAAATCTTTGCGACGAAATTGTAATGTGGGACAGAAAAGAAATTAAAGATAAACTGACCGGCGAAGCTCTCGACATGATTCATGCGTCGCCAATACGCAAAAGTCCAAAAGTAAGAGTATGCATGGATTTTTCACATACAAAAAATTCAGACTTATTAATTGTCAGTTTAGGAGCACCATTCAAAAAAGGCCAAACACGTTTAGATATAGCTCAAGCTAATGTTGATATGTTCAAAGAAATTATTGCTCCTGCTGCGAAACTTAGTCCTGACAGTGTTATATTAGTTGTAGCAAATCCTGTGGATATATTGACTTATGTAGCATGGAAATACAGCTGTTTTGAAAAGAATAGAGTAATAGGCAGTGGTACTGAATTGGATTCTGGAAGATTCCGATATCAAATATCGAAACGAATTGGAGTAAATACCAGAAGTGTGGGTGGATGGATCATAGGTGAACATGGAGACAGCAGCGTCCCTGTTTGGTCCAGCGTAGAAGTAGGTGGGTGCAGATTACGAGATATCGACTCTACAATTGGAGATTGTGATGACGAGAATAATTGGAATGATCTTCACAAGCAAGTTGTACTAGATGGATCTATGCTTATAGAAATGAAAGGTTATACCAACTACGCCATAAGTTTCGCCGTAGAACATATAGCAAGAGCTGTGCTTACCGACAAAGAAAGTGTCCACGCAGTTTCTACACAAATTACAGGGCTACATGGTGTTTGTACTGATTGTTTTATGTCCCTACCTTGTGTAATAGGGAATAGAGGTGTTAGTAAAATTATAAGACAATGTTTATGTCCAGATGAAGTTGAGAAATTAAATAAGTCAGCTGATATTTTAGATAAACATTTGAAAGGATTAAAACTATAATTAAAAATTAAATTTCCATAGTTATATTATCTCTTGTTACTTAACTGTCATGGCTTATATTTGATAAATTTTACATTCTGTTAAATACTGCTGTAAATTATGGTACTGTTCAATTTTCATCGTGCTGTAACAAGAAATAAAAATTTAATAAATAATACAATAAAAAGCTATTTCTCTAAATCTTCTTGTTTATTCGGATGTGGTGAAAATGTTAAGAAAGCTTTATTAATCCCCTTGCAGAAGGAAAAAGAAAAGAAACCTCGAAGAATTTCAGTAATAGGAGCAGGGGGCATAGTTGGAATAACAACTGCCTACAATTTGGTACGTAATCCAATTTGTGATGAATTAATACTGATTGACGTTAAAGAAAAGAAATTATGTGGTGAAGCGCTTGACTTGTTACATGCTTCATGTTTTATCCATTCACCAAGAATAGAATTGGGCACTGATTTGAAATTAACTGCAAATTCAGATGTAATTATTGTTACATGTGGTATTCCTAGAAAACCAGGGCAAAGTCGAAATGATATCGTTCAAACGAATGTTGATATCTTCAAAAAAGTGATTCCACCTTTAGCTAAACTTAGTCCTGATTGTGTCTTTGTAGTAGCTGCCAATCCTGTCGATATAGTGGCATATGCTACATTGTTATATAGTGGTTTTGACAAGAACCGTGTTATTGGTGCAGGTACAGAAATAGATACAGCAAGACTACGGTATTTTACTTCACAAAGACTTGGAATAAATCCATACTCCACTGAAGTTACCACAATCTTACAACATGGCGAATGCAATATTCCACTATGGTCCCTGGCTAATGTAGCAGGTACTAGATTACGAGATATAGATAAAAACGTAGGATGTCCTACCGATCCAAACAAATGGAATGTTCTTCACACTAATACACAAGAAGCAGGAGGTATATTGAACAAGTGGAAAGGTTGTACTAATTTTAACATAGCAGTTATAAATGCAACTGTTGCTCAATCCGTTTTACAAGACAGCAGAATGATTCATTATGTAGCAATATGTTGTAGAGGTTTCTTTGATATAGATACGGATTGTTTTATGACATTTCCTGTCGTCGTGGGGAACAGAGGAGTCCGTGAAATTATACGACAGGTTTATGATGATGATGTATTAGCTGCAATTAAAAAAGGTGTCATCGAGGTAAAAAAAGTTATTGCCGGGGTTAAATTTTAAAAAAACCATCTTTGAAATGATATAAATCCTTATTTATAAATGAAGAGTGTATCCAAGTAAATTCCATGTTAATATTTCCTTTTTTGTGAATATGTCTTATATATTGAAATTTATATAAATAAAAAATATATATACGAGTATATCGAATATCTACTTTATTTGTGTTGCATAATGCCTGTTTTACACTGAGCAATATTGCAAGTGCAACTTTCAACTAGTTGAAGCAATCTTGAACGAGTGTAATACAGAAATTGCAAGTGCAAGAGGCAGAAGCAATCTTGCATCAACCTCTTGCACCAATTAGAACATGTTCTAATTTTTGCAAGACTTGCAAGGCCACTGTTAGTTATTTCTAGTAATTTTAAGTTTGTTAGAATGCTACCAACTTATTATAAATGTCAAAAACGATATAGTTGGGTTAAAGATATTAAAATGATTTACTGCATTGCAAATAATTGTGCAAATACTTATAAGAATAAATTTTTATATCAATGCAATATAACATATGAAACAAATGTTAATAATACAAGTGATACAGAGGTTAAGCTGATATAATGTGAAGTTAGTAACGACAAAAATTTGTAAATAAATTAATATTATATTGCAGTTGCAAGTTGCTGAATGTAAAGTGAAAAAAATATCTCTGCAACATTTTGGTGCAACTAGTTGAACGTAAAACATGCAAGTTGCAATTGCAGGTTGCGCTTGCTCAGTGTAAAACAGGCATAAGAAATAAAATAGTAATAGCAGTTTCATTAATTACAGAATAAAATTGTGAATTTAAAAAAATATGAAAGTTAAAAATTGAATTAAATAATCCATTTTTTTTATTTAAATATGAAATAGACACAAAATATAAATATCACATATTTTATGCAGCATTTTCAGGTGTACTACCGATTTGATCTTGACCATAACTGAGGAATAGTTCACGGGCAGATCCAGATTTACCTATAAGCTAAATAAACAGTTGTTTAGGGCTCCCACATATCGGGGGCCCCAAAAAAATCATAACATATTTTTGTACTAAAGAGCCCAGCAATACCTAAATTCGGCCCTGACCACGGGCCTGTGACGTCACAATTTCAGATGTGTTCGATAGCTGTCCAACAAGTGTCTGTCACATCAGTATTAAAAGTGCAATTCTCACTGTATAGATAAAATATACAGAGTGATCAAGAGTAAATAAATAAAATAAATATATCATCACGCCTTCTACCCATTACTGGGTGTGGCACTCTGCCGAAGCAGAACTCGGTAAGTGATATATTTTGCGCGTGAAGTGCGGTTACCAGTCGTTAAATCACGGCCCCCAAAGATGTTAGTGGTGGAGGAGCCACAGGGGTAGTTTTTGAAATTATGAAAATTGTTTGTCGCCTGTGGGAATCGAACCAGGGTTCTCAGGATTCACAGGCCGACTTCATACCACTGAGTGATCAAGAGTAAGTTGCTGTATTCCATTTGCCACTTGGTTCACTTAAATTAGTTCAGATAAATTAGACAGCATGACTAAATGAACTGAATTAAACAAATTGATGCACTTATTAGGGAGAAGTACTTCAAAATAAATTTGAATCAGTAATTCTAGTACTGGAAATAAAGTCAGGGAAGTAATCCAGTGAAATAAATAAATGATCTGGTTCAATAAATGTAAATTAGATCTGGTCCAAATGACATATGGAATACGCCTATTATTTCAGTTGGCAATAAAGAAATACTTGAAATTGGTAAGACTGATTATTGCCAGTGACACGAAATTTAAATTAATAAAAATCGTTGTCTTCCTTTTGACATTCTTTTATTTTTTAACATTACGCACAGAGCAATAATCCAAAATATTTCCATCACTTACAATTTGTATTTATTATAAAAATGTGGAATAAAGAGATTCATAGAATTGTATTGCCAAATGAAACACTTACTTCTGATCACTCAGTAAATTTTGCAAGCATATTTATTTATTTATTATTATTTATTATTAAACTCTCAACAGGACAGAGTCCCAATTACAGAGGGCATATGAATAAATAATACAAAAGTATTTAAACACGTTACCACAATTAGACAAAGATACATACAAAAATTAATGAAAGACATAAGTAAACTATTAATTACACTTATTCTATACCGAATATTAAAGACTCAAATAATTTGTTTTTAAACTGCTGTAGATTATCATTAAATATATCAATATTATTTCCTGGATTATCTAATTTATTAAAAATATTACACATATATCTTATAGGGCTCTTTGTTTCATAGTTTGTTTTCACAGTTTTAAAAGCAAATGCAACTTTGTGTATATAATTCCACAAATGATTAGTTTTTATTATGTGCATGTGTATGATTTATTTTATCTAGTGGAGTAGTGTCTACAATTTTATAGAAAATAAATGTTTAAAAACAAATTTATATGTTTACTTCGTTGTGTAAAGTCAAGTAATTGTTGTAGTATAAATTTCGTATTTTGCGTTTATTGAAAATTGAACAATTCAATTTGGGTCAACTTCTTTGAAAACAACTACTTTCACTGAAATTTTAAATATTTTACTTTAATATTAGATTTTTTGTTATATATATATATATATATATATATATATATATATATATATATATATATATATATATTATTACTTTAATATTATTTATTTATTCATTTAAAATTAAATAATAAAGCCTGGTCGGTATTGTTCTCTGTTTCCACAGAATCATCAAGGTAAATGTTTATGATAAAATAAAATAAATAAATATATCATCACGCCATTTATCCATTACTGGGTGTGGCACTCTGCATTAGAAGATCTCGGTGATATATTTATGCACGTGCGGTGCGATTACCATTAATCAAATCAAGGCCCCTAAAGTTGTTAGTGGTGGGAGTACCAGAGGAATAATTTTATTGTGGTGAATAATGTTTATCAGCTGTGGGAATCACACCTGGGTTCTCAAATTCACAGTTCGAGCAACCTACCATACCATATGAAACGAATCTAACGAGAAAAGGAAGGAAGGTCTAGCATTTTGACTCGGGATATGTTGATTATAACAATATAAAAAATAGAAAAAGGAAATTCAAAACATGTATGTTTAGTTTTCTTTGCGATTTGAAAGTAACTTAAAAATTCTGTTTGTTTTATCAATGTTGTAATCAATGTATTGTTGCATCAATATATTGTTGCAACCTGAATATTGTCATAATCATAATATTATAACACTTAAGGCAATGTCTATACATCGCCTTGCACCTTGATGCCGGCGTGCATGTGAAGGAATTCAAATCAGGATATTCTAAATCTTTGAACTCTGTGGGGCGTGCATTGACAAAATGCAAACTGCAAACTCTTGAGGTTCTTGTTAAATCGGAATCCGTGCAACCAATTGTTCCGGACATTCCGTTCTTTCTTATACTATTCTGAATATGACAATATTTTATACTACCACTTTTATTTTTTATATTGTTATGATCAATATACAGATATTCCAAAGTTAAAAAGCCTGATATTCCTTCCTTTTCTCTTTTGATTCATTTCAGAAAGTACTTTAAACATTCGTCTTGGAGATTTTTGGAATTTCCGCTAATCGAGATCACAATAACAAACAGGCATTATTATTTAATTTTAAATGTATAGATAATATTAAATTAATGTAAATAGAAAATAAATAAATATAAATATATCATCACGCCTTTTACCCATCTATTACTAGATGTTGCACTCTGCCGGAGCAGATCTCAGCAAGTGATATATTTATGCGCGTGAAGTGCGGTTACCAGCCGTAAAATCACGGCCACCAAAGATGTATGTAGAGCCACAGGGGTTTGTCGGCTGTGGGAATCGAACCAGGGTTCTCAGGATTCACAGGCCGACTAGATATTATTAAGCCACCTACCCCATGTAATAAAAAATAAAATATTGTAAATTGTGCCGAAAGAAAATGTTTTTATTTCAAAATATATCTAATTTATTACAATTTTTTACAAAGAATAAACATAACATGTTTCATATTTGGTAAATATAAATTTATAAATAGTATAACTAATGAATAGTTCAAAAATTTTAAATACTATATTTCATTTATTATTTGTAATAGAGCAAGTACATATGAGCACTTGAATAAAAATTGGTCGAAGGCACAAAGTAATATCATTGATTTTTTAGTGATCTCACAAGGTACAATTTTTTGAGCTTTTGTGGATACATATTTAGTTAGTCTTGTTATATACTAAAATTAAAAAGGATGCCAGACGTAGTGGTGGTGTTTCTAAAATTTCTTATGCATTATAACTCCAGATAATAAAACTGTAATTAGTGATAATCTCCGTAAGATTAACCCACAAATCCTAAATGCAAATGCAAAAATGAAGTTTATTACAAATTAGAATTTAAATGAAGCAGAAGAGTACCAAACGCGAGGAATGTTATTCCCTCAGACTAACCATACCTTAGACAAAGTCTGTCGTATTCAAGTCAATGCAGTGTTATGAAGTAGAGAGAGTTAAAGTAAGTTGATGGTGAGGCGGGTGCGCGGCAAGGAGCGAGTATCCTTTGATGTTATGCGAGTTGCAAACATTTGTATAGTTATACTTATATTCAATTACTTACTGTTTATACATCAAAGTAAAGGTTAGTTTTTGACATATTAAGTGTTTTGTATACGTACTTTTATGTTTAAATAAATAAAATGCTCGTGTCTGATAACTCTCATCAACAAAAATGCAACCCGCATAACACCAAGGGATACTAGCTCTTTGCCGCGCACCCGTCTCATCAACAACTTACTTTAACTCTTTTTACTTCACAACAAACGCCGTTGTTCTCCGTCTAAGGTATGGTTAGTCTGAGGTTATTCCTCTAAACATGTCCGACATACAGTTGTAGGGAATTTAGGATTTGTGTTAACCATGAAATTGTAGAGGCGCGCTTGCCGGCCAATGAGCGCTGAGCATAACCCCTACTAGGCGCAACGCAAGCCGGCCAATAAGTGCGGAGCATAATCCCTACCAAGCACAGCGCGAGCCGACCAATGAGCGCTGAGAATAATCCCCACTACATGCAGTGATCAGTCAGTCTACGACAGCCGAATAGGCATAGCGCACAAAACTTTCCAGGTTCATTCAAAAGCAACGATCTACACGCACGACAGCCGAACAGGCCTAGTGTTACGACGCTCTTGTTTCAGAGTTACCAATAGACCGTTGGGAACGTCGACGACGACAACCTGGATTCAGCCTTGAAGACCACCACGTGACACGACACCAGCAGCCAGTTTCTCGCGACCGTGACCACGACGAGTCCATGCTGCACGCTCTGGTACGACCCGCTCTTCACGCAGCACGCTCCGTACGAACAGTATCACCTCTTCTGATAACGCCCAAGAAGAAGTTCCGAAGTACATCATCCACGCCTGACATTCCGTGCTCCAAGTAGCCACTGTGGACGATCCGACCTAACTACAAGACGTCTCCGACCGTCGCATCAGCTAGCGACATGCTGTGAACATTGAATCCGTGCTGCAAACATTCAACAAACTTTATATAATTGTAATTTGTAAATAAAGAACATTCAAACTGTTTCACCTGTATCATTCAGAAAACACCTTATCCCACTGCTTCAAAACAGTTGGTAATCGGGCTCAGCACAACACGCCCGAACCCAACAAATTATTTGTCTTCGAAACTAAATTTTAAAATAAACTTAATTAAACCAAAAACTTCTTTATTTCTCTGTGTCTGTATAGTAATGGACGGCCAGCTGTGGCTGGATAATTAGCGATGTTGCTTCAAAAACGGGAGTTCTCTTATTCAATTCTTAATGACTTGAACTTATAACAAAAAATACAGATGCATCTGAGTATTTCGGATTCCATTAACAGCAGCAGCTCTCCTCTGGCAATATTGATGCTGAAGGAACGCATTTACGAGATTGATGAAGACCTTTTTTTTAATTTACTAAACATGTTAATTACTATCTCATCCCTAAAAAATACTAAATAAACCAGTGCTTCTAAACTGTTATTTGAAAAATATTTTCTAGCTTCAAATCTCAAGCATGATGTATCCTACTATTATCAGGAAATAAAAAATAGTTCTTTAAAATTAAACCAAACCTTATCTCAGTATTTGTCATTTTGATACATTAATGATATTTATACACCTTTGCGATGAGCTTCATATCTCTGAAAAAGTGTTAGGATCACTGATAAATAAATGTCATTATAGAAGTGGGAGAAATTAAAAAAATTGGTCAATGATACTGCACTTTAGCCAAATTAGCACTTAAAATATCTTTTGTAATAATGGAATCATGTGTACTTCAATAATCTAAAGATCTTGAGAAATTTGACGTATTATCGTCTATTTTTTGAGCTACCTGCGATGTTTCATTATTTGTATTTAATTTACTGAATTTCCCACTATGGTTTCATAAATTATATCCACTGTTAACGGCGCTTGCACCATTAAAATATATGTCAATTTAAAATGACAGCGAATTTGCAGCTGTAACAATAAATAGCGCCACTGCCACTGTCAACAACGATGCTATGGGAATTAAGTAAATTCTCCTGGTGGTTATTACTTTGATTATAATTGGCTAATAAAACGTCAAAACAAGGACAAATTTACACCGTACGAAAAATATTGAAATCAGTGTGACAGCTTCATCAGTTTAAAAATTTCAGTTAAGCTGTGGTCACATTTGTATGATTCTGTCATATGTGTCATATGAAAATAAAAAAAACGTACCCGAATCATGAAATTTTATATCGTTGCTATTTTTTATAGAAAAAATAATATGAAACTATATGTCATTCATTTCACAGTGATCATGAGATACTTAATTTTAATTAGAAATAATTCATTTTTAATTTTATTTTTAAAATATTTCAATATCAACAAATGCTTTCTATAAGATTTTTGTTCATAAATAAATCACTTACCGAGATCTGCCAGGTAGAGTGCCACACCAATTAATTGATAAATGGCGTGATGATATATAAATATATGAGTTAGGAGTAACTTATTATTCAGTGTGGCAAATTTTGAGAGTTTATAATTACCAGCATTTCATTTACAACGTGTTCATGAGTTAACAAAACCTGTTCATTATCATTGAGTAATGTATTGAGAATAGCTTTCTTAGCAACATGCCTTAAACCCTAATTTTCCCTCGTACATAATATTTCCTGGAGAGGCAACTTTTACGCGGGAATTCATAATTATCATAATTGTCATTATTGAAGTGAAAACAAACCACATGTTGTTGTTAGAGGTAGTCTCCAGCATCGTTTTTCAATAAATTTTGGGCTGATATTATAAATGGGGTGTTACAGTATATTTATTTAAAACTTCAATGTTCGGCATAAAATGATAAAATACTCCTATATTATAAAACTGCAAAGAAACCTCTTAATGCGTATACCGCAAATTCCTTCATAATGGTAATAATAGCCTAAATTTCCAGGACTCGATACAAAGTAAAATTTGTCTCTGTTTGACATATAATCCAGATTACACAAACTACTTTTTTTTTAAATTACCTGATCCGAATAATGTCAAAGTGATTCAAATTCCTTTGATTATGTATAAAGATAAATGAGACGGATCAAAATAACCAATTAGCATTTATAATTTTGTTTTATTATTTTTATACGTAACGGCAACAGAAACCTACAATCCTGTGTAAATCTTTTGAAACCAGTGACCGTATTTATATTTTGATTTATGGCGGGTAACGTTTTTGTAAGCGTATAACTAGAGGTGTTAAATCGTTTTAAACCGATCCTTTAAGTTTAAAATAAAAATACAATAATTGGGCTTACATTTTACCAAATAGGAGTATAGTAAATTTATTCCTGGATGAAATAAGCTGATAATTTATAACCCCACAAAACCTCACCACCAACCTACAGATAATCCTCAGATAGTCTGAAACAGGGGTCTATTTGAAATCTGCGTTTATAGTTAAATCCAAGGACATTGAAAGGAGGGGATACGGTTTTAAAGTCAAGACTGTGAGGCTCGGTAGATTGACTGAGACAGAAATATTATTTTCTGTACCGTGCTTAGCATGCTATTACGCATGTGTCATAAAGAGATTTGAAATTTAAATATACAGAACAGAATCATTCTCCCTAAAAGACATACATTTTTACAAGGAAACTGAAATGATCAACGTTTATTATTAGTGTGATCTATCGATTAAAATATATATATTTGTAATTGTAATTGTCGAACAATATTTACTACTAATAATAAATATAAAACCTGCTAATATGAAGAGGAAGTTTGAGAATAAATATCAAATTTATGTTTTCAAACAAATCAAAACTACAATTACTTCAACAAACATAAGTGTAAGAAAATAAAAAAAACATGCATACATTAAAAATATTTTTATTTATTTCTAAAAAGAGTTTATTTAATTTTTCGAAAGTCTTTATCTTTAGGTAACCTGTAAAACAAACAAAAAAATATTTTCCTTTTCTTCTCTAACTTGATCTACATTTACTTACTGGTGAAAACTGATTCCACTGCCCGTAATAGCACGTCTTTTATAAAATAAACACTTAGTTATCATCTTATCAACAATAAAATGTGTCCAATTCCACACAGCGCAACGATTCAAACACAAATGAACACCTCGTGGTTATATTCACATACAACAACGCTCCCTGACAACGCCCAAACGCCACTTTTCGTACACAAAAATTCAAAATATTTGGAAGAAGAAGAGATTTGACTAAGCACGGTGCAGAAAAACTATTGTTGTCACTTTTCCTTGCCCAAGCCTCACTTCAAGCAATGCTACAGTATCGTAAAGGCATATCCCCTCTTTCAACGTCCTTGGTTATATCTAGGGATGGCAATTGTCAATGATGGATAATTTGACCGATGTTGGAATATTTGACCTAATCAATTTGACTAATTAAAAAAAACTGAACTGCAAAAAACAATAGTTTATTGTATAAAAAATAAAACCTTTCTCGAAAAAACTAAATAAACTATACTAGTAAAAAGAAAAACAAAACTAATGCTAATATAAATAGATAAATATTAAGAGTATAACAAATAAACACAAAATATGTGTGCCATTACCTCAGCAGTATTATTAACATTCCAACTCTCAAAAAGTGCGAACTGCATACTGAAATTACTACATTTCGCTGAACACGAGTCACGTGTCGACCTATCTACAGAGGCTACACATAGTATTATGCTACCGGCACGCTCCTCACTACTTAAGTTTTTGACCCGAGCAATTTGACAAATACTAGGTCAATTGAATGAGAGTATTTGACCAGTCAATTGCCATCCCTAGTTATATCAAATAAAAACATCTTTCCTTCACATTTCCATCATGTAATCATGTTAATATATTAATATCAATGAAACAAAATATCTAGATACTAATCCTTTAGAATTACAAACATGGAAATACGATATATTAAAAAAAAAATCTTCAAGCATATATCAAAACGAACTGAATACAATCCTTATACAACTGACCGCCGCTTGCTTGATAAATGCCCAAATAAATGTTAATAGTTGTCAACGGCCATGGCTGCGCTCGTTGGTACTGATCTAAGCGATAACACGAGTTAAGCAACGTTGCGTGCGGGTAGTATTTGGATGGGTGACCGTCCAGAGAAAACTCGCGTTGCTGTTGACAATAACATCTAAAACGCAGATCAGAGCGTAATGGCGGCATATGACCTGAGTAGTTGGTCCGCCAAAGAAGCCGGAAAAAAAAAATGTTAATAGTTTGTTAGATTCATATAGAGGAGAATAAATTACAATAAAATAGATGCCACGCCCACTAAATCAACTCGCTCTAATATCCACGCCGTCGAGAAGCCATGCGACCTAAAAACCAATCGAACTAAACTTTCACAATTTTTGTTCGGTATAAAACCATTCTCTATAAGATATCCTTTACGTTCGCATGTCGTCCAATTTTTTCCAAGTTTAATACATTCATGTTCTCGGAAAGGCTTGCTTTGCTTGCCTTTTAAACAAATAAATCCTAAGCCCGCAGAACACAAGCTCCGATACCTATTTTTGGCAAAATTTACAAATACGCCATCTAAAATCTATACAGAACTATTTACGTCCAATGATAATGAAGAGTTGGCGGCCAAATCTCAACGTAGATGGCAGCATATAGGCAATGTCTAGCACTCTCGGAAAAATATGTAACATGAAAATTAAATAGTTTGTAAACTGAATTGAGAAGAAGAGGAAGTGTACGAGGAAGAAAGAAAGATCTTCAAAATGATCGGAACAAATGAATATTTCTTCAGTAACTGATTTCAGTTTTAACTCACGTAACCGTAATGATTTTGTAATTTCAACTTTGGGGAAACTGTGTAGATTATTTTTGTTTTTACATATACAGCAAGAACGCATTTTTATTAACGAAAAATGTCAACAACAAGTAACTGTTACATATAATGACAGATTCTGTAAATTGTGCATACTTCGCGCTAGCGTACTATATTACATATTTCGTTACGTACTTCCAGAAAAAAACATTCGCTATGTCAATATTTCACTATATCACCACCGTCAAGTCCCATTGTGATGGGAAAAAGCTTAGTCCGAGTGGCTTTTAAGTCGCACGACTTTTTCACGACGTGGATATTTGTCGACGTGGTTTTTGTTGGCGTGGCATGTTTCATAGGATAACACGAGGAGGTATGAACATCGCGAGCGTGAATTATTTGTTTGTGAGTAAAGCGATTCGCGGTTACTATTATTTAATTAAATAATAACACATACTAAAACACATAACTTTATTTAACTTAACGTACTATAATAAAAATGAAATTATAACAAAATAAAACTAAAAACATTTATAGATAATAGCGCGGAAACGGATTCGAGGTCGGTCACATCTTGACCGGCCGACGGAGCAAACTTGACTTCACTGATGCTGCATTTCAAAAACAGACGCTATGTTTTTGAACGGAGGTGAAGAGTGGTATTTTGGGGATGCAACACAAGGCTGAAGACTGCAGATAACTAGGGTCGTTGATTTTCACCGAAGTTTGAATTTCTGAACGTTTGAACATTCTAATATATTTTGAACTTCGTCAGAAAAGCTTCGAATTTACGAATATTCGAATATTCGAATTTTTCGAAGCTTCGAATTCTCGAATATTTTTCCACTGAATTATTGCCATCTGTCATCTCCAAACACGCTCACGTATAATTCGCGAAAAGTCGGCCACGAATTAAATAATAAACTCGGCGAAGTATCTTGCAAAAACTCTGCAAGTTTAGGCGTCTTAATTAAGACATCTATTCTCTTACCGCCCATCTAAATGCTATGGACTTTTAGTAAAACGTTTTAAAATGACAATAAAATGGATACAAAAACGTCTTAATTAAAACTTTTTTGACAGTGTAGGGAAATTTTAAGTCTAAATTGAATTAATTTGGCAAATAATAATAATTACTTACGAATTAATACAAAACTCTGCAAATGAGTTTATTCTGAAAACATGCCGTGTTCACGTTAGGATCCATATTCACAATTCGAGTAATTCGAAAATTCGTAAATTCGGAATATTCCAGAATACGAAGATTCGAAAATTCTGAATATTAAAAATTCGAAAATTCGAATCTAAATTCGATGGTTCAATAAATCCGAACAATCGAAGTCTCGAATATTCGAAAAATCAACAACCCTACAGATAACCACACACATTCGTTGCCACCATAAAATTTTTCTCAGAATCTTATCGCACAAAAAACTAAAGTAGACTAACAGAATATTTACAGCCGACTTAAAACCACCTTGTTACATTGGCCTCTTATATCTCCTGATCTAAAACGGTTGAATTTTTATTTTTGAAGCCATTTTAAGTTAAGAACTAGAGCAGTGGATAGAGAATTCTGCAGAAACACTAAAACAAATGCCGTATTTTTCGGACCATAAGACGCACCTTTTTACATAGAAAAATGGACTCCAATTTTGGGTGCGTCTTATGGTTCGAAGCTAACATTAAAATATTTTTTTCAATAAATCGTCTCTAAATTTCAGGTACGTCTTATAGCCTGAAAAATACGGTACATTCATGTCAAGCTTGTACTGCATCATTTATCCAATGTGCTTTACTAGTATTATGTGTAGCAATGAATGGTGAAAATTTGAACAGTATTTGTAATTAATAATTATGCTCAAATGTAAGTGTTGTTATTTTTACAAATTTCTTAAATTTTAATATATATTCAAAACAATTATTATTATCTCTAAGGGCCAGTTTTTCAATCATCGATTAATGTTAATCATGATTAAGTAATAATGTTAACTATGGTTTCCATTATTATTTAATCATGATTATAATTCATCGAGAGTAAACCGGTGATTGAAAAACTGGCACTAAGTGTGATAAGCATTTGTAATGTAATTTTATTTTTGTTGCTTTCAATAAAATACGCTATTTCAGTTGTCCTAAAAATGTTCACAGCTAACCACCCTTAATTGTGCGAATTTTAAAAAACAATTCTATTTATTCTATGATCAGTACGTCATTATAGTATACAGAATGTTCAATTTAAGTTTGCCACAAAATCGTTAAATTAGCAAAGAAATACCATTTTGCAAATCAATTACAGAACTGTTAACAACAACAAAATCGACCAGTGGTTCTCCAAATGTGGGGCACAATTTTCTTATTTTAAATGAGAACATATTTTTAAATTTTCTTTTCTGCGGAAGGGAATTTTATTCTAAATAACAATTTTTTTCAGAAAAATTTTAAATTGACAATAATTAAATTCAAATTGCATAGGACTGAGCGTAGAAGTTGACAATCATTAAGATATGTATTCTTTTCTATAGCTCATTTTACAACTAAATTTCATAAATCTGCACTTGTTGATGTTCAAAAATAAAATCATTTCTTGACTTTGTTGCTCTTCATTACGTACATACTTGATTTTGATTACCACTTGACGAGGCCACTAATTCAGTAGCAACCCTACTCTTTGTACTGTTTGAATTTGAAGCAAACATATCCCTTACCTTAAAATTTGTTGTGGAGCTTCTTGCACGAATTTTTGTCGTTTTTCCCGCATCTTTTGAACACTTCCCATCAACTTTCCTTTTACTATATTTATAGGTTTCTTTAATTGTTAGTCTTAAAATAAAATATAGAAAAAAATTTTAAAATTTTGTTATAAGATTTTTCTGATCTATTCATCTATTTTCATCTATTCTATAAATAAATAAATATATCATCACGCTTTTTACCCAATACTGGATATGGCACACTGCCGAAGCAGATCTCGGTAAGTGATATATTTTGCGCGTGAAGTTCGGTTCCCAGGCGTCAAATCACGGCCCCCAAAGATGTTAGTGGTGGAGGAGCCACAGAGGTAAATTTAATTTGGTGAAAATGTTTTGTCGGTAGTAGGAATCGAACCAGAGTTCTCAGGATCCACAGGCCGACTTGATACCACTGAGCCATTACACCATATCTATTCTATAAGAATAATAATTTATTTATTTATTAGTTACTTTGCACAACAGGCACTTAATCCCAATTACAGTACAGTGGAAACCGAACCACTCGGACTCAACCGTATTTTTTTATATAAGTTGAAGTCTGTGAGATTTGCACGCACGACCTCGTGGTGTTAATTAAGAAACGCAAGTTTTACCTTGCTTTTTTTCACTGGACTACGACTGCCTATAGTAATGAATATAAAACCACATTTACAAAAAACAAAATTCAGTCGCCGCTTAAATAATTGCTTATGACTGTCACAAAAATAACAATTTATTTTTATTTGTATGTAACTATATTGGCCGGCCTCAGTGCTACTGATCCACCTGAAAATCGTGTACCATCGCCTACGTTATATACATATACAACTAAAATTTTTATATAAAAAGACTTGACCAGTGTCATATTGATCACCAAAATCATCGGAGAGAGCGCCGTTTGCGGCACAATTTTGCAACGTTTGTTTCCCATGTTTACTTGGAAACCAGCCTTGAATATAACTTAGGCAACGCCGGTGTCAAACAAATTTTGCCAACATTACGTATATAAAAATACTAAAATATAGGCAATTCCGTATACGTTTGATTACAAAAGTTGCATTTTCAATACCCGTGTCAAATTAGTTGCAGATAAATGTATAAGTGTGGTACCTCCTTTACTCAATCAAATTTCCATAGTTATGTTTATATATTGCCACTAACTGTCATGGCTTATATTTGATACATTTTAAATTCAACTAATACTGTTCTAAATTATGGCGCTGTTAAATTTTTGTCGTGTTGTATCAAGAAATAAGAATTTAATGAATGATACAACAAAAAAATATTTCTCTAAATCTTCATATTTATTTGGATGTGGTGAAAATGTTAGGGAGGGTTTATTAATTCCTGTACAAAAGGAGAGTGAAAAGAAAACAAGAAAAATTTCAGTAATAGGCGCAGGGGGCATAGTTGGAATATCAACGGCCTATAATTTGGTACGTAATCCAATTTGTGATGATTTAATATTGATTGACATACCAGATAGAAGAAAGAAATTATGTGGCGAAGCGCTTGACTTGTTACATGCTTCATGCTTCATTCATTCACCAAGAATCAAAATTGGTGTTGATTTGAAATTAACAGCAAAATCAGATGTTATAATTGTTACATGTGGAATCCCTAGAAAACCAGGGCAAAGTCGTAATGATATCGTTCAAACGAATGTTGATATCTTCAAAAAAGTAATTCCTCCTTTAGCTGATTATAGTCCTGATTGTGTCTTTATAGTAGCTGCCAATCCTGTCGATATAGTTGCTTATGCTACATGGAAATACAGTGGTTTTGACAAGAACCGTGTTATTGGTGCAGGTACAGAAATAGATACAGCAAGGCTGCGGTATTTTACTTCTAAAAGACTTGGAATAAATCCATACTCCACTGAAGTTACCACAATCTTACAACATGGTGAATGCAATATTCCACTGTGGGGCCTGGCTAATGTAGCAGGCACAAGACTACGAGATGTAGATAGATATTTAGGGTGTTGTGTCGATCCAAATAATTGGAATAAACTTCATGATGATACACAAGAAGCAGGAGGTATACTGAACAAGTGGAAAGGTTGTACCAATTTTAATATAGCAGTTATAAATGCAACTATTGCTCAATCCGTTTTACAAGACAGCAGGATGGTTCATCATGTAGCAGTATGTGCTAAAGGTTTCTATGATATAGATACAGAGTGTTTTATGACATTTCCTGCAATCGTGGGAAACAGAGGAGTCCGTGAAATTATACAACAGGTTTATGATGATGAGGTATTAGTTTCTATTAAAAATGGTGTCTGTGCAATAAAGAAATTTTTTAAAACGGTTAAATTTTAATTTTGTTTTTTTTACAATGATGTAAGCTTTCATGTGAACAATAACTCTTTATAAATGTTTCAAATTAAACCCCATTTTAATTGATATTGTTTTTAGAAACTTTTGTTACGTAGGTGCACAATGTAAACATTTCATACATGACAAATATTACAAATAAATGAAAAATTTTGGTAAATATTTCTTCTAGTGATTTTCATACATATTTAGCAATTAATTTTGGTTGTTGTGATAACGTGACTTACAATTTTACAATTACAGATATGGTTATGTCGTTATAAATCTACGTTTATAGTTTATAGTGTTTTCTCATAACGGGAAGGACAGCTATTAAGTAATTTGTATGTTGAACTATCACATCAGGAGGTGTCGATTCCATTATTACGAACATAAAAAATATTATATTTAGGGCCGAGGTATCCACCTCCTAATAAAGTAGCTAATAGTTATTAGCAAAATAAATTATTTATTAGGAAGATATTTATTTTTTAGATATCAGTTCAATTTATTTGTCTACTTGGTATTAGGTACCTAATAAATAAATAAGTCAAAATTGCAACACTGTTCATCTTTTAGAGAGAGAGAATATTATGAAAAGCATTAGTTAGAAAGAAATACAAAATTTGTTTATGACGTTTAATAAATATATGATTGTAATTTTGTTTCTACCTCCTTGATTTTGTTATAACTGTCAAAATGTCAGGAGAACGTGCAAGATCTGTATTTTTTTCTATAAATGAAGTCAGATTATTAGTTGAAGTACCTATAGAATATAAAAATATAATAGAAAATAAACAAACAGACGCAGTGAATTAGAAGCAAAAAAGCGAAAAATGGGAAATAATAGCGACAAGATATAATTCGTGTTCTTGTACAATTCATCGAGATTCAATATCCTCTGAAATATGATTATGTTAAACACTATATTCAAAATAAGAATTCTGCGAATAAATTGGAAATATCGGTATTCTGTATCTTTCCACATTCAAAATGTATTAACAAATTAGATATTATGTCATTTATCAAAATTGTCAATTTTATTTCCAACATGTAACATTTGAGGGTATCTAATATTAATTATTTCCAAATTCTCCATTTTATAAAAAGAATAAAATATATCATCACGCATTTTATCCATTACTGGGTGTAGCACCTTGCCGTAGCAGATCTCGGTAAGTTATATATATCTATGCACGTGAAGTGAGGTTTCCAACCTGTTAAACACGGCCTCCAAATATGATAGTGGTGGAGGAGCCACAGGGATAATTTTAATGTGGTGAGAATTGTTTTTTAACTGCGGAAATCAAATCGAGGTTCTCAAATTCACAGGCCACACCATTTCTTGTCTCTCTAGAATTTCATCCAATTCATCAAGAATTATCTAAAATATCAATGATAACCCTATATAAATATATTATTTGCAAGCATACCTTTTTAATAAGAAATTAATACAGTATTAAAAAATATATTTTTATTTAATGTATAAATTGACATGACAATTGAATCTTTTGTTTTTTATTAGGAGGTTTGAGTAGCTAATCAAGACAGGCGGTAGTTGTCGACGCCAAGATCAAGCAGCCTACGGCCGGCGACACTGACTGTCTATATTACAGTAACGAAGACTTTGAGCCAATATTCGAAAATTGTAATTCCATTTATCTTTTTATTAACCGATAAATTAGTCATGTTAAACATGATAATTTACTACATACCACCCTTGTTTATATTAGATACAATTTTTGTATTAATTATTACTTTACAAGCTATTATTTCCCTATATAAGATTTTTTTCAATCAATTTTTCGTTCCTCTCGACGCATTTTGTTTGGCTTTTCGCGACTTGTCCGACTAGCGGCAGCACCTTACGCTCAGTTCGACAACTTCGGCTCTCGAGCTCGCTTCGTTGTCGATCGGAAACTGATGCAAAACCAGAAGTACAAAACTAAAATTTATTGACTTTTGACATTGCGAGTTACCAAATTTGTGTAAAATATATGTTTAAAGTTCATATGCAAGTATTTCTGTATTCAAAAATATATAATCAAGACAGGCGTTAGTTGTCGTCGCCAAGATTAAACAGAAAACGGCGACACTGACTGTCTATATTACAGTAATATAAACTTTGAGCCAATATTCGAAAATTGCAATTCCATTTAATGTTTTATTAGCCGATAATCGTCTTTGGTATCAATTAAAAGGTCTTTTGAAGTGCTCGCGTGCAAAATTTAATACTTTTCGATTGTCAATTGTTTTAGTGAAAGTGCTTCAAAACCCATCGTCTTTGGTATCAATCGAAAGGTCTTTTGTAGGGCTTACATGCAAAATTGGAAATTTATCGATTAGCAATTGTTTTAATGAAAGTACTTGGAAACCTATCGTGTTTGGTATCAAATGAAAGGTTTTTTCAAGGGCTTGCATGCAGAATTAGAATTTTTTCGATCGGCAATTGTTTCAGCGAAAGTTTTCCAAAACCTATCGTGTTTGGCATCAAATGAAAGGTCTTTTTGAGGGCTTGCATGCAGAATTTAAATTTTTTCGATCGGCTATTGTTTTAGCGAAAATTTTCCAAAACCTATCTTGTTTGGTATCAAAAGAAAGGTCTTTTTAAGGGCTTGCACGCAAAATTGGTTTTTTTTCGATCGGCAATTGTTTTAACGAAAGTGTTTCAAAACCTATCGTGTTTGGTATCAAATGAAAGATCTTTTGAAGGGCTCGCGAGCAAAATTTAATATTTTTCGATTGTCAATTGTTTTAGTGAAAGTGCTTCAAAATCCATCGTCTTTGGTATCAATCGAAAGGTCTTTTGAAGGGCTTACATGCAAAATTGGAATTTTTTCGATCGGCAATTGTTTCAGCGAAAGTGTTCCAAAACCTATCGTGTTTGGCATTAAATGAAAGGTCTTTTTAAGGACTTGTATGCAGAATTAGAATTTTTTCGATCGGCAAATGTTTTAGCGAAAGTGTTCCAAAACCTATCGTATTTGGCATCAAATAAAAGGTCTTTTTAAGGACTTGCATGCAGAATTGAAATTTTTTCGATCGGCAATTGTTTCAGCGAAAGTATTCCAAAACCTATCGTGTTTGGCATCAAATGAAAGGTCTTTTTGAGGGCTTGCATGCAGAATTTAAATTTTTTCGATCGGCAATTGTTTTAACGAAAGTGTTCGAAAACCTATCGTGTTTGGTATCAAATGAAAGATCCTTTGAAGGGCCTGCGAGCAAAATTTAATACTTTTCGATCGTCAATTGTTTTAGTGAAAGTGCTTCAAAATCCATCGTTTTTGGTATCAATTGAAAGGTCTTTTGAAGGGCTAACATGCAAATTGGAATTTTATCGATTGGCATTTGTTTTAATGAAAGTGCTTCGAAACCTATCGTGTTTGGTATCAAATGAAAGATCTTTTGAAGAGCTCGCGTACAAAATTTAATACTTTTCGATTATCAATTGTTTTAGTGAAAGTACTCCAAAACCTATCGTATTTGGTATCAAATAAAAGATCTTTGGAAGGGCTCGCGTATAAAATTCATACTTTTCGATCGTCTATTATTTTAATGAAAGGACATCAAAATCCATCATTTTTTGTATCAATTGAAAGGTCTTTTGAAGAGCTTTCTTGCAGAATTGGATTTCTATTGATCGGCAATTGTTTTAGTGATAGTGATTCAAAACCTATCATATTTAGTATATATTAAAAGATTTTTAGATGGACAGCCGTGTAGAATTTAAAAGTCTTAGATTCGTAATAATTCAATTTATATTGTGTCTATTGTCTTACTGAAGTTAATTCTATATCAGTGTCCGCGGAGATTAGCGTGAGGCCTGGCAAAGCCAGGCCGACCGCTAGTATTTATTATTATTCCAATACGTGATTGTAGTAATAAGAGCATTACTATACAAGAGCTTATTAATAAACAATTGGTTGTGAAAGAAAATGTAGAAGCTCAATGTTCAGAATGCATGCACTCACATAAATTACATAAAACCGAATTAGTTTCTTTTGGCACAGTATTAATTTTCCAAATTCTGTTATTTGAAAATGAAAATGGATATATTCGGAAACTAACTGATACACGTAATATTTAAAACGTTTCAATGGGAACTTATTTGATTCAAGGATATAAATAAAAAGTGCTATATTTCACCATGGTACTTCAATGGCTGAGGGACACTTCACAATATGATTAAAAAAGAAAAATCAAGGATGCTTGCAAATGATTCTCACGATGGAAAACAAACTTCGCCAAGAAACTCTAAACATGCTTATATATTTATTTTAGAACGAATTTAGATTTTTATAGAAAGATGTAATAACAATATATCAATACCAAATATCATTTATAATATAGGGTCAAACTATTGTATATAAAAAAAGTGATATCTTCCAAAAAAACAATTACATTGTTAAAGGTACGCCAAGATTGCGCAGATTCCTTCCCCAAAAATTGTAATATCTATATATTACAGATTTAAAAAAAAGTGATATCTAATTAAGCCAAGAAAAATATTCGAATTTAAAAAACCTTATCGAACAGTTTTAAAAATATCGGGTCAAATAAAAAAAAAATTAATTAAAAAAAACCTTGGCGACCCCAGTGTTTAAAATGTTACTTAAACTGGTAACATTTTAAACACTGGGGTCGCCAAGGTTTTTTTTAATTAATTTTTTTTTTATTTGACCCGATATTTTTAAAACTGTTCGATAAGGTTTTTTAAATTCGAATATTTTTCTTGGCTTAATTAGATATCACTTTTTTTAAATCTGTAATATATAGATATTACAATTTTTGGGGAAGGAATCTGCGCAATCTTGGCGTACCTTTAACAATGTAATTGTTTTTTTGGAAGATAAAATATGTAGCTAATAAATGTATTTATTAGGTAAATAAAATTTATAAGGTAGTGGATATCTGCAAAATATATTTATTAGCTAAATAAATTTATTAGGAACTTTATTAGGAGGTGGATATCTCGGCCCTTAGCTGGTAGCTGCTAGTATGGGTTATAATTTATTTTAGAGAAAAGTGCTTTTAAATAACAGTTGTAGAGGTTAAAATTCTGTATCTAGGCTAATCAACAGATTTAATTCTACGCATTTAATAAATAAAGTAATTTAATAAATAAAGTAAGGTTTAAAAGTTATAAAAATTTTCGTTTTTATAACGGATAGTCATGAAATTTGAATAAAAGACGACTATGTTTAACATTTTACTTGACATTATAATGATTCTTAGATTTATAATTATTAAATTGCATATCGTAGAGTGAACAAACATATTCATATTTTAATATTCATATTTAAGAAATATTTAAATTCAATTGACAGCAAAAACATGTGTTCGTATTTTGGTCCTTTGCAAACAATTTAATTTAAAATAGTAATTTTTAAAACCTTAATTTACAAATTATTAGGTAAAAACTGTAGTAAACAAAATTTGTTAATTGATTTAGAACTTAGATGAAGCATTTAAATCTCTACAACTTTTATACACAGCAGTTTTCTCTAAAATGAATTATTGAGCAATGCCGGCAAAAAATCTGATTTTCCGTTCATTTACAGAATGTCTCAATTTCAAGGCGCTATCTAACTTCTAAACTATTTCCGGTAAATGGAACTTTCAGTGCACATTTTTGGGGCCATGAGAGTGATTTCTTAATAATACGTTTTTAATAAAATAATGGGATAGCTAGCACAGTGGTATGAAGTCGGCCTGTGGATCCTGAGGTCCCTGGTTCGATTCCCACAAGCGACAAATTTTCATAATTTGAAAAAAGCTATCCCTGTGGCTCCTCCACCACTAACATGTTTGGGGGCCGTGATTTGACGACTGGTAACCGCACTTCACGCGCAAAAATATATCACTTACTGAGATCTGCTTTAGCAGAGTGCCACACCCAGCAATGGGTAGAAGGCGTGATGATATATTTATTTATATTTATAATAAAATAATTATTTTGTGAAAAATAAAGTTAAATATATATTTTTCTGTATAACTCTCTTTATGCATTCTATACCTCAATTGTTTGCTTGCTATGATGGTTGCCTGAATAACAGTGACAATTCAAACAAATCTACCCAACAAAAACTAAAATGACTGTAGCTCTTCACAGCATGAACCCAGTGAAGTGCAAAGGCTGCTGACAAGAAATGCAATAGAGAAATTAATTTCCGCTGTCTTTGTTTCACCACTAACTTCTGTGAGTCCGTCACCACCGACTGTGCATAATTGTTTGCAGGTTATGAGCTTAAGGCTCGGAAACCGCTGCTGGCAGGTACTTCACGAAAACTCACGCTTCGTCCACAGAAAGATAAGCCTTTGGTAGGACTTGAGTTCTAGCATTAAAATCCTCAGTTGTATACGAATATATACTCGAATTAATGGATGTCATTAAATACGAGTTTTGTTTGATGTTGATAGTTGCTGATAGTATACTTATTTAGCTTATTCATTATTTCAAAGTAATACATTTATTATATAAATATATCATCACATCTTCTATCCATTACTGGGTGTGGCACTTTGCCATAGATCTCGGTAAGTAATATATTTTGCGCGTGAAGTGTGGTTACCAGCCGTAAAATCACGGCCCCCAAGGATGTTAGTGAAGGGGGAACCACAGGAGTAGTTTTAATGTGGTGTAAATTGTTTCTTTGCTAAAAGAATCGAACCCGGGTTCTTAAATCTACAGTCTGAATCGGTACCACCAATCACCTACACTATTTATTGACTTTTTATATTTGTTAATTGTTATTTGTAGAGAACGAAAAGATAATACATTTTTTTTGCAAAAAAGTGCTTGAAAAATCTCAAAACATGTGTCAAATAATATCTTTTTGTGCAATTCGCAAAATTCAATAAAACTCTTATAAAATCATTAATTTGAACTAATAAACGTCAAAATAAATTAATTTTAAATATTTATGTGTCAGTATTACAACCTTAAAATTTTATTATTCTCTTTGTAATAAAAATTTTAAAATAGAAGTATATTAATTAAAAATAGTATTGAAAATACGTGTTACAATAATGATCAATTGTAATATTCGTACTATGACCACGGGCGTGTGACGTCACGATTTCAGATGTGGTCCGTAACTGTCAAACGAGTTACTCTCACATCAGTATTAAATGTACGATTTAGACTGTATAGATAGAATATATTTTTAACAAGTATATGTGCATATAATTCCAAAAGTGTCAAGTTTCTATTTTGTGCATCATTTTATGCATGACAAAGTGTGTGATTTATTTTATCAAGTGAAACGTAATTTGAAGATTGTGTTGCGAGTGCATACTTTTACAATTTTATACTGTTTATATATTTAATATATAGAAAATAAATGTTTAAAAACAATTTTATATGTTTACTTCATAGTGTAAAGCCATGTAATTACTGTAATATACAATAGTGTTACTTTTATTGAAGTTTGAACAGTTCATTTTAGGTTACATTTTCCAAATCAACTAATTTTGTTAGAATTTTTAACATTTTACTGTAGTATAAAATTGTAAAAGTATGCACTCGCGACACAATCTTCAAATTACGTTTCACTTGATAAAATAAATCACACACTTTGTCATGCATAAAATGATGCACAAAATAGAAACTTGTCAGTTTTGGAATTATATGCACATATACTTGTTAAAAATATATTCTATCTATACAGTCTAAATCGTACATTTAATACTGATGTGAGAGTCACTCGTTTGACAGTTACGGACCACATCTAAAATCGTGACGTCACACGCCCGGGGTCTATAGGTAACTCGCCCACGGTTCGTAACACGACTATACCTCCATGGGCGTCCGCAGACATTTTTCCAGCGGAGGGCGGGTCGCAAAAAACTCTCAGATAGACATAAATTTCTAAAATATTTTTTTTTACATAATATAAATACAAATACACTTAACAAATATACAAAAAATATTTAAATTTGTGAAATAAATTAATAGTCTTTGTCGTCTGGGTTTGATTAAAGAAGAAGGACAATCTTCGAATATCTCTTCTATAAATTGACACCATTTCTTCAATAAATTTCGATTTACAGTTTTTATTTTCTAATATTTTGTGTCCGTGTATACTTAATAAACTTAGATTACTCAATCGTTACGATAGGGAACATGTCACTAGCTGGCCATAATAATACTGCTGGAAAGTTTCAACTTGAATTTATTATCTTTAAACTTATAATTTAATTTTTATTTAATTTATATATACATGTACAGAATGCTGACCGCGACTCTCGAACATAGGATTTTAACATGTAAAATCATATTTATTTAATTTCCAGCTTCATATTTATTAAAAACAAAAAAGCTTCAAATAAAAGTTTTAGGGAATAAAATACGAAATTAATTTTACATGCTTTGTAACGGCACAAATTAGAATTGAAAATGACTAAAATTGTCTCAGAACTATCGATAGCTATGAAATTGAAATGAAATTAAACAAATATTTGACGTTTAATCTGTCAAAATTGACAAAATAATTTTTTTATTTCGTTTAATATCAAGGGGGGTCCGGCTTGTACCCCTGCGGACGCCCTTGTGTACCTCATATTACAATGAGGGTCATTGTAATACTTATTTTTAAATATACTATTGTAATACACGTGTTGAGAGATTATTGGAAGCGTGTGTGTGAGGTGTATTCACAGAAGTTTTCCAATACCCTTTCGCCTTTAAACGCTTGTATAACAATATATTATTTTCCTTTCTAGAGAGAAAAAAATGGCAGTATTACACGGTTTAAAACAAAAATTATAAAAAATTATAAATAAATAAATTATTTTATTAAAAATTCTTATGTAATATTAATATATTTTAAATTTCTAAAATAACTTTTTTTCAAATTAAATATATTTTATTACTTTTTTATATCTACTAGTTTTCTCATGAGTGTATTTAAAGTTCGAATAATTTTTTTTTTAAACATACGAAAATGTTTGCTTATAACATGAAATCAAAGCCCACTTTCTACTTTAGCTTGACAAATAATTATTATGTTTATTAGTAAATGTACTTATGTAACAAATTTAATACTATTATTCAATATTTGAAGCTTACGTATTACATACTTATTTAAATAAAATAGGTATATCATCATTCCACTATACAAGTACAATCGAACATCTGTAACTCGAAATTTTCCTTGAGTCGAAGTTTATTATTGTTTCCTGTACATTTTGTGTAATTATCATGTATTTTTATCTCTCTAAGTTGAATTTCCGTAACTCGAAAATCTCTGCAATTCAAAGCTAATAACACGTCCCAATAACACAGTTATCGTTATAAGTTGAATTTTCACGGTTAAAAATGAACTATTTGAGCACAATATTTTTACATTATCTGAGTGTACAGTCACCAATATTCGTCGAGTTTAGTTTCATCGCGCACGGCACATGCAATTTGGCATCCCGGAAGAGAGATGAGATCTACATTTATACTGATTTTTTGTTAGTAGAGTATTATGTTCCCTGGTATGGAGTGTACACTGTTGTTAAAATGTCAGCGCCACATATTAGAATATTTTAGAATGATGCATTTTTTTATGCAATAAAATATGTATGCAATAGGTATGTTTTTTTCGAACTAATTTTTCGGTTCTTTGATATTCGAATTATAGAGGTTCGATTTTAATTCAGTATGGGCCGGTTTCTGAAAACAAATTTAACTGGTCAGTTAGTTTAACTCTTCGATAAACTGTCAAATGGGTTTCTAAAACATCATATTGGTATTTAACTGCCCCGTTAAGTTAACGCGGCAAATTGGTCCAGTTAAATTATATGACGCATGCGTAGGTGTTTCATAAATTGAAAATAACGGCTGACAGTGACAGTGCTCATCTTTCCTAATCTTGTTTTAAAAACCAATTCGTTAAGCCGCTGTGTTAGTTTCATTTGGCTTTGTTGGTGATTGAAAAAAGGTTTAAAACAGTAATTACCAAAATCTATTATTTTGTGAAAACTTTCTTTTAAATTAAATTAAATTCTCTAGCTAAACTTTTTTTTGCGATTGTGACGCCATCACTTTCTTTATTTTCTATTATAGCTTTATATTTTCCCGTAATGGCTCAGTGGTATCGAGTCGGCCTATGAATCCTGGGAACCCTGGTTCGTTTCCCACAGCCAACAAAACATTTTAACCAATTTAAAATTACCCCTACCACTAACATCTTTGGGGGGCCGTGATTTTACGACTGGTAACCATACTTCACGTGCATAAATATATCACTTACCGAGATCTGCTTCGACAGAGTGCCACACCTAGTAATGGGTAAAAGGCGTGATGATATATTTATTTATTTTATCTATTTCCCCGTCACCAACTCAAAAAGAACATTCTTTTCAGTTTCTGTGAAGTTTTTTCTACGAATTCGCTGTTCTTCCATAATTTTACTACAATCACAAACCACAAACACGAAGTACAATAATTGACGTCAAATTAATTATTTTGAAGTTTTAAATTGACATAAAAAATCACCGACATTTACCGACAACGATAGTGACGCCATCTATTAGACTGAAGAATAAATGTTAGTTCAGGATAGAATCATGAGTTAGTTATCGAACATATAAATTAACTGACGTTTGTTTTCAGAAACCCGATGCAATTTTAACCTTTCAATAAATTTAAGCGACAATTAGTTAACATGCCCGTTCAATATTTTTTCAGAAACCGGCCCTAAATGATATATTTTTAAGTATGATATTATACTGTTTAGTCGTTACACTAACTATGATGTACATAATTACAATCGAAACTAACACCTTCAAAATGAGATTTGATTAAGTCATACAGAAGAATATGTTTTACACAGCAAAAATAATTAAATGCAGAAATGATGTATGGCACTCTGATGGCGTAAGTGGCTCAGTGATATCAAATCGGGATGTAGATTTGAGAACCCGAGTTCGATTCCTACAACCGACACACATTTCATCACATTAAAAATACTAACATAATTGGGGGCTGGCAACCGCACTTTATGCGCATAAGTATATCACATACCATGATCTGCGATGGCATAGTGCCACACCCGGTAGTAGGCGTGGTGATATATTTATTTATTTTTATTTACTGACACAAATTAAATCTAAAGCTTACACAATTGTCTTCTTAATCAGAATTTTAAATGCAGAAGATATACCGGTACAAATATTTGATATTATGTTCACTTTGCAAATAATAAACAAAAAATGACTAACACTTCATTTCGCGAAAATAATAGAGCAGATTTTATATTAACAATAAAACTGAAACAACAGACGATAATCGACAGAAAATTGCTACGAAATTGTGATCATAACGTCTAATAATTAAGTACTAAACCTAGCTAACGTATATACATATACATCTGCAAATATGTACACACACACATGGTACGCTAGAACGTACATAAAATTATAGCGTACGAGAACGTAATTTTCACATACGTAATTACAAAATAAATACCAAACAACGAAAAAGTTACTAACTGAAGCACTGGCGGAATAATTAAATTCTGAATTCTCATTTTAGAAACTTATTAAAATCTGAATATTTTTTCATTATATACTTTTTTTCTTGCATATTCAATGAATACATATTTACCTCTTATTATCAATTTTTCTTTATAATTTAGTAACTATCTTATGCATTCTTTCAAAGCAGCATTTGAGATAATATTTTATGGATTTTCACTAAACATAATTATAATGTAAATGCAGGGCTACAAATAAACCATTTTAATTAATACTAATTTTAAATCGGTCTAAGATAACAAATATCGTTATTTTCTATTTTACGGTGCTAAAACTTTTATTAATTTTATGATTAAATTATGAATACAAAAATGTTTCAGTTAAAAAAATGAGCTTATTTATTATTTAATATATTAAATGTTGTTCCATCCAAGTGTGAGATTATAGACTGATATGAAAGAAGAAATTTATGAAAGCTATGGTGTATTTGTGACACAGTTTTAATTTATTTATACTACCGGTTTTGCCAACTTTGTGATCATTAGATAGGTAACTGGCAAGAACAGTAAACGGATTATGAATATATGTTTGCTTCGTGGGATTTCATATTTGAGGAAAGTGCTTTTTCTACTCACATTGTTAAAAATAACAGTATTCTTAATAATACAAAAATATTTGTAGTGTGTATTTTTAAAAATTAATTGAGTAATAAAAGATGACAAGCACGAATAAACACCAAACAGTATTGCTTAGAGCCGCATAGGTCGATTCACATTATACGTTCCATTGCCGTTCTGTAACCATTGCATACCTCGTCAATAAAATTCCTGTCTGTTCACATTTGCCGTTAGCGTTCAGTTTCATTTAGATAAATGTGGTCTGAGGAAAACCTTATCCTAGTTGCTATTGCATTAGATGACGACATGTTAAAGAAAAGAAATATTGAAGGCGAATATATTACATTATTTAGAGAATTGGTAGATGACGACATCAAATTTGCTCAGTATTTCCGCATGTCGAAGTTTAAGTTTTACGAATCTTTCCATCATTGAACCAATAATAACAAAACAAAACACCATATTCAGGGAAACGATAACAGCAACAACAAAAACTCTGCGTCTCAATTTTTAATAATAAAAAAACCTTCTCGATAGTTCTAGCACTTAGTCGATGCTCAATATAATTTTATTACTGTTGTACCCTAGTTCGATCCCCACAGCCGACAAAACATTTTCACCAATTTAAAATTATCCCTGTGGCTCTCCCACCACTAACATCTTTGGGGACCGTGATTTGACGGCTGGTAACTGCACTTCAAGCGCATAAATATATCACTTACCGAGATCTGCTTTGGCAGAGTGCCACACCCAGTAATGGGTAAAAGGCGTGATGATATATTTATAGTTGTTATCACTATATTTTGAATTTTCTAAACCATACAGGACCGCATTTTGCCTCACCAACTCTTTCAATTTCTCGTCATTCATATTTAAAAGTTTCTATTGTAAAACAGTGTCTACTCTCTGCACCTAATAAAGTATGGAACTGAAACGCATGTATATTCTCACTATCCATACTGTTTCCACCACGTCTCAGCCTGCCCGTCAAAAATACGTTTGCAACAATATTGAACGGAGATGTGTATACATACACTGATTTAAATCTAATAATATTTTATGTAAACGGCAGGTATGGAACGGCAACGGAATGTATAATGTGAATCGACCTTTACTCGTCCTAAGGGTGTTATAATTTACTATTTTCCAAAAGATTCTATATTAAAAGCAAAATGAATCACTGCTGTTAAAGATTAAAAAGAAGGTTTCAAAATGCATGATTGTGAGTTCCAAATACTTTAAGGGGGGACACCCATTAAGCCCGCTAAAAAGATATTTTTTGATAAATTTTTTAGGACATTAGAATAAATGCAATCGCTTTGGGTATTTAGCATGTTATAAAATAATATTTCAGCTTTATTTTCGGAAATTTTCAGCAGAAACAATTTGTTTCCCTGCCATTGGCAGCTCTGCGAATAGACAGCTGCAGGCGGTGCATTGGTCGCTTGCAGGACAGCGCGTTCAGTACTGAAACATCGGAGAAAAAAATGGATTCGTGTTTGGGATTCTAAATTAAATTATCTAAAAGGTAGCATAGGATTTTTTCGAAATTCGCAAAACTACCAAAATGACGGCGCTCAAAAAAAAAGTTCAATTTTTCGTTGAAAAAATCGCTACTAAAATGCGCGTAAAAAATCAGATAATTAATTTCTACATAGAAAACCGAAAGAATCAGCCAAATTGATCGAATAGTTTCAGAAATCTCTGTCTCGCAAAGTAAAAAATTTTGTTTCGAGATAAACGCCTTTAAAGATTTGAGTTTTATTTAAGTGCATTTAACACAAATTAACAGCGACTTAATTAATTCTGCTATTCCGACACCATAAACTTCTGCTTCGAACTGCAGATACCGCTCGTTGGCATCATTTTTCAGTTGTCATGCCTCTCGCGTAATGCTTCACCTCAGCCTTTGCGATGCAATTTTTGTCGATCTTTTATACCTGCTCGGTTCCCTATTTCTCGCTGCATCTTCGTAACTACTTTGTAAATCGAATTAGTATTTTGACACAACATTCTAGACAGTATAAAAATTCTGAAAATGCAAAAAAAATATATTCTATTTTTTGAAAATGTTCAACGGGTGTCCCCCCTTAAATCAATAGATTTTTCTCTAGTAAATATACAAGTATAAAAATATAATTAAAAATACAAAATATGAGCTATAATAAAAACAATTCTCAATTTTGTTTCATAATACAATCTATAATTGATCAATTTGAGACACTCCGTTAAAGACAAAAAACTTCTTAAAAAGGATATAATTACATCTCTGAAGATTCCCATAAGAATCCATGACATCGTAGATAAACAATCTAATTCAAGAACGTTATGAACAGGAAATAGAAACAATAAAAAGTAAATGTTTTGCAACATTAGAATTTAAAATTCAAAATTCAAAATTCAAAATTCAAAATTCAAAATTCAAAATTCAAAATTCAAAATTCAAAATTCAAAATTCAATTCCAATGTTGCAAAATCTATTTGATTTGAGTCATACTTGTAACAAGAATAATTTATCAATTTTACATGTGGAAAGTAACTTTACTAAATTGCTTCTCCTAGACACCTACGAGATTAAGAAAGCCCAGTTTTATGAGACATCCCATAGAATGAACAGTTAGATAGCTTTCACTCTCCGTTCTTGGATACCATTATCCCAAAATTCCCACCAAAATCCTCGTCCATCGATGTATAAATACACCGTCTTTGTAATTTTTCTGTATTATTCTTCTGATGATGGCCTAACAGCCTAAATTGTACAATAAAGAATTTTCTTTTATTTTGTGAAGCAAACCGAGTGTTTTTTTTTTCAAATTTATTATTCATTCATCATCAGCTACAGAAATATACAACGTAAATAAACATATAAATATACAAAATAAATAACACAAAATACCTTCAAACAATACAATATAACACTTATTAAAATACAAAATGTTGAAATATGTCAAAATATTAAATAAATTGTTGAAAGATGCAATCTCACCAGTTCAATTCCCCAGACTCGCCACCTAAATTCAATTTTCCTAACTGTTTTGTTTTTTAATACTTTTGTTCATTGTTTATGATAATACATATTTGGTAACTGTCATTGTTCAGAATAAAAGTAATTATTAACTTGTCAAACCTCGACCTCCACAAAAGCGCACTTTGACATAAATCAAAATTGAAACAAAATGCTGTCAAAAGCAAGAATAACTAGATGTTTTTAAGTTCTTTGGATCAAAAATATTTCTATTATATTTTTTTAGAATATAGCAGTATTTTATGATAGATAAGTAGTTATTTGCTATAAAAGTAGTCTGTTGTAGTTAGGTTATATTAGTTTATAGCATTATATATTTTCATTTAGTGTTTAATATTAATATTATTGTAGACATACTTCGTTTTTAGTAGTTTAGTGCACATGTTGGAACTAATCTTTTCAGACATTTTCACCTTTTTTGGAGAATAAATAACCGGATGGATCGCTTTTTATTGGCAGCCGTAGACACGCAAACTTTTTAGTTTATATTTATATTTTTTGGAGAAAATTCGTTCCTAACCATAACATACATACTCTTTATTTTTATATCTTATTTACAAAATATATATAATACTTGTAGATACTTAAAAACGATTGCTATTGTCATTAATTTGAAAGAAAAAGCAATAACAAATAAGTCCACATTCTTTGAATAAATTATACTAGACGTTTACCATTAAAACCGTGCAATGAAATGTTTACCTTTTCTTTATTTTAGCTATCTATCACTAGTTAGCGTATTTTAATTTTGAAAGCCGAATAATTTTAGAAAGTCTCAATTGTAATTCACATAACCATAATGATATTAAAAAAAATATATCTTAAATAGTGGTGCTCGCATATGATTATAGTCAAAAAAATATAATAATAGAGATTTAAAAACTTTCGTGGCATGTAATTAAATATGTGCATGGATATTTGTTATTTCAGGAAGTTTAATAAATAAACTTTAATATAATTTTAGGCAAAGATTTTGTAACAGAATTTAAATCGTCGACAAGAGCGAATAAATAAGTCGATGAAATAAATGCACAAACTTTGTGTAAAAATAAGTATGTTGAAACATAACAATGAAATAATAAAATTTACAAAATATTAATGTTAAACAAATTGACCGACAATGGCAAACAACAACAACGTATGAACAAAAGTATTACTTAAAGTTACTAAATTAAACTACATATTGCGCATGCAAACGAGAGACAAATTGCCTCGATAAAAGCCATAGTCTATCACTAACTAATTGTTGTTGTTTTCCATGAGATGTGTTGTTCCAAGTAACCATTACTATGCACGAGTTTACATTAAAAAGACACCCGAGTTACAAAGGTGAAATCTATCTCAGACTAACGCCCATCTAATAATTTACCCAGATATGTTAACACATTCCGTATAAGTAAATGCGACAATTCAGAAAAGCCATAAACTTGACCAGTAATAATTAAAAAGTTAAATCTATCTCAGACCAATGCCTAGCTAATAATTTACCCAGATATGTCAGCACGTCTCCTAATATAACGAGACAATTCAAAGAAGTCATAAACTCAATAAGTAATAATAATCTAAGGAATACTAAAGTTATAATAACATATGCACTAATAATTTTGATAAACAAAATAAACACTGTCAAGTCATCTTTAGAAAGATACTTAAGATTACTCTTAATTAGTTTGTATCTCTCGAAGTTAAGGTGAAATTCTGAATTGTTTCATTTTGTTACAATTTGATTACCATTGGTACGAATTGTACCATTCAACATGTCTTTCCCCTGATTGATTTATGTAAATTTAATCTAAATTTCGAACTAAGCTGAATTTACCAACCTTTTTCACCTTAGTAACATATTCATGAGTTAACAAATAAGTAATATTTTAGATATATTTAAAATATACTTATCAGTTGTGTATATAATGATCTAAGTAAAACAATAATCTCAAAATTAGCTGTCAGTTAGACGAACACGGAAGACATGAAAAGTAGAACATAATATGAATAGACAATATGTACGAGAGAGAGAGGGTAAAGAAAGATCGCAATACTCTGACGTCAATGCTAATGACGTTATAACCTCAAATACTATTAACAATTTTTAAACTTTGATCATCTCTGGTACGAAGTTTTTGGGTCTAGCCTTCATATAAATGACCTTTATACTATTTTGTTATTATAATGGAGAACCCCATTGATTGGTATTTATGCCTAGTTTTAACTTTTTTTGTACCGATCGAGGTTTAATAATGGGGTCGTCCCAAAGAAAGTACTATATAATGAAATATATACTAATTTCAATAATATATTAATCAATACTTATTAAAAAATTAAAACTTTTCATAAATAATTTTCGTGATAAAAGTTCGCGGTATTCATTGTTGTGACGTCATTTGGTAATAAATGCATGACCAATCTACGTAGAGTAATTAGTATTTTACTTCGTTTTCTGTTGATAGTATAATTTATAATTTTATACATTTACAGAGCTGAAAAACTATTAAATTATCGATGTGAATTTTAAGTTATTTAGAAAATTATAAATGATTTTTCAGTGCATTAGGTTCACCCACTCTGTCGCACTATATTAGATTACTCAAATCTCTCTTGACCTATAATCTAACCTAGAAAACATTGTTAATAGGATTCAAGACAATAGTTGTGATATATTGCGTTGCTTATACTTCAAAGAAATTATTTATTAGAATATACTGTCAATAAATATCAAAATTTAAATGTAGTTCACATTTCGTTGCTTGGGTCGATCACGTGAGTATTACCAACTGAAGTTATCAGAAGAATTTGATTTATTAAAAAAAAATTTTAATCCTATTTTCAATATTGTGCACTTCTGGAACGCAAAACGTATACATTAATAACTTGACAACATTTTTCAGAATTATTATTATTTTTTTAATGTGGGACGATTCCTTCTTGCTCTAAAAATATAAATAAAATAAGAATATAAATCTATTATCACTAGGGATGTCGATTTTGTAAAAAATTTCCGAACGAATATTCGGTCAACCGAATATTCGTATCCGAATAGTTCGGATATTCGTTAGTCTTCATATTCGTATCCGAATATTCGAATATTCGGATCCGAATATCCGGATATTCGGATATTCGAATATTCGAATATTCGGATATTCGCATATTCGAATATTCGGGTATTCGGATATTCGAACATTCGAATATCCGGATATTCGTATAGTCGAATATTCGGATATTCTAATTATTATGTAATTATGGAGCACATTAATGCATTTAATATTTAATCATAGAATTAGAACAACAGTAATGTAATTTTAATTTAATAGAAGCAATATTACCGTTATCAACATGAGAGGATGCCAAGCTAAAAAATGTGAAATGATTGCAGGATCTGTACAAAGTGGCACTGCTATTAAACATATTTTACTATTTACTAACTGTAATAGACCAATGGAATAAAAACAATTTCACAGTGACGTGATTAAGTAAATTACTCTCCCTTACTCTTTTGGCATTCTTACATTTACAAAATTGCCAGACCCTTCAAAATTCTTATTGAGAACAGAGTGTTCACTCAGGTCTGGTTTATATTTTTTTAAAAACATGCAGTCTGTTAAGCTAAGCAATTAATAATAATACCTTTTAAACACTACACTATCACTAGTTTATTTATTTATATTACTCTGTACAACGGGAATTGAATCCCAATTACAGTACCTACAGGGACCGAACTCGCCGAGCCGCAGAGTGGTTTTTCTTATAATTTCTAGCTTGAGTGAGATTCGAACTCGGGATCTCCGAATTCGAATTCCGTAACGCTACCCACCCCACCGTACTGTCGGACACATTTTATTTTCTTCTTTACTTCATTTCTTTCATTTCATAATATATTATCATAATGACAATTAATTATCATATTAATCAAATAAATAAATAAATAAATAAATATATCATCACGCCTACTACCCATTACTGGGTGTGGCACTCTGCCGAAGCAGATCTCGGTAAGTGATATATTTTGCGCGTGAAGTGCGGTTACCAGCCGTCAAATCACGGCCCCCAAAGATATTAGTGGTGGAGGAGTCACAGGGGTAGCTTTTGAAATTATGAAAATTGTTTGTCGCCTATGGGAATCGAACCAGGGTTCTCAGGATCCACAGGCCGACTTCATACCACTGAGCTAGCCACCCCATATCAGTAATATAATAATCACATTATCATATCATCAGATCACATTATCAATTATCTATTTTGTTTTTTAATTTGATTTATATTATTATTATCTATACATACATCGACAAACATTTTCATTTCCACTAATATTTTTGGAGGCCGTGATTTGACGGCTGGTAACCGCACTCCACGCGCATAAATATATCACTTACCGAGATCTGCTGAGCATAGTGCCATACCCAATAATGGGTAAAAGGCGTGATGATTAAACAGTCTCATTCGTACACATCACCCTCATTTCATAATTATATTTAATTTATATTTAATTAATATAAAATTATTCATTGTTATATATTATAAATTTAATTTATAATTTAAATTTACTCATTTTTAAATAAGCAACTATTCGGATGGATTATGGAATATTCGAGATTCATATACGATTTCGAGAAATATGATATTCGTCCACCTCTAACCTCATAGTATATTACGTGAGTAAAATGAAAATAACTGTTCCATAATTATTTTATTTGGATACCTATTTGCATTTATTAATTGAAGACAATATGAAATACACATTATTTGAATGTTTAAAGTGTTTACTGTTTAGATATTTGAATTCGTTTGTTAACTATAATGTGCTAAAATATTGTAGCTAAATTAAAAATCTAAAGTATTAATTAAGAACTTTCGACAATTCGAACTATTCATTCATTGTTATTGACTATTCCGATATTAGAACTATTCGTATATACGAATATTCGAATATCCGGATATACGAATATTCGGATATTCGGATATTCGAATATTCGGATATTCTAATATCCGGATATTCGGATATTCGGATATTCGAATATCCGGATATTCGAATATTCGGATATTCGAATATCCGGATATTCGAACTATTCGGATAGTCAAAACCGAATATTCGCCATATAAATATTCGAATATTCGAATATCCGGATAAAATCAACATCCCTAATTATCACGCCTTTTACGCATTACTGGGTGTGGCACTCTACCAAAGCATATCTCGGTAAGTGATATATTTGTGCGCGTGAAGTGCGGCTACCAGCCGCCAAATCTAAAAATATGAAAAAGAAAAACTAACTCCAATTTTCGAAAGTCATGCTGGTGGATTCTGGTTTCCGAGTATGCTGAATAAAATTAGTTGCATTGTTTATGAAATTAAAAGAGTTGGAATAATAAAACAATGAATCTAAATTTACTCTGTATGGTTAATTTTACAACTTTTAGTTTTATTTGTTTTTGTAAAGATAATATAAGTTTTATCAATAAATAAATAGTTATAAAGTAATAAGACCATATTTAATATAATATCTATACTCATCATAAGCCTAAAGTTATATTTTATTGATTTATTTCAATATTTGTACGCATTTTGGATTTAATTGTCTTGAAAGACAAACAGAAAGATCGATAAACCATAGGATATAATATATGCATATTCATCAAAACATCAAATTATAAAATAATTGTAATTTCTATACAATGATACATTATTTTATTGTATATAGTCGCCATCGCAACTTCCAACATAAATCATTCAAAGGTACTATCACGCCTTACTAAACTCGTATTATCCATCTTGAATGTAGCAGTTCTGCTGTATGTACAAGATCTCATTAATAATTGTTTCCCCGTGAACTCGTGCAGCCGTCATCTCACTGCCCCATTGATGTTATTGTAGAAAGAGCATTGCATTATCAAACCTGTTTCTGAACTATTGATTATTTTACTTCATTGTATTTTTAGTTCAAGAAGCTCACCAAGGCATTAATAACATATAAATCGAATGTATATCTCCAGTGTTCCTGCACAGCGTGGCGTATCTGTCGAGGTAATTACAGTGTCTGATTGCATATTGCAGCTGTATTGATCGTAGCCAAACTTGACACAGACGACCTAACAACCGAATATCGAATTGGCAGCTTGAGCATCGGATATGCATCTTGTGACGTATTTGTCACATGGCTGACATCCTTTATGAACTATAGCACCTACGATCATAATACGTTTAATTTGAACACTACCCGAATTGTTCGGAATTATTCATCTATGAAATACCCATCTATTTGGTTGAATTAATTCTGTGAATTATGTGCTGTCAAAAAAGACTTAATATTATGTTTGGAGCAGTGGCGTAGCTAGAGAGATAGGGATTCGAGTTCGAATCCTCCTCATAATGCTTTTAAAATAAAATGTTCATAATAATAAAATTTCTTTCAATTTTTTCAAAAGTAAACAAATATATTGCACTTCGGTCGTAACATGATACACATTTGACCTGACTTGGAATAACAGCGAAGGTATTGGAGTTATCATAGTGTAACGAATAAAAGATTATGGTCGCGCTATTATTATTAGATCAATGATAACAGACGATTGAATAAAAGTACGACTTTGTGCAAAAATGAAATATATAAATAAATAAAATAAATAAATATATCATTACTGGGTGTGGTGGCACTCTGCCGAAGCAGGTCTCGGTAAGTGATATATTTATGTGCATGAAGAGCGGTTACCAGCCGTCAAATCAAGGCTACCAAAGATATTAGTAGTGAGAGAGCCACAGGGGTAATTTTAAATTGATGAAAATGTTTTGTCGGCTGTGATGACCGAACCAGGGTTCTTAGGATCCACAGGCTGACTAGATAACACTAAGCCATTACCCATATATTGAAACATAATATGAAATAGCGAAAATAACAAAAGCATTTACAACTGAATATTAAAGTCCAACAGATTGATCAAAAATGGCAAACAACAACAATGTCTAAACAGACAACTATTATTGCTAGAGTTAGTAAGCTGATAAATTACAAAATTGGTTATGGCTTATGGTTATTTCTAGACTGGACCGAAGCTAAGATACCATTAACAAATTGTTGTTTTCCATGGAACGTGCTGACAAGGAGTTAGAGGTTGGTATCGTTGCATAGGTGAGAGGTAACCGTTACCATGCAAGATTATACACAAAAAATCCAAACGAGTTACAGAGGTTAAATCTATTCCAAATCAACGGTCATCCAATAATTTACCTGAACATGTCAGCATATTCCGTATAAGCATATGCGACAATTCAGAAAAGCCAAAAACTTGATCAGTAATAATCTAAAGACTGAAATTATTTCAAACATATGGACTAATAAATTTGATGAACAAAATAAAATATATCAAATCAACTTTTAAAAAGATACTTAAGATAACACTTAATTAGTTTGTATCTCTCAAAGCTGAGTTGATAGTGAAAAATTATAAGTATAAACAAAACCAAATTCTGAATTGTTTAACTTTGTTACAATATGTTTATTTTTAGTTAATGACTTATGGACTGTTCCTTTAAATGTCATATATTATTTCTTTACTTTTTTGTTCAAATGCAATTATATTCAGGGTTGTTCATATATTACCCACCCAAAAAAACCCACCAGGGTTTTTTTTAATAAAACCCACCTAAAAAAACCCAAATAAACCCACTAAAAAACCCATTTGGTTGAATGGTTGAAAATTCACCCTGGGTGAATTTTAAGATAGAGTCAAATCTCGGAACATAAACATCTTTTATATATTTTACAGTGTAATAATACATAATCTCTTTACAAAATAAAACTTTTAACTTAAATTATCCTTTATTACATCATATCGTAGTATCACATTGCATTACTTTGACAAATGTCACTACTAAACTAGCTTAAGACCAAATATGATTTGTCTTATATTATGTTAGTATTACAAAAACTGATGGATACCCAATCTTTTTACCGGCGAATTTGAAATATAGTTTTAAATTATTTAAATAAGTATGACAATAACATAATAGATCGTGTTATGTTTTTAATTCACAATAAAATAAATCTATTTTTTTTGCAATGATTACATAATAGTACATACATTGTGTTTTAATGTCTAGTAGTATACAATATACATTTTAAACATTATATACAAAATTAATCTAGAATTAAATAACTTGAATTAAAAAGTGTATTTGTCAATATTATAAAAAAAAAACAATAATGTCCAAATAAACCCAAAAAAACCCAGTGGGTCGGGTTTTTTTAAAAAAAAACCCGGGTTTTTTCAACCCTGATTATATTAAGAATAATTTTGAAAAATCAGCTTACTCGTATCACATGCTTGGTAACTGCTTCATTACTTGAGCTATAATATGTAAAGTGACATGAGTTGTGACAATTTGTTACAGCCAACAACCTGGGATACAATGGATTATCCTGGATGATTTTTTTTAAGTGATATATTCTTATGTAAGGGTGAACCGCTCAGGAATTCAGATCTGGCGATTATCACTTTTTTCCCAATCCAGTGCCCAAGCTGCCCTTGAGAGATGGCAAGCCAATGCGAGAGCAACTCGCGTTCTCTCTAGCTACCGACGAGCGAAAAAACGGCACACCCCTCTTCTTCTCTTTCTCTTTCACACACTTCCGCAAGCGGCTCAATTGCTCTCTCTTCTCCATTCGCTCTACTCAGCCTCGCTCTTTTTCTCCATTCTATTTATAAAAGTTATTTATTCTATTAAAAATACTTTAAATTAAAATAATGTCATTACTTCTGTCGTATTTTTTCTAAAATTTCTTCTAACTGCCAATGTAATTTGTTGTTAAAGTTGCATAAATTTAATTTAGTACATTTGATATCTATATACATTTTGGACCTCTCCCTGTCAAAATTACGGACTATGCCACTAGTTTAGAGGATCTTAATTTATTCGATTTTTAATAGAATTTCTTAATTTTTAATAAGCATTATCTAGATTATTTCATTTATTATCTTTAATATTTATTTTGTCGTACTCAAATCGCAATTTTTATATACGTTATAAAAGCAAATATATCAACGCCATCTCTATATTGTACTAAAATAGATACGAGGGCAGGGTAAAAAGTCCCTGAAAAATGAAACAAGAAATGATTTAAACAAATTTTATTTCTCAACATAATCTTCTTGTAGCTCATGTTCCGTATCCGTTCGGTTGAGATGCTCATAGCCTCAGAAATCTCGTGCACTTTAACTCGCCGATCGTCCAATATCATACCATGGATTTTATCGATTATTTCTGGCGTTGTAACCTCAATTGGACGACCAGAACGTTCGGCGTCCTTTGTGGTCATACTACCACAACGAAAATCAGTAAACCACTTGTGAATCGTTCCAATCGATGGTGAGGAGTCCCCATAATGTTTAACAAGCGATGCTTTGGTTTGTGTAATGTTTTTTCCATGCAAGAAATAATGTTTAATCAAGACGCGAAATTCACTTTTTTCCATGTTTTTACAAAACTTCAAGGTTGCTTGCTTTCGATGGGTGTCAAAACAGAACTGAATGACATATCAGTCTGAAAATTTTAATGCTTTCTAGTTAAAGATAGTACATCACAAATGTCACATGAGATTTGCGATTGTGGCGCCATCTGTTTTATTTTTCAGGAACATTTTACCCTGCCCTCGTATAATTTTATCATTTTTATAAGTTTAATATTGATCATTGTTTATTTATTTAGCAAAGTAGTTAATATTTATATTGTAACCAAAGATAAAGGAAGATAAAAAACTGATTTATATCCAGATTTTCATTCTTTGTACCATATTTTAAAAAACCGTAAAATTATAATACTTACTCGAATGTTATAGAAGATTTAGCTAATGGTCTAATTTTAGTAATGATTAAAAGTAAGCATTATCAACCAAATATAAAAATGAGTAATTTTCTAATATTTTTTATTTAGGTACGTTATTTATTAATATGTCGATAATAAATACTTGAATAACTAATCGTAGAAATAATTTTAATATTGTATTTTATATATTACTTTTCACAATAATAACAGATCACTTTTAAAATGATCCAAATCAAGATCAAGATCTTACTGCATCAAATCAGATCAAAGATTAAAAAATAATAATTTATTTATGTTTAGTAGCGTTCTGCTATGCGTCTTTATTTTATCATGAGTATTTTTTTTAAACTTGTGCTAAATATTTAAATACTTATCTACTAAAGTATTTACAGTAACCATAATCCCTCTCCACTAACATCTTAGAGGCCGTGATTTGACAGTTTGTAACCACACTTCATACGCATAAATTTATCACTTACTGTGATCTGCTATAGCATAATTCCACACCCGTGATTATATACTTATTTATTTATTTTATCATCCGATCTTTTAAAAAGATCAAAGATCCATTTTTCTTTGTCTAGATCAAAATATAAATATTTTAAAATATAGAATGATCTAAGTCAGACCAAAGATCGGCTAATTTGATCTAATCAGCTACAACTCTGCATTTTAACATATTAAAATAAAGCAATATTACATTTACGATATGGCCGGTTTCACCAACAAATACTTAATCTTAGGTAATTCCTAGTGTTCACTAGGAATTGCCTAAGTCAATTTTAGATTTCACCAGTACCTAGGTAATACTTAAGAGCATTTAAGTACTTCCTAATTTAGGTCTCAGTTTTTCGGCATCTTAAATTGCTAGGTATTACTTATCGCATATGACAGTTCTATTTTGACAGAATAAAAATTTGTTTAATTCCTTGATATTATTGATAAGTATGTTGAAGTTGATTTTAAACGAAGATTTCGTGTTAGTAAATAGTATTTCTTCAGAAATGCTGCAGTTTCACCAATGATTTTATTTATGAGTAGTACAGTAAAAATAAGCTCCAAAACACAACCCCATGCAAGGGGGTTTTATGGGTGGAAGGAAAAACGGTTTTTCGTAAATAACTTTTAAAAAAAACAGCTATGAAATTTTTCTTTTACCCATCTATACAATAAAATCTCTCCGAGATATACATTTATGAAGTTCGGGTAGTTTCAAAGATATGTTGTACATTCACCTTATTCCTTATTCAGTCTGATTTCTATTCGTTTCTCTACATACAAGACTAAAATTTATTGTTTAGAAACAGAAAGGGATATTTTTCAAATTACTGTCTTGTTATATTTGTTATGTAGGTACCTCGGTGTTTTGATATTGGATTATACTTCTTTGTTAATATTTTCCAACGATTATCTTTTAATATTTTGGTTGCACCATCTGATTTATAATAATCGGATACAATTAATTTAATTTTATTATTGTGTGAAAACTTTAAAAAACGATTCCATTTTGACATATTTTTTATGACACACGTCAATTTTTTTTCCGAAATATAACCTTACATACAAAAGTTACTAGGAAACAATTGCCCAACAAAGAAATGCCTAGCTAAGAATTACTTTGCATGGTGAAAACAAAAATATGTTTAAGCATTTCCTAATTTTAAGTAATTCCTAGTTAGGTATTGAGTTAGGAATCGTTGGTGAAATAGGCTATTAGACCTTTATAAAAAATATAAAATAAATATATCATCTACCTTCTACCCACTACTGGGTGTTGCACTATATTTTTACGCGTGAAGTGCGGTTAGCAGCAATCAAATCACGGCCCCCAAAGATGTTAGTGGACGGGTAGCCGCAGGAGTAGTACTCGTATTAATGTGGTTAAAATGTTTGTCGGCAGTGGGAATCGACCCAGGGTTCTCAAGATCCACAGGCCGACACGATTCCACTGGGCCACCTACTCCATATTTATTTAGACCTTTATAATTCAAACAAATCGCAACTTATAAACTTAATAAATCAAAAGTTAAGAAGTCATAAGATCGTTTATCTACTGTTACATTTAACTAGTATTTTTCAGAAATTATTTATTTGGAAACCTGTCTTCTGCAGAATTAAACCACTTTGATTCATATTAAGCTCCTTATTTAATTATACTTTCATATTAGTTAAGAATCGAAAGATTTATTAATATTTCATTATAAATCATTTGGATGTTGAGGTATTCGAGCTAATTTAACGGTATATCAAAATTTATTAGGAAATGATTAATGATCTATCAAAAGCATTAAATGCTCGCCATTTCTATTTTATTTACGTCTTATTGCTGGCGTGAAGATTCAGCTATTTTTTTTTCCTTGAAACTTTTTACTATTTAATGATCATGGACTAGAAACTTTAGATGCATTTATCATAAGTCTACGCCATCTCCTTGTTTTTCTATTTGAATTTTATCAAACTTAATACGATTTGCAATTGTAATAAGGATTTTAAATAAATGAAATGCCATTTCAGTCTGTGGTTTTTTATCTATTTTGTTACATTTCCAGACTGATTAAAACCGAATAAAATTTCTACATTCCATATCTCTTTTAATTAATTTCACTATAATCTAACTTTTAAAACAACTGTAAAAAAAAAAAATTCATATATGTATATGTTCAAAAATATTCTATTATTTAAAATAAAAATCGAAAGAATTAAAAAATTTAAAACTTAAATTTGTTTCACAAAATATTCAGTATCTACATCAGCGCAAAAATGTACATATGTTTTATTTATTATGAATTTATTTTTACTTGAATTATTATTTTCTAAGTAAACACTTGGCAAAGAATCAAATTAAATTATAAAGAGAAATATTGTGATACCGCCAGGATTTGAACCTGGGATCTTGTGAACTACGGGTATATGCTCTAACCAATTAGGCCACAGTCGCCCTGGATTCAAATTTGATCGTATTTAAATTTTTCTCTCTATATTTGTTATGTGTTATAATCCCGGCGGTATATCAATTCTTATTTTTTTAATTTAATATAATTGATACTTAGGTATTTACAGTAAAGTTGAGTTAAGTTCTCAAAATAGATGGTGTCTAACTGTAATCATGTGGAAATCTCTTTCAAAAAACAAGATCAGGCCGACGCTCCCTTCATTTCTTATCTTCATTATTTATTTTCAGTTCTTATAATTTATTTATTTATTTATGTTACTCTGTATAACAGGAATTGAATCCCAATTACAGTACAGGGACCGGACTCACCGAGCCACAGAGTGGTTATTCTTATAATTTCTAGCTTGAGTGGGAATCGAACTCGGGATCTCCGGATTCGAATTCCGTAACGCTACTCACCCCACCTTACTGCCGGACATTAAGTGTATAACTGTAATTTTGTAGAATTTCCACTTTAACTTTTCAGACTCATTGTTAGAGAAGTAGACGTTAGTAAGTTGAGCTGGTTTGAACATGTGGAACATACATCGAATGAAAGATTAATAAAACAAGTGTATAGGAACGAATGAATGGATGTGAATGAAGATTTGTTGTGTGATAAAGGATTCCGAGTGGGACGAATAAATGAGCTTGGAAGGAGGGAACTAAATGTGGAAGAAGTGAAGATGATGTGCTAGGATGAGAATGTGTGACGAAGCCCGATTATTTGATGAATCTGATGAGAGAATGTTCTGTGTATGTATCAAGGGTTTATATTACCCCATTTGATATATGTAGCTAATTTATTATATTTATGGAGTGGCTAGCTCAGTGGTATGAAGTCGGCCTGTGGATCCTGAGAAACCTGGTTCGATTCCCACAGGCGACAATCAATTTTCATAATTTCAAAAACTACCCCTGTGGCTCCTCCACCACTTACATCTTTGGGGGCCGCGATTTGATGACTGGTAACCGCACTTCACGCGCAAAATATATCACTTACCGAGATCTGCTTCACCAGAGTGCCACACCCAGTAATGGGTAGAAGGCGTGATGATATATTTATTTATTTATTTATTTTATTTATCTAATTTATGTCAAACATAAAATTTTAGTTTCTTTAGTACAACCAAGCATAAATATATGTATTAAATTATAAAAACTATACAAATAAATATCGGAAATACGAATATAAACATATAAAATTTTCTTGTGGTAAAACTTCAAAGATGATCAAAGGAAATATGCTTTCTCAACCATATTTCAAAAGAATATGTTTTACTTTGATATTTGTTTACATATTTTATAAAAGAACAATAAATGGTATCAATGTAAATCTTTTTATTTCACATATATTCTCTCAAATGCAGTTACTTACTTATCTATATTATATAGGTACTCGTATACTATACGAGCATGTCCCAAGTAAATACAGACAGACATTTAACATGGGACACCAGTTTTGGCAGATGAAAGGAATCTAACAAACAATTTATAGTACAAAAATGCATATGATAATATTACGCCATGACAATACTAGCTGTCACAACAAATCATATAGGCGATTTTCTCGTATTAGTTTCTCTAACATGTGACAATTAAATAAGATGTTTTATGCTATATATGTGTAGTATTTATTGCTACATACAATATTATTATTTATGTTATTCTGCAACAAGAACTTAATCTCAATTCTTATATTTAGAGCTTGTATAGTGAGATTCGAACTCGAAATTTTCGGATTCAAATGCCATAACGCTAATCATAATACAGTAGTTTTATTTACAAAATTAATTTCACTTGATTAATTCCCGTGTCTGTATACAGGAGGATGTTTAATTTAGTTATGCGACCATTGCTATCTCGAGAACTGTAAGCGCTACAAGGTTAGTTTGTTATAGGAAATCACTCCGTGTGTTTCCGCTACTACGGTAATTGTTGCGAAGTAATTATACTATTAATTTGTTATATATATATATATATATATATATATATATATATATATATATATATATATATATATATATATATATATATATATATATATGTAGGTTTAGGATGGCTTGCGTGAAAACAAATTCAACTTTAACAGTAACAAAATTATTATTAATTATCAAATAATACAAACAATAACTCTTTATAGTATGATAATTGTATGAACAATCTTTTTAAAAACGTCTTCTACAATATTTATATCTTAAACGTCATGCGTCGTCGTGTTTCGTCTTTTCTTCACTCGCGATTCTCCTCTCTTTTTACGTCGTCGCCTGCTCACACAACACGGAGCAGTGATGCTCGGCTTTACTCGGCAATGTTCGTTTAACTGCTTGGAGGGAAAAATCCCACATATATATATATATAATAAATAAAATAAATATAAATATATCATCACGCCTTCTACCCATTAGTGGGTGTGGCACTCTGCTAAAGCAGATCTCGGTAAGTGATATATTTTGCGCGTGAAGTGCGGTTACCAATCGTCAAATCACGGCCCCCAAACATGTTAGTGGTGGAGGAGCCACAGGGATAGCTTTTTCAAATTATGAAAATTTGTCGCCTGTGGGAATCGAACCAGGGACCTCAGGATCCACAGGCCGACTTCATACCACTGTGCTATATATATATATATATATATATATATATATATATATATATATATATATATATATATATATATATATATATATATATATATATTTAACACAATTTTACTAATAATACATATATACAAAAAAATAAAAATGATGAAATGGTGCTAGTGATTTTGAGAAGATGAATTATAGTTCGTGATGTAGTGATATTGAGAGTTTTTGTCTTACAAGAAAACTTATTGACCAACCCTTAAAAGGAGAGGTTGTCAAAGTTGACCAATAGGATGTAGACTTTGATTAGGAAAGAGAACGAACTAGTTGAGGTCACAAGTGTAATAATGTTAAGTTGAAACTCAAGGATTTCTTAGAGCAAGGGATTTCAGTAAAACGGATCAAAGAGTCATAAAAATTTAAGGAAGGCTACATGATGGGTAGTCATCTGGGAATAATAGAGAAAATACATCTTTACAAAATACAATTTGAAGAACCATGAGAAAGTTAGAAATAAGGTTTGAACGATTTGTAACGAATTGCAAATACAAAGAAAAATATATGAAGTATCTTTACAAAAGTAAAGAAGTGTCACAAGCAATTTACAGTATTCTTAAACTAAAGGATACATGAAATAACTATATCGAAAGAATTTTATGAACTATGATACAAAATAATATACTTATAAACTAAAAGAAATAATTATTAATTAATTGATATGATTAGCTAAGGAATATCATATTGTAAGTCTATTACAAAACTATTAACAAAAATTTTGTTTGACTAGTAGTTCTCAAAATATGGAATGCAACTTTCTTATTTTAAATGGCAACCTACTGTTTTTATTTACTTGTTCGATTCAGTTTTTTTTTTTCTAAATTCAACGACTATAATGTTTAGTACCCGCAAATTAAATTTTTTTTAACAAAAATGCGTATTAAATTTATATTAATTTAATTCAAATTGTATAGGAATCAGCGTGCTATGAAAGAAACAAATGACTAATATAATTTATTTATTTATTTTCACAAAATAGTTGTATTAACATTTAATAATGAATCAAACAAACAAAAATATTTTGATTTGTTCATTTATTTCTGTCACAGCACGCTGATTCCTATGCGGTTTTTATTAAATTAATGTCAATTTAATATGTATTTTTGTGAAAAATTTTGTAATGTGATAGTACTATACTTTGTAGTTGTTGAATTCAGTAAAAAATACTGAATCAAATAAACAAATAAAAAATATAGGTTCATACTTAAAATAAAAAAGATCCACATCGTATTTTGAAAACCACTACTAAAAAAAAATAAAATTGTTGATAGTTTTGTAATAGACTTATAAAATAGCATTTCTTTGCTAATTTAACCTTGTAGCTCTTATAGTTCTTGAGATAACAATGGTGGCACAACTAAATTGAACATCCTGCGTACTTTGGATATGCAGAATATAAATTACAAATAATTATTTTAAAAATATTCCTAGAGTATTTTTTATGAAATTATTCTACTTTACTCGTAAATTATTATGTAAAGCTTGCTCTACTGTCAACTGTCTACTGACCGTACTGACGATAATTTAAACAGAGAAATAATTAAATGTCAGCTTACATTTATTCATGGAAACTGTTCTACAGCAGAATCGATTTTTGAAGACCATTTAGAAACCGAAATAAATCTATATTTAATTCTGGATTGGAATTGGCGATCTGCCAATGCATTAAAACTGCCGTCATCATAAATTACACTGTGATTTAAAATCTTAATGCAAATAAAATTACTTCAACGTTTTAATTTCTACTTTCTAGCATAAAAGCTTTGAATATTCTTTTCCGTCGATGTCGGATACCACTTAATTTAACATGAGCTGGTAAATTGTTCTTAAAGTCAAGAACTATTTGTCAAGTTACACATAGCATCAGCAGAAAATCAAATCATTATTATATTTTCTGTTCTCTAATGCTTTTATATATTTTATTATTTATTATTTTATTTATTTATCATACATCGATATAACAAAAATATTACTCAAAATTAAGCCAATGTTTCATTACTTTCAGTTTAATTAAAAATGTAAATAAAATTAAACAAATAAATATCATGCCTTTTACCTATTATTGCGTGTGGTACTCTGCAGATCTAGATAAAGGATATTTTTTTGTAAGAAAGTAAAAGTAAGTAATTCAATTGTAACAAATGTAAAAAAATAATAATAATAACAATACCAATAATAGAACTGTGGGAATCGAACGCACTATCTACACCGAATGCGTTACGTGGTCTCTGTATCAAAATAACAAGCGTATTAACTAATTGTTCACAATCTTTTCTAGATATATGGAACACAATGTATACTATTATTTGTATTTTTATCGTGTCGTATTATTTGCGTGACATATATGTAATAAGAAAGTTGTAGCAGTAAAATAATAAATCACAATGATTGTATGTCGAATGAAAGGGGTGCCGGAGAGTTCACCGGAAACAATTCACCGAATACAATTCACCGAATACAATTCACCGAAAAACAATTCACCGATGTAACAATTTACCGAACAAACAATTCACCGAAATACAATTAATCGAAAAACGTATTCATCGAAATGATAATTAAATTGTAATATTTTTAATGTTCCTTAGAACTGGTAGAAAAATGCAGGCATTTAGAAAAGGATACTTACCGTAAATTCCGAATCTTTTGAATATTATCCATTACGTTAAATATCGTTAATTATTGCAGGGTTAATGTAATTATTATTGAATTGGCTAAAATTTGTTTAAGGTGGGACAGTTTATAATGACATTACTGCACTCGCGCATATTATAGTAAAAAAAGTTATAAGTATATTACTACAATTTTCAAACACCTACAAGTCTGAATTATGATTTTTTGCTCTTATTACAATATAAACCAAAATAAGGCACGTCTGTTATCAGTTGAACAGGAACTGCGTGTTTGTCAACCTTAGGACCCAGATTACGGGCCGGTTTCTGAAAAAATATTTAACGGGCATGTTAACTAACTGTCGCTTAAATTTATTGAAAGGTTAAAATTACATCGGGTTTCTGAAAACAAACGTCAGTTAATTTATATGTTCGATAACTAACTCATGGTTCAATCCAGAACTAATAGATGGCGTTACTATCGTTGTCGGTAAATGTCGGTAATTTTTGACGTCAATTTCAAACTTCAAAATAATTAATTTGACCAATTTGACGTCAATTATTACACTTTGTGTTTGTGGTTTGTAATTGTAATAAAATTATGGAACAAAAGCGAATTCGTGGAAAAAACTTCACAGAAACTAAAAAGAACGTTCTTTTTGAGTTGGTGACGGGAAAATATAAAGCTGTAATAGACAATAAAGATAGTGATGCCGTCACAATAGCAAAAAAAGTTTAGCATGACAACAAATTACTAAAGAATTTAATTCGCAAAATCAGACAGGGCACAGAACTTGTTATTCTTGTAGAAACGATATCTGTCTCTAAATTCCGCATCACTATAGATCTTAAAGGGATTACGTCTTTCTCTAAAAACTCTGACTTTCTGCACAGCCTCCACAATGTCAAATAGTTCTTCATATGACGATGAATTAGAATTCGAGTATTCTTGAAGCTGCATACCAACAAGTTTTGATAAATAGGTAAAATCACACAAGCACTGGAGTTAAAAGTATGTTCGAAGGAATTTTTGAAGTTCTCAAAATAATAGATTTTAGTAATAATTGTGTTTTTAAACCTTTTTTCAATCACCAACAAAGCAGAACGAAACTAACACAGCGACTTAACGAATTGGTTTTTAAAACAAGGTTAGGAAAGATGAGAACTGTCCTCAGACTAACCATACCTTAGACAAAGTCTGTCGTATTCAAGTCAATGCAGTGTTATGAAGTAGAGAGAGTTAAAGTAAGTTGTGGGTGAGACGGGTGCGCGGCAAGGAGCGAGTATCCTTTGATGTTATGCGAGTTGCAAACATTTGTGTAGTTATTTTTATATTCAATTACTTAATTTTCATACATCAAAGTAAAGGTTAGTTTTTGACATATTAAGTGTTTTGTATACGTACTTTTGTGTTTAAATAAATAAAATGCTCGTGTCTAATAACTGTCATCAACAAAAATGCAACCCGCATAACACCAAGGGATACTAGCTCTTTGCCGCGCACCTGTCTCACCCACAACTTACTTTAACTCTTTTTACTTCACAACAAACGCCGTTGTTCTCCGTCTAAGGTATGGTTAGTCTGAGGAACTGTCACTGTCAGCCATTATTTTCAATTCATAAAACAACTGCGCATGCGTCATATAATTTAACTGGACCAATTTGCCGCGTTAACTTAACGGCCAGTTAAATACCAATATATTGTTTCAGAAACCCATTTGACAGTTTATCGAAGAGTTAAACTAACTGACCAGTTAAATATGTTTTCAGAAACCGGCCCTAAGAGAAATAAGTAAAAACAAACAAGCCCAGGTTTTACTTTAAATTATATAATTTTAGTTTCATTTGTAATAAATATAGTTTATTTTCTTTATTTGTGTACTAATAAAATAATATTTTCGTTCATTTTATATCACATTAGAAAATTTCTGCCTGTATTCATTTATCGAAACTGTTTGAATATAGTCAGATGGCCCACAGATTTCTCAGTCAGTAACAAATCAGCTTTGCTGTTCCTAATTTTAAACAAAGCTGGGAAACACTGCTCTAGTGAGTCAAAATATAGAAGCGATTACACGTGTAGTTCCGTAGCAACACATCAAATTGGAAAATATATACTCCATAAGCTTAGGACTCGTACTAGATATATAGACAAATAGCTATAGGCAAATGCAGCTACACCACCTAGCGATAATTTTTAGAACTACTGTATCCAGGATTCATTTTGAACTGTATTATATATTCTCAGAAAAAACATAACTAGACGGATAACAACGGCGTTTGTTGTGAAGCAGAAAGGGATAGAATAACTGGTGGGTGAGGCGGGTGCGCGGCAAGGAACGAGTACAAGTTGATTTTATGCAGGTTGAATTTATGTTGATGACAGTTATCAGGCGCGAACATTTTATTTATTTAAATACAAAAGTGCGTATACAAAACACTTAATATGTCAAAAACTAACCTTTATTTTGATGTATGAAAAGTAAGTAATTGAATATAAAAATAACTACACAAATGTTTGCAACTTGCATAACATCAAAGTGTACTCGCTCTTTGCCGCGCACCCGCCTCACCAACAAGTTATTCCATCCCTTTCTGCTTCACAACACTGCATTGACTTAAATACGGCATAATTCCTCTAGTATTATACGTCATTGTATATATTAGATACAGATATTTTGAAATATTTTCGGTGTGTTGATAAAATATATAATGTTGAACGGTTATTACTGCGTACCAGGATGTAAAAAAACATCCAGATGTATCTTTTCATGTATTTCCAAAGAAAGAAATACAAAAAGAAAAATTTGGGACAAAATTTAGGGATGCCGAATTAATAGATAAACGTGCAGTATGGATTATGCGATTAAAAATAGGGAAAAGAAGTTAACCCGCGTACGGTAGAATGTTCCCTACATTTCATAAAAAAAATATTACATTATTATTTCAACTTTTTCATTTGTTATAAAATGCTATTTCAGGAATGTTTACGTTATCAGGGATACGTCTTAGGACCAAAAATAATATTTTTACTTCAATTGTCATGGTGATAAATAATAATAATAATAACCTTTATTAGTTCATACGAAAAACTGGTATTTTTAGTCCAAATGAAACAAATAACTCTTTTTTATGGTAAGTAGTTATAGTTAATCAAGTAATATGTAAATAGAACTGTTGCCGTTAACATTTTTCACTGTACATTTCAAACGAAAAGCAATACCTATTAATTTGCAACAGGCAAAGAAAATATGATAAATAAATTCAAAATAGTGACAGAATTTTGAGAATGATCTACAAAATTTCGCACAAAGTGAACATTAAAACGCTACTACTAAAGAGTATGACAATATATATTTTTCTAAATGAGCAATAATAAATCTTATCATGCAACTACCTTTTACATATCGCATATACTAACTCCCATAAAATTATACGGTAAGTAAAAATAAATTAGAATCGTTTTCTTAAAAAGCATTCGATAAGTTTTGTTACAAACTTCATTCTCATAGTATGACAAAATAAATTAATGAAATGAATGTCATATTAATATGTTACTGTATATGTGAAATAATACAAATTTGTATTTTTTATTCATCATTTAACTAAATATGACTCTGTCAAAGTAAATTCCTTTCTTCTTTATATATGTACAAACTACCTGGCTATTTTAGAGGGGTTTTATAAAATTTATTACTGTTTACAGACCGCTGTAAAGATAAACGGGCCCAATGGTTTCAATTTGTACTCAGTTTCAAATGTTTGCCTTTACATTCGAAATGAAGAATCAGATCTAGAACTAAAATTTGGATCCGGATCCGTAAGCAAAACAACGAATCCGGATCCAAGTCCAGATCCGGATCCAAATCAGGCTCCGGATCCAAATCCGAATTAAATTTACGGATATCCGCTTCAAGATCCGAACATCGGATATCCGAGGATCCGGATATTTTGATATCCGAGTACTCGGATCCAAGTTTTGTCGGATCCTCACAGCACTAGTATCTACTGATATACATATTGTTGTTTGTTTGTTGTTTTTTTTTTAATTATACTAAAATGTTGTGACAGTTTTAATATTGCAAGATCTTTTCTCAAGCGAAAGTTTTTGAGGTTAAACTTCGCTCACTTTAACTTGTAAATAACACCTATGTTTTTTTATTATTATTATCTTCGAGTATATTTAACATCTTGGATTAAATAATTAACAAATATTAAATCCAAACAATATTTTATTGTTATTATTAGAATATATTTTACGTAATTTTAAATAAATTTAATGTAGACATATATTGAAAAAAATTCTCATACTTTTCTCAATGTGTCAAGTATCAAAATAACCGAAATATTATACTAAACAATTGCTGTAAAATAACATAAAGACGCTAACAAAACTAGAACAAAATAAAATATTTATACGTAAACAACGTAACAGCCCAGGTTTACGATATCTCTCAACTTCACGGTAAATAAATATCATGAAACTCGTATCCCAGCAATCTCATCTGCTGCGCCATAAACATCCTTTTTGTCTAATTTTAAAACATTAAACCTTGCAAGAAAATCACATAAATTTCCCCTAAGGGAGTTAAATAGATAAAAGAGAATAAAATATGAACCTTTTCTCTAAACAGATAGTTGTAGCATAACGACTTAACCAGTTTCTCTTTTTTGTTGCAAGTAGGGAAACCTTTTCAAACAAAGGAAAAATAAAACACCAGATGACAATTATAAATTTCTAAGAAGGAGGCCCAAATGTAATTCATTTCACGATATAATGAAGTACTTGTACCGTGCAAAACATAAAACATGAAAGGTGACTAACTTCACAAGAGTTTTAAAACTAATTAAATCACTTAATTAAAGTAGAATCTAAATATAAGCCTGCCTGGTTTAAAATAGAATTTTTCTAAACGTTAGAAACAATTTACTACCAAAATGTACTGTGTGTATTTACTTACGTTCACTGCTTTCAGTGCAATATTTTGTTGGGTAAATGTGTTCCAAATATTGTTTCCGTGGTAAATGGGATAAGAGATGAACCGATAAAAGAAGGGAAGGAAATATTGGTTGCGAAAATTGTGAAATGTGAACATATATTCAGGATTTAGGGTCTCTTGAACACGAAATCAAAGCTATTTGTAAACATGTTTCAGTATACGCGAATTGAGATTCAGGAACTCCAAACTTCTAAGGGAGGATTTGATTGAATTATTCTTCATTAAAAATATAATAATGTTTGTTATCGATATTAAGGCATTGACCACAACATCCCTTGTTTAACAGGCAGTCCGTACTAACTACTCAACGAGTACTAACAAGCAGAGCTGGGCAAGTACCAGGACCAAAGTACTTAAGTATAAGTACCAGGACTAACCATGGTCAATACTTGTTTTGCAGTACTTTTTCAAGCACAGCTTGAAAATACTTAAGTAAAGTACCAGTTTTTTTAGACCAAAGTACTTAAAAAATAAGTATTTTGCAAGTACCAGTATTGGGTATATTCGTATGAAATAGTTTTTCTGTTATTGTTATTTATTTTAATAACAACATATTCTAAATATACATTTTGAAAACATGATTAAAAAATAAAGATTTTTAAATTTAAAAATAAATAGGTACATGTAAAATTTAGTATGTAGTCGGAAATTACAAAAAAATCAGTCTTATATATAAAAATAAACATAAAAATGTACATAGTTGATAAAGTAATATGTAATATATTATTACAACAACAAAAAACAAAAATATACATGTCTGTGCTCCTCACGTTCACGCCACAGTACAGCACAATAAAAAAACTGCATTAACCGCAAACTCAAAGTACTTCAATGTTTCGAAATATTTAAGTACTTTTCATGACTTTAGTAATATTGACGTACTTAATTATTTGAAAAGTACTTCAATATTTTTTACATGTACTATCCAAAAATGTAAGTCTTAAGTACAAGCTGAAATTTAGTACTTAAAAATTTCAAGTATTAAGTAACACAAAAATAAATATACTTCAGTATAAGTATTAAGTACTAGAAGATACGAAAAATTGGTACTTAAGTATTGCCCAGCTCTGCTAACAAGTATTCACCAAATTACTAAGTCAAAAAGATTAATTAAACATTTATTGATCTAGCTAGCTAGCGGTGTTAATCTATTAGCCATCACAGAACAGTAACATAATTCACGCAATCTTACGATTTTAATGATAGAATAACTAGCGAAAATAAAGAACACAAGATTCTCAATATAATAACAATTTTAATACAAATAATTTAATTAAATCCCAGTTGATAGGTTACAAAAATTATGTACTAAATTATTTTCAAAAACACGGTTAACAACAGTTTGATTATTAAGAAACAAAAATTCATAGCTAGTTTTCTCGACTCAATAAAATACAAATGAAAATACTTCTACATTGATCAGCCAAAAAGCTCATTAATTCACTCTCGTAACTCAAATTTATTTTACTATTCTCTCGAATAAGTCAAACTTGAAATATCTTTACAAGAACTGACCAACAATAAGCGAATTAGAAAATAAGACTGCTGAACTGAAATTACACAGCATTTCTTGTTGGGTAATAACATCAAAACTTTCTGAATTTCTCAAATATGGTCAGCTGATTGTTAGATTACTGAGGAGATTGTGGAATGTAGAACTTGCTATCTGTTATCTATTGCAAATTGCAATTTGTATTTGGGGTTTTCATGTTTTATATGAAATAATAATAATGTATAAAAAAAATGTATATTTTTTTGTAATAAAACTATGATGTTTATTTTAGCCTGTAATAACTAAAACTGTAATTCAAACATATATTTGTATATATATATATATATATATATATATATATATATATATATATATATATATATATCTCCTAAGAACTCTGGTTCGATTCCCACTGCCGACAAACATTTTCACCACGTTAATACTACTCCTGTGGCCCCTCCCCCACTAACATCTTATTTTATGTTATGTTTATTTTATGTTTGTTTACAGCAGAATTTGTACAGAGTATAATTGATGAGGTTTCTATTTTATTATAGTTGTTTACAAGAACGTTCGCTTATTTTTATATTTATGGTATCAGTTTTATTACTACCCTTTATGTTATCTCAGAAGTAATTTCGATTCAAATGAATATAAATAACATTATTTTGTTCTTGGGTATAAAAACAATGAAATATATAAAAGCAAATATGACACTTATACAAATTATAACTAAATCTATGCAACAAAATTTAAGTATTGGACGCACTGATCATGAAGCGAAATGAATTTAGATGTAAATGATAAAATTATGTTTGCAAAACAATAACATTTTGGGTAGCACTAGTTGTCACATTTCGTTACGAAAAAAAGAAATAAAATACATTGGAACTTCCTTAACTCGAAAGTCTAGAATCGAATTATTCTCTATATCGAATTTTAATCATGATTACTAACGATCCGTTTTTTTAGTGCATTTTTGTCAAATTTTTATATTTCAAATTTTATAGCGACAGAGAAACAGTCTTGTAAAACACAGAAAAATGATTAAACAATTGAAAGAAATACATAATTTATTTTCATATTTTTTTTTTATTTATTTATTTATTTATTTATTTAAGTAATTAATGGCAGCAGCAATACGATGTTATACATATATCTAAGGATTTACATTTCGTGCGTAGAATTTCTAAGTAAAATTTAATAATTCATAATATAATCATATATTTATATTTGTGTTTAGATGATGATCCAATCTCCTTTTGAAAACTGCAATAGTTCTGGCATGTATGCATTCTTGTGGCAGAGCGTTCCAGTCGTTCACCACTCGATTGGTGATGAAATTAAACCTCTGCCCAATTCTTGTTCTCTCTTTCCTTAATCTCATCATGTATTATTTATAATTCTAACGTTCCCTAATTCGAAGATTTTTTCATGTCCTTTGAGATTCGAGTAAGGGAAGTTCCATTGTATGTTATGCAATGTTCGTAAGCATAATTAATTAGAATTAAATTAATTTAAAAATAATTTTTCAAACAATCACAAAAAAAATTAAATTTATATTACACAGAATATTATAAATTTAAAATGCAAAATTTAAAAACTACAAAATTATTAATTTATAAATTGCTAAAAATTATCTCCATACACAGCAACACACAATGCAGCACATTGTATTAGGGGAATAGTATATACTTGACGGAAATAATTATGTTGTTTTATCATTTCAGCTCTATTTTCAGTACATTGTTGTAGTTATACAGGCTGTTAAAAAAGTTCCGGGACGGTGAAATATCTCGAGAAAAACACATCGAATCAAGAAACCAAAAAACACGTGTTTCATATTTTGCAAAAAAAAGGCTTGTGACTACTTGTGATTATGTTGATTTTTTTATTTGATTCAATGTTTATTTCTTGTGATATTAGACAGTTTTTTACTTTTCTTTCAGAATCATGTCAAAACTTATTTTTGCGTTTAGAGCGCCATCTATTCCAAATTGGAAAAAAAGTTTCAGATAAAATTAACTTATTTTTTTTCGCAGAATACGAATCTGTAATAAAAAAATGGGGGTTCCCATTTAAGGTTTCAACGTTGCCCCCCCGCCCCACCCCCTGGGAGTGGTGGTTGGGGTTTGTGTTTGGTGTGCTTAGATAGGTTTTTGCAAAATATAAAACACGTGTTTTTTAGTTTCTTGATTCGATGTGTTTTTCTCGAGATATTTCACCGTCCCGGAACTTTTTTAACAGCCTGTATGTACTATCGGGTATCTACTTTCTTTATAGCACATAGAAATACTATGTTCAAATTTTCATTATTCATTCTCTATGAATTTTAGAACAAAAATATAATGATGAATTAAAAACTGCATCAAATGAGCCTAAATTTATTGATATAATAAGTTCTTCTCATGTAAAATAAAATATATAATTTTTAACTAAGTACTTAACAGAGTGCCATGAAAAAACAAAATATACAGTCCAAATGACGGTACAGAATCAAATAATAGATGTAAGTGGTGGGGGAACACAAGGGTAATTTTAATATAGAATATCTTGCTTTTAATAAATTAAATTAAAAATAACTTTAGAAATTTCTTCTATGATTTTACTATTAGAAAATATGTTCTATCTACTTTGAATTTACTTTCCAATCATTCTTATAGGACTATAATAAATCAAATACTAGCTTTTAATATATAATTGTAAACAAAAGTTTCAGAACGATCTTAATATTATATTAGTAGTGTTCTTTTTTAAATAACGAAGTTACTGATACAATATACTTCCTTTCACGTATGCCTAATTTGTCCAAATCAATATCACTGTGATTGTTTCATAAATAAAAGTTATTACGTGCGTACTTGTTTTTTTAAAAAGTTGTCCAATAAAAAAGTTGCATCTTCACAAAGAAATGTGGAATTGTGCCTGGTACATGCGTCAACGCAATCCATTGAAGTATTAACGAATGTTGTTAATTTATACAATTGCGAATTCAAACTGTATAATCAGAATACAAAAATTGTTATTATAATTATCAAATATTTAGCTTATTAATAAGTTTACAAGTAATTTTATATAATTTACGTCAATTTCTTTATAGTATTCTTGAGTTAGTACTATAAAATTATCTTGTAAACTCAATACAGTTTTTATTTCAATTTGACATTAAAAGTCCGGTGATGATACACCGCGCAATACTATTTTCTAGAAATTATTTTAATTATTTTCGGATGCCTGCGTTTTAATGAAAATTAGAATATAGTGGAATGTACGCACTTATTTTAACCTAGAATGTACAAACTAACAACGATACGAGGGCAGGGTGAAAAGTCCCTGAAAAATAAAACAGATGGCGCCACAATCGCAAATCTCATGTGACATTTGTGATGTACCATCTTTAACTAGAACGCATTAAAATTTTCAGACTGATATGTCATTCAGTTCTGTTTTGACACCCATCGAAAGCAAGCAACCTTGAAAATTTTTGAAAACATGGAAAAAAGTGAATTTCGCGCCTTGATTAAACTTTTTTTCTTGCGTGGAAAAAACATTACGCAAACCAAAGCATCGCTTGTTAAACATTATGGGGACTCCTCACCATCGATTGGAACGATTCACAAGTGGTTTACTGATTTTCGTTGTGGTAGTACGACCACAAAGGACGTCGAACGATCTGGTCGTCCAATTGAGGTTACAAGGCCAGAAATTATCGATAAAATCCATGGTATGATATTGGACGATCGGCGATTTAAAGTGCACGAGATTTCTGAGGCTATGAGCATTTCAACCGAACGGGTACGGAACATTTTGCATAAATTTTTGGATATGAGAAAGCTATCTGTCAGATGGGTGCTGCATTGTGGACAACGCACCGGCGCACAGGTCCGCAGTCGCAATGGCAAAATTGCATGAATTGCGCTACGAATTGGTTCGTCATCCGTTATATTCCCCAGATTTGGCCCCCTGCGATTTTTATCTATTTCCAAACTTGAAGAAATGGCTCGGCGGAAAGAGCTTTGGCTCAAACGATGAGGTCATCGCTGAGACAAACGCCTATTTTGAAGGATTGCCAAAATCGTATTATTTGGAAGGGATCGAAAAATTAGAAATACGTTGGACGAAGTATATCGAGCTACAAGGAGATTATGTTGAGAAATAAAATATGTTTTAACCAAATAAATCATTTCTTGTTTCATTTTTCAGGGACTTTTCACTCTGCCCTCGTATTACCGACATGCAAATACTTTCTATAGCATATGTCCAGTTGTCAAGTTATAAATTGTATGTTATTATTTTTGTTCAAATTTTATTATGTTATTGAATGTTATAATATTTTTAAATGTCTGCAGTTTAAAATCCATTGTTCACAATAATTAATAAATTCAATCAAAATATGGCAATTATAACTTTGTGATATTGCATGCACCTTACACTATTCCCTATACCATTGGGTATCATAATATAGTCAAAATAGCTTCTATGTTCTAAATGCAAATATCGTTGTCAGTATGTAGTGTTGCGGTGATATTACACATTCCCAAATGCAATTCCATTCCGATAACGAGTATTAAACGTATACAGAACCACTATCTACTATAATGAATTTAGTGTAATTCAACACCAATCAATGGACTGCCGCGTGTGACAAAGCACTGGCCGAGTTTAATTATTGGAAAACAAAGGAAATCACTCTCACTTGTTTACAAATGATCACAGAGTCAATCTACGGACAAACAAATCGGAAGTCGATAAGAAATGTTCGTAAATAAAATCCTTTTACCAAATTACTACTCTGCAATGTTTGCAGTGAAGATAAACAAGCAATACACTAACGGAATCTGTAAAAAAATGAACAAATTTACATATGGAATGGGATATTCTGTAGCAAAAACAGTTGCGTTTGTAAGTTTGAATAACATTTATCTAAATTCAAATCAATATATAGCTGACTAAAAAAGTGCATTACATTTGTAGTCAAATGAAAATGTAGTTGCAAAACCGTAGGTACGTATTAAAAATCGACAATACATAAAAATATATTTTCTCCATCTTTTGCGCACATTTCTACAAAAGAAGCCTAAGAAATTTGTCTCATGTTCGACAAGCATACAAACTCCGTCTTTGAAATGCATCTTCAGAATTTAGTTCACCTTATATTCTCTGGATTTTTTTTAAGGTTATCTTTTGGATGCATTCTCATTGTATTATTTTTTTTGAAAAGAAAACGTACAAAATATAAGAATGTATGTATGTTTAAGGACATATTGACGAGGGTAATAATACCACCAAATATTTTGCTGCTTGGTATGATAAATATCGTAATTTACAACATATCGTAACTTTAGGCGTATTCCATTTCCCATTTGGATCAGATCTAACTTACATTTACTGAACCAGATCACTTATTTATTTCGTTGGATTACTTTGCTGACTTTATTTCCAGAACTAGAATTACAGATTCTTATTTATTTTGAAGTAATTCATCCCAATAAGTGCATTAGTTTGCTTAATTCAGTTCATTTAGTCATGTTGTCTGAACTGATTTAAGTGAACCAAGTGGCAAATGGAATACAGCTATCATAGATGAAAATATTTTGTCTAATGTCAAATTGCTCGAATATTTTACATCAAATATTTTACATCCAGCTCAAAATCCTGAACCGATTCTGATTCCGAACTAGTTACCACAGAACACCAATACTAGTTACCACAGAACACCAATACTAGTTACTAGTAGTTAGGTCCTATTATGATGTTAGTACTGTTTAACTGCAACAAAAATTTCTAAAATAATAATGCAACATTTTTCATTCATATTATTGTCATCTAATATAAAAAGTCATGTTTCTTTTATGTAATTCTCATATTTTGGGTTTTCCGTATTTATAAAAGCTATATTCAATCAATCAAAATATTTGTCATCATCACTGTCACTTCTGTCACTTCCACTTCTTGAAAAATAGCGTTTTATTTTGATTACAACCGGTATCATGTCACACAAATTACAAATACGAGTAAAACATAAATTCAGGCTGTCATTTCAAACATCAGTTGTCAGAATTGAAAAAAATGCACATCTAGAACTAGTAGTTCTTGCGTAGGCACAAGGACTATTTGAATGGTTCTAAACCAGTTCTATTACCGTAAGTTTTAGAGCTGGAACACATAGTTTGGAACTACTAGTTCCGAATTGTCACGCTGGAACACTGAATCGGTTCTAATACAGTTATAGAACGGTTCAAACTCGCGGCTGGAACAATCCTAATATTTGAGGGAAGAAAATAAAAGTTTAGCCATTTACCTCGAGTAATATTTATTGAGAATGAATGAATTTATTAAAATTTTTATTCACCGCTTCACGGTAATAAAGAAAAACAAAAATGTATCTTCATGCAAATATTTTTCTCCTCTGTTTATTCGATTTCATAGTAATAAAAGTATCATTTTTTATGGAGTTTGTATACATAAGGTAAATTATTGTCCAAATATGTTAAATAAAATAAAAAATAGTTGTATAATGGTATCGTAGATATTCAAAATAGTATAGTAACTTTAGTATTTAACACTAACTAAAATATCTGAGCAATAGAAATCGGCAAAATATAACTAAAAATTATTATGTTTGACTGTCCTGTTCCCTATTAGTCAGTTACTCCTTATATGTACTTAAAAATGGCAAAATTTGCATATAATATCTCGTTAAATTTTGAGAAAATATAAATAAATAAATATAAATATATCATCACGCCTTTTACCCATTACTGGGTATGGTACTATGCCAAAGCAGATCTCGGTAAGTGATATATTCATGCGCGTGAAGTGCGGTTACCAGCCATCAAATCACGGCCCCCAAAGATGTTAGTGGTGGAGGAGCCAGAGGGATAATTTTAAATTGGTGAAAATGTTTTGTCGGCTGTGGGGATCGAGCCAAGGTTCTTTGGACCACATACCGACTTGATACCACTGAGCCATTACCCCATAATAAAATAATATGCATTAAAAAATTAATTTTATGCACAAAATAATTATTTTATTCAAACAAAAATTATTTTTCAGAATTTCATTTATCCAAAAATTATTAATTATTATATACTTATTTAATACAAAAACTAGGGATCAAACCCCTAACAAAACTATAACCGAAAATCATTCCTACAATTAAAATTGCAATTGAAACGAAATATTAAATCTTTTTGTAACCGAAACAGAACTGATATAATGACATACAAAACTGAATTTTTTATAAGAAAAATAAGAATACTAATCTAGCATTTTATTATTATTATTTTAGAATATGGCCTGCTTGTGCAGACAACTACTACGACTTGCATTGATGCGCATGCGCAAATGGCAAGTTAACATTGGTGGGCTTATTATGGTAGATGCGAGGAGGTTAATTTTCTGAAGAGATTGAGCGATTATTCTTTCAATATTTTGTCTATCTATCGGTACTTCTCAATTAACGGTTAAAGTCAGCGAGATTTGAACTCTTGCTTGTGTATTGGTTTTACCACGATTTTATTCACTGGACTACGATTAACAATTATTTGTATTATAAACCGTTATTATTGTGTATGATTTATGGCTTGTTTAATAATATTGGGGCAATGGGCATCCGCAGGTGGGGGGGTAAGGAGAGGCGCTCGCCCCCTGGTTATTAACTAACCAAATACAATATAAATATGTTTATACAGGGTCTTTTTTTCTATATTACACATAGGATAAACTATGTTAAATTTTTACATGTTAATTTGCCATAAGAAGACTTATGATCGAAGTGGACAAGGAAAAAAATGAATAAATTTTTATGTCAAACTGACGTATTGATATAAAATAAAGGTTATTTTGATTCACTTTTTTTCTTTGCCACTTCGATGATAAATCTTCTTAAGGCAAATTAACATGTACAAATTTAACAATGTTTCTCCTATGTGCAATATAAAAATAAAGACCCTGTATACATAAAATAAAAAATTAAATTATAAGTTTAAGGTGGTACTATCATGGAAGCATTTAACCCGAATTTGAATCAAATGTAAATATGTTATTTTTCATGTGTTTCTACAGTAGTATGCATTTTTTTTTAAGTTTACCGTTGTTGAGCTGAGTAATGTAAAGTCGACCAAAAATGCATTAGCGTTATAGGAACTGTACCTCGCGAGGCAGCTTACTGAGTAATAAATTCATATATTGTAGTTAATTTTTAACAAAAAACTAACACACAGTACATCATATAAAGATAAAGGTATGAGAATTAAAAAATCCATGCCTTACCGAATTAATTTAAAAGATATTGGTGATGAAAGTTGGATAATCTATGATTTTCAATGAAACTGTCAGAAATGCTTGGCAACGTTGCACGGGTAGACAGAGATGGTCGCACGCGTAAACAGAGATTGTCGCAGGCGTAGACAGAGATGGTCGCACGAATGACAAAGCAAGAACTATGAAAGTTATTGTTTCGATCAGTAAAATATATTAATTTTAATACAAAAAAAAAACAGCATTTTATCTTTATTTATTTGTTGTTACAGTTGATAATAATTGCTTTGGTGTATTTTTCTCATTTTTCTTATGAACTGTCAACAGGATGTATCGATAATACAGTTACGTTTCGTACCGACTGGTAATATCATACTGCTTGTAGTTCTCATCTTGTTGTCATAGCTTCTGCTGTGTAAAACCTTACACTGCTATTGGTTGGCATGAAACATTCACTTCCAAAAATTTTGTTATGTTACTTGAATTTCATAAACTAGTTAAATAGTTTTATTTAATATATTCAATGTTATTGTTAATTATACGATATTTGCAGCGAAATGTTAATTCTGTTAATAACCTATACCATACAAAAATGTAATAATTATTTTAATAAACTTTTTAGGTTACCTATACTTGTGTATGAGACTGTCATGATAGAATCACCTTAAATATAATAAATCCAAGCTGAGACTAAATTTTTAGCAATATTCTTATGGCGAGCTAATAACATTTTCTCTATCGTAACTATTGAGTAATCTAAGTTTATTAAGTATTCACAAAGGCAAAATATTAGAAAATAAGAACGGTAAAACTGCTAAATCGGAATTTAGTGAAGAAGTGGTATCAATTTATAGCAGAGATATTCGAAGATTGTCTTTCCTCTTCAATTCAAACTTTCAATATTTTATCCATTTGTTAGGTGTACATAAAAAATTATTTTAGAAATTTATCTATATCTGAGATTTCTTGTGACCCCCCCCCACCTGAAAAAATGTCTGTGGACGCCCATGATTGGGGCAAGGAAAAAAAGCAATCGTTTAATCATATTTTCATAGAAGTAATAACTGTCTCCTATTCTTAGTGTTATACGATAGTTTTCAATCCTATTGTGTTCCCTTAACCCTCGACGTTTAAATTTCCAACTCTACAGCAATATCAAGTACATCTTCAGTGAACAAGCACTCGCAGTCGTTTTATTTTTAATTTATACTCGCGATATTAGAATATTTTTTTTAGCGGATTATACTCGCTGGTGTTTTGCCTGGCAGAGAACAGCGCTAAGTACTAGCAGCTCGAGTGTCGCGGTGGCACCTTTAATTAATCTCCTGTGAAGTCATAAAGACGGAGGTAATAAGTCTTGTCATTATGCTGCCATCTCGCGAGCACCCTTTGAATTAAATGTTGTCATTGCCGATAACACATAAAGCGAGTCACACCGCAAAAAAGGGCTTCCTTTTAGGACAATGTAACTCATGTTAGTCGTAATTAGTTGTGGAAAGTTATACACTTATGTTGGCGAGATAAAATCTTTTTGTACCGATTGAATTTTCTCATGCTCTAACATAGTTTACAAGTTAACGTTGATACGAGTATAACACACTGACTATTCGCGAAATTATCTAATTATAAATACACATATAGTAGTTAATTAACAATTGACACATTAACATTATATATCATAAAACTTGTGCCCTTAGTTTCTTTCGACACCGCAAAATTAATATATTACTCACACATGTACTCACACATGTCTTATGGTGTAATACTATGGGGAATGGCAACCGAGTGGTTACGTATTTTCAGGTTACAAAAAAAAGCATTAAGAATCATGTGTCAAAAGCCTGTTAATTCACCTTGCAAGCAACTGTTTATTAATAAGCAGGTACTAACTTTTCCTTGCATATTCATTTACAGCTGTCTACGTTTTATAAAAAGCAATGGTAACATAGTTACTGAAAATAACGCTAACCATTCGTATGCGACTAGGAATAAAGACACAATTAGTCTCCCAAAAATGAGACTAAATATTTCTCAAAAGCAACCAATGTACATAGGAATAAAATTATATAACAAATTGCCAACATATGTTAAAGACATGTCTTTTAACGCCTTTTGTAATGAAATTAAGGAACACTTAGTTAATAATGCTTATTATAGTGTTAATGAATATTTTGAAGCCTATTTGGGCAATATGTGATTATTTGTATTTTGAAGCCTATTTGGGCGATATGTGATTATTTGTATGTGACTTAGACTATATTACTCTGTGTAATCTCTTGTTCTCAATAAAACAATACAATATCATAATTTACACAAAACAAACAATTTTGTATATTCTATATTAATATATAAACAACAAAAATATAAATATATCACGTCAATTACCTATTACTGGGTGTGGTACCATGCCGTATAAGATGTTGGTAAGTGATATATTTTTTGCGGATGATTTAAGCCGTCAAATCACGGTCATCAATAATGTTATAGCTACAGATGCAAATATAGATAATTTTAATACGGTAAAAATTAGGGAGCCCGAATAAAATGATTCTTAGTTACAATTCGTTTAATTGCAATAAATATAATTTAATTTCGATTAATATTGTTTCTACTAAAATAAATTCGTTTTTATTTGAAAGATATATATATATATATATATATATATATATATATATATATATATATATATATATATATATATATAAGTTACAGTGCTCCACTCATCACCAAACTGCTGATACAGACATTTCCCCCGAACGTGACATTATGATATGTAGAGTTCTTTAGTATGTAGCAATGACATGTAACCTTAGTTTAGATTCAGACTTAGAAGTAGAAACATATGTAAATGTTATAACTTAGTAAAAGTCAAAATAAATAGTTTTTAAAAACTAAATTGGTGTTTCGAGAAAGTTAAGTGGCGCAGTAGGTAGGATTTCCAGTACAAATTAATGAATATAATTTGGTTCACATTTGTGATTAAATTGGCAATCGATCAAGAACAAATTCAAAAACTTCTCCGATCAACACCAGCCAGAGAGCAACACAGAGCACATCAGAAGCCGAGATTCGACATCCGTAACCATCTGGATGAACATCAGAGAACTTCGGTCGTAATCTTCAACCCCGTGGACGACTTCAGGGCACATGAAGCGGACACTAATATTTCTGTAAGTCATACATGTCATTTAGAGAAAATATTCTCATTCATTCTGATACAAGCTCAAATACAGAATCTGAACCAGATCTTGACGATCTAATTGAAATTAATTTAAGTAATACAAATTTCATTATACGACAAGCTCAATTAAGAATGGCTACTTTAAAGAAAGAATACCTTGATATGCTGCCGGAATTCCACGGCGAGCGCGAATTACTCCCTCGTTTTATTGATATTTGTAAAAAACTTGTAAACAAATTTTATATTACCACCGAAACAACAGATTTTCAGAACGAGTACTTAATGAATAGTATACTAACAAAAATTAAGGGCGAAGCCGCTGTTAATATTGCAAGTTGTACGGTCAAAACATGGGAAGAATTGAAAAAAGCATTATTAAACGCGTTTGCGGATAAACGCGATTGGTTTACATTAAATATTGAAATGACCGAACTTAAACAATATCCAAATGAAAATGTTTTTGAATTTTACGGAAGATTGCAGCACATTTTAAATCTGCAAATATCTTATATATCCACTCATGCTACAGCCGACGCAGCTCTTGTTATGAATGATTACTTTCAAAATTATGCTCTACGCATATTGCTACGTGGTTTAAAGGAACCTATCTCAACTCATGAGAGCCAAAAATCCTTCTGATTTGAATGTGGCGTTAGGAATGTTAGCAAACGACTTTCAATTCGAACACGTCTCCAAACCATCTAAGAGCATTACCTCGAATAATTTTAAACCAAATCACAAACCACCTGCACACAACACAAAGCATTACTCTCCCAGACCGACATATTATAATACGAATCCTTTTCCTAATAATTATTATAATCAACCTAACAGAGCTCCAGTACGTCCTAATAATCAATCAACAACTATACCCCAAAATAATGTGCCACACAATAACCAAGGCCCATCTACCAGTCAAAACTATCCAAAACCCACTCCAATGAGTATTTCCACTCGAAACACTCAATAATATCGCCCCAGACCGAACCCGTCTTACCAGAGACAAAATCAATCCGGACAAAACCCCTTCGGACGAAATCTACACAACTACAATTTCACAACAGAAGAATTATTTAATATTGAAGACACAGAACCAGTTAATAATTTGGAAACTTATAATTTTAACGAACAAGAACAAATCACTGATCAAAATTTAGTAAATGACGACAATAACATTCCTGATCAAACCGATAACTGTTTTTTAGGAGAAACAGCCTCGAGTCTCGATCCTTCCCTACATTCGAATTATTAAATCTGACTAACCACCAAAGTAAACTTCCCTTCATCATTACCCCCGAGAATAATCTAAAAATTCTCATCGACACTGGAAGTACAAAATCTTTTATCAAACCAGACATAGCATACAAATATTACAAGAATTTCATCCGTCACGACCCGTTTCAAATTACTACTGCTCACGGCACGTCTACAGAGATTCATAACACAAGAGTTCCTATTTCAAAAATATTTAATAACAAAGATAAAAAATTGTCACATCTTAAATACCATCTCTTTAATTTCCACGAACAATTTGATTTACTTTTAGGTATGGATAATTTAAAAATCTTAAAAATTTTGATTGATACTCATAATGATTTAATTATAACACCAAATGCAAAAATTAAAATACAATATCATGAATCTTTAAATAATTCTAATACAAATAATATAACAACTATAAATAAAAACGTTATAGAACCAAATTCTGAAAAGATTATTAAAATTAAAGTAGATATTAAACAGGGAACTGTATTAAAGGGTTAATTAGTATATTGTAAAAGTAAACTAAATATATTATTATACTCTTGAAAACATACCCATGACAGACTGAAAAATATTTGAATCTAATAGAATGTATCAAAATATATTCAAATTTACGACTATTACAGCGTTTGATAAAAATCATAAATTAATATTTAAAAAATCGGCAAAAATATTTATTTTTAAAACAGATATTTGTTTTGAATTTCATGTTATCTTCCTTCTTTGATAAGCCGCCACTGCTCGTTATTTATGTGCTTATGGTATTACGAAGATTTATATGCGCTTAAAGGTCTATGCTTACAATGCCGAGGTCTCTGGCCCGAGGGGTATAAACATCAAGTGATGCCTATGGTGCATATAATATTTTATGTCTTACTATAGTACTATGGTATTTTTTAATAACCTAAATAATAAATAATGGATTATATCTGGCAACACTAAATAGATGAAATGTTATGGTAATCTCCAAGCTAGAAAGCCGTATAAAAGAAAAACTTTAAGTGATAACTGATGAATATATACGAGATTTATCTACTAGTGAAATAAATACCTTATTTTGTATTTTGTGTTTTTTAACTAACAATTAGCAAATAGTAATAGTAATAACGTGAAATATACATAAATTAAAAAAAGATGATTTTATTCTAAAAGAGGCTAATATAGCGCATCTCAAAAACTAGATCTGATAGACCAAATCTGACGGTTATTTGGGTATTACAACGAAAATTTACCTAGAAACAGTAAAAATTCTCCGGCACCAAAATGTCTGTTAGGCTGTGTTATATGTGAAGTAGGCTTGTTGATTTTTCGAATATTCGAGAATTCGAATGTTCGGATTGATTGAATCTTCGAATTTAGATTCGAACTTTCGAATTTTTGAATATTCCGAATTTTGGAATTTTCTAATTATTCAAATTGTGAATCTGGATCCTAACGTGAACACGGCATGTTGATATGAATTATTTTCAGAATAAACTCATTTGCAGAGTTTTGTATTAATTCGTAATTAATTATTATTATTTGCCAAATTATATTCAATTTAGACTTAAAATTTCGCTACACTGTCAAAAACGTTTTAACTAAGACGTTTTTGTATCATTTTTAATCTTATTTTAAAACGTTTTACTAAAAGGCCGTAGCATTTAGATGGGCGGTAAGAGAATAGATGTCTTAATTAAGACGCATAAACTTGCAGAGTTTTTGGAGGATACTTCGTCTAGTTCATTATTTAATTCATGGCCGACTTTTCGCGAATTATGCGTGAGCATGTTTGGAAATGAGAGATGGCGTTAATTCAGAGACACAAAATTCGAGAATTCGAAGCCTTGAAAAATTCGTAAATTCGAGGCTTCAAAAAATTCGTAAATTCAAAGCTTAAAAAAATTTGATAATTCGAAGCTTCGAAGTTTTTCTGACGAAGTTCAAAACTTTCGAATGTTCGAACGTTCAGAAATTCGAACTTCGGTGGAAATCAACGACTCTAATTTATTTGTGGATGCTGAGAACCCCCCAAAAAGCGAGGTAAAATTTGCGTTTCTTAATTAATACGCAAATATGGAGTAGGTGGCTCAGTGGTATCGAATCGACCTGTGAATCATGAGAACTTTGGTTCAATTTCCACAGCCGACAAACAATTTTCACCATTTTAAAACTACCCCTGTGGCACCCCCACCACTAACATCTTTGGGGGCCGTGATTTGACGACTGGTAACCGCACTTCACGCGCAAAATATATCACTTACCGAGATCTGCTTTGGCAGGGTGCCACACCCAGTAATGGATAGAAGATGTGATGATATATTTATTTATTTTATTTGTTATTGATTTGTTTTTCGGTGTATTTTCTATAATTCCAAGTTTCCCTAATTCGAAATTTTTACAGTACAGGTGTATAGTAGAATTCGAACCACTCAGCCGCAGTCGTATTTTTTTTATATGTAAAAGTGAGATTTGAATACACGATCTCTTGCTTATTAATTAAATAAATAAATATAAATGTATCATGACGCCATTTACCCATTACTGGGTATGGCACTCTGCCGGAGAAAATCTCAGTAAATGACATATTTATGCGCGGTCCACGAAGATGTTAGTGGAGGAGGAGTCACAGGGGTAATTTCAATGGTGAAAATTGTTTGTCGGCTGTGGGCATTGAACCAAAGTTCTCATGCTCCACAGGTCGACTCGATACCACTAAGCCACCTACCCCATATTTGCTTATTAATTAAGAAACGCAAATTTTACCTCACTTTTTGGACTATCATTGCCTATATAAATTTATTAAAATTTTGTTTTATTCATTGTAATAACTACGTTTTTACCATACAATAAAACATAATATCAGTTCATTAAATATAAACGCAATATACAAAAAAAAATTATATATTTGATAGATAATGTTAAAATTTGTTTTCACTTTCTTTAATATTCATCGTACACAAGTTTTTTTTTTCAATATAACTGCAAACCATAATTTGAATTTGACGCCCTGTATCCCCACTCATATAGAGTATACCTCCATAGTTTAGACCTGAAGTTACAGAAACGAAAGTTAAATTATTTGATCGACTTAAAAAATAAATGCTAATCGAAGTAAAATATCATATGATTTATATTTATATTGCTATCAAATATTGGATGCGATATTATCAGTTTATGTCGAACTTAAAATTTAAATATCAGTGGTGCAAAACGCATATTAATGAAATACTTTATGACACCCAAATGATTCTATAAAGTACACATTAAAGACCAAAGAAAATTTTTTATTATATAGCTTGAATTAGAAATGCACATAGTACCAAAGCTGAAGTCTCTTAAAGCAATCGAATTACAAGGATAAAAGTATAATTAATTGAGCAAGCTGTTGGTGCCTGTAGAAACATGTTTGATAATATTTAAAAAAATAGAAAATAAAAACACTTGATTGTTTCAAAGAACATATTTAAATTTCGTATTTTACGTAATTCGCCTACGGCTCGTTACATAAACTGTACTCATATTACAGATAAGTGTTATGGCTAGCACAGTGGTATGAAGTCGGCCTGTGGATCCTGAGGTCCCTGGTTCGATTCCCACAGGCGACAAATTTTCATAATTTGAAAAAGCTATCCCTGTGGCTCCTCCACCACTAACATGTTTGGGGGCCGTGATTTGACGACTGGCAACCGCACTTCACGCGCAAAATATATCACTTACCGAGATCTGCTTCAGCAGAGTGCCACACCCAGTAATGGGTAGAAGGCGTGGTGATATATTTATTTATTTTTATTTGTTTTTCAATATACTATTGTTTATTTGATTTTTAATGGTTACCTAGATACAAGTCTTTAATGATTATTATTCTCTCGTCATTATTTCCTGCGGGATTTATAGATGGCATTATGTTAGTCATAGATAAAATTTTATATCAGATTTTACTTTATAGTAATGGGATTTTATTAATACAACACTGTACTAATTGGTTGAATTTTCAAGTATATTGCATTATGATGATTTAAAGCAGGTCAGAGGGTATTACTAAAAGTTAATATTAGTTCAGAAATTGTTTAAGTTCAAATCCGATAGCCGACAATGGAGGTCATCCAGTAAATAGTAAAGTAGTTATTTAACATATATTAGGACAAGATCCAGAAACTTCGTAGGTTTCAAAAATGGTATTAGTTTTTACGATATTTGCATTTTTAATGTCATTAATTTTGAAGTCAGAGTACTGTGTTCTTTCTTTAATTGTAGTCTTGCATGTCTAGTCCATTAAAATTCTTTCTATTTTTCACGTCTTTTGTCTTCGTCTATTAGTTAATTTTGAGGTTATAGGTTATTATTCTGGTTACGTTGTTAGATAAAAATTAATAAGTGCATATATACAAGATGGGGTAATGGCTCAGTGGTATCAAGTCGGCCTGTGGATCCTGAGAATCCCGGTTTGATTCCCACAGCCGACAAACAATTTTCACCAAATTAAAATTACCCTTGTGGCTCCCCCACCACTAACATCTTTGGGGCCGTGGTTTGACAGCTGGTAACTGAACTTCACGCGCATAAATATATCACTTACCGAGATCTGCTTCGGCAGAGTGCCACACGCAGTAATGGGTAAAAGGTGTGATGCTATATTTATTTATATTTATTTATTTTATATATTTGAAAAATATATCTAATATATTATTTATTTCTTAACTAATGAATATGTCTAACTAGTAAAAATGGTTGTTAAATATTGCTTAATTTGAAACTTAGGTTATGTTTACACAAATCCGTAATGGGAAAGACATGCTATATCAGCAAATTGTACCACTAGTAGTCCGTAAGTTACAATTCTTTGAAGATTAATATTACAAAATAACAAAGAATTGTTTTCATTATTTGCATCGCAAAAGAAATTTTTATTTAAACTGATTCTGACAGAAATAAATACGAAATTTTAAAAATAATTCATTCGGCAATAATTTTGACATTATCATGATAAATTTTCATGCAGGGAATAAATTAATTTCTCTATCAGGACGCACTGTCCAAATATAATCGGTGATCTATTACAATTTAATCTAAAAAAGCATTAAGTTAACTTGCAATTTGCATAGAACATTAACCATGTGTCCAGTTTGCTCATTAAAACTAAATGAGACTTTACATTTGAATAACGAACATATAAAATCTAGTGGTTGGAAACTAACATAAATCTCTTGACAAGACCAGTATAGCATTTTTCTCTCGATTATGATCAATCTGTTGAAAGTAGTAACAAAATTCTTTTCCTATAACTGTGCGATTTCTTTGTTATTACGTAACTATTATTGCCTTGGTTACGTATGGAAAGTAGATGAATGCAGACCAAGTGCGTAGGGCCTATTTGAACAAATTTCGAAAAGAACAATTGAAAATCGTTTGAGCATAATTTTTGACACTTTTAATAGAATTCACTGTCTCAGGGCTTTTTTTATACCAAACTCTGTATATTTTGGGTAATTTTTGGTAAAAAACAATTGACGAATGCTTAAATCTCAGTTTTGATACCCAATTATGACTTACGAGGACTCTAATTTTATATTAGTACTATTAATTATTTTAATTTTGGTATCTTCACGTGTTTACAATTTAAGGATTTTCAAAATTATTTTATAACTTATAACAAATGAACCTGTAAGTGTCTCTTTTTTCGTTCTTAAAGTGGAAAAATAGTCTTTATACGATGTACGGTTCTTAAAAAGTCGCCTGAAAGATTTCTATTGAAATTTATACAATATAATATTTTAAAAAACATTCAAGATAATTTGAAGCAACTTTTCGACCATGTTGAAATATTTTAAGAGAAGCATTATCTATTATTATTGTTATTATTTTCATTAAATTCCAAATAAACATAGCAGAATATTTAAGTACCTATGAGTATATCAACTTTGGATAAAATAGAACAAATTTTCCGGTATTTCCAAACTTTGACACGGTCTCTACTCATGTGTAACACGAGGGGGTATGAACATCGCGAGCGCGAATTATTAAATGTGAATGAAACAATTGTTAATTAAAACGGAAACGATTATTATTTGTTTAATAATACGCACAATAAAACACTTAAATTAACGTAATGAACTATATTACGAATAAAATTATAATAAAATAGAACAAAAACATATAAGAATAATTAAATGCTAATTAAATACGCGCGAAGCGCAAAATGGATCTTGATCGGCCGACGCCGACGGAGCAAACCTGGCTTGACTGATGCTACAACTTAAAACCAGACGCTAAGTTTTTAAGCGGGGGTGAAGAGTGGTATTTTGGGGATGCAACACATGGCCGAAGACTGCAGATGACCACACACATTCGTTGCCACGATAAGATTTTTCTCAGAATCTTATCGCACTAAACAGGGAAGCAAACTAACAGAATATCTACAGTCAACTCAAAACCACCTTGTTACACATGTGTTGAATGATATAAAATTTTCTTCACAATTTTCATATCTACATTGCAAATTCAATTTTCCATTAAAAATAAAATCGTCTTAATCAGTTAACTAACAGACTTAAAATATTATGCTATTTATTTGAAAGTGAATGAGTTTTTGGCTTGATTACAATAGTTTTCTGAATTCCTCAATCGCGATGAAAACAATATTTCAAATTATTATTTTTTATTATAAATAATCTCTATGAAATATAAATTCAGCCCTGACTACAAAGTAACAAATCTTTTTGACTTCCAACAATATGTTTTTTAATACGATCATTTTAACTTTAAACCATTATTTTGAACATTTACCAAAACTAATGATAAGCATGAAAATCTTCGGCCGTTTTATATTGCGCGCTCAATATTTCCAACAATGCCATGAAAGTCAGGAAGCGATATCACAGAATTTATTATCAAGTCATAATGGTGGAATTCCTGGCCTAAAGCCAAGAATAATGTCCAAATTATGCCGGTGAAATCTAGTAAATAATACTATATTAGTACGAACTTTTGTAGTAGAATGTGTTGTTATAAATTTTCGCCAATTAACCAACTTAATAAATTTTACTAATGAAGTTTGCATTTTAGAAAAAGACAGTTTAGTTTACAACTGTATATAAAAAGGATAAATGTGCTTCAGAAAATTAGGTCAGTATAATTTTTATTCATTAAAAATACTAACAAGATTATTTTAATACTTTTCGTAAGCAACATCTAGATAAAGAAAACAAGATAAAAGATTACCAATAAATAAGATTCATAATTGAAAAGTTGAGCCTGTGCACTTTATTTAAAAAGAAAAAATAACATGCCTACCGATTTCAGGATTTAAGGAAATAGACAATTTCTCAGTTGATTTTCATAGCATCTTGATGGCTGTCCGAAAAAATCTTAATTTACGTATTAGTATGCACAAATCGAAGTATTTACAGTCACATTGGAAATATAATGCATTGGCTCTTGGCTATGGCATGGTTCACAGCATAATATTAGCATATTTTTAAACACGTGTTAAATAAATGTCTTAAATTATTTTCAGCTGTGATATACGGTGATTTGGATAGCATTTCGAATTTTAATTCGGATCCCGAGTTTGAATCCCATTTAAGCCGAAAATATATGAAGTACCACACAGCGGCTCGGTGAGTCCGGACCCTGTAATATAGCTGGGATTCAGTTTCTGTTGTACAGAGTAGCATAAATAAATAAATAAACATATTATTTACTACAACTTCAAATATCCAGTGGTGAACATTAAGAAAGAATGAAATGATGTGTGGAAGTTATTAGCACTTTTTGTGTTTTTGTGAATATTGATCAGTTGCATCAGCAAAACTTGAATTTTAAATTTGATTTAAATAAATATATACTATTTGAAATTACATGTCACATAGAATAATTAATATTGTATTCCTTTTTATTAATATTTTTAGAGCCAACCTCGTGATATTTATATTTTTTTCCGATTTTTTTTGGTTCAAATAAATATAAACAAATTAGAATTATATTTTAAATACAACTATTGACATTGTTGTCATTTATTCGATTAGTTTTTTGAATTCTTTTATTATTTATACCAAGTTTAAAATTTAATTTTTGTTGGTGAAACTGGGTTTAAGTAATCTTTGTGATATATTACTCATATAATTTGTCTTATATTTATTAATTAATACATATAATACCGTTTATTTATTAATGTAATACCAATTATTTATGAATATGTTGGTAATAAATTATATTCTACCATTTTTCTATAGCTTTTATTATAATACCCCGTTTTAATTTTTTTATAGATCATCATTGGATCTCTGTAATACACGCAAATAAGTACCTATATTTAAAATTATATTAAATACATAAACCTACTCAGTGAACCTGGGTTCAATTCCTCCAGCCGAACAATAATTTTCACCACGTTAAAATGACTCCCGTGACTCTTCCTCCACTAACATAATTGAGGTCCGTGATTTGACAACCGCACTTCGCACACATAGATATACCATTTACCGAGATCTGCGAACCAAGTAATGGATGAAAAGCGTGATATATTTATTATTATTATTTATTTTTATAACTCGACTGCGCAAGGTAAACTCTACCAATTACGGAGGCATGTCAGTACACTATTTTAAAAATGATATAGAAATCCTGGACAGCATCCGTAAATGACGAATCTGACTCTGGTTTATGTGAATGTATATCGTTCACTCGGTTGTCGGTCCCTCTAACTCTTCCTGCCGCTTTAAATCAATTTCAATCAAACTTTTTTGAACACGTTATTTTGCTCTGTAGATGACCGAAGCATTTCAATATTTGAAAATATAGCAAACTTTTTGGCAAAAAATGTCCGAAAAAAATTTTTAGGGTTTTACTTTTTTCGATTTTTTTTTTGTATAACGTAAAAGAACTTCAGAGTTAGTAAAATAAATATGTAGACAGAACAATTATTCGATTATTCAACATAAAAAATTACATAAAAAATCCAAAATTAGGTAGGTAGGTACTACTTAGATAACCAACGAATTTGAAATACGAATACTTTCATTACTGATATTAATTTAATTAGTATGTTGAAGAAAGAAAATGAATGGTAAGTGAAAAGGAATGATGTGATTGAAGGTTTATTGTGTGATAATAATTTCTAGTGTAATAAATGAATGAGTTTATATGGAGTGATCTATGAATGTGGTTGAAGTGAGGATGGTATGTTTGGATGAAAATGTTTGACGATGACTGATTGTTTGATGAGTGTGATGAGTGAATGTTTTATGAGTGATTTTAGGGTTCGTGCTACCCCATTTGTTGGGATAAAGCGTGAAGATATGTATGTATGTATGTATGTATATGCTATTCTACAAATTTTATATGTTAATCTATGTACAAAAATGTACAGATTTTTTGTTGTAAAATCACATGTTATTTCTACTTCTAACCAACCAAACAGAAAGTCGCATGTTATAATGAAATAACACTTGTTTGAACAAAACACGCTTGGAATCATGTACTTACTATCTATATACTGCTGATGCTCGTATTTTACAATAGAAAGTAGCATCCGCTATGAAGGAAGATAGATGTATACATCCATCTCCATAATAGAGTTTCGTCCTCGTAATGCGCAGACGTGTTTACATAAGTGTCCTAAAGAAATATATCGAAAGGGGCATAAACTAATTAGACACAAGTGCGTACTCAAATATTTGCTTAGGGTGTACAAATATAAAATAAATTATATCTTCTGGTTAGCACAGTGGTATGAAGTCGGCCTGTGGATCCTGAGGTCCCTGGTTCGATTCCCACAGGCGACAAATTTTCATAATTTGAAAAAGCTATCCCTGTGGCTCCTCCACCACTAACATGGTTGGGAGCCGTGATTTGACGACTGGTAACCGCACTTCACGCGCAAAATATATCACTTACCGAGATCTGCTTTAGCAGAGTGCCACACCCAGTAATGGGTAGAAGGCGTGATGATATACTTATTTATTTTATTTTATGAAATAAATTTTAAATTAACAATCAGCAAATATTTTAAAATACATTCAGGTTTTATTAAATTGTACACAAAATCGCATTTTTGAATGTCAAATGACAACTAGTTAATAAAAACTGCTGCGATTTTGTTCAGTTTTACGGTTTTATAGTGTTACACAAACATACAGAACCGCACTGCAAGGACGGTAGAAATAAAAAAAATTAAAACTTTAAATAACAACAAAATATTTATTGGTTATTATATAGGATCAATTCAGAGTACATTGTTCATATTGTCATGTACCGACCCAATTATTTGTTAGTTTTATTATAAGTTGTTATTATTAATTGTATATTTTATTTATCATTAAGAAATTCAATATTTAGTTAATAAGATAAATTCAGCATCTCCTAAAGTCCATTTCCAAGGTCTCTTCTTTCCCACATTCCTTGTTATCTTGAACCATCCATAGTCCAAATTGCGGACACTAACCTTCCTCCCCTACTCTGTCCGTAATCAGATGGTTTTATTGTATATATGTGTTAGTTTTTAGTTAGTTAAGTAAGTCTTACTGGTATTACCAGATTGCAATTTTTGTAAAGAAAATTAAAGATCAGCGCTCAACGAAACAAGTACGTCGCCTGAAAATAAAATAATATATATTGGGTACTAGCGTTATTTTTGGTAACCACTCCAATCCGGTATCCAACAATATATAATACCACACAAACAACAACTCGGCATGTTAAAACTCAAAAAGAAAACTGTTACTGCTCGCAACAAAGTACAGCAACAGAAAGACAAAGAGATAACGCTGTCGGTATAACCACGTGGCAAACAGGCAGCCACTTGTTTTTGAAACAGGAACGTTCGCTATCAGCCAATCTTGTTGCAGCAATTTGAGCATGCGCATTTACTACAATATATTCTATTAGAGAGATAGAAATAAATATATATATATATATATATATATATATATATATATATATATATATATATATATATATATATATATATATATATATATATATATATATATATATATATATATATATATATATATATATATCTGTCTCCCTTCATAGCGGACATGAAAAATACAGAATCAACAGTATATAGATAGTAAGTTCAGACAAAACATTACTACACAAATTCTGCCGTATTCAAGTCAATGCAGTGTTGTGAAGTAGAAAGAGTTAGAGTAACTTGTGGGTGAGGCGGGTACGCGGCAAGGAGCGAGTACTCTTTGATGTTATGCGAGTTGCAAACATTTGTGTAGTTATTTTTATTTTCAATTACTTACTTTTCATACATCAAAGTAAAGGTTAGTTTTTGACATATTAAGTGTTTTGTATACGCACGTTTGTATTTAAATAAATAAAATGCTCGCGTCTGATAACTGTCATCAACATAAATACAACCTGCATAACATCAACTTGTACTAGCTCTTTGCCGCGCACCCGTCTCATCACCCAGTTATTCTAACCTTTTCTACTTCACAACAAACGCCGTTGTTCTCTATCTAGTAATGTTTTGTCTGAGATAGTAAGTATATGCTAGGAATGGTATTTTTCATCTCTGTGCACATGCGCATTACCTCACAATGTGAAATTGCAGTTTACTAGTGCTACTACGACAGAAGAACATCAATGGCGATCGTTTTGAGTAATTCACTTTTTAATTAAATACTTTAGATAATAATACGCTCTTTTAATAATTTTTCTAGCTTTATTGTAACACATTTACAACTAAAATTAATATGCGTTAAATATTTCTTTAAACGTCGTACTGTTGAAGTAGCCTATTGTACGACACATAGTACACAGGAAATACGACAATAAAAACAAAAGTTAGATCAACAACTTTCCAGTTTCTATAAACGTCTAAAAATAAACATACCGACAAACAATTAGCGCTGCTACTTAATATTCAACAAGTACGGTATTATTTCCACGTGAACAGGAAATGAAGTATTAATGTACCTGTATCGGGAATTAATGTAGCATAGACTCGTCGACGCGAGTAAATCGAACAAACTTTACTTCAAACCAGTCGACTCTACAAACCTGTTGCCAATGTTGCCAACGTAGCAACTTAGCGTGAACATTTTAATGATCAATTGGGATTTTAATTATATTGTAACTTTCATTTGATGAAGGTTTGGTCAATATACTCACACTTGCAATTAGATCGTTATGGGTCCAAGGGTATTTGCTCGAGATCTTGGAAAGACCAAGACAGTAACTTATAAGAGAGGGTGTGTTTGTTTAAGGAAAATTTAGACGTTATTAACGGACGTAGTTCACCATTATCACTCTATTTTAGCGCGGCTTGTATCGTTATAATAATGGGTGCTAACATTGTAATGTTTCAAGTTACAGAACTTAATTGTTAAGTTCAATGTGTTAAGCTAGATAACTTGTAAATAGTTTGTAAAGTTGTTAAATGAATGTATAATATTTCAAATGGACATTTCAAAAGATAAATACCCAAGAACACATCGGGCTGTAAAACTAATAATTACAACAATAATAGTACATTGTAATACTAGTAAGGAAAGGGTTTCATTGCAAAACAAGCACGAGCGAGAGCGAGTGTTCTAATACGAACCCTGCCTCACATCAGTTGACCCGAATCTTATTTTTTCGTTTGATGTTTTATTTTGCAGTTTTATTTCTTGTCTAGTATGCAAGAGAATTAAATGAAATTTTAATGAGACATATACAAGGGTGTTATTAAACACAGATAAAATTTGAAGTCAATCTATAAATAGATCTTGGAATGACAGCCATTGAAACAGGAAATAAACAATTCTATATTAACAAAAACTTTTTCTTATTATTTAAAAACTGTATGATAATAAAGTTTGTTTTAAATAGTAGATAACTTTTATTTCATTCTTCTAGCTGCCTACAAGATAAAAATCATGATAGTCCATTAGCATGCAGAAATAGTTTTTTGTAAAAAAAATAATTGCTAGTTATACTGCTATACATTTTTTGTCTAAGGTATATATAATGTAAAATTTAGTTTAAAAAGTAGAAAATTAATTGTAGAATTTAGTAAATGTGAGATACCTGCGTTTTTAGTATTATTTAAATTTTAAACAAAAAATAAGATTTGGGTCAACTGAAGTGAGACAGGGCTCGTAGTACGAGTTTTGCAATGGCCCTTTCCCACGTGTGTTACATACTATTTTTTTTAACATTACATTGTGAAAATAACATTTTCATTTTGCGTTAATTAGTATAATAATTATTTTATTGAGACAATGGAGTTGTATTTGCAAATGCACATCACGTTTCCTTGGTCACAACAAACAAAAATAATAAGGTGTAATTTTTTTTCTAAACGACATTTTTCATACTCAATTAGTTGCGATAGTCCTTTATTAGTTTTACTTTCATTAGTGAGAGAAATAGTTACTATCACAACTAAATTGACAGAGAAAAATGAAATTTTCATAAATAATGTTGCAAAATATAATATACTCGTACGTATTAAAAATTATAAAAGGTTAAAAATGTGTATAAGCTATAATTGTATTTGAATATTTTTTGACATTCCTTAAAATTAATGATATATTAAATTCATCGTATGTTTGTGCGTTTTAATAAATTCTGTTATTATTGTAGTGTAAAACTCTAATAGTTAGAGAGCTAGGGTGCAAAATGATGTCTCATTTATTCCAGTGACAGAAATGGTTTTTTCAATAGGTCATGAGGAACATGAAAATTAGATTTCGGCACGGGTGACATATTTTTTACAAGCTAATTTTCACTTTAAATTATAGACATTGGTATAATTAAGTAATAAAAATGGTAGACAGAAGTTTTGGCAGGTGACGCAAATTTAGTAAATGTCAGATACTTGCGTTTTTAGTATTATTTAAATTTTAAACAAAAATAAGATTCGGGTCAAATGAAGTGAGAGGGCTCGTATATATATATATATATATATATATATATATATATATATATATATATAAAAAATATATCATCACGCCTTCTACCCATTACTGGGTGTGGCACTCTGCTACAGCAGATCTCGGTAAGTGATATATTTTTGCGCGTGAAGTGCGGTTACCAGTCGTCAAATCACGGCCCCCAAACATGTTAGTGGTGGAGGAGCCACAGGGATAGCTTTTTTCAAATTATGAAAATTTGTCGCCTGTGGGAATCGAACCAGGGACCTCAGGATCCACAGGCCGACTTCATACCACTGTGCTAGCCATCCCATTATATATATATATATATAAATATATATATATATATATATATATATATATATATATATATATATATATATATATATATATATATATATATATATATATATATATATATATATATATATATATATATATATATATATATATATATATATATATATATATATTTTCACTTCTATCATGCATTTGACCCCACAATACGTTTCTGTCGATTTCATATATGTTTTGTAGGATGTTTAATTGCTTATATACCAAATGACAGTAAGTAATAAATAAGTCACGTGATCCCCCTAAACCAGTCCACTTTGAGAGCTTCTGTCACTAACGCGCAACCAGCAATAATTTCTGTCAATCATTTTTTTGTCATGTATTCATCGTGAAGAAGTAGTTTAAAAAAAATTCAGCCTGTAAAAACTATGTCACACGACACCATAAAAATTGCCATTTTGACCGTTTCTGTCACGCATGCGTCACCTGCCAAAACTTCAAAAATTAGCCTGTAAAAAAATATGTCACCAACGACCCTTAAAATCGGCGCCATTTATTGTTGCCACCCGTGCCGAAATCTAATTTTCTTTTTTTCATGTTTCTCATGACATAATCTATTGAGAAAACCATTTCTGTCACTGGAATAAATGAGACATCATTTTACCTAGCTTTCTAACTACTCGTAAAATAAGTATTCTCAAGTATAATCACTGTAGATTTTGTTCGAATTAAAGGAAAAATTAATCGACATTAATTTATCAGTTTAGTAGTCTAATTTAGCAATGTATTTGTACAATTTAATTTAAACATTAATTACCTTATCAATCTAAAATATTAACTTTTTTCATGATTGTAAGTAATAAACGGCAGAGTTAAAAAAGCGATTTTCACAGAAAAATATTGGCATAAATTTAATTTTTTTTGTAAAGAAACTAATTTACTACACAAATGGACTATCATAATTATATTATCTTGCAGACAGTTTGGTGAGTGAAATTAAAGTTAATTTTTATTTACAAAAAACTTTATTGTTATGTAGTTTTTGAATAATTTTGGAGTTTCAATGTATACAGAAATGTGTATATGCTCTTTCAATGTCTGTTATCAAAGAAGTATATCGTATATCGATTAACTTTAAACTCAGTTGCAATAGAACTCGAAAAATAACACCTCAAAATAAAACATCAAACGAAAAAATAAGATTCAGGCCAAATGATATAACGCAGGACTCGTACGTAATAGTATATTCTATTACATGAAAATGTATCATTGGAAAGCGAGTGCACTCCATTCACACCAATTTTCCAATGGCCTTTCAACAAATGTATTACATACTATCTTTTCTATGACAATTTAGCATTTTACACTATAAGATATTATTTAATTTTTAGATCTTTTTTGTTTTCTCTAATAATATCAAAGTTTGTTGTGGATTAATAACAATAAAATACGCATACATTAATAATAATAATTCTTAAACTTTGTTAAAACCTATCAATAAGATAGGTATATTAGAATATGAGCACTAACAATATGCATCCATTTAAGTATAGGTTCTAAAAACATAATTTTCAAATAACAATTACATATATGAATTCTCTTTTTATTTACCATATTTATAAATAGATTAGTTTAGGAACAAAATTACTTTAATTCTAAGCATAATAAAACTTCACAGAATATGCCAATGATTTACAGAGTTTACGGCGACTTGCTATATCTATACGATGGTAAGGTGAAAAGTTCTCGGCCTCACACAGAGATCAGCAAAAATTTGTGTTTCCTGTCTGGGTGCACGTGTCATTTGTTCGTATGACAAGTTTCAACTTTCTCTCTCAAGTAGTTTGTTTACACGAATTTTTGAAGTAGACGTCTTGCGTGTTTTTCGTTAAAATGGATAAACTTGAATATAGTGCGGTCATAAAATTCTTCGTTTTAGATTAATTAACCCCTAATGAAATTCATCCGAAGTTGACAAAAGTTTATGGGGACTCTGTTCTTTCCATGTCAAACGTTAAAAAGTGGGCAACTGAATTTAAACGTGGTCGCACGGAAATCATCGAAAAAGTGAATGATATCGTGTTGGACGATAGGCGACTGAAAGTGAGTGAGATAGCTGAGGCTCTGGAAACATCGGAAGAGAGGGTGCGAAACATCTTGCACAAAGAATTAAAGATGAGAAAGCTCTGTGCAAGATGGGTGCTGAATTTACTGAATGCCGATCAAAAGCAAATACGCAAACGATCTTCGCAGCAATGTTTGTACCAATTCAATAGGGATCTGACCGATTTTGTGCTGTGATTTGTCACCATGCATGAGACATGGGTCCACCACTACACGCCAGAAACGAAACAGCAGTCCAAGCAGTGGGTGAAAGTCGTTGGTTCAGCGCCAAAGAAAGCGAAGTCGATCGCATCTGCCGGCAAGGTCGTAGCCAGCGTGTTTTGGGATGCGAAAGGGATAATTTTAATTGATTACCTTGAAAAAGGCAGAATAATTACAGGCGAATATTACTCCAACCTTGTTGACCAACTGGATGCCAAAATTAGCGAGAGAAGGCCTGGCTCGCAGAAGAAAAAAATCATCTTTCACCAGGACAACGCACCTGCACACAAGGATGCGTTGGCGTTGGGAAAACTGCAGGATTTGGGGTACGATTTGCTCGGCCATCCCCCATATTCTCCTGATTTGGTACCCTCAAACTTCTATCTGTTCCCAAACTTGAAGAAATTTGTTTCTGGGAAGCGCTTCGCGTCCAATGAAGAAATATTGATGTTGGAGAAATGCTGGACCAAGTGTGTTGAAGTCAAGGGAGAGTATGTAGAAAAATAAAATAATTTTTTAACTGAAAATCACAGTGTTTCATTGTCAGACCGAGAACTTTTCATCTTGCCCTCGCATCTTATATGTGTATTCAGATACCAGGAGCCTATTTCATGACCTTGCACGCAGCCCAAGAATAATAGTAAGCAGGCAATGTATAATACATTACATCTAAATATATGACAACAAAAACAGAAAGAAACCCAATACTTCATTCGAATAAAACCTTTATTTCTTTCGAACCTTAATTGAACTGTTATATTTTAAAATCAACGAACGAGAATCGTTACAGAATCATTTAGTAGTAACCGATAATCGTTTGCATATCGATTTCATTTAATTTTAAAATACCAAAATTTTAAACATAAATATGTGATTTATGTAGTAATAATAATATCTAATTATTTAATAACTTTAAATATATGTAGCTGTATTTCATTAAAAATAAATAAATATAAATATGTTGTCGCACCTTCTACCGGGCGTGGCACTTTGCTATAGCAAAGAAGTGATAACTTTGCGCGAACGGTTATCAGTTAAAATAACGGCTTCCAAAGATGTTTATTAATAAATTTTTATTTCTTTACATAAAATTTAATACTTTAATACGAAACCAGAAAAAATATCGGTTTTCGAATTCATATATTCTATAACTTATAGACTTAATTTCGAACCAGAATCTAAACATATTTCTTGAACCTGCACTACAAATAAATTTCATCTCAGTTTTCTGCCTGTGCCCATAGTGAGAAGTTTCATCACATAAAAATTACCCTTGTAGCTCCTGTGGGACTATGGGAGAACATAATTTGACTTCTAACAAATGTATTTTACATAAAAAATATATATCTTACCGAAAATAAAAATGTACGTCAAACGTTTATAAAGTATTCTGGAGAAAGTTGATTAAATTAATTTCTTCATATCTGTTTAAAAAAAATAGTATTGACGATCGTAGATATACTACTCATATATGACACTTGATAACAGAAATTTTAACTAGTCTATGAGGAAAGATGAAAATACTGTGAAGAAAGCATCGCATACTTGTGTCAAACATATATTTGAGCGTTGTAAAACATGTGAATTTGTTATTCGAACAGGAAAAAAATAATTCTTAGTATTATGAGAGTACACGGAGAGAAATGGATTGTTACAATTGTATTGCAATTTTTTTTTTATTTACGATTACTATATTTTATTAACGAGTAAAGTACATATTTTTATCTTCGACAAACTTGCGTTTTAACAGCTATTATACATTTATTGCTAAAGTTTTATATTAGGTACAAAATTATGTAAACTTTGAGTTGCACTACAGTATATTAAAATTAAATCGTATAATACTTGGATTTTATTCATAGCACTACGTTTTATTCTAGTTATTATATTTATATTTTAAACATTTTAATATTGTAACCACAAATATACGTATAATACTCACGAATATTATATTGGGATTATTATCTTGTTTAGTTACATATTACGTTTCGACAGGCAGTGTTCACTGTTCAGGTTCAGACTTGTTCTTGAGTATATCGGAGTCGCGGTAGTTCTGCATTTCTATCTTCTACCTTGTGTTAGCAGTTTGTCTTTTATTTCTGTTGTGACACCAAAATCATGTCTGATGACATAGTAAAATATTATGTTTCATTACGAAATCTATAGTTGTGTGTAACACGAGTCTCCAGATATTTATTAAAATCAATATGTAATATTAGTGTTTAAATGGTTTTGATCTTAAAAATCGTGTATATGTATATATATATATATATATATATTTGTATCGAAATGTAGTTGTTTGTTATATTAAATATATAATTATTTATAAATATGTGTAATTTTATTATTATCCTAATATTTGCCACATATATCTCATATATTAACGAGTAATATACATCTGAATATACATTAATAAGGATTAATATTCGTTTAGTAACCATAGCAATACAGTATATTTAAGGTTATTATTCATGTATTAAATACAAATATATTTTTAATAATCCCTAATATACGTGAATATTTAGCAACACTCAACATATATTAATATCAAACATCCGATTTTGCAGAAGGTATTAGTCAAGATATTTGTGTCTAATAATAAACTTATTGTTATGAATATTATCCCACTATATTTACTGCTATTATGTTATTTTTAATAAACAAATTTATTTTCTTTAGCAATCTGTAGTTCTGTCACAAATCGTAATATAAAATGTAATAAAAGGTAATATATATTTAATACTGATTATTATGTATTTCTCTCAGTGTATGCTCAGATCATTTCGCGGATAGTGACTACCTATTACGGGGTAATTATAAATATTATCAACATCATTTCAAAAATGTACATATATATATATATATATATATATATATATATATATATATATATATATATATATATATATATATTAAATACAGTCGTCAAAATACAATAATATACCTTCTACTGTAATTATAAGTAACTACTCACAAACTTCTACTATACTATGTTTAACTGTTAAAATTAGCAAATTTTACGTAATTTTAACAGCAATTCGTACATGAGCTGCTCGCAGCGCTGCCATCGGTACTTTGACTTGACAATAGGAATGTTTAACAGCGGAAAAGATAGCAAAAATGTTCCCGACGTCATTGTTAAGTTCTTAATAAATAATGTGATTTGATTTCAGATATCAAATACATTTGATTCAATACTGAGTATTTTTAGTTGTGATGTTAAACAAAGAATATCTTACGATATATAAATTTAATCAATATACATGATAAGTAAAATTCAAAACAAAAATTACTTGAATGAATTATAAATTTAACCCTGCATAAATAATCAACTAATTAGTGGTACCTTATAATATCCAATATTAAAATTCTTTCAGCTAAATAAAATTAGGATACAATTTTCTCATTAAAATAATCAATACCGTTCATTTTCATCAACACCCTTGTTGGATATTTAATTTTACCTCGCTTTAACTTTTAAAAATATAGAGCCTTCACATTAAACATGTAATTATGATTACCATCATTACTTTTTAATTAGATTTCTCTGCTATAAATATAACAGCAGAAGCTAATTTTACATATAAACATGAACTCGGGAAATAATAAACCGATAAAATTACTTAATAGGGAACGCAGAGCCACCATTAGAAAGTCCTCAACCCTCAGCGGTAAACTAAGCACATTTACAGAGATCAAAGGTCATTAGGGAACCACGTTCACTTTCATGTCACGCAAAGAAAATATCCTCAGATATTTTAGCCAATTATTGCCTACGGAGGTAGCTCGGCCACATTATAAACAGGATGTTATCTTTCGTTTTATTTCTTCCGCGGAAGATGGTTTTATAATGACATTTTAGAACACAAATGTTGTACTTTGTTGTGATAGTCGCATCGTAATTGTATTTATTATCGGATTTTTATTGCGGAAAGTGTCATCTGAAATCCGGAAATAGGAGTTAAGTGCTTTTGAAAGTTTTTGTGAAATATATTTGCCAAGCTAAAAACCGGCGTTATTCAGGTAAAAGATAAAAACATATTAAATTTATTTTACAGAGATAAATCATTTGTAATGATTGAATATCGTTATTGGCCAGTTGCACCTCCAAAAGTTTAATTTTAAACCTGGTTTAAATATACTAAAGATAAACGATATTATATGTCATATGACATAATTGATATTGGCGTCCAACATTTGATTTATTTACTTAAACCAAGTTTAAATGTTAATTTTAGGCCATGTAACTGGTCATAAAAGATAACAAGCAATGTTAACTTTACAAACTGATAAATATAATTTAAATGCAATTTTTATGTTTGTTTTTTACGTGTTTTGATTTCCAAAAATGTAAAACGTAACCTCTGTTGCCATTAGTACACTTACAATAATTGTTTAACAGTTATTATTTTATAAATAAACAGGATAATGTGAGTCTTACCTTATTAGTAAATTTAGTATTTTTTTCGAACAAAAAAGTACACCAACCTGAAACAATAGGAAAACATTAGAAATACAATTCATACATGGAGAGAAGTAAAATACTTAATAAAATATTTGATTGAACAAAAATATGCGCATTATGATTAATTATTAAAATATATATATATATAAAATGTTCTTAAAACCTAATTCTGGGATAAATAAGCAAGAAAGTACAAAAGCTTATAATAGGGAAAAAAAGAAGTTTTTCACTGGTTGAATTGTTGTTCTTTGATCGAAAAATCTCATTGCTATTCTTTCGTATTTTGTTTGTAGCCTAAATACGGTTATTATAATTATAAAGACCTAAACTGGTCGTTGTGTTCTATATCGTTCAAACATGGTTAGAGTCATTCTAACCCTAGGATGCTTGGTGCGTCATTGACGGTCAGCCACATAACACTACAATCCCACTGCATATCAATTACTGTTATTACAACTCAAAGCTGTGAAATACTCAAACTCGATCTGAGAAATGCCTCACAGCGAACCTGAAATCAATCACACTTGCAATGTTTAGATACTAGCAACTCGAAAATTTTATACTAGACCAGATATTTGCAAGCTTATTTGCCTCACGGCAAACATAAAATAATTACCAACATTCTACGGCACACTAAAAATATATTCATTTTTACTTTCTTATACATAACATATATAATATTTAGAATATATGTTATTAAACATGTAATTTAGTTTCTTTTCGAAAGAAGACATAGATAACTAGATAAAGCAAAAATAAAAATTTATGTTTTTTGTTTCTATTGCTACTATGATTATGAAATATATTATTAAATATAAAAATTAGTTTTTCTCAAAATCAGACGCATATACAGAAAAATTGCAAATAACATTTTATGTTCCGAATATTTTTGCTAACATCTTTTATTTGAAACTTTTTTTCGTAGCTGATTCCATTTTTGAAATAAATGGAATTTATTGTTTTGTGTGTCTAGTAAACTTCCGCTTCCGGCTATTCAATTTCATTCAAAATCAACTCAACTCTTCGTATTTTCATTAAACTTATAATTACCAAGTTTCGTTAACAAATCTTATTTCGTTCATGAGATATTGCACACACGGAGACACATACATCCATCCATCCATCCATCCAGACACACACACACACAGACATCATTGAGAAAATGAACAAAACGGATTCAGTGGACCTCAAAACACGTATTTCCGCGAAAATCTCGTGAACGATTTTTTTCACGATTCCAATACTTCCTTATAGTAAAAAACGTGCATAAACGCAAAATAAAAACACGTCGTGTTCTAAATTTGCTAAACAACAACAAAATCACATTGTTTTTTAAATTCATCCATATTTATCACAACAAATTGCAAAACAACGAATCCACAAACATAAATAACAAATGCTAACCTATCTTCTTGTGAACAATATTAACTCAAATCACATACACAAAATTATGAAGTGAATCAATATGCAAATACTGCTTTCCAGTTTTATTTTTCAGATTTTGGTGCAGCTATAATAGAGAACAGTGTATGATACACGTATGTAAGTGTCTTGAAAGCACTTGTACCTTTAAAAACTTACTTATAAACTAGTACCATAATATACTATTTTTGATCATCTGAAAAAAGTATTGTAACACTGAGGGTGTGGAAGGAAAGGGTAAGGTTCGTACGAAATAAGCAAAACGCCAAATGAACAATGAGCATGAAATAATAGTAAAATTACAAACAAAGAAATAACATAAATGAAAGTAAATTAGTAAGTTGCGTAGGCGGTAAGGCATCCCTTTTCGGCTAAGGGTAGGTGCTGGCCGGTCGCGCTCCCCCCCCCCACACCCCTGATGGAAAGTCTGAGGCCGGCGAGAAAATACGATTTCGCTACAGTATACATTTTTCAATCATTTATAAATACAAAATAGTTATTTATGCAAAAAAAAATCTATAATAGACTGACTACAGACTAGATGAATGCACACATTGCTGACGGTAAGTGCGAACATGGAGATATACATAACAATTTAGTTTTCATGCCAGACAACTTGATATACAACTTGAGTACTGTCACTGTCAAGAAGCTGTCATATTATTAAAATATTTATATTATTATTAAAATAATTTTATTGCATGATAATTTTACTGTTGCATTCACTTCAAGATTTCATTAATTGAGAAAATAACATATCCAATGATATGCCAACTCAACACTTCAACGGTATTATGGAAAGAGTGGTAGATTCCCACGTTACAAAAATCACCCAATACTGATTAAATTTAAAAATTGGGGAGTCTTCTGGATGTTAAACTTTTTTTGTGTCTTGTGGCGTCGTCTGATTTGCATTGCATTATGTCTTTCATTTAAGATATAAACAGGTCAGTTCAGCTCTTGTCAGAAACTGGGCGGAGTGTAGTGTATTTATTATCTTTAAGTCTAGGGTGCATGGACCGGCCTAGCGATTATGTTCGAATATTGAATAATTATTATTCAATGCTTAGAAGAATGTAAATTTACCAGGATAGGCTCTAGGGCCCGCTATGTATTCCTAATAGAACAGAACAGAACGGAACAGAACATTCACTTTCAAATTTTATTGTTACTTCTGTTACTCATTTATTCAACTCTTTTTGTAAATCATCTTGATGAATTACTTCCATTTTGTAACAGTACTCTAACACTAGTATTCATAGTCGTTCGCCAGCGGTTCGCCAGCGTTTCGCCAAGTGTATCGCTTATGGGCGCTTCCTCAGCGCGTCGCTGGGCGAACGACTGTGCATACCAGTGTAAGTATATCAAGATGCCTGGCATAAAAGCTCAACTGTCATGTTCGCATTTGCCGTCAAAACTCTTGAATTTTGTATGACAACACGTTATTTCTTCTTTTTCATTGCATATCGTGCTGTACGTCATATCGGTGTGACAGGCTTAATATGATAAATTGTCATGCATTCGTATAACAAACTTAAAAACTCACATTGTGAAAAATCTTTCCGAACTAATAATTATAGAATAATTTTGGCTGAAAGTCCTGGTTTCTTTTAATACAATATTGACGTTACGGGGTATTGAACCTCCGTCGCTTAGTTAGGATCAGTAGCATAAATAGGAAACAACGAGGTGTATGTTTTTTATAGCTAAAATAACTAGAATTATAAAGATAATTAGTAATGAAATATGTAACTAATGTAATCCAATTAGCATCTAGTAGTGCAAAAAATACTAATTACGTACTTCAATGATACAATTCTTGAACAATAACAAAAACATGTAAAAATAACAATATTTTATACAGTACATAGTTTAGTTCGTTTTGTCGAACAAATTTTTATTTACGAGAAAATAGTTGCTTGTTAAAGTTGTGTGTATGAGTAAAAATTAGTTACGATCCCGCCTATTCGCGAAAAAAATAGTTCAATCACTCACGACGGGTCGCTACAGTTATTCAATAAGCATTACTCTATTACTGATAATTTACTAATTATAAATAAATAAATGTAAATATATCAGCACGCCTTTTACCCATTAATAGATGTGGTACTCCACCGCAGCAGATCTTGGTAAGTGAAATATTTATGCGCGTAAAGGTTATGAACCATTAAATCATGGCCACCAAAGATGTTAGTAGAGTGCTAGCCACTGGGGTAATTCTTTATTGTGGTTAACATTACTTATTGGCTTTAGGAATCAAACGCGGGTTCTCAAATCCACAATCCGATTCGATACCACTGAGCCGCCAACGCCATAAGTAAAGTTTAAATATTTATATATGTATAAATTATAATATTATTACCCCATTTTATTATTTATTTGACGTTATTAATTTAAATGAGTAACTAATTTCATTATAAAACAGAAGGAATTTTTCTGAAATTCGCTAAAATCTTCAATTTACCTTAATTGTACAATTTAGTAAAATTGAATTCGAGTACTGCTTTAATAATAACAACATAATTAATATAATCAAAATTACATTATCTTATGATGAGTATAATTTAGTATTTCCTCGCACTCATGATAACATAATCCGTACTCCCGTTACAAAAAAATTAATGAAGTTTTTATACATGAGTTACAGAAATGATAAATTAAGTAACAATATTATTATCTCATTTGATCCAGAAAAACATATAAAATACGAGTAAAGATTATGAATTGTTAGAGAGTATAAAGTAAAATATTTCTATTACTAGTAGGTATTAAATTAATTACTGAATCAAATTTACTAATTAAATAAATATTAATTAAACTTAACCTTTCTAGATAAACATGCGACGCGCTTTGAACGATTAGCGATTAATTAAATGCATCAACTACTAATCGAATCAATCGAATTGATTCAACGTTCAGCTCGATTACGTAAACATGTCGCCACTGGCAACCAGAGCCGCGAAATTGAAATCAGACTTGGAGTGTCATCCAGCTAGTAAATGTCTGCTCTTTGCGGAAATTAATGATGTCGATACTTCAAGGTTCTGCCGACAAAGTACCGCAAATAAATAAAATGCTTCAAATTTAAATTCCACGAAATTTCAATCCAACGGTACGATAAATTACGCAGTTTATTTTGTTGGTAATATCTGCCAAAAAGACTTATAAACGTATGGTAAAGTATCTGTAAGCAATTTGTAAGTTATTTATCTGAACTTTTTACATTTACTGTTTTACCGGTCATGTTTTCAGTACGCTCAAATTAATTTACCTATCTGAGAGTGGTTGTATGAAATACAATGCAAAACAAGCTCGACACGATTTGATTGTCATCATAAAAACAATACAAGACAATCCCGATTTGATTCATAAACGTCCTCATTTTGACAGTTCATTATTAATTTTGGTTTTTTATTATATTTTTCAGTAAAGTTGATAGAGAGATCCCAGGAAAATTGGGCCATAAGCAAAATAAGTTTTTCATTACTATGATTTATTTACAAGAAAAATATTAAAATAAATATTTATAATACAAAATCTGTGCTTCTAAATCAGTCAACATATTACATTTTACTTATTTAATTGCTATTAAAATTAAGTTTAAAATATGTATGTTATAGTTAAACGTAATAAATTTCTTCCAGTTTCACGATTAAATTAAAGAGAATATGAATTTTGAGCAAATTTTAATAGTATAGTACACAGATCATAATATACTACTATAGACTGTATTTTACGCCATCTGAGTAGTGGAAGTCTAATTAAAGTCATGTATATGCAACCCGATTTAGGCAGTTTGTAATTTTTATTATTATTTTATATTTATTTAAACTTTAACTTTAACTAGAACTTTCAACCAAAAGTATTCTATAATTATTAGTTCGGAAAGATTTTTCACAATGTGAGTTTCAAGTTTGTTATACGAATGCATGATAATTTATTATATTAAGTCTGTCACACCGATATGACGTGCAGTACGACATGCAATGAAAAAGAGAAAATAACGTGTTGTTATACAAAATTCAAGAGATGGCGGCAAATGCGAACATGTATATGAAACCCGATATGCATATTTAGGCAGCTTGTAATTTTTATTAATATTTTATATTTATTTAAACTTAAAAGCTGCCTAAATATGCATATCGGGTTAAGTTAGACTTCCACTACTCAGATGGCGCAAAATACAGTCCCAATGCATTACATGGCAGTTTCTTATCTATAGTAGTATATTATGATCTGTGGTCCCATGGTTACCTATATAAATCTCTGCTGCCTGGTATATTATATAACAAGCATCGAGAGTGTAAGATAACGTGCGAGTATACAAATTGGAAAACGAGGCGCGAAGCGCTAAGTGATTTACGTACACGAGCACAGTTATCACACTTTCAAGGGAGTTATGTACACTATTTTTCAGACGACCATAAAGTATTTCTAAAAAAAGTTTACAAGATCAATGTTGTTACACTTTGACAGCTGATGAGTTTTTGTAGGTAAGCGTTGACGTTTAACATTTGAGGTTAGGCATTGTGATACCAACTGTACTAACCGTAATCTCAAAATATTAAATAATGCTAAAATATTAGTAAATAAGTAATTATGAATTAAAAGAAAAATAGATTTATCTTTGCAAATGTGTTGAAAAATCTGCCAACACTTCAATTCAAATAATAATACCAATCCTTTTCATTTCTTTTATTATTTTCTTTCGTCCTAACGCCATCTGTTTTCAATCAGTGGAACTTCACCTGATATGTTAGAAGTGTGCGTTATACTAACGTGTAAGTGTATGATATTTTCAACTTTCCGTAGTAGTTTATTATGTTATGGTTACTTTCAAAAGTGGTCATCTGAAAAAGTAATTTTAGTTGTATTTCATTATTCAAATGAATTACATATGTTAATTGATTTAGATGCAGAATGCTCGACAACTTTTATTTAAAATATTTTTTGGTACAACCGGAAGCGAGCTTAATATTTCGCAGACGCGAAAGAGGTCGCGAAATTGGATTTCGTGACCGTTAAGCTAAAAGTTACTTTGACACTTGGAAGTTGCCATGACAGTTAATAATATGAGAATGACAGTGACGTATTTAGGTATTAAACTAGAAAGCACAGAATTTACAACACTTTTGGAGGAGTACGAGAAATTTAAATATCGCTATCACTGCCAGTATCTTGAGACAAAAGCTGTATTCCATTTGCCACTTGGTTCACTGAAATCAGTTCAGATAAATTCGACACATGACTAAATGAACTGAATTAAGCAAACTGATGCACTTATTGGGGTGAATTACTTCAAATTAAATTAGAATCTGTAATTCTACTACTACAAATAAAGTCAGTGAAGTAATCTAGCGAAATAAATAAGTGATCTTGTTCAGTAAATGTAAGTTAGATCTGATACAAATGGCAAATGGAATACGCCTATTATCATGATATTTTTACAAAATAATTCTTTTGTTTATCAAATGTCAATCCCTTAGTGACATGATCTCCAGCTTTCTGTTAACAATTATTTAATTTTTTTAAAAACAATACAATATTTTTTGCGGTTGCACAAAAAATAATGTGAACACTTTGTTCGCGAAATCATTTAGCACTCTCGAGATGAGGCGGCATTTTTTTTCTCGTTACGCTGAAGAGAGGTTTCACAGTCTTGATATACAAATAACTATTCTTATAAATACATAATTAGGAAAGCATTGACAATAGAAAATTTATTTTTCTACTATTGTTTGAAAAAGTTTTTGATTTCCATATTTATAAGAGTTACAAAAAGTAGTATTTTTTCGCACTAGTGTACATGCAAGTTTTTAACAATTTTGAATAAACTTGAGAAACAAACAAATTCTAAAAAAAAATTCAAAAGATTTTAAACGGTAGTAGCAAAAATCTTGTGTAGGAAAAGTATTATTTTCCGTTTTTAAATTTTAATTTCATAATACAAGAAAATATTACTTTGCCTAAATTATTGCATAAATAGCTATTCCCATGTTAATCGTTCCATCCAGTTATGAGAAACTTACCGATCTTATATTGTAATGCACTATTTCATATTATGAATTAAAAAAAAACTATTGTTATAGAGCAATTTTTTTAATTCGTAATATGAAATAGTACATTATAATACAAGATCGGAAACTAATAAGAAACGACAAAGTTGTAGTTTTCTTTAGAAATAACAAAAATGTAAATGACAGAAAAAATTACTCACATATGCATACTTACATACATACATACATATCTTCACCCTATATCCCAACAAATGGGGTAGCACGAACCCTAAAATCACTCATAAAACATTCACTCATCACACTCATCATACAATCAGTCCTCGTCAAACATTTTCATCCAAACATGTGCCATGTACCATAAATAAATTTCATACGCATATGGTCCAGTATAATATTATGTATATTTCTTTCATAGATGAAACAACAGTCTTTTATCTGTTGTGGTTAATAAAGTCAAATAAAATAAGTAAAAATATTTTAAAATAAAATACAGAATTCTGAATTACCTTGCAATAATATTTGTAAAAGAAAACAATATATGAAGCAAAATACAGAAAATTAATTTTAGAAATTGAAAATGAAAATAAAATTTATCTGAATAAATAAACCTTCTGAAATTCAATGCTAGTCCGACCAACAACAAATAAAAAAATACAAAAACATTCTATATCCAGCATTGTTATGAAAGCAAGAAAATTCCAAAATAGAATAGAAAACTAACATAAATATTGATTATCCTAGAACTAGGTCAATGTCATTTATAAGACAGAATATTGTAATATAAAAATAGCAAGAGAAATATTCTTCCACAATTACCTGGAACTATATAAATATTTTCATTTTATTGTAGAAAATTGTAAACAATAACAAATATGATAATTTATTGCTTAAATAATCTACCGATGCTGTTTATATAATTCGCTAATAAAATGTTCTTTAGTACCGCTGTCTATAATGTAAGATAGATTAGAGTTTGATAGTCAAAGTTGTGACTGAAGCGAGCAGCACTAATCAAATTAAAATCACTAAAAGTGAAATCACAATGGCGATTCAAACTTACTTCTACGGTCAAACTATAGGATACTATTATAACAAAGTCAAGTAATTAATACTTGAAAGTTTACGAGTAAGTTTAAATTTAAACCACCACCGTAATATTGAATATAAATGACCTACTTCAAATTTAAACTATACAGGCTCTGTGACAGTGGCGTACCTAGGCGGTGGATGCGGTCCGCACCGGGCGGCACATATTTTGGGGCGGCATTTTTTGTATTTTGTTTTATTTGTAAAAAACAACTTGTTCACTTCATAAGTTTACTATTCGATTGCTATGAATTATGAATTACTATATGATTTCGAATATTCTTCATCGTCAAGGCAATGTAGGATTGAAAATATTATTTCGAAATATTCCTTTATTATTATCTAATTTAAATATGCCATCCAATGGTACAAACGTTCCCCACCTATAGTTTGTCTCAATTACAATATTTATTTAAGTTTATTAATTTAATGTGGTAATGGCTCAGTAGTTTCGAGTTGACCTGTGGATTCTGAGGACCCCGGTTTGATTCCCACAGCCGAGAAACAATTTTCACCAAATTAAAATTACCCCTGTGGCTTCCCAACTAGGGATGTCGATTTTGTAAAAAATTGCCGAACGAATATTCGGTCAACCGAATATTCGTATCCGAATAGTTCGGATATTCGTTAGTCTTCATATTCGTATCCGAATATTCGAATATTCGGATCCGAATATCCGGATATTCGGATATTCGAATATTCGAATATTCGGATATTCGCATATTCGAATATTCGGGTATTCGGATATTCGAACATTCGAATATCCGGATATTCGTATAGTCGAATATTCGGATATTCTAATTATTATGTAATTATGGAGCACATTAATGCATTTAATATTTAATCATAGAATTAGAACAACAGTAATGTAATTTTAATTTAATAGAAGCAATATTACCGTTATCAACATGAGAGGATGCCAAGCTAAAAGATGTGAAATGATTGCAGGATCTGTACAAAGTGGCACTGCGATTAAAAATATTTTACTATTTACTAACTGTAATAGACCAATGGAATAAAAACAATTTCACAGTGACGTGATTAAGTAAATTACTCTCCCTTACTCTTTTGGCATTCTTACATTTACAAAATTGCCAGACCCTTCAAAATTCTTATTGAGAACAGAGTGTTCACTCAGGTCTGGTTTATATTTTTTTAAAAACATGCAGTCTGTTAAGCTAAGCAATTAATAATAATACCTTTTAAACACTACACTATCACTAGTTTATTTATTTATATTACTCTGTACAACGGGAATTGAATCCCAATTACAGTACCTACAGGGACCGAACTCGCCGAGCCGCAGAGTGGTTTTTCTTATAATTTCTAGCTTGAGTGAGATTCGAACTCGGGATCTCCGAATTCGAATTCCGTAACGCTACCCACCCCACCGTACTGTCGGACACATTTTATTTTCTTCTTTACTTCATTTCTTTCATTTCATAATATATTATCATAATGACAATTAATTATCATATTAATCAAATAAATAAATAAATAAATAAATATATCATCACGCCTACTACCCATTACTGGGTGTGGCACTCTGCCGAAGCAGATCTCGGTAAGTGATATATTTTGCGCGTGAAGTGCGGTTACCAGCCGTCAAATCACGGCCCCCAAAGATATTAGTGGTGGAGGAGTCACAGGGGTAGCTTTTGAAATTATGAAAATTGTTTGTCGCCTATGGGAATCGAACCAGGGTTCTCAGGATCCACAGGCCGACTTCATACCACTGAGCTAGCCACCCCATATCAGTAATATAATAATCACATTATCATATCATCAGATCACATTATCAATTATCTATTTTGTTTTTTAATTTGATTTATATTATTATTATCTATACATACATCGACAAACATTTTCATTTCCACTAATATTTTTGGAGGCCGTGATTTGACGGCTGGTAACCGCACTCCACGCGCATAAATATATCACTTACCGAGATCTGCTGAGCATAGTGCCATACCCAATAATGGGTAAAAGGCGTGATGATTAAACAGTCTCATTCGTACACATCACCCTCATTTCATAATTATATTTAATTTATATTTAATTAATATAAAATTATTCATTGTTATATATTATAAATTTAATTTATAATTTAAATTTACTCATTTTTAAATAAGCAACTATTCGGATGGATTATGGAATATTCGAGATTCATATACGATTTCGAGAAATATGATATTCGTCCACCTCTAACCTCATAGTATATTACGTGAGTAAAATGAAAATAACTGTTCCATAATTATTTTATTTGGATACCTATTTGCATTTATTAATTGAAGACAATATGAAATACACATTATTTGAATGTTTAAAGTGTTTACTGTTTAGATATTTGAATTCGTTTGTTAACTATAATGTGCTAAAATATTGTAGCTAAATTAAAAATCTAAAGTATTAATTAAGAACTTTCGACAATTCGAACTATTCATTCATTGTTATTGACTATTCCGATATTAGAACTATTCGTATATACGAATATTCGAATATCCGGATATACGAATATTCGGATATTCGGATATTCGAATATTCGGATATTCTAATATCCGGATATTCGGATATTCGGATATTCGAATATCCGGATATTCGAATATTCGGATATTCGAATATCCGGATATTCGAACTATTCGGATAGTCAAAACCGAATATTCGCCATATAAATATTCGAATATTCGAATATCCGGATAAAATCAACATCCCTATTCCCAACCACTAACATCTTTGTAGGCTGTGATTCACGTACATAAATATGTCACTTACCGAGATCTGCTTCGGCAGAGTGCCACACCCAGTAATGGGTAAAAGTCGTGATGATATATTTATTTTATATTTATTTTTTTTAATTTATAAAAACCTCAATTTGATTGACTTAGAAAGGGCGGCATATTGGAGACCGCCCTGGGCGGCAAAAGTTCTAGGTACGCCACTGTTCTGTGATCAAAGATGATCCAACAAATATATCGCTTATTTATTGATTTAACAATTTCATTCACTTAACTTGATTTTTTTGTGGAGTAGGCAGTGGTGGCGAATCTTTTTATTTACAGATAATATTTATCGAGTTCTGACATACCAGGTAGTTTTTAATAGAGAAGGTAATTAATTAATAAAACTTATCTATTTTCATGTCATAATATTGGTTTTTAAACACGAAAAATAATTACATAAATATTACTTTATAATATTAGTGTTGTAATAGTTAGTTATACACTATCATTACATAATATCAAAATTATTTAACTATTTTGAGTGTCGTAACAACACATTTGCTGCACTAATGCAGTAATAGAATATTACATAACAAGCATTGAAAGTGTAAGATAACATGCATGTGATTTTAGTACACGAGCACTGTTATCATACTTTCGAATAAGTTATGTACACTATTTTTCAGACGACCACAAAATATATTTTTTTTAAAGTTTACAAGAGCACTGTTGTTACATTTTGACGGCTGAAGCGTTCTTGAAACCGTTCTCATTTGAGGTTGGGTATAGTAATACAAACTGTACTAACCGTAATGTCAATAAATTAAATAATACTAGCAGTTTGGTAAATAAGAAATTATTTATTTTAAAAATTAAGATTTATCAGTGCAAATATGTTGTAAAACCTACCAAAACTTCGATATATCTGTAACAATACAAATTCAAGTAATTTATTTTAGTATTTTCTTTCAACATAATGCCATCTATTATCAATCAGTGGAACTACAACTGTTATGTTAGAAGTGTACGTTATAATATATATATATCAGTGTATGTTATTTTCAATTTCCCGTAGTAATTTACAACGTTGTTATACTTACTTTCATAAGTAGTCGTCTGAATAGGTTTTTCATTCTTAAACATAATCAGAATTCATGGCAACTTTGCTGTTTCCAATTTCTTTAATGTTATTATTTATGAAATGTCAAAAAAATAATTTTATTATATCTTTGAATAAAATAAACGATAATATATAAAACGTTGTACGATATTCATATACCTAGTAAATAACTATTATAAATTAACATAGCCGACCTCTGTGACTCAGTGGTTTAGACTACTAGGCTACTAACCCAGAGGTCCCGGGTTCGATTCCCGGTCAGGGCTGGCATCAATCAGCGTCTGTGCTGACTACAGCGCAGACGCTTCCATCTTCATAATCAGCGTCTGTACTGACTACAGCGCAGACGCTTCCATCATCATACCGGCTAGTAACCAAAGCAGTTGAAGCCGTATCACAATAAATAAATAAAAAAATAAAAAATTAACATAAATTTTTCTAAAAATAAACTAATGCCTTGTCATATACTTTGTTGTATAAAAATCAACATCAATTAATATTTATAAGATTTTTTTCTAATACACAAAACATTTCAGAAGGGGCATTCCAAATTTTCAATATTTCTCTTCCGCATTTTTTGTCAAAATAAATTTTTATAAAATAAATATTTTGCATATTGCCCCACGATTTTAAACAACCAATAGCGTTCCATTATTTATCGACATTGTTAAGGAAATGATTGAATTAATAAGTGATAATTGCTAGTCACTCGGGTTATTGTTGCTGTTAGGAAATCTGTAATCGTCTTCGACTCGTGCATATTTCCATATTAACAAAGCACTCGTGAGCTCAAAAAAAATATCGGTAATATTCAATGCACTAGTTATATTATAAGTGACAGTTTTGACGGATAAAACGTCAAACAACAGGAATTTAAACCCAATTACAGTACTGAGGTCTACAGCTTATATTGGAATGCGAACCATTCATGCCCAATCGTATTTTTTTTAATATAAGTAGCGAAGTCAGTGAGATTTAAATGCACGACCTTTTTCTTGCTAATTAAGAAACGCAAGTTTTACCTCGCTTTTATCCGCTTGTCTACGATTGCCTGTATATCCTGCATTTTTATTTGATACTTTTTGGCTTAAAATAATAATTAGGAAAGCAGGAAATTGTAAAAATAATAATTTACATGTTCGGGTGTCGTGGTCACCATCTTGTATATCAGCACATAATTAATTTGAATGTTTGTTTCTTCCGCATCATGATGTTATCGTCCAGAGGCATTGGGCCAGTCGTCACTCTACAAATATCAATCATTATTTTATAATTTTTGCGTTATTACGAAATAAACATTTCTATATCAGTTTGTTTTTTCATATCAAATAAAATATATTTAACGAGTTTTGTTGTTGGAAGATTACCTGAATTTTAGATAGCTTCGGTGCTTCGGTGCTTCGGTAAACCCAGACGTAGTATTTGCTCAAACTTTCTTTACTACTAATGAAATCCGTGGCTTAAACTAAAGTCCTTCTATGTGATAATACAAGTATAAAATGCTTAGTTGGTGACCTTAATTATAGTAAAATGTAATATAACTAAAATTTACATAAGAACCAAGATTACAAGATTAGACGGACGGCAAAAATTAAAAATATTTTGAAAAAAAAGTTAAAGCAACTAGTATATGACTCTATTTCGGGTAAGAATATAACGCTGATCGACGTTAAAGAACGCTGAAATGCGCTAACTAAGTATTAATACTCTCTGATTATTACAAAATAATATTAAATAAAACTATATTTAATTGGTAATTAATTATACCTCGACGCTACAATGGATGCTTACAACCCTCGATTGCTTTGTTCGCTCGTGTTGTTAAACTTATATACAATACTTTTTTTACGACTAATGTGTTACATAAAATATTTTTATAATTTCGTTTCGTAATAATCTGAAAGTAAATAAAATTACGTTAAAATTTTTACATATTTATTTTTGTTTATTTGATTTTTCTTTGTGACCTAAAAGTCTTTATGTTCTTTTTTTTATATATATACAGAGAAATTGATTTAATCATGAGTAGATAATAGTTATTTACGTATTATGAGTATAATAAAAAAGTTATAGCTTTAAATTTGCTGAGTGTCAAATCTTGAATATAGCCATGGTACAAATGTAATTTTATTTTGATCCTCGAAATTAAAGGATTCAATCAGTAGGTATTCGTTATCGTTTTGCTGGCGTTAATTTTAGGTATGCTGTGATTCCAATGCATGTGTGCACCGAAAACAATTCACCGAATGCAATTCACCGAATACAATTCACCGAATACAATTCACCGAAAAACAATTCACCGACAAAGCAATTCACCGAAATACTATTCACTGAAAGATTGTTCACCGAAATATGAATCACCGAAATGCTAATTAATTATGAATGGCAGCAAAATGTAGGCGTATTTAAAAATAGAAAATTGATTCCTTTGTCATGCCTCATTTCATTTTTATAAAACTATATGTTTTACATTAATAACATAAATTATTTGCTATGCCTCGTAAATATTCATGTATGTTATTCTTGTTGTAATTTTGAACTAGATGCTCTGTCCTCATAGCACAGTCTCTGTACTTTTTATGCATCGGTGCGCCGTCTTAGCCGCTCACGTACTGCTCTAATTGAATAAATCCTAATAACATATTGGCAGCAATGCTATTATAAGTACTATATATGCATGAGTGCAGTAATGTCATTAGAAACTGTCCCAGTTTAAACAAATTTTAGCCGATTCAATAATAATTACATTAACCCTGCAATAATTAACAATATTTAACGTAATGGATAATATTCAAAAGATTCGGAATTTACAGTAAGTATCCTTTTCGAAATGCCTGCATTTTTCTACCAGTTCTAAGGAACATTAAAAATACTACAATTTAATTATCATTTCGATGAATATGTTTTTCGATTAATTGTATTCGGTGAATTGTTTGTTCGGTGAATTGTTTTTCGGTGAATTGTGTTTCGATGAATTGTATTTGGTGAATTGTTTCCGGTGAAATTTTCGGCACACGTAAAATACAAAACAATCTGGTAACGATTTTACCTGACTGTTATTTTTGTTGTAGCCTTGGATACATAGTGTGCTGTTAGTACAATTCATATCAAAAAATTTAAACATTTTGAATTATTTATGATTGTATATTGATTAAATTAAATGTTTTCAGAAAAAAATAGTATACATAATACGTCAATAAAGTGTTTTTACTTGATTCTGCGGATTAAAATACTCGGACTGCGGCCTCGTAATAGAAACAACCACTTCGTCAAGTAAAATATAACTTTCCTGACTTATTATGTAATATACTATTAATTTATTGTCAAATAAAAATGGAAGATATCAATAACTATTCCAAAGAAATATTGGATGAATTTGAGCCTGCACAGTGAAAATTAGTACCACAGAAGTCAAAAGAGCTTTATGAAGATCAATACGAATTTATTGTGGTGTCTGACATTTATCCATAAATCACGAGTTTTATTTGTTTGAATACCTGTTACTTCACAACTTTATACGCTCTATTGTGATAACAGCCAAATTAAGCCCGCTTTTGAGGATCATTAAACAAGTTTATGAATAAAAATAAAATAAATAATATTTAGTCTATTTTACGCAGGTACCGTGAAGCTGAGCAACGTTGAGCGATATTGTTGGATATTTGTTAATACCCGTTGATACACACTAAATAATAATATTTAGTATAAATCAGCGGGTATTAACCATGAGTCAACGGGTTTCAGCATGTATCAATGTCGGTCGGAGTCGGTCGGTGTGGCGATGCAGGAAAAATAGACTTACTATTACTTGTAGGCTCTATTAGGTATTATTTAATAAGAGGTTATTAATCATGGATTAATGGGTTTCAACTTATATCAATATCGGTCAGCATTGTCCAGCGTCGCGGCGTCGGCGTAAAAATAGACTAAATAGTACTTATATTGCTTTATTTGATACAGTTCGCTGGTATAAATATCTGGTCAATGAGTTTCAGCGTTCTTTACCGTCGGTCAGCGTTTTTGTGATCGGCGTTGATAAACGGTTTATTCTTACCCGTAGTTCCAAATTTCTTTTATTTTGAAGAATTGCCATTACACACAACTTTACACCAAATCTAGATACAAACGAATTACTGTCAAATAAAACTAAACAAACAAATACCGAAAAATAAAAAATATTTTGAAAGAAAAGGTCGAGTAAATTGGCTTTTTTTTGTTTTTCTCTTTTTTTTGTTTCGTTGAATGGATAATTGAAGATTTGCATCTGCACGTTTAGTCCATTCCGTGTTATCCATCGTATTGATTACTGATTAGATATAAATAAGAAAATAAAGATAATGTAACTAGTAACAAAAAAAGCTCTATAACTGTTCCTAACAATTTTAAAACTAAAATTCATTATTAACACACTGTATTATGAAATCTGATAATAAAATTTGGTAATTAATATTGATATCTTTCTTAAATATACACAATTTATTGTGTTTCGAGTCGATAAAATTTGCATTTCATTCATTTTTCGTTGTTATTATTATTAAAATAATGATCATAATTTACAGTAGCACGGGCCACCAATTTTCCTCCATATTGTGCTATCAAAACGCTGCCTCCATTCATGAGTCAATTGCGAATACTGAAATTTTTCGTCATTTTATCTCAATCAAATTGTTATAAACAAATCAAATCAAAGAGAATATTCCTCAGTCAAGAGGTGAACTAATATCGCACTCCTTCAAATTTACCTAACTTTTTCAAAGCTGATTACGGTATAATAATTTTGTAGTACAAATCAGTGGCGTACCCTGGAGAGGGGGAGGGGTACGGTCCGCACCGGGCGGCACATATTTTGGGGCGGCATTTTTTATATTTAGTTTTAGTTGTAAAAAACAACTTGTTCACTTCATAAGTTTACTATTCGATTTCTACGAATTATGAATTATTATATGATTTCGAATATTTTTCTTCATCCTCAAGTCAGTATAGGGTTGAAAATATTATCTCGAAAAATTACTTTACTACTGCCTAATTTAAATTTGCCATCCGATGGTAAAAAAGTTCCCCACCTACAGTTTGTCGTAATTACAATTATTTATTTATGTTTATTAATTTAATGGGGTAATGGCTCAGTGGTTTCGAGTTGGCCTGTGGATCCTCAGACCCTGGATTTGATTCCCACAGCCGACAAACAATTTTCACCAAATTAAAATTACCCCTGTGGCTCCCCACCACTAAAATCTTTGGTGGCCGTGATTTGACGGCTAGTAACCGCACTTCACGTACATAAATATATCACTTACCGAAATTTGCTTCGGCAGAGTGCCACACCAAGTAATGGGTAAAAGTCGTGATAATATATTTATTTTTCCTACAACTGTGCGATTTCTTTGTTATTACGTAACTATAATTGCCTTGGTTACGTATGGAAAGTAGATGAATGCAGACCAAGTGCGTTTCCGAAAGCAAAGAAACACTAGTGCGGAAAGTGCTTCATTACGCAACTGTAAAAAAAGTTTTTTCGAGAGCGATTTAAATTTCGCACCAAGCGTGTAATTCATATTTTGGCCACAGACGCTTATGGAAGAAGAAGATACAGTGAGCCAGCGCTAGTAAATATGCAGTAGTATATTTTGTCGTTTATAAACTTAACCTTAAATTGCAGTATATCTAATCTGTACACAACTAATAAAAAGAACCGAACAAAGTAAAATATATCGATAAATGGTTTTAAGTGAGTGAAATACTTCATATTTATTGTTTGTGTATATAACACAGTTGTTACAGTTGCTTATATTGACATAAAGTAAAGTGGAAACTTTTGTACTGTCTAAAGAAACATTGATTTCTTCCGTACCTGTTCATCTTATTAACAGTAATATTATTGATAACAATTTCGGAAGCTTCAGAAGTACCAGCAGCAGGTTGATTGTCATTGTCGAAAATAGATCCAACATAGCATGATCTGGGGCTTCAATTATCTTTGGAGGTATTTATGATACAGAAGAATCACTCACTGTACTATTCCAATCTAGACGATTTTGATGAAATTATCTTGACGTTAGTAAAATATTTTTAAATAATGTAGAACAATGTGCAAGCAATCAACAAACAAACCATAGCAACGCCGTAAAACATAGTTCTCGTGTAATATCATTAAAATTTTATAAATTTAGATAATATTTTAGTGATTTATTAATAATTTGAAAAAGCTATCCCTGTGGCTCCTCCACCACTAACATGTTTGCGGGCCGTGATTTGACGAGTGGTAACCGCACTTCACGCGCAAAATATATCACTTACCGAGATCTGCTTCAGCAGAGTGCCACACCCAGCAATGGGTAGAAGGCGTGATGATATATTTATTTTATTTATTTATTTATTAAATCGCACAGTTGTAGGAAAAATGTTGTTTATAACTATTATATTAATTTTTTTAATTTATAAAAACCATCATTTGATTGACTTAGAAAGTGCAGCAAAAGTTCTAGGTACGCCACTGGTACAAATACGGAAAAAATTAACTGCAACGCTAAATGGACATTCCACATTATTCTGTTACAAACATATTAAAAAAAAACAATTCCTCTGTAACTTTACTTCACGTTACCAACAATAAGAAATAAAAATATATTTATACCAATGAAATATAAATAAATGTGCAAAACATTTATATTTATATTTAATGTATAAGGAAAACAAATAAAACAACTGTAACTTTACTTTGTTGTTCCAACCAACGAATTTCTATTCTAAACAATGGTAATACCAGTACACAAGCAGTTTCACTGAAAATAATCTGAATAGTTTTCTCTAGTAACTCGTGAAAACTTTTCGTAAGTTAACAAATTATTTCTAAATCGTCCGAGTATAAAGTAGAAGCGTAATCGAATGAACGATGTCCATAACAGCGTGATTGCTTACCTGATTTGATTGAAGCGCGAGGTTAGAACGAGAAATGTTATTTCCTGGCGGAGATTACGTTGAAAATAAGGGAAATTTGTAATACCGATGCCAGTGCCTGATGTCCGCACAGGAATGAGAAATTGATTGGAATTTGTAAGCCGTGCTATCGTGCTCTCGGATCGTGATCGGAAGAATATCTCTATTCCGTAGTGAGATTTAAAACTTGTTTTATTTAGAATACTTCAATTGAATGATAGCTTTTTTTGCAACTTCTATTGAATCTGTATATAAATATCCACATTTAATTTGACAAGTTGCATCAAAAATAGTTGAATTGGAAATGCAACAAAGCAACAACACAAATAAATCATTTTTATGACTACTATCAATAAGGTGGTGCAAGATGCCAACTTTATAAATTTTAATTATTATTTATTTATTCAATTACTTCTTTAAAGGAAGAAAATGTTCACTAGCATTTTTAACAATTAGACCATAAACTTAAGACACATGGCCTAACGACATCAATAACTCTAGAACAGTAAAATCAGTAAACGAGGTGTGTCTATTAAATAACGAGACTGACGCTGTGTTAACATTTTATTTTGATTTCATACCTATTTACTTATTATCACCTTCAATATACACCCCTCCTTTATCCTTATAACGCTCCATGCGAATCTTCCTTTGTTCGAAACAGTGCTGAAAGTCTTCTTCTGTCAGCTTCTTAAGGACGCGTACCGCTTTCTCTTTCAAAGCTCAAATATTGTTCCTTTTAAAGCAAATTTTACCTTAGGAAACAGACAGAAGTCGCACGGTACAAGATCCGGCGAATAAGGCGGATGGTTCAACACTGGAATGCTGTACTTGGCTAGAAACCTCTTGATGGAAACCCGCGACTTGTCCTTCCAAAATTCGAGTACTTCTTTCAATAAATTATAAGTTAAAGTAGCAGATTTGCCAACTTTCATGTGAAATTTCACAACAATTCGTTGCTCTAATGTTGCACTTAACATTTTTTCGGCGAAACAAAAAAAAACAACTTTAATGAGAACGAAAGCTACGACTATACGGATTTGTTTATAGAAGCGAGAGTTACAGCATTCGAAAGAGAAAGCTTCATGCTAAAAAGATTATGGTAGCTGGCTTTTGGCGCATGCGCACTTTTCTGTAGCAGCGTCAGTCTCGTTATTTAATAGCCACACCTCGTATACTCGTATGCTACATTCTATTATTTTATATATTTTATTGGTTAAAGGCTATAGGTATCATACAGCAAAATATATGATATTCTATAGACTGCGTTCGCTTTGCTCTTACTTTTAAATTCCTGAACTCACACATCTCATGATAAGGCTAAAATATTCAAATTAGCTATTAGATTAGAAAAGAGACCTAAATTTAGTCGATATAATAGTGCAATATACTTTTTTCTGAAACCGGCAAGAAAGTACCTACTTTCCTGATCAATTTTAGTATGGAAAGTAGGTTTTTACAAAAACAGTCAAGTAAATTACGTATCCAAGGCTACAAACAAAATAACAGTCGGGTAATAGTATATTAAAGAACTAATTTCATAAGGCAATCTATTAACGCACGAGTCCTTTGGAAAAATAGTTGCTCGTGCGATAACAGGCCTTATGAAACGTGTTTTTTATACTATTTTTTGTACTGAGGTAATTTTATAATTCTGTTAGATTTTTAAAAACTGCAACTTGTCAAAAATATAAGTTGGGGTTTTTTATCATTCGTGTTGGTAGCGCTTCTCATGACAGACAATTGAAGTATCATATTTTTTGACAATTAATCAATATTTTTTGCTGTTTTGTGAATGTTTTGAATTTTGTCTGGTTCTAGCATATTCTGTTAGTAATATATCATTCATTTGCCAGATTTAAGAGCATTCATACACTCCTACAAAATAAAAAGCGCCAAAAACAGTGAGCTTATAGATCTCCTTAGCAACGTGTTTACAGTGCGTTTATAGAGATATAAAAACACCGAAATAGAAAAAGTAAAAACAGTCTGGTAAAGATTTTACCTTTGGATACGTAGTCTGCTGTCAGTACAACCGCTGTGCAGAGCTGGGCATGATTTAAATCAAAAGGAATTATAAATTGATTTAAATCATATATCTTGATTTAAATCAAGTGAATTAAGCCTTTTTTTAAATTCGCAAATCAGGCTTGTGATTTAAAACCTTTCAAGAAATTGATTTGGGCTTGTGAATTGTTCTAGAACTGAAAAAAGGCTTAAATCATTTTTCTAAGCTTAATTCAAATGAGAAGGCTGAATTCAAATGACAGGACTTAATTCAATTGAAAGAGCTTAATTCAATTGAAATGACTTAATTGCATCACTTTGATTTGTGAATTAATTCACTTTGAAAATGAAGTGGAACTGTGAATTGCCACAAAAAAGTAATTGTTTGATTTGTGATTTAATTCCTTGTGTTCGTGATTTTGCTCAGCTCTGCCGCTGTGTAAGGTAAAATATCACTTTCCTGACTTATTATGTAATATACTATTTTTTTTACTTTGCCTCATTTATTTTACCAAAATATTGCAATTACAATATTTTGTACCATAGATCTCGCAATAGAATGAGAAATAGATATTTTTCTTGCAGAAATACCATTTTTATGAGCATTTATTATAGACCACCGTAAATCTCTGCTCAAAGCTTCACAACGAGCCATTTTATTTGAAAAAAAAATAATATCGGCAAACGGCAATGACAGTTTTGTATTGATTTGTTTCATTTGTGTTTTGTTTTAACAACTATTTAATTTAAAACACGCAAATAAATCCCTTCTAAGACATACAATTTTTGATGGCCGAACTTTTATGAATCTGTTGTAATACTTATTTGGTGATAGTTTTGTAAACGTTTGTATTATTTAAAATATCTTTTCAGTAATACACAACTAAAGATTCATATAATAACGTAGATATAGTTTTGTTGTAAGAATAAAACATTTTTTACTATATTTTTACATTTTTTTGTAGTATAAAGTTTGAAATTTATACCGGCCGGACTATTATGGAGTTGGGCTCGTATATACTGACTTGTACGAGATTAAAATGCATAAAAATAAAATATAAATATACGTGTAAATGATTTTTCCTACAACTGTGCGATTTCTTTGTTATTACGTTACTACTATTGCCTTGGCTACGGGTGGAAAGATGACAAATGCAGACCAAGTGCGTTTCTGTAAAAGGAAAGCACAAGTGCTGAAAGTAATTTATGCTTTACGAAAAATTTACCTGAAAGCGATTTAAATTTCGCGCCGAGCGCGGAATTTCCTATTTTAGCCACAGACGCTTATAGAAGAAGAAGATATCCAGTGGTATATTTTGACGTTTATACATATTGTACGTAATATCATCAGTATTCCTAATCTGTATACATCACAATAAGCAGAGAAGTACTTGCGGATGTATCATTATTAAATATAATAATTAACAAAAAGAAAAATGATTTTATTTAGAGAGTAAGTGAAATACGTAATATTTATTGTTTGTGTATATTCATAATACAGTTGTTACAGTTGCTTATACTGACATAATGTGAAGTGGAAACTTTTATACTGTCTAAACAAACATTGATTTCTCCCGTATCTATTCATATTATCAACAGAACTATTATTTGACAACAATTTCGGAGGTTTTAGAAGTAACTGCCAAGAATTGATCAAACGTAGCTTAACCTAAGGCTGTAATTATCTCTGGAGATGTACGTGATAAAGTAGAATCACTCATTGTAGTATTCAAATCTAGACGATTTTGAAGAAATTATCTTGAAATTACTTAAATATTTTTAAATAACGTAGAACAATCAGCAAACTAACATCATTAAAATTTTATAAATTTTGATAATATTTTAGTGATTTTCTATATCACCCAGTTGTAGGAAAAATGTTGTTTATAACACGTGTCGAAAAAGGTTACGTGCACGTAACAAGCCTTTTTCGGCACTTGTTATAAAAATAACAATTAGTTACAGAATGCCGAAATTATGGTAATTTATAGAGTAATCATAAAAAAATAAGGATTGTCATTTACTTATCGATCATAAACAGATAATGATCGAGATTGTCTAATGAAACTGAACTGAAAATAAAATAAAACTCATAAAAAATAAGCGCAAGACGGAGATGGCCATCATGACCCTTCCCGTAGAGACGCCCTTGATTCAAAATAATGAATTTAAAAAAAACTATTATAGTCAATATTGTTATTGTAGAAAAATTAAAATTTGTTTTGTTAATACTTAAGTAAAATTAGTAGCTGCCACCGATTTATAATTGCCAATATTTAAATTTCTAAGAAAAATTAAACTAGATAATAATATTTAAAAAAGAGAAAAAAAGAGAACAAAAGAGAATATTATTCCAATTATAAAAAGTACAAAAGTCCTTGATCAAAAAAGAGAACACATTTTCTTTTAAAGATATACTATAGAAACCCTATGTAGACATAATATTTGTCTACGGCTAAAATTTGTGGTATTTTATTGATATCACTAGATATTTTAGAGTTGTACTGTTACAGTTATAATAACAGGGATATCTCTAAAATAAATAATTTATAAATTTAAATGTAAATTTATGGGCTTTTGCTCAATGAAACTTCTTCTAATTTTTAAATGTTTAATTCATGATTTACGTCGGGCTTGTCAAACACCTGTAGAGTAGTAAATAAATTAGGTTGATTTAAATACTGAAACAAAATGATATTTTACTAAACATTTATTAATACATAAGAGAAAATTTTATTTCAACTTTATATTTAATAAATATCCGTTTAAACCAATGGTCCAATTTTTATTTTTTCCAAAGACAAGAGAAATTTTAAAATTAAAATATACATGCGTACCTCATTGAAAACTATACAGGATGTTCAATTTAGTTGTGCCATCATTATGATCTCGAGAACTATAAGAGCTACAAGGTTGGTTCAATAAGCAAAGAAATACTATTTTTCCTACAACTGTGCGATTTCTTTGTTATTACGTAACTATAATTGCCTTGGTTACGTATGGAAAGTAGATGAATGCAGACCAAGTGCGTTTCCGAAAGCAAAGAAACACTAGTGCGGAAAGTGCTTCATTACGTAACTGTCAAAAGAATATTGTTTTGACAGCGATTTAAATTTCGCGCCGAGCGCGGAATTCATATTTTGACCACAGACGCTTATGGAAGAAGATACGGTGAACCAGCGCTAGTAAATATGCAGTTTGACGTTTATAAACGTAACCTTAATTTGCAGTATATCTAATAATCTGTAGACAATTAATAAAAAGAACCGAACAATGTAAAATATATCGATAAATGGTTTTATTTAAAGAGTAAGTAAAATACTTCATATTTATTGTTTGTGTATATTATTAATACAGTTGTTACAGTTGCTTATATTGACATAATGTAAAGTGGAAACTTTTGTGTCTAAAGAAACATTGATTTCTTCCGTACCTGTTCATATTATTACCAGTAATATTATTGGTAACAATTTCGGAAGCTTCAGAAGTACCAGCAGCAGGTTGATTGTCATTGTCGAAAATAGATCCAACATAGTATGATCCGGAGCTTCAATTATCTTTGGAGGTGTTAATGATAAAGAAGAATCACTCACTGTACTATTCCAATCAAGATGAATTTGAAGAAATTATTTTGACGTTAGTGAAAAATTTTTAAATAACGTAGAACAATGTGCAAGCAATCAACAAACAAACCATAGCAACGCCGTAAAACATCGTTCTCATGTAATATCATTAAAATTTTATAAATTTTAATAATATTTTAGTGATTTACTAAATCGCACAGTTATAGGAAAAATGTTGTGCCGAAAAAGGTTACATGCTCGTGCAGATTTCCGCACTCGGCAAGCCTCGTGCGTTAAATTCTGCACTTGCACGTGACGAGCCTTTTTCGGCACTTGTTATAAAAATAACTATTGTACGTTTATTACAAAACTATTAATAAATTTTTTTTTGACCAGTGGTTCTCAATATATGGGGTCCAACTTTCTTCAGTATTTTTTTCTGAATTCAATAACTATAACTAGTTCAGTACCCTCATAAAACAATTTTTTTAAACAAAAGTTGACATTCATTTAATTAAAATCGCATAGGAATCAGCGTGCTATGACAGAAGCAAATGACTAATAAAATTTATTTGTCTATTTTTCCACAAAATAATTATATTGACGTATAATAATGAATCAAACAAACAATAATATTATGATTTGTTCATTTGGTTTTGTCATAGTACGCTAATTCTATGCGATTTTAATTATATTAATGTCAAATTAATCTGCATTTTTGTCAAAAATTTTAACATGTGAGGATATTGAACTTTGTAGTCGTTAAATTCAGAAAAAAATACTGAATCGAAAAAGCAAATTAAAAAAATAGTTTCCTGCTTAAAATAAGAAAGTTGTATTTCTTTGCTAATTTAACCAGCCTTGTAGCTCTTATAGTTCTCGAGATAGCAATGGTGGCACCACTAAATTGAACACCTTGTATACTTTTTAATAAGTTTATTAAATCGTATATTAAAAGCTAAAATACCAGTTTTCTCATTATTCCTGTACTTTCAGTAGCCCAGCAGGACGACTTTGATATCGTAAAAAATGCATATATTATTATTCTGCTTCTGCATATAACATATGGTTAATTTTTAGTTAAATACATCCTGAAATCTAGTAATTACATTATTAAATGTACAACCAAGGTGATGAAATTTCCTTAAACATATACCATCAAATATTCATAAACTCTAAATTAAATTGAATTTTCGTACCACAAAAAATCTCAAATATATTTACATTTTTCGTTTAATATTTATAGAAGCAAAAAACGAATAAAAGTAAATCTAAAATATGGGAAACTTTCAAATACGGAAGTAACGAAAGTGACGTATTGTAGAATTTACGTGTATTACATCGTCAAATACGAATAAATTCACTTTCTGTTCGTTTAAACGAGGTGAAAGGGAAGGCACAAAGAGATTGTAAATGGTCCATCGTAGTGAACACTTCGTTGCACAGAACACATTGTTATCATTGAATGAAAACTCTCGTACCTTGTTATATATATATATATTCACTGATTCAGATTTCTTTTCTTGAAGCTCAAGGTTTTGTTACTAATTTTGTATAAATTGTCGCAGCACGATAAGAAAGATATTTGTTCGTACATAATCATTTTTGATTTGAATTCAAAATGAGTTTTTATCATTTTTAGTAAACTCTAATGTGTATCGAATGATCAACTATTTATCGTTATGGCTTTGACTTATTAATTTGGTAGCACAACAGACGGTAGCACTAGCTGGCGCTTAGATATGGAATGCAGAAAATTTTCATTCGCAAACCACATAACGTTTTTGACTCATTGTTAAAATATTAGTAAAAAATAAGATTAGATGAAACATTTGACCAGCATTAAACTGTTCTAAATATCTAGACCAAGATCAACGTGACTATATCGATCTAGATCAGATGGAAGAATAATATTTTATGAGTGTTTTAATATTTATTATATTAAATGACACACTGTGATGCAGTATTTAATTTTAAATAAAATTTTACTATTTTCTATTATACCAGTTATTAAAAATAACTTATATTCCCAAAATCACACCTACAGTCATGAAATTAATTTATATTATAAAATAATTTTCATTGTTGTAAAATATGCTATTTCATTATTATTAAATTCAAAAAGAAAATATACGGATCTGTTATTCAGCACTTAACAACATATATCTCAGAGACGTCGGAAGTGTGGGTCAGAGGGGGCGAATCGCTCCCTCCGCTTCAAAACAGGGGGGCGACGCTCCCCTGTTTGGGGTAGCTTTGAAGTTTGTTGATATTTTCGTTTAGAGCTCTACGCCGAATTTTGACGTATCTTCGAGGGAACATGACTCAAAAAAGATTAACGAATCTGCTATAACTTCATGTTCACCAGGAAAAGACGAAACTATTGGACTTGAACAATGTAATGAAGGAATTCATTTCTCGAACCCAAGAAGGAAGAAAAGTGTTTGGAGTTCCGATTTAAAAGATAATTTTTTCTTACTAAATGTTTAATTAAGTTGAGAACACTCGCCCACCCAACACCCAACCCCCCCACCCCGACGTCCCTGATATATCTAGTTTAAATCACTAACAACAAATACGCCGTGAAGGCCAAAACAACAGAGAGTTGAATACGCTGTACCTATAAAATATTTACAAAACGATGCGCTTCCTAATTTAAATATTTAAATTCAAGATAAACTATGTTTTAAAACTTATATCAATACCAGTTTACGTTTATATAAATATTATAAATAAATACAGATGCTCCAATGAATTCTAACTGTTTGTCTGATAGACAGGTATTAGCTTACTAGCGGATATAAAATAAATAAATAAATATATCATCACGCCTTTTATCCATTACTGGGTGTGGCACTCTGCCGAACTAGATCTCGGAAAGTGAACCAGGGTTCTTAGGATCCAGAAGCCGACTTGATACCACTGAGCCATTATCCCATCATTAGCGGATATAAATGGATCAAACAAAAATATATGTTTTGTGTGCCATTTATTAACACTAATTTTTTTAAATGACATTCATCAATTGGGTATCGTGGCGTTGTATACAGAATGCTTCATAAAAATGGAACTCTTCGGTTTATTCTTAAACTAATGATTTTAGCAGTGCCGACATAAGACATTTTGTCGCCCGGGGCTAACTTTAAAAAAGCGCCATTCTTAACAAAGAAAAAATCGTTTTTATAACATCAAACTGTTCTAAATTATAAAGGGTATATAAAGTCCATTAAGAAAAAAAGTGGATCATAAACCATATTTTTGAAATAAAATTTAATTAAAATCCATTTTAAATTGCATTCAACCAAAAATTAAAGAATTAATAACTCAATTGTATTTATTTTACTGTGCAGTCATTAATGTTATAAATGTATATATGTACAAAGCAAATATTTTCACTTACCTTTATTAAACAATAAATCAGTTAAAATAAAATTATTACCCCGTGAGTGCTGTGAATGTATGCGCTGTGCTCTTCGCTGGCGAGAAAAACAAGTAGGTATAGAACACTACAACGTTTTAGAAACAAGGAAATAATACTACATTCAATAATATTTCGACATATTTCTATTATAATCAGTTCATAATTTGCGTCATTTCAAACTTTTATTTTTGTGAAGTTATTTATTTCTGAGCATATATAAAAAATATATATTTTATTTAAGAACGTGCTCGGTGTACCGCCCTTTACGTATCTACCGACGGGGTCTATAGACCCCAAAAGCCCCCCGATTAAACCGGCACTGGATTTTAGCAAAAAAAAAGTATTTAGAAGAAATGTTCAGGATAAAAGGGCTGATTGCTTCACGTATAAAATTTATTAATTCGGTGATTCTCAAGCGGTAACATAAAGATAGTTTTTCAAAATGGTAACCTATAATTATTTTCCTTCCATTGAATAGTTTTTTTTTTAATTTAATTTTATTTCAACTGTGTAAAGAAAATATACTCAAACATAATGTTTATTTTTATTTCTCTCGGGAAAAATGCAATTTAAAATGTATTATCAGAAAACCAAGAATAATGACAGAAAATAATATATTAACTTTTTCTTAGATACAAACTATTTTTGTGGCCCGTTTGTTAACAAATTGTTTTTAAATCTTCTAATAATATTTTAATTTGGCCTTTAGTTGAATACATTTTGAAATTGCAATAATGAATAGGTAATAATAATAATTTTTATTGTCAAAATGTTAAAATAATACCAAACATACTTTGCTTGGCTCTCTAATATTTGAGTAAAAAAAAATATTCTCAAATTGAATTTTTCTCGGAAAAATCATTATGTTCGAGTAAATTTTCTCTACATGGTTTAAAACGGAAAAAAAGTCTATTTAATAAGAGAAAAAAAATGGTTGGTTATCATTTACAAAAATGTATTTCTGTCCTACAGCTGAAAAACCACTGTCTTAATAAATTTTATTCGTATAGCAATCAGCCTATCATAAACATTTCTTCTAAATAACTTTTTTTTTGCAAAAACTAATAGTTTTCGAATAAATGGAGGAGTTCCACTTCTATGGAACATCCTGTATATTCTTGCGTTTGTAGGTCAAATTTAATCATGACATCCGCATCATTGATTATCTATTGCTCTGATTTCTTCTGTTATGTTATTTCTAAATTCCGTAGTGTGCAAGGCTTATTGACAGAACACGGGATTTAAAAAAAAGAAACTCCATAAATAAATATAAGATCCGGCGATTTGGTGGCCAACTAATAACGCTGTGTCCATATAATTTTCGCCTACGTATGCAAGAATGTATACAATAACTGCGGTAATGAAATTTTGAAAATATTTCCCACTTTTAATACAACATATTTCTATTCTATTCTAATCTTTATACCTAATTGATAATTAACATCTGATAATATAATTAATTATGCAATTTACAGGTAATCGTAGCTCAGTAGATAAAAGCGAGGTAAAACTTGTGTTTCTTAATTAGCAAACAAGAGGTCGTGCGTTCATATCTCACAGACTTCTACTTATATCAAAAAAATACGATTGTGTCTGAGTGGTTCGGATTCCACTATAAGCTGTAGGCCTCCTGTACTGGAATTGGGATATACTTCCTGTTGTGCAACAAAAAAACAAATAAATACAAAAAAGCACATATAACGTTTTACAAAAATATGAGTTAAAATAAGAAATAAATAGCAAAAAATATTTCCAAACACTTGTCAAAGTTCCACAAAATGTACAGCCTCTGAATAAACTTATTAGGTCATCAACAGATGCTGGTCAGTTCCGCTTTTAACCATAGATGCGAAATTGTAATTATTTATTGCTATCAAGAGCTTGCGTTTTTTTTTCGGTAGATGGCACCTCATGGTTCTTCGAATCTCTCAGGTAATTTTGCCGTTGTTAGATATTCATACAGTTCTCAGTTCAGCTTCGTCTTTATCACAGTTCACTAATCTCTAGTTGAATAGTTGGAGACACTATACTCATGAGCACCGAAAGAGCGAAACGCGTCTATGGTTAAAAGCTGAACTGACCAGTCTCTGTTGATGACCTAATAAGTTGATTCAGAGGCTGTACATTTTGTTTTTATATTTGTCAAACATGATCGCTTTGACTTCACGACAATATTTATTTCCTGGTCACTATACCCATTCGTTTATTTAAATAACAATTTTATATATATATATATATATATATATATATATATATATATATATATATATATATATATATATTTATATATACATGGGGTAGCCTAGCATAGTGGTATCAAGTCAGCCTGTGGATCCTGAGAACCCTGGTTCGATTCCCACAGGCTACAAACTATTTTCACCATTTTAAAAAACTACCCCTGTGGCTCCCCCACCACTAACATATTTGAGGGCCGTGATTTGACGGCTGGTAACCGCACTTCACGCGCAAAATATATCATTTACCGAGATCTGCTTCGGCAGAGTGCCACACCCAGTAATGGGTAGAAGAGGTGATGATATATTTATTTTATTTATATATATTAGCTTTGTTTGTTTCGCTACGTGGCGGTTACTGTAAAACGCGGCGGTTAGTTACAGCTGCGTTTTACTATATACCACAAAAAGTGACAGTAATAATTTAAGTCACTTAAATAATAATTTTAGTTTTTTTCATTCAAGGTAAATTATATTTTTGATTTGTATGCCCAGTATACTACACGAGTTGTGTATTTAAATTGACATTTTGACAGATATAAATTTGACAGCTGATAACCGCACTTCGCGCGCAAAAATACATCACTTACAAAGATTTTCTACGGCAGAATGCCACAATCAGTAATGGGTAAAAGGAGTGATGATATATTTATTTATATTTTATTTAGGGAAGAATTTGTTTCAAATGTGATTTTCTCATCAGAAAGTGGGGAGGACTCAACGATAGATACAAGTTCTATCGAAAATGATGAATTTGAACTTAATAATTATTTGGTTTTACAGTAAAATGTTTTATTTCTATACCTTTATATGAAAATAATGAACCAGATAAAAACTTTCCTTTATAATAAGATGATTTTTCTTAAATCAGCGTGGATCCCCCATTATACGGTGAGACTTTGCCCCACACCAATGCTCAATGCCACATTGGACACGTTACGCTTAGCTCCTCGTGGAGATTTAAATAGTATTTGTTGGAGCACAACGCGCTACATTGGATCCTTTAGTATAGAGCCCCAAAATTATTCATGTAGACATGGACGCACCAAATAAAATAAATATTTTTATTTATAAATTACTTTTTTCTTCTCACCGCTGCTACATTCGTTATTCATTTTTCCAGATGTCAAAAATGTGTCAAATTTAACTTCTACCGCTATTCAGCGATGCCTAGAGTTGCTGTAAAATTTTTACCGCCAGCTACCGCCGCGTTTTACCGATGTCAGAAAGTGAAACGAACAAAATCTAGTAACTTATTATTTTACTGCCAACTCAATCGAACACAAAATCCTTACCGCAGCGGTAAACAGTAACCGCCACGTAGCGAAACGAACAAAGCTATTGTAATATTGCAGATTCATAAATTTTAAACGGAGTATTGAAAAACTCGTTGTCGCTTTCACTATTGCTCCTTTTCTTATTTAATAAATTAATTAATGAAGATAATTATTATATTTTCTCTTTTACGTTTTAAAGTATTTTGATAGTAATTATTGTCAAGGTGACAGTAAGGCACTCTATACGTGACATGAATTCATTAGATATAAAAAAATTACTTTTTGTACTAGTCGCCTAAAACATGTGGGTTGAAAAGTTTTTGAGCCTTATCTCGGTTTTCACCTCGATTACAAACTTCAGATCGACCCAAAAAAGAACACTTTTACAATCTTGATACACAAGTAACTACTATTTTCTTTTTCTTAAGTTCTTACATCAGTAAGCATTTTTTTTCCTATAAGAAGGTTTTTTGTATATCTTGCGATATTTCAAGTAATAATAAAAATAGTAGTGTGATCTTCCTATATTGGCACATGTGAAACATACTCATATACCTATCTCTTGTAATAAAAATGAAGTAAGCTCGACGTGTATTTTACTTGAAATGTATGTTAAATTCATATATGTAAATATACTTCACGCTTTTAAACAATAAAATATATAAGTTTTATATTTTGTGACAATCACTTTTCATTATTATTATATTTACACATCTACACACTTATAGTATGATATAATAGATTTAAGCAATAAATATCTGTTTACATATTGCAAACAACATAATGCAAGAAATAATGGACACCCGCAGGGGGCGCGCATAATGTGTCCAGGGACTCCCCCCTTTGATATGTGGAGTTTAGTTTTTTTATTAAGAAATTAAATAAATAAAGTTCCTTTGTTAATTTAATCATTTATTTCTCATCGTAATCTGTAAATAACATGAAATTGTAACTTTTATTTTATTGTCTATTTCAACGTATGTCTACATATTCAATCAATAAATTTCAGCTCATTGAATGTCGTTTTTAATTCTGAACCTATTTCGTATTTTACACTTTTGTTTTAAAATTATTAGCGAAATGGAAATTTTACCATTGTGTTATAACTAGCAATGTAAAATTCCCGATAATTTATTTTTAGGAAATATTCCCCGAAATATTACTATATTGGGAATTTACAGGGAAAATATTTTTTTTTATCTTGCAACAACCTATCTTATAAAAATATTAAATTTCGAATTTATATATTTTATTTTTAAATAGTAACATGAAATTATTTTGTAAGGTGAGCAATATTCATCCAAATATTTATTATTTCTTAGTTACTTGGGTATAGTTACGTTTTGTTTATTTATTATTAATTCTATTTTCCTGGCGAAGGTATAGTATAGTGTACTGAAGCATCGAAATAAATAAATAAATTTACAGAAAAATTATTTCAATTTATAAAAGAATATAAAGAAGCATGTGAGCAACGAGGTGTATCTTGTTCTAAAATTGATGACATCGAATCAGAAGCAGATATTTCAATTTCGTGTTGATCAGATGTTGAGGCTATGGGGCGATGGTGTAGCTGTTGATGTTGCTAAATGTTTCAGTTTTTTATCTGATTGAGCGTTAATATATTTTCGCACTTCAACTGGGCACTCAATACATTTTTTAATATGTTTTAACATTTTTGTGGCATTCACAACCTTGTATACTGTATTGCAGTACTTGCATAGAGCAGATTTTCCATTACTTTCAAAATATTTTCATACTGCAGCTTTTTTCTTCCATCAAAATTGCCGCAGAAATACATGCTGCAAGCATGGGTGTCCACAGACATTTTTCCAGGGGGGTGCGAGTCACAAAGAACTCTTAGAAATACATAAATTTCTAAAATATTTTTTTTTACATAACATAAATACAAATACACATAACAAATGAATAGAAAAATATTTAAATTTGTGATATAAATTACTAGTCTTTGTCGTCTGAGTTTGAATTAAAGAGGTAGGACAATTTTCGAATAACTCTTCCATAAATTAACACAATGTCTTCAATAAATTTCGATTTAGCAGTTTTACAGTTTTTATTTTTTAATATTTTTTGTCTGTGTATACTTAAACTTAGATTACTCAATCGTTACGATAGGGAACATGTAGTTAGCTGGCCATAAGAATACTGCTGGAAATTCAGTTTCAGCTTGAATTTATGATCTTTAAACTTATAATTTAATTTGTATTTAATTTATACATATACAGTGTGGTGGCCACGACTCTCGAACATCGGACTTCATCATGTAAAATCACACTGTTTCAAATTTCCTGCTTCCTAATTATTTAAAAGCAAAATGCTTCAAATACAATTTTTAGGGCATAAAATATGAAATTAATTTTGCATGCTTTGTATCGGCACAAATTAGATCTGAAATTGTCTCAAAACTAGCGATAGCTATGAAATTGACACAAAATTAAACAAATGTTTGTCGTTCAATCTGTCAAAATTGTCAGAATAAATTCCTTATTTATTATTTCATTTATTTTGACAAATAAAACGTCAAACATATGTTTAATTTTGTTTCAATTTCATGCCTATCGATAGTTTTGAGGCAATTTTCGTCATTTTCAAATCTAATTTGTGTCTTTACAAAGTACGCAAAATTAAATAAATAAATATAAATATATCATCACGCCTTCTACCCATTACTGGGTGTGGCACTCTGCTGAAGCAGATCTCGGTAAGTGATATATTTTGCGCGTGAAGTGCGGTTACCAGTCGTCAAATCACGGCCCCCAAACATGTTTGTGGTGGAGGAGCCACAGGGATAGCTTTTTCAAATTATGAAAATTTTTCGCCTGTGAGATTCGAACGCAAAATTAATTTTGTTTATTGGCTCAGATGCAGAATGTTATGTCCTAAAACTTTTATTTCAAGCTTTTTTGCTTCAAATATTTAAGGATGCAGGAAATTAAAAAATTATAGTTTTACATGTTAAAGTTCTATCTTCGAGAGTCTTGGTCACCATCCTAGTAAATATCCAGGGGGGGGGCGCCCCCCCTTGCCTCCCCCTGCGGACGCCCATGGCTGCAAGCACATCACAGAATGTCTGTACAGTTTTGATAGCAAATCTGCAACAAAAATAAATTCCCAAAAAACGGGAATTTATATTGTTACAGTAAATATTCCCATATAAATTCCCTCCCAAAGGAATATTCCCATTGGGAGTATTCCCACCTTACATTGCTAGTTATAACCCAAAAAATAAACGCTCGGTATACACACGTTTTTTATTATCGATAAGAACCTATGCACTTTATAGACATCATAAGTAATAAAAGATCATATATTAATTTTAAAAAGATCTAGGATTAAAAATAAGCTTAAAATAAGCATGAAAATGTAGAATTTGTTTGAAATAACTTCTTTTTATGATATACGTAAAAAATTTAGAAAAATATTAATAATCTGCTCTATACTCACAAGAAATAGCTTAAGTGAGTCGACTTTACCGATGTAGGTACCGTAATTTAATTGATAATTTTTTGTAAAATTTATTATTTATTATAATATTAAAAAACATATTTAAGTATAATATTTATTTCCTATATATAGTTTATAATTTACTTACAAAAAATTTCAATCCACCAGAAAGTCTGACTGCGCCCATGCAAGAAGTAATATCAAGATACTCCAGTAACCAGTATATCACTGTATGATGCAGCACACAGAATATGCAATATGCACGATACATACTGTAGGACATAGAACGTATTGTATATACTCATCATTGTATACAAACGCTAACGGCACTAATACAGACTGTGTGTCTACCTATCTACCTCCCATTACCATTTAATACAAAGCCATAATCGGGTTACCAGGTGTTAACACAAACATTCTATGCAAATAGACGTAGGGAGGCAAAGATGAACAGAAATGTACTACAAATGTCATTGTTACTGTAATTTTGTATAAATTTTATTTTAAAAATTTAAAAGTATTAAATGTAAATAAAAACCTTTCCTCTGAAGCTGAAATAACTACTTATTTAACGCTCAGATGTAATTTAATATTCAAGTAAACAAATTCATTGCTATACTGTAAACGTTATAAACTTCGACTGACGTCATCCATTGTGATAAAACTTAATAGAATCATAAGAAACTGGTGCAATATTTAAATGACAATTTAAAAAAAAAAGTGTTCATTTTTAATAATTATTTTATATTTTGCACTTTAACATGACACATAATTTCTGCCTATATCGACTTGTCATTGATCTGTCAGATTCATGATCAATTGTTTCAAACATCAAAAAATCTAAATTTTAAGAGTTTCAGGGCCGAGATATCCACCTCCTAATAAACTAGCTAATAGTTATTAGCAAAATAAATTATTTATTAGGAAGATATTTATTTTGTAGATATCCAGTTCAATTTATTCGTCTACTTGTTATTAGGTACCTAATAAATAAATAAGCCAAAATTGCAACACTGTCCGTCTTTTAGAGAGAGAAAATATTATAAAAATAATTAATTAGAAAGAAATACAAAACTTGTTTTTGACGTTTAATAAATATATAATTGTAATTTTGTTTCTACCTCCTTGATTTTGTTATAACTGTCAAAATGTCAGGAAAATGTGCAAGATCTGTAATTTTTACTATAAATGAAGTTAGATTATTAGTCGAAATAACTATAAAATAAAAAAAATGTAATAGAAAATATTCAGATGCAGTGAATTAATAACAAAAAAAGTGAATAGTGGAAAAAAATAGCGGCAAGATTTAATGCACGGTTTTGTACAATTCATCGTGCTTCAAAAACTTTGCGTTTGAGATATGATTGTGTTAATGCTATATTAACAATAAGAACATTGTGAGGGCGTCTAATATGAATTATTTCCAAATTTTCAATTTTATAAAGTAAATATAAATAAATATATCATCACGCCTTATACCCATAACTGAATGTAGCCGTAGCAGATCTCAGTAAGTAATATATTTGTGAACGTGAAGTGGGGTTTTCCAGCCGTCTGAACACGGCCCCCAAATTTTATAGTGGTGCCGGAGGCACAAGGGAAATTTTAATGTGGTGAAAATTGGTTGTTGGTTGTGGGAATAGAATCTAGGTTCTCAAATACACAGGCCGACTGAATCACCTACCCCATTTCATGTATCTCTATAATTTTATCCAATATATCAAAATTCATCTAAAATATCAATGACAATCCTTGTAGCCTCGTATATAAATATATTATTTCCAGGCATGCCTTTTTAATAAGGAATTGATACAATAATAGAAAATATATTTTTATTTTATGTATAAATTGACATGACAATTGAATCTTTTGTTTTTTATTAGGAGGTTTGAGTAGCTAATAAAATATGTAGCTAATAAATATATTTATTAGGTAAATAAAATTTATAAGGTAGTGCATATCTGCATAATATATTTATTAGCTAAATAAATTTATTAAGAACTTTATTAGGAGATGGATATCTCGGCCCTCAGTCATATGAATAACTTTGAAGTTTGATAAATTTGAAGTTTATGACAGAAAAATTCGGGAGACGCCCGGACTCGAATCGAGGATCTTCATCTTGCCGGGCTGATGCTTTAACCACTAAGCCACGGCTCCCCTGAACGAGATAGGCGTCAACCGAATTTATCTGTCTTAGTGTCTAATACAGCATCGATCCCAAGACTCCTATGACTCATAGGAATTGACAACGGGTTGCGTCTGTAGTGACACAGTCTGATTTTAAGGTAAGTCTGATTATACAAGTGTTTTATATACAAATAAAACACATGTGTAATACAAAATTTTATCCACAACTCATATTTATACGTATCGAAGAAGATTGGTCGCAACGTTTAAGGTTGATTCAGTTATATATAGTTTCTCTCGGTAGATAATGAAGTGATTGCTAAGTAACATATTGTTTGCAGTGTTTTATAGAATATAAAACACTAGTGTTATATGAGTCATATAATTCAACTGAAATCAGTGTAATAATGTCTTTATTATATATATATATATATATACGACTACCACGGTGGAAAACGTAACAAAAATCCACGATCTCGTATTGGCAGACCGCCGATTGAAGGTGCGCGAGATAGCTGAGACAGTAGGCATCTCAAAAGACAGCGTGGGTCATATCCTGCATGAATTATTGGGCATGAGAAAACTGTCGGCGCGATGGGTGCCGCGTTTGCTCACTCCGGACAACAAGCGCATCCGTGAGATTACTTCAGAGCAGAGTTTGACGATGTTTAGGCGCAATTCGAAGGAGTTTCTGCGTCGTTTCATGACCGTCGACGAGACCAAGGAACAGTCGAAACAGTGGACTTCACCCGGCGAACGTGCTCCAAACAAGGCGAAGACTGTCCTATCGGCCGGAAAGGTGATGGCCACTGTTTTCTGGGATTCAAAAGGAGTGATCTACATCGACTACCTGGAGAAGGGCAAAACGATCACAGGGCTCTACTATGCCGAATTATTGGGCCGATTCGACGCCAAATTGCAGAAAAAACCGCCCCATTTGGCGAAGAAAAGAGTGCTCTTTCACCATGCACACACCTCTGCCGTCGCCACGGCCAAATTAATAGAATTAGGCTACGCACTGCTGCCCCATCCACCGTATTCTCCGGATTTGGCCCCGTGCGACTTTTTCATTTTTTGGGGTATAGCGTGAAGATATGTATGTATGTTTGTATGTATTTTTTATTACTTGGAATTGTATAAAGAATTAGATTTTTGAACTGGATTATAAAGAAATTTACATGTAGGTATAATTTAATAATCTTCAACATTTATTTGAATATTTTAAAAAATAATTAACTAGGGAAGCCCTCTTTAGTTTATTTCAAAAATGTTCTTTATTTATTACTTTAGAAATCATGAAATGATAAATAAATATATCCTTTTTTATCAAACGTCTTCTTCTACCTTCCTATTAATTTTCATTTAAATTGTACGAAGATCAAAAGAACGAGAACAAATATTTGGAAACGACATATCACTTGATTGAATACAATATGACATTCGTCCTGGAAATTTCAGTAATTACTCGTCAATCGCTCTCCCACACCAATCTAAACAACTATTATTACAAAAAGTAAATAAAACCAATGACAAACGCGGATCACATCATCAACACCACAATATTTCCAGAACTAACCATCAATTTACTCTGATTTCTAAATTCATCTCGTCATCTGACCACAAGCACAACAAAGCTGCCGTTGATGTTGGGTGCAAGTCTCCCAGAGCGCTACTATCGAAGGATTTCAACGGTGAAGGTTCGTGAGTGAAGTGCGGTTTGAACGGGCACAAACCAAGAGGATGGGGAGGTAGAAGTGCCTGGAAGCACATCGGAAGCGGAGTAGTTTGGACGCTGGTCTGATATGCAAATTGCACCGGGTTTATCAGACGGTAAATCACTTGGACGACTGGCAGACTAGAAGGAGAGGAAACTAACAATTAGCTGGACGGAATGAATGGATAGTGATTACTGGAAGTTTGTATACCAGTTAAATTAAAATTATAAACTTATTTAGATTCGTATTTCTATTTCATGAGTAACTGTAAAAAAAAACCTCAGGTCGAGTAATAAAGGTTAAATGTCGTCCAGCTACGTTGCGAGACTCGAAATAGTATTTTTAGTCCGTTGAAACTTTTTTTATTCACTTATTTAGAAAAATTCGCAAATTTATTTAATAGATATTTAATATGTAATAGGTATGGGGTGACTAGCTCAGTGGTATGAAGTCGGCCTGTAGATCCTGAGAACCCTGTTTCGATTCCCACAGGCGACAAAACAATTTTCATAATTTCAAAAACTACCCCTGTGGCTCCTCCACCATTAACATCTTTGGGGGCCGTGATTTGACGACTGGTAACCGCACTTCACGCGCAAAATATATCACTTACCGAGATCTTCTTTGGCAAAGTGTCACATCCAGTAATGGGTAGAAGGCGTGATGATATATTTATATATTTATTTATTTATATTTATATATTTACGATATAAATGATAAATTTTATGATGGGATGGCTAGCACAGTGGTATGAAGTCGGCCTGTGGATCCTAAGGTCCCAGGTTCGATTTCCACAGGCGACAAATTTTCATAATTTGAAAAAGCTATCCCTGTGGCTCCTCCACCACTAACATGTTTGGGGGCCGTGATTTGACGACTGGTAACCGCACTTCACGCGCAAAATATATCACTTACCGAGATCTGCTTTAGCAGAGTGCCACACCCAGTAATAGGTAGAAGGCGTGATGATATATTTATATTTATTTTTTATAAATGAGATAAGACTTGTGTACTCACACAAGTATCTAATAGCGCATTATCACACGAATTCGCTAGGTGCAGAGTTATGGTGGAGACGACCGAATCGACATAATATTCTTCATCTACATCATTAAACAAAATTAATTTTACATGCTGTGTAACGGCAAAAATTAGATTTGAAAATTATGAAAATTGCCTCAAAACTATCGATGGCCTTGGAAATGAAACAAAATTAATCAAATGTTTGATGTTTATGTAAGTGTCAATTGCCAAAAACATGACTGATATTCAAATAATTTTATAGGAAAATGATTGTTTTAGAGACGATTTGATAAACATTTTGTAAAAATGATTATTCAAAAAAAAATGTAGTGACAATTTAGACTCGTTGAGACGATTTGAGAGATATTTTGAAAAAATTAATATTTTAAAGATAATTTGTAAGATATTTTAGGAAAATAACTGGGACTATTTGAGAAACATTTTCTTAGTAAATGATATTTTGGAAAAATTACTATATTAAAGAAAATTTGGAGACATTTCAGAAAAATTACTTTATTTCTGCTATGGTTGAGAACCTTGAACCAAGGAGACAATGAAAGAATACTGCAAAAATTTAAACATTTCAATTATTTATTATTATTCATCATTCATTCATAATCATTTACATCTCTTTTACCCGTATGAAATATAACTAACCAGTTGTGCAATAAGAAATACAAAAATAAGAAAATTTATCATTTTAATAAACACAATGCTTACATTTCTCAGCATTTTTTGCGGCTTTTACAAAATCACTTGATACATAAACTTGAATAATACATTTTGTAGTATTTTCAGTTCTTAAAAACATAAATTGTACACACTTAAATTTTTTGTAATCTTGTTTTTATCAAAATTAGACAAAATCTTGTATGAATTCACAGATATAGAGCATGATTTAATGTGACCGTCAGATGTCGTCGCGCACCCAGCCAATACTCGTATCGTACATAATTTTGTCTACGGCCACGAAATAAATTAAAATTAAAACAAAAATAATTTTGGATTGACAGTTCTCATAATTATTTTGTCAATTTGTTTAATTTATTTTATCTACGACCTTAAAATAAATGACACTTATCTCATTAATTTGGAGTGAAACAAGTACTTTAATAACGCACTAGTGCAGGACAAACAGTTTGGTACAGATTTTACCTGACTATTTTGTATTTTACCTGACTTTTTTAATTTGTAATCTTGGATATATAGTCCGCTGTGAATACAATTCATATCAAGAAATTTAAACATTTTGAATTAGGTATATATGATGAATTATTGATTAAATTAAATGGAATTTTGATTTTAGTTTTGTTGTTTAGAGTGTTTATCTGCAATTGTGTGAAATTCACTTTCAAAAACAAGCGCAGGGACAACACTCCCTTCGTTTCTGATCTTTTTTATTCGTTTTCTGTTCTTACATTGAGTGTTTAACTGCAATTGTGTGGAATTCACTTTCAAAAACAAGCGTAGAGCAACATTCCCTTCCTTTCTTATCTTTTAATTCGTTTCCAGTTCTTACGTAGAGTGTTTAACTGCAATTGTGTGGAATTCACTTCCAAAAACAAGCACAGGGCGACACTCCCTTCCTTTCTTATCTTTTTGTTTCATTTTCAGTTACTGCATTGTGTGGACTTTTCTTTCATATACAATTGCAGGCTATCACTTTCATCTTTTCTAATCTTTGTAGATTCGTTGTTAGATTCGTTATTAGATTCGTTGTTAGCGCGGGTCATTTGAGATGTTTTGTGCATGTGTTATGTACGTTGAAGAAAGAAGATAAATGATGGGTGAATAGGAGTGATTGGATGGATGCGAATGGGGGTTTGTTATGTAAGAATAATTTCGAGTGTGATAAATGAATGAGTTTATATGGAGGGATCTATGAATGTGGTTGAAGTGAGGGTGGTGTGTTTGGATGATAATGTTTGACGGGGTTGATTGTTTGAGTGAATGTTTTATGAGTGTTTTTAGGGTTCGTGCTACCCCATTTGATGGGATATAGCGTGAAGATATGTATGTATGTATGTTTCAGAAAAAAATAGTATACATGTCAGGCAAGTGTTTTTACTTGTCTCAGCGGATTAAAATATCACTTTCCTGAATTATTATGTAATATACTATTACCTAATGACAGCTGTTCGAATGATTTTGCTAAAAACAAAAAAAATTGAGCGCTTGAAATTAAATATTTATTACCTATTGTTACACAAGAGCTTTTTATTTTTCCGGATAAATTTTTGTTTATCATAAAACCTTGGGACCTAGCAATTTGACAAGGAAAACTGGTTTCAGATAACAAGGTTGACTTGTCAAACTAAAATGTATCCAAAGAAAATAAAATGTTCAGATGTAATTGGGCGAGATAATTTAACGACCGTAAAATAAAATAATTCAAATGAAACTAATTTTTATAGAGTTGCTAATAGGAAGGTAAATAAGGTTTTATCAGCTTCTAAAGGTTACCTTCCTACTTATCCGCTTGTAAAGTGCCAAAATTTTTATTGTAATTATCTAGAGAAAATATAATGAGTCGCGTGCTATTTAGAAAGATAATTTTCGGAGATAAACAGAGTAAAATATAAATACATTCACTTGGTGACGGCATTTTACGATAGTCTGATACTAATATCTAAGTATTTTAAAAAATAATAAAAATGAATAATAATAATAATAGAATATTTACAATAAATAATGTACTTAAACTATAAATAATTAATATTATACTACAAAAACTATTTTCTTCTAAGAAAAATCTATACTATTAAAAGAACCTATGAATTATATACCTAAATTGTACCTTAAAGTTAAAAGATAAATGAAACTATTACTAAAACTACAACTAACGACACACAGAACTAAGTTATATATATAAAACAAAAATAAAATAATTTTACTAACGTCAAGATAATTTCTTCAAAATCGTTTCGATTGGAATAGTACAGTGAATAATTCTTCTTTATCATAAATACCTCCAAAGATAATTGAAGTTCCGGATCATAATATGTTGCATCTATTTTTGACAATGACAATCAACCTGCTGCTGGTACTTCTAAAGCCTCCGAAATTGTTATCAATAATATTACTGTTAATAATTTGAACAGGTACGGAAGAAATCAATGTTTCTTTAGACAATACAAAAGTTTCCACTTTACATTATGTCAATATAAGCAACTGTAACAACTATGTTAATAATTTACACACACAATAAATATTATGTATTTCACTTACTTAAAACCATTTATCGATATATTTTACTTTGTTCGATTCTTTTTATTAGTTGTGTACAGATTAGATATACTGCAATTTAAGGTTATGTTTATAAACGTCAAAATATACTACTGCATAGTTACTAGCGCTGGCTCACTGCATCTCCGTCTTCCATAAGCGTCTGTGGCCAAAATATGAATTACGCGCTTGGCGCGAAATTTAAATCGCTCTCAAAAAAACTTTTTTTACAGTTGCGTAATGAAGCACTTTCCGCACTAGGGTTTCTTTGCTTTCAGAAACGCACTTGGTCTGCATTCATCTACTTTCCATATGTAACCAAGGTAATTATAGTTACGTAATAACAAAGAAATCGCACAGTTGTAGGAAAAATATTTTTAAATAATGTAGAACAATGTGCAAGCAATCAACAAACAAACCATAGCAACGCCGTAAAACATCGTTCTCGTGTAATATCATTAAAATTTCATAAATTTGGATAATATTTTAGTGATTTACTAAATTGCACAGTTGTAGGAAAAATGTTGTTTATAACACGTAACGAGCCTTTTTCGGCACTTGTTATAAAAATAACTATTAACTCAAATTTACGTAATGACAGGGTTTGACTCTAGTAGCGAGATTTGGTCCTAGTAATGGGATTTTATCAGTATGAAACTGTGCTTATTGGTTGAATTTTCACATGTCTTGCATTACGATTATTTGAAAACAGATCAAGGGAAATTATCAGTAATAAAACAATAAGAGAGTAAGAATAAATTGAAAATAATTCGAAAGATTTAGAATTGAAACCTTATTGCCAACGGGCTCTCGTGACTATTGCGAAATGGCAAAAGTTTGAGAAAGAAACTGGAGAATTATTTTCTAATTAATGGAAATCTTGAGTAATATTTAAATGGATTATTTTTTAACTTAGACATTTTATTCAAATAGAGTAATTTTATATTTCGCGTTAATAATTAATATATATATATATATATATATATATATATATATATATATATATATATATATATATATATATATATATATATATATATATATATATATCAATCAATTAATTATCTGACATTTGACAAACAAAGAAAAGCAATAATAATTATTTATGGAAATAATAATCAAGAGCTTTATTATCACTATAATACGCACATACATGACAATGAATAAAACATTTGTTTTAAGAATCGTCAAAAAATAAATGGCGTGCTAATTAATGAAATTTTCAAATGCTTTGCAATATGATTGATTGAAACCAGGTCCAGGGAAATTATTTCAATAAATGCTACACAAAATTTAGTACGCTCAGGTCAAATAAATTTGCTTACTTTGAAGTAAAATTTTACAGTCAAACTTCGGTGATGTGATTTTTTTATTTTAATTTTCTCTCATAAATTGTTACCACGTAATTTCGTGTTCGTAAATACGAAATTATTCGAAGCCAAACATCTCGTATAATTATCCTTGATAAACTTAAAAAACGAATTTACTACACAAAATGAAAACAGTCAAATCACAACTTCAGTGGATACAGAATCACAAGATAAATTTTAGGTTATAAAAATGTCAAATGTTAGCTCTAGGATTGAAATTCATTGAAATATTTTCTTATCTCCAAAGCACAATACGTTAATCTCTAATATTATATACGCATTGTGATTATTTACTAATATCGAACGATCATAAACAGAAAAGTTCCATGTAGCTGGTAATATCAATCTGTGATTATTTAATAAAAAAAAAATCTCTTGAGACTGCTTCATAAAAATATAGTAGATCTTGAAACCTAATAACCATTAGTTCTCTGAAAGGTACTAGAAAAATATAAGTTATTGAATTATCTGTCCTTCCTTTACAAATTTCATTATCTAGATGAGTACTCAAACAGCCCTTGGGACAATCATCAATTGGAACAGTCACATTTTTATTTCTTATATAAGTAATATAAATTTTTAAGTATTTACACTTCAAACATTTTTACGAAAATATTTACGAGAAAATTTATTTTCATTACATTTCGTTCGTCTACTCTTTGAACTTTAGAATTTAAAATATAAATTAAAAAAAATAGAAATACATAACTGACGCAATTTATTTAGATGTTACAGGAAAGTTTGAAAAAATACTTAATATGTAATATAATTTTGCGTATGAAATACACCTACAAACGTTCTATATTTTAAATATATTCACTTAATGTTTGATGTAACAAACTCTTTAAAACTAAATTTATTTATTGATTTAAATGAAGAATTGAAATATTTATATCTTTTATTTGAAGTTAGTCCAGTAGAAATTTCGTACATAATCTTAATTTGATAATTGGCACAACAAATCCATCATCAAATAATTCTAATTATTTATACATGATTTCCGTTACCTACATTCTTATGGAAATTCACCAAAATATCAGATGAAAACAAAATATTAAAATTGGCTGCAAGATGCACTGTTTCATTTAAATAATATTTATATTATGTTAGAAACATTTTGCCTTCTTTTATTATTGCTCTAAAAAATCGACTGAAAGAATCAGAATAAATAAAATTTCAGAATTTTCATATGCAAACACTTGATCAATGCTGCACCTATCATCAAAATAATCGGAAAAAAGTGTTTCTTGCGATAATGCAATGTTTGTTTCCCCATTTTTACTTGAAAACCATCATACATTTTCAGACTTTGTAACATAGGCTATACAATTGTAATAAATAAACAAAATATTAGTTAAAATTATAATTTTTATAATTGGAAAGCCATTAAGAGCGTAATGTACCCAACTGAAAAGTCAATCGTTCCCAGCGGTGTGTGGTGGCGGGTAACAAGGAGGCTGGCTCAATTCTAGTCGTTGGGCTACGCCCCTTGGTGAATCATAAGATGTAAGAAATTGAAATTCACTAGATACACGATGTAACAATCACGCGCACAAATAATAGTTGAGGAAACTTTCTTATATAAGAAACCCATGATATATAATTAATAAAATAATTTGGTAAAACCAAAAAGGTTTATTTTCACAATATTATATTTATAGTAGTATTGAATTATCTATATAATTTAAGTTTATTTAGTTCTATCTAGAGTTCTACATTCAAATTTTGACATTAAATTTTTTTGAGAAATTGAAAAACATGTTAATAAAAATTATTATACTTTTATTTAAACAACATATGAGTTGTTACATTCAACAGGTTGCTGAATAAAATTTTCATCATGACATTTAACATAAAATAAATAAATGTTATATAACTTACATACAAGTTGAATCATTACTTGTGGTTTCTTTTTGGTTAACAAGGGAAGATTACATTTTTTCCACCTATATTTTGAAAATATTTGATTTTAATTATAAATAAAATTTTAATAATACAAGATGATTGAGAAAATAGGGACAAGTGGTAGTTTTCCTTATGATATACAGGCTGTCCCATTTTCGATTGCCATCATTGGGATTTCGGAAACTATAACAGCTACAACTTAAATTAAATGAAAATTATTTTGCATCGAATAAGAAAAATAAGGTTCCCATTTAAAATAAGAAAGTTGCAGCCCGTATTTTGAGAACCATTGGTCGAAAAAATATTTTGTTAATAGTTTTGTAATACACTTAAAAAATGGTATTTCTTTGCTAATTTAACCAACCTTGTAGCTCTTATAGTTCTCGAGATAGCAATGATGACACATCTAAATTGAACATTTTGTATTAATTTTCGAAGTTAATTTTTTATTATTTTTTATTTATGTGGTAGCTAGCTCAGTGGTATCAAGTCGACCTGTGGATCCTGAGAACCCTGGTTCGATTCCCATAGGCGACAAACAATTTTCACCATTTTAAAACTACTCCTGTGGCTCCCCCACCACTTACATCTTTGGGGGTCGTGATTTGACGGCCGGTAACCGCACTTAACGCGCAAAATATATCACTTACGGAGATCTGCTTTGGCAGAGTGCCACGCCCAGTAATGGATAGAAGGCGTGATGATATATTTATTTATTTATTTATTTTAAATTTTCTGAAATAAATTGATTTAAATAAGATTTATTGGAAGTACATTTCTTGGCGTAATAAATCAATCTTTAAACAATGTGTTGTCATTGTTGGTTATATTTATATAAATAAGACAATATTGCTATGCCTATCAAATCATAATATCGTTGTTTTCCAGTTGCTACTAATATGGTTCTCTAGGGTAGAACGTAATTTTTTCTTTCCATGGGACAAAATGTACGACTTTTTTTCTCAATTCAAGTAAGAAAATTTTTCTTTTTAGCAGGATGGTGAAAACAATTAATTTCGTGTTATTATTTTTAAATTTTTTACTAAAGATTTAATTTATTATTCATTCCATAAGATATACAGGGTGTTCATTTTAAGTGGCGTACCATTGCTATCTCGAGAAGAGTAGGAGTAACCAAGTCTTAACAGACTTTGTAACTCCTACAATTTTTTTTTATAACATTACTTTAATGAGCGAAACAAGAATTTCTTTAGATCAGTAGTTCTAAAAATATTTCATGGAACTTACTTATTGTATATGGAAATATATATATTTTTTTATTTAATTATTCGATTCAGCATTTTTTTTCTGAATTCAACAAATACAATGTTTAGTATTGTTGGTTATATTTATATAAATAAGACAATATTGGTATGCCTTTGTGCAATATCAAATCATAATATTCAAGAAAATTCTATAATAAATATAAAATGTACTGTTCCAATTGAGATTCTAAATAAGTTCAGTACTGTAAATTCATATATTAATAATATAATCATTAAGAATACCTGTTATATTCCCGTAGATTAGTACTCTTTCTTCTAACAGCATGTAAATTTTACCATGCTTTATACCCTTTCCGGTTACCCATTGTAATATAAAGATATAAAATAAATCGTAAGAAATGCGTGTAACAGACATTTCTGTGAAATGTATCCTACACAAGGCCAAGGGGCGGAGCCTAATATTAGTTTCAGTTTATACCACTAGTAGCGGTAGCTCACGCCGTCTACTAGAGTCGAGTTTTCATGTAAACAGTGCTTCGTTGGGGGGTTAAAATTGGTACTAAATATAAATATATTTTCATAAACAAGGGTTTATTTTAAAGATAAAAATACAATCTATGTTATTTCAGTGTTGAAATTTGCAATTTTTATTCATTTATTGAGTAACACTGATCTGAAGTTACATAAGTTTATAACATTGTAAAAACTAAATTAAAACTAAATCAAAAATTTCAACACACAAATGACATAGATTCAATCTTTGTCTTCAATTTAAAAAAAAATTAAGTTATTCCGACCATATTTAGTCCACATTTCATGTCCCATTCAAAAGCATGTTTATGCTGTGCGCAACCTAGCTACATTAGCCCCTTAAATGTAATGTCTGATTGTAGAAAAGAGGTTGAGAATCCTCGTTCCAAAATATAAAACATCAGTAACAAGTAACATATTTAAAAACTCAGTGAACATTATCCAGTATTAATAGAGTATTCTGAAAACTAACAAAGATATAAAATTTTTATTTAAATAAATAAATAAATATTTCATCACGCCTTCTACCCATTACTGGGTGTGGCACTCTGCTGAAGCAGATCTCGGTAAGTGATATATTTTGCGCGTGAATTGCGGTTACCAGTCGTCAAATCACGGCCCCCAAACATGTTAGTGGTGGAGGAGCCACAGGGATAGCTTTTTTAAATTATGAAAATTTGTCGCCTGTGGGAATCGAACCAGGGACCTCAGGATCCACAGGCCGACTTCATACCACTGAGCTAGCCATCCCATAATTTTTATTTTACCTCTCTTTATTCATTTTCCATCCATATTTGAGGATCCCTAATTATCAAATTTTACGAGATTTATGGATCCAACTTAACCTCACTATAACTGCTAACAGTTGTTTGATTCGGTGTTGCCAAATTTACATTTCTTTTAAGTAGCTCGTGTGGCTTTATGAAGGGTCGTATAATTTTTTGCATTTAGGATTAGAGCAATCAGTATACTATAAATGAAGTTGAGCTATATATATATATATATATATATATATATATATATATATATATATATATATATATATATATATATATATATATAACCATGCATAATTAAATTTATTATTAGAAAATAATCAGCTAATAAAGAACACAGTAACAACAGTAACCTAATGAATACTCAGTGGCCATTCTGTTCAGTAAATTAAATACTCGTTTATATCTAAAGAACCGACAACTGGTTAATGATTATTACCTAGTCAGCGTAATCGGATAACCTGACAACTAGACAACTAGACAACTAATACAGATACAAGAGCCTGAACCACCTGTTTCTCTATATCTACAACCCTGCCAGGAGTGAACTCTGAACTGTCAATTGGTACCGAAACCGATATATATTCAATGGATTCTACAAAGCGGATTAAATAAACCTATTACGTCATTTTACGTCTTCTTCGTTCTTTAACTTGAGTTTGCTCTTAAAGTGGATTAAAATTATTGGAAATTAAAAAGATCTGTTGTATGATTAATTTTACTTATTAACAAACAGAAAAAAATATAATTTTAATGAAAATTGAATAGAAATGTTTATTTTTTAATAAATATTGCAAATACGGATTTTAGGAAGAGATATATCTTGTAGCATTTAATCGTAAACGTATTTTAATAATGGTAAAATAAAAAAATCATGTAAAATTACATCGTGATCAAATCGGTTGATTGCGATATTATATGTGGTTAGCATTATGCCATTCGAATCCGAAGATCTCTAGTTCTAATATCATTCAAGCTAGAACTATATTAACTACCACATTGCTGTTAGGTGAGTCCGGACCCTGTAATGTAATTGGGATTCAATTCCTCTTGTACAGAGTAGCATAAATAAATAAATAAATAGTGATTGATCAATAAATCTAGGAATACGCTGAATCACTTGTTCCTATACCTATTTCACTTAGCAGTAATATCGTTCATTATTAAAAAATTCCAATATTCTACAAGTGTCACATATACCAACAAACATTTTTATACAGGGTGGTCCATTTAAAGTGTTATCAGGAAATATCTCGGAAACTATAAATTTTACGCAAAAATGATCTAGACGAAATACAATCGTACAAAAGGGGGCCATAATAACGAAATATTGGTTTTGTCCTAGATGGCGCTGTTGTCGCTAAATCATGGTCAACTAAATTTTTTTAAATGAAAACCCCTATTTTTTTATTAAAGAATCAGATTCCTCGTTAAAAAAAAGAAGAATTTATTTAGTTCACTTTTTCGTCAGCATGATAGATGACGCTGTAATCGCGAAAAATGATGTTGCTTTCGGACGTTCCTGTATTAGAGCTTATGCGCGCGGCTGTGTGTGTGTGTGTATTATTTGAGTTTGTGTGCGTGTGACTTTGTTTGTGAGTTTGTTAGTTTTTGTTTGTGTGCGTGCAAACTAACACGCACATCTAAAATCACAAATAGTCTCATTACATTCAATTGACAAGTTTTCATAATTTTAAAAAGCTATCCCTGTGGCTCCTCCACCACTAACATATTTGGGGGCCGTGATTTGACGACTGGTAATCGCACTTCACGCGCAAAATATATCACTTACCGAGATCTGCTTCAGCAGAGTGCCACACCCAGTAATGGGTAGAAGGCGTGATGATATATTTATATTTACATTCAATTGCCATTTTTATAAAATATGGTTCATCTGATTGTTTACATTCTGTCTAAAATCATATGGTGTAAATTTAAATTGCATTTTATTTTAGATTATAATTAAATTAAGCATAAGCTCTAATACAGGAACGTCCGAAAGCAACATCATTTTTCACGATTACAGTGTCATCTATCATGCTGACGAAAAAGTGAACTAAATAAATTCTTCTTTTTTTTAACGAGGAATCTGAGTCTAATAAAAAATAGGGGTTTTCATTTAAAAAAATTTAGTTAACCATGATTTAGCGACAACAGCGCCATCTAGGACAAAACCAATATTTCGTTATTATGGCCCCCTTTTGTACGATTGTTTTTCGTCATTTTTGCGTAAAATTTATAGTTTCCGAGATATTTCCTGATAACACTTTAAATGGACCATCCTGTATAATTATATTTTTCTACATTCTACAAAGAAATATTTGTGTCTAATTGCTATAAATCGTGCTTAAGTTACCAGTTATCAGAGCTGGGCAAAATCACGAACAAAAGGAATTAAATCACAATTCACAAATCAAACAATTATTTTTTTGTGACAAATCACAATTCCACTTCATTTTCAAAGTGAATTAATTCACAAATATAAGTGATTTGTGCTTTATTTATGTGAATAAAAAATCAAAAGCCTTTTTGTGAATTGGGGCTTGAGGCTTGGGACTTGGGGCTTAAATCACATTTACAATTACTACATATTATCAATTTATTTAATTTTTTTTTTTTTAACTATTAGGTGCATTATTATATGCCAAACATATGTGCACAACCGAATGAAAACAGATGTAAGTAGATACGAGATGTGGCTATTAAATAATGAGACTGACGTTGTTTTAACATTTTATTTTGATTTCATACCTATTTACTCATTATCACCTTCATTATACACTCCTCCTATCCTTACAACGCTCCATGCGAATTTTCCATTGTTCGAAACAGTGCTGAAAGTCTTCTTCTGTCAGCTCCTTCAGAACGCGTGCCGATCTCTCTTTCAAAGCTCAAATCTTGTTGCTATTAAGGCAAATTTGAATTAAGCCCTTTCATTTGAATTAAGCCCTTTCAACTGAATTAAGCCCTTCCATTTGAATTAAGCCCAGAGAAATGATTTAAGCCTTTTTTTAGCTCTAAAACAATTCACAAGCCCAAATCAATTTCTTTACAGGTCTTAAGTCACAAGCCTGATTTGCGAATTTTAAAAAAAGGCTTAATTCACTTGATTTAAATCAAGAAATATGATTTAAATCAATTTATAATTCCTTTTGATTTAAATCATGCCCAGCTCTGCCAGTTATCATATTTATTTGCATTTTTCCTGTTCTTTTAATAAGTACTCTTGTCTGTTGAACAGTGTAATGTAAAATAAGTAAATAATAAAATAGGCTAGAATTTTACTTAAGCTTATTTGAATAAAATCTTTAAAAATCTGTGGAAAACTTTTGTTATTTTGAAGTACTACAATTGAATTAAAGTAATTTAATTATACTTTGTATATTTTTTATAACACGGTAGTTAAAGTGTGACTAGATACTACTTTGAAAATTAAAAACAAAATACAAACTTGAAAGCAAAATACAATTAATTCCAGGGATGAGGAAAGAAATTATTTTTTTCGCTCGTTTTCGTATAGTTCAGTTTCGATAGAACGAAAAGTAAGTTTTGTTCTGACTGGTTATTTTGTTTCAAATAATAATAATAAAAAAACTCATAAACTTATAATAACAATTTCTTTTATGTATTACAATTAAATTACATACAAAATAGGTGCATATGATATTTTTACATATCTAGTATTGTTTGAATGGGGGTAATGGCTGAGTGGTATCAAATCCTTGTATCCTCTCCTAAATAAAAGCAGTTCCATGTCTCATTCAAATAAAAAACTTTTGTACACGTCCAACATTCGCCCCATTTTAACATACGCAGCCCCTGTAAGGTGTTCAGCTTCGCACACTGCACTGCAACCGCTACAGCGACTACAGAATAAATGTCTGCGCTTAATTAATAACGCGGATCGCTATTCTAGAATCGTAGATTTACACGAAAGCACAAACACACAATATATACATGAATACATTAACAACATATCACAAAAATTTTACATCACAAATATTAGAGAGTACAATGCATCCTTTAGACTCAAACACCTGTTACCATAGCAAACATTCCCTATTTTCTCCCTTCAACCTGTTCCAATGCAACTATAGAATGTACATATTAACAAAATCATTTTAATCACAAATTTGTAATGTAAATCATCACCGCATTGTATATATCATTATCATTCATTTAGTTTTAAGTTAGGTTTAGTTGTACAATTTTTTCAAATGGGTTTTTTGTATATATTTTTCCCATAATTGTTAATCATGTTCACTTCGCTCCATATCACTCATAAACATTCCATTCTATCATTATTCTAAATTCGTTCTGGTAATACAAATTAGCAAGTAAGACACTGTGTGTCGGGAATTGTAAATAGTTGATAAACGCTCTATGTTTTCCTCGCCATGTGGGAAACCGATCGCGCTGACCGTAGTGCTGTGATGCTGAGGGTATCCGCTAATCCATGTGGATTGAGATACACCTCAGCATACAGCACGCTCGACTGCCGGTCGGCCAGTCACACATGTGCGAGGAAAAAATGCGTAAACTGTGCTGTAACGAAATAAATAAAATAAAGTCTGTAAAAAAACAGTCGGCCTACGGATCCAAAGAACCCTGGTTCAAATCCCACAGCCGACAAACATTTTAACTAATTTAAAAAATAACCCCTGTGGCTCCCCCCCCACCCTGTAGTGGATAAAAGGCGTGATGATAGACTTATATTTATTTATTTAGTATTATTTGTGCGATGCTTTTGGTTTGGTTATACATATATACATTACTTCGTAGTGTGGTGGTTCAGTAGGAGAAGACAAGCTTTTTACTGACATTGAGATATATGAATATAAACGACTTTTAATCCAAATTCTTTCAAAATAAATTTAATAAAAATTATGTATTGAGAACGAAAAAATAACGTTATTGACCACAATTTATATTTCTCTTACAATGTTCTCAGTTCTTGAGTAAGAGAAAGATTTTCGTTAGGTTCGTGTTTTTGTTCCAGAAAAATATTTCGTTTTCCTTTATCGTTTTAGTTTTTGTTTCGTTCCTGATTAATTCTACAAAAAATTATAACAACATACTATAATTCCTATAACCAAGTTCGTAATAAGAAGTTTTTTCTTTACTAATTTTTGATACCGTGGTTTTATTTTTGCAACGAATATTATGGAATTAGTCTCTTACAAACTTCAATATTAATCACACAAAACTCAGGCGATCGCGAAAGAATATATTTAGGATTTTTTAATATAAGGAAGACATTGCTCCAAAAAGTTTTAAAACTACTGCTTTATAAAATTCACAAGTGTTCAAATAATAAAATAAATCTTCAATTTTCAACAATAACACGAACGTTTGCTGCGACATATTGGCGATAGTATTTATTTTACAGCTTCACTTTTAATACTTGTTTTGATTTCATTTAGTTCAAATATATAAATATTTGATTGTAAACATAAAAATAAATTTATTATTTCTATTTCCTACAAGTAAACTTGAATAATATATTACTTTTTAAAATCTATAGAACAGCAAAAATAAGTGTAATACATGAAATATTCTTGTATTACTGCAGCCCGAAAAAACTATAATAATTCTTATGTATAGTAATGTAATTAAATGAGTCAATTTATTTATTTGAAATCTGCTGCAAAACAAAAGAGTTAAATGTAATTTCAGAAAATGCAAATAACTAAATTTCATTAGTTGCACTTCGCCAAGCATGAAGCAACTGCATCGCTTTTCATCGTTTAAAGTAGATTACAGTAACCATTCACCGCATTGATTTTGTGATTTTGTTTTCATAGTCTACTGGGACTTAGGCCCCCAGAGGTGAATCGTACTCGTTACTTGCACAATCGTTCCCCGGATGAATTCTATCAACACGTCGTGCAGGCAATTAACATTTATCACCAATGCTGTTTGATCATTTACTCAATAGTTTGTTTAATAAATTAATTATATTCATACTAGATTACAGTATTTATAAAAGTATCTTAGAAATTAATTACAAACTAATTACAAGCAGCTATGTCCACAAAAACTTAATTGAAAAGTTTGACCTTAAATGGACAATATCGAAAAGAATCTCAGAAAAAACTGTCTTATACATCATTTGATGTACAAAATAAATATCTCCATCTTTTATTTGAAACTATTTTCTCAATATACGATTTTTCAGAAAATATTTAAAAATGATAAATTCGACTGAAATATTTTTTTCGTCTTTGTCTAGACCCCTACCTATGTATGTTTTTGAGAAAACAAAAACATCATTATATAGAATTGCTAATCTACCAACCAAGTTCTCGAATATGTAATATAAATATAACATACTGTAAACATGTGATATTTGAATTATTTAAAAACTGTCTCCTTAAAAAATAAACCTATTATAAACATGTTATCCGACATGATCTAAATTTATCTTGAATTAACTATAAACGATGCCTCACATATTTTCAGTATGCCTAATATAGTTTAATGTTGTTAGTAATTTTGATTTTTTGACAACTGATATCATGTGTTCTTGCGTTTTTCTTAATTTTTGACTTTACCTACTTGTATAGTTTGTATCTTTTTGTTATATTATGTAAGTTACATTTGGTATTATTATTTGTCATTTTTATTCTACTGACCTTTATACAAAACCTAACCTATTTATAAACGAATATTGAGCATACTTTTCAATCTATGGCTGAATTAGATGTTTGAACCAACATATACAGAGTGTTTGTCATAAGACCACCACCACAAATATTTCGCTTGTTTTTAAAGATACAAAAAATATTATTAAACAAAGTTAAATAAGACAAAAGCCGCATAAGATGATAGAAATAAGAATTTTGTATTTCTTCCGGTTCTAGTGTAGGGAATGTAAAAAAGTATATGAGCGTCACGCTAGATGGCCCCCTAACTCAAATCTTTTCAAAATTTTGTGTACAGTTAGTGCTAGGTTTGTTCTAGTTTGTTCCAGATTCCTGAAGTTTGTTCTATTCATTTACACAAGTTATTAACAGTTGACGTGGGGAATCCAGCGTGACACTAAGAGTAAACCTATTTAATCTTTACAGTTTTAAAAATTCTTTTGATATGAGAAGTTAGTGCTAGGTTTGTTCTACTTAGATATAAATTTTGAAAGTTTGTTCTATTCATATACACATGTTATTAACAATTGAATTGGGAAATCCAGCGTGACACTAAGAGAGAACCTACCTAATCCATTCAGTTTAAAAAAATCTTTTTATATGAGGAGTTAGTACTAGGTTTGCTCTGTTTAGATACAAATTTTGAAAGTTTGTTCTATTCATATACACATGTTATTAACAGTTGACGTGGGGAATCCAGCGTGATACTAAGAGAGAACCTATCTAATCTGTTCAGTTTTTTAAAATCTTTTTATATGAGGAGTTAGTGCTAAGTTTGTTCTACTTAGATACAAATTTTGAAAATTTGTTCTATTTATATACACATGTTATTAACAGTTGACTTGGGGAATCCAGCGTGACACTAAGAGAGAACCTACCTAATATATTCAGATTTTAAAAATATTTTAATATCAGGAGTTATTGCTAGGTTTCTTCTACTAAGATTCAAATTTTGAAAGTTTGTTCTGTTCACACACAAATGTTATTATCAATTGAATTGGGGAATCCAGCGTGACGCTAAGAGAGAACCTACTTAATTTATTCAATTTTTGAAAATCTTTTTATATGAGGAGTTAGTGCTAGGTTTGTTCTGCTTAGGTACAAATTTTGAAAGTTTGTGCTTTTCATATACACTTGTTATTCTGTTTCATTTTTATTAAAAAATAAAATAAATATATCATCACACCTTCTACCTATTACAGAGGATGACATTCTGCTGTAGCAGATCTTGGTGATATTTGTTCGCGCGTTAAGTGCGGTAACCAGCCGTCAAATGACGACCCCCAATGGTTTTAATGGACTGATTTAATTCCTAAAATGACCACACCAAATCAGAAACAATAAATTATTTTAGAGCGAAATTGCTATTTAAAGTATTTGAAAATTAGTGAATATTTTATATCATTGATAGAAGAACAATAACGTAGCATTTTGCTAAAATATTAAAAAAAATAACAAAAATATTAATGGGTATTTAGAATACATTTGTAACAATCAGAAACAGTGTTCTATGATAATAAATAGTGATATTGTCGAAAATTTAAATTTTGATGATTTAATAGTTCTATTTTACTTTTATAATAATGAATTTATGTTATTTAAAACATATTTTATTTATTGTGTAATTTTTATATTATTTCATTTGTAACCAATTATTGAAATAGAAGAACGTTTTTTTTATCTATTTTAAAAACAGCACTTTATTGCAAATCGCCTAGGGCCCTTAAATCAGTCCTGTCTGGTACTAACTCATCATACTGAAAGAAGATTGTATAAGTTCTCTCTTACACTAGTATTCATAGTCGTTCGCCAGCGGTTCGCCAGCGTTTCGCCAAGTGTATCGCTTATGGGCGCTTCCTCAGCGCATCGCTGGGCGAACGACTATGCATACCAGTGTTAGTGTCACGCTGAATTCGCCAATTCAATTTTTCATAACAAGCGAATATGAAAAGCGCACTAATGGACGGGGAGCCACAGGAGTAGTTTTAATGTTGTGAAAATTGTTTGTCTGCTGTGGGAATCGAATCCGGATTCTTACATCTATAGGCCGACTGGATGCCACTAAGCCAACTACCCCATTATTTTTATTTCTTATAAACAATTGAAGTGATACATCCAGCGTGGCACTAAGAAGAATCTCTGTAGTCAATTTATGTTTTTAAACTTTTTATATGAAAAGTTGTGCAATTCAAATATAAATTTTGAAATTTAGTGTTTTTCGCTCGCTACGACAAATTGAATTGCCGAATTCAGCGTGACACTAAGAGTGAACTTCTACTATCTTCTTTCAGTATGATGACTTAGTACTAGGCATGACCGATTTAAGGGCTTGGAGCGCCCTAGGCGATTTGCAATAAAGCGCTGTTTATCAAATAAATAAATAAAAACATTCTTCTATTTCAATAATTTGGTTACAAATGAAATAATATAAAAATTACACAATAAATAAAATATGTTTTAAATAACATAACTTAATTATTATAAAAGTAAAATAGAACTATTAAATCATTAAAATTTAAATTTTCAACAATATCACTATTTATTATCATAGAATACTGTTCTGATTGTTACAAATGTATTCTAAATACCCTTTAATATTTTTGTTATTTTTTTTATGGGGTGGCTAGCTCAGTGGTATGAAGTCGGCCTGTGGATCCTGAGAACCCTGGTTCGATTCCTACAGGCGACAAACAATTTTCATAATTTAAAAAATTACCCCTGTGGATCCTCCACCACTAACATATTTGGGGGCCGTGATTTGACGACTGGTAACCGCACTTCACGCGCAAAATATATCACTTACCGAGATCTGCTTCGGCAGATTGCCACACCCAGTAATGGGTAGAAGGCGTGATGATATATTTATTTATTTATTTATTTATATTTTTTTCAATATTATAACAAAATGCTACGATATTGTTCTTCTATTAATGATATAAAATATTCACTAATTTTCAAATACTTTAAATAGCAATTTTGCTCTAAAATAATTTATTATTTTTGATTTGGTGTGGTCATTTTAGGAATTAAATCAGTCCATTAAAACCTTTGGGGGTCGTCATTTGACGGCTGGTTACCGCACTTCACGCGCGATAATATATCACCAAGATCTGCTACAGCAGAATGTCATCCTCTGTAATAGGTAGAAGGTGTGATGATATATATATTTTAGTTTTTAATAAAAATGAAACAGAATAACAAGTGTATATGAAAAGCACAAACTTTCAAAATTTGTACCTAAGCAGAACAAACCCAGCACTAACTCCTCATATAAAAAGATTTTCAAAAATTGAACAGATTAGATAGGTGCTCTCTTAGTGTCACGCCCCAATTCAATTGTTAATAACATGTGTATATGAATAGAACAAACTTTCAAAATTTATATCTAAGTAGAACAAACCTAGCACTAACTTCTCATATCAAACGATTTTTAAAAACTGGAAAGATTAGATAGGTTTACTCTTAGTGTCACGCTGGATTCCCCACGTCAACTGTTAATAACTTGTGTAAATGAATAGAACAAACTTCAGGAATCTGGAACAAACTAGAACAAACCTAGCACTAACTGTACACAAAATTTTGAAAAGATTTGAGATAGGGGGCCATCTAGCGTGACGCTCATAAAAAGTATTTACCTACAGTTTTGTTATTATTACAATGAATTATTTATCATATTAAGTTTGGCTCAAATCCATACATAAACGATTAAATTACCGGTATTCTGCAAAAGGTAATGCAAAAGTTTGTATTGCGTATGTGTAAATAATGACGGTGGCTATATTGGGTATTTATAGTTTTTAAATATACCTTACTTACATAATGTTTTCACAGTTAATAAAGATTTAAAAAATAAATGTTCGCCATTTTTAAATGTTGACGTAAAAACTATGATATTTTGGTATCATTATGAAGCTAATTTTATGTACATACCGAAAAAAATCATATAAATACCGATTCCCTGTGCTAGATTTAAAGTTAACCCTATTTCCGAAATAACAAAAAGTTACATAAAATTCTTATTACTATCATCTTTGTCTAGTTTAGCTTTTCTTAATAATATATTTTTTTTTGTATCTCTCAAAATAAACGAAAAATTCTTAGTGGCGGTCTTACGACAAACACGCTGAATAATTAAAAATCTACTCTAAAATTTTCCATAGTAAACTTTGGTTTTACTCTTTTGCCACTTACCAGATATGTCCTTGTCCCAATTAAGATTGAACAACATGAGGAATGGCATCAAATATTTCTATCAATAACATGCAATTTAAAAGTCAGTTTCTTACCTGTTAAATGCAACGATATTTTTCTAATTTATTCATTTCTTAACTATCTGAATTGTTATAAAATGTGATAACGTCATTAACAATCAATACGGGACCGACTCGTACCAGCTGAATATCTGTCATCATATTTCTATTGCTTCCCTTGCCTTGTCGAAATTATTTTGAAAGTATTAAAATTATAATTTAGTTAACACATTTTCTGGATTGTACTTTTGCTTGGTAATGCCGTTCGCCGTAACAAATAAAAGAAAAGCCATGAGATGCACATAAATTTTCCATGATAAAACTTATTTTCATTAGCTTTTCCTCTAATCATATTTTCAAATTAACGAGCAAGTTATATATATCAAAATATTAGAATTATCTAGTAGATGATTTCATTCCTTTGTTCTTTAATCTTAAGCTGAGCTTGCATTTCCTTTGTTATGATAAGTTATAAAAAGAGTAAGAGTGTTAGATAAGAGTTAGTTCGTAAGCTGCTTCCCGTATGTTATAATATTGTATTCTGAGTTGCTAATTGTCAAAATAAATGTTTTTTAAAAACAAAATAATCAATTTATATTATTTAATTGGCGCAGTCGTGACGGATCCGTAAACAGTGCATTTTTGGTCGAAAACTCGTAAAAAAAGTTTAATTCGTTTACACCATAACTGTTTCGTTTTTACGATTTATTACGGTACGTGAATCTACAAGAAACCTACAGAGCCGCTGAAAGCAGTGCCCAGGTCTTGACAATATTAGCAACATCAGAAGAAGAAACCTACAGAGCCGCTACACGCAGTGCCCAGGTCCCCGCAACACCGGCAAGCTACGAAACTCCGTACCTCAGAGCCCGCAGCGCGAGCACCAGGTTCGTCAATTCGGACACTCCCAATTCTGCACCACATCATCAACTCCACACAGAGCCTGTATACCAAGAGCCAGTGAGTTTAGTGAAAAGTGCAAATGAAGATTACAACATTATTAAGTATAATTTTATTGTAAGTACAATATTGATTAACAATTACTAATAAACATATCACACAGGGATTTCTGGAACGGCTAACGCTGTTAGGAAAGAAATCGAGCTCCGACACAGAGCCACAAACACACTAAAACACATTGTACTAATATTATTAACATTATTAAATTTTATATTTTAACCTATATTAATAATTATTCAATCTGGATAATAATCAAGAATTAATACAAGCATTGTTAGAAATCGAAAACAATCTTGAAAATAATATAATGGCTGATAAATTACAAAAAATAAATTTCGCATTAAACTCTGTGCCCACTTACAATGGCGACACAAATAAACTGAGCAATTTCATAAACGCTGTGAACACCGTTCATAACCTCCTTAGTACACTGAATCCACCATTAGATGAATTTGAAACAGCTCTCACTCTGTTAAACATAAAAAGTAAAATAACAGAACGAGCTCTAGATAGTATTAAAGATCTTGAATTTAATAATTGGAATGAATTACGAGCTCATTTAATAAATACTTTTGGTGACAAAACTAATTCAGTGACAATACTAAATGAATTGTTAAAAATACAAAACATCAAAAACCCATACAAATTATTAGAAATAACGAAAGAAAAGTTTCTTAATTTCAAATCTAAAGTGAGTATCGAGGAAAATGATCCTGGTACAAAGATAGTAATGAACAGACTTGCAGAAAAATTAATAATTAATAACTTTATATCAACAATTAATGACCCATTTAGAAATAATCTTGCCACAAGAAATCCAAAAACCTTAAGTGAAGTAGAAACACTTTTACAAAATGATTTTCAATATTTAAAACCAAATATGAATTTTACCCCAAAACCTATCATCAGACAATTACCAAATATTCCACCTCAAAAATTCCCTGGTACAAGATTCCCTACCGGACCAGTGAATTTTCAAAATAAAAACTTTAATAACCAACGATTTGCTCCTAGGCAACAAGTTAAAAACGCACAAAATATAAAACCAACTCCCATGTCTATACAAACAAGACAAACATTCCAACCTAAACCAGGTCCATCAAGACCAAACAATTACTTTGTACAACAAAACAGACAATTAGGTACATATCAACCAAATTACATAGCAGAAGAAATTAACCACACAGAAGTTCTTGATGAAAATTCATATCCCGAAACTCAAAATTTCAATGAAGAAGAAGAAGATAGTTACACTTATAATGATAATATTGTAGATGAGGATTCTTTTTTAGAGATGACTCCAAATATCCAAGAGAAATCTTAAATATATTCCAAAATTCGCGATTACCCTTTTTAAAAATAAAAGATTATTATATGCTAATCGATACAGGATCAACTATTAATTTGATAAGTAAAACATATGTTTATAAAAATTTATATAAATTCAAAATTCATAAAGAAAAATTTAATTTTAAAACAGCAATTGGAGAACATAATGGCGATGAATATGTAATTATACAATTTGAAGGTAAAGATTTAAAGTTTTATTTACATAATTTTCATAATCAATTCAATCTATTATTAAGCTTACCAGCAATGATTGAAATGAATGTTAAAATTAATTTTAGCGATAATATAATTACTATACAGAATAAAAATTATAAAATACAATATTTCAAAAATCTAAATTCTATTAATAATATAGAAGAGATTCAAATTAGAGCAGAACATTTAAATCTAGAAGAAAAAAGAGAACTTTTTAAATTAATTAAGGAATACGAAAGTATTTTTCCAAAAAAAGAAGAAATGTTAACACACACAGACGTAATCCAACATAAAATAATAACTAAAGACGATATTCCTATATACACTAGATCATATCGATATCCTGAGATATATAAAAAAGAAATTAATAGACAAATTGAAGAATTATTAGATAACGAAATTATACAGGAAAGTCATTCACCCTGGTCATCACCTGTGTGGATGGTCCCTAAAAAATTAGACGCCTCAGGCAAAAGAAAATTTAGAATGGTAATTGATTACCGAAAACTTAATTCAAAAACAATAGACGACAAATACCCCATCCCAAATATCTCAGACGTTTTAGACAAACTCGGCAAAAACACATATTACACTTTACTAGACTTAACATCAGGATTCCATCAAATCCAAATGCACCCTGATTCCATCCCTAAAACAGCCTTCAGCACGGAGCAAGGACATTTCGAATTTACGAGAATGTCGTTTGGATTGAAAAACGCTCCAGCTACCTTTCAAAGACTAATGAACTATGTATTAAAAGATTATATAAATAAAATCTGCCTCGTCTATCTAGACGATATCATAATATTAGGAACATCACTACAAGAACATTGTGAAAATATTCGTAAAGTATTTTCCAAATTGAAACAATATAATTTAAAAATTCAGCTGGATAAATCAGAATTTATGCATAAAGAAGTTGCTTATCTTGGTCACATAGTTTCAAAAGAAGGAGTCAAACCAAACCCGGCAAAAATTGAAGCCGTTAAAAATTTTCCTATTCCGAAGACCCAAAAAGAAATCAAACAATTTTTAGGACTATTAGGTTACTACAGAAAATTTATACCGAACTTTGCAAAATTGACTAAACCTATGACTACATATTTAAAGAAAGGACATATTATAAATATAGAAAATAAAGAATACAGACAAAGTTTTGAAACTAGTAAAAATTTACTTATTAACGCACCCATCCTACAATATCCCGACTTTGAAAAACAATTTATCGTAACAACTGACGCAAGCAACTTTGCTATCGGCGCAGTTTTAAGTCAAAACATCAACGGAAAAGATATGCCAATAGCTTACGCATCTCGCACACTAAACGATCATGAAATTAATTATAGTACGACAGAAAAGGAATTACTCGCGATAGTTTGGTCGGTAAAATATTTCAGACCATACATTTACGGTACTAAATTCAAAATTCGAACAGACCATCGACCTTTAACATGGTTAATGAGTTTAAAAGACCCGAATTCCAAATTAATGAGATGGCGTATAAAACTAGACGAATATACGTACGAAATAGAATATAAAAAGGGAACTTTGAATTCTAATGCAGACGCACTTTCGCGGATTAGACCTAAATTTGAAATAGTAAAAACTAATGACGATATTTTTGAAAAACCACAAAATCTCGTACATTGTATTTCACAAGATTTACAGCTAGGAAAAGGATTTGCTGAACAAATAAATAAACGTTTTGATAGTAGAAATTATTTATTACGTAAAAATAATAAAATTCAGAAATTATTAACTCAACCGATTTATGAAAATAAATATAAAATATTCCATTTAGTAACTAAACAAGAACATTTTAATGAACCAATAATAAGTGATATAAAAGATAGTTTAATTGAATTAAGAAATTATTTGATCCAAAATGATATTTACGAAATTCATATGCCAAAAATTTGTTCAGGATTAGATAGAAAACCATTCCCAAAAATAGAGAAATTAATGAAAGAAATTTTTAAAGAATCTCATATTAAAATTGTGATCCACGAATTATTAACGGAAGAAGTAAATATAAACGACGACACTGAAAGTGTGATTGCAAACGCTGATGACGAAGACTTAGATACAGTACATTCCGCAGACGAAAACGAAATTAATGGAATAACTTATAAGGACACTTGTATTAACATAGGAAAAAACCAAATTATAATTAAAAAACATAATGAAGAAACAGAATATCAATTAATAAAAATTTTTGGAAATAAACAAAGACTAATTATTAAACTAAAAGAATCTAACTTGGAACGTGAAGCCTTTAACGCAATAAAAGACTACTTAGTACCACATATAAATTATTATTGCTTAATTGATGAAAGTTTGATAAACTCAATAAATAAAGTTTTACAAAATAATTTCTCTAAAGATACATATAAATTAATTCAATGTAAGGAAGTATTAGAAGATAAATTAACCCCCGAAGATCAGTTAGAAACAATTCAAAATTATCACCTAGGTAAAACTAATCATAGAGGAATTTTAGAGACATACCAAAAATTAAAACGAAATTTTTATTGGCCTAATATGTTAATAGACATACAGAAATTCATTAACAACTGCGACATATGTCAACAAAACAAATACGAAAGAAACCCGTATCAAATATCTGATAATTTAACAAAAAATCCTAAATTCCCTTTTGATATACTACATATAGACACGTTAACTTTAGAAAAGAAAAAATATTTAACAATAATTGACGCTTTTTCCAAATTCGCTCAATTAATATATTTAAAAACACTTTCCGCTGTAGATATTACTAATGCATTAATAAAATATTTCTCACAATATCAAACCCCTAATGAAATAACCTTTGATAGTGGAACTGAATTCAATAATAACTTAGTAAAAAATTTATTAAATACGTATAATATTAAAATTCATATGATATGTGTCGATAACCCAAAATCAAACGGACTAGCCGAAAGATTCCACTCCACCTTAATTGAACATTTGAGAATTTTAAACCAGCGACAACATTTCAAAGAACAAGAAAATTTTCAGAAAATACAACTAGCTCTAATAGCTTATAATAATTCAATAAACTCAACTACCAAATACACCCCGAGTGAAATACTTTTTGGTTTAGAAAAAGATAATAATATTTTAAAATTTAAAAATAGTAACGAAGATTATTTACAAGAATGGCAATATAAACTCAGATTATTAAAAGAAGAAGTTAATAAAAATATTCAAATAGAAAAAAATAAACGATTTTTAAAACAGAAACCCTTGAAGGAAAATTTAGAGAATTTAAAATTAAGCACTGTATTAATTAAAGAAGGAAAAAGAAGGATACAGAAAGTTAAAAAACCATTATTCAAAATTCACAAAATTGAGACATATAACCCTAAATTAGGAACAATAACAATAAACCCTAATAAACGACATAAAATAGATAAAATAAAGAGAAAACGCCTCTTTGTTGCAGATGCTACTGCAGGGGAGAGGAATTGATCGAATTAATGGATAATCCTGGAATTAATATATTAGAGTTAGGTCAGATAAATATATATAAAGATTCTTATTATTCTTATTATAATTATGATATAACCTCATTAGAATTAGAATATAATAAAATAAATAATTATAAGAATGAAATGTTATTAAAATTAGATATTAATGAAAATATAAAATTTAGTTATAAGAAAGAAGTGCAAAGCTATATAAATATTCTAAATTTTAATATGAATAGATTAAAAAGTAAAATTAATAATTTATTTAGTAATAAACGAAATAAGAGAGGATTGATAAACGGGTTAGGAACAGTCATTAAAAGTATTACCGGTAATTTAGATTCAGAGGATGCCGAAAGATATAATAAATTATTCGAAAAAATTCAACAAAATCAACATATCCTTCAAGATCAAAATTTAGAAAATATACGAGTTAATAAGGAAATAATTTCAAAATTTAACAAACAAATTGAAAACATTCAACATAATGAAGACATATTAAAATTACGAATAAGTCAGGTGGAAGGTATACTAAATGAGTCTATGAAATGGGATAGCATCTCTAGAATAAAAGATATAATTAACCAATTAATTTTGCTGAGTATAAATTTAATAGAAATCTTAGATGAAATTGAAACAAGTTTGACTTTTTGTAACCTAAATAAAATTCACAGTTCTATAATCTCAAAAGAAGAATTAAATAAAATTATTAAAGAAACAAATCAAAATTTAAATTTCTGGGAATTAACAGCACAAATAACCAGCCATTGTAGAATTAATAAAAATCAGATTGAATACTTATTGGACATACCTGTATATTATCAAAATGAAAATAATAAATTATTACAAATCACTCCAATACCAAATGTTAGTAAAAAACAGATGTTTGTTATAAATGAGGAGAAAGAATTGTTAATTTTAAGTGAAAATAAAATATACAAGACACATGATTGTAATAAAATAAATAATAGTTATTTTTGTAAATCAAATTATATAGAAACTAGTAAATGTATTAAGAATATTATTTTGAAGCATAATAATGAGGATTGTGAATATCATAAAATTAATGATGGATTTTTGATTATGGAAATAGAAAATGAAAACCTAGCAATAATAGCTAGTACTGAAAATAAAAATATAGAAATAAAGTGTGAAAATAAAATTAAACATCAACAAATTAAAGGAGTTTATAAATTTCGAACTAATGAAAATTGTAAAGTAGATAATTATAATCTGGGAAAAAGAATAACTAATGCAAAAGAAATAGTTTTTGAAAATATAAAATTTAATATAAAAAAAAATCAATATAGTAATAAAACCTTGGAATTGAAACAAATTAATAAAGAAAATATTATTGCTAATGAAATCCTCAAAATAGACGAAATTGAAATAAAAGAAAATTATCATAACCATATTAACTCTTTTGTTATAATTTTATTTGTTATTATTGTATTGTTAACTATAACTTATAAATGTAAAGATAAAGTAAAATGTAGAAAAAACCGCAGAATGAAACAACAAAATAATGATGTCGAATTAACTGAGACTGTAATCCAAAATAGAGATCCTTTTTAAGAAAGATGAAATCCTCTTTTAAGGATGGAGGAGTTATATATATCAAAATATTAGAATTATCTAGTAGATGATTTCATTCCTTTGTTCTTTAATCTTAAGCTGAGCTTGCATTTCCTTTGTTATGATAAGTTATAAAAAGAGTAAGAGTGTTAGATAAGAGTTAGTTCGTAAGCTGCTTCCCGTATGTTATAATATTGTATTCTGAGTTGCTAATTGTCAAAATAAATGTTTTTTAAAAACAAAATAATCAATTTATATTATTTAATTAGCACGTCATAAAATACCCGACGGTCTGAAATAAAAATGCATGAACGAATCGAATTATCAGGACAGTGATTAATTATTTGATTAAAGACTTTTCGCAATCCTCAGGCTTACAACTTGATCTCAAATGCAATTTAGATCCAGTACCTCCGTAATCCTCAATGCAATTTAGTAAACACCGCACGTTATGTTGCGTTACGTTATGTATGGGTAAAGTTTCGAACCGTTCGAACCGTTCAAACCCTCTTGGGTCGACAACCACGCTGTGCGAAACAGTAGATACATAATACACTGATACTGATGTGGATCCTGCAGTATACAATGTATATTAAGAGTCATTTCAGTATAGTGTGTTAAATTTGGCGTTGAAGGAACCTGTCGTGAAGTAATAATTCACTTTCAAAATAATTTTAAAATCTTCTTAATTATAAATACTCAAAATATATAGCGTAGATATTCTACGAAGACGAGCTACTATCATCTTATCAATTCGTATCAATGATATAGTACGATGAAAAGATATTATAGTTATTTGTGTATTTAGAGCAGCAAGTCTATGGAAAACAAACATTGCATTACCGCTAAAGTCGCTTTTACAGACGATTTTGGTAATCGTTATTGATCAAGTGTTCGCATATCAAAATTTCAGTTGTTTCAGTAAGTTTTTTGACAGTCACAATAAAAATAAAATACGAAACTTCCTAATATTCATAATTATAATTTTACATAGAGTTATTATGTAAATGTGTAAGCACGCATCTACGTATATATATTTTACCTAAGGGTTCTAAACCCTTTTCAACTAATGCTTTCCTTGGCCTCACTGTGAAGCGTCATGTATCCTTTGTCAAATGATAATGTACAATTGTTTATTTTGCATTTTAAAGATTCATTTCAAAATAAATTTATTTGTGCATACTATTAATTTAAAGAATTATGGATTACTTGTTTAAAAAGCTGGAATATTATGAAATAGTTACTTGTATACCGAGGGAACAAAGTGAAACATTTCATCTTGAAGGTGCCATTACATTTCTCGAGACGAAGGTGAAGTATATAAAGCACCTGAGGAAAGAATGACACTTTCTTCGCAAGGTAAACTTATATGTTTTTTTACGACCGAGCAGAAAATAGATATTTCTAACTGTCAGCTGAGTGCAGAAATTTGAAGTTTGCCACTCCCTGAACGGCAATAAGATGTTGCCACTCTCTAAACGGCAATAAGATGTTGCCGCTCATCAAACGGTAAAGAGTGTATCCATGGATACATGAAAACTGCCAACATTACAAGCTTAATTCAAAACAGAGAAACTGTCGTAAAAAAAATATTGTATGCACCACGAGCAAAAAAAGATCCTTTCCGCTCTTGCAAGGTTGTTGCTCTCGGATGTGCCTCGATCAACAATCTCCATGCGCGAGCAGTAACAGATTACTTTCTGCTATCGGTACACAAATAACTTATTTTCACATTCCTTTCAGAAAGTAAAATTTCAACAAATAATTTAGATAAAATTTATTATACTCTTGAGAGGTGTCACCTTTTTGCCACTAATTTCTGACAGAGTCGTGAAAAAAAATATAAATAGCCTCTGTGGCAAGTTGTTTACAGTGTTTTATGGAATATAAAACACTAGTGTTTTATGAACCGTACATCTGAAATCAGTATAATTTTATCTTTATAATATATGAGTTGTGGATAAAAATAATGAATTTTGCTATTTTTGGTGTGAAATTTCCATTCTATAGTTAGGCATGATACACCGATTCCAAGGCGATGATATTATTTTAATTTACTTTACCGCTCAGCGAGCGACAAAATCTTACTGCCGCTCGGTAAATTGCAAACATCAACTTTCTGCTCTCATCTGATTGTAGAAAATATCTACTTTCTACTCGGGTGTAGAAAAAATAAACAGTTGAAGATTAATGATATTGGTATGTTTTTGAAAAATGATATTAAAACAAATTAAAACTAAATTAGGGATGGACATACTTAAAAACGTTGTAAAATCAAAACTGAGCAAAATACGTAAGCTACCACCTAAGTAGCAATATAAAACGTTTATGCGTAAATCAGTCAACCATGTTCGAAATTAATTTCGGGCAACGTAGACATTAGTATTGACCTTACACAAAGAAATAAATTACAAAATTGTTATGCCGTTCAATATATTTTTTCCTTTATGTATACGTATATATAATACAATTATTACCTAAGCTTACTTTTCTTAAATCACTGAGAACAAAGTCTTCCACTTCGATTAAATTAGACAAAAATAGTACATTAGTATTCTAATTTAAAAATATTTTGGTTTTACCATAAAATACGTCAATTACTACATACAAGCAAAAATATAATTTTAACTCTGAAATAATGGTAGATAAGAAAACGTCAACTGATGAGATACAACGTACACTTTTAAGAAATGGAATGAATAATGGGCGAGTTGATTATTAGCATTAATAATCCCTATTTACGTCCGAAATTTAAATTAAATCAAACAAGCTTGGCATAAAATGAAAAAAAAAATTATTTTATCTAACATACATAATTTAGACATTTAATATTTAAATATGCCTAAAATTAACAGGTAACATAATTTTTAAATTCTCTAGTGCATAGTTTTCAACCTTTTTGCCTCAGCGTACATAAACTAATTACTAAAATTCAACGGTACATCAACAATATATTATTTTAATAAAGGAATAAAAAGATATTTGGTCCGGGGTTTTTTTTTGATAACGTAGCTTTATTCAGGATGTAAATAATTTTATAACATTGACGACGTTTCGGTCACTTATTCGTGACCATTATCAAGGCAATAGAACATAAGGCACGAAGTGGTTAAATTACAAAAAAAAACACATTAAAAAACAAATACATTTAAAAAATTCAAAGAAAAGTTAAACTAATGGGCATGTAAGCTTATATTTGGTAAGCACGATTTTTTTTTATAATTCTCGTCAGTTACCACTATTGCACTCATGCAAGCCAATTAAACGGGTGCGTTGCACCCAAGCAAAATTAAAAAATGGTTTTATAAATTAATGAATGAGAAATGGCATTACTTAAAAAATTTCAATTGAATCAGAAAGTTAATTCAAAATAAAAAGATTATTTTTAGAATTAATATATATATATATATATATATATATATATATATATATATATATATATATATATATATATATATATATTCATGTTCCATCTAATACTTCCAGCTAATTTAAAAGTTTTTTCTTTTCAATTTACGTTAATAAAATATACTTGCTATCAATAAGGTTACAAAAATTAAAATAAGAAGTTATCATATTTTTTGTTTATTTAGTTTTTTATAATAAATAATATGCTCATGATATTTCTATCAATTTTTTTTTTGTAAATAACACAAAAAATTAGTATCCATTATTATTTGAAGGAAAAACAACAATATTCTTCAAATATTCTAGTAATGTCTAATTTAACCGAAGTCATAGTGGTATAATTTTCAAAATCGCAATGTTAGGCCTTTTACAGTGGTAAAATTAGAGAATTATTTATAAAATAATATTTAAAATTAAGTACACTGAACAATGATAGCAAACGACATGATAATGAACAAAAAGTTTACATTGTTAAAAGACAAACTAAGACAATACTCAAAACTATATTTTGAACAAAAGTTGAAAGGCGACTTGCCTCGATTAGGGCTCTAATACCACTAACCACATGTTGTTATTTTCCATAGAACCTGTTTACTATCGTTGCGGTGATCCAAAGATAACCATTCCCATGCTTGAATTTACATTATAACCAAGAAATGTTTGCAATGTTTGTAATCGGAGTTCAGGAGGAATTTCTGGTCAGTGGAGTCGGACTTGGAAAAAATTACCTATCAACTCCGACTCCTTCTCTAAATTTTTATAAGAATAAAATATTGCGAGGTGGTCCGTTTCTATTCCTAGTACAAATTATGACATTTGAATTTGAATTTTGTCTCAAATTTTAAATTATTACTTTATATATTTCTCACTTTTCTATTACAAACAGAAAGTTTTAGTGTTTAATGTTGTCGGAGGCGGACTCTAACTACTGAAGTTATTAGCAGTCGGGGTTTGAGTCGTATGTTTTTTTTTATTGACTTCGTATCCTCGCTCCAGACCAATGCAGGTTTCTAATTTACCCAGATATGTCAATATATATCATCTAAGGTAAGCGCAATAATTCAGAGAAGACGTACAACTAATAATCTGAGGAACAGTGAAATTATTACAAATATAAATATGGGGCACTGACTCAACCTGTTACATATATCTCTTACCGAGATCTGCTTCGGCAGAGTGCCTCACCCAGAAATGGATAAAAGGCGTGATGATATATTTATTTTTATTTATTTATTTATATTCACTAAAACATTTGTTTAAGCAAGAAAATTCGTGAATTTTTTTAATTTAAATTTATAGTAAAATTATCGCAATAATAGGATAACAAATTTTCAAAATAATTGAGAATAGATTAATTTAAAAAAGAGATAAATAATTTAGTTTACATTAATCTGAATTAATTAATGAAAAAAATATTAAATAAAAAATCTGGTGTGGGCAACACACGACTTTCTTATACACAGCATATTTAATATTTAGAATATATGAATGTTATATAATATGGAGAGGTAATAATGGACGAAAGGCTTAAAGTTGTAGTTATTTTATTGAAGATATAAAGACAACGTTTCAGCCAAGGTTATGGCCATCTTCAGGTCAAACGTTAAAATAAAACGAATAACAACAATATAGAAAAAGTTACGAAATTAATTATTCAGGGCAAACATATGTATATCAAAATGAAAAAATTAGTATGAGCAAAAAACATGAATCTAAATTATATGTTTGCCCTGAAGAGTCAGATCGACGATGATCTGAAATAACTACAACTTTAAGCCTTTCGTCCATTATTACCTCTCCATATTAATTTTGGCTTATTAAAATACGCTACTAGTTATATAATATTATTAAACATGTAATTTAGTTTTTCAGTAATTCAACATTTATCTGTTTGAAACATATAAAATATCGAATTTGTTTACGTGAATTTTTTCTTGCGTTTGACAATTATTATTTGACATATAAATAAATGTTAAACATGTTTATGTTCTTTGTTTCTGTTGCTACTATTATTATTGGAACATATTGTCTATATATATAAAAATTAATGTTTGTTTGTTTGTTTGTTTGTTTGTCCCGTATGCGTTCCTATACCATTTATCGAATTGCGATGAAACTTTGCTAGAAAAGTACTGCATTGATTCGATTAAAATTTTCCATAGACATAGACGGGAACAAATCTTAACATATAGGCATAATAAAGCTTCAGTCCGCCATCTTGAAACGAAATGGCCGCTAGCTATCCTGAAAAGTACTGCACTGATTCGATTCAAATTTAATATAGGCATAGACGAGAATCAATCTTAACATATAGATATAATAAAGCTTCAGTACGCCATCTTGAAACAAAATGGCCGCTAGCTATCCTGAAAAGTACTACACTGATTCGATTCAAATTTGGTGTAGGCATAGACGAGAACCAATATTAACATATAGGTATAATAGAGCTTCAGTCCGCCATCTTGAAACAAAATGGCCATTAACTATCCTGAAAAGTACTGCATTGATTAAATTCAAATTTGGTATAGACATAGACGAGAACCAATCTTAACATATAGATATAATAAAACTTCAGTCCGCCATCTTAAAACAAAATGGCCGCTAGCTATCTTGAAAAGAACTGCACTGATTAGATTCAAATTTGGTATAAGCATAGACGGGAACCAATCTTAACATATACTTAGGTATAATAAAGCTTCAGTCCGCCGTCTTGAAACAAAATGGCCGTTTGCTATCCTGAAAAATACTGCATTGATTCGATTCAAATTTGGTGCAGGTACAGATGAGAACCAATCTTGACATATAGGTATAATAAAGCTTCAGTCCTATGCCATTCGAATTTAGACGTTTGCAGTTTCCGGTACGACTCGCATTTGCAATGACCATCAACAAAGCACAGAGACAATCGCTACAAGTGTATGGACTAAATTTGGAAAATCCATGCTTCTCACATGGACAGCTGTACACAAACACTTTCTTTGAGTTGCAATGCAACGCATGCCGGGTACTCGCATTAAATTGTAAACCACGCGAACGAAGTCGCGGGTAATAGCTAGTTAAATATATAAATTAGGTTTTCTCAAAATTAAACGCACATACAGGAAAATTGCAAATAACATTTTATGTTCCAAATATTTTTGCTAACATCTTTTATTTTTTCGTAACTGATTACATTTTTGAAATAAATGGAATTTATTGTTTTGTGTGTCCAGTAAACTTCCTCTTCCGGTTTTTCAATTTCATTCAAAATCAACTCAAGTTTCGTTAACAAATTTTATCTCGTTCATGAGATATTGCACACTCCGACACACATCCATCCACACACAAGTACAAACACACACAGACATCATTGAGAAAATGATCAAAACGGATTCAGTGGACCTCAAAACACGTATTTCCGCGAAAATCTCGTCAACGATTTTTTTCACGATTCCAATACTTCCTTATACTATGTATAAGAAATTAAAAATTAATTAAACAAAGGTTACATTGCTGCATATAATTGTTGAATATTGTAAACATTGTTCTCATTTAACACGTTCACTGCCACTGGTGCTTATAAGAGCCAGACGAATGCTTATGCGTGTGCAGTCGGCTCTTTTAAGAATCGCTGTTTTGTGCTGAATCTAATGAAATTTTATAGAAACAGACAATTTACTCCAGTGTAATACATATGATTTTTTCAACACCATTAATTTACGCAAATGGTGCAAATGACTTCTTCGTGCACGAGTTTTGTACATTGCTTTTTGTAACGAGCAAAAATTATAGAACCGATAATAGGAAAGGTATTAAATTTGAAGCGTGAATTTATATTGACAATTTGGTATGCCATGAATTGAGAATTGTTATTTGTAATCAAATTGTTTATATTTCCTCGTAAAGCTTGTTAAAATATGTCTGCTTGATGGCGTTATAAACTATGTCTCTAGTTCTTTTATAAATTCCTTAAAATTTGTGTGTATAAGTACAATTAGTACAATTAGATTCAATAGTCAAAATTTAGAACCAGAAAAATGCGTGTTTACTTCCGTTTCCAGGATAACTTAAATCTCATTTTGAATGATGCGAGTACAAAAAATACTTTTTGTACTCGCATAATTCAAAATAAGGTTTACATTACCTTGGAAACCAACAGAAAGTTTGATTTTGCGCACTAATGCGCAAAGTAATTGAAAAAAACACCCATTTTTTATGAGTCTTAATTTTTACTATTAAAACGCTAATTGTACTTATACACAGAGCTGGGCAAGCTACTTAAAAAAAGTAGCTAAGCTACAGCTACAGCTATTCTTTAAAAAACTAGCTAAGCTACAGCTATAAGCTATATTTTGTAAAATATAGCTAAGCTACAGCTACAGCTATTCTTTAAAAAACTAGCTAAGCTACAGCTATAAGCTATATTTTGTAAAATATAGCTAAGCTACAGCTAAAAGCTTTCGTTAAAGTAGCTGTTAAATTTTAAAGCTACTTTTTTAAATTATTGTGAAATAATTAAATTTGCCATTGTCATATGATCAGTCTTTTGTTATAATGACTGTTAATTTACTATTATATACATAAATATCAAAAATAACAAATACCATCTGGCACCTACTGTGTATTTTTGCGTATTAGAGCCAGTTAGAACCGGCAACAAATAATTATTTTGTGGGGGTTTAGCTTGTACGCATGCGTACTTTGTTGATCTTCTGCTTAAAAAGTAGCTTTAAGCTACAAAAAGTAGCTTTAAAAGTAGCTTCAGTTGTTATTTTTAAGCTAATAGAAAATAAAGTAGCTAGCTACAAGCTACAGCTATATTTTTTCACAGTTAACTAAGCTACAGCTAAGGTAAATGTAGCTAAGCTAGGTGGCTACAAAAGTAGCTAGCTACTGCCCAGCTCTGCTTATACATATATTTTAAGGAATTTATTAAAAAAGGGACATTAGCTTATAACGCCATCAGACATATTAAAACAAACTTTACGAGAAAGAATGTCAATTCATGGCATACTTAACTGTCAATATAAATTTACTCTGCAAATTTAATAACTTGTCTCACTATCGGTTATCTAATTTTTGCTCGTTATAAAAAGCATTGCAAAAAACTCGTGAACGAAGACTTCATTTGCATCATTCGTGCACTTGTTATGTAAATAGCTATTATCAACTCTAGAATCTCAATTTTAGGAGTTCTAGAACGCAAACCTGACAATAGAAAAAAATGGCTCCTGGAAATTGTAAAAATGAGAGAAGGCAGCAGTGATAGTGTTAAGCCTTATTTCAGTGCATATTGCATGCAAATTTAGATTATTTTTTCTACATATTCCATATTCGTAACTACTAAACTATAAGAGATATTCGCATCTGAAGGTAAAAAGAGCACAACTGACATCGTGCATATATTTCTACTTATAACAATGTCATTAAGAATAAATTATATTTTTATTTACAAAATTAAATATCACTATATTTTCTTACTTCCTTTGCTGAAAATTATGAAAAGGAATATAAATGCTTCAGCAATGAGCCATTTACTTCTTATTGTTACGATACGTTCTTTTAATTTGTAGAAGAAATTTAATAATACATTAATTTAATTAAATTGCTTGCTTCAATAACAATTTTTAATTCTATGTTTGTATTTCACAAGTAAAATAAAAAATGCCTGCTATATACTTCAATAATAAATTCGCGTATGATAATGGCAACTCAGATATATTATTTCATTATTATAACCATTAATTTTTGAACGGCGCCAGGCGCCAGATGCGCTCTTATTGTCTTCATATGCAAATATTTCTAAAACGAAGCATTTTAAGATTTTGTTTATATAAATTTACCCACTTATTTTTAGGCCTTTATTTAAATTTCGGTTTTGTTGTTTAATTTTGATATTCTGCACTCTTTTACCTGCCAAATAAAAAAAAAATTAATTCTCTAGTGCAGTGGTTTTCAATCTTTTCGGAGCCTTGGCCTCCTTGGAGACAAAAATCACAAATAAATTCTTTCGCGAAACCTTTACTTTTTATGTGATCAAAATTGTAATTTGTAAAAGGCTGATTTAATAATGAGCATTACAAAAATAGACCCACGATTTTAGAAATTAGTAAAGGAAAATCTTCTCATTAAAAACTTTAGTATAGTGTTTTAAGGAAAGAATTAATAGTATTTTGCAATCAAACTTGTAATTAATTTTTTAATAGCCAGTTGCATCGCTGTTATTTGAATTTGAAATTTTTCTTTAAATATATAAGATATTCTCGAAATAAACTGTCAAATGAATAATGCAACATTGCTATCAAACACTTGATTCGATATTTTTCATTTAGTAACCCTTAAAATTTAAATGAACGCAAAGCAACTGAATAAATCTTTGAATACATGTATTATACAATTTCTAAATAGCATCTGGCGACCTCTTTAAATGTCTTCGCGAGCCACATTTTGAAAACCACTGCTCTAATGTAAAGAGGCCTTTAGTATCAATAATTCTTGTTTCAAATCTTTCTCTATATCTTTTTCAAAATAAATAAATAAAAAAATTAAAATAAAAAAAATTACAAACTTGGCAATTTCTTGAAAAAAAAACATCATTATATTGGTCTACTAAAGTGGCAACTTTTGCCTAATTAACCGAAGTCGTAGCTCAATTATAGTTCTTGAGATGTTAATGGTAAGGAACACACGTAATATCTAACGCCAGAAAATATTTTAAATCTCTAATTAGAACTTACTTTCGAAAACTAAAATTCATATACTTATATTTCATATAAAATAACATATGAGTATTTATAAATCCCTCAAATAAATTTAATAAAAAGTAATTTACCTCAGGCTTGCAAATATTGCATTTACTAAGTGTAGATTTATTTGATTTATTTCTAACGAGTATGAGATATTTTGTATTTTCTGTCATTTTCAATCAGCCACTCTTGGTGTATTTATAAAAATGGTTTTCTTCTATTATTACCTTACATTATAAATTAGATCTGAATATATAAATTTAAATTCACCATAAATCAAATGAATTTACGCTTTACACAGCAGCATTCATGAAAAGTTTTCAAAAAGAAAAACAAAAAATTAAAACTTCAACTTAAAGTACAGTATTTCAAGTCTGCATCACTTTACAGAGTTCATTTATCAAAGTAAAACATCAGAAAACATAAAATTTATAACATAAAGAATCCAAAAATTAATTAATAACTGGAAATAACAAGCATAGGAACGCATTTACAAATGAGCTTAAAAAGAAAAATATAAAAATATAGATACCTACATGTTAACATTCGTATGTACCAGTGGAACTAATTTCAGAAGCAAACTAATATGACTGCGGATTCCTTTCATCTACTTATATTCTAGATTAACTAATTAAGCGCCGTTTTCAACAACTCTTATTAAACTAACAGTTAACTAACAGTGAGTTAAATTTATTCTTTAGAATATTGCCCAACGACTTTAAACAATCAATAGCGTTTCATTATTTGACCACGATGTCATGAAATTGAGTGAATTAATAAGTGTTAATTGCACTAGTGCAATAATAGCGGTAATTTGAGTGGTACAACAACCGCGACAATTTTCTGTATAAAAAAAATTAAGAGTTTTACTCTAATTTTTTTTTTAGTTATCTAGCTATTTGACTTATAATGATCAAATGAATATGTTATTATAAGGATGTTAAAATATTGATTTTGTAAAATTTTTCAATATTTTCCTGGGGCAATACGAGGGCAGGGTGAAAATTCCTTGAAAAATAAAACAGATGGCGCCACAATCGCAAATCTCATGTGACATTTGTGATGTACCATCTTTAACTAGAACGCATTAAAATTTTCAGACTGATATGTCCTTCAATTCTGTTTTGACACCCATCGAAAGCAAGCAACCTTGAAGATTTTTGAAAACATTGAAAAAAGTGAATTTCGCGTCTTGATTAAACATTATTTCTTGCGTGGAAAAAACATTACGTAAACCAAAGCATCGCATTATGGGGACTCCTCACCATCGATTACAACGATTCACAAGTGGTTTACTGATTTTCGTTGTGGTAGTATGAACACAAAGGACGCCGAATGTTCTGATTATCCAATTGAGGTTACAACGCCAGAAATCGTCGATAAAATCCATAGTATGATATTGATCGATCGGCGAGTTAAAGTGCACGAGGTTGCTGAGGCTATGAGCATCTCAACCGAATAAGTACGGAACAATTTTGCATATATTTTTGGATATATGAAAGCTATCTGCCAGATGGGTGCCCCATTGTGGACAACGCACCGGCGCACAGGTCCGCAGTCCCAATGGCAAAATTGCATGAATTGCGCTAGGAATTGGTTCGTCATCCACCACCAAATTCTCCAGATTTGGCCCCTTGCGATTTTTATCTATTTCCAAACTTAAAGAAATGGCTCGACGGAAAGAGATTTTGCTCCAACGATGAGATCATCGCCGAGACAAACGCCTATTTTGAAGGATTGCCAAAATCGTGTTATTTGGAAGGGATCGAAAAATTAGAAAAACGTTCGACGACGTGTATCGAGCTACAAGGAGATTATGTTGAGAAATAAAATATGTTTTGACCAAATAAATCATTTCTTGTTTCATTTTTCAGGGACTTTTCACTCTGCCCTCGTATTATTACCGAATATAACACATTACTTGAATATCCCCAGAAATTTTTTTCACGCTGCTTACTCGGGCTTTTGTTGCTCAGGAAATCTGCACTCGCCTTCGATTCGTACATATTTCTATAGCAACCAAAGTGCACTAGTTTTATTATAAGTGATTATTTTAATTATATTATAATAGATTTAGTTCTGACCAAAATTGGTGAAATTGAAATGTGCAGTTATCTCGAATATATTCTTCAGTAAAATTCAATATACTGAATAAAATATATAACCGTAGTTGGTTAAAACTGTGTTAACTGGTATATATTTTTTAGTGACAGTAACTACCTTAACAGTCTGTTAAATATTTTATTTCAACAAAATTAGTAGATTAATTTAGGGTGGTTTAACTGTCAATTTAGGTTGATGAAAAGACAATGGTCAGTTATATTTAATTTCATTACTGAAGACCTATATAGCCGAAATTTGGGAAAATGATCCTGAAAGCCAGTAATCAGAAAAACAAATATAAAGTCACTTGAACTAGATTAAATATTTAAACTGATTTTTGTGCAACTAAATTCCATGTGAATAACAAGAGCCACATACTTAAAATTTATCCTGTTAAATTTATGGTACAAATTTGTATAAAGCTCCTTTCTTTCGCATTTTTTTGGAATTCAAACCATTAAACTTGTTTATCAGTAATAATGATATATATTATATTAAAATTAATTCGGCACTGGACAGACTCAAACTTCACTCAGATATTTGTCAAATGGTATTATGCTAACAAATTATATTTGAATATATCAAAATGTAGAATTATGTCTTACACAAGAAAATTAAATACAATTATACATGATTATTACATGTCAAACTTGAAACTCGATAGAGTTTCCGAATGTATAGATTTGAGTGTTACCTTTAGTGTGAATTTTCGCTTTCAAACACATATAAGTAACACATGTAAAAAGGCTTATAAAATATTAGGTTTAATTATAGGCACATCTGGTAGTTTTCAACATTACAATACATTAATTAAGTTATTTAACACATTGGTTCGTTCAAACCTAGAATATTGCTCAGGGATTTGGTTTTGTGACACCAAAATGTATTGTGATATGATTGAACAATTGCAAAAGAAATTCATAAAAATTTCATATTATAAATGTTTTGGTTTTTATCCCAATTTCATGTCATATGGTATTCTGAATCCGCATTTCAATGTTTATAATTTACAACAAAGAAGATTATATCTTGATATATTCTTCCTTTATAAAATACTGAACTGTGTGATTTATTTGCCATATATTTTACAAATAATCGATATTCGTGCTCCGAAACTGGGATTAAGATATTTGAATAATGGATTTTTAAATTGTAATCTTGCTTCTATTAAATCTTCTATTTACAGAATCATATCTCTGTATCGTCTCTACGTGCATTCTCTAATTGATATACTCGTATTTAATTGTAATATTATTACCTTAAGAAATGCTATACCTACTTCATGTATCGTAATTTTATTTTATTTTGTCCACAAACTGTAAATAGGTGAAATATGTAGTTTATTGTATATAAATTTAAAAAAAAAATCCTGATACAGATTTTAAGGGAACGGAGCACAATTTAAATTTATATTTCACCCAGGATAAATAACTAATTACTGTTTAGCAAATTCTAACTATCAGTCACTAGATTATTAATTCAAAATAAAAAATGATAATAAATAAAAAAAAGAAAATTCAAATATGTAATGAAGGACGTTGCCGTTTTAAGCATAAATCAGTAATGAAAGAAAAAGTAATGTAACATAATGAATGCAATGCAAAGTTAATGCAAATATAATCACTTGATAGGTACACAAAATTATATGTTTACAATATCGGTAAATTAGAAAACGTTTCGGCTAGACGGTGTTACTAGATGAAAAACGAACATGATAGGACTGGGTAAAAAAAATTATCATAAAGAGACTAGAAGAGCAAGGGACGAAATTATTATTTTTGCTTGAACATTATTTATAGTTTGTTTGATATAAAAAACTCCATAAGGACAGGGGCATTATGTACGGGCATTATGATTCCTAACGTCCGTTCCATTAAATAAATATTTTAAATTAAAACTAATTATACTTATACTAGTGAAAAATAAAATCCTGTAAGCGGATGTTAGTAGCTGATAATGCACAGAGGGCGAAGGTATCCAGCTCGTGGGCCACTGGCACAGGGGATGGATGTCGTGCGAGGTCATTATTATATACATAACGCCCTTGTGCATAAATAACTATTAAATTATTTGCATTTCATCGTATATTTAATATTTTGTAGTTTTCATACTAAGGGCCGAGATATCCACCTCATAATAAAGTTCCTAATAAATTTATTTAGCTAATAAATAAGTTTAGCAGATATTTACTACCTTATAAATTTTATTTACCTAATAAATATATTTATTAGCTACATATTTTATTAGCTACTCAAACCTTCTAATAAAATAACATAAGGTTCAATTGTCATATCATTTTATACGTAAAATAAAAATATATTTTTTAATACTGCATCAATTTCTTATTAAAAAGATATAATATATTTATATAGGGTTATCATTGATATTTTAGATAAATTTTAATGAATTGGATGAAATTGTAGAGAGACATGAAATGGGGTAGGTGGCTCAGTCATCCTATTAATTTGAGAACCTCGATTCGATTCCCACAGCCAACAAACAATTCTCATCGCATTAAATTACCCTTGTGGTTCCTCCACCACTATCATCTTTGTGCATAAATATAGCATTTACCGAGATCTGCTACGGCATAGTGCTACACCCAGTAATGGATAAAAGGCGTGATGATATATTTATTTTTATTTATTTTATGAAATGGAGAATTTGGAAATAATTAATATTGGCCACCTTCACAATGTACATGTTGGAAAAATCATTGCCAATTTAGACAAATGGCATGATATCTAGTTTTTTAATAGATTTCGAATGTGAAAAGATACAGATATTTCCAACTTATTCGCAGAATTCTTATTTTTAATATAGCGTTTAACACAAGCATATTTCAGACGCAAAGTTTTCGAATCACGGGCATTAAATCTTGTTTCAATTTTTTCCCACTTTTCGCTTTTTTGCTTCTAATTCACTGCGTCTCGGTGTTTATTTTCTATTCTATAGCTACTTCAACTAATAATCTGACTTCATTTATAGAAAAATTACAGATCTTGCACATTTTCCTGACATTTTGACAGTTATAACAAAATCAAGGAGGTAGAAACAAAATTACAATTATATATTAATTAAATTGTCATAAACAAGTCTTGTATTTCTTTCTAATTAATTATTTTAATAACATTCTCCCTCTCTAAAAGACAAACAGTGTTGCAATTTTCACTTTTTTTTTATACGAAGAAGACGAATAAATTGAACTGGATATCTAAAAAATAAATATCTTCCTAATAAATAATTTATTTTGCTAATAACTATTACTTAGTTTATTGGGAGATGGATATCACGGCCCTAACTGTTTTAATTTAATATCATTCCTATTTATAATTTACATGATATACAATTGTATCTACAGAACGACACTGAAATAAATATTAATTTAATTTCATATCTTACAGGCAGATTCATAAAACGGATTAGCGCTGACATCGTTTTTAATATTATCTATAACTCTGTTTCAAATTAAGACAGATTCAAGAAATGAATTAAATTTGATGCTAATTAGCACGCTTTTTAACTCAAGTTAAAATAAACTTGTTTCATGCATTGAAAAGAGAGTTACAAAGGAAATAAAAATTGGTGTTAGCGCTAATCCGCTTTATGAATCTGCCTGTAAATGTCATCTTCTAATTGATTGTGTCGCAGAATAGTAATATAGACAAATGGAAGCTGAACATCTTTTTCCATATGCTGTGTTACATTTGTGGTAGTTTTCTAGTTTCTACGTTGTGTTTTATTATAAATCAGTAGGTATCTTTATCACTTACCACTCTTGTTTTGCTACATTCAAACTGCGTTACGTGAGGATATACCTAAAATGGCGTAATCAAATATTTTTTCAGACGACCACTTTTGAAAATAACCATAACAACATCATAAACTACTACGGAAAGTTGAAAATAACATACATTGATATGTTAGTATAACGCACACTTGTAACATATCAGGTAAAGCTCCACTGATTGACAACAGGTGGCGTTACGAGGAAGGAAAATAATAAAATAAATGAAAAGAATTTGTATTATTATTTATGCCGAAGTTTTGGCAGATATTTTGAACACATTTGCATACATAAATCTTATTTTTTTAAATTATTATTTACTTATTTACTAATATTTATGCATTATTCAATATTTGATATTACGGTTAGTACAGTTGGTATCACAATACTTAACCTCAAACGTCAAACGTGAACGCTTAGTTACAAAAACGCATAAGCTGTCAAAGAGTAACAACATTGCTCTTGTAAACTTTTTTTAGACATATTTTGTAGTCGTCTAAAAAATAGTGTACATAACTCGCTAAAATGTATGATAACTGTGCTCATATACTTAAATCACTCGGCGCTGCGCGCCTCGTTTTTCAATTTGTACACTCGCACGTTATCTTACACTTTCGATGCTTGTTATGTAATATACTATTCCTGCTATACTTACATTTTCAAAATACAACATAAATGTAAAATTAACGATAGGTACAATAAGTGCGGTGATCGAGCGCAGTACAACGTACGCCACTGCTTGTTGTGACGTACATCCATGATATTCCTAGTTCAATCTACAGGCCAACATACTTTCCATTAAAATGCTGTAATACCTGGTAATTAATTACACACTCTGGTCTGTAATTGGGATAAGTACCTATTGTGTAGAGTAACAAACAAAATAAAAATACAAAAACCATCATTTTCTCCGTTGAACTAGGTAAATGATAATAAGAAAAACAAACCACAGAAACTGTAAAATCACTATAAACAGACTACGGCAGTAAAAAGCACATAACAAAAAGTAACCAGATAAAAAACGTCAAAACAGAAACATTTAAACATTAGCATACCTGTAGGAGTGGGGGTAAGTTCCATCAACACCATATGCACCTGATGTGGTGTAAACGTGAACCTCTTGAGGAAGTTATACTTCGGTCCGCGAGATTTGTGCATCCCAGACACAGCCGTGTTGATGGCCCTGGTGTACTCACGCACCCCGAAGTTCGTATGTGGTACGATGAGCCCGATCGTTAGCTGGGGTAACTCGGGATGCACCGTGGTGCCGGCGCCTAGCCTCCACGCCATAGCCTCGGCCGCCGCTAGCGCCGCCAGCGGGGCAAGAAGTAGGGCTACGCTCGCGCGACACATGTCGATGCACTCGCGAGAAAAGTTACGCAAGAAGAAATGATGTCATGATGTGTAAAGGAAGTGTGTGATGCAAGGGTGCTGTATCGGCATTATGGGGTTTGTTCTAGCACCAGCATAGGGTTTGAATTCTAGAAAAGATATAAATGCTGTACTTGTGACTAACATTCAGGAACTAATGTTTTGATATTCAAAATTTATTTGTTTCAATTTTCTAGCTACACTAATGAAATTTTACAATTGTTTTTAAAAATCTGATTAATAAAATAAATCAAATCAAATATTTGACAGCAATAGAAACAAGTGGTTCTTAACCATTGGAGCACGGACTCCTGGGGGAGCTACGTTATCCTTGCAGAAAAGATTGAACGAATGAAATTAAAAATAAGCAAAAAATCAATACTTAATTTCTCTTGCTTCCAATAAAATTATTTTTCCTACAACTGTGCGATTTCTTTGTTATTACGTAACTATAATTGCCTTGGTTACGTATGGAAAGTAGATGAATGCAGACAAGTGCGTTTCCGAAAGCAAAGAAACACTAGTGCGGAAAGTGCTTCATTACGTAACTGTCAAAAGAATATTGTTTTGACAGCGATTTAAATTTCGCGCCGAGCGCGGAATTCATATTTTGACCACAGACGCTTATGGAAGAAGAAGATACGGTGAACCAGCGCTAGTAAATATGCAGTAGTATATTTTGACGTTTATAAATGTAACCTTAATTTGCAGTATATCTAATCTGTAGACAATTAATAAAAAGAACCGAACAAAGTAAAATATATCGATAAATGGTTTTATTTAAAGAGTAAGTGAAATACTTCATATTTATTGTTTGTGCATATTATTAATACAGTTGTTACAGTTGCTTATATTGACATAATGTAAAGTGAAAACTTTTGTGTCTAAAGAAACATTGATTTCTTCCGTACCTGTTCATATTATTACCAGTAAAATTATTGGTAACAATTTCGGAAGCTTCAGAAGTACCAGCAGCAGGTTGATTGTCATTGTCGAAAATAGATCCAACATAGTATGATCCGGAGCTTCAATTATCTTTGGAGGTGTTAATGATAAAGAGGAATCACTCACTGTACTATTCCAATCAAGATGATTTTGAAGAAATTATTTTGACGTTAGTGAAATATTTTTAAATAACGTAGAACAATGTGCAAGCAATCAACAAACAAACCATAGCAACGCCGTAAAACATCGTTCTCATGTAATATGATTAAAATTTTATAAATTTTATAAATTTTAATAATATTTTAGTGATTTATTAAATCGCACAATTGTAGGAAAAATATTGTTTATAACACGAGCCGAAAAAGGTTACATGCTCGTGCAGAATTCTGCACTTGCACGTAACGAGCCTTTTTCGGCACTTGTTATAAAAATAACTATTTCCTACAACTGTGCGATGTTTTTATTATTACGTAACTATTATTACCTTGGTTACGTATGGAAAGTAGACCAAGTGCGTTTCTGTAAGCAAAGAAACACTAGTGCCGAAAGTAATTTGTACTTTACACAATTGTCAAAAGAAAATATAAGTAGAGTAATTTAAATTTCACGCCAAGCACAAAATTTCATATTTCAGGCACATACGCTTATGGAAGAAGAAGAAATATGCAGTTGACGTTTATAAACATAAAACTGCTGTATATCTAATCTGTACACATCACATTGAGCACACAAGAACTCAAGTATATCATTATTAAATATGATAATTAATAAAAATAACTGAAGAAAGTAAAATATATCGATAAATGGTTTTATTTAAAGAGTAAGTGAAATACATAATATTGATTATTTATGTATATTAATAACACGTTGTTACAGTTGCTTATATTGACATAATTTGAAGAGGAAACTGTTATACTATCTAAATAAACATTGATTTCTTCCGTACCTGTTCATATTATTAACAGTAATATTATTGACAATAATTTCGGAGGTTTTAGAAGTACCAGCAGCAGGTTGATTGTCATTGTCAAGAATAGATCGAACCATTACCTTTGGAGGTGTATATGATAAAGAAGAATCACTCAATGTAGTATTCCAATCTAGACGATTTTGAAGAAATTATCTTGAAATTATTGCAATATTTTTAAATAATGTAGAACAATGTGCAAGCAATCAATAAACAAACCATAGCAACGCCGTAAACCATCGTTCTTGTGTAATATTATTAAAATTTTATAAATTCAGATAAAATTTTAGTGATTTTCTAAATCGCACAGTTGTAGGAAAAATGTTGTTTATAACACGTACCGAAAAATTCTGCACTTGCACGCAACTAGCCTTTTTCGGCACTTGTTATAAAAATAACTATTACAGGATCTTCCAAGTTTGTATAAAAGTTCATTATTAAAGCAACTACTACATAGTAAAAATAAATCCCAATTTATGTACAAAAAATTTTGACAATTGGTAAGCAAACATGATCAAAGTTATTAACATTCCTCAGAATAGCGTCCAAGAAACTATAATAATTTTAAAAAATTGTTTAAATTCGAAACGGTTTGTTTTCGCATATTGGTATAATAGAATTTTTTCCTTGTCTCCGTATGACTGACCAAATATTGGTCTCTATTTTTAGAGCACAGTGTTAGAATATTGTGTTCATTAAATTAACTTATTTCTCCCTTCTATTTGTATATAATAGTTATTTTTATAACAAGTTCCGAAAAAGGCTTGTTACGTGCAAGTGCAGAATTTAACGCACGAGGAAATCTGCACGAGCACGTAACGTTTTTTGGCACGTGTTATAAACAAAATTTTTCCTACAACTGTGCGATTTAAAAAATCACTAAAATATTGTCGAAATTTATCAAATCTGAATGATATTCACGAGAACGATGTTTTACGGCGTTGCTAAGGTTTGTTTGTTGATTGCTTGCACATTGTTCTACATTATTTAAAAATATGTCACTAATTTCAAGACAATTTCTTCAAAATCGTCTAGATTGGAATACTACACGGAGTGATTCTTTGTTATCATAAACACCTCCAAAGATAACTGAAGCCCCAGATCATGCTACCTTGGATCTATTTTCGACAATGACAATCAACCTATTGCTGGTACTTCTAAAGTCACCGAAATTGTTGTCAATAATATTACTGTTAATAATATGAACAGGTACGGAAGCAATCAATGACAGTACAAAAGTCATTATGTCAATATAAACAACTGTATTAATAATATTCACAAACAATAAATATTATGTTGTTCGATTACTGCGCCTGTACGTACATTCCAAATTTAACCCAAACTGACAAGCAAAGGATTACTTTATTTCAAAATTCCTGCTTAAGATTCGTTTACGGTGTACGTAAATATGACAGCATTTCTAGATATAGATCTCTAGCAAACATGGAAAACATTGATTCTCGAGTTAATAAAATGTTTCTTACCGTCACTCATAAAATTAAAATCACTGGTACTCCATCATATCTCCACGATAAACTTAAATTTAAAAATTATGAATACGGTCTTCGAGCTAGAGATTTATATGTTGTGCCTTCTTTCTCCAAATCTAAATTCAAATGCTCTTTTTCATATTTAGCACCAACTCTATATAACTCTATTCCTGATAACTTGAAGTCTCTGTCATTAAGTGCCTTTAAATATCATATGAAGAATTTGTTTGTTTAATGCTGTTTGTAAGTGATAACTTCGCAAAATATGTAATGTATTCAGCTATGTTTATACTTATTTTTAAGTTCAACTATATTTTTTTTGATTTATTGTTACATTCACTACATTTTTTTATAAATTTTGTAAATCCTGTGTACTTGGTTGGGTGGAAGAACAGCCTTTGGCTGAACCCCGCCTTTGACATGTGTCAATAAAGTTTATTATTATTATTATTATGTATTTCACTTACTCTTTAAATAAAACCATATATCGATATATTTTACTTTATTCGGTTCTTTTTTTTAATTGTGTACAGATTAGATATACTGCAATTTAAGGTTATGTTTATAAACGTAAAAATATACTACTGCATATTTACTAGCGCTGGTTCAGTGTATCTTCTTCTTCGATAAGCGTCTGTGGCCAAAATATGAATTCCGCGCTCGGCGCGAAATTTAAATCGCTCTCAAAACAACTTTCTTTTGACAATTACGTAACGAAGCATTTTCCACACTAGTGTTTCTTTGCTTACAGAAACGCACTTGGTCTGCATTCATCTACTTTCCATACGTAACCAAGGCAATAATAGTTACGTAATAATAAAGAAATCGCACAGTTGTAGGAAAAAGATCTTTATAAGAAACTTTAAATTAATATTTGATGCAATGTAGGATTTGAAATTTTTAATTAGGCTTTGTTGGACCGGGACAAAAAAGATGTCCGTAATAAAAAAAGGTAAAGAACCGCAGATATAAACCATTTCTTGTGACAGTTTTATTTGTATTTACTTATTTAAATCAAGTTTAAATTTTATGTTTTGTTTATGGAACTGGTTATTATAAAGGCATAATAACTGTATTATTTTTAAAAATTACAATTGAGATGAGATGAATAAAAAACACAAATATTTAGCCTTTCAATTTTGCCTTTTTTATAATCAAACTCATAATACATTAAACATACGACCGGATTTATCAACCATAATGATTTCATAAACGTATTTTAGGAAAGACAACAGCGAAATTAACATTGCTGTCAAATTTTAAGCTGAAACAAATTATAGTTTTGTAGAAAAAGCATGCAACTATTATAATATAGTTCTAGGATCTTGCTTGTCAAATGTTTCTAAATTATTTGACACAAAAATGTTTCAAATAAAAGTGTTATGTCACATATTCACAGTAACTTGTTTTTCTTAAAAATAATTTAGAAAATTTTGTGTGTGGAAATATAAGATCCCAAATGTTCCTGATAATTTAAAATATTGTGCATACAATATTATACATACTATATACGAGTAGAGTATTCCATTGATTTACTATTATTTGTTTAACGTCGTACCATATCAATTTTAAATGAGTACAATGGTGTAAATATTTCCGGCGAAGCCCTGTGCGCAATATTGTTTGGGGCCCATTTCATTAAGTTATTAATGTATACTAATGTAGCAATACTAAAGTCATATAAGGAACGCATTATTATTTGCTACAAATACATTTTATACGATACAATAAAAATAACAATAAAATTCATCTATATAAAATGAAATACACATTTTTAGGCTGTCCGTGGCCCCTTCTTTCTGCACACACTGCGCACAAATATAAATACACCTCGGAATGAGTATGGGAATTTTAAATTGTCTCAATAATGTATGTAATAGTAAATGGTTAAAAATAATAACAGACAGACATATCTAAAATATAAAACTCAATTGCTATATTTTACATAATATAAATAGTAATAAAATAAAGCAATTTTGTAAATGGGAGGCCACACGATAAAACTCAAATCGTTAAATTTGGTTATAACTAAAGATTTATATAGCAAAAAAAGCAAATAATACTTTTATATAATAATAAAATATTTATGCAGTAATTCAACTTAAATCCAATACAAAATTTTGTCATTTAAAAAAGGTAGGTCTGCCCGGATCACAGCGGTTTTTCAAATAAATAGAAACGTCATCTTAGAAATAATTAAAGCATAATGAATAATATATTTAACAAAAATATTAAATTGAAACTACTAAATTTCAACAATAGTTCTGGAACATGTTAATCACATGTACAGCTAAGTTTCAAGTACGACAATATAATATTATTCCATAATATAAAAATGCTGAATTGTACTGAAATATCAAAAATGTGTAAATAATGTCAATATGAAAGTCTCAATGTAACAGAGAAATATGTGTTATTTTATTTTTATCCCAAATGCGTATAAACACAATTTTTTGCAGCTACAATGTAACTAGATCATTTTGGGTTGCAAAGCAAATATTGGTCCCTGTTGAACGGAAATTACATCGGAGCGCCATTGGAATAGAACTCGAGAAAGAACAGTAAAATATACGCCAGACAAAGTAAGTCTATTTTTATAGCCGCTTACTATAAAACCATATCATTCACCTGAACTAAACTAGTACTAGGTACAACACAAACGTTGTATGTTGCAGATAAAATTTTACTAGAACAGGAAAGTAATTATTCTCTTGATTAATGTTTACGCAAAACAACCATAATTATAAAGGCATGAAAAATTCGATACAATAATGTCATTAGAAACTTAATTAAAATGAGATATTCCATACAAACAACTATAATTCGATTCAATTTTTCACAGTTATTACCATCCGGTACATATATATTTTTCTATGCTAACTTGCAATATAAGGTGTTTTAGTTGAATACATTTCTACTATTCTTTTTTTTTATTTGAAAACGAAAATGTACAAAAAAAAATCAATGTTATGGTTCAAGCAGGGAATCTAAAACTTTTTTTCTATATTCGCAATACTAAGGACATGGTTCTTGCAGTGAACATTTTAAGTGCTACTGGTCAACTAGAAATATATAATAAAAATTATAATGAAATATTTAATCCCGTAACTGATGTTGAATAACAAATAATTTTATTTAAATCTGATATTTTGCAGTATGTATTATCATTGATCATAAAATTGAGCAATTTAGCACAGTGTTAGATTTAATAAAATTAATAAAACATGCCCCTTTATTCTATTATTGAAATACCAGTACTTATTTCTTTATTGATTTTATGAAGTACAAAATATTGAAATTAAATTAATTTATTTATTATTGACCGTTTGTTACTTAATTAAGTAATTCATTATAATTCATTATAAATAATAAATAATGTTCACTTCAAAAATTTGCGAATTAAAAAAATAAATTGAATGAGAATGAGGACATCGAAATATTTACACCTTCAGTTTTTTTATATTTTTTTTAACACCGTATAAAATGAACTTATTTGTTATTTTTTTTTCTATTGTATTTTAGCCTTTGACCATACTAAATAAACAAACTATAGGGACGTTTGATGTGAAACGTACACATCCTAAAGTGGGGGAAGGAAAATAGCCCATATATGTAACTTTATTGACAAATAAGTTTCTAATCAGAACTACCATAACATGAGTTTGTTTTATAATCATATTTTGATTTTACGTGAATAAAAAATTAATTAATATGAAATATAAATTCATATATATATATATTTATGTATGGCCCATTCTCTGGGAAACGGACACCCCATATATATTAGGGTGTCCGTTATTTTGTCGGAAATTTGTTGCTCTCGCCCTCTAAACGTACTCAAAAAAAATAAAATAAAAATTTGAGCCATCATCGCAGGTCCGAAAAATGACGTTAACACGTGCCTGTAGAGGGGTCAAAATTTACATGTAGTTTAAATGGGGAAAATGCCTTTTTTGATACTTTTATGTATAACTTTTTATATGTTCAAGCTAAAAATATTTCAAGATAACCGGAAAGCTAATAAAACAAGCTTTCAAGCAGACTAAAATGCAAGTCATTTGAATAAAAATTGACGGCGTATCGTCAATTTGAGTAATACGAATTTTGAAGTATATAAAGGACAAAAACGTTTATATAAGAATTTCGATTAATATTTCAGTTTTTACCCCAAAAATTGATGGACCCCTAACAACAATATGAAAACTACGTTCTGAAATTCATATTAACTATCTTTAAATGGTTGTAATAATCGTAGACATATGCTGAACTGATAAAAAATATATTTTAGGCAAATCAATGTAATCATAGGTTTAAGAAACATTTTTCAAATGACTTATTAAATATTTCATATATATCGTTTCGTATTATAAATAAATAGTGCGAGATTAAGAAACTGTGTTAATCATATTATTATAACACAACTGGTAGATAAAAATAACCAAAAACATAGCTAAGTGGACCAATGATCTTAGCCCACTATTTCATGTAATAGCTTCACAACGTTGTGTAGCTGAACCTGAAGAATTTTATGAAATAAAGAGTTAAAATAAAACTGATACAATTAAATATTTATTCTCTATAAAATACACGAAATGTAAAAAAAAAATCTTTTTAGTCTGTCAACTCTCAAACAGACGAGCTAAAGTAATCAGTACGATATCTGTATCCCAGGCTGTTGTATTAAAACATTTATATACTTGTAAAAATCCAAATAGAATCTCTAATCTAGATTACTATTTTGTATATATGTCGTTGTCTTGTTTGCTCAGTTATTTGGTCGCTCTATTTTACATATCCTAGAAATTTATATTGCATTTTTCAACCTTTTCACTGGCTCATTATTATTATGGGGTGCTATGAAGTCGGCCTATGGATCCTGAGAACCCTGGTTCGATTCCCACAGGCGACAAACAATTTTCATAATTCCAAAAACTACCCCTGTGGCTCCTCCACCACTAACATCTTTGGTGATTTGACGACTGGTAACCGCACTTCACGCGCAAAATATATCACTTACCGAGATCTGCTTCGGCAGAGTGCCACACCCAGTAATGGGTACAGGGCGTGATGATATATTTATTTATTTATTTACATTATTATGAATTCGATACATTGATAAAATTAAAATATTATTGAGCTTAAATTCCGAACTGGTTAGAATTCTTCTATTGTTGTAATCTCCCTAGTTAATAATAAGAATGTATGTTGATAGTATTAATTTCTATTTAGTCTTTGACGATGATGTCATATCCTGTTGATGCCTTCTGCATCCCTTCAGCGTTCTTAGAATTGTTATTGTCTAAAGACATTTTGATGATGTTTGCCCCCTTAAGAATGCTGAGTATAGTTATTTGTCTCACCCAGCTAAGGCTGAGACGTGAACAGAGAAGTCAGTCTGTTACCATCCGCGACTCAAACAAGTCTTCTACCATCAGCGATTTGAACAAGTCTTACCATTTTTACTCGAATAAGTCTCTTAAACAAGTAACTCTGTTAAAACTGTGTAAATAGTGTACAAAAGTTAGTAATAGTAGTTAATAAAACTATATTAAAGAAACACGATCTTTACTAGTGGGTTTGGCCCTTAGATCCTGCTCTTATCCTCTATCTCCGATTAAAAATAAATATTAAACTAATTATTGTTGTAGCCAAGCTACCAGGTTACAACACTATATAAAATAATAGGAAACTACTCTTGTCACTTAAATTCAATTATATTCATAATTCAATAATATCAAAATATTTGAAGTATTCTACCCGTATTTATTACTACATACGAGTATTTCAAACTTAATTTGTCATTAATAATTATTTTAACTTAACTAATACCAGATAAATATATGTGATAACATCAATATTCATTTGCTCAACACCACACAATATCCGGTTTAAAGGGAACTGAACTACATTCACAATTAGCAATTTAAATGTATCATTTTAGCATTTTGTTGGTTCAGTAGATTACGGGTAAGTAGCTGTGAAAACCAATGATTTTTATAAAGTATTAACAGGTGTTTTTGAATAAATCCACAATTTAACGTGAATCATGTGAATTATTTTCATTTGCTACGCACATTTAAATCGCAATTTCATACTTGAACACTTCAGACATTTAAGCTTGACTCTCAAAAAAGGTTTAGGTAATCACGAATTTTGGATTATTTAAACTTATTCCAACCTTATGTTAAATAGTTAATCCAAATTAGAATTAGAATTATATTAGGATTTATTGAAATATTTTTGAGAATATGGTTTAACTTAATTTTATTTAACCAAAATTCAATATTAATGCTGGGACAATGTAACAGATAAATAATTCATTTTTCAGATAGGTGACATAATATCATATCAAAATCGAAGCACAAATTGCACTAATTATATTAATTGTACTCATTGAAACAATTATTTTTCACTTATTTGAAAGTTGAATTACCTATTACTTTATTACAACGTTGATAAATGGACCCTTCATCGAATGTTGAATAATTTTCCGAATATATTTGCGAATTTGTCTTGTAAATAAGGTTAAAATTCAGTATACTCCATTCTCGACTGACATTAGTTTGACGCATCACTGGATTAGAAATTTTGCATGATACGATCGGTTCTAAAACAGTGGATAGTACTAGTCCTGTAGTAAGTTAGTCCAATGGTTGCTGAAAGTTTATATATTTCGAAATAAGTATGAATGTAAAAAGTGTGGTGAACAAATTAAATTATGTAAAACAAGTCTTTGTAGTGATGGTTTTGCGAAAATGAAAGTCTCCTATACAGTGCCATCTTTTGGCAAAATATTAGAATAACGGTAAATAACAGTAATATCAAAGAATTCGATTATGTTACGTTAGAGACGCATCTCTATTTCAAAGCTTACGAAACTGTCCAAGTTCTAAAGCGAGATATTAAAGTGCCGTAATGGAACAATAATTTAGGACTAACTCGAGAATAATTACATATGAAACAAATGTAATTAAAGTTTTTAAATATGTAATAAAATGTACTTTGAAGTCATTTTTCTCGATTATTTTATATAAAATGTCTGCGTTTGCAATTTTTACAATCTCACATCTCTAAATTCCTTTAATTCACTGAGAGTGAATTTAAAAGAATTCAAGAAAGTTAAATATAACTTATTTCACATTTTTCATCTAATTAATTCGACTAGAATATTAGGAAATACAATGATGTATTTAACGAAGAAGAAGTGAATGAAAACAAGAAAGTCCTCTCTAAAATAATACTTTTATACTTAAACCTGTATATGATACGGGATATATTGTAATGATGATTTTTAATGATTCTTTGTTTTCGATGAATTTTAACATTTTAGACCTTAATAGACTCAAAAAATATAGTTTTTTAAAAAGTCCTTGTGTCTGTCATTTGAAATAGGCGATGAAGTTTTGGAATATAATTTTATATTGAAGTTTATGACTGAAAAACACATTTTAAGTTCAATAACAGGCCACAATCAGTCAGTGGTAACATTACTTTATACAAGAGGCTTTCTAAATTTTAATTTTAATTTCATAAATATGGGTTTATTATAGATTAATTTGTTATAAAGTAACTTTACAATAAAAATACGGAAATGGAATGAAGTATTATTAGTGAATACATGTTCAAATCTTAACGAGTTTGGTATTACATTAAAACTCTCATATTATTGTGGTTGGGAAGATCTGCGTTGCCATAGCTATTTATTTGTTATTTGTGATACTGAAGATTCTTAGAATAAATAAATAAATAAATAAATAACAACATATATTTATCTCAAATTCACATACCAACGCTAGTTATCTAGCCCATTTTAATAAAAAATTGAACTTAATTAAATTTATTCAATCAACAATCTAGCAATAAAATAAATTTAACCTTTTGCAATTAAATTTCAATTTTAAATTAAACATTCACCTAATATTTAATTTTTATTATATAGCAAGATTTTCGGTTATTTATGCTTATGGTATACACACATCGGTGATCAATGGAAGAATCTAAAATATTTTTTTTGTACTTTCGAAACGAAAATGCTACTTTAGTCACAAATTTTAGGGACCAAGGGATTAAATACTCGTATGAAGACAAATTCCAAGAGATTAAAATAAGATGGAAATTTCTCTAGGGTGCGCATTGTTTTTATTTTATTTTTGAAGTACGTAGATTTTACTAATATTATTTCCTTTATTTTATATTTTTAGTTTTATTTAATAATATTTTTCCTGTGTCTATTATTTATATATATTTTTTTAAATACATATTTTTTAATTCTTATTTTGTTAATTTTTTTTTGTAACAAATAATACCTGTAGTTGATTGTTCGTCAACATATTTTATATATTTTTATTTAAATTACTTATTTTATAAGTGTGTGATTTTTGAGTAAAACCTGTAATCTAAGATAAATAAGATAACATTTTCATACAATTTTTGTCATAAAAGTGTGACACCAATAATGTAGTTTTTCATCATACACGACGAGTTTCATCGTACATTGTACAGAATCATATAGATGTGACAGGCACTATGTGATAAGACGTTGACTCAGCTTTCATTATGCTCTAAAAAACTCACTACTGTTGATTAAGAATACCATACTTCTATTCCTGATGGAAATTATACATCCATTTACTTCCATCATTAAGTAAATTCTATAACATAATTATTTTAGAATAGTAGGTACATTAAAATACAAATTACAGAAGTCTACCTATTAGAGTAGTTGATTTCCATCGAAGTTTGAATTTTTGAACGTTCGAACAAGAAACGAGATGCCACTTTTCGTCAGAAAAACTTCAATGCTTTGAATTTTCGAATTTTTCGAAGCTTCGAAGCTTCGAAGTTTTGAATTTTTTGCCACTGAATTAACGCCATCTGTCATCTCCAAACACGCTCACGCATAATTCGCGAAAAGTCGGCCACGAATTAAATAATAAACTCCGCGAAGTATCCTGCAAAAACTCTGCAAGGTTAGGTATCTTAATTAAAACATCTACTGTCTTAATTCTAATTTATATTATTTATAAATAAATAATAATACATAAATTTATGTACAACGAATGCATTGAAGTTGTTTTATTAATGTGTCATGCCTTTTTTATCCCATAATATGGTTACTGAATTGAACTCCCTAAAAATGAATATCTAACACGTCCCTAGTAAAAATTGAGATGAGGCTAAGATCTGGCAATAGAATGACTAAAACGAGAATTGAACCTTCGATGCTCAGTTTGCAGTCAGACTGACTTATCCTCGAGCTGTTAAAACATTTTAAATAATTTGAAAATTCGAATATTCGAAAAATTCGAAAATTCAAAAATTTTAATAATTCGGAAATTCGAAATATTCCAATGTTCGAAAGTTCGAATCTAAATTCGAAGGTTCAATAAATCCGAACAATCGAAGTCTCGAATATTCGTAAAATCAACAAACCTGCTACCTATTCTAACACGAGTTCAAAATTCAGACACGAGCAGTACAGCGGCGCGCGACGAGGGGACGAACGAACGAGTGCTATAATTGCTTTCTGTAATGAGTGTTTTATACTATTTTCTCTGTTTCGGCTTTCCTTTGCATAATTTCTTCATGAAAATAGTTGGCATTTTCTTTTAGGGGTATTTTTTGGTAGAATAGTTAAGTTGGTGACAGTGAATTGCGATTTATTTTGTCCGTTGCCTAGATTTCTTATTTTATCTGATGCCTAGATATTTTGTGTATTTAATGTAGTTATACCAATCTTTGATAACAATATGTCACCAAAAATCAATATGCGTACGTGAATATGTTATTCTAATGGCGAAACAGAGAAATAGGTTTCCAGGTTATTTATTCAGGATTCAGACAACCCTAAATATCTCTACTTTTTCTGGTGTCTCAATTCATTGGGGTGGTGAAACTTCTCTCAATCCACATGTGAGCATGTTTACATAATATCTATTTCTCATCTCACTTCGTTTGACGTGCCTCAATACACACATAAATCCTTGTCTATTGGCAGTGACCTACATTGCTTGCTGTAACTCTAGTTCCAGTTTCTTTCAGCGATTCAGCCAGTCGCATTTGCTTAACAAATACTGCTCGGAAACTCTCCGAAACGACGGAGGACGAAGTAAACTAAATAGTATTTGATTGTGTCAGCAAACAAATTGGTTTAGTATTCAGTATCACCCCAGGCAATGTAGAAAAGTTAAACATCCTTTCTCAAATCTGGAGAATAATAATAACTGACTCAAAGTTAATTTAAATCTATGCTGTTTGTTCAACTCGTTCCACAAACAAGACTCCAGAGACGTAGCGTATACCGTGAAATGTGAAAATGTGATATTCGTGATATCATGTTAATTAATAAAATGTTCATTTCGAATGTACAAAATACAAAGGATTTATATTTATACTGAAATGCGGAATATGTTCAGTAAATATGTACTTGTTTGGTTTTCGTGCTACTTATAAAAACCTTGAAAAAAATATTAAATATTTTGAATTCATTTGATTAGAACAATTTATTCTGTAATAATTATGAACATTAAAATATATTATCATGCTTCATACTAAATTCTGACTATGATCGTTTGCCAACTGTAGATCTAAGTAGATACTATACATAGTGCAGTTACTAGCTGTCATGTTATGATTTTCACATATGAGTGAGGAGGGTGTATAATCATAGAATATATTTTTTATACAATTTCTGAGTTAATGACGGAATATCTAAATTGAACTAGTTCTCGGATCATGCCACAGAATTCTTTTTAAGATACTTAGGTAATATCGCTGTCATTAATCAAATGGAAATTATATTTTTATGACGTAATATGAATTGAAATAATGCATATATTTCAACAGAATAGTATTTAAGAAACATTACTACATTCCTATGGCAGAATTATTTAAACTATATTACTAATTTGATTATTATTATCATCGCCTGTATTTTAAAATTAAATGACTTGCAGCGTTGTCTGAAAAAGCGGAAAGGAGCTAAAATCATCTACTATAGTAGTGTCTATTGTACTTCTACAAATTCAGAATAGTTTAAAAGTTTGCAATCGTTCAATATTATGATTCAAAGTTCAATTTCCTGGAAAATTGTGACAAAATAGTTACAGGAACTCATGAATGATGAAAATTTCATATTTTATACAATCTCTATTCCTTTCACCACAACTATATACATATAAAGTACAAAATATTTTTATATACGCATCTACATACCAAATTTTTCCTACATTTTATTATGAATTTACCCTAAAACAGTAGTTCCCAAACTATGGTACGCATACCAAAAGATACGGTGACGACACGCGAGAGTTAAATAGTTATTGAAGTTCTATACAGTATTACATTTTTATGGATCGAAAGTAAATCGAGAAGTTCATAGAAGACACGAGTTGCATATAATATTTTTTCTAGGACTGCTATGAAAAGTTGTCTATTACGCTCTCATTTCTCAACGTAAATTTGATATTATCTGTAGAACAATCGTAGAATAACTTTGTCATGCGTTGTCATGGGATGCCTATCACAAGCAACGAAGAACTATACGTTCGCTTAAATTAGTTTGTTATAAATTGAATAAATGATGTATTTACTTGGAAAGTATGAGTCAGCATGGATACAAGTAAAATAGAAATATATCAAAATGACAGAATAAAATTACTACTTTTTTCGATAATTTGCATATAAGTCGTAGACAAAATTTTGTGTGCATTTCAAACGTACAATATCTTTGTTACACTTACAGCAGCCCTCACCTTCGGTTCGTACTGCAATTACTATGCTCGAATAACAAAGTATAACTTTACACTCTTAATACACAATAGTATATTACATACCAAGCCGGGAAATGCTACATTACAGTTAGATGATCAAGCTGCGGAGCAATGAGGCTGAAATGAGCATCCGGTGAGGCAGGGAGGTGTGTATACTATTTTATTCACAATCAGTTAGTAATCTGTACGACTAAGGGCCGGTTTCTGAAAAAATATTTAACGGGCATGTTAACTAACTGTCGCTTAAATTTATTGAAAGGTTAAAATTGCATCGGGTTTCTGAAAACAAACGTCAGTTAATTTATATGTTCGACTCATGGTTCTATCCTGAGCTAACATTATTCTTGAGTCTATAGGTCTCAAAATAATAGATTTTGGTAATAACTGTGTATTTAAAACTTTTTTCAATCACCAACAAAGCCAAACGAAACTAACACAGCGGCTTAACGAAATTGGTTTTTGAAACAAGGTAAGGAAAGATGAGAACTGTCACTGTCAGCCGTTTTCAATTTATGAAACAACTGCGCATGCGTCATATAATTTAACTGGACCAATTTTCCGCGTTAACTTAACGGGGCAGTTAAATACCAACATGATGTTTCAGAAACCCATTTGACAGTTTATCGAAGAGTTAAACTAACTGACCAGTTAAATTTGGTTTCAGAAACTGGCCCTTAAACATTAATTTTATTTATACTTTTTCTGCCAGATTTATGCTGGGTTGCATAAAAGTTTTATCGATTCGTTAGCAACTAACGGTTTCAAAAAATCGCAATTGATACTGTAGTTAAATAAACAATTCTTTAATTAACCCAATTACGGCCAAGGTAAAAAGAAAAATGGCGGCAAATAAAAAGTCATATTTATTGGTTTAAATAACATAAATTACGACAATAAAATGTATAAAAAAATTTATAAATTACAGTTTTTGAAAATAATGAGTGTTGCGTAAACGCAACATTGACCGAATAAGTGAAATTGTTAAGAGTGATATTTTTCAAAACAAGTAGTATGTAAATACACATTGCATGTTCTGCACATGTAAATTGTCTGACTGTGACACATTTTACAGTATCTTATGACTTCTTAATTATTTATAACGTGTCTATATTTGCCCATTCGAATTTCTTCAGGTACATTTGGGATGGCTAGCTCAGTGGTATGAAGTCGGCTTGTGGATCCTGAGGTCCCTGGTTCGATTCCCACAGGCGACAAATTTTCATAATTTGAAAAAGCTATCCCTGTGGCTCCTCCACCACTAACATGTTTGGGGGCCGTGATTTGACGACTGGTAACCGCACTTCACGCGCAAAATATATCACTTACCGAGATCTGCTTCAGCAGAGTGCCACACCCAGTAATGGGTAGAAGGCGTGATGATATATTTTTACATTTGGTTTAGATTTTCTACTTTTAAGGAACCGTGATGATCTCAAATCTAGCTGATTTATTTTGTTGTCATTTATAATATAATATTGAATAGATGTCAAGCGTTTTAAATAAAAATAAATAAAATAAATTTTTAATAGATGTCAAGCGTTTTACTAATGAATTTTTAAGCGCATTAACAAATAATGGCTATCATCACTTTTTCCCCATTATTTTTAAATGACAGTTTGCTACTCCATTATCGTGTATATCCACAACTCCCAAATATTTAATATATTCATGTATAACGAATAGGTGTGAAATGTTCTGCGTTTATTTTCGTTAGTCAAAACATAGTCATGTTTATTATTATCCTGTGTTTTTTTCACTAAACATTGAACAATCAGATCTTGAAAATCGTTATCGAAAAATTTCAAAAATATTGTAAAGGTGATAAATCCCCTAACTCAGACATCAATTTCTTAACCATTTCGTCTTCTTCTGGTACAGGTAAATGTTGATGAATAAATTGTCCTTCTTTCCACTTTATTTCTTTGTTCATACTTGTACTAGAGGTTAAACATTTCTTTTTACTTGCTAAAGTTTCATCGTCGGATATATCATACAAATCTTCCTCATTTATGTGTACCTAATTCAAAAGTTCCACTATGTCGACATTTTCACTTTCAGATACTTTTTCCGGTTTATCAGTAAAATGCTCTTCATCAGTTAATTCACCAACCTCGGTAGGAATATATACGGCATCAATATGTTCTAAAAGGGTACAAATATCTGATAATAGAATAAAAACTTAAAACTCCCCGCAGTCATTCAATTCATTTAGAGTTAGCTCTAATTCTTTGTTTTGGTACGATTTAGACATATTAATAATATTTATCATTATTTTTTACTATATAGTTTCGATGTACACCTCAAAAGAACAGAGAACCGAATGAATAATTCTACATTTACAAGAAATAAAATCCCACAATATTCGACAAGGTTCGACCGGAATATTACCGGGGATTTCAAGTTTACGGCCAATGTTGCGTAAACGCAACAGTCATATTTCAGCAAGAATTACCGAAAAACTGTTATTTATAAAACTTTTAAAAGTAGTTTTACATAATAATAGGTATATTTTGAAACAGTTTTGAACTAAACTATATAAATATCTATTGTAGAAATCATCTAAAATTATTATCAAATTTATGCTCCAAAATTACATATTTTTTTAAATAATGCCTCTCGTGTCAGAATAAACAAAAATTTATAATAAATACATTTTTTAATGATACATGTTGCTAGTTTATAAAATGACTGCAGTTTTTCCTAAAAAATAATTTTTTGACTAAAATATAAATTCATACAATTGGTGTTGCGTATACGCAACAGCAGCCGTAAATGGTTAGAGCTCTTTATTTTTTCTTGCAAATCAGCATTAGTATTATTTGTTTAGGGCCGCTTTTACAAGTCTAGTATAAACGGGGTATAACGTTATATTTGGAATAAATCCTAAAAGTTGGTTTTACCAAGACGGAATAAACGTTAGATAGAAATAAGCACCGGGATAGTAACGGTACATCTTATTCCGTGAAGGTTGCATGATTTAAACGGCGTATAACTTTATTCCTTGATTCTTTCATTTGTCAAACTGCAGGGTGTAGAGTTATTGTGTATGAAAGCATAATAATAATTATTATTGTATCTTTTTATTGATGCTGAGTTCGATACCCGCGATATTATTATTATGAATAATTATTTATTTATTTAATTATTTATTTTTTTTATTTTTTACAAATATATATTTATTGATAATTATTATATAATAATTTTATTTGAATAAATTTGTTATAATTATTATAAAATTTGATAATATTTATGAAATACATATGTCCATTACATTATATATATAGGTCTTAATTTATATTTATTTGTAAATACAAAAAATTACGAAAATACTAATTTAATTTTAAAATATGGCTCAGTAATAGCAAATATTATAAATTATTTATTTATTTAATCGAAAACATCGTGAGAATCATTTAATATTTTAATGTAATTTATTCTGAAAGAGAAAAGTATTAATTATAATATAAAATAAATATAATTAATTTAATTATATATATAAATGTCAATAAATATTTTCTTTGATTCTATTTTTTCCAAAATCTTCTTGGATTTCTCATCCGTTCTATACGAAATAATATTTTCTCATCGCTATCTGAATCAAATATTTCATTAATATTATTCAACATTTTGCATATAACCTGTCAAAGAATGACATTTTCACGTGTAACAAAAACAAATGTACGCATGCACGCGCTCACTTATAATACCAACTGAAACCTATTTTACTGTTATACCTGGTATAGCTATCTGATACAGATAAAAGACTTGTAAAAGCGAGTTTATTTTATCCGGAGTGTAAGTTATGGAATAAACTTATACCTTAGATAGTTATTCTGCTGTTTATACTGCAATTGTAAAAGTGGCCCTTAGTGTGCTTTAACACAGATATTTATGTTGCTAGGTAACTTGACAAAATGTTTATTGAATCTGTCAGTTCAGTTATTTCAACTGTTTTGAAGATTTACCGATTTTTCTTTATCTAATAAGTATAATTTTCATAATCATGTGTGATAGTGAGTTAGAATTTACTCCATCAGAATTGCGAGAAGCTGCGGAAAAAGCGACTGAAAGCAAACTATTTCTGGTTTTACCAGTTGGAAAGTGACATTAACTAGCCGGTAAAGTGGCATTAGCACTAGCCGGAAAAGTGAAGTAAACAATGACTCACTTCGCAACTGTTTTGTTGGTTGGAAATGCACAGATTACTAACTGTTTGTGAATAAATAAATACTATCGTCAGATAAAACATCAGCAAAATTGAGTATTGAAAGTATCAGATAATGTGCGATGTAAAAATTGAGACACGAGAGGCATAGCGCCGCGTGATTCAAGTATACGAGCACTTTTATCACTTTCGCGCGAGTTATATACACTATTTTTCAGAAAACTACAAAACATTTCTAAAAAAAAAATTATAAGAGCACTGTTTCAACACTTTTATAACTGAAGCGTTCGGAAGCGTTGACGTTTAAGGATAGGTGCAGTGATATCAGCTGTGCCACCCCAAATGAAAATACTAAAATAAAAGTAATATATAGTATGTGTTTATATATTTAAAATATATATTGATATATTTAATATAACAATAAAAATTGTTTTCTTGTAGTATATTCGCAAAACTATTTTAGCAAAGCTTACGATACGCAAAAAGAAAAAGGTTCAATCAAGCACAATATTACAATATTTATAATTTTTACAAACAATAGACTACGAAAGACTTGCACTGTTCACAAAATATATGCAATGATTACATGTAGTAAGTCGCATTCGCGTTTGTTCAGATTTAAGAATTTTCTATATATGAAAAATGGTTGGTCAGTGTTTTTTGTATGTAGTTTTTAGAAGTATTTGTCTAACAAAAAACTAACACACAATACATCATGTAAAGATAAAGGTATGAGAATTAAAAAATCCATGCCTTACCGGATTAGTTTCAAAGAAATTGGCGATGAAAGTTGGATATTCTATGATTTTAAATGAAACTGTCAGAAATGCTTGGCAGCGTTGCACGGGTAGACAGAGATGGTCGCACGCGTAAACAGAGATGGTCGCAGGCGTAGACAGAGATGGTCGCACGAATGACAAAGCAAGAACTATGAAAGTTATTATTTCGATCAGTAAAATATATTAATTTTAATACAAAAAAAAATATTACAGCATTTTTTATTTACTTATTTGTTGTTACAGTTGATAATAATTGCTTTGGTGCATTTTTCTCATTTTTCTTATGAACTGTCAACAGGATGTATCGATAATACAGTCACGTTTCGTACCGGCTGGTACTATCATGCTGCTTGTAGTTCTCGCCTTGTTGCCATAGCTTGTGCTGTGTAAAATCTTACACTGCTATTGGTTGGTATGAAACATTCACTTCCAAAAAATTTGTTGTTACTGAATTTCATAACCTAGTTAAATAGTTTTATTTAATATATTCAATGTTATTGTTAATTACACGATATTTGCAGCGAAATGTTAATTCTGTTAATAACCTATACTATACAAAAATGTAATAATTATTTTTATAAACTTTTTAGGTTACCTATACTTTTGTATGAGAGTGTCATGATAGAACCACCTTAAGAACTTCTTTAAGTATTGTCCAGCCGTTAAAGCTATAAAGAAAAGAAATTATAAACTATCATTCTTACACTCTCGTCAAATGTTATAACAGTTGGTAGTATGAAGGATCCTGAATTGAAAGCTATTGTAGTAAAGCACATATAAGTTGATTTTTGTTTGTTGTTAAATTGAGGTATTGTGAAGTATATATTGGTTGAGTTGTAACGGATCGAAATTGAATTGATTGTAAATCAGTTTTAGCGTCCTTTGGAGAGTTACAGATTTAAAAGTAACGTAGATTATATCGTATTATATAACTTTTATTTCTTTTTGTTTTCATACTATAAAAGTTTACTTTAGTGATATTCGTCTTGTTTTATTGTTGACCATGCAGCTAATTCCCGCGGATTGTAATCGCGTTGTTGTTCAGTTTATTAAATAGTATTCATTTCTAATTAATATTCGTAATAAGTCGAGTCTAAATACTTCATGGTGGCCCGCTACCCGCAGATTATATATTAATTGCGCGAAGAACATAAAAATAATTGATAACTGTTCTAAGTTTATTTTGTAATGGATTTATGGCTTTTACTAGATTTCTTAAAATTTCAATCCAATTCCAATATTGGTTGTGACACTCTGCCGTAGAAGATTTTTGTTCGTGAAATGACAGCTCTTTAAGACGTTAGTAGAGGGGAATTTACTGGGGGAACATTAATGTGATAAAAATCAGTGTGTCGGCAACAGGACTCGTACTCGTGTTCTTAAATTCACAGTCCGATATGTTGTCACTAAGCCATATATCCCTGCTGGAAACCTACCAAAAATTATTTATGAAGTAAATACACTTCAACCATATATAGCTATTGGCTAATTCTCCACTATTAATTTATAGCCGCTCGATTTGATGGCTTATATACGCATTTATGTGATATTAATAATAAGAATCAACATAATAATCATAATAATAATCATAATAAATAGAAAAACACCACTAACTACAATTAGAGAGCTCTCACATAAAATGTAGTTATATTTAAATTAAATAAAATATCATCACGCCTTCTACCCATTACTGGGTGTGGCCCTCTGCTGAAGCAGATCTCGATAACTGATATATTTTGTGCGTGAAGTGCGGTTACCAGTCGTCAAATCACGGCCCCCAAACATGTTAGTGGTGGAGGAGCCACAGGGATAGCTTTTTCAAATTATGAAAATTTGTCGCCTGTGGGAATCGAACCAGGGACCTCAGGATCCACAAGCCGACTTTATATCACTGAGCTAGCCATCCCATAATATATATATATATATATATATATATATATATATTTGTATTTATTATATTGTCAAAACTTGGCGGAAAATGAAGAAAAGACAATTCAAGTAAGGTACGAATATAAAAATGAAGGTAAATAATGTAAATGTCATCAAATAAATTACACTATAAGTTGTAGGCCCCCTGTACTGTAATTAGGATTTACTTCCTGTTGTGCAGAGGAACAAATAAATCTAGACTATTGGATGCAAAATTTATTTCTCTACAACTTTTATCTGTAACTTTTTCTTGTAAACTAATCGAGAATGTAATGGTTGTCAAAAAACTGATTTCTCACGTCATTCGCCTATATTTCGCCTAATAGTGGAATTCTGTTTAAATCCATAAGTTTAATAGATCCATGTTTCTATAAATAATGAACAAAATCGAACGATTTTCTGAAATATTTTTTACTTGTCAACAATATTGATGTGATTTTGTTCATTATTTACTGATTTATAGATCTATAAATTCGCATTTTGAATTTTATTGGCAATTGCAACTTCTCATAATTCAAGTGAATCTTTTTGGAATCAACTAAAATTGATTAATAAAAACTCTAATACAGGTTCGCCCGGTCATTTTCATTCAATTTTAATTGATCAACAAAAATCTAATCGTCAGAACGCGCTTTAACTTACATTATCGCACAAATCAGCAAAAGTGAATTGTGTCATGGCCATTGACATAACAATACGAGTATTTATATTTTACATGTAAACTAACCATGTTATCACCGCAATTTTAAATGTTCTGGAATAACTACTCACATAAATTGCAATATTGTTACAGTATTGTGGTAACAAATTACTACATAATTATTAGTACATTATTGGTGTTGTTTATGAAAAGAAAAACCTGAATGTCACCATGATACGTGTTTTACATCAGAGACTTTGTTACATTTTTGAAATTTTTGCTATAAGAGAAAATTTGAAATTTAAATTCCATTCATTTTATAACAAATTTTAAAATATTTTGTATAAAATGTGTTGACGGTGTTTATGAAAGAATTTTAATATAACTAAACTTTATTTTATAAAAATATTGTAGGATGTTATGGAAAAATTACGTCTCATGTGTTATTAAAATGGTCTTTGTTAAAATAATTTGAAATAGGTATTTTCACAATGATGTCTGTGTGTGTGTGTGTGTGTGTGTATGTGTGTGTGTATGTGTGTGTGTGTGTGGGTGTGTGTGTGTGTGGGGGTGTGTAGCTGGATGTGTGTGGATGGACGTGTGTCCGAGTGTGCAATATCTCATGAACGAGATAAGATTTGTTAACGAAACTTGGTAATTATAAGTTGCATGAAAATACGAAGAGCTGAGTTGATTTTGAATGAAATTGAAAAACCGGAAGAGAGTTTACTGGACACACAAAATACTAAATTCCATTTTTTTTCAAAAATGGAATCAGTTACGAAAAAAAGTTGCAAATAAAAGATGTTAGCAAAAATATTTGGAACATAAAATGTTATTTGCAATTTTCCTGTATATGCGTCTAATTTTGAGAAAAACTATTTTTTATATTTAATAATATATTTCAGTAATCATAGTAGCAATAGAAACAAAAAACATAAATTTTAATTTCCGCTTTATCTAGTTATCTATGTCTTTTTTCGGAAAAACAAATACATCATTAAAATGGTCAACTAATTTGACAACTTTGGCTCAATTTAATCGACTTCGTATCTCACGGGTCTTGAGATACCAAGGGTTAGACATAAAGTAGTCAACATTACTAAAAAAATTATACGTAAACAAATTTGATATTTTATGTGTTTCAAACAGATAAATGCTGAATTACTGAAAAACTAAATTACATGTTTAATAATATTATATATCATACATATTTTCTAAATAGTAAATATGCTGTGTATAAGAAAGTCGTGTGGAGACCACACCAGATTTTTTCTATAGCATTTCCGAGTACGGGTATATTGTTCTCTTCATTAAAGGTATCAAAGAACTTTTTTGTTATGTGTTTGTTATTGCACGGCACAGTCTCTTTGACTACTATATTTTGTAATTTTACTTCTGTTCTACATTTGTATGTTTATGTTGTATGTACAATAATAATAGAAATTACAATAATAACAACAATAATAATACTCGTAATAATATTATACATAAATACAGATTTTATTTAATTAGTATTTTAAAGAAAATATTATAATTTATTAATATGGTTCCAGGTTTAATTCCTGGCGGTATTCCATTTTTTCTATTTATAATTTAATATTCATCTACAATTTTTATGTTAACACCAACTTTTAATATTCTTGTAGAACCCCTAAGCCCATATAAATACTATTCTAATCAATATTTTCTTTTAAAGTAATTATACATGCTCATTCTAATAATTTCAAATAATAATTTTTGGCCCAGAACCGCGCTTTACATATTGTAAAGTATCATACAATCCTCTTTGTAATGAACACATTAACAAAATTCTTCGTGAAGCTTCTATTAAAATTGCTAATTTTACTTCGACTATTACTGCAAATAAATTCACACAAATCAAGAATCCAGTTCCATTCGAGGATAAAAGAATAACATCTACCAAATTACCTGTGACAACAGCAGTTTGAGATAAATTGGTGAATCCAAACAACCTTTGAAGAAAATAATTTATCAACATTCCTACCATTACAGACATCTGGATGATGGCTATAGTGCGCAGATACCATTGTCATTCAGGACATATTTTTAAATTCAAAGCCACTAAAATATTACATCATGAATCCAATCCACACAAAATGTTATTTCTTTAATTACTCTATATTAACTATATACCGAAAAATAACTTTTCGTTTAAAACTATTAATTATAGAACCAATTATGATTCTATAATTGATTATGTCAAACCATTGATGAATAATATCGAATTGTATGTTTGTTATTTATTTTTAATTAATTAATTAGATTTCAATAATTTTAAATACCAGATGTTTTAGATCATTGTATTTTGTTTTTCTTGCTTGTCAATTTCTGAGGTTATGTTACTTCCGATTTTTGTAAAACATGTACTGAAGTTCTGCTTGACTGACTACTGCTTTTCGCCTGTATATTTATTATTTTATATTTTATGTTTATGTATTTTTAATTTATAATTTTTTTGTTATTTTGTAGTCGCTGATGGAGTGGCTTAGCAGCTCAAAACGTCTAATGTATTGTTAAATTGAATACATAAATATAAATATATATATATATATATATATATATATATATATATATATATATATATATATATATATATATATATATATATATATATATATATATATATATATATATTAATTGCGGAATGAATCTGATGATTTCAGAAAATCGCAGGGTTTTAGATTTTAGTTTCGTTGTTTAGTAATTTCATTAGAGTGTTTACCTGTAATTGTGTGGAATTCACTTTCAAAAACAAGCGTAGAGCGACATTCCCTTCCTTTCTTATCTTTTAATTCGTTTCCAGATCTTACGTAGAGTGTTTAACTGCAATTGTGTGGAATTCACTTCCAAAAACAAGCGTAGAGCGACACTCCCTTCCTTTCTTATCTTTTAATTCGTTTTCAGTTATTACGTAGTGTTTAACTGCAATTGTGTGAAATTCACTTTCAAAAACAAGCGCAGGGCGACGCTCCCTCCCTTTCTTATCTTTCTGTTTCATTTTCAGTTGCTGCATTGTGTGGTCTTTTCTTTCATATATAAGTGCAGACTATCGCTTTCATCTTTTCTAATCTTGTAGATTCGTTGTTAGTTTCGTTATTAGATTCGTTGTTAGGAGTAAACGTGAGTAATTTGAGATTTTTTATGCATGCGTTATGTACGTTGAGGAAAGAAAATGAATGGTAGGTGAAAGGGAATGATGTGATTGAAGGTTTGTTGTGTGATAATGATTTCGAGTGTAATAGATGAATGAGTTTATATGGAGTGATCTATGAAGGTGGTTGAAGTGAGGGTGGTATGTTTGGATGAGGATGTTTGACGATGACTGGTTGTTTGATGAATGTGATGAGTGAATGTTTTATGAGTGATTTTGAGGTTCGTGCTACCCCATTTGTTGGGATATAGCGTGACGATATGTATGTATGTATGTATATATATATATATATATATATATATATATATATATATATATATATATATATATATTAATTACTGACATACACGCAGATCATCAGAAGTTATTTTACTACTCTTTAATGCAACTTTCTTCTCAACAAACTTCAGATAATTGCACTACATGTTAAAAAAAAATTACGCATGAATTAAGTATTTAATTTGATTCAATAACTAAAATTTCACTGTTTTAGCACTATAATAACCATTGGTAGGTATGTAAACTAATAACAATTTAATGTTATATTTCTCCTTAATATCAATTGTTAATATTATTAATATTATTACTAATGTTTGACTAATTGAATAAAAAATTTATTTTTTAATTGCTAAGTTTTCATTTAACTCTGTAACAAGTCTAGCTTTTCAGAATTTGAGAGTTTAACTTCCTTCACGAAAATAAATATTTTGTATGGTTTCTAAAGATTTCTGCTCCTGAGTATTTATATAACATCAATAATTGCTGTTTTTGTATTAAAATCCGTACATTTGCGTTTTCAACGGGCAAGTACCGTTTTGAATTCAAAGTTCCGGTGTTCCCAACAGACTTTTGAGGTCGTCATTTGTCCTCTTATTTCAATGTAATATCAAAAGTTTTTTTTACAGTCTTGTAAAATGGTGGTTATTTGCAAATTTAACCAACCTCGTAGCTCTTATAGTTCTCGAGATAGCAATGGTGGCACACTTAAATGGAACACAGTATATACATCCCGCAGGAAATAATAAGAATAACGAGGTAATAATAGTCATTATTCTCTCTTCTGCACTAATCAAAAAAATATTGCACTGGAATCAATTTCACTGTGCACATTAAGTAAGTATACAGACTGATAGGTAATTCAAAAAATAAAATAAATATTCAAAATATTTGTCATTTCACCATAGGTACTCGACAAAAATTTCTGATATCCGAATCCGATTCGATCTGAAATCCGACCTGATAGTCGGATAAAACATCCTATCTGAAAGTAAGATAGAACATCCGATCTGAAGTTTGATATAATTAAAAAATGTCACAACAAAATATGTATCTATAGTTTTTCACAACAAAATTATTAATTTAGTTTCATAAATAAATAAAATAAATATATCATCACGCCTTTTACCCATTACTAGGTGTGGCACTCTGCCGAAGTAGATCTCGGTAAGTGATATATTTATGCGCGTGAAGTACGGTTATCAGCTGTCAAATCACGGCCCCCGAAGATGTTAGTTGAGGGGGAGCCATAGGGGTAATTTTAAATTGGTGAAAATGTTTGTCGGCTGTGGGGATCGAACCAGAATTCTTAGGATCCACAGGTCGACACGATACCACTGAGCCACTACTATAGTTTCATCTATAACAGTTATTTTTCTGTCGAATGTACAACGTAACAAATGGTTACATATGAGTATAAATAGGACAAACTGCACGTATCTATTGGTATGCCTGGTCGGATATCAGATCGGATCACGGACCGACCGGATGTCGAATCAAATTTAATTCGTTCATTTATTAATTGAAGTTTATTATATTATTTATTAAAATAACTATTCGCCTTAAATATTGGGATCGTGGAAACAATAATATTTACACCTTGTAAAAAAAGTCTATTTTTCCTTCTGTGTATTGAAATCCTCGAATTAATCCCGTGGTTTTATAATATAAATACATTAAGAAAAAAATGCATTAAATTTAATTCAACATTTAAATATTCCTTAAGCAAATTTAAGAAATCTTTAGTTTTCGAGTGCCTGTAGTTCAACCAGGCATTTGTCATATCTAGTGAATATTTATAAATACTGAACAAATAATTTTATTTCCATTTTTAATGCAGTACTTATTCCGTCTACAAACTAACTTCTAAGTTAATAATGACGATAAAACTAAACGTGAAACTTCTGTTTCATGTTAAAAATCATACGGCAACATTGTCAACGCTGCAATAAAACCACGTATAAAAGTGAGCAGACAGAACTCATTTCTGTTTTTAATTCCAATTTAAGTCCCCTTCGAAACCCGAAACAATTACAGTAAACGTTGAATGTAAACATCCAACATGGCGTTTCGACGCACTCATTTGTTCTGTAACTCGTTTAAAACTTACCGTGTGTAAAGATTCTAATTTTCCTCATAATATATTTCTGCGCACGGATCTACATGAATTTCTACTGCACAAACACTGTTCAAATTCATTCCTGACCAACGAAAACTTCGAATTCACTTTTCCGAATAATTAAAACTGGGCTGACGTTCAGCGAAATGAATTAAAAACGTGTCAGTATTCAAATTTTTATGCTCTATTGAAATTTCCAACGTATCGGCTGATACTTCATTTGATTTTTATATTCTTATCAATTAATATTCATCCCTACGTGCTTTTATCGACAATCTGATACGAATTATTGAATGCTATGAAATTATTTTAGAAATTTCGTTTTTATGTCACTAATAAAATTATTTGTCAAATCCATCGTTTTACCTGTATTCTTTTATTTTGTTTTTCTAAAGATATAACTCAATTTCAAAATAATCCATCAAAAATATCCTTAAAAGTTTATCCCTCAATATTTCCTATATTTTTATAGTCAGTTTTATAAGAATTATCAGCAGAATTTGAACCCGTCAAACAAATGTTACATGTATACTAAATCTTCTTTTTTATTTATTAATAGACACATTTTTTTTTAAATTCTAGAATTTCATACCATTAACTATCGTTCTCGTATTATAAGATACCTTTAGAAGTTATCCGTTTAAAAATTGGAGTTTGATCTTTTTTTATTACTTTTTCTGCTATTCAAGCTCAATTGTTCAAAAGAATATAATGAATTAAAACAAAGGATTCGTTATTCAGCTTCCACGAAATTGGTGGCGCATAAATTAAAATGATCATGATAACCTAAGAACCATTGTTTACTAACAATTTGCATAAAATACAAAATTAACTATTCATAGATTCTATACAAACGTAATTGATATATGTTATTACAAAATCATAAACACGCAAAATTACACTAACAATACAAATATAATTTCAATATTCAATTAAATACTAAACAATAATATGACATATCAAATAACTACTTTTCTGGAACTGTTTAAATATAAATTGATAAGATTATTAAAAATAATTCTTTAGAGAATTAGTCAAACATGTAACAATTTTTATTTTGAAAAATCAAACGATTGTACCTTAGTCAATCAGTCAAACGTAAATTGTATTAAAAACTTCAATTCGCTTTATTAATTATTTCTCAGATGACAGTGAATTTAGTAAAAGGTTTAAACTTATTTCAAGGTTCGAAGAAGGAAACACCCTGTTAAATATTAATGATTGTATCCTAGACTAAATGGTGCGGAACTTCTAGAATAAGTTGCGACAGATGGAACTCTACAATTCCAACAAGAAACAGGAAGTAATTGCACGGAAAGGAAATGAATGCAGGGATACTGCAATGATAATGAAGAAATTATATTTGTAATCATCTGCATTGTTTATACACAATCATATTACGAAACTCAAATGGAAATCAATTTTGCAGTTTGTTATATATATATACTAGCTATTACCCGCGACTTCGTTCGCGTGGTCTACAATTTAATGGAGTACCCGGCATGCGTTGCATTGCAACTCAAAGAAAGCGTTTTTGTACAGCTGTCCATGTGAGAAACATGGATTTTCCAAATTTAGTCCACACACTTGTAGCGATTGTCCCTGTACTTTGTTGATGGTCATTGCAAATGCGAGTTGTACCGGAAACTGCAAACGTCTGAATTCGAATGGCATAGGACTAAAGCTTTATTATACCTATATGTTAAGATTGGTTCTCGTCTGTACCTATACCAAATTTGAATCGAATCAGTGCAGTACTTTTCAGGATAGCTAGCGGCTATTTTGTTTCAAGGCGGTGGACTGAAATTTTATTATACCTATATATTAAGATTGGTTCCCGTCTATTTTTGCACCAAATTTGAATCGAATCAGTGCAGTACTTTTCAAGATAGCTAGCGACCATTTTGTTTTAAGATGACTGAAACTTTATTATACCTATATGTTAAGATTGGTTCCCCTCTATGTATACACCAAATTTGAATTGAATCAGTGCAGTACTTTTCAAGATAGCTAGCGACCATTTTGTTTCTAAATGGCGGACTGAAGCTTTATTATACCTGCATGTTAAGATTGGTTCCCGTCTATGTCTATACCAAATTTGAATCGAATCAGTGCAGTACTTTTCAAGATAGCTAGCGGCCATTTTGTTTCAAGATTGCAGACTGAAGCTTTATTATACCTATATATTAAGATTGGTTCCCGTAATTGACTATAACAAATTTGAATCGAATTAGTGTAGTACTTTTCAAGATAGCTAGCGGCAATTTTGTTTCAAGATGGCGGAATGAAGCTTTATTATACCTATTTCTTAAGATTGGTTCTCGTCTGTACCTATACCAAATTTTTATCGAATCAGTGCAGTACTTTTCAGGATAGCTAGCGGCCATTTTGTTTCAAGATGACGGACTGAAGCTTTATTATACCTGTATGTTAAGATTGGTTCCCGTCTATATCTGTACCAAATTTGAATCGAATCAGTGCAGTACTTTTCAAGATAGCTAGCGGCCATTTTATTTCAAGATGGCGGACTGAAGCTTTATTATACCTATATGTTAATATTGGTTCCCGTCTATGTCTATACCAAATTTGAATCGAATCAGTGTAGTACTTTTCAGGATAGCTAGCGGCCATTTTGTTTCAAAATGGCGGACTGAAGCTTTATTATATCTGCATGTTAAGATTGGTTCCCGTCTATGTCAATACCAAATTTTAATCGAATCAATGCAGTACTTTTCAAGATAGCTAGCGGCCATTTTGTTTCAAGATGGCGGATTGAATCTTTATTATGCCTATATGTTAAAGTTGATTCCCATCTATGTCTATACCAAATTTGAATCGAATCAGTGTAGTACTTTTCAAGATAGCTAGCGGCCATTTTGTTTCAAGATGGCGGATTGGAGTTGTGCTATGTCAGAAACCTTCTCGGGGGTGCACACAACAACTTAGCAAAGTTTCATCGCAATCGGATGAATGATATAGGAACGCATAAGGGACAAACAAACAAACAGACAAACAAACATTAATTTTTATATATATAGATATATATACTAGCTATTACCCGCGACTTCGTTCGCGTGGTCTACAATTTAATACGTGTACCCGACATGTGTTGCATTGCAACTCAAAGAAAGTGTTTGTGTACAGCTGTCCATGTGAGAAGCATGGATTTTCCAATTTTAGTCCACACAATTGTAGCGATTCTCCCTGTGCTTTGTTGATGGTCATTGCAAATGCGAGTCGTACCAGAAACTGCAAACGTCTGAATTCGAATGGCATAGGACAGAAGCTTTATTATACCTATATGTTAAGATTGGTTCCCGTCTATGTCTATAACAAATTTGAATCAAATCAGTGCAGTACTTTTCAGGATAGCTATCGGCCATTTTGTTTCAAGACGGCGGACTCAAGATTTATTATACCTATATGTTAAGATTGGTTCCCATCTATGCGTATACCAAATTTCAATTGAATCAGTGCAGTTCTTTTCAAGATAGCTAGCAGCCATTTTGTTTTAAAATGGCAAACTGAAGTTTTATTATACATGTATGTTAAGATTTATTCTCGTTTATGCCTATACGAAATTTGAATTTATTCAGTGCAGTACTTTTCAGGATAGCTAGCAGCCATTTTGTTTCAAGATGGCGGAATAAGCTTTAATATACCTATATGTTAAGATTGGTTCCCGTCTATGTCTATACAAAATTTGAATCGAATCAATGCAGTACTTTTTAGGATAGCTAGCGGCCAATTTGTTTCAAGATGGCGGACTGAAGCTTTATTATACCTATATGTTAAGATTGGTTCTCGTCTGTACCTATACCAAATTTGAATCGAATCAGTGCAGTACTTTTCAAGATAGCTAGCGACCATTTTGTTTCAAAATGGCGGACTGAAGCTTTATTATACCTGCATGTTAAGATTGGTTCCCGTCTATGTCTATACCAAATTTGAATCGAATCAGTGCAGTACTTTTCAAGATAGCTAGCGGCCATTTTGTTTCAAGATTGCAGACTGAAGCTTTATTATACCTATATGTTAAGAATGGCTCCCGTCTATGCTTATACCAAATTTGAATCGAATCAGTGCAGTACTTTTCAAGATAGCTAGCGGCCATTTTGTTTCAAAGTGACGGAATGAAGCTTTATTATACCTATATATTAAGATTGGTTCCCGTAATTGACTATACCAAATTTGAATCCAATTAGTGCAGTACTTTTCAAGATAGCTAGCGGCAATTTTGTTTCAAGATGGCGGAATGAAGCTTTATTATACCTATTTCTTCAGATTGGTTCTCGTCTGTACCTATACCAAATTTTTATCGAATCAGTGCAGTACTTTTCAGGATAGCTAGCGGCCATTTTGTTTCAAGATGACGGACTGAAGCTTTATTATACCTGTATGTTAAGATTGGTTCCCGTCTATATCTGTACCAAATTTGAATCGAATCAGTGCAGCACTATTTAAGATAGCTAGCGGCCATTTTGTTTCAAGATGGCGGATTGAATCTTTATTATGCCTATATGTTAAAGTTGATTCCCGTCTATGTCTATACCAAATTTGAATCGAATCAGTGTAGTAGTTTTCAAGATAGCTAGCGGCCATTTTGTTTCAAGATGGCGGATTGGACTTGTGCTAAGTCAGAAACCTTCTCGGGGGTGCACACAACAACTTAGCAAAGTTTCATCGCAATCGGATGAATGATATAGGAACGCATAAGGGACAAACAAACAAACAGACAAACAAACATTAATTTTTATATATATAGAATATATGAGGTGGCTAGTGCAGCGGTATGAAGTCGACCTGTGGATCCTGAGAACCCTGGTTCGATTCCAACAGGCGACAAACAATTTTCATAATTTCAAAAGCTACCCCTATGGCTCCGCCACCACTGACATCTTTGGGGGCCGTGATTTGACGACTGGTAACCGCACTTTACGCACAAAATATATCAGTTACCGAGATCTGCGTCGGCAGAGTGCCAGTAATGGGTAGAAGGCATGATGATATATATATATATATATATATATATATATATATAAACGTGATCCTGACTCGTCAGATATTTTTCATAACTGATTAATACAACAAACAGTTTTCCAAATATTCATAATATTGTAAACAAAAATTAATCAGGTATGACAAAAAATATTGATACGCAAATACTTTTATTTTGAAGTATTTTGTATACAACTATATTTATTTCGAATGTATATTTTATTTTCAATTTTCAAAATAAAATAGATATGTTTCTTGTTACACTTGATTTTGTTTTGCAATAATATTTTAAAACGATTATAAAAACATTGAAGTACTTATTTTCTGTTCATAGGAATATGATTCCCAACATGTACATGAATAAATATTAAATTTAGGCGTTTCTGTGGTATCAAGTCGTACTGTGGATTTGAGATCCCGAGTTTGACTTCCATATCCGATAATTTTTACAACATTAAAATTACCCCTGTGGCTCCCTCACCACTAACATTTTTGAGATTCCGTGAATTGACAGCTGGTAAGCACATTTCTCACTCATTAATATATCTTTACCGAGATATACTACGGTAAAGTACCACACTCTTGAGTGCTGATGTATATTTCTTATTATTATTATCAAATTAAGAAGATATACTTTAGTTTATACAGTATTATTGAGAGAAGTTGAAAATTTAATTTGTCAGAGAAAAGTAAGTAGCAGTAAGCAGTAAACTAACAACTTTTTTGAATTATGGTACGTATAGAAATATATATTTTGAAATATATCGTTTGAAAACAAATGCATGGTGGCTTAAGATCTAATAATGAATGCTGTATGCAGATGCACATAAATAAAGTTTCCGTGTCGGTGCAGCTGTTAGAAATATGGTTACATATGTATGAATAATCACATCGGAGTTCTATGCAAGATGAATATTACATCTTTGCTATTATTCCATCAGATATTCAACTGGTTTGCTTCCGTTCTATCTTCATACATGACCTCTATTTCCTGCGCGGAAACCTACATCTTACACGCAATCAAAATGCTTTCAGCTTCATAATCTATCCATTTCTCAAACTGCCGGTTTTTTTCTTACATTTGCAAACGAAATTGTATAGAAATCCATTGATGTATTATTCACTCCCTTGATTTCAAATATATTTCCAACCAAGCATTACATGTAAAATTTCTCACATTCGAAGTCTGTCGAAATTTAGATCAGTGAGTGCATGTTTGCAATATTCAAATTTCACAAAAATCAGAATATAAGATATAGCCGGAGGAAAGGGAAATAGTTCATTATATCACATGTTTTCTGTATCCTGAAGAGTAGATGTTAGTAATATTATTTATGTTCTTCTGCTCTATATCAAACATTTGTCAGCAATTATTTTTTCTATATATATATATATATATATATATATATATATATATATATATATATATATATATATATATATATATATATATACAATAAACAGGCTGTTCATTTAAAAACTGGCCATAGGTGTTTGGCGTGGGAAATCAGTTTTTTCTTGCGTAAAAGTTTAAAAATTATTTTAGACAAAAATACTTCAAATAAATGTTGTAGAGCTTAAAATTCTGCATGTAAGTTAGCAACCAGATTTAATTTTTGGTATTTCATAACTGAAAATCTAGTTTAAAGTTATTTGGAACAGATACTTTATAGGAATAGCCATGAAATTGAAAAAAAATTAATAACAATTATATCTGTTCAAAAGTTAGTGCTTTGTGTATTGATCCAAAGTAGAACCATTTTATAACCTAAAGATTTTCTTCATGAGAAAACTTTCATACATTCAAAAATATATGAACGAAAATCATGGAACCGAATCCGAACCCTAAAACCCAAATTAAACGATTTTTTTTATTCTTGAACCTAAATCCGTATATTAATTTCTGAAAATAAAAGAGCTGATATAGAATCCCAACTAGTTAACCTATATACATATAGGTTCACATTTACAAAATTGGTATAGCTGCTGCTATCCACTTGGGATTGAATCCGAAACCGAATCTAAAAGCAATAAGGTTCGACACCCTGGTTGTAAGTCATTATAATCCTCAATTTGTGTACTATAATGGCATTCATTATAGTCTAAGGACTATAATGAGATTACCAAGATGTTACCATAGCTTGTTACTAAATAAACATTTTTAAAAATAATAATTGGTTTTTGCAAACGCAAAATAATTTATTTTATATTATTTACTAATTTACGTATGCTAGCTCAGTGGTATGAAGTCGGCCTGTGGATCCTGAGAACCCTGGTTCGATTCCCACAGGCGACAAACAATTTCCAACACTAACATCTTTGGAGGCCGTGATTTGAGGACTGGTAACCGCACTTCACGCGTAAAATATATCACTTACCGAGATCTGCTTCGGCAGAGTACCTACCACACCCAGTAATGTGTAGAAAGCGTGATGATATATATATATATATTTATTTATATAAAATTTTGTATGTAATATGTATCGTAATCAATCATTATGGTACACGTTGTTATTAAACTCGGCTTCGTCTTATTTGATCATCTTCACGACTAGTACTCGTAACATAATGATTGATATTACGATCCTTATGACATAAATAACTATTATTGGTCCAGAATATTTACTGTAGTACGGTTTCTGCTGGATTAAAGTCAAAATATCATTTTGTCAATATAAAAATTGCAGGTCAATGTTGTTAAATATAGCATAACATGTAAATAGTGCATCGTTACTCAAACAAAACTCAGAGTGCTAAAATAAATTAAAAACTTAATTTCCATTAAAAACACAAAAGAAAGATTGGTGCAAATTGAAATTTAAATAATCAGATACCATTTCAATCATCCCACTCTTACAGCACTTATAGCAGACGAATTCGAAGGCGAGCATGGCTAGGTAAATTGCAAACGCAATGCGGTGTGTCCCCTTCTGTATATAGGTCACTAGTTCAAACCCCAGCATCAGATGCAGCAGCAGCCAATTCCCCTTCCTGCCCCACTTCCGCCATTCACGTTCCGCAACAACAGCGAACCTAGCGGCGCCGGCCGAACCCAATGTACAAACCCTACTACCTATACGAGAGCTGTTGCACTTTTCACATTTATATTTCATGGCACTGTGAGGACTTGGACTTTTTTAATTAAGCAGGTGTGAGAGACTATTTCTGTTAACGAGGAATATTTGTATTGTTTGCCGTTTACTCACTGTTCAACAAGATTCGAAATGGTTTATTTTTAATTGGTGAACTGCTAAGAGGATTCTGATATTAAAACTTTCCAGGTTTTTAGTATGTACAAAAATTTCATTTACGTAAGTCATTTTGTTAACATTGTGAATTTATCTTATGAATTATATTCGAAAAATTTGTTATTCATTTATTAATATCATAACCGCTAGCCATCTTAACTCCCATTTTAATTCCTGTTTATATTTCTCAGAAATATCTAATAATTATAGTTTCATGGTCTAATTTTTGCATATTAAATAGATGGATAAGTTCAGCAAATTTACCATGAAAACCTAGAGTTTACTTATAGCAATTACTTGATCGTTTCGAAATGTCATTATGAACTAAACTCTTTAAACTTCTTTGGAATCGTAGGTAATTAAAATTTATTCGGAATGTAGAGTAAGATAAAAATTCTAAAAGGTAGATCGATAACAGAAAATGCTCAAAATGAATCTAACGTTAATTAGTTAATTTTAGAATTTCATGATAAAACATAATGGGGTGGCTAGCTCAGTGGTATGAAGTCGGCCTGTGGATCCTGAGAACCCTGGTTCGATTCCCACAGGCGACAATTTTCATAATTTCAAAGGCTACCCCTGTGGCTCCTCCACCACTAACATCTTTGGGGGCCATGATTTCACGACTGGTAACCGCACTTCACGCGCAAAAATATATCACTTACCGAGATCTGCTTCGACAGAGTGCCACACCCAGTAATGATGATATATTTATTTATGATAAAACATCAACTCAACTGTTTGTTCAACGCATCATGCCATTCATTCTTTAGTGCAAATATCAAATACATATTAAGCAAATTTGCAGTTAAATTAAAAAGAATTACCATATATATTACTAGTTTTTATCTGAAATTAAAATTATAAAATAGAGTTAATTAACTTCAAATCTTTCAACTAATTCTTTTTATTATAATATTCAAGTCGTATTATATGTAAAATGTTATTTCCAAACCAGAAATTTTGTAGAATATAGCGATACATTAAATGTGAGATACAGGAATAATTTTAACCGAGGAAATGGTTTTCCAATTTCTGCTGAACTCAGTTTAAACCCAAAACCATTACGATCAACTGTCGATATCTAAACTTTTCAGCTATTTTGGAAACCGAGATAAAATATATTCAAGTATTATCCAATAAAAATAAATATTTTATAATAATTTATAATTCCATATAGGTGAGTATCAAAATTTTAATAATCCATATTTTATGGAAAATAAGAAGTAAGGAGTAAAATTTATGAAGTATTAAGGCTAAAGAATGCTTCGAAAGAGAGAACATTTGAAGGAACAATGAAAAGTATCAGCTTTATGTTTAGCCTGTTATTTTGGAAATGATCCAGTATGCAACAAATGAGCTTGGCTGGAATGAAAGCAGACAATAATAATGGTTTATTTAAAAGCGATAAAGAATGCAAAGGAAAGCGGCAACACAAGAAAGATAAATGCTCTCTTTTATGTACTGATTTATTGCGGATTTCATGCAAATATTAAGTACTCATCTTGCAATGTAACGAGTTATCTTACTCATATTGCATTATATATTAGAGTAGATAGTTAGATTAACAATATTCTACTTCATTTATTCAACAGAAAAAAATTCTATTTTTAGCGAAGCATATACAAAATACAGTTAACCTATAATGTAAGTTTTGACATGCCATTATACAGCAAATATATTATCCATGCTAAAACAGGGATGTTTTTGACATTGAATAACTCATAAATATAATGGCAAGCAAACCGCAGTTGCCAACATAGGACTTTCCTCACAACAATAATATGAGAGCATTAATTTACTACCACAATCATTATTATTTAAATATAGAAATACTGAAACAATAATAATTATAAATCATAATGTTTAATCAAGTTATATTATCTTCGATAAAATATAGCCCATTATTGAACTTAATTTTAGTTTTTCGGTCATAAGCTTAAGACCGATATTTTTTAAAGTACTTATGTTTCTTAGGTTTAGTACGATCTAAACGTAAAAATTTACCAAAATCTCGGGATCGATAAATATTACAATTGTTAAATTAATAATTTCTAAATAGTTATTTAAGTATCAAGGGTGAAAACAGGCGATTCTGGCCCGCGGCATGATTATTAGCACGAGGCGCAAAGCGCCGAGGGTTAATAATATGCTCAGCGTCAGAAACGCTAATTTCATCCGTGGTACATACAATAGTTTATGCACAACAAAAGAACATAAAAATTTTATATTAAAAGGATTAAAATATGTATATAGGTTATATGTAAAAATCATATTTTTTAAAATCAAGTATTCACAATGAACAAAAAATTATCATATTATTTACGTATGCATAGGAATTATTTTTGTATGGCCCTAGGGCCAAAAACAAGTGTTTAAGCCCGCTTTTTAGGACTAAAACTAACGAATTTCGGCTGTACATAAAATATATTTAACTAATATCTGTCTATAAAAATGATAGTTTAAAAAAAAATGTTTTGTCAACATAAACAATTTCAAAACGGTTAGCCTGTGGTCAACAAAGCAGGCTTCGACCGCTTGACCATTCCACACCGTAGATGTAGATTTGAAGCCCGTCCAAGTTATGGATGTTTGTATGGCTTTGTAACAGTCTGGTGATACAACAGCCCTTGACTGACCTTCGCCCTTGACTGTTCTGACCAATAATGTCAAATATTATACAAAAAAATATCATTCTTATTATGAACTAAGCGCAAGGCAGGTAATTGTTAAATTAGTTATGATAAGAAGTATATTTAAATCAAATTAGATATAAAATTATATTAATAAATAAATAGAATTGAAATTAACATTGACATTGCATAATATGCCTTTTGATAGCGTATCGCTTCTTTCGAAAATTACATTAAAACCAATTAACTGCTATTTCTTTAACCAATTAAAAAAAAACAAATGGTTTCGGTGTCCTAAAGGCGAACTTCACCTGTAAAAACAAAATTGGTTGATATCAGTAGAAATCCTTACGAGGAGTTTGACGGACAAGAAAAAAGCGAGTAACCAAGTAACCCTGCAACCGAGCAAGAGAAAATGCCATACATTTCTACTCGTACATATCTACCTAAACCAAACTCAAATGCGTCATCTAAAGACTTTAACCAGGATGTCTACATATAAAATTTTAATTACTAATTGCTAATGGTACAGAGACCGTACTAATCATTAAAGCTCATTACTTTAAATGTTGACGAGTTAAAAAAATTTGGGAACACAACACACAAGCAAAATATTGAATCTACGTACAGAAAATAGAAAGAAAATTTTGAGTAGCTCATTGGGTACTTATGTATTCTATTTGCAGTTGCAAATAGGCACTGCATATTATTTGACAAACATTTTACTAAAGGATCTCAAATCTATTAGAATGTATTTTTCATAACACAAATTAGTTTCAGAAAGGGTAAATGTTTACGTAATAATAAATTAAATAAAATCATAAGTCCAGTATAAATAATAAATTATTGTTTATATTTTTATTGGTAAAAGATTAAAACAATATCTAATTCGGTTATTCAAACATTAATGCGTGTATTCATAAAACTATGTATCTAATGGTTCATTGAGGTAACGATTCGTTAACCTATGACTGGTTCATATTTAATAGCACTGATCAATGTGTAATAGTTTATCACTGTAACGAAACGTTAAGGTTAAGGAATTGTTATGAGTATAAGTATAATTTTACTAAAATATATTTAGTTTTAACAGAGTTTAACGGCTTGATTTGTAAGGAGTGCATTCACTGGACGTACAATTTGATTCATGAATATAGTACGAGCAAGGCAAGATTTTGCGCAAAATAAAAGAATTATTTATCTAACATTTATCAACAGCAATTTTAGAAGCTACCAACCGATAAGAAGCTATAGAATTACTAGAAGCAATCACGAGATCTCAAGTACCCATCCCGTATTTTTACATCATTTGGTTTCATTTACGTTCCCTAAATTAAACTCAACATTAACTCGAGGCTTAAATATCTATTATTAAGATATTTATTTTACTTGATGAGAATTGAGAATAGAATTACGAGAACATCTAAATTTCAATCTGTTTCGCTGCTCTCAAGCTGATATCCAGTGGAGAAATTGAAACATTTACGTTTATATTGTTGTCATAACTCGACATCCGGTGTAAAATTTAAGGTCACTGTATACAAAACAGACAGTAAACATCTTGAAAATGACAACAAAAATATAAGTTTAGTACTCTACATGATAACAACAGAGAACTTAATGAAAATGAAATATTCCATTGTGAAATATATCACTGCAATATTTTCCTATTTGCTTGTTATTAATAAAACATCTAATAGTCATATTTTATTACTGCAATAGTTCAATCATGCTCGTTGTTTATACTTTTTTGACAGGTGCTGCAAACACAACAAAAATGTGATAATTCATTATTTCATAACCAAACATCACCTGCGTACTATCATATTTTTGCATTAATAAAATAAAAAATTACATTAAATTGAACGGACATATACCACTCCCAACACATTCGTTTATAATAAATTAAAGACGTATGCATATTATATTTTAATACAAATGACAATCATTTAGAAAATACTGTAAACTTAGCTATAAACAATAGATATGATCGAATATTGCTTATGTTTATTGTTATAAGAAAAGGGTGTGTTTGTTTACATTTTACAATATAACTATTTCGAATAAGTAACAAAGTAATAGTCGTATACATAAACAATTTTCACCTCAAGTTATGATCAAACTTTAAAAGATAAACATCTATTCGATAAACCGAACAATAAACGGTCCTTTAAAAACATAAAGCGTATTCATTGTCCTCATTCTGTCATCAGTCATTACTTTCTCTTTCAGTTTTGAAACTAGTAAAATCAAAGGCTGCCGTTAGTTTACACACATTTGGGATAAAAAGTGGATAATTTCGCGCGAGTGTATCAACGAGAGCAGATCGTCACATCACGACATCACGCGACACGGAGACGATGCGACCGCGATAATCATCCAGGCGTGACCGCCTATCACGCTCAAAGACGCCGCGTGAGACACAGGGTACTTACTCACAGGCGCGGTGTCATCACCTGGGGGTGTCAGCCTCGGCGAAGAAGCTTCGCGGCACTCACTAGCACTAGTTTACTGGCGGCTGCGATGTGACAACACGGCGCGAATCGCGGACATCGGACACGCAGTCAGACACAACGGCGGCTCTGGCGTTAGACGCGGGTACAGGCGGCAGCCACCGCCCAGCTGACTGGCGCTGCTGCGGGGTCGAACCAAGCCCGTGCGAGAAGGAACGCGGCACCGGCAGCCGAGAGACGACAACAGAGACGGAGGGAGCGGGCTAGCGCAAGCGCTGCTGCCATGGCAACCGTTGTCGGCGCGCTTTTGTCGCCACGGCCAAGAGCTTGAGGATGCGCGCGATAACCGGGATCATGTAACAGGTGATGGCACCAAATGTGAAAGGCGGTACGCACCACAAAAAAAAAACTACAAATTGGATGTACTGTTTGCCTAAATAAAAGACCATCAGAGCTTCAAAGATTATCTCCGTTTTGCCTTTACAAATTGCAAATGAGATTGAAGTTTGCATTTAGTTTAGACACTTTAACTACTTAAAATAAAAAAATAAATAAATATATCATCACGCCTTCTACCCATTACTGGGTGTGGCATTCTGCTAAAGCAGATCTCGGTAAGTGATATATTTTGCGCGTGAAGTGCGGTTACCAGTCGTCAAATCACGGCCCTCAAAGATGTTAGTGGTGGAGGAGCCACAGGGATAGCTTTTTCAAATTATGAAAATTTGTCGCGTGTGGGAATCGAACCAGGGACCTTAGGATCCACAGGCCGACTTCATACCACTGTGCTAACCATCCCATATTGCAAATGATAAAAGAGTAAATCTTTAAAGCTTATCGGAATTTAGCCTTTTCATTAAATTTGAGTTTAAATATAATTGCGAAGATGTAAGCAACTTAATGAAATTGGTTGATGAATAAAAAAAAATAATAATAATAACGTATAGCTTTCTTCGATTGTGTTTTCTCAAATATAACTGACGCATAAAATTAACTGATTTAGTGTACGTATTGAAATTGTATAAAGGTAATTAACAACAAAAAATGTCTGTAGTAGGTGAAATATCTAGTGATTGAAAATTGAAAATCTAATACCTATTATCACTGTTTTGCTGTTTTAAATTAGTCTAAAAATTGCATTTAGTTTCAAGTATAAAATGTAAACAACGTACTGCCCCTAGATACGAATTTAAACTAAAAAAGCTTTCGTCCAATAACTTATATACCTGAGTCAATCCGTAATTAATTAGTATCTATAATTAGAATAAAAAGGCAAATATTGAGAGATTTAAAGTTTAAAGGAAGTTTAAATTTAGTCTAGATTTAGAAAATATAAACAAATAAATATAATTATATAAAGAAAATTATTATATTGATATTAAAATTGAAATTTACAATAAATAGTAGGAATAATTTATTGATTCAATTTACTTTAGTTACAGTACTTAAAATATGCAGCTTACAAGGGATGCTGGTGCCCATTATGACTAAAATATTATTGGAAGAAATCCGACATGAAAATGAGTTAAAATAAAAAAATTATTAAAATAGGACCATATATAAGATTTTGCGAGGAGAGGTGTTGCCGAAATTTGTTATTAATTATTCATTGAACACAGCATTGTACAATAATTAAACAGTAAAAAATGTTTATAATTGAAAATCATTCATGTAGAAATTAAAGATATTTATTAAATACCTATATAAAATATAAAATTAAGTGGAACAGGACGATTAGGAATAATTTTCTATTTAAAAGGAATTCTCAAAGCATTCCGTGAATGTTAAATATACCACTGATTAAAGATTATTTGTTTGTTTATGTATTTCGTTACGTAACTGAAATTACATTTACGGTTCTTTGAAATTTACATAGACTTAAGTTACTAAATTAAATACAGTGACGACATATGAAAAAGGCCGCCGTGTTTTATTAAAATTAACATAGACGATATATAATATTTTTCACTACTTTTATTTGTTTCATTTATTTTTAAATGTTCAAAATATATTGTACCGGGTGTTAATGACCAACGTTGTCGAAACACCAATGTAATATAATAAAAAAAAAAAAAATGTTCAAAATGAATAAATTTTACTATAAAATATTAAATACCTGATTTAAAAATATGTTCAATTTATAACAACGAGGAGGCCTAGTCTTTATATAACCACTACGTTTAATTTATTTACTGTTTTTACACTAAGGTGGTGCACATAGTCAATCTTCTAGAAATAAGAAAAGTACAATTTATAGTGAACTTAAAGCAATAAGAAAAAAATAAATAAAACATCTTCATCGTTGCGCACAAAAAGATAATATTAAATAATAAATAAGTTTAATACAAAATTAAACAGATGTGTGCCAAATTTCATATCAAAACATAATTTCCAGCAGTGAAATAATCTGTCGAGATCAGCTGTCAAAAGGATGATAAACAGTTGGAAAATGAAATTAATAGATATTTGTTTAATCATTAATTATACGAGGGTGGACTGAATTCATGCATGTATTCGAAATCATTAATTTCAATTTACTTTTAATTATAAAATTAGAATAACTTCTAACAATACCTAAGTTGTTTGATATTTCCAAAAATATTGTAAGGTTATAGTCAATAAAATTCGATTTAGTATAAACTGAATATGGTGACACAAAATTAAATTTCTCATTCTCGTGTTGTTTGAATTAATTTATCAATGTCACATTTTATATTACATCATTTCTCAGCGTAAACTTTAATATTGAATATAAAATATTAAATTCTTGAACAAAGATATTAAGGAAAAAATTTAATAAAAGTTGTACAAAACAACCTATCGAAAATTTCTGACTATGGTTTGCTTAAAAACAATCTAAACTGCTTCAAGATTTCGAAAACAAATTTTAGAAAAAATTACAATACTACTTCATCCAAGCGTTACACGCTGAAATTATTTTAAGCAAAACTATAAACCTAAAAACTTATTCGATTGATAGTAAATGCAGATAGAAAACACAAACGAAAAACATTTAATGGAAATCAAAGCAATTTGAATTTGTTAAACACACGTCTAGTCTGGTTACTCGAGCAAAACTTATTGAGGTAAATCATTTCGTTTGTAAACTTACAAGTTTGATTATATCTAGAATACTTGCAGGTTTTGATTCTAAAGTTATTTAACTAGCTTGTTTATTATATGCCATATAGTAAATAACGTTACTATGCATATATAATCTTTATAAAGTACGTATTTTGCAGATATACTATAGATCAACAAACTATAAATATAATATTATTTTTATAAAATAACGTATCGTAAAGTTTAATGTGTAATTTTATACAATGTAGAAATCGAGTCTGTTATTACATATAAAATCATATACACGTATTTTTTTCTTATTTATAAAATCACATTTAGCTATTATGTTCTGTATTTTATTTATAAATTGAAAACTTGTGTGCTGCGCAGTGGTGATAGTAGGCCGGTACTGTCCGGTACGCCGTACCGGTAAGAAAATTTTACAAATAAGTTCAACGACATAATTTTTTAATTATTGGTATTGGTAATATGAAACCAGAACGAACTCAATTCCGAGATTTGCCTAACAATTTTTGTTCTGTTACTTTTACTGATTTACTGTACTTACAGTTTCGTATATTTCACAATTATTATTTATTTCAACTACTGGTCCTCTGACTACGATGTTTAATCCCAGCCATATATTATACCGTGGTTAAGAAAAAGACAATTAGCGAACTCGTGAGAAGGAATGACAAGAAAAGAAAAAAAGTTCATAATTTTAACAGTGCAGTATGGAAAATATTATAAATATTCGAAAGCATTATACCCGAAAATATCCTCTCCCCATATCTTTTTAAAAGTAGCGTACCGGTTAGAAAATAAATCTACTTTCTCCCCTGGTGCTGCGACAACGCTGCAATTATATATTCCGCAGATGACATATATTTTCACTATGTTCGATTATCAGTCGACAAATTAGGATACGCACAAATTTGCTAGTAAGCAACGATAGCAGATATAAGATATATTTTTTCAGAAAGCAATTGATTGCCAACGACAGAGTCGGACTGGCAGTAGGATTTCGGCCCGGGCTATAGTTTAATCGGCCTATAAAAATGCGAGCGAAGCGAGCTAAAGTACACCACAGGCGGAACTCTTTTTAACTCGCGGCCCTAAACCGGCCTTCCGAACACAGGCCCTTGGGGCGATCGCCTAATCGCCCAGTAGGCCAGTCCGTCACTAGCCATCGAAACCAGGTCCTAGAAAGCTCGAAGGTCACAAATTACACCACAAGAATGTTTATTATGAAGAAAGGAAGATATGTCTTATAATTACATCTTAAATTTTAGCATACAAAAATTACGACTTTCTCTTCCTAAAAGTAAATTCGTTAGGGATACGAGAGCTGTAATCTGATGATCTTACGACCGGACTTCAGACACATTATAGCAAGAAAAATCAAGACCAAGACTACAACTAATCAGCGGTTTGACTCTTGAAACTTTTCGTATACTTATTTCTAATATTTGTGAATGATTTTGAAAAAACTATTATATTATCAAACGTGTGAACAGAAACTATACGTAAATAATCATTCGCAACACTGCGAGTGGTATATTTATTCTGCATAACTATTCTGCGCATTTTTACTTTCTTATACGCAGTATAAGGAAGTATTGAAATCATGAAAAAAATCGTTGACGAGATTTTCGCGGAAATACGTGTTTTGAGGTCCACTGAATCCGTTTTGATCATTTTCTCAATGATGTCTGTGTGTGTGTGTGTGGATGGATGGATGTGTGTCCGGTCGTGCAATATCTCATGAACGAGATAAGATTTGTTAACGAAACTTGGTAATTATAAGTTTCATGAAAATACGAAGAGCTGAGTTAATTTTGAATGAAATTGAAAAACCGGAAGAGGAAGTTTACTGGACACACAAAACAATAAATTCCATTTATTTCAAAAATGTAATCAGTTACGAAAAAAAGTTTCAAACAAAAGATGTTAGCAAAAATATTTGGAACATAAAATGTTATTTACAATTTTCCTGTATATGCGTCTAATTTTGAAAAAAGCTAATTTTTATATTTAATAATATTCGAATAATCATAGTAGCAATAGAAACAAAAAACAAAAACATGTTTCACATTTATATGTCAAATAATAATTGTCAAACGCAAGGAGCAAGTCATAAGTGTTCAATTCAGCGTTTTTGATATTAAATATGCTGTGTATAAGAAAGTCGTGTGGTGCCCACACCAGATTTTTTTATTATTGTTTTTGATAGTTTGACAATGACACATTTGAATGTTATGGTTAATTTTGCTAAAATTGTACTTCTAGACCAGGGTGCAACAACCAGACGCCCGTGGGCGCACGTGCGTCCTCTGAACATTTCCAATACGTCCTCACACGATTTTTTTTTACTATACAAAATCAGTAGTTATAATTATTTATAGTTAATACTGAGAGTCTGAGATGCGCAACCGTGCAAAAGCGTCCACAACAGCAAAATTAACTTCACACTGTTAATTTTAGTTAACGCAAGAGTTTGCAAACTCCAAACTCATAATTAGTAGTTAACGGTCATCTTGCCTAACTACCAATCAGGAACGAGAATGAATTTTGACGTTGAAATCTATGTTTTTGTGTAACAAGCATAAGAAATCGTAAAGAGAAATTATTATTAACTTCCTTGTCAGTGACATAAAAATAATTGAAAAATAAAGAAACGAAAAATTGCCAGAAAATTATAGATTCGTCCATTATATAGTAGAAGTCCTTTTATTGATATTTTTAATGTCAGTGGATCTCCTTTGACAAGAAGATATTTACTATTTTGAAACCTAGTAAGGAACACTTCTTCGTTCATTTTTATAAAGAAACAATGTGCAACAAGTAAATAAACAACGATACAACAGTCAAAAATATATAAATATTGGACTGACATCTAGCGTTTATTTCAAATCTAGTGTTTAATTTATGAAAAACAATATTATAAGTTACCAACAATGTCAGAAAATACACCACTAATTTTTGCATTGTGCGCGACTATATGTACAATACAAATACTAGCTATAACTGCTAATTATAACTACTAACTACGAGTATAACCACTAATTTCGTATTGTGAAGGAGGTTTTAAAATCTGAGCAAAAGTCGTTATGTTAATAATAATTTATTGAATTCTTGTTTCTAACACAGGTGTTGTAAGAACGGGCACTGATGTTTTGGAACTATCAAATTTGAACAGTCAACAAATAAATATAAAATTTTATTAATTTATTTTTTTCACAAAATAGCTGTATTGACATTTAATAATTAATCGAACATACAAAAATATTATGATTTGTTCAATTGTTTCTTTCATAGCACACTGTTTCCTAAGCAATTTGAAGTAAATAATTTGTCAATCCAATATGCATTTTTCTCAAAAATTTTGTAATATGGTATTAAATATATCATCATCACGCCTTCTACCCATTACTGGGTGTGGCACTCTGCCGATGCAGATACAGGTAAGTGATATATTTTGCGTGTGAAGTGCGGTTACCAATCGTCAAATCACGGCCCCTTAAGATGTTAGTGGTGGAGGAGCCACAGGGGTAGCTTTTGAAATTATGAAAATTGTTTGTCGCCTGTGGGAATCGAACCGGGGTTCTCAGGAACCACAGGCCGACTTCATACCACTGAGCTAGCCACCCCATAATAATATGGTATTGAACTTTGTATTCGTTGAATACAGAATACAATTTCCCTTCCACTCAAAAAATTTCAAAAATTATGTTCTCATTTAAAATTTAAAAAGTTGCATCCCGTATTTTCAGAACCACTGGTCTAAATAAATTCTTGTATCACTCATTAAAATAGTCTTATAAAATAGAATTTCGTAGCTTCAATACTTTTCAAGATACTCGTAGCAATGGTGCGTCACTTAAAATGAATACCCTGTGTATATACGCATACAAAATTTTGCTTTACGCCCTTAATGGTTGGAGGGTTTGCCGAATTGGCAAATGCTGGAAAGCAAACAATTTTCATAAAAGCATGACGCTGTTTTGCTTTTTTATTATTAATATAGGATTTGAAAAATTATTTAGATACCAAAAATATATACCTCTATACATTATATTTACGATTATGATTCAGTTACCCCTAAGATAAAATTTCAATTTACGAAGTGTACTGGTGAACATAACATTATCATGAATCCCTAACGTATCTATCCGTATTTGAACTTTGAACTGCTCATAACATGCGTATTCGCAAGTTTGCGAACGATTTCGAGCTCCTAGTCTCGGCTTTCCGAGGCCCTATCTGAGACCTGTTTATGGTAGAGTTGTTGCCATAGCTAGATAAACTCATGGACAATATGAACATGCAATCCAGAGTATAAAAGACCTGTAAAGACAAAATAAAGTGACTATCTTACCTCCAGTTGATAGTATACTAAATTTTGTTATTCTACAAGAATGAAATCCTAAACAAACAACGCATTTTTGAGCAGACTTTTTTTAGTCGCCTACTTACAGAGTTTTGTTTTTCGGTATGTTAAAAGACTAGTTTTAACATGTTAAAGATAACTAAAATTACTCTCTTAGTATATTCTAAACTGAAAAACAGATTTCCACAAGCAATAAAATCAAGCCGTTTACAGAATATAAAAAATGTATTCTAGTAAATATTAAATAATAGAACGCTTGCTTTGTCCGAGCTTTTAACTGTGTGCCGACAGAATACAAATTTATATCGTTAGACTTTGATTTAATGAAAACTATTTACGATTATTATACGTGCAGTGGTGTATACTAAAACAAACTGAGACAGTGTTTGATTTTTTATTTTATTTATTTTTTAATTACCTTATGCCATAAATGCAAAAGATAGTTATTTATATATTATGGCAGCGAAATTTCTCTTTAGCGTACCGAGAGAAAAATTGTTGCCGAAGCCGCTTGTGGCCGAAGAAGAGCTATATCGAGGACGCTAAAGGATTTTGCGGACTAGGTGTATGCAATATTTTTTGTGCAACCTTAAAAAAATTGTAATTACAATTTTTAGTTTTTTTAAACAGTTTAATTCATTGTAAACAGAAAAGCGGCTTACTGAAAATGTAAATTATCATATATCACTGTTATTGCCGTATTATTAAATCTCATGACAACTCAAATGTCAAAGTAACTTTTAGTTTAACGGCTGCGAAATTGGATTTTGTGGCCTCTGTTAAGTCTGCGAAATTATTATTTGTCGTCCGGTTGCACAAAATAGTTATTTTTATAACAAGTGCCGAAAAAGGCTCGTTACGTGCAAGTGCAGAATTTAACGCACGAGGCTTGCCGAGTGCGGAAATCTGCACGAGCATGTAACCTTTTTCGGCACGTGTTATAAACAACATTTTTCCTACAACTGTCCGATTTAGTAAATCACTAAAATATTATTAAAATTTATAAAATTTATAAAATTTTAATGATATTACATGACAACGATGTTTTACGGCGTTGCTATGGTTTGTTTGTTGATTGCTTGCACATTGTTCTATGTTATTTAAAAATATTTCACTAACGTCAAAATAATTTCTTCAAAATCATCTTGATTGGAAAATATGAATTCCGCGCTCGGCGCGAAATTTAAATCGCTGTCAAAACAATATTTTTTTGACAGTTACGTAATGAAGCACTTTCCGCACTAGTGTTTCTTTGCTTTCGGAAACGAACTTGGTCTGCATTCATCTACTTTCCATACGTAACCAAGGCAATTATAGTTACGTAATAACAAAGAAATCGCACAGTTGTAGGAAAAATATATTATTATACTCTTTAAAATATAACCAAAACACGACTGTAAAATATTTAAATGTAACATAACATAATATACTTCAGAAAACGGTAACGCGCATTCCTGGGCAGATCTTTCGTCTTCTTCCATTCGCATATTTAGGAATTAAGGCTAACCTCCGAGTTTTCTTTGTCTAGCGCATGTAGTGCCAGCCAAATACAGTATCGAAATTAACAAAAATCATACGATGTTATACTATTTGTGGCGAATATTTATCGAGGCATATCTCAGATCATCCAGATCTAGTCGGGAACTGTCATTACATATTGTGTATGATAGTGGCTTAATTTTTTTTTTGTTCTATTGTAAATTAATAATACTTAAAATGTATTTCAATTTACAAATATTTCAGTGCTTGATAAGAATCATAAATCATATTTCCAGAATTAACAAAAATATAGATTTTTAAAGATAATATTTGTTTTGAATTTCGTAGTGAGATACTGCGTCATATCATGAGTCTCCCACTGTATAATTGACAATTTATGATAATGGAATACTATATTGATTATTGGCAGCCCTGATTGAAGGTAGAATACATTATTACAACATGAAGAAATACACTTTTATTAGTAGATATTTAAAAGATCTAACGGACGATTTAGGACTCTAAAAATAGTATATGCCGTTTATACTAGTTTGGATAACATAAGTAGAAATAACTTAAATGTCATATTATATATTGTTTTACTATTGATTTATAAATGTAATATTTCAAAGAAAAATTGTTAATATTTAATGCTACTCGTCTATAATATATATAATGGAAGAAAGCAAAATGAAATCTAATATCAGCCATTAAAACTTGGACACAATCCCAGTTTATATAAAAATTACAATTTCCTGGTGCATACGCCAGAGATGTCAACATATCAGAGATAATCATTTCACAGTATATAATGAAGTGAACTCATCGACTCAGCTGATTTGTTTTTGCAGAGGGCGGAAGATTTCTCTGCAGTGCTGCCCTCGACGAATATCAATTGTAACGTCTTCAGAAATGCGAACCGGCGCAATCTTTCTCCAGGTAAGTGTACGGAGCAGAAATATAAACACGAAATTTAAAATTCAAATTAAAAGCAGTACGGAAACATAAGTACTTGTTTAAATATATCAGTATAACTGAGATTTTAATGTTTAGTACAAAATACCACTTTAACTCAATTGATTCAAATATTTTCAATTATTGTTTACTTTATCTAAAATAGTTATTTATGTATTAAGAGCGTAAAGTGATTCTTTGTTACTCGAGCAAGGCAATAGTGTAAGAGAAACCAAAGACACTTTATGCTCGTGATACAAACATTAAGAAACCTATATGTATTAATTCGTTCTGTTAATATGATAAATTTATGTTTTGCTTGTATCCCTGGTAACTATTGAAATATTAGTCGTATTTCATTTGCCATTTGGATCAGATCTAACTTACATTTACTGAACTAGATCACTTATTTATTTCGTTGAATTACGTCGCTGACTTTATTCCCAGTACTAGAATTACTGGTTCTAATTTACTTTGAAGTAAACCATCTCAATAAGTGCATCAGTTTGCTTAATTCACTTCATTTAGTCATAATGTCTAATTTATCTGAATTGATTTAAGTGAACCAAATGGCAGCTATAATTTTCGCGTGTTGCCATTGGAAACGCGCATATTTAATATATTTTTCCCACGTTATCGTAAGAAACAAGAGACAAAGTTATGTTTCGATTGCTCCACAGAAAATATAAATTTTACGATGACAAATGTATGCGTAATTGTAACTTTTCATAACTAACATTTCAATTTCAATTAATTACTTACCTAAATATATTAATTATGTTGTTAAAAAAATTCATGTATGATAATATATTTAAATATTATTATCGGTTTCATAAATGTGAGATCTTCTGTATTCATAGCTATATCTAGGATTGTAGGTGGCTGATATTTATTTTAAAATGGTCTTTCGGAATAACCTCGCTAAAATATAATATCAGACGCATTCTTTATCTTTATTTTAATATTATGCAATTATTCCAATTTACATAAAATGAAATTTTGCGATGTCTCGAATTATTATTAATGGCTCTTATTAATTCATTTATTTACATTTCAAAGTTCTTCAATTATCAATAAAGATACATTATTATCTATTTTTCTACGATAGTAATATCTTTAGATTTCACATGTAAAATATTGTTTGGAACAAAATGCTTCATTTAAGACTAAATTTAATTTATCTACTTTACTTAAAAACATATTTTTTTGAAGAAATAGACCTAATTACAAAATTTTACTACCAAAAAATCTTTTTTATATATATATATATATATTTACATTTTATAATGATTTAGCTTGAAACCAATTTTTGAATTTTGATAACCTAAAAAATTAAAATGTTAGACCTATTTAGGAATCTACTTTTACAAAGTGTATGAACAATATATATGAATGTTATTATTTTGTTTCAACTTTCCCAACCATTGATAGGGAAAGTATTGTGATGGTGATTTTTCTCGATCTCGAGATTTTGATGAATCTTCACGTTTTAGAACCTACTGAACCTTAACAGACGGTCTGTTGATTTTTAAAAGCACAATAACTTAATAATGTGATAAAATTTTCGGTTGTAACTTTATATTCTAGCTTTTAAAAGAAAAAAACAAGATTAATTCGCTAATGGGCTATATACAACCAGTAGTACCACAACTTTATTGATGGGTCTATTTAAGTTTTTATGTTTATTTCGTAAACGGTAAATTGACTAAAATCTTTTTCTTGAAACATTTTTCGAAATTATTATTGGTGAATTTGTTATTAGTAGTAACATTTTGATAATAATAAAAATATGAAAAATAATCATTATTAAAATCATAATACAAAATTTAAAACCTCAAGACTCATAATTGAGTATCAAAAATATATTTAAGGTGTTCAATATAAGTGTCTCCTCGAGAAGGTTGGTTAAAATAGCAAAAAAATACCATTTTGCAAGTCTTTTACAAATCTATTAGCAACAAAAATTTTCGACCAGTGGTTCTGAAAATACGAGGTGCAACATTCCTATTTTAATTGTAAACCTATTTGATTTTTATTTGCTTCTTCAATCCGTATTTTTTCTGAATTCAAAGTATTGACAAAAATGCAGATTAACTTGACATTAATTTAATTAAAATCGTATAGAATCAGCATGTTATGATAGAAACAAATGAACAAATCATAATATTTTTGTTTATTTGATTCATTATTAAATGTGAATACGACTATTTTGTGAAAAAATAAATAAATAAATTTTCTTAGTAACTGTAATACACTAACCTTACAAAAAATTCCGTCTAATAAACTTTATTTTAAAAGTAGTATAAAAGTTTGTTTGATCTTATTATTTAATACATCTTACGAAAAAGATTTTATATAAATCTTTTCGCTAACTCTTATAAAAACAACAAAAGTAAACATATACGAGTATTGGTAAAGCATTACCAGATTCCCTTCCTACAGGTAAAAAAGTTTGATTCGCTCACTTCGCTAAATCACCATACAATGGATCCAATTTCCAATAAGAGGATTGTTATTTACTATAAGCGGATTCTGATAATTAATATACGTTATTACTTGATTTGTGATTACCACAAAAGTCCTAGACTAATCAAAAGTATTTTTGATGAACTGAGAACTCAAATCTGTATTTTCATTCAAATGTTGAATCGCAAAAAATAACTTTTTTATTTATTTAACAATCACAATCATATTAAAATTCCATTTCGATAAACTATTTACGAGTATATATTATATATAAAAATAAAAAAAAAATATATCATCACCCCTTCTACCCATTACTGGGTGTGGCACTCTGCCGAAGCAGATCTCAGTAAGTAATATATTTTGCGCGTGAAGTGCGGTTACCGGCCGTCAAATCACGGCCCCCAAAGATGTTAGTGGTGGAGGAGTCACAGGGGTAGTTTTAAAATGTTGAAAATTATTTGTCGCCTGTGGGAATCGAACCTGGGTTCTCAGGATCCACAAGCCGACTTTTTTTTTTTTTTTTTCAAAGACTTTATTTTATTTTATTTTGTTACAACACACGTAGTGCTTTTTTCCCCGCACATGTGTGACTGGCCGCTCGGCAGCCGAGCGCGCTGTATGCTGAGGTATATCTCAATCCACATGGATTAGCGGATATCCTCAGCATCACAGCGCTACGGTCAGCGCGATCGGTTTCCCACATGGCGAGGAAGACAGAGAGCACTTTAAAAAATAATGTAATATTGAATACAATTCCTGGTACACAGTACCTTACTTGCTAATTTTATTTTTACTAAGCGAATTTAGAACAATGATAAAATGAAATGAGTGTGAATGACATGGGGCGAAGTGTGATTTTACAAATTATGGGAAAATAAAAATAACAAGCCGACTTGATATCACTGAGCTAGCTACCCCATATTATAATTAATGATAATTTTATCTATCCCCTAATTTGTGATCTGGCAACGTTCAATCCGAGCATGTATCAAACAAAACGTCAAAACAACATAACCTGATACACATATTAATGAAATAAAGTTCTCTAAAAAAAAAAATATATATCTCAGCATTGAAGTTATTTATTATGATTATTTCATGATAAGGAAAAATTTAATTTACGGGGGTGTAATCAAATATAAAATAAATAAATAAATAAATATATCATCACGCCTTTTACCCAATATTGGATGTCGAACTCCGTTGAAGCAGATTTCGGTAAGTGATACAATTACGCGCGTAAAGTGCGGTTACTAGCCTTCAAATCACGGCCCCCAAAATTGTTAATGGTTACCCACAGCCTTTTACCCATTACTGGGTGTAGCATTCTGCCGAAGCAGATCTGGGTAAGTGATATATTTTTTTAATGTGGTGAAAATGTTTGTCGGCTGTGATAATCGAATCAGGGTTCTTAGGATCCCCAGGCCGACTCGATATCACTGAATCACCTACCTCATATAATAATCAAATATTATCGGCAGTTATAGTAATATTCTTATGAATATTTAGTAGGGTAAGTCTATCTAGTCGTATTTCAGCCGTGCTATTTTTAAGTTAAGTTATTTACCTAGCTACGATAAATCATTAAAAAAATATATACACTTCTACAGCCAAAAAAAAATTCCTTGGCCAAATCTGCAAAAATTGTTCAACAGCTATTGGTTACCCTCCATAACCCGTTCCCTGTCTACGCCTCAGAGGAATTTTCCTATTTATTTATAAATATCTATCGGATATGCATTTATTGTTAAATATAAAATAAATATAAATACATCAATACGCCTTTTACCCATTTTACTGGGTGTGGCATTCTGCCGAAGCAGATCTCGGTAAGTGATATATTTATGCGCGTGATGTGTGGTTACCAACCGTCAAATCACGGCCCGCAAAGATGTGGAGGAGGTAATATTAATTTGGTGAAAATGTTTGTCGGCTGTGGGGATCGAACCAGGGTTCTCCGGATCCACAGGCCGACTCAATACCTTTGAGCTATTACCTCATTGTTAAATATACGAAGAAAAAAATCACCTAATAAGGGTATTCGTCATTTGAGTAGGTTACTAAATAAATAGGTATCAATAAGTAGTACATAAGTTAGAAAATTTAGTCATTAAATAATTAAAATGTGTTCGTCTAACTTAAGTCATCAGAAATTAAGAACAAGATATGAACCGTGCATTCTGTCTTTATAATAGATCAAAATTTCCATATTATAATTAAGACTTTGTGCGATATTGTTGATCGTAGGTAGTGATGGAAAATTCTCGAGAATTTTTTTTAGAAAATATTCTTGGAAAATATTCCAGAATATATTTCAAAATGTTAAATATTTTGGAAATTATTAACATTTACAATGAAACGGTAGTACAGCATTCTATTGTCATAAGTTCAATATTTAATTAACTAAAAATTATTGAATTATAAAAATAATAATAATAATTGTGAATGAAATCGCAACAAATATAAATATATCGTTTTAATTAAGTATTTTGTTTATTTAAATATTGTATTGAAATACAAAGTAAACAGAAACATAATAAAACAATTCTGAAATATACGAAATTAAATTGAATGTTATTGGTTTGGTTATAATAACATTTATAATTGACTTATTGCTATTGTTACTCCAGCCATCATATTGCGGAGTCTATGATGTTGCTGTTTTAATTATTCGTATATCAGAACGAATTTATTATAACATCTGAACATTCGCGCGTGAAGTGCGGTTACCAGCCGTCTAATCACGGCCCTCAGAGAGGTTAGTGGAGGGGGAGCCACAGCGGTAGTTTTAATGTGCTGAAAATTGTTTATCGACTGTGAACCACCTACTCTATATAACTTTATAAAACGGAAAAATTCGTTAAACACACCGTTACAAACAATTTAAACATAAAATTTCCCTTCTCCCCGCCAAAACAACATCCTGCGTGCACTACTGAACCATACTAAACTATAACGTAAGATAATAGGATTTCCTTTGACTTAGCCGGGACTGTCGTTTAATCCTGTATTAAACAAATCCTGGCGGAGTAATTCTGAGCACGGCACACAGGTGTAAATGTAAATAATTATGATAATTATCTCCGAGAAAGCTTAACGCAAACTCTCCAACAAAATCCACTGGTAACAACACAAACTAACAAATATTTAGCCTTGAACTTTAATAATTCTGAAAAGTTTGCAGACGAACAATATAAATAGTATAAGTAAATGAAAGTCATTGTTAATAAATTAAAACATGTGGGAAATATAGTTACAAGTTTAATAATTACATTTCTTTTTTACTGCCTTGAAGTTGGAAAAATAGCGTACATCGAAGACACATTTCGAAACAAATTATAATATTAGATATTGGTAGGTTGGTACTATGATTTTACGGATGATAATCACAATTAACAATAAAAACAGTATCTATAGAACGAATATGCTACACTTATGAGTTATCATACATACGCAAGTATATGCAACAGGTTTAAAAATAATTTTTGCAAGTTGCAATTATTTTAGGGAATTATTAAATTTTATGTTGGCATGCTGTCTGTCTGCAATCAATACTGTTTTGTTCATTATCATTCGCATCTAATAATAAAAAGCAATTACTGCTGTTTTTGCAACTTTTTCCATACAACTTTGCTTTCAGTCAAAACAATTGGAATTGTTAAATTAAAAATAATGAATACCATTTGTAATAAAATAAATAAACAAAAACAATCCAAATCAAAGTTTACCAAAAAAAAAATGGAGATGTACATGAAATACAGAGTTTTATTATACTTAAAAAAAATGTGTGAGTATTTATTATAACGTATTGATCATAGTACAAAATATTTTTTCAAAATTCGCAACAATAAGGATGGCTTATCATAAGTAAACATTTTTAATACAACTAGTTTGATAGTTATTTCTAATATAATAATAATAACCACTACAAATAAATGTATTCATCATAAATTAAATAAATGACTCTTTATAGTGTCGACCAGGGGCACTAAAATAGCTCACTTGAAAAGCCATGTCCTTAATTTAGCGAATTTAAAAAAATCTTTTCGTTCTGTAATCAGTACATCTTATAATATGGGCCATTATTTTTTTCCAAATCTATAAAAATACTCTGTATAAAATATTAATTTTCTGTTAGAAATAAAAGCTCTACGCATCACGCGTCTACATTTAAATAATTCGTAAATGCTATCTTCGTTGATTTCACAATGCAAAATTATTTACAACTTCTACGGGAGTCTAGAATTATATCGCGGTGAATATATAATAAAGGTATTTTTGACATCGTTTCAACAATATTAACGTAGAAAAATTGCGTTCAATTGAGTATATTGTCATTGGAAGGCATAAAAGCAATTGAAATACTATTTTATATTTGGTTAAAATTCACTACTTTCAAATATGTATCTATTAATATAAATGAATTCTGTAAACTTTCATATAATTATAGATATTGCGTATGGTGTAAAATTTACCGAAAAAAAATAAAAATACAATAATAACACTATTTTAATTCGGGAGAAGACCGGGCACCTTCAATCCGCCACTGCGTACATTGTTTAATCACTAGTTTTTGCAACTTATTCACTACATTCTCAAACATATTTGGAAACTATATGCATGAAACTAAGCTTTTTGTAACTAATTTTAGATACATGCATACGTATGATACTTGGGTCGTTGATTTTCACCAAAGTTTGAATTTCTGAAGACTCGGATGTTGTCTTCGAATTTATGAATTTTCGAATTTTTCGAAGCTTCGAATTCTCGATTTTTTTGCCATTGGATTAACGTCATCTGTATTCTCCAAACACGCTCACGCATAATGCGCGAAAAGTCGGCCACGAATTAAATAATAAACTTGGCGAAATCTCCTGCAAAAACTCTGCAAGGTTAGGTGTCTTAATGAGGCCATCTATTCTCTTACTGCCCATCTAAATGCTATGGACTTTTAGTAAGACGTTATAAAATGACAATAAAAAGATCTAAATGCTATGGACTTTTAGTAAGACGTTATAAAATGACAATAAAAAGGATACAAAAACGTCTTAATTAAAACGTTTTTGACAGTGTAGCGAAATTTTAAGTCTAAGTTGAATTAATTTGACAAATAATAATAATTAATACAAAACTCTGCACATGTGTTTATTTTGAAAATAATTCATATCAACATGCCGTGTTCACGTTAGGATCCAGATTCATAATTCGAATAATTCAAAAATTCGAAAATTTGGAATATTCCTAAATTCGAAAATTCGAATATTTGAAATATTCCAAAATTTGATAATTCGGAATATTCCAAAATTCGAAAGTTCGAATCTAAATTCGAAGGTTCAATAAATCCGAACAATCGAAGTCTCGAATATTCGAAAAATCAACAACTTGTAATACCGTAAAACCGGGTGACTTGCGCCCCATGGGGTAACTTTGGCCGAAATGGGGAAAGTTACGTTTTCCTAAATAATTCTGATTTGCGTAGTATTTTTGTTATATTAAAAATATATTTTCGTTCAGGTAACATAAATCTTTCATTTTCATATTTTTGATAATTATTTCTATTATATAATTAGGTAGGAAAAAATATTAAATAAAATGAAGAAATAATGAATAAAAAGTACAACGAATAACTTTGTATATCAAACATGTAATACATTTTATTATTAATTTATTAATCATTATTTTTACTCAATATACTTTCATACATAATTTGAATATAATTGTTGTAATAATATGTTTTTTATAAATTATTTATAACTATGCCAATGCCACCCTTGCAAATTTCAGTAAAAATTGAGGTGACATTGTTCCTCACTGATTGCAAGTACTGAATCTTGTCGGGACAGGTCAGTTAGTCTTTGAGTGTTGAACTGGAAATATCGGTCCGACAATATTGCATTCGTATAGCTAAATTATAGTTTTTATTATCATTTTTCATTATTTTAACAATACTTTTATTTATTTTTGTTTTATTTAGTTGTTAAAAATGCCGAGAATATATATAAAAAAACAAATATGATCACGACATTATAAAAATTTTTCTACAGAAAAATTAGAAGAATGTCTTAGTAAAATTTGATCTGGTGCTATGTCACAAAGAACTGCTAGTAAATGGTATAAAATTCCGAGATCAACTATTCAAAATAAATTGAAAAATAAACATACAAAATCAGTTGGCGGTCAGACTATTTTAACTAAAGAAGAAGAACAAATAATAAGTGATTACATATTTCTTTTGTCTTGCTATGGCTTTCCTTTAGATCAATACGACCTTAAATTCTTAGTAAAAGCTTTCTTAGATCGACAAGGTGTAAATATAAGACAAATGAAAGACAATTATCCGGGATACGATTGGTTAAACGGATTTTTAGACAGAAATAAAGATATTACCAGACGATTTGCGGTCAATATAAAATTCAAGCTACGATAACACCAAAAATAATTAAATTCCCCAATCCAAAAGAGTTAAAAGCAGGGTTTTAAAAATTTTATAAAGAGTGGAATAATTTTTTTATATTTCACTGGCCAATCTCGCCCGTTTAAAGAGTATATTTTGACTCACAATACAAACTACAGTGTAAAATAATGCAAGGATCAAAGTGACACTAAATCGCCGGATGACTTTGGCCACCAACAAAAAAATTAAAAAATAAATGTTAGAACAAAAAAAAGCTAAATATTATATCATAGATCGAAAGTAACACATGAAACTATAATTTTAAAAAATATACACAAATTTTAGCCTTTTTATTTTAAGAAATATAACGCAAAGAACTTGAGAAGTGGCATAAAGTAACCCGGTTTTACGGTACCTCCTTTAATTATATTTTATTTTAATAGTATATTACATAATGAACCAGGAAGGTGATGTTTATTTGACGAAACGATTGTTTGAAATACGAAGCTGCAGGTCGAGTATTTTAATCCGCTGAATCAAGTAAAAACACTTTTCTGACCTATTATGTATACTATTATTCCTGAAATTAATCACAAGTAATTCAGAGTGTTTAAATTTTGTGATATGAATTGTATTGACACCAGATTTCGTATCCAAGGTTACAACAAATATAACAGTCAAGTAAAATTCAAAACAGTCAGGTAAAGTCTTTACCAGCCTGTTTTGTACTTTACCAGACTATTATTGTTGTTGTAACCTTGGGTAAGTGCATTTCTTGACTGTTTTGCTAAAAATCTTCTTTCCATAATAAAATTTGTCAAGAAAATAGGCACTTTCTTGCCGGTTACAACAAAAATTTATTTATGACAAAACTAGAAAATTAAGCAGATTAGGCATCTGTTATAGTAATCACTGGTTAGAAGAATCACCTTAAAATCTGGCTGAACCAAACAAGCTTGTGAGAAATGAATTATGAATGAGGCTGAAGTGATATTTCTGAAATATATAAAAGCATTTTACTAAATAATTTTTATATGTCGTAAACAGTAAATACGTATCAAATAATAAACCGTATCCGGCATTTTATATCTTTCTTAAGAAATTATCTGCAATTGATTTTCTAGTGTTTATTGGTGTTTTCGTTACTATTATTAAATTTCTTTCCTTTCTCATTTTTATTTTATTTGTCTGCTAAAATAACATTTCTTTTTAATTGAAAAGTGCTGATAATGTTTAATTATAAAAATTTGTGCTATGCGCCATTGTTCTTAATTTAATTTAATTTTTGTTTTTTGTTTAAGGTGAAACATATGACTAACTGGATCTGCAGTGGTCACCTGAATTCTAATTTTTTTGAAACAGGATACTATTGTATAATTCATATTATGTATCGTACAAATTTTTTAAAACTTATAAAAAACTATTTAATGTTATAGCCTCAGACAAAACATACCTTAGACAAAGTCTGCCGTATTCAAGTCAATGCAGTGTTTTGAAGGAGAAAGAGTTGGAGTAACTTGTTGGTGAGGCGGGTGCGCGGTAAGGAGCGAGTAATAATAATAATAATAATAATGATTTATTTGTTAAAGGCACTGCCTATACAAAAGGATTGGTAAAAGTTTTTTGTTTTAGTTAGTACATTATATGTTTACACGTATTATTTCATTAGTTAATGATTGAGATGCTTATATGTTCATGGCAAATGCTCGTAATTTTACAGCAGTCATCACGAAGTTGTAGATGTCATATAGTTTGGCAGCATTATGGCTTCGTAGCAGTGTGAAGAGGGGATTTCCTTCTCTGGATGGGAGTAGGTGCTTCTCTAGGTAGAATGCTCGGGTTGCAGAGTACAGTGGGCAAGCGAACAGAAAGTGGGAGAGATCATCAACTTCTAAACAATTACAGACAGAACATATATTGTTATTGTCAAATTTATGCGCGATACCTTTGACGTAAATTTGAGCGGTGTCGCGTGTTGATGCTACTCTCAGCTGGCTGTAAATTTTCGTGACATTGAAGTTGGTATTGTCATGCAGATAAGATCTTTCTGTTCCGTTGTTGTTTAATTCCTTATAAATTGTGCTGTATGTTGAATTTGATACTCTATTTTGATCTTCTGTTTTAGAGAGTGTGCACATTTTACCTAGAAGTTCGTCGGTGTGCATTTCCAGGGCGGTATAAGTCTGTTTATTCCATATGTGTAGGCATTCTATTTTATTAAACATGTCTTTTATATTTGTTATCCAATTATATTTTGGTATGTTTCTTTTACGTTTGTCCAAGTTGATTAATTTATCGTAACATAGTCTGGGATATCTGCTAGTGTTCATTAAAAGTAGCTTCTTGCAGTATGCCAGTATAGATTTAAATATTATGGCTTCTAGCTTGTGTTGACCGGTTTCTGTGCGAACTATATAGTTTGGAGTGTATCTCGACCAGTTATATATATTTTTGAAGAAACCTACTTGTATCTTCTCTAGTTCGTTTATATATTGCAGACTATAGATTTCCGCACCATACAGTAGAGTAGGAAGGACGACTGCATTGTAAAGTTTGATCTTAGTTTCCCATGATGTTACTTTGGTTTTCATCATGAGGTTTTTTATGTTTCCTGAGGCACACCTTGCTTTGCTAATCATACAGTCTTTTGTTTTTTTGTAAAGCCCTGAACTTGTAAGCGTCAGTCCTAGGTAGACGTACTCCTTTGTAAACTCAATTTCCTTACTCTGGCAGTGGAAGCGATTTTGTGTTGCTCGGGGTCGGCCTGTGTAGAATTTCATAATTTTGGTTTTGTTGTGGTTGATGTTTAGGTTGTTTTTTTCGCTGTATGTTTCTAGACATTTTAGTTTTCTGTTAACGTCATTGAGACTGCTGCTCAGGATGACTATGTCGTCAGCATACATTAGCATAAGAATATCCGTGGTCTGATTTATGTATATTCCCTCTATGCCTTGGCTCCTAAAGTGATCTTCAATATCTGCTGTGAAGAGGCAAAATAAGAGAGGGCTTAGCGTATCTCCTTGGAGGACTCCTTTAGTTATATCTATGGGTTCTGAGATTTCGTTGTCGATCTTTATAATAATGTTTGCGTGTTTATATATATTCCTCATTAATCTTATTAGTTTTCCGCTGACTCCTAACATAAAGAGTTTGCTCCATAGTTTCGCATGGTTCACAGAATCAAATGCTTGTTTAAAGTCCACAAATATTGCGTATGTTTCCAGTTTTTCGATTATTCGTGTCTGTATGATTGCGTTTAACGTAAATAAATTGTCTAGGCAGGAGCGTCTTTTCCTGAATCCGGATTGAGATTCTGGGAGCACATTGAAGCTTTCGGCCCAAGTTTCGAGTCGCCAGCTAATAATTTTGGTCAGGAGTTTTAACATCGTGTTCATCATCGCTAAACCTCTATAGTTAGAGGGATTGTTCTTGTCACCTTTTTTATGGATGAGAATTAGATAGCTTCTTGCTAGTTCTTGTGGTATATCTTCTAGCTCTAAACATTTGTTGAGAAATGTTTGGAGTGTTGAGATCCAATCTTTGTTTAACGATTTTAGCATTTCGTTAGATATAAGATCCGGGCCTGGGGTTTTATTATTTTTAAGCGAGTGTGTTACACGAAGCATTTCGCTGCTGTCTATATCGGTGTCTAGGAAGGGGTCTAGTACACTTACATAAGTTGTGTCTACATCTACAGTGGGTTTGTATACTTCTTTATAGAATTGTTCCCATATATGTATGCCTATTGTATCTGAGCTTTTGGTTTTGGTATTTTGTTGTTTGTATAGTCTCCAGAATTGTTTGCTGTCGCATATGTTGTTCATGCATTCCTGTATTTCAATCTTGTACTTTGCTTTCTGTTTATGAATAAGTTTTTTTGTCTTCCAGGTATTTGGTCATGTTAACGTTGCTTGTCCTATCTTTTGAGTATTTCATATAGCTTTTTCTTGTATTTTGTTTTGCGTTCTTGCATTCTTTGTTGTACCAGGGTTTATTTTTACTAAGCCTATGTTTTGTTTGTATGTTGTTTATTAGACCCAAGTCTTCGGAGACTTTGTAAAGTGCATTTTTTATTGTATTATATTGGTCTCTGTGGGTGCTTTGTGTAGTGGTGGAAAATTCAGATGTTTGCGTTTCCATTTTTTCTTCGAATTCTTTTGCTTTTTCAGTTTTCCAGGTGATTCGCTGTATTATTAAATTTCTTTCCTTTCTCATTTTTATTTTATTTGTCTGCTAAAATAACATTTCTTTTTAATTGAAAAGTGCTGATAATGTTTAATTATAAAAATTTGTGCTATGCGCCATTGTTCTTAATTTAATTTAATTTTTGTTTTTTGTTTAAGGTGAAACATATGACTAACTGGATCTGCAGTGGTCACCTGAATTCTAATTTTTTTGAAACAGGATACTATTGTATAATTCATATTATGTATCGTACAAATTTTTTAAAACTTATAAAAAACTATTTAATGTTATAGCCTCAGACAAAACATACCTTAGACAAAGTCTGCCGTATTCAAGTCAATGCAGTGTTTTGAAGGAGAAAGAGTTGGAGTAACTTGTTGGTGAGGCGGGTGCGCGGTAAGGAGCGAGTACACTTTGATGTTATGCAAGTTGCAAATATTTGTGTAATTATTTTTATATTCAATTACTTACTTTTCATACATCAAAGTAAAGGTTAATTTTTGACATATTAAGTGTTTTGTATACGCACTTTTGTATTTAAATAAATAAAATGCTCGCGTTTGATAACTGTCATCAACAAAAACCTGCATAACACCAACTTGTACTAGCTCTTTGCCGCGCACTCGTCTCATCGGCAAATTATTCTAACCCATTCTACTTCACAACAAACGCCGTTGTTCTCCGTAATGTTTTGTCTGAGGTTATAGCGTATCCGTAACTTAACCCGGAAAATATTTTTGAGAAAAAAGTATTTTTCTATATGCCCTTAAAGAGACCGTAATGACGTCTATTCCTAAAAAGTAAAATACCAAGTATAAATGAAACATGTAGGAAAATATGAGACTATAAATATTTTACAAGCTGTCGTTTAAAAATACATTATGATTATATATTTAAATAATTATAGTCGTTTGTAGATGATATTTTTTATATATTTCTTACTTTATGTATGTATTTTTATTATTATTATTATTATATCTTTGCTGGTACTATGAAACACTTATTTATTATTAATGTTACTCATTAAGTAAATGTAATTTTGTTGTAACTAGCTTGAAACATAATAAATATATAATGGCATATAATAACTAATAAATTATGGTAGATTAAATTGTAATAATTTGATTTAATCACAACAATCAGGCTTTAGATAAAATAAATACTGAATCTTCAGACCTAAAACGTACTTTTGAAACTGCCGATAGATATAAAATGTTAAATGTATCAAAATTTAGGTATTACAGATAGAGTTTTAGTTTGATTTTATCCATATTTACAAAATAGAAGACAAAAAGGAAAATACATTTAATTATTATGTATCATATTGAATCAATTTCATGGTGTATCTCAAGGCAATATCATAGGATCCTTACTTTTGATTTTGTATATAAATAATCTTGCAAATATAAAATTAATGTGTCACATGCATCCTTTAAAAAGAGTTAATTAATTTATAGCTGATGATATACGCGCAGTCTATAATTGGTTGAATGGAAATACATTGAAATGTATCATTAAAAGCAGAGATAAATAAAGTCATAATAACAAGTTGTTTATAAAACAACTAATGAAAAAATTAATTATGTAAAAAATATGAAATATTTGGATGTTATTATTTTCATAATTACATATTTTATTAATATTATTGCAACGGCTATTTATAGGTCTCATTCATAATTATGAAATATTTGCAATATTTTATGTCTATTTTACTCGTGTAAATTGTATTTCCAGTAATATATTTTATATTTACTGAACTATAAGCAGCATAATTTATATGTATAGTGCAGTGCACGATTCAGAGTTTGTGTAAACTATGCGAATTATTAGTTAATTTGAACTAATCAAGATAGTTTGAAACTTTGAACATATGGAATGCTGACATATTATACTAATTAAAAGTACATTTACAACTTGTCTAATGGCTAATTTAAATATCTATATATTAAAAATATATAAAGAATTAATGTTTAAAGTGGAATTTCAAAAATACAATAAAACGTCGATTAACCGGGGCTCAATATATCCGTGAGTTGATTTAACCGTGGTTTTTTCTATCCTAAAAAATAGTTCTTACTGAAAAAGTGACTTTTTTAGTTAGAATATTTGTACGAATAATTAATCTTTTCAATGCCATATATTTCTTAAAAATAAAAATCGACACGCAGGAGAAAAAGCTAACCTTCGTTCGTACGAAAAAAAATATTTTTCGTCCTTGTGTTATAAATAATGTTTTCTTAAATTTTAGCGAACACAAATCACAAAGCAAGAATCTAAACTATTCAATCCAGGTGTCGAATCCTTACCTTAGTAACCCGCGACACACAACACACCGAATCCAGGACTGAAGATTCGCATTTTGCGACTGGTTATAGAAAAGTGCCTTTTTTCAATCTGGACTGGTAGTTGTTTGACTCTGGCGCGTAGAACTTATAGTTTTTGTTGCAATTAAATAGTATAAATAAATAAATATCAACACGCATTTTCCCATTTCTGGGTGTGCCACTCTGTCGTAGCAGATATACTATTTATTTATATTTACTAATACTTATATTTCATGAATTAATTGAATTAAACGTTAGTTCTATCTATATAAAACAGTGTTAAACGTTAATAAAAAATAAATACACTATAACGTGTGCGGAAAATTATTTTTTTAAATAATTAACTGTTAAACAAACATTAAACACTGTATTATAACTAAATTATGTAACAACGAATTCTACACAACAATAAAATTAAAAGTACTTTTATATAAATTAGTAATTCTTTCAATTCAAATTTTCATTTCACGTATACAACTAACCATTTAGGCAATATTTTTTGCCAATTTATTATTTGTTGAATCTATTGCTCTATCACTAGTTACGGCATTCGAATCCAAAGATCACTAGTTCGAATCTCACTTAAGCTAAAATATATATAAATATATATATATATATATATATATATATATATATATATATATATATATATATATATATATATATATATATATATATATATATATATATATATATATATATATATATATGTATATATATATGGCTAGCACAGTGGTATGAAGTCGGCCTGTGGATCCTGAGGTCCCTGGTTCGATTCCCACAGGCGACAAATTTTCATAATTTGAAAAAGCTATCCCTGTGGCACTTCACGCGTAAAAATATATCACTTACCGAGATCTGCTTTAGCAGAGTGCCACACCCAGCATTGGGTAGAAGGCGTGATGATTTATTTATTTATTTATATATATATATATATATATATATATATATATATATATATATATATATATATATATATATATATATTTATGATCTATCATACTGCGGCTCGGCGAGTCTGACCTCTGCAATATAATTGAGATTAATTGCTGTTATACAAAGTAACAAAAATATATAAATAAGTGTAGTGATAAGAAATCACTTTGTTAAACTTTATAATATTTATTTATTTCTACCTCATAAAAATGGGTTAAATTTAGCTTGAGGACATTAAGTGGTTACAGTGTGCTGTGTTTATATGAAGTTTAAAATAAAGATTACGATTCTTTCTGAAAATATGAACACTTTAACAAAAACATAATTAGTATACTCAAAAAACATTTTCATTTATAAAATTCCCTTGCTGAAAATTAACTCATCACCCACTAAGAGCTAAAAAGAGAAACATTTTAAAAATAATTCAAGTGGTCAGTGTCAAAGCAAGTTCATTTATTATTACTCAACTTCACATTCATTTGCAGCAGTTTTAAAAACATTCGAAGCTCACATCTGAGTTCAAGTTCCCAATTTAAACCTTTAGAATTTCACACGAAGCTTCAAAATCCATCGCCGCCTCGACAGCGTCGCAACCCGCACTGCATAGGAGTTAATTGGATGACCGACTTTACGGCGCCGACAGAGAGTAAAATATAAATAGTAATCATTTGTAATTGCAGGGACGACTGGAATAATTTGCAACCTCCTTCCGTCATTTGGTTCGTTTGAAATTTAATGAGTAAAAACGATAATTATAAATAATATCCTTGTTAATTTAGACAGGTATTTTACTACACAAGACATGAAAGGATATATTTTAATTATTATTTTTTATACATTAACGCTAAAATAAAACAGTAAATTTATCTGTTCATTGGGAAAGTAGGTACAATTACATTTTGGCTGAAACAAAGTTTATTTTTATCTATCTCTTATATAATTTTAAATATACCAAGGGGTCAATTCTCGAAATCGTACGTATACTTGCGCAGGCGCACACTGCGAACAGTTCAAATACGTAATATTTCCGCGATAATATAATATTATATTCTCCAGAATGCTTCGTAAATTAAAACGTATGTTAATATTTATATCATTCGCAAGTGAAAAAATCTATGGCAACATTTTTTTTTGCTGTCATATGACAGCAACAATTTTCAATTAATTTTATCATAATTTACTTCATTTTAAAAAGAATGGTTCAATACACCTATTACAGGGGTCGGAAAAGTGCGACTCGCGAGCCGCATGCGGTTCTTTGCGTAGTTGAGTGCGGCTCTTTGAAAATAAATTTAAAAATCTGGTGTGGTCACCACACGACTTTTTTATACACAGCATATTTAATATTTAGAATATATGAATGTTATATAATAGTAATTAACTTGTAATTTACTTTTTCAGTAATTCAGCACTTATCTGAATTTATTAAAATTTTGGGATTTTACTGATTTCTTTTTAATTTTCATTACAAATAATCAACTTCCTAACAAAATTTTATATAAATGAACTTATATTAATAGAAATAGACATATAAAATTACTTACTATTTGACCACTGAAATTAATATAGCATCAAAAACGCTGAATTAAACACTTATGACTTGCTCCTTGCGTTTGGCAATTATTATTTGACATATAAATGTTAAACAATGTTTTTGTTTTTTGTTTCTATTGCTACTATGATTATTGGAATATATTATTAAATATATAAATTAGTTTTTCTTAAAACCGTGGGATAGAAAGTCAATTAAATTGAGGCAAAGTTGCCAAATTAGTTGACCATTTTAATTATGTAATTGTTTTTCCAAAAAAAGACATAGATAACTAGATAAAGCAAAAATTTAAATTTATGTTTTTTGTCTCTATTGCTACTATGATTATTGAAATATATTATTAAACATAAAAATTAGTTTTCCTCAAAATTAGACGCATATACATGAAAATTGCAAATAACATTTTAAGTTCCCAATATTTTTGCTAACATCTTTTATTTGAAACTTTTTTTCGTAACTGATTCCATTTCTGAAATAAATGGAATTTATTGTTTTGTGTGTCAAGTAAACTTCCTCTTCCGGTTTTTCAATTTAATTGAAAATGAATTCAGCTCTTCGTATTTTCATGAAACTTATAATTACCAAGTTTCGTTAACAAATCTTATCTCGTTCATGAGATATTGCACACTCGGACACACATTCATCCATCCATCCATCTACACACACACACATAGAGACATTATTGAGAAAATGACCAAAACGGATTCAGTGGACCTCAAAACACGTATTTCCGCGAAAATCCAGTCAACGATTTTTTCACGATTACAATACTTCCTTATACTGTGTATTAGAAAGTAAAAATGGAGATAAAATGGAAATAAGAGTACAATATTTTCAATTATAAAATAATTAAAGCGATTTATTCACAGAGTAATTGATTTAATCATGTTTATATTTTAAAATACAATATTTTCGCGGGCTGTGTCCGCAGTGCCTTACAACAAAACAGAATACTATGCCCGGTTACCGCAGATATTGTTTAATTATTTTAATTTCATATAAAAATAATACTCGTCTTATTATATTTTAGATATTGTTAACCTATGAATAAATAGATAAATATGATTGAAGGATTGTTGCGTGAACGAAAGTTTCCGAGTATGAAAGGAATTATGAATGTGGTTGAAGCTAAAATGGTGTATCAGGATAGGAAATTTGGCGAAGATTAATTGCAGGATGAATTTGAAGATTTATGACAAGTACAGGATTTTTTATTTTAGTTTTGCTGTTTAGTAATTTAATGTCTACCTGCATTGTTCGAAATTCACTTTAAAAAAACAGTACAGGGGTGACACTCGTTTTCTAATCTTACATAGAGTGTTTAACTGCAATTGTGTGGAATTCACTTTCAACACTCTCTTCCTTTGTCATCTTTTAATTCGTTTTCAATTCTTACATACTTAACTGCAATTGTCGAGAATTCACTTTCAAAATCAAGCGCAGGGCAACACGCCCTTCCGTTCTTATATTTTTAATTCATTTTCAGTTGCTGCATTGTGTGAAATTTTCTTTCATATACAAGCGCAGGTTATCGCTTTTATCTCCTCTAATCTTTGTTAGATTCTTTATTAGATTCGTTGTTAGGAGTAAGCGTAAGTAATTTAAGATGGTTTGCGCACATGTTATGTATGTCGAAGAAAGAAGATAAATAAAAAGCGAATAAGAGTAATTGGGTAGATGTTATTGAAGGTTTGTTGTATGATAAATGATTTCGAGTGTGATAAGTAAATGAGCTTATATGAAGGGATCTGTAAATGTGGTTAAAACGAGGGTGGTGTGTTTGTCGAGGACTGATTATTTGATTAATTTAATGAGTGAATGTTTTATGTATGATTTTAGGATTCGTGCTACCCTATTTGATGAGATATAGAGTGATGTTATGTATGTATGTATAAATGTTAAAAAAAAACAAAGAAAATAGATTAACCTTATTTGCAGAAATATATTTATGACTGTTGAAATTTTTTTAACTCTTTTTAAGGGACATTTTCGTCTCTTTTGCCTCTAAAGTTTGCGACTCCTGACCTATTACAACTATTACTGATTCATAATTAAATGTATCATCACGCCTTTTACCCATTAGTGGGTATGGCACTCTGTCGTTACAGTTCTCCGTAAGTGATATATTTTGCTTGTGAATTACGGTCCCCAAAGATGTTAGTGATGAAGAAGCCACAAGGATAATATTAATATGAAGTAAAGCTATGAGAATTGAACTCGTTTTTTCAAATTCACAGGTCGACGCTATTCTACTGACCTATCAATAATTAATAAACTAATATAATTTAATTTTTTGGCAGTTTGTACATGAAAATGACCTCGATTTCCAACATATATCAATTCGGCTTCTTCTAGAGCCGCAATTGTAGCCAAATTAACAAGTTAATTGAAATTTTTCATTATTAAAATATTTAGAATAATAATAAACGTATGCGCAAAGTACTTTTATGCCCAATAAATATCACACGTAGCGTTACGAATGAAAATTTATGTACTCGTGTTTATTCACACGTTCAAGAATACTGTTTTTGAAAATCATTCACAACTATTAAAAATAAATTTCGAGAATCGCACCCAGCTATACTGATGTAACCCTAGATTGTGGCGTACTGGATGATTTGTATCTCTAAATATTATTTAAATATTTATTATCGCCATATTCACTTCCTAATATTCGTTAAACAGATTTTTTTAATCAAATCTAACAACATTTTTAAATTATCTAATTCAGATTAGATAAAGAACATACCTAAGCATTATTTTTCATTTATGCAACAAATAATTTTTAGGAATATTATTAGACGAAGGGATATCGTAGCGTTTACTAAATTGTCCCATGTGTTTTTGTTTAAATGTAATTGTAAATAACAAATTCGTTGAATGTTAATTAAATATGAAAAAATCAACTTGCCTCCGCCAGGATTTGAACCCAGACCTTCCACTTATGTTTATATGTTTATGATTTGATGTTCTTCAATCGTGTCAATCCGTTTTTATATCATTTGCATTGTCGAAAAAACCCATTCGCACATTTGATATTTACGAACATGGAAAAAATCGCTTGTCAGTGCCAGCAATTAGACACACCTCTGTGGTCTAATTGGTAGGACGTTCGCGGCCCTAGTGGAAGGTCTGGGTTCAAATCCTGGCGGAGGCAAGTTGATTTTTTTCATATTTAATTAAATTGTCCCATGTTCATAACTCTAAACTCTAAACTGTGCACCAGTCAGACTTGAATAACTAAACCGCATATGTAAAAACGAAAAATTATCCTGATTTTTTTCTTCATAAATGAAAAATGCACTAATATCAATATTTTTTATCGAGATAAGATATATAATATTGCAGAAAGTATTTAAATGATAAATAAAAAATATGTAGATACTTGTTAGATAAAAACAATAAAAAAAAACAAAACAAATTATGTGTAGGAAATTACTTAAAACGTATTACTGACAATTACATTTTTTTTAATATTTAAGAAAGTTTAGTAAATGTGAACTTGTTGTGACTAAAAGTATGTAATTTTCCTGTGTCCAGTGGATCTATCTGAACTAACAAAAATAATTTTGTATTTTCAGTGAATACAGTATCAAATTGAATGTTTTTAAAAATTATTTTTGTATAAAAAATATATATATAGTTAAAATTTTATTAGAATTTTTATTTAAATTAAAATAATTAAATAAAATAAAATATGTATTATGTATTTTTTATAAAATTCATTATATGTAATTAAATCAAATAGAAATGTGTATTATTTTGATTTAGAATTTTTTCCTGTACACCCTTTCAAAAAAGTCACGCTGTGTGCGAAAAGCTGCCGTAGAAGATCTCGGGTAAATGTTATATCTTTCGCGTTAAGTACGATTACTAGCCGTCTATGGGGTAGGTGGCTCAGTGGTATCAAGTCGGCCTGTGGATCTTGAGAACCTCGGTTCGATTTCCACAGCCGACAATTTTCACCACATTAAAATTACTCCTACGGCTCCCCCTTCACTAACATCTTTGGGGGCTGTGATTTGACGGCTGCTAACCACACTTCACGCGTATAAATATATCCCTTACCGAGATCTGCTCCGGCAGAGTGTCACACCCAGTAATGGGTAATTTATTTTACTAGCCGTCTAGTCACAGTTCCCAAATATTTTAGTGGTAGGGGAGCCACAATTTTAATGTAGAGTAAAGTTTGTCGGCCGTGGGAATCGAACTCAAAAATATTACTGGTGCCACAGTATTACGGATAATTTTAATATGTAACAATAGTATCTTACGATACAACAACAACAACTAAAGAATTAATTATCTAGTGTTTTCTTTTTCCGCTAACAAATTTATTTAAAATTTTTGCAACGAAATGAAAATAGCGGTCAAACATCAAAATGAAATTAAAATTATTTTCGTAACAAAATTTATATTTTCAAATTGAATTTACATGTCATATAAAATACTTTAAATAATGTATAATGCATTCAATTCAATATTTCGAATTTAATTAATCATTGGAACTTTTCACTAGTATTCAGTCCTTACATATTTCCTTATACTATATTATATTATAGAAGAAACTTTTATAAACCAAGTAAATTATTAACTAAAATTCTATCATTATATTTTAAATTACGACATTCTATTGATAAAGAAATACCAATATTATTTAATATATTACGGGGACAATTTCTCTGACATTCTTAAATAAACAATAAAAATATTTGAGATTATGAGCAAATTCTCGTCAAAACCAAATAGTAAATCATGCTGAGAATGCTGCAAGCTAAACCAGAGGGAATTAATCAATAAATCTATGATAACATTAACTGGCAAATTTGCAAGGTATGCAGTCGCCCTTATCTATTATTAATTATGTCACTACCATACCACATCGATTTATAGTTGTCCGGTGCCTGGTAAAGCTGTTATACACTACAACTGAGCTTAATATAATTATTATTATAATCAACTCTGTGAGATGCAGTATCACGGATAACGAGATAATATCATATTTAGAAAATAACTAGTCTACCAACATCTGTGACTGTTTCTTGTTGAGTAAACGTAAGTTACGATAAATATTAGTTTTATAATAAAAATCATGCAAAAAGTATACCACCGAGTACCATTAATTTGAAAGCGCTCTTAGACAATAGGCTGCCTTTGTGCAATAGAAAAATGGCCGCCTTCTAATTATAATTGATGAAAAATCTTTATTATATCGCACTAAAAAATGTTACACTGTTACAAAATGACGTATTTATTTTGTTCTCTTATTTTTCATAAATATTTATATTAACAAAACATAATCATTTAAGTTCGCCTCCTATTGGCAAATGAGTAAATATACATATTGTTGTGTTTGCAAATGAGTTGTTTACATAAAATTAAATATATTTCCAACAATAATAATAAAATAATTATTACAATAGTACGCAGATACCTCATGTTAATGTTTAATTGCAAATGTTAATAAAATATAAATTAAAAGTTAGATATTTTATTTATAATAATACAGTACATATTATATATTACATGCTTCCATATCGTAACAACAATATTATCAGTACATTACCATAGCTTGTTACTAGGTACATTTTTATAATAATAGCTTTTTACAATACCTGTACTGTACATTAATGACAAAATTTAAACAAAGTAAGTAGAACACAGTTGATTTTCATGGCTACATCAGGACTATAATATTTGCTTACCATCCACTGATGACAGTAAGTAAATATTATATCAAGGTCCCATTTATGTTGACAACAATTTGACAGCTGTTAATTTTAAAACGTATTTTGCTTTGCCTTCTATTGTAAAAAATAGCTTACTAACCTCGAACTGTAAGTGATTTGTTAGATACATTCTTGACCTAAAAATAATCACTTACAGTTCATGGTACTTAATATACTATTTGTTAAACGTCAAATAATTTATTTTGTATTTTTCACTAATTTATATCAGCATATAAAATTCGTAATCAATCATTATGGTACTAGTCGTGAATATTATCAAATGATATAAAATAGCTAGAGAAATGTAATCTTTATTTACTATGAAAAATTGCTCGACACAGTAGTACACAACAATAAAGCTAAGAAAAGAAATAAGGCGGGCGCAACTTGTATATGAACCTTTGCCTTTAAATTTTAATTTAATTTAATTTTATGATCTTGAAGTGTTGTAAAATTAAACATTATTAAGTGTTGAAATTTAGAGCGTTATTGTTATTATAACTTATTTATTTATAAGGGTCGCCTTTTAGTTTTGGCCGTCTTTGCTCGGGGCACAACTCGCACACCTAAGGCGTGTTTCTTTGGACTGTGATTCGTAATCAAAGTGATCAAACTTAACATGATCATGAAGAATCATGTTTCTTCGTTCGTTATTCGTTATCCCTACTCTTTCATTTTGTGATCACGAAACGACAATCCCCCTACCCTTCTGAATCATACTTTTTCTATGATTCATGTTGACTGATTCACATCGAAGGTTTAAAAATGGCGTCTGGTGATAAATTTATGTGCTCTATTTGTGGAATTAAGGGAAATTGGCTGCTTCTGGAAGAATTTTTAAATGGCTTACATGGACACTCATTTATGAAATTTTAAAATAGGTTAGTTTGTGTATTTGACATTTGCAGTTATTTTAACGTTTATACTATAGAATCGCGTCGATCGGGTTGAATTTGAATCATTATTCCTGTTCGATGTTTTCTTCAGTATCATATTTAATCATGATTCAACGCAATCACGATCAAAGGAATCATGATTTAGAAAATCACAATCACAATCCAAAGAAACACGCCTCTAGTCAGGACGTCCCTGTCTATAATAGTGTTATACAAATATGCAGTAATCGTGGAATATAGTAAAATAAAATTTTACCATTTTAAAATATTGTGTCAGATAACAGTCTGTTTCTATATCTGCCAGATAAGTGGAAAAGATATATCAGCATCATGGCAGAAATTGTAAAAATTATATTCATATACGTGTTGTCATTTGTATAGCTTATTAAACATATGTATATTTCATTTAGGACCAGTTTTTCAATCACCGATTAATGTTAATCATGATTAAATAATAATGGAAACTATGATTATCATAGTTATTTAATCATGATTAACATTAATCGAGAGTAAACCGGCGATTGAAAAACTGGCCCTTAGTGATGCAACGATTATGTCCGGTAGTACGGTGATGCGGTTAGCGTTACGGAATTCGAATCTGAAGATCTCGAGTTCAAATTCCACTCAAGCAAAACATATAAGAACTACCACACGGCGGCTCACTGAGTTCAAACTCTGTATTGTAATTGGGATTAACGTCCTGTTGCACAGAGTAGCTTAAATAAATAAATAAGGTATACTGTTAGTTATTGTTTTAACTTTGAATTTGCTAAAATTTGGTTTTGTAAATTATATTATTTTATTTACTTACATAAACTATTTTATTTCATACGCTAAACTAATCAATAGTATAATTTTTTGAATATAAATTATTGATTTCTACTACAATACTATTAGTTATCCTTTCTGTACCAAATAATCGTAATCGTAATAGCCGATTATCACAATTGTTAATCGTTATCGTAAAAGTAAGAATCGTTTCATTTCTAATTTCAATAGTAAGTACGCCATTCTTATATTCTGCACGTTTCGATGAGTCACTATTCCCACCTTCTAAAGTATAAGAGCTACGAGTTTAAATGGGAATTCTAGTGTGCACTTGCGAATCTAATTTACACGCTTTTAAAAAAAAACTCTTAGGTTACTAGATGATGGCAAACAACTAAATTTTAGTATTTGGTTTCTTGTAATTTCAGAACAGTCGTATTGAGAGAAACGTTTTAAATAATAGAAAGTAGATATTTCTAAAGTCTATTCATTGATGTACTTATTATGTTTTTTGAGCACATTTCCTATTTATGATATTTGATTATAATTTTTAAATTGAATCAATATTTAACATGACAATAGGAGGCAGGCCGAAGAAAGGTAAAACATTAGGCTAGAAGGAGAAGAAGTAGAACTGGTTAAGGGATTTTAATACTTGGGAAGTTACATAACTACCACTCAAGAAAAATAAAACAAGGATGACTATGGCCAAGAAAGTATTCAACTGAACGAGAAAGTAACTATGTGGACCACTGAATAAGAATCTGAAGAAATGTTTCGTGTGGAGTGTTATATTATATGGGACGAAGACTTTGACGAAAAGAAAAAAAGAAGAAAGAAGAATAGAATCACTAGAGATGTAAGTATGGAGAAGAATGGATGGAGTAAAATGGGAGGTAAGAAATGAGGACCTATTAGGAAGAGTAGAAGAAGTAATGTCCATGATGAATAAGATAAGAAAAAGAAAGAAGAACTGGTTTAGGCATAGTGTAAGAAGGAAGTGTTTGTTGAAAGAAATTATAGAGAGAATGGAGAAAGACAAAAGAGGAAAAGGCAAAAAGTATCAGATGCTGAAAATAAAAAAGTTAGCAGAAGACAGTGAGGAATGGAGAAAGAAGACCGTGCCATGACGGACCTAACATATTGTAACGAATTTAAAGCCAGACAAGTCGAGAACATTCCAGAAACCTTCTCGAGAAACAAGTGCGTAGCAGCGTGACCTCACTTTTGCATAGAGCTCGCTCGCATGTCTGAGCGTGTGGTTTGACGGGAGTATATAAGCCGAGGTCGAGTGGCTGAGGGCAGTTGACAGTAGACTTCGAACGTGTAATATAAATGTGGTGAAATAAATAATAGCTCTAATGTACGTAATATAAATAGTAGTGTTAGTGACCGTTATATAAATAATATTAGTGTTTAAATATTTATTAGTAGTGTTTAAGATTTATTGTAGTGTTAATTAATTCTAAATAAGTTTCTGTTATTTTTATATTCATTTATTAAATAAATACTTTTATTTTCGTTTAACATAAATAGTTGTGAGTCATTTCTGTGCCTTAAACATTCTACACACTTCCAGAAAGACGAAAAACGTTACAATAAAACATTTTATAATCTGTATTTTCGAAAAAAAATTCAAATGTTACTATTCATAAGAAAGTAAATTTCATACCAAATTAAAGAAAGACTAAATACACAGACTACTAAAATAATATAGTAATTATTGTTTTGTCTTACGTCGGAAATTTTTTCTAGAAAAAAATACATATATCATTGGATAGACCTTAAGGGTATATAATTACAGTATTTGCACCTTTTTCCCAATATATGATTGTTTAAGAATTTCATTAGAAAGAAAAAATACTCAAATTTAGTTTCTTGGCATTATCAATAATAACCTAAGAGATTTTTTTTTACAGTAGGAACAAGTTATATATGTTCCTTCAAATAAGCATCTAACATTTTAATTAATAGGTTCTTTGGTTTAGAAGTTATAATGACTCGTCGAAAACTACAAAGAATATCCCCAGATTCTGTAACTGTATCATTATCTACTAATGATTGATAAGATAATGATAATTTTTATTTTTCATTTCGGTATTCTGCGAGTAGAATAATTTACTCTGACATTTTTATGTTATATCCATTCATTTTGTTTACTAATATATGTAGCTGTTATAATAAAAAGTAATATAATGAAAGGTCACTGTCAGTTCCGTAAAAAGTGTGGTGAAAATAATATTATATACTGGCAGATTTGTACGGGAGCAAAATGCATAAAAGTAACAGAATAAATGACTTCGATCACAAAATGCCGAAATGATTGTAATCTGCAGATTAAGCATAAAAAATCTAGGTTTTCATTAATTTATCAATCATTAACAGATAATGATTGAGTTACAGACTAGGGGGATATATTTTGAAATAAATTTTTATAATGAGCCATAAAATAAAATAAATAATTCTACCTCGTAGGTACCACCACATTGTGATCTTTTTCTGTTGGAAAAAAGTTAAATTATGCTAATTACAAGGTTTTTTTTATAAATATTGGTTTAATGAAACTAATATTTATTATACATCGTCTTTTTTTGTGGAACACAAATATATGAGTCAGTGGCGTGCAGTCCATATGTGCAAAGTGTACAGTGTACACCCTGGAAATATTTCATAAATTACGATTAAAATTAATAATATGACTACTTTATACTTTATTTATATATAAATTTTTATTTTTATTTATTTTGAAATATTTAAATGAAGTATTTATGCAAGCATGAATACCAGTGCATCCAGCGCATATCTGTCTGGCAAGACAAAGACACGAAATATTAATAAAACTTTGATTTAAAAAAGAATAGCTGCGTTGTTTTTATTATTGTAGTATTTCAAACGAACCGTGTTTTTTATCATTTAGAATCTTTCTTAATACGAATACATCGTTATGTTTTCAAATATAAATAATAAATTTAATATTTACAATTCCATTTTCAATAGCTTTTGCCGAGAGATCTTCTTCCACATTTAAGAGAATTAAAAATTATATTCATAATTCAAGAAAGATTAAGTAGTCTATTGTTAATTACTGTTGAAAAACAATTATTAAATTTCCTATAATCTGAATCAGACTTTTCTAACGATTTTGTAAATAATGGCGGAAGAAAAATGAATTTGATTTACAACCAAATTTATTAAAAAAGATAAAAAAATATAAATATTTATTATAATAATGATTCCCTTCTAACCCTACAAAAAAGCATACCCAACTTTATAACTCACCGCACGCCACTGAGTTTATAATTGGATAATATGGTGGAAAGATTCCGAATTTGAATCCCACTCATGTAAAAAATATATTAACTAGCACACTGCAGCTCGATTAAGTTCCTGTTGTACAGAGTAGCATAAATAAATAAATAAATTTATATTAATCCTTACCATTTTTTGACAAAATAATAAGTGATCCGTTGTTTACCTGCAACAGAAAACAAAATTATAAATATAAATTAATAACAAAAACTATAGTACAATATAAACACAATTACAGATATGAGCATTTTAATTTGGATGTAAAATACAACTATTTGCTGCACGGCATTTCACAGATTTTCTAGACCCTAGCTGCACGAAAAATTCAAATTAAAAAAGATAATTAAAAAAAAAATTGCTAGAATATTATTGTAACGCACTTCCATTTAATTTGAGAACTGGTCGTGTGGCAGCTCTACGTTGACGTTAGGACTATAAGAAGCAAATGGGGATAGGTGGTTCACGATTTGCGCCGATGTGCAACTTCACATAAGCAATTTTGTAAGTGGTTCATTTTGTGAACCGATGTGTCACAACTGGCTAGAATTTGGTGGCGTAAATTTTAATCCCGTATGTCACAAAGAGTTAAAAGATCTAATTAAATCATTCTACTCGAATACTATTCAATGCTCATCACTTGTATCAGAATAGAATAAAATAAAAAGATCGGTAATAAGAACTACCTTCAATCATTTCTCTCAAATTCTCTTCTGGGCAAATTGACAAATTTAATCATATTTGCTCTCCTTTCACTTCCGCTAATGTGTAGAATGCGTCGGAGACGTAGACTATTAATTTTGACTGTGGATGCACTTAAATTTTATAAGTGCAAACGTGGAACATTTTGCATTATTGAATTTAATTAAAATGACACAGAGAAAATGAAACAATTTTCCATTATTACATGTCTATAAATTTAATGATTTCTGTATTATTATATTTATGGGATGGCTAGCTCAGTGGTATGAAGTCGGCCTGTGGATCCTGAGGTCCCTGGTTCTATTCCCACAGGCGACAAATTTTCATAATTTGAAAAAGCTATCCCTGTGACTCCTCCGCCACTAACATGTTTGGGGGCCGTGATTTGACGACTGATAACCGCACTTCACGCGCAAAATATATCACTTACCGAGATCTGCTTCAGCAGAGTGCCACACCCAGTAATGGGTAGAAGGCGTGATGATATATTTTTATATATTATTATTGTATTATTTTAATACTTTCAACGTTCAACTTCAAAACTATACACAACACGTAATATGTAAATGAATATATTTTAATTATGTCATTGTAAGTGATTATGCCACAAGAGTTCCGAAAATAATTGAAAATAATGCCGATTAATGAGACGTATTGCCATAGGAACACTCCCGAGTGTGGTGTTTTTCAGTAATACGTCGAACCATGAGGCAAAAGTATTTTCTATTATTTTCGACCCTCGAACGTATTGATTTTTTACGAATAGAAGAACAATATTCACAATAACAAATAATTGTAGATATTTTAAAATTTAAGTTTACCGGAAGCGCCACTCTTTTCGGCGATTTTGGTGATCAGTATGACATTAATCAAATATTCTTATGTAAAAATTTCTGTTGTTCCAGATAATTCTTATGGCAGTGATAGTAAATGAAACAAATAAATACTTGTCCTAATTTTCATAATTCTAATTTTATATACAATAATTATGTAAATAGTGTGTGTTTCATTGCTCCAATTATTTTCGAAAAAGGCGTCTCTAGCGGCAAAGTTCAGCACTCAGTGTTCACCTGTTTTTGTTTTTTTGTTTGTGAAATTCCATGCCTTGTAGTAGACGGCGATATATGCAAACTATGCGTATATGCAAAGGTAATTCCACAAGAGGTGCATATTTTTTGTGTTTATACAAATTATTAGATCAAAATTTCGCGATTCAATAATATCGTTAAAATTTCAGAACTTAAAAAAAAAACTAAATATATCATCACGCCTTTTACCCATAACTGAGTGTGGCACTCTGCCGAAGCAGATCTCGGTAAGTGATATATTTATGCGCGTGAAGTGCGGTTACCAGCCGTCAAAACACGTCCTCCAAAGATGTTAGTGGTGAGGAAGCCACAAGGGTAACTATAATTTGGTGAAAATGTTTGTCGGCTGTGGAAATCGAACCAGAGTTCTCCGGATCTCCATAAATTAATTCGCATGGTTTCAAGAATAGCACCGTAGGAGGCAAAAACCTTTTCTATAATGTTCGAGCGGTATACATAATGACTACCGCAAAATCAGGTTACTTTGACAGGTATTGGCTGTTTTTTGTAGGTAACTTTTTTTTTTCACTCTAAACTTTTTTTTGCGTTAATAGAACAATGTGTCCTTTGGCTATCATATGTATAAGAAATTTAAACCTCACTCTCCCCTTACAATATTTTTTTTAAAGCATGTCAAAGTAATCACGAATGTGGGGTTTTATTGACAAGATATGAAATGTTACTTGTGTCAAAAATAGAAGGCATAAAAGTTACTTTAACATTATTTTAATAAAAAAATAATAATATTTATGCGTTATAATTATTATTTTTGGAGGTATTAAATGAAAAATAACGTTTTTTCCGCAATAAAATTGTCATCTTTATTAATGAGTAATGGCTCAAGTCGGTCTGTGGATCCTAAGAATCCTGGTTCGATCCCCACAGCCGACAAACATTTTCACCAATTTAAAATTACCCCTGTGGCTCCCCCTCCACTAACATCTTTGGAGGACGTGATTCGACGGCTGGTAACCGCACTTCACGCGCATAAATATATCACTTACCGAGATCTGCTTGGGCAGAGTGCCACACCCAGTAATGGGTAAAAGGCATGATGATATATAATATTGCAGAAAGTATTTTTTTATCTTTATTAAATAAATATTTTACTTACACTCAACTGTACCGAGGGTACTATAATAGGCACATAGTCAGTCTTATAATAATTATCATTAGAGAACAAATTAAACTTGCAATATAACAATAAACTTTGGGAAAATTATACAAATAAGAGGGACATCTTCATTTTCATCGGTAGAAGACTGATCTTTCGATGGCGGTGCACCAGAAGTTGAAGAGATTGATAAACAAGCCAAATTATTCTCGATAGCTAAGACAGGATCTTCGATTTCTAGGGCACCGATAGTTGTGATGTCTTATTGGCGTGTTACAGTTACCATCTGTGTTCCTGGTTTATTAACAACTTTCTTGCCTTTTCTGTGTCAGTTTCTTCTGAACGACCTGCTGAAAGCTTTTACAAAACAGCTTTTGGGTAAAGGCCCGTAGTTCTAAAAGAGCTCTCAAGATTTTTTGATATATTGGGAGCCAATGCATCCATTAATCGTTTTAGCAACATGGGAAAATGTGGCTTTGGAATGGCGCCCCGTATTCTTGATTCTTTTCTCCAATTGTCCGGAACTTTTCTCCATTGTTTCTTTAAAGGACCATATACACCGATGTCCAGAGGTTGCATCATGTGGCGCACATTTAAACTGGATTTTAGCGCTTTGATAGAATAGCCTCCAGAACTGACAAAGTTACCCTTAAAGTCAATTTAACCCCGTTTTACGGTACTATATCGGATGGTGTTTGGTAAAAATGAATATAGGGATTTTACATGTACAATCATAATGTTGTTATTTCCTGTTTCTCTAACTATTTTTTGCAAAAAAACTCCATTTAAAGTTTCAGGGCATAGGGGTAGATAGTATCGAGTCGGAATGTGGATTTGAGAACCCGGATTCGATTTCCATAGGCGGCAAACAATTTTCACCGCAATAAAATTAGCCCTGTGGTTCCTCCTGCACTAACATAAGGCGTGTTTCTTTGGACTGTGATTCGTAATCAAAATGATCAAACTTAACATGATCATGAAGAATCATGTTTCTTCGTTCGTTATTCGTTATCCCTACTCTTTCATTTTGTGATCACGAAACGACAATCCCCCTACCCTTCTGAATCATACTTTTTCTATGATTCATGTTGACTGATTCTCATCAAAGGTTTAAAAATGGCGTCTGATGATAAATTTATGTGCTCTATTTGTGGAATTAAAGGAAATTGGCTGCTTCTGGAAGAATTTTTAAATGGCTTACATGGACACTCATTTATGAAATTTTAAAATAGGTTAGTTTGTGTATTTGTCATTTGCAGTTATTTTAACGTTCATACTATAGGATCGCGTCGATCGGGTTGGATTTGAATCATTATTCCTGTTCGATGTTTTCTTCAGTATCATATTTAATCATGATTCAACGCAATCACGATCAAAGGAATCATGATTTAGAAAATCACAATCACAATTCAAAGAAACACGCCTATATTTGGGGGTCGTGATTTGATTTACTGAGATCTGCTACGGTAGAGTGCAACGCTCAATAATGGGTACCAGGCGTGATGATATATTTACTTTTTATTTGTCATGTGATATTTTTCCCGCCTATCAACAACGAGAATCTTTTTTAGTTAAATGTCTATCACAGCGATGATAAAAAAAAAATTAAATTATCACTTTGTTTGGGTCTATTGCTAAGGATAATTTTTCTTTAATACTTGTAATTTAAAGTATAAAAATGTCCATTGTACTCACTCCGCTTCAGAATAAATAATTATTCATTATATTATCTGATTAAATATAAGCTCGTGAATAATAATATAATTGAAGAAATTGATCGTGAAACCGGGGCAGCGCGGTTCCATTTGAAAATATTATACGTGATAATCATATAACCTGTTATATAACCCTTGATTATATCAGTCATCAAGTGTATAATTTGTTTATCTATAGGTGTTAACTAAGGAAAATTATTAAATATTTTTGGCTGGAATGGTTGTTATAGTCGGTATGTATGAAAAATAAAGCATTTTAATTGGTTTAAAACATGATGCGGGGAATTATGATAAACAATTATTGTATTACACAGAATATTATGTTCAGTTAATTGTAAAATAATTAGTTTAATACAATACACATATAAAAAAGAGTTTAAAAATTTATTTTCATTGACAATTGCATATTCATTGTTTCATTGATTTGAATTTAATTCTAACCGTAAATTATTTCATTGTAGAGAATTTTGTTTGTGATTTCATGTTGTTTTGAAACAATATTACAATGAATACGAATACCTAAAGTTCATTTTTTATTATAACTGTTTTATCAGTAATAATATTTGTGCCATACAATAAAGTAGCATGAAATATGGCACTGATGTAAAATGATAATAATAATTTCATACAATATTTTCTGTTACTTTTTTGTCCTATTTGTTTTAATTTTTGAAAAGATAAACACTACATCACCGATGATTTTAAAATTAAATTGTGCTACTACTGTCACTTAAATGCATAAAATATTCTTAAGACTCAAGCAAATTTACTTTACTTATATTAGCAGACAATTTATGCAAATATAATATTATGTTTTATTTTATGCAAGGAGTCGAACCGAGACTGAAACGAAAACGATAAATGAAAAAGAAAATAAAATATAATTTTCTTGACTTACTATGTAATGTACTATTTCAGACAACTACTTAAGAAAGTAACCATAACAAAGTCACAAATGACTACGGAAAGTTAAAAATAACATACACTGATATGTTATCATAATGCATACTTCTAATATAGCAGGTGAAGTTCCACAGATGGTGTTACAATGAAACAAAATAATAAAATTAATGGAAAGAATTTGTAATGTTATATAAATCGAAAATTCTACAAATTTTACCACCCATTTGAACAGATAAATCTTAATTTTTAAATTAACAATTACTTATTTACTAATATTTGAGTATTACCTAATATTTTGATTTTACGGTTAGTACAGTTGATATCACTGCACCTAACCTCATACGTCAAATGTCAACGCCAATAATACTAGACGAATTATACCGTATTCAAGTCAATGCAGTGTTGTGAAGCAGAAAGGGATGGAATCACTTCTTGGTCCGCCGGGTGCGCGGCAAGGAGCGAGTACAATTTGATGTTAGGCAAGTTGCAAACATTTGTGTAGTTATTTTTATATTCAATTACTTACTTTTCATACATCAAAGTAAAGGTTAGTTCTTGACATATTAACTGTTTTGTATACGCACTTTTGTATTTAAATAAATAAAATGCTCGCACCTGATAACTGTCATCAACATAAATGCAACCTGCATAACATCAACTTATACTCGCTCCTTGCCGCGCACCCGCCTCACCAACCAGTTATTCTATCCCTTTCTGCTTCACAACAAACGCCGTTATAATACGTCTAAGTTTTTGTCTCAGGTCAACGCTCAAACCCTCAAGAACACTTCAGCTGTCAAAGTGTAACAACATTGATCTTATCAAATTTTTTAGAAATATTTTGTAGTCGTCTGAAAAATAGTGTATATAACTCGCTCGAAAGTGTGATAACAATGCTCGTGTACTTAAATCACACTGCTCTACGCGCCTCGTTTTTCAGTTTGTACACTCGCACGTTTTCTTACACTTTCGATGCTTGTTATGTAATATACTATACCAGATTGTTTTGTACTTTACGAGACTGTTATTTTTATTGTACCCATGGATACGTTCTTTATGAGTACTTGACTGTTTTGGTAAAAATCAACTTTGGTCAGAAAAGTAGACACTTTCTTGTCAGTTTCATAAAAAAATATTTTTTGTTTAAACTAAAACGAAATATTAAATATTAAACAAAACTAAATTAAACTAAAACGAAATAAAACAATAATTTTGTTCAGATGCCCTGATTTTATGTTTTTTTTTAAAAAGAAACATAATTCAATTGTATTAAGTAAAATTATGAAATTTTCAAACTTCTTGTAATACGAATTGTAAACTTAACACCATAGAAAATGTAAGGTAAATTATAAAATATCCTATTATTCAATTATTTCAAATTGTCACGCAATAAATGTATTGAAGTAAAACTAATGACAAATTATCACTGTGTATGAGACAAAAATAGAGTGTCACGACTGTTTAAAGAAGATTGATTGGTGTGTTCAAAATTTGGCTTTGTCATCATAATGCTACAGTTTGTGAAGGAAGGAGAGGTATACTTGAGACAAATTCGGAACGGAATACGTCATTAATTTGAACCTGACAGAAAGAATGAACAAGATCTGTTGTTGGTTGTTATTTTCTTGAAATATATTATAAATTTAAAGTACATACGAATACAATACCAACTCAAATTTAAAAGCCAAACTTATATGAATAATATATAAATTTAAAATTCTTACGACCAATGAACCATCAAAACTTAAATTATCAAATCAATTTCAATAAATAATATAAATTATTTAATGTTTATCTTCGATTTGCTTTTATTAATTTAAAACAATTTTATAATTTAAGTTTTGTTGGTGCAACTGGCCAAAAGTCTACTAATTTCTTTATTAGTTGAAAGTTCATGAATTGCGAACATAAAATTAAGTTGACTGATTTATTCAGAAAAAGAAAGATATAAATTAAATATTTTAAAAACTCTATTGACATATCACTAATTATGTGACAAATGGTAATGATCTAACAATGACTGTTAATATATATATTCTAGAAACAAATTAATGAAAATATGCTTCATTAAAATTTACATAGATTATAATCTCATTAGGCTTTCAACATTTTAACTTCACGAAAATACATTTACATATTTTCCTAAAACATCTACTCCTAATTTAAATTCGTCCCTTTCTAAATTCGTTTATAATTATAAAGTATAATTTAAAATTTTGTTAATATTATTCACAACATGCAGTACTTAACATCCTGCATATAAATTTAATAATTATAAAATTTATAATATATAAATTAATTAATAAATATTTATAAGTGTAACCCAATATTTATATTTATCCAATTAGAATCCACGAGTTCTATAATTACAATTACGGATGTTGTAATTTTTTTCCAGTTTAATCTGTATACTGGAAATTAGATATGTAGGTATATCTTTTATGGCCATTTCTACCAGGATTGTGGAGTCGGAAAAAAAAAACAATTCCGACTCCGACTCCAAGTATAATTTATTACCTATCAAAATGCAAACAGTGAAAGGTCATAGTTTAAATGATTTACATGTGGTTAAAAGAACTATTCGCGAAAATTATATTTTTAAATGAAAATATATTTTGTTTCTTTTTCCTAATTTTTCATTTTTTGTAATAACAATCGTAACAAAATAATAATAATATTCTGTAATAATAACCAAAGAAAAAATAATATACTTATAGACAAAGTTGAACTACATTTATTCTTAAAAATAAAAAAGTTTTTAATAAATAAAATTTCATTGGTGCTCTCAAATCTGATTTAATTATTCGCAAGGCTGAAAATAATCGTTCGTTGGTGGCAATGCTGCAACGGTCAAAACAACTTCTTTAATAATATCAGGATGCCGGTTAATTGCATTTTTTAATGTCAAATTAGAACTGCGGTCAAATTTCGCAACTTCTTCGAGATCTTTATAAAAATCTAACCTAATTAATAACGATCTTAATCTTAATTAGTGAAATTATCTGTTAAATATATGTTAAACATAAATACCTGCACCAGCACTCCAACATCAAACATATACAATATAATTTATGAAAAATGCAACGTAGTAAACAAGTTCAAACAGGTCTACTCGGAGTCAGAGTCGGAGTCGGCATAAATTTTTGCGACTCTCACTCTGAGTCCGACTCCACTAAAAATAACGGATTCCACGACTCCGACTCCGCCTCTACACCCCTATGAAAAAATTCAGAAAAATTGTCAGATTTTCATTAATATGAAAATTAGTGACTATTTGATCTTGATACCATAAACAACTTGTGACAGTGACAGCTATCAACCAATTTTATTACTTCAAATTTTTATAAATGTTGGTAGATAATATTTAAAATTATCATAAGATGTATCTCCAATGCAGTTTAGAACACGTACCCGAATTCACGCCATATTTATTTGAAGGGTAATTGATGTTACCACAGTTGCAAGTTTTTTTTTATGTAAACATGTCTTTATTTTGACGTTTTGATCAGTCAGTGAGAATTAAGAATATGAAGGCCGCCATTGTCATCTCGAGAAATGTAAGAACTGTACACCTTTCAATTTAATGACGTTCATGCTTTTTCCAGATAAATGGGTAGGTAATTAGATAAGAACGAAAAGGTGGAAAAAACTAATTGTTTGAAATATTTTAATAGGAGTAGATCACCGAACAAGTAACCATAGAAGAAGGGACAGCTATAACAAAAGATTGTTACGCAGTTGCTGGTGACATCTCTTGTTGCCCCATGTAATTATTATTAAAAATACCGATAATATACGATACATATTTATCATTTTCATGATCATAATGATTAAAATATTTCAAAATTATTAAAATGAAAATATATTACAAAACAACAAAAACAAACAATTAGTAAAAATCTTAGTTTTATTAAATCATATTTAAAATATTAATTAAACACATACTAATAAATATGAATATACATTTTCGCCTTCTAATGCACACTCTCATTTATCATTTAGCTACTGTCTTCAGTATCCGTATTCTTATATGTTGTTGTTATTGATAAATATGAGATATTTTCATCCCAAATTGTTGAAAATGAATTTATATTTACTAAAAAAGAATTTTCATGTAGACTACATACGACATTGTGCTTAAGAGTACGACTATAAGGCATATCAATTAAATCATTTCTATTATTATTGTTTTCCAGCAATGTTTTACGTAATAAATTATTTCGTGGTAAAACATGGAAAACATATTCTTACAATTTGTTTCTACTACAATGTGGTAGCCTAAAATTATAAAATAGTATAAAATTAAATATAAAATTATAAGACACCTACTCACCATTAAATATAGATTGCAATAATAATGACAGATATGTTTATTATTTACAAATTTTACTTGTCAAAATATAAAACATCGTTTGTCAAACATTTAAATAAGTAATCTGTTTCACAGTCAACCATTTAAATTTTACCTACTATGATTCCTGTTATTAATTTTAAATTGATTTAGTTCATTTGGGGCAGCAAGAGATGGCATTAAAAATCGCGTAACAGAGTAACTAATGCAGCTGTCCATGCCCTGGAGTAGCTAGAGAGAAAAGTTCCAAATAATAATTGTAGACAGAATTTTTTTATCCCAAAATAATATTTACAGTGGAAAATACAGTAATACATAAATGACCCATATGGAAAAGAAACACAAATACAAAAAACATTATCCTCTAATATAAATTTAAATGCATCAGTTAATATACATTTTATTAAGTAATTTTTAATTTATTGCTTACTATAATTTAAAAAAAGGAATCAGAGCTTTTATTTAGATTATTAATTAAATCTAATACATAATATAATATATTACATGTACTGGATGCAAATAACTGATATCTAGGAACAATAAAATTTACAGTAGATAAAATTTCAGGTTATAAATTAATAATATACAAAGAACATCTCTTCGTTGATTAAGAGTTATAATATTAAATAAGTGAATTTGCCTTAATATATCATTCTGGTACCGCAATTATACATTTTTAAATACAAGAAGCAAAATTATTTCTCTGTACTTTCTCAACTATATCCACATAACAAGCATTGTGGGAATTCCAAATAATAGCAGCATACTCACGTATAGATCTTACTAAAGAATTGAACAAAGTAATTGTAGTATCACAAGAAAAGTTTTGATCAATTCTTAAAATTAATCTTTATTTACCATAGGCATCATTACATATAACCAATATGTGCTTTGAAAAAGCTCCTGTTGATTCAAAAGTCACTCTAAAATCTTTTATATATTCAACTTGGTATAATAATTCTAACATTAGCACATCTAGGTGAAATGTCAAAATTATCTGTCTGAAAACTTAGTCTAATATTTTAAAATTAACAGTGTAATTTTCAATATAAAATATGTTTTCTCTTTGGTATATATTTTGTGCTGTAAAGGAGTATAAAGGGCCATTCGTACATGATGGCGGGGTTGGGGGGTGAAGAAGGAGCAGAAGAAACACCAGCTCTACCTGCACCGGTATAAACTAAATAGTAATGAAAAATGAGAAATAAGAAAAATACAAACATTGTAAATGGGTTATGATTAACTGTGGAAAATAATAAAGAGGAATTCAACAAATGTCTATGAATGAATTTATTTATAAAAATCGTTATGTTAAACTTGTCTATTGTCAAATAATAATAATAATTATAATTTATTGTATTAATTTTCTTTGTTAACAACATAAATTTGCATTTTTGAATTGTTATTACTCCATAATTCAAGATGATTTAAGTTATTTTGTAGTGTTACACAATCATGAACGGAATTAATTTCCAAATACAATTTCAGGTCATCAGCATATAATAAACATTTAACATCAAAGTACCGGAGGTAGATCATTTATAAACATAACAAATAATAGAGGACACAACAAAGAGTTCTGTAGGACTCCAGAAGTCGATACAAATTTGCCAGAAATGTTATTAGAACATTTTACAAAGCAAGCACGATTCTGTAGATATGATTTTATAAAAACAATTGTATCAACAGAGCTGCATACTTCTTTAATCTTTCAACTAAAATTGAGTGACTAATCTTATCAAAAGCTTTCGATATATCAAGGTAAATAATATCCAGCTGTTTCTTATGAGCTAGAGCATTACAGACATCATTTTGAAAAACCATTAGATTTGTGACAGTTGTCTTTTTATTTACAAAACCATGTTGTGATACTCAGAGATATTACTTTTCTCATGATTATCGTATATACTCTTGTAATACGAGGAGGTATGAACACCGCGAGCGCGAATTATTTGATTGTGAATAAAACAATTGTGGTTACTATTAATTGACTAAATAATAACGCACCATAAACACATAACTTTATTTAATGTAAGTTACTATAATACGAATAAAATTATAACAAAATAGAACAAAAAGCATATAAGAATAATTAAATGCTAATTAAGTACAAGCAAAGCGCGCAAACCAATTCAACGTCGGTCACATCTTGACCGGCCGACGGAGCAAACTTTTCTTGACTGATGCTACAGCTCAAAAACAGACGCTATGTTTTTGAACAGGAGTGAAGAGTGGTATTTTGGGGATGCAACACATGGCTGACGACTGCAGATGACTACACATATTCGTTGTCACGATAAGATTTTTTCTCAGAATCTTATCGCACAAAACAGAGAAGCAAACTAACAGAATATATTCAGTCAACTCAAAACCAGCTTGTTACACTCTTTTCAAATTTTTTTGTCAGTGCAGACCGAATTGCAATAGGTCTATGATTTTCTATTAAATTCGGATTACTCCCTTTGAAAATAGGTATTATACAGCCTGTTTTTAGTCTATCAGGAAATTTATTATATTTAATAACATTATTGAAAATCGCTGTTATTGGCTGTAATAGATATTCAAAAGAACCTCTAATAACATAAGCCAGTAACTAATCTAGACCTACCGATGCTTTATGATTTATCGAAATTATTGCTTTACTTATTTCGTATTCAGTAATTTCACTTAAAACAAATATATTTACATTATATTCAGGCATATTATTAACGAATACCTTATTTAATTGACAATCACTATAAACAGCCTTGAGGCAATTAGCAAAAGCATTAGCTATATCTGTACTATTTTTTTCCTCATTATTGTGTATAAAACTATTAGATATTTATGGATTTATAAAAAAATTTCATAAACGACCAGAATTTTATCGGGTTTTGCTTTAAATCCTAATCAAGGTTATTAAAATAACTACTGCGAGCAATACTAATTAAGTGTTTGGTGACACTTCTTAACTGTTTAAATTTTCTAAAATATTTTTGTACTCTAATTCCACTCGGCTTAAATTTTCGGTGAAAATAATTTTTCTGTATTAGTTTCTTTAGAATTACAGAATTACACCATAATGGAAAGTTTTGGCTTTTCCCAAATTTAAATTTAGGCACACATTAATCAAAAATACTGTATACCTTCGAATAAAAAAAATCAAGTGCAAACTCAAGATCACAGCAATTTAAAATTTCATCCCAGTTGCAATTACGAAGCAACTGGAGCATTATTTGAAAATTAGCCTTTCTAAAATTATATCTTAAATTAGAAGAGTCAGGAATTATATTGTTATTGTACTTACTATCAAACATAATGCTAAATTGATGGATGATGCATATCAACGGTAGATAAAGGCTCATCACATACTTTGACATTAATTCCATTCAAACTACCAAGAACCAAATCTATCGTTACATAATTAATTTTCACACAATTATTAACTCAAAATAAGTTAAACATAGACATTAGATCATGAATTATTTTAGTTTGCGAGGATCTATTCTTAAAAATATATTGAGAACAGTTTATTTTCGGCATATTCCAATCACCAACTATTACCACAGCATCATAGTCATCAAAGTCTCAGTTCAAGTCCATAGTTTCTGCAAACAGTTTGTAGTCACTGATGTTTGATGCCGGAGGAAAGTATGCACACAGTAAAACCACCAACACGCTCATTAATTTCGTTTTTAGGTATAACCATTAAAAATTACTACTTTTGTAGCTAAACACTAAATGTGGACGATATTGTTCTTTTATCACCACGAGAAAATCTCCACCACGTTGTTATTAGTAACACATAGATCTCTATCAGACTTCAAATCAGCATATCGAGCATCACATAATTCATCTTTAATATCGTTGATTAATTAGAATGTCATCAAAATTAGAACTAATTTTGTTCTCATTCCCCTTATATTTTGATAGAAAAAGTAAACTTTTCTTATTATTAGTTACAATCCTACCACTACTCTATCGTTTATTTCTCTTTTTCGTTTATTATTACATGAAATGCTAAAAAATAATTTAATTCTTCAATATAAATAAGGTTTTAGTATCTACAATCTTTGTTTGAAACTTTTTCCTGTATCTACATACTATTATATACTCGTATTTAAAAAAGGAATAAATAAAAGGTGTATATGATCAACAAAATTTGTAGTTTGTGGTCGTTAGTTCCGTCTTTTCCATAAGGGCACATAGGGCACGAGCCCAGGGCCCTCGGTTTGATGGAGGCCTCAAAATGCCGAGGTCGTCTACACGGTAAACAGAGGAGCTCAAATTTTAGTGCAATTTTGATAAGAATTGCGTTAAAATTTATAAATTAAAATGTATATCGAAAACCAGATAAGATTTCCAAATATTTTTTAAACAATTTTACTAAATCTAAGAAAATTTAAAAAAAAAATATATTACATAAAATTTGTTAATTATTAATCTTTTAAATGTATACAAATGTTAAAACACAAGTAGTAATAACTTCACTAATATTTGATTTGTATAAAGCCAACCATAATAACCAATAAAGTCACTAAATAAAAGTGCATCCTGATGTTTTCATTAATATCGTTTTTTTTTTAATTTCTAAAAGGGCCCCAAACTACGTGTGCCCAAGGGCAACTGCGTGGCCTAAGACGGTCCTGGTGGTCGTCAATTTAATTTAAAATAATAAGGATAATCTTCTTTGAATTGACCTATTGGTGGTCAAATGCAAAAGTTCCTAATTCTTGTATTTCTAAATTGAGTTAAAATTACGAACAAACTGAAAATTAATCTAAAAATATTAAAATTATTTTTTCCAATTACTTAATAGTAAAAGCCAAGGCAAAATACCTTAATAAACTAATATAAATGTGTGAGCTAACTGCATACCAATAAAAAAGAATACTTTCGCGTAATCTGAGATTGAGCAGGATCTTGAAATAAACCACGTATCGGTTGAAGTTTATGTGCGTTTGGAGCACAATTACATGACATGTATATGTGTCTGGAGAGGCTCAGATTGAAAGTGAGATTGCGTGGCCATTGGAAGAGCGAATGGATGTACATGACCGCTTCAAGAACATCAGAATCCGACGATCCGACATAGAGATATAAAACGCCGTATGGAACATAAAAAGATTTATGAATGTGAACAAAGGTACAACGGGAACAGTGTAGTAAAATGGACAAATTGTCGTATTATTTCTGGATGTAGGGAATAAATGTCAGCTGTCTGTTACCAACATAAAAAATAATTTGCAGGAGTATAATTTCATTAAACCAAAAATAACGTTATTTTCTGGTAGATATTTCAATGTGTGTTAAGGTAAAACATCCGTTAAATTGGATCTGAAGTTAATACATACTAAGCACAGGTCTTTTTGAAATAAGATATTATTGTTATTGTTATGTACTCTACATATTTAAAAGTAAAAGGTTGAAAGTACTCTAATAAATTGGAAAAAAAATAATTTTATGCGAAAATAATAATAAAAATTAAGTTTTTTTTATGCATATTATTTTAAATTTAAAAAATGTAGAATACAAACGAATTAAAATTAGATTCTTATATTTATAATATGATTTTTTTATCCACATTAACACCATCCGATTTTGAGAAATTAAATCTAAATTTTATGGGTAGTGGTATCGAGTCGGTCCGTGGATTTGATAATCCAAGTTCGATTCACAAAGCCGACAAACAATTTTCACCAAATTAAAACTACCCCTGTGGCTTCTTCACCAATAAAATATTTTGGGGCAGTAATTTTATTGTTAACCGCACTTCACTTACAGAGATCTGCTACTCAGAAGGCATATATCTATTTATTTATTTTTTTAATCTAAATTATAAAAATATTTTCCTTTGCACATATATTTAATAGATATTTTCAAATACCATATTATCACAATTTAATTTAAAATTATCAGGGATTTAAATACTATTATTTATATTTTAATAAAACAAAAAAGATTATGATTACATAATACTATTATTTTACATCAGTTGCATATGGCATGCTACTCTATTATAAGATATAAATGTTATTACTGATAAAGCAGTGATAATAAAGAATAAACTACTGATATTTTTGACGAAAATTTCAGCTCGTCACAATATTTTATCAATGTATTGTATTTTTTATTTTATTGTTTCCAAACAACATCAAATCACGAACAATAATTATATTTGATGAAATATTTAATAGTTATAATTAAATTAAATTGAACGTAACAAAAAATATTTGTTTTTCAATTAAAATGGAGCTGTGAATTAATTTTTTTATATTACGTTAAGTTCATTACTTTGCAATAAATTGAACATAATATTTTATACAAAACAAATATTTGTTTGCGTTACCATCATCAGCATGTTGTGACTATCAATACAATAACCATATTAAAATATATGCATTTAATATTTTAATAACATATTATCATAAAATTGTACTGCAATATTAAAAATTTGATTTCCAATTACTTATGATGTTTAACAGAGGGATAGTTTTCATTTTATTGACTCATTCTATATTATCACTAGAGTATTAAAGTTGACGTTTAAATTATACTATTTTTGTGGTTTCATAGTAATCAAGCGTCTATTTTCAGGTACCCAGTCAAATATTGCATTTGAAGATTCCAGAAAAGCATTAGCATGTCTGGCTTAAAATAGATTGGTTATAATCCCCGAATATCACAGGGATGTATTTAAAATTTTCATACATTTAAGTATTTAGCAATAATCAATAATTTCTTGGAACCCCTATAAAATATAGTATAAAACATAAATTATTGAAATATAATTATCATATCCTAAGTTCTCGTCAAAGAACTTGTGACAAGTATTTGAGTATTTTTCGTAAAATATTATTAATATCAGAAACTGACGACCGTGGGTGAAGAAGAAGTACGTGACGAGCATAAATACTATTTAAATTGGTAAAACATTGTATCACGATTATAATCAGGATAAATAAAAAAAAATTATATTAAAATTTTAAATACTCTCCTTTGTTATTTGGATATTATACAGATACTACATTAAACAATCGTTGGGTTTCTTGGCATCTGAATACTAATCTTTTTAAAACAAGATATTATTGGTATTAAAAATAAAACATAATATATTTTTTTTAGCTTATTGTTAAGAGTACTTTAATAAATTGGAAAACAGTAAATTTATTCAAATAAAAAAGTTTACTGAAATTCAGTCAATTTGTTGTATAAAACATCACTCTATTACTTTCGAACTCCACATAGTTCAACATCAGGAAGGGGAAGTCAAAAATAAAAATTATAACATTTGTATGTTTAATAGTATTAAAATTATTTCCAAATATTAAATGATTTCAAATTTTATTTAATTTCTCAAAAAAATTGTATGTTACGAAATTTCAAAATTTTGAGGAATTAAAACCATTTGATATACAAAAGTAAAAATATAAAGTAGTAAATAAATTCATAAAGCAAGAACTTTTCTTAAATTATAAAATAAAATAAATATATCATCACGCCTTCTACCCATTATTGGGTGTGGCACTCTGCCGAAGCAGATCTCGATAAGCGATATATTTTGGGCGTGAAATGCGGTTACCAGTCGTCAAATAACGACCCCCAAAGATGTTAGTGGTGGAGGAGTCACAGGGATAGTTTTTGAAACTATGAAAATTGTTTGTCGCCTGTGGGAATCGAACCAGGGTTCTCAGGATCAACAGGCCGGCTTCATACCACTGAGCTAGCTACCCCATAAAATTATTAAAGAAAAGTTGGGATAGCGCAAGGATTTGAACCGACGACCTATGAACTTCGATCTCCATCTGCGCCACGGTGGCCCTGGATTCAAATCTGATTGTATTCTAATTTTTCTCCCTATTTATTGTTGTGTCATAGGCAACCACGATCCCATGCCCTTTTCATATTCTGAAAAACCTGACACGAAAGTCGTCCGCAGTGACACTGTTATTTAAGGAGAATATTCATTATCTATAATTTTCAACGTAAATATGTACATAGTAATTGATCCAATTAAATTATAAAGAGAAGAATTGGGATACCACCAGGATTTGAACTTTCTAATCATCTTGATATTCTGATGACAAAAATGTATTTTCATTTATTTATTTATTTATTTATACTATTCTGTACAATAGAAACTTAATCCCATTTACAGACTAGCATAAATAAATAAATAAATAAACTTATTATTAAATATATTTATCATGAAAATATCAAGATGTTTAGAAAATTACTACAGATGATACAAATGGTGTCAATGAAGAATAAATTGCATCAGGAGTGCTGATCGAGATTTTATGACACATTTATAAAACGAATAGCAATTCATAAACAAATTCAGAACAAATTAATATTGATGATCACTCACCCAGCAAAATTAAAGCAACTTGCAATAAAAGTTAATTAGAAAAACCTGATTTATCACAGAATATTAACGTAAATACAGATAATAAAAATTGCAAAAATGGGATCGAACATGCAAAAAAATAATAATTTGAAACTACTACATATGAAAATGCAAGCAGTTATTAAAAATAATGAATGATCAATGTGTAACAAAAATTGTTTACGAGAGGTACAATTGTACAAACATAATTTCTTGCTACCATCAAATGAGGTAGCACGAATCCTAGAATCATGCATAGAACATTCATTTATCAGATTTGTCAAATAATCAGTCCTCGTCAAATATTCTCATCCTAACACGCCATCCTGACTTCAACCACATCCATAGTTTTCTCCTACAAGTTCATTTATTTATTACACTCGGAATCATTTATCACGCAATAAATCTTCGATCATGTCCATCCATTGATTCCTACATACCTTGCATTAATCTTTCATTCGAGTTACGTTTTCATGTTCATAACATCTCAAATTACTCACGCTAACTCCTCTAATAAGAAACAAAAAAATATTAGAAAGCAAGGGAGCGACAATTGCTCATATATTCTCAATTTCAATACATACTGGCGAAATCTAGGTATATTGTGTGATTCCAGCATGCGTAGGATTCCTCAAATCATTGAATAATCTTACTTTTAAAAATTGAAACAACAAACTTTTGAAATCACTTACATAATGAGAGACATTTTTATAAAATTTTTAAATTTGTAAATACTTTATTTGAACTTCGTTTGACATTAAAATTTATTTTATAATACCTGGCGTTAAGTTTTAGTTATTCGACTAGAAAAGAGTGCCTGGAAATAATATTAGACAATTTTGGTGGTCCGTGTTGAATACTAAGAGAACAAACAGCATGGGTCAAAATATTCAACTCCAGCCGTCCGAGGCACGATTGTATTTAGGCCTGTTCCATTTGATACCCGTATTATAAATCACATTTACTTTTTGAATGTAATGTAAAATGACAAATGCTCGTTTTGACTTTATTTAATCTTTGGAGTTACTATGTACAATAGAACATAGATTATACATGTTCTTCGGAACCAAACATGTTACGGATAATTGAAAACAAAGATATTAAAAAATATTTATAATACATTAACATCGTTTATACAATGGAATGAAGTATATTTATAGAAATAATCTAAATTTTTAGATTTAAGTCATTTACTCCCACTCCTATAAGCAAATTTGGTGTTTATGATCAATGCTATTTATGTTTATTTGAAATTATGTATACTTTGTGAAAGGTAATTGTTAATTCTATTACATTTTATAATAAATATATAAATATAAGAGGAATTTATTATTACAATTCTACTAAACTGGATAATATTTAAATTGCAAAAAAATAGCTGTTTGATTTCTTGCGGGAATACTAAGTAGAGATCAGTGCGAAGAATATTCTAGTCATTACCACTTTCCTCGTTATATGTCCTGCAGTGTTTAATTTACATTAAAAAAAACCGTTTCGGAATTTGCTGCTCACATGTACGATATTAGAAATAGTGAAAATTTACGTCCTTTTAAAACTAAATTTAAAGTTACTGCTAACATTGTATTCAACTATGAATGTAATTTCAAATCAACATTTTAATTACATCAGCTTTGTAAACCACTGACGAATTTTTTTCACTTTGTATTAAGTAATTTTTATTATCTTTTAGATAGACGCACCTGTATATTTGTTTGTACAATAAGGTTTTCAAATATATTATTAATATTATTATAAACAATAACGTCTTCGAACTATTGCAAAATTGTCGTATTACTTTATTAATAAAGAAATTATTTCCAATTATACAAAAGTCACTAAATTCTTGCATATAATGCTTATACAGGTTGTTCAATTTAGTTGTGTTACCATTGCTATCTCTAGAATTATAAGAACTACATGATAGGTTAAATTAGCAAAGAAATACCATTTTTCAAGTAGGAGTGTATATAAAAACTATTTACAACTTTTTTTTTTCGACCAGTGGTTCTCAAATTACGGGGTGAAACTTTCTTTTTTTAAATGGGAACCTATTTTTTTGTTATTCACATATTTGATACAGTATTTTTTCCTAAATTCAACGACTATAGAGTCTACTATCCTCACGTTACAAAATTTTATTGACAAAAATGCATATGGTACCTATTTCTTTGCTAATTGAACCAACCCTGTATTTTCTATAGTTCTCGAGATACCAATGTGACACAATTAAATTGAATACTCTGTATATTATTAACATATTGTAAAATTATTTTATTGTGTAATTTACTTCTTACCAAATGTTTAATGTATTCAAAAGTATGTAATTTCATTGCATAATTTTCAAACGTTTCAAATTTAGCACTATTTTTCAATGTTTTGCCCCACCGCGATTGGCAAGTATTGCTTACATTTGTCCGTTCTCATCTAACTTCATAAACCGTACCAGTATTAGCAGTTTACATTCATTTCATAAATTTCGTAACTACACGGTTTCTACATACATACAAGTACAAAGTGTCTTCTATACAAGAGCCATCATTGAAATCTCGAATCTCGATCAACGATTTAGTTAAAAGTCACGTTAGTAGACCAACTTAACGATATTTTTGTTTTTCTCAAATAATGCATAGGGAATCAAACCTTGGTTGTTAAATACACAAGCAGACTTGATTCCACTGAGAAATTTAATAGCTTCTGTTAATTTTGTTTGTTTCAATGATTTATCGTTTGCAAGGGATGATTAATCAATTCTTAATTTTATGGGGCTATAGTCCATAATATTTAAACTAAATATAATTCAAACTTGCAAACATGGTAAGAGCAATCTGGCCTAAGCCCGTTAATTATTTATGCCTATTTGGTAGTAGATCCATCAGAGTACTGATAAAAATACTTTATTACTAACCACAACTACCACTAAAAACCACCATCACATCTTACCACGAAAACCACACTTCCAACATTCCATTAACACCCCTGAGCCAGTTCCACTCCTGTTTCCCCCACCTCGTACCATCCATTACTACATCCGCAGCACCACAGCTGTCACTAGCTACACCCACACCTACTCTAGGCAATCACCCCCATTGCTCTGACCACCACACCACAACCGTCGTCGGCCGTGTTCCGTCACGAATTTCCCGCGGAAGTGACGTGTGACATGGTGGCAGCACGAGACACGGCGCTCTCGCTCCAAGTTCGGGCAAAAAGGATCCAATTGTGCTGTCTTAAAAGATCACTCCTGACACTAAGGTGTTAGACGTTAAGGGAGAAATAGAGGTGATGTGAAAACTGAAGAGAGAAGTATCAAGCGTGAATTACAATGTCGGAATCAATTTAAGATGTTTTAAAGTTTGGATGAGAAGTGAGACAAGGAATTGAAAGTTTTATATATAAACTAATTTTGAGATCTAGGCATGTCGCCAGTTCAGAAGAAAAAGATTATATTCAGATAAAGAACTTGAAAAAATAATATTATAATATGAACTTAGAAATTAAAAATGTGTTAAACAAAATATGTTAATACTTAATTAAGAATTCACGATTATTTCTTACATTTGATAAATTTGCATGATATTTGATCTGATCTTGATCTAGATCAAATAAATATGATTTAAGATCTAAAAAAGATCAGATATTTTATATCTTATAATTTTGAAACATAACATAAACAATTACTTATTTTTACAATCTTGTCTTCGAATATCTTTATTTTTATACGATCGTACGAAAAGTGAATCAAAATGTACTTATTTTCAATGCGAAAACGGATTGTTTATCGTACGGCTTGTGATAAAACAATTAATTGCAACGAAACAAACTGAACTACAAACCAAAGATGAAAATATTTCCAACAAGCCAAATGTAACACCCTTAACAAAATAGTCGGACAAAAGCGAATATATAAAAGATAGACGAAGTTTCGTGTAAAATAAAATATATTAAAACATAAAAGAATGAAATAATAAAAAAATATAAATCAATATTAAAATTATTTAAGATATTAAACGAAGATGGCAAACAACAACGTATGAAAAAATAAATGATTAAAGTTAACTTACAAGTTGGTCTTGGCAAGACTACGGCCCAAATTCAGAGACGTAACTCACGCTCAACTCACACTCACCTCACACTTAATTTGCACTCAATTGATAAAAATTGAGTAACTTGGAAATCAGAGACATTAGGCTACTCAAATTTAAGTGACAGGTGAGAGAGAATTAAGTGTAAGTTGAGTAACATCGAAGTGTAGTCTGCAGGTACCTTACTCAAATCAACAGAAATACATTATAATAAAATTACCAATTATTGCTTTTCCTAAAAAATAAATTTAAATAGTTTTTAAAGATTTGTAAACGTTATTTTACAAAGATTTGGCGACATAGACTTAAATTACAAAAGTTTGTACTTCTAAATCAAGAAGTATTTTTTTGAGGATATTAAAATGGATTATCATTTTTTGGAATTTGTTCAAGCATGTGCAAGATGATCAACTCTTTTTAGAAGTTCCACGGTGTGTTAAAAACTGTATTACATAGGTATCAGTGGCGTACGCAGAATTTTCTTAAGGGAGGAGTTTAAATGTTAAAACAACTGTATTTCAGTTTCTTTTCTTTTTTAAAGATATCTACATAATTTGCATATTTTAATTCAGTTTCCTATGAAAGTACCTCAAAAGGGAGAGAGTTCAAGACCCCATAGTCACTCTCCTTGCGTACGCCACTGATCGATATATTATTTTAGTTTTCTGAGAAATACTAACAAAATCTGTCTGCTTGCATTCTATTATATCTTTACTACGATCTGCTTATTTTGTCAGACAGACTTTTTCGTCTACCGACAGGTATTTTTTATCAATCTTAGAAGACATTTCATTCATTTTCCTGAAAATGAAAACCTCGATTAAGTATTCTCACTATTTAACTAAACACTAAGAAAAACTAACCTTAAAATTTGTTCCACCAGAGCTGTCAATGCGCAAATGTAGTAAACTGACGTCATCATATCATGACGTTTTAACTTAAAATACAAACTCACGTAAGTGACTCATTTGTTTATCTATTTGAATACGACCTTGAGTCAGAACTGAGTGTAAGTGTAACTCTCACTCCAGTGAGTGAGAATCGAAGTTGAGTTGAGTTTGAGTTCTCATTGAATTATGTCTCTGAATTTGGATCTTGCACACTAAAAGAGATGACTTGTGTAGGTCAGTGTTAAACTACTACTAACTAATTGTTATTGTTGTCCATGGGACGTACTGACAAGGAATACAAAGGTGTTATCGTTGCGTTGTTCAAAGGTAACAGTATCCATGCATGTGTTTACATTATAAAGGGATGCAATCCATCCCAGACCGATGCTCAATTACTAATTTACCCAGATATGGCAACATATATTGTTTAAGCAAAATGCGGCAAGTCACAGAAGCCATATACTCGATAAATAATTATCTAAGGAACTCTGCCAATCAAGTTTTAAGAAGCTGCTTAAGTTAACATTCAATTAGTCTGTATTTCTCAAAGCTAAGTTGATAGGGAAAAATCATAACTGTAATCAAACTGAATTCTGAATTGTTTCACTGTGTTACATTAATTGAAGTTTGATCGTATAGAAACAGTATATGCAATTCGTGTTAAAAGTGTCTTGGGTTGCAATAATCGCCTACGATTGATACTGTAAGCTTCGCACTCGCGTAATAAAGTGACACTTTTCACAAAAGCTGCGTAAATTACTATTAGTACCTAAAACGGGGTAAGATTGTTCATTCTTGACGGTCTTTACCTAATAACTTTTTTGTTGTTGTAGCAAACATACTGGAAATGACTATTATGCATGAGTCTATATGCAATGTAGCTTTTTACAGTTTTGAAATATTACTTTTATTTATTTCCAAAGAAAAAAAATTAAAATTTCCTTGTCAGTCTGATCCCTACCCCTGAGGTAAGATTAACCGGCCAATTAAAACGCTAGTTATTACGTTTTTAATACTTACTGAGATGAGAAAGACCATGGTTTATTGTATAATAAATTGTTTCTGAAAAAATACTAGAAAACTTTAAATATATCAAAAACTTAACACTTACTGTTTGGAAAAATATAATGTACATGTCGCTCAATCTTGGGGATAGGAAGTATTGTACTCAATGGTATCATTACAGGCCATACAAATTTCTACCCAACAATTTTCTTCAAAAACTTTATATAAAATCCATCTTTGGAAAGTGATAATACTTGCTCTATAAAATGTATAATTTTTTTTTTCGTTTTTGACTAATACCCATGATTCTATTGCAATTTCTTTTTTGGATAAATCTTCAAGTGTTTCATCTTCAAAAACATTGTTTTCATCATCGGCTTGTTCCTCCACTCCTGAATCTGAACTTGATTTGACTGCTACTACTGAACGCCCAAGGATAATATTTAATATCTGGTTTGGCTGGCAATAGTTCTGTTTGTCCACGGTCACTCTCACCTCAGAAATTACAGAAATCTGTATTTTTTCAAAATGTTTATATAAATTAAAATAGGTCGTGATTATTAATAATGCGAATTAAGATAGGTCATAAAAGACAATATTCTACTATAATAAAAAAGAAAGATATTCCTACTTGCCTTTATTGAGTTTCTGGAGGTAAAAGTTTGAAAGTTTTGTAATTCTCCATGAAATTAACATTTGTCATATAAATTTTTCCTGCTAAATTAGGTTCTTATACACAAAAAATCGTATTCTATAACAAATGTACAGGTATTTGATTCCAGAAAGTATTTTTTTTTATTATGTCACGCATGACAGTTGACTTTGAGATGTAAAATATACTTTTTTAAACTTTTCAGTCATTCCAATCCCGGCAGTCAATTTCACTCCGTTTTACGGTAATAACTATATTATTTTCATAAGAATAAAAGAAATAAAATCTATGTGCAAAATATCCTACTGATCCATAAATAAAAATTGATCTAGTAAATATTACACGAGTATCTTGAGATCTTAATCTTTATCATATTTTAAATGATCTGTCACAATACTGACTATTAGTCATAACTAATAAAAAGCAAGACAATATAATTAACGGCGTCGTTACATTTTAATGACATTTTTGTTTTATATAACATGAAAAAGTTTTTCCAATAAACTCGTCATAATTACGGCCGATCTAGAACATAAAGGGGACTAAAAGCGGAGAACTTCCACGGCTGCTAATTGCAATAATTATGGTTGATTTACATATATAAAAAAAATTTTTTACTTATACATGCTGGTACGTCAGGGGCTTCAACGTTAATTTTGAAATATTCAATTATTGGCTCCCCTAATTATTTCTTAGGAAAAGACTTAATTTTTGTAGACAAAACAAATCTGCAATTAATAATAAAACGAATAAAATCATTAAATAAATGTTAATTTATAACATAATAACAACTACTGTTTTGATTTGATATATATTCTTTTCCGATTTTTTATGATTGTTATTTGTTATGAAATGACAAATATACTAAATTGCAAGTATTTATTTTATGGTTAATTCCGTGGCACTGGAATTGATTAGATTTATCATTTATTTAATTGAATTTTTTCCGTCCCGGATAATGAAAAATTGTGAATTAGGATATCAAATGCAGATATTTTTGTCTATAAAAAATTATTTAACTATTTTGCTGAGAAACAATTAGGGAAGCCAATAATTGAATATTTCAAAAATTATATTTTAATATCTAACCGTTTCTTGACCGTGCTTTATAATAAGGGAAGTATTGAGTTTTTTTCGATCTCGAGATTTTGATAAATTTTCACATTTCAGACCCTTCTGAAACCAAAAACATTGTTTAAAAAAAGTTAATATGTCATATGTGTGTTTGCATGCGTCTGAAAGTAGGATAATTGAAAATCGCGGTGAAATTTTGTGTTGAAACTTTAATTTCATACTACAAATAGTTGAATCTTTTTAAATTTTTATGTTTATTTTGTAAACAGTAGTTTATTATTATTATTAATTCATAATAATAATTTTGAAAATTGTTATATTTAAAACGTGAAGAAAAAAAATGTATCAAAATCATAATATAAAATTAGAATATTCATGACTCATAACGGAGTGCCAAAAATGAGATGGTTTGATGGCAGATACTTAGGTAAAAAGTATCTCATATGATCTACAAGATTTATAAAATATATTTCTGGATTGCAACTTGCATATTATGAGACAGAGAAATCAATAAGGTACAAACTGTTCGCTTTAACAAATATAAACATCTTCGAGCCAAGCTGAAATATAAATGTTTTTTGTTCAAGTTATAATAAGAGAATATGAAAACTCAGGCTTTTAATAATTGACGGTGAATTTTCTGTTGATATATTTTCCTCTTTTTTTCTGCATCTGTTTGATTTAACTATCGTGCAAAAGTGATTGTTTATTGCACAATAAAATAGTAGCTATGGAACAAAGTTAACTAAGTAACCTAAAATTAAATGTGATAAAAAATTACTATAATTAGTTAAAACTCGGTTGTACAAAAAATAGTGTATGCAACTCAAGGGTTTGCAACATTCGTCTACGTTTCGTGCTGCAAGCCGCCTACTTGTGTAATATAATCAATTTAACTAGTTGCTTAAATAACTGTAATTTTGTGTAAATTTCAGCTTTTACTAAGACTATTGTCATACTTTTTCTAAAAAGTATTATTTAACCCAAAGATTTTTCTTATAAAACCGGAACCCAGGAATTTGTACTAAAAACCGGAGAGGTAGCAACCGTGCTTGCATTTCTGCATTTCTCTTTTAGCCCCCTATATTGGCAAGGTGCGCGACAACATCTGACTGCTACATTAAATTATGCTCTATAACTGTTGCTTCATACAAGATTTTGTCTAATTTTGATTTAAAACAATTAAAATATGTACAATTTTAGATTTTAAGAACTGAAAATATTACAAAATATATTATTTAAGTTTATATATCAAGTTATTTTATAAAAACCGCACAAAATGCTGAAGAAATGTAAGAATTGTGTTTATTAAAATGAGAAATTTTCTTATCTTTTGTATTTCTTATTTAGCAAATGGTTAATTATTTTTTATAAGAGTTAAAGAGATGTAAATGATTATGAATGAATGATGAATAATAATAATAAATAACTGAGATGTTTGAATTTTGCAGTACTCTTTCTTTGTCTCATTGGTTCAAGGTTCTCAACTATAGCAGAAATAAATACTTGTCATATGGAAAGCAAAGTAAAAGTTTTAAATATTATTTATTACTTTCATGGATTAAACAGTATCTTTTTAATAATTCTTTGAGAATAGGTTTTGAGCAGTTACGAGACGGAGCCAACCTCAAGAAAATTTGAAAATAACGTGTAAAATGTTAGTTTTGATGTTTGATTTTTTCTTGTGTATTATCGTTTATATATTCTTCTTTACTTATATGTTAGTCTTAGTTGTTAGTTGTACCAAAATGTCCCAATTGGCTTTAAAAAATCCAAATTTCTTTGCATCGTTTCTAAGACAGTCATTTATCAATAAAATGTCGTCCAAAAATGTCTCCTAAATGAACTCTAAAAATAGTATTTTTTTTCAAAATGCCTCCCAAATCGTCTCTAATACAATCATTTAAAAAAAAAGTCTTCCAAATCGTCTCTAGGACAATAAATTTCCAACAAAAATCTCCAAAAATGTCAAATCGTCTCTAGGACAGTCATTTTTCTAAAAGTCTTCAAATTTTCTTTAATATAGTGATTTTTCCAAAATGTCTTACAAATCATATCTAAGACAGTTCATTTACAACAAAATGTCTCTCAAATCGTCTTTAAGACAGTTATTTACTAAGAGTCGACCTGTGGATATTAAGAACCCTGGTTCGATCCCCACAGCCGACAAAATATTTTCACCAATTTAAAATTACCCCTGAGGCTCCCTCATCACTAACATCTTTGGGAGCCGTGATTTGACGGCTGGTAACCGCACTTCACGCGCATAAATATATCATTTATCGAGATCTACTTCGGCAGAGTGACACACCAAGTAATGGGTAAAAGGCGTGATGATATATTTTTTTATTTATAGTATATTCCGAAAACGAACCACGGTGCGGTTCAATTTTACCACGGTTACGGTTACAATGACGTCATAACGGAACACTTTCACGATGACAGTTGTCACTTGACAGATGAGTTTCGAAATGTGAAATTTATTTAACATGGGAAAATGTTTATATTATAAAAATATTGTATTCTGCATCACACCTGCTTTAACTTAAATATAGGGATAAAAAAATAACACAAAGAAAAAAGTAAATATGAGCTTCAGAACAAATAATAAATTCATCTAATATGAATATATACTGTTAAATAATAAAAATACATTTTGTATCACATGTTTATTTATCAGTCATCATAAAAATATAGTTTTATAAGACAAAAATCCACAAACACTGCAAAAGCCGCCAAACACGTTTCAAACTTGTCAACAACAGCTGTGAAGTAACCACAATTTTCAAAAACCGTGTTCCGTAATGAAACCGGTTACTGAAAAAACTAACCGGTTCATTTTCGGAATACACTATTACTAAGAAAATGTGTCTCAAATCACCTCCAACACAGTCATTTTTCTAAAATGTCTCCTAAATTATATTTAAAATAGTTATTTTCCAAAATATCTCTCAAATCGTCTCAAAGACAGTAATTTTCCAAGGCCATCGATAGTTTTAAGGCAATTTTCGTCATGTTCAAATATAATTTGTGCCGATACATAGCATGTAAAATTATTTTGTTTAATGGTTTACATGAAGAATTTTATGTCCTAAAACTTTTATTTGATGCTTTTTTGCTTAAAATAATTAGTGAAGCAAATTACGAAATTATGATGTACATATTAAAATTCCATGTTCGACAGTCGCAGTCACCACCACGTGAGAATAATTTTGCGCTTACTTTGTCCACATCGCAGCAGTCGATTCAGTTGTCCATGACTCTGCACCTAGTGAATAGAAAATACTCGTCCAATGAATAAGCATCATTAGCAAAAAGCATACTTTGTTTTAAAAGTCCGCCATTTTTTTTAACGATTGTTCATTAACGGTAATCAATGCTTTTTGAATATTTTGTTTCTGACTTGCCAATCCTGAGATTAACTATCCGGCGTGGGACAAGGATTTTTAAAGGACTCAACTTTGGCGACATCAATAAATTGGATAAAAGGTAAAATAAAATTGTACTCTCGAAGGGCTCACTTACATTCTAGAAAAAGTTGTATAGTCATATCACATAAAGAAACTGCAAACAAAATTCTTGAAAATTTGCTTTTTTTAGCCTTCTAATAGGTATTAGTATCTTAAAAGTATGTATCTTTTTTTGTTTGAATTTTTTTCTGGTACGCATCTGTTTAGTTATTATTATGATTAATAAAAATAAAAATACACTTTCTATGTAGTATTACAATTTTCATACATTTTAAATTCAACGAGAATATTTGTAATTTTCACTTCATATTATAAGAGAGATAACCATTTTTATTCACAATTGGTACTTTCTAGCTACACTTTTAACACTTTTGATATTAAATTTCATATCTACTAAAACGTTTTATTTCAAAAGAACAAATGGAATTAAATGTAACAATGTACTAACTTTGTAATAAAGTTACTTGTATCATAAAATAAGCTTGTAATTTCATCCAGAACATATTTTTTATCATCTGAAAACTAAAACTCATATACTATTTCACCTGAAAGGTAAAACATAAAGTTTCGAAACTATTTTGAATAGCTGCAGTTGTAGTAATATTTATATCAACATCGCAGTAACACGAGTACTGACATAGAGAAGATAGTGTAGTACGCAATTGTTTTGATACAGTTTCTAAACCTAGACGAAATTTCCAGGAATGCAACGTATCTACTTGAAAATAATTTCTCAAGAGGACAAGTTCTCATATTTCAAACATGATATTTACGTGTAGAGACATGCGAGTACAGACATCAAAACTGAATATGTTCACCTGCAAGTAATGCATCTCTTCTCAAGGATATGAGATAGATTGTAAATAATTGTAAAAGAATATATACTACATATTTTGTCAAAAACTTTGAATGCATACATGATTGCATTTATTGTGCTGTCAAGACTTATTCATATTACAATTAGTGTCAATTTAATTAAAAAAATTCAAAGTTTTACAAATGAAATTCTATTGATTTATTCACATTGCAATCGTACCAATCGTGCTACTTTAATGAAAGTTTATAAAATTGTAAGTTCTAATAGTTTAATTCAATTTTTAATCTTTAAACATAAGTTTAACGCCCAAAAATGTACCTGAACAAGTTTTATATTCTTGAATTTCATAATGCAGAATTAAATAGTTCATCACTGTCGGTGACAGTAATATGTTTACATATTACTGCAAGTAGTTAAAAAAAAATCAACAGATAGCGTACCAAAAACCTTCTCTTTAAAAGTCTCCATTAGAATTACTTTTTCGTGTCCCAACTTTATGGTACGATTAATACTAACTTTGTAAATTCACATGGGCAGTTCAAAGTGATCTATTAATTTATTAGTTTGCCACTTGCTGGTAAATTGCAGATTTATATATTTGCTATCAATATCTTTGCTTATTGAAAATTGTTTACGAGTATTAAAAAACATTAAAAAATATATTTACATCCATTGTCCCAAGATGAATGCTAGTTTTCTTAAGTATTAATAACTAGTAATGTGAATACAACTAATTAAAAATATTACTTGAATTTAATTGGATTCGCACTGATTGTAATGTAATTAAAACTTCATTGTGAACCTTTTTATATCAATTTAAAATAAAACACTCTGAAGCAAAAAGGTACCGAGGCTAAGGAGATTATAGAAATGATTATTACTGATATAAAATAAAAACTCGATATATAGATTTCAATGGACTAATTCTGTTTGAAATTTTTAACTTGAACATTCATCGTACACTCTGCCTATACTCTGTCCCAGCTGAGAATGCAATAGATAGCAATGTAATCGAAATCAGGGAGAAACTGTTGCATGAAGTACGACTACACGTAACCATATTTTAATTATTTTATCCACAACTCATACATAATAAAGACATTATTACACTGATTTCAGTTCAATTATATGGCTCATAATCTACCGTATTTTGAGAAACTATATATAACTGAATCAACGTTAAACGTTACGATCAATCTTCTTCGATACATATAATTATGAGTTGTGGATAAAATTTTGTATTACACTTGTGTTTTATTGGTATATAAAACACTTAAGAATATTAAACACGAGACCTTCGGTCTCGTGTTTAAACTGTGTTTTATATACCTAATAAAATACTTGTATAATAAATAACTTTTGTTGATTTTTAGTGCGTAACTCATTTTAAAATATGTTGTAAACTTGTATTGACGTTTTGTTAGTCAACCACTGCCAAATTAGAATACATCCTACCTTGCAATGCTGCGTTCTTAGGTGGGACAAGAAATAATTACCTTTAATAAACACAGGATGTTTCTATACTTGATGATCAAATTTTAAAGGTATACTCGTATATTACATGATGTATTGATAACGGAACAATTTTTTTTTTAAATTCGCTAAATTAAGAGCAGTTTTCTCAAAGAAAACATTTTAAACGCCACTGGTTGTCAATTTGTACATTATATAATATTAGCTTATTTGTAGTGTCATTGTATAGAGAATTGCTTCTCAAACTGTGTTTCGGGGCACACTAGGGTATCGCAAGTACGCTACAAGGGTGCTACGAAATTTTGAATTGTTTATATGTAAAAACCAAATATTTAACTGCTCAAACAATAAATTATATATTTTAATTTTATTGCAGAAGGCATAAATTATTATTATTATTATAATAAATTGATTGATATGTAAGAGACAACGGTTGATACAACATTACATATTTTATACAATACAAGGGGCCCACACACTATGTTCTTGTTGACTGTTTTGCTCGACGAACAAATTCTGTTCGAGCAAAAACGACACAAAACTGAACTGTGTGATGGGAAAACTGTCGTTTTTGCTCGCGTACAAACTTGATGAAAATAATCAGACTGAACCTGATTATGTCTGTTGAATTTGTTCGCGAACTTATCAGTTCAAGCAAAGCGCGGTAAACAGAAGTTAAACAGGTTTTTCGCAGTTTGTATTTTGCAACTACTTATTTCAATATGATCCTCGCCAGATTAGTAGAAAGTTTTTACTGAAATTTATAGAACTGTATAGCAATCTTCCGTGTTTATGGAAAATAAAATCTCGTGAGTACAGTATTTATTTATTTATTTACGCTACTCTGTACAACAGGAATTTAATCCCAATTATAGTACAGGGTCCGGATTCACCGAGCCGTAATATGGTAATTTGTATATATTTAGCTTGACTGGGATTCGAACTCAGGATCTACGGATTAAAATGCCGTAACGCTACTCGCTCTACTGTACTGCTAAAAGGGTACAATAAGTATTGTAATCCATTCTTAAATAATTAAACCAATCTCCAGGTTCCAGTTTATAATAAGTTAATATGTGAAAACTTGCTTATCTTCAAAAACCATTCCTTCGCCCATTTTATCCTGTTCTTTTTACTTTCTTATACGCAGTATAAGGAAGTATTGGAATCGCGAAAAAATCGTCGACGAGACTTTCGCGGAAATACGTGTTTTGAGATCCACTGAATCCATTTTATCATTTTTTCAATGATGTCTGTATGTGTCTGTCTCTCTGTGTGTGTGTGTGTGTGTGTGTATGTGTGTATGTGTGGGTGTGGGTGTGTGTGTGTATGTGTGTGTGGATTGATGTGTGTCCGAGTGTGCAATATCTCATGAACGAGATAAGATTTATTAACAAAACTTGGTAATTATAAGTTTCATGAAAATATGAAGAGCTGACTTGATTTTGAATGAAATTGAGAAACCGAAAGAGGAAGTTTACTGGAGACACAAAACAATGAATTCCATTTATTTCAAAAATGGAACTAGTTACAAAAAAAGTTTCAAATAAAAGATGTTAGCAAAAATATTTGAAACATAAAATGTTATTTGCAATTTTTACGTATATGCGTCTAATTTTCAGAAAAACTAATTTTTATATTTAATAATATATTTCAATAATCATAGTAGCAACAGAAACAAAAGAACATAAATTTAAATTTTCACTTTATCTAGTTATCTATGTCTTTTTTCGGAAAAATAAATACATCATTAAAATGGTCATCTAATTTGGCAACTTTGCCTCACTTTCATCGACTTCGTATCTCACGGTTCTTGAGATACCATCAAGAGCGAATCCAGGAATTGTCCAAGATCGTTGGCATTGACTTTTTTTTTTTGATCAAACAATAAGTCGCGTGCGAAAGTGATTCAACGACATGTACATACGAACAGAAGCAAATATATTTCTTTAGAAACAAACATTTTCGCTTGTTAAACAAATATATACATAACTCTGGTATCGTTTATTTACACATCGCGTACTTAGACAATTAGGGTACAACGTCGGGTTTTGGACTTCGCGAATCTAACGAAGATTCTTTCAGGATTCAGCGGAATGTCTGTATGCAAATGCATCAACGCGAGTCCCACGAGACGGTCTTGGGTCATGTGGCTCCTGAGCCACGATTTCAGCCGACGCAGGGCTGAAAAACTACGTTATGCTGAAGCCACGCTAATTGGCAGACTTAAGAAAATATGTAACAGCAGTTTAGAATTCGGATAAATGTCTCCGTCGCACATTTTAAACATTTCCACGACAGACAGCTCGCCGTCACGCTTCAGTTCGCGATCACAATGCGCCTTCTACAACTTCAACTCTGATCTCACGCAATCTTCGGTGTTATAAGGTTTGCAACGTTCTAGCAACACACTGTACTTGCTCCACAATTTGGTAACCGACACATTCAGTTGCTCCTCGTCAAGTTTTAATAAGTAATCCGGTAGCACGATATTCAAAGCCAGCGCATCCAGCGTGTTCTTGTCGAACCTGCTTTTCAAATCCGACACTACTTGATCCAGCATTGAGAGATATATGCTCAACCGATAGAATAATTCTGGATCCAAATTTTGCGCAAATTGTGTATAAAAATGATAACAAAATAAAATAAAATAATTTCATTTTTACAATCGAATTTCAGTTTCACTCAGTTCTGTCAGAATAATAAATTTATCACTATTTACATTTTTTCCTACAGTTCAAGGTTTATCGAATATAATCATGAAACTTATAGAAAATCCCGACTACAAAAAATGACCCAAGGGGGGGAGGCATGGCCCCCATGCCCCCCGCCCCGTGGATACGCCCTTGGATACCACTGGTTAGGCTTGAAAAACGGACAGCCTGTATATGCCTCATCAGTAAAGTTAGGCATAAAGTAGTCAACATTACTAAAAAATGATACGTAAACTTTGATATTTTACATGTTACAAACAGATAATGCTGAATTAGTGAAAAACTAAATTACATGTTTAATAATATTATATAACATTCATATATTCCAAATATTAAATATGCTGTGTATAAGAAAGTCGTGTGGTGCCCACACCAGATTTAGATTTTTTGATTTTATGGAAAATGCCGCCGCTACTGCACATAAATATATTGTCTTCATATTTATTCAGTAGCTAAACAAAACCGAAGTGTGTGTGTGTGTGTGTGTGTGTGTGTGTGAGTGTACAACTCGCGTTCGTCGTTTTTGCTCGAACAGACTTGTTCGTCGAACAAAACAGTCTAATAAGAACGAAGTGTATGGACCCTTTATGTTATTTTAAGTCTGTGTTATGTCGCTATGTTATGATACGTCTGTTGACTATGTCAGCCATGCTGGCATCTTTTGAAATTAGTGAGAACTTTATCTTATAATCCGCATGATTTTTAGTATTACTGATTACTTTCAACAAGTGATATTAACAAATTTTCATCCAAAACCATCTTGTTGTTAGTAAATATAAAATACTGACACGACTCAAAGGCACTACTGCGCCGGCACTGACATATGACATAAAACAAAAAGTTAATCTTCAATCATGTTATGTGTTATGTTATGTCAAAAGAAATAACATACGCGACATAACCTATATGAATCATTTCGTAAGTTTTCTGTGTTTTCAACATACTGTCATGACACAGACATAACATAACATAAGCTATGAAGCACCTTAAAGCACGCCTAACGAGTTTAACACGACGCGAAGCGAATTGTTTTTAACGGCACTAGTGCTACATACGCTATTTTTTAATATACATCATCATAATCGGGAAAATAGAGCTGGAAAGCAGCATTTTCATAGCATTTTCATTTTGATTTTTTTCATAATTAACATAGAGATAGATTATCATTATTTTAATTCTTGAACAGAGATAGATAGAGAAAAACGTTTTAAATAAAACAGCAGGTTTAAAAGCTCTCTTAAAATATTCCTTTTCAACTGCTCATTTTTAAGATATGCCATTAATCTGCATTTTTAAAATGATTTTGTTGTAACCTCGCAACTTTAAAACAAAAATTAAAATAAGTTGTTGTTCTCATACGTCTGCCGAAATCGAGTTTATTTCATATGGAAATTTCCCTATTTATACAAAAAATTGCATTTTTCGTCGCTGTGTCATACATAATTATTGTTTTATATCTCATGGCAGTCTATAAGTAGCCACAAATTCTCATTTTTATTTTGCATTTATTCCATAAATGAAACATTTTTTAATGTGCAAATTTATCATTTCATGTTTTCTATCATCGCCTACGTAGAAAACATTTCTATGTACCACAAATAGAGGAGATATTCGGTACAATTGTTAATATAAAAATTGAGCTAAAGTGAACCATATTTTGTAGCTTAAGTTGGATTCGAAGTCGGGATTTACAACATTCGAATCGGAACTTCATTTTCTATAAACATCGTTGGCAGACGAGATAAATACAACTGAGTTAACAAATTTCGTACATAATTTTGACTCGTTTTATAACCAAAACAATGAGAGCAGAGCATGAAAGATTAAACGTAACAGTATTAGCTTCCTCATATTTTATATTAGTTTATTAACTCTTTATTGTTGCCATTATTTTGTGACTTAATTGTACTCTCACAAATTTTGTAATTTACAATCTCTTTTTACAAATACCATGCAATGAACCGTATTAAATCACCACGAAAATGCATTTTCCTTAAACCTACAAAATCACCAAAATCACCACAACTTCATTTCAAAATCCTGTATGAACTATCAAACAGAGCTTCAAAGAGTAAACACTGTTCTTCCTATTAGTTCTAGGTTAGTTCACCTTTTCTCCGCAACACGGACACCCGCGGCGCTGACACTAGCGACACTAGCGCTCCAAGCCTTTGATTGCTGAACTGAGTGGTACCGCTCTCTCATGGCGGGTATCTACGTGGTTGGAGATAACGACCTATATGTGTCAGCTGACTCTTGGGAGGTGTTAGCATGTGTGTGTAAGACTGTCATCCGCTGCTTTGTTCTTCGCCTATCGGGCTGTCAATGATTTGAGCGGCTTCATAGAATACGAACACCTCCGACAGATGATAGTTGGAGTGCTACAAGGCTTAGGTAGAAAGCAAACACTGCAAACCGTGGTTACCGGTACAACATGTTGTGTTTAGAGATTACTGCTTGACGAGAATTCAATGTCTTTTATGTTTTGTATAGTTCTTGCAGTTTGATTTGTTTACTTAGCTGTAAATTCTACGTACATAAGTACGGTTTAGTACTGAATATTGAAAATCGCAGATAAACCAATAAGGAGCAAAAAGAAAATCCTCAGAAGCTTTATTCAAACGGAGAATAAGAAACATTATTACGAAGAAGTTTGTTTTCTGTATATATGAGAATTGATTTTAAAAATATATAACACCTGTTTTCGCAATTCGAATGACAATTTATAAAAATAAAATCTGTCAGCATTTTACTGTTTCACACACTTCCTATAATTGGTCAAATATGGCATGTTTTCTAAGATCAAACGAAATGACACTTTAGTTCACATATTTTCTCTGTTTCACTTCTATTTGGTTCCGCTATAGAAACTAAATTCGATTATCAAAGTCGACAACTAATTTTCATTTAAATTACTCTTGTAGCTTCTCCTTCACTAACATCTTAGGAGGCCGGAATTTGACGGTTGGTAACTAGACTTCATATTTACTATTATGGCGTAATATAATATATAAAGTCCCGACGCAAGGTTAACTTGCGAGGACCCCATTACCGATGTTCAATATAGAATGGATAATAATTAAAGAGCGGATTCTATGGAATTGCATGTATTATTTTTATTAGGCATTTCAAAAAGCTCTTTTTATATGTTCACGTTCCATAAGAAGTTAATGCTAAATATTAATATATATATATATATATATATATATATATATATATATATATATATATATATAAGCATATTTTTAAAGTATTTTCATAAAAACTAATTTGCTGCATATTGTTGAATATTTTTATACTTTTAAAAAATATAAGTTAATTTAAGACGATAAGTACTGTATATATATACCATATATTGATATTTTACTGTATATTTTTTATTAGGCATATCAACAAGCGCTTCCATAAGTTCACGTTTCATAAAAAATTAATACCAAATATTAAAAAATAAATGCATATGTAGCATAATTGAGATTCTATTGCATATTTGCATAAAAACAAATTTGATGCACATTCGTGCATATTTTAATACTTAATCATTTCAGACGATACTGTACTCGTACATATATATATATATATATATATATATATATATATATATATATATATATATATATATATATATATATATATATATATATATATATATATATATATATATATATATATATATATATATATATATATATATATATATATATATATATATATATATATATATAGAGAGAGAGAGGTTTAAATTGCCCAAGTAGCAATTTAGAGGGATAAAATTCTAAACAACTAAAGAACATGTAAGCAAGTTATAACCAATATAACTTTTTTTAAATAAAACACCATAGAAAAAATAATACCCTGATTTTATTTCTTAAATTATCCGGCAGTACGGTGATGTGGTTAGTATTACGGCATTTGAATTAGAAAATCCCACTGAAGCTAATATATGAACTACCACACTATTGTACAGAGCAGCATAAATAAATAAATTAAAATTACCATTGGCGCAGTAACTCTTATGTAAACTTTAACTTTGAGTAACTATGGGATGGTATTATTTTCAATATGACTTTCCATTAAAAAAAATATGCTTTTTTGTTATAACTCAGTTATCTGATCTTCAATTTTCATGAATTTATGCACTGTTCAATTTTTTGAAAAATGTGCACTATTTTTCCTATTTAACCGTCCCTGTATCTCTTCTGCCAAAAAGTTAGTAATGATGGGCTGCTAACTTTGCTCATCAATGTCTCAAAGTGTACAGGGAATATAGATGATACACTATAAACGAAAAGTAATATAAATAATAATAAAATTTTCTTTGATTATTTGAAGATGAAGCTATATTATTTATTCTTGATGCGGGGTATGGGGAGGGGTTGAATCCCTTATGCCCCATTGTATATGCACTTGATTTAACTAAAGGAAGAATTTAATATTTTTAAATTTTAATATTATTAGATTTAGAAAAGACTTGCTTATTAATTACAAAGACAAAGACTTGCTTATTATTATTATTTTATTTATTTATTATTTTCGTTTAGTGAAATTTTTCATTATATTTTATGAAAGCCTGGAGGGAGGGTTATGCCGAAGTTCCCAAAGCGTTGCATCGCATTGCACCCTTTAGTTTAGGTACTGAATATATCGTGTAATATTTGAATTTAACTTATGACATTAGTTTTATACATTTTTTGCTCTCTTTTTAATTTAACAGCTAACAAAAACTATTTTATGTTTTTTATTAAGTATTTCGTTTCTCCATGATTTATTTTTTAAAATTACAAAATTGGACTCCTGTTAATATTATATATATATATATATATATATATATATATATATATATATATATATATATATATATATATATATATATACAGAGGTGCAAGTAGATTTATTTTCTTACCGGTACGCTACTTTTAAAGATATAGAAGGAGGGGTTCTAAGATTTTAAAAAATGGTTTCATGTGTTATATATACAGTTGGTCAAGGTAATTTACAACCCTAAAATCTTCGGGGGTCACTACTATCGTCAGTCCGTTCAGTGTAAAAAGTTGGTTCTACAAAACAGGCGGATTATTTGAATGTATGTAATAATAAGGCGTAGAGCAGAGCTACGCCATTCGTTATATACCTAAATAAATGTAGTTAAAGCGCATTCCAGCTACGATGTTACATTAGTTTGTCGCGCTCTATATGCAATACTTATTTTAATAATAAAAAAAATTATATATTTAAGGTAGGTTCAGGTACTATACTTTCGAATATTTATATTTTCCATACTGCACTGTCATAATTATGACCTTTTTTCTTTTTCTGTCATTACTTCTCACGAGTTCGAGTATCATCTTTTTCCTAACTACGATTTAATATATAGCTGGGCATTAAACATCGTAGTCGGAAGAACAGTAGTTGAAATAAATATTAATTGTGAAATAAGCGAAATACAAATCCGTAAAATTAACAACATAATTGAGCTCGTTTAGTGTATATGTTACCATTACCAAGAATTTAAAAATAGTGTCGTCGCACAGATTAAAATTTGAAAATTTTCAAATATAAAAATTATGTAATATTAAATACAGCATTATTAATTATAAGTATAATTGAAAATAAATAAATTTGTAAAATTTTCTTACCGGTACGCCGTGCCGGCTGTATTTCTCTTACCGGTACTGTGTACCGGACCGCACCGGCCTACTTTCACCACTGTATATATATATATATATATATATATATATATATATATATATATATATATATATATATATATATATATATATATATAATACAAATACTTTCACATTTTTGGGTTCTTCCAAGTCTTGAGACATTATCAACCCTTGTATTTTTTTTTGTTTTTAACAAATTTGACAGTTTCATAATCATAAATAACATTGTTAACCAAAAATAATAACAAAGTAGTCTTTGAGATACAAGTAAGTTTTTCACATTAATATAATTTAAGAAAATAAATTGTCTCCAAGATAGTATGTAATTCGCAAATAACCGAACTTTATATGACCTGCCTACTTTATCAGCCTCGTTAAGAAACTCCTACCTTATGTACTTGTATAATAACGTGATAAATACCGATTATTTATTTATACTACTTTCGTATGGAACTCAAATATTTGGATACAGTTGTAATATTTAAAAGTTATGCGTATTTAGAGTAGAAATTAATCTGTTGTCGTTCATAAATGCAGATTGTTGATCGAAGCCCAAGCTCGTTTTACATTAGACTAAATATTGAACAAGATTATAAACATTTTTTGGGACAATCTAAATAGTGTAGTGGCATACAGCAAATTGTTTGAAATATCCGATTTTTTTTCAATATTACCTGAACTTCAAAGTAGGTACGTACGCATGCTCACGAACAAATTGTATAGAAAATAGAACATAGTCTATTTTTTCAAACAATTTACGAAGCAATGCGGTATATTAAACAATTTTCAACAAACAACTAAGCAATTTAGATAGTTCCAAAAATTATTCTAAAGCTTAAAAGTGGCAAAGACACTTTCTGTTGTGGTGCATACATTATTTTATACTACCATTTATAAATCCTTAGAACAAAATTAAATTATTTTTTAATGTTCTTCAGTATTTAAATTTGCAGGAAACTGTTGACAGTTTTTATGTATCCATAAATACAATGATCTACTCCAACAGAAAAATGCACACACGTGTACAGAAAGTAGTATTTTCTATACGAGTAGACGGCAAATGTCAACTTTCCGTGTACGAAATAAGTACAGAAAAGCCTACTTTCTGTCATGATCGACTAAAAATAATAACAATTTAAGACTGGTAAATATAGAGTTGGCATACCCACAATTATATGCGCAAAAATGTACGTCGAAAAGTGCAAATTAAAAATTCAATTAAAAGTTACGGCAAAAACAAGCATTCTTGATATTAACATTTTTGCCTGCACCAAATGAGAAATTCATCATCAAAATGGCTGACAATAAACTTGTATCTGCTTTACCGACCTTGTATCTTTTATAGTTTTCGAAATTCCTATAAATAATAAATTATTTGGGACATTCGGACATTCTGTATTTATATCAAAACTGTATGCATATATGAATATGATGAAAACAAACAAAAACTAGGTATACAAACAGAGTGTCACCATAAATTAATTAAGTCCAGTAAAATCGTAATTAAATGTCTATCTGCAAAGAGTAGAGTACGGGAGAACTGGATCAATAGTAGAATTGGTGTCACTTCTGATTTGATTTACCCAGAAAAAATTACGCATGCAAAGCACGGAGATACTCCAGTTACATGTTTTGCAAGATAACAAAAACGAGGAACCTTCCTGGATAATACTGATCTAATAATGATACACCCTAATAAAATTTATTTCATCATTTTGACACTCTGAACTAATGAAATTAAATTCCCTACACAAGTATTTTAAATTCCAATATCGCTAAAGTGAAATATACGATAAGAAATTTAACATGTCAGTCACAAGGTATTGATGTATCACTCATCCTATATCTGAATCAGTTTTGAAATATCGGTTTTTAAAATCCTTTGGGTTTCTAAACATTTTTAAATTATCCGACGCACGTCACATTTATTGGCTTTCGCACAGCTCATTGCATATAATACTCATATCAGATCAGAACTCGAAATGCTGAACTTTTATAACAAAAAATATAGATTTATACAAAAAGGTATGTTCAATATTTTATTACAATTTTGTGAAACATAATACATCTTAATAATATTTGCGGCCCTCAACATTTAAACTATTCATTATGACAGTGACCTATAATAGTTATTTTTATAACAAGTGCCGAAAAAGGCTCGTTACGTGCAAGTGCAGAATTTAACGGAAATCTGCACGAGCATGTAACCTTTTTCGGCACGTGTTATAAACAACATTTTTCCTACAACTGTGCGATTTAGTAAATCACTAAAATATTATTAAAATTTATAAAATTTATAAAATTTTAATATTACATGACAACGATGTTTTACGGCGTTGCTATGGTTTGTTTGTTGATTGCTTGCACATTGTTCTACGTTATTTAAAAATATTTCACTAACGTCAAAATAATTTCTTCAAAATCATCTTGATTGGAATAGTACAGTGAGTGATTCTTCTTTATCATTAACACCTCCAAAGATAATTGAAGCTCCGGATCATACTATGTTGGATCTATTTTCGACAATGACAATCAACCTGCTGCTGGTACTTCTGAAGCTTCCGAAATTGTTACCAATAATATTACTGGTAATAATATGAACAGGTACGGAAGAAATCAATGTTTCTTTAGACACAAAAGTTTCCACTTTACATTATGTCAATATAAGCAACTGTAACAACTGTATTAATAATATACACAAACAATAAATATGATGTATTTCACTTACTCTTTAAATAAAACCATTTATCGATATATTTTACTTTGTTCGGTTCTTTTTATTAGTTGTCTACAGATTAGATATACTGCAAATTAAGGTTACGTTTATAAACGTCAAAATATACTACTGCATATTTACTAGCGCTGGTTCACCGTATCTTCTTCTTCCATAAGCGTCTGTGGTCAAAATATGAATTCCGCGCTCGGCGCGAAATTTAAATTGCTGTCAAAACAATTTTCTTTTGACAGTTACGTAATGAAGCACTTTCCGCACTAGTGTTTCTTTGCTTTCGGAAACGCACTTGGTCTGCATTCATCTACTTTTCATACGTAACCAAGGCAATTATAGTTACGTAATAACAAAGAAATCGTACAGTTGTAGGAAAAGGTATGTTCAATATTTTATTACAATTTTGTGAAACATAATACATCTTAATAATATTTGCGGCCCTCAACATTTAAACTATTCATTATGACAGTGACAGATAAAAATATTTACAACAAATTTCAAGCACTTTACATCAATAGCAATAAAAGAGTTCAGTGCCCTCACATTACAAAATTATTGACAAAAATTCACATTAAATTGATATCAATTCAATTCAAATCGCATCTAAATCAGCGTGCTATGATAGAAACAAACGACTAATAAAATTATTTTTTTCACTGAATAGTTGTATTGACGTAATAATGAATCGCTGATTCCCAAGCGATTTTAAATAAATAAATGTAAAAGTAATCCTCCTTAGATATAATACACTTGTGCCAGCGCTTTTTCCAATCCTCGAAGCACTTCTGATATGCGATTTTTGGTATGGCCCTAAGCAGTGATGTGGTCTTTATCTCCCCAATCGTGGCAAAACGCCGTCCTTTCATGGGTCTTTTCAGGTTTGGGAACAGGAAAAAGTCGCCGGAGGCAAGTCCTGTGATTACGGTGGCTGAAGCGTGATTACGGTGTTATATTTCGCCAAAAAATCACGAACAAGCAACGATGAGTGCGCAGGTGCATTATCGTGATGCAAAAGCTATGAATTGTTTTGCCACAAATCCGGGCGTTTTGCATGGCATGAGCCAACCGATATGCCAACATCCTCAGCAACTTCTCTAATAGTAATTCGACGATTCTCCATAACAATTTTCTTCATCGCTTCAAAGTTTTCATCGGTTGTTGATATGCTGAGGCGACCAGGGCGGGCATCGTCATTAACATCTTCTCGGCCTTCTGTGCTTGTACCACTTAGAAACAGTTTTTTTGTTTAAAGTAAATAAATAAATAAAAATAAATATATCATCACGCCTTCTACCCATTACTGGGTGTGGCACTCTGCTGAAGCAGATCTCGGAAAGTGATATATTTTGCGCGTGAAGTGCGGTTACCAGTCGTCAAATCACGGCCCCCAAACATGTTAGTGGTGGAGGAGCCACAGGGATAGCTTTTTCAAATTATGAAAATTTGTCGCCTGTGGGAATCGAACCAGGGACCTCAGGATCCACAGGCCGACTTCATACCACTGTGCTGTGTAGACGCACTAAATACCACAGTCAACATTTCTAGTGCGTTGAAGCACTAAATTTAATTTTTCACAAAAAAATGAATACAGATTCTTTGATTAATTTTTTTCGATTGCAAAAAATCACCAAGCACACCAAAATATGTCTAATCTTTATATCTGTCAAAAACAAATGACAAATGACTGATCATGTCGCCGTATATTGGGAACATGTGTACCAACGTAACAAACAAACAAAAAAATAAGAATCTAATATACGTAGCCCACGAAATTTGAAAAGTCACCTTTATTTTTAACAAACCAAGGCTCCAAAATCGCAATGTTATGAAACATGATATTCAAGCTTTTTACTGCCCCACTTCCTTAACAACATATAATCAAATAAGAACAATATCTAATAATGCACCAATTTATCTTTCTGCACTTTAATTTTTAATGACGTGAACATAACACAATCTGGTGAATATGGATACTGACACCTACTAACTTCAGTTTAATACATAACATAATTAATACTGAATTAATTCACATGTATGTGAACTAGGACAAGGTCTATCTTATATCGTCTAACATGATTAAACCGACTATTTCTCCTCCATTAGACATGTACACTGTCGTACCGTACATACGACAAACTGAGAAACAAGATTTTCCTACGTACATTTTAACTTAATCATGCAAGAGAAATTTGTCGCTGTGAAGTTTAACGCGTGTTCTGCGAGAAATATACAAGTGTTAATGTGTCACTTTCATCAACGACTGAATTTGAGAGACACTGATATAAAATTGGAAATGAACTGCATAAATTATTTTGAAAATTAATTCCGATAACCAAAGTAAGTAAAAATATAATTTCTTGTATTGTAACCAGTGGCAGCACTACGGCACTGCAGCAACTCTATCCACCAAAGGAAAAATGAAAAATCCAAATTTGTTATTGTTTAAAAATAATAACAATAGTTCTATAAATACTATATGATATTTTAAAGATGTAAATTACATTTGAACACTGTTAATAAACAATTAAACGCTCTAAATTACGATATAAATGCACCGAGAACTGATACTAAGGCAGTATCTTATAGTATTTACCACATTCGGTTAGTCTCGACTAAATCTGTTGATATTCATCTCCGGCTAGTATAAAAGGGCAGGGTGAAAAGTCCCTGAAATTAAACAAGAAATGATTTATTTGGTCAAAACATATTTTATTTCTCAACATAATCTCCTTGTAGCTCGATACACTTCGTCCAACATTTTTCTAATTAAATAAGAAAAAATAGGAAAAAAATGACCTGAGAAGTTGATGCAAACGTGCTGTAAAACCTTTGTGGAATTACGAGACAAGTGATGGAAAATTTTTTCCTATTTTTTCTTATTTATTAAGACTCAATTCCACACCGCAATAGACATTTTGTCTTTTGTTTTATTTCAATAGCTGTCAAGCAGTTTGCGATTTTGTCGGTAGATGGCACCACGAGTGGCTCCATAGCTCTCATGTCATGTTACCGTTGTAGATAGGTTAACATCAGTCAGTTCAGCTAAGTCGGTATCACAATCCACTATTTCCTAGTTGATCTAGTTGGATAAATGATCGCACCATACTGATGAGTCCGGAAGGACGAAACGCGTCTATGGTTAAAGCTGAACTGACCAGCCGTTTGTTGATGACCTGAGAAGTTGATGCAAACGTAGGGATGGGACATCGAATCAAAAATATCGATGTTATACATCGATGTTGACATCGGTGAAAGATATCGATGTAAACAAAATATCGGACACAAAACATCGATGTATTAAAAACATCGATGTTTTTACAATTTTGCATTCTGATCTGTCAAAATCACTTATCTAGCATTTTTTATTTGATTTGATTATTAGGTTTTTTAAGTAAAACAAGAGACAGAGACTGAAAACTGAAAAACTTGTAAACCCTTTCCCAACAGTTGAACATAAACACTTGCTTTTTGTATGTACCTTTCAATAAACGAATCAACGACATTAACCTGTGTGTACTCGTAGTACAGTTTATTCTTTTTCTCTACTGCGTAGACAAAATGGTGTCTGAAGGTGAACGTGAAATTGACAATAAGACGTTGTGTGTCTACAAGGGAAACTAATGAAAACTGTTGAATAAGTAAAATCCCCAACTGTAATTATATATTATTTATTATTCAAAAACATCGATGATTTATTGTAACATCGTTGAAAACATCGATGTTTAAAAAGGATCATTATCGATGTTCAAACATCGAACATCGGAAATATAACATCGATGTTTTCGAAACATCGATGTTTATCGCCCATCCCTATGCAAACGTGCTGTAAAATCTCTGTGGAATTACGAGACAAGTGATGGAAAATTTTTTCCTATTTTTTCTTATTTATTAAGACTCAATTCCACATCGCAATAGACATTTTGTCTTTTGTTTTATTTTTCTAATTTTTCAATCCCTTCCAAATAATACGATTTTGGCAATCCCTCAAAATAAGCGTTTGTCTCAGCGATGACCTCATCGTTGGAGCCAAATCTCTTTCCGCAGAGCCATTTCTTCAAGTTTGGAAATAGATAAAAATCGCAGGGGACCAAATCTGGAGAATATTGTGGGTGACGAACCAATTCGTAGCGCAATTCATGCAATTTTGGCTTTTTCGACTTCGATTCTTCAGGACAAGTCCACTGTTTCGACTGTTCTTTGATCTCTGGTGTGTTGTGAAGGATCCATGTTTCGTCCACGGTTACGAAACGGCGCAAAAAGTCCTTTTTATTGCGCTTGAACATCGCCAACACTCCTTTGAACTTGTCACACGGTCGCGCTTGTTGTCAACAGAGAGCAAATTGTGGCAACCATCTGGCAGATAGCTTTCACATATCTAAAAAATTATGCATAATGTTCCGTACGCGTTCAGTTGAGATGCTCATAGCCTCAGCATCCTCGTGCACTTTAACTCGCCGATCGTCCAATATCATGTCATGGATTTTAACGACGATTTCTGGCGTTGTAACCTCAATTGGACGACCAGAACGTTCGGCATCCTTTGTGGTCATACTACCACAACGAAAATCAATAAACCACTTGTGAATCGTTCCAATCGATGGTGAGGAGTCCCCATAATGTTTAACAAGCGATGCTTTGGTTTGCGTAATGTTTTTTCCACGCAAGAAATAATGTTTAATCAAGGCGCGAAATTCACTTTTTTCCATGTTTTCAAAAATCTTCAAGGTTGCTTGCTTGCGATGGGTGTCAAAACAGAACTGAATGTCATATCAGTCTGAAAATTTTAATGCGTTCTAGTTAAAGATGGTACATCACAAATGTCACATGAGATTTGCGATTGTGGCGCCATCTGTTTTATTTTTCAGGTACTTTTCACGCTGCCCTCGTAGGAATTACTTGCACTGCTTGAAGAACAAGACTTAGTAGTAGAGCATACAGTAAATGCTGGCGTGTACGCAGTTTATTTAAGACTTGTTAATTATTTCAGCAAGATAAGGAATTATTATTAATTTTACCAAGCCAATAATAGAAAAATAAAAGTTATTTTTAAATCAGATATTTTTATTAGTCTATTTTTTACGTAAATTTTCTTATTCATATTTAACATATTTCCCGTTTTTTTTGTTAATACATATTTATTTCATACTTGTATATTATATGTTTATACTTATTAATAAATTAATTATACTGTACTCAGGTATATTAAAAGGCACCCCTATTTAAAAATTTAATTGACCGCCACTGATTCTTACTGTAGAAGAAAGCTAAAGGGTCTAAACATTTCTATACATATCAATATTCTAAAATATACTGCCTAGTAAGTAATTTGCAAGGAAAATAAATGGGTCAAATTTATACAGTCAGTTTTATGAAATAATAATATGAATATTACATATCACATAATATAATTTTATTTTTATTTCTGGATAACCTGTTTCAGTTTTCAGTAGACGGTAGATGTCATATTTTGAACCCATATCAGTTTCTAGTTTTTATAAATCAATTTATAAAATTGAATATTTACTGGAATAAATAATATAATTGTATACAGGTTGAAACTATTCTAATTAACCATATTATACTACGTATTATATCTGTACTCTGTTAATGTTTATTTATTATTACTATCCCTGTGGCTCCTCCACCACTAACATCTTTGGAGGCCGTGATTTGACGACTGGTAACCGCACTTCACGCGCAAAATATATCACTTACCGAGATCTGCTTCGGCAGAATGCCACACCCAGTAATGGGTAGAAGGCGTGATGATATATATATATTTTTTTAATATATATTATTTTATCATATATAAAGAATTACTAAAAATTTAAATGCATATTTAATTCAATTAAATTTTGTTTGCCTTTAACAACACAATTATAATAATAAAAAATAAAAATATATATCATAATTTTTTATAAAATAAAATAAATATATCATCACGCCTTCTACCCATTATTGGGTGTGACATTCTGCCGAAGCAGATCTCGGTAATTGATATATTTTGCGCGTGAAGTGCGGTTACCAGTCGTCAAATCACGGCCCCAAAAGATGTTAGTGGTGGAGGAGCCACAGGGGTAGCTTTTGAAATGATGAAAATTGTATGTCGCCTGTGGGAATCGAACCAGGGTTCTCAGGATCCGCAGACCGACTTCATACCACTGAGCTAGCCACTCCATAATATAACATTTCATTTAAAAAAGGTACTTTCTACTATAACTTGCTTTAATCGTTAGTTATTAGAAATATTACACCATTAAATTTATTTTGAAAAACAGCACTACACTGTCCATTAAACCGTATCTCTACCTCTTCAGTTAGCACTGGTGAGCTGCAATTTGACTGAAACTTTATTTTTTGTTTCGAATCAAAACACACTTACAACTTAAAACCAAAACAAATATTTCTGTATTTCGTTATTAAACAAAGTTTAAATTGAGTTTTCAACATGTATCGACATAGATTTCATTCCTATTATAGTCCGCAATTGCATGACACATAAGTTCGTGAAATAGTTTGCGATTCTTACATCTAAAAAAGTTTAACCTTTTGTATTAATTCCAATGAAGTCGACCATTTGTTTTTATTGACACAATAACGGATATTTTCAAATGTACGTAATTTTTATGTTTATATTTGAAATGGAACACACTGAAGAAATACACCTATACATAATATTTGTTTGAATGTTTTATCCTTACACAAATGTATCAGTATGATAGCCTTTTCTGTATATATGGTACTCCACGAAACATATGCTATAGGCGAACAACATGGGAAATAAGTTCTTCCTTACCATAGCTTCCCTGATTATATTACAAGAAAAAATATACAAATGAATATTAAGGGCCAGTTTTTCAATCGCCGGTTTACTCTTGATTAATGTTAATCATGATAAAATAATAATGGTAACCATAGTTTCCATTATTATTTAATCATAATTAAAATTAACCGGTGATTGAAAAACTGGCCTTAGAGTATTAAATCCTGCTTATAATTCAGTCTAGATATTAAATTTTACTTAGTAAGTTACGACTAAAATCAAGTTTAAAATATAAGTTAAATGTTATACATTTGTATACATTGTTACAGTTACTTTTAGTAACAGCCTCATATTAAAAACAGTTTGACGAGAAATTATTGCAGACGTGCATTTCTTTAATATCAAATTCAACTTCTTTATTAAATAGTAGTTTAACGTAAAGATTTTTAACTGCATTTTTTTTTATTACAGTTAAGTTCCCGGTTGTTTGGCTATTTAGTGATTTGCTAGTATTTAGTATTTTTGGGGTAATGGCTCAGTGGTATCAAGTCGGCCTGTGGATCCTAGGAAACCTGGTTCGATCCACACAGGCGACAAAACATTTTCACCAATTTAAAATTACTCCTACCACTAACATCTTTGAGGGCCGTGATTTGACGGCTGGTAACCGCACTTCAAATAAATAAACATATCATCACACCTATTATCCATTACTGGGTTTGGCACTCTGCCGAAACAGATCTCAGTAAGTGATATAATCATGCGCGTGAAGTGCGGTTACCAGCCCTCAAATTACGGCCCTCAAAGATTACAGTGGTGGGGGAGCCACCTACCTCATAGATCCTGATTCAATTTTAAATTATTGTATTGATCAGAGTTACATGAGTCGTTCCCTTCCTCTTTTTTGAACGTCGCAAATTTAAGTGATCATTTAGATTTTAAGTTTGTATGTTATTTATATACTGGTTCATTATATTTCAGTTTGCTCGCTCGATTCGACGCCCGCAAGTATACCGGTCTTGATTAATTTTTGTTATAGCCTGTACATGTTACTTGCTATCATACACCGTTTTTCTTCAATTCATTCTCTCTTCTATGCTTAACTTAATATATTTTTTTTATAATCTTTGCTTTAAATTCAGTTCTGATTTTTCTTTAAATTTTCTATTTGTTGATTTCTATATGTTTTGCTAGTTTAGAATGCTACTTTTGTATCTTCATTTTTCAGTGCACACTTCTCCATCATAGTCTGAATTGTATATTATTGTCCGTCGAATTTTTTTCTTTGGTGGCGCCCTTATATCTACATCCCTGATCCTTACCCAAACATGCAGGTCTCCACTGACCATCGTTAGCCGTGATTTTTTTACTTCCTTAAAAAGGTAATAATATTTTAATTTTACGAGTAACTATGTAGATAATATAAATTTTTGGCAATTTATAAAATTAATTTAGCAGTTTAAAATAAGTGTTCATTTACTGAGATGAAGAATTTAGTTCTCTATAATTCTTTATTTACAATATTTTCCTGCAAATTAATAAAGGAAGTAATATTAATAAGAAAACTTACTTCCCGCGTTAATCATATAGACCTATACATTTAATATATTATAATATTTCGGTAAAATTTCAACATAATTTTCCCTAACAATCAGGCTTTTTGTTTGTTTTGTTTCAGTCACACTTTAATAGAATTAAAGATAAATATTTCACCACACTCTGTACATTTAATCATCTGAAACATCGTAACTTCTCCGCAACGCTTTCCATATTTACCGGCTACAACAACCCTCAGTTTTGTGCAGCAAAGCTAAACTAATCCGAATGTCTGGTTTCAAGCTTTTCCAACAAGAATCCGTTGGCGTTAGTGGTTGTGGGTGTGTCTGCTCATGACACTAGAAATCTGCGTACAGGTGTCTAGCCTGAGAATTACATCTACAAACAAAGTGACAGTAAAACTTTCTTGTCTGTGTACTGTAAATCCAGAAAATTTGCTCATCACTTTACATTTGTTGATTTACTCCAAAATAAATAACGAAGAGTATCTATATTTGTCAGCACGTTTATTGGCGTTTAAGATAGTTTTTTAACATTATACACATTCTTTTTATTATTTTATCACGCGAACTCAATTGTCAGGGTCATATTCCGCCTCAGTTGCTCTCTATCGATGGTATGATAACGGTACGTGGACTTCAAAGATATGGGTTGTCGCAAGGCAATCACCCATCCATATAATATCCGAAAACAGTGTTGCTTAACTTACCAAGGCAACCGGAACAAAGACACCCTGCCATGTCAATGAGTAGAAAAAAATCTATTTACTCTACCTTTCTGTTATTTTTCAAAACTGTTTTCCTTGAGTCTTATTTTAGGTTCAATTTTTTACTCAGTTGTTAACTCGTATTACTATTATAATTATCTTTCAGTTAAATATGGCGACTATAAATGTTATAAATGCGGCTTTAAATCGAGTATCAAGACAATTTTAAAAATAATATATTACTTCATATTTTTATGTACGTAATGCGGCACGCAGTAAAGCTGGCAAATATATTGTGCCTATTGCTGCTGACTAAAGGTGCAACGAATAGTAATCTGCAGAATGCCAAATATAGGGCATAACCATGTACCGAATAACCGGATATTCGGTGAATATTCTGCAGATTTTTAACTGATGATACTGATGTTAGTACAAATGAAGAAAAACTTAATTTCAAAAGAACTCAACTAGTCTTTAAAAATTAAACATATATCAGGACGAAACAACCCTTATATATAGTGGGTAGCATGGGTATATAACATATATAATAGGTTTCTATTTTTACAATTATAAAATTATGTAATGATTACAGAATTAAATAAATAATAAATATGTAGAATAAAAAAATAAGAAAAAAAAATTATAGTTACTGTTTTATCAGGTATATAAAACACTTGTATAATAAAGAAATGTATATATATATATATAAATGTTTCACAAACGGTATTTTATGTTTTGACAAATAAAATTTGTAAATAACAAACATATCTGTCATTCATTATTGTAATATATATTTAATGGTGAGTAGGTATATATTGTAATTTTATATTTAATTTTATACTTTTGTATAATTTTAGGTGTGTGTGGTACCACATTGTAGTAGAAGAAAAATTGTAAGAATGTGTTTCCCGTGTTTTACCAGGAAATATTTTATTACGAAAAATATTCCTGGAAAACATTAATAATTGATGTACCTTAAACACAATGTAGCATGTAGTTTTCATTTTAAAAATTGGCATTATCGATACACATCATAAAAAAATTAAATATTTAGGCATTGATCAATGTAAGTAATTAATACTATACTGTGACTTTTAAAACATTTATAATTATGAAAATTCTTTTATAGTAAATATAAATTCATTTTCAACAATTCGGGATGAAAATATCACATTTCTATCTATAACAACAATAACAACAACATATAAGAATACGGATACAGAAGAAAGTAGCGAAATGATAAATGAGAAGGCGAAAATTATACATTAATAATATTTATTTGTATTGCATACTATTTAATATGTGTTTAATTAATATTTTTATCCACAACTCATATATAACAAAGACATTATTACACTGATTTCAGTAGAAATATATGGCTCATAAAACACTAGTATTTTATATTCCATAAAACACTGTAAATAACTTGTTACTTAGTAACCACTTCATGATCTACCGTATTTTAAGAAACTATATATATATATATATATATATATATATATATATATATATATATATATATATATATATATATATATATATATATAACTGAATCAACGTTAAATGTTACGACCAATCTTCTACGATACCTATAATGGGGGATTCAAGTGGTAGAGCTTTTTAATATATATTTATTAAAATAAATTCTTGACCGTACATCATATTTAATACAATATAAAATCATACCATAAATTATATCTTTATTGCTGAAATATGAAAGTTAAAGTTGAATAATTTAAAACGTTCGCACTGCCATATTGCAATGACGTAGTTGCATTAAGCCAATCACAGAGCTTTGTCTAAAACGTTTGTCGGTGCTGAAGAAGACGAAGAAGAAATAAGCATTCAGCATTCTACAATTCTACCAATGACGTATAATACTAAACTTAAATATTAAACTTGGTGTAAATAAAAAAAGCAAATCAAATTTTTGGAAGCCATATCAATTATTTCATATGACATGTAATTTCGATTTGCCTTTATTTATTTAAACCAAATTTAAAATTTAAGTTTTGTTGGTGCAACTGGCCCATTATAATGTTACAATTTGAATATTACTAAAACAAACCAGAATAACCATTGTTTTTCGAATCCCGTTGAATAGCGTAATACTGTTTCTGAAAATTGTGGTTTGCTTTTATACCGAAACTAACCATCCTCAAGTGGCAGTTAGTGTGGTTGTTTCAACAATCAGATAATATGACCCAATGTTCGAAGTCACTACGTTTCTTTTTACATGCTTTGGTACGAACTAACCGAAACAGTGGTTAAAAAGCAACCCAAATCGGTGTTTGTTTTCGAATATACTATTAGTTGGGTAAGAAATATCGAAATAGAAACAGATTTTTTTTGTTTGGAGATAAATAAATATAAATAAATATATCATCACGCCTTCTACCCATCACTGGGTGTGGCACTCTGCTAAAGCAGATCTCGGTAAGTGATATATTTTGCGCGTGAAGTGCGGTTACCAGTCGTCAAATCACGGCCCCCAAACATGTTAGTGGTGGAGGAGCCACAGGGATAGCTTTTTTGTTTGGAGATACTAATTGAAAAATCACCAATATTAGCAACCACAAGTATATACGTATACGCAAGTAGTACTTCTACAGGAGAAAACATATCAATTAACAATTTGGCTCTCTGAAATAATGAGCGAAGCAAGTACCGCGGAAGGTATTTCAAACATATTTCAATATTTTGCATATATTTCCCGAGAGCCGAATACAATTATAGTTAAATGAATCAAAATGATCCGTTTGTCAAAATTATACAACATTGCACTATACCCTTGATTATACTTCAACGCAAGTATGTGAAGCTGGTGGCCCTACAGTCTGCATATGGTTCTCAAAATTATTTCTTGTGGCCCGCGGATTCTCAAAGAAAATGCAAAATCTGACAACCAAATAAAAATAAATAATAATAAATAATGTTTTGTATATTTTCTTTGAATTAACATAATTATTACGCTACTACTTTAAATATCTTAAAAAAAATGTATCATCACATCTTTTACCCATTTCTGAGTGTGATCCTCTGTCGTAACAGATCTCGGTAAATAATGTACTTAGCAAATGAAGTGCGGTTACCAACCCTCAAATCACGGCCTCCTAAGATGATAGTGGCGGAGAAGCCACAAAAGTAATTTTACATCTTATCGACTACTTGAATATAACTCGGGATCTCAAATCCACAGACCGGCGCGATTTCACTGAACTGACTTAAAATTACTTAAATAACTTGCATTAATAATTTTGAAGCTTATTTATATTCATTATTTTCACTTTCCCTCAAATCGAATTAGTGCAGCTAATTAAGGTTAAGATGGTACTATCATGGAAGCATTTATGCCAGATTTAAATGAAATGTAAGTATGCTATTTTTTATGCTGTAATGTAAAAAGTCGCTCAAAAATGCATTGGCGTTAATAGAAACGGTACCTCGCGAGACAGCTTACTGCGTAATAAATTCATATATTGTAGTTAGATTTGAACAAAAAACTAACACACATCACATCATGTAAAGGTAAAGATTTGAGAATTAAAAATCCATGCCTTACCGGATTAGTCTCAAAGAAACTGGCAATGAAAGTTGGATATTCTATGATTTTCAATGAAATGCTTGGCAACGGGTAGACAGAGATGGTCCCACGTGTAAACAGAGATGGTTACACTCGTAGACAGAGATGGTCGCACGAAAGACAAAGCAAGAACTATCAAAGTTATTATTTGAATCAGTAAAAAATATTAATTTTAAAACAAAAAAATATTACAGCATTTTATATTTATTTACTGTTACTTGTTGATAATAATTGCTTTGATGCATTTTTGTAATTTTTGTTATGAACTGTCAACAGAATGTATCGATTATTACGTTTCGTACCGACTGGTAATATCGTGCTGCTTGTGGTTCTCGCTCAGACCAACCATAAGTAGACGGAGAACAACGACGTTTGTTGTGAAGTAGAAAGAGTTAGAATAATTTGGTGATGAGACGGGTGCGCGGCAAAGAGCTAGTACCCCTTGGTGTTATGCGGGTTGCATTTTTGTTGAAGACAGTTATCAGACGCGAGCATTTTATTTATTTAAATACAAAAGTGCATATACAAAACACTTAATATGTCAAAAACTAACCTTTACTTTGATGTATGAAAAGTAAGTAATTGAATATAAAAATAACTACACAAATGTTTGCAACTCGCATAACATCAAAGGGTACTCGCTCCTTGCCGCGCATCCGTCTCACCGACAAGTTACTCTAACTCTTTCTACTTCACAACACTGCATTGGCTTGAATACGGTAGAATTTGTCTACTTATGGTTGGTCTGAGGGTTCTCGCAATGTTGTCATAGCTTCTGCGGTATAAAATCTTACACTGCTATTGGTTGGCATGAAATATTCACTTCCAAAAATTTTGTTATGTTACTGAATTTCATAAACTAGTTAAATAGTTTTACTTAATATATTTAATGTTATTGTTAATTATACGATATTTGCAGCAAAATGTTAATTCTCTTAATAACCTATACCTTACAAAAATGTATTAATTGTTTTTACAAACTTTTTAGGTTACCTATACTTTTGTATGAGACTGTCATGATAAAACCATCTTATAAAATATTGCCACTTGACATATGCATTTATGAAAAATAGCTTCCGGGACAAACAAAACAAAAATTTTACAGTTTTAACAATTGATTTATTTACTAGACAATCTATTATCAGTACAAACTTTTCATAATATTTATCATTACCTTATTTATACAGTTTAAATTTAAATAACTAGACAGATTATATTACCGACAATATTGACTCAGAAAATTAGTCGTTTCGCGAACAAATTTACAATATATAAATTAAACTGAGCAAACATTCAACAACGAAATTTCATATCAAACACATATACAAACTAAATCACATCTCAACAGTGTAAACTCATCCAGACTACTAAATTATAATAAAGAAAACAAATACATAATATTCCCACATAATACTGCATACATAACAGGAACATATATTCATAGTCATACACATACTCCATGTAGGAGAATGTATTGTTTAGTACGTGCAGTAAATGCAAACTTCGCCATCCAGAACGATATTTGCTCTTGGTTTGCCATCGCCAAGTTTCACTGAATAGAATAAAACGAAGAAAAAAAGTTGGGTTAAATATGGTAATAGTTACTGTTGCTGTTGTTCGAAACCAACGTAATATAAACTCGTAAATTCCTTTGCGTGTATGTAAATATTGAAACAAGTATTTGAGTTTTCGGATAGAAGTTTAATTGCATTTAAAACGGCAGGGTTAATATCTTTCGTCTTTACAGTTAAATTTAATTTTCACTGCTGGAAGATCAACATATTTTTCTAAATAAATATTCAACTTCGTAATTGAATTCTGAACGAATGTACTTACAAATTACAAGGAAATATTATTTTGTTGAATTTATATCATCAGTGATTTGCGTCATATCAGTTTGTTATAGTAGAAATAAATAAATGATTTACGATAAGATATGAAAATGAATACTTGATTGCACAACCGACAACATATAAATTTTCTTAACACGAATTATGACTTCCCTATCACTAATATCTTTATTCAATTTAAAACGCAACAAGTAATAAATAAATACATTTCTACTTGAATTTTTATAAAGAAAAACATTGAGATACTGCCAGGATTTGAACCTGAAATCTACGTACTGTAGTACGTAGATTTAAACCAACTAAAGGTACGGTCGCCATATAATTCAAATTTAATTTCATTCCAATTTTTCTCTCTATTTTGTTATGTGTCATAGGAAATCACAAATGTTCTCATCATAATTCAATCTGATTTCATCAATCGCTAAGTATTTACTTAAAATTAATTACAATTCTACTGATTATTTTAGAGAGATAAATTAAACCGAAGGCGGAATTTCAACATGAAACTCTTTGATTTTAAAATAATAATTGATTTAATCGGTTTATGAGTATTACTGTGTTTGGTTCTGCCGTAGTAGATCTCGGTAAGTAATATATTTTGGACGTAACGTGTGGTTACCAGCCGTTAAATTACGATCTCCACAAATGTTAGAGGTTAGAGCCACAAGGGGTAATGTTAATGTGGAATAAGAATTCAAGTTCTCAAATCTACAAGTCGACGCGATTCCACATAGCTAAAATAGTTATTTTTATAACAAGTGCCGGAAAAGGCTTGTTACGTGCACGTGCAGAATCAACCTGCTGCTGGTACTTCTAAAACCTTCGAAATTATTGTCAATAATATTAATGTTAATAATATGAATAGGTACGGAAGAAATCAAAGTTTCTTTAGACAGTACAAAAGTTTCCACTTCACATTTACTTTTATTTAACAGTTACGTAAAGCATAAGTTACTTTCGGCACTAGTGCTTCTAGTTTATAGAAACGCACTTGGTCTACATTTGTGTACTACTAGTTACGTAATAACAAAGAAATCGCATAGTAGTAGGAATTTTTTTTAATTTACTTTGTTATATAATGAAATACCGAACATATTTCAAACATTAGTTTTACTAGTCTAGGCATAGTAGATTACTTGCTTACCTGTGACGCAGATCCTTTAAAAGTAAATCGCATATAGCAACATACATTCATATACCACACCACACTAAATCTACCAATATTCAGCAAAATCTGCAATATTTCTAGAACTGGCATAACGAAGAGAAAATAGGTGAATGATGTAATGGAATTTTATTTGTTATTTTAATTTTTTATTTTATTTTGAATTTAGTTTAAAATTTATAAATGAATGAATGAATAAGAAAAATGTTTATTTATTAAACAATATTATATCAAAATTTGCTAATTTGACTAAAAAGTATTATCTTAGTTTTTTAATTAAGTTTATACGAGTGCATGAATGATTGGAAAATTTAATGAAAATATTAATCAAATAAATATTTTTTTATTATTCTTCAACTAAATGAGAATGGTTTTTTAAATATACAGGATTTTTTTTAACCTTACGGATATATTATATAACGTACTGGTCATAGAATAAAAAATACTTTTCAAAATTCCCAAAATTAATGGTTGTTTACATTAAGTAAACAGTTTTTGAAATTATCCTTATAGCTGTGGGACTGTCATTTGACGGCTGATAACTTCACGCGTACAAATATACTTACCGAGATCTGCTATAGCAGAGTGCCACATCCAGTAATTGGTAATAGGCGTATTGATATATTTATTAGTTTTTTAATTTTTTAATTATAAACATTACAGTAGTCAATTTATACATTATACAACATCAGATAAATGAATGTAGTATTGGCCAGTGGCACAAAAAATGTACACTTCAAGAACCTTCTCTTTCATAAATAAAAATTCAGCTAAACTTCTTTTACGATTTAAACTGGCACTTGAATCAGACGTATATTTCCATGGCTACATTCTATTTTTGTAAGAAAATTGTATAAAGGAAATATGAACAGGCATATGGATAAACAAAAAGGAATATACCATTTTCTTTGTTTGCACTTTACCTCCGAAAATAAAATTTGTTCATATCGTTCCACTTGCTACAACAATCTAGTCGCTTGTTAAAGGGAAGGTTCATATGAATTTTTCAACACGAAAAATGTTACAGCGTTTTTATTTTTCGTTGGATCAAAAAATAAATATCGCTCGTATATCATCTTTCTATTTCTACCTGTCAAGTGTGAATAAATCATCATTCGTTATAAATAAGCTGCAAATATCATCAATTTTTCCTAACTTATTTCTATTATTTTCGAACTATCACTCATAATAATTCTTTACGTCGACATAAATATAAAATTTCTATGGTTACGTTATTTTTACCATAAATATTTTTAGTATTCGTTATGTCAGTTATATTAACGCCCCTTATATTTTTTAGAAAAGTATGATTTACAATCCCCTATTTTCTTAGTAGACTTTATATACCATTTATAATTTAAAACAGTTTTATGTTAGAAAAACATTTTTTTTTTGTCAAGAATGACTGTTTATTAAAGTTAGCATCGAGTGGCAAAATGGTTTAAAGCGACACTGATCATATCTACTCTTAATGTTTGATCCACAAGTACAGAAACATCCTGTATGTTTGTATTTTGACGTTTTGATCAACAAATCAGGCTCAAAATAAATTATGTTCTATGCAACCGTACTGTATTCTCTCATCAAACAGATTTTAGATATTTTTTTTATTGTTATACATTATCTAATTATATATTTAGAAAGTGCAGTTACATTTATCATTATCAAGATGAAAAACACTGTTAGTGCTGAAATAAAAAAGTCTGCATTAGGATGATCATTTCATATAAAAATTGAACAAAAGTTCTATCTATTCTATTTTTTTTTTCGTAACGTGAGAGGTCAATGTTATTACCAAATTTTTATTCACAACCGACTCTAGATACATGTAAAAATTTAAAAGCAGCGTTTTACTGGTAAACGCCGTTGTAAGAAGAACAAATCTAATTATTACATGAATAATTTTACTTCGTTTTACCGAATTTTCTTTGACTTTTCAAGTGAAAACTTTTGATTAAGCTTGGTCCATGAAAATTTCATACCGATTGTTATGAACGTATTTTTTACTACTTAATCACTGTTATGGAAAGATTGTTTAGATTTACAAAGTAGTTTTGAAGACGCGAGCTTTTTAACCGCTCATTAAAACTAATGGTCTACAACTAAACATTCTATAACATAAAATAAATAAATTAATATATCATCACGCCTTTTACCCATTGCTGGATGCGATAAGTGATATATTTATGCGAGTGAAATGCGATTACTTGTCGTCAAAACACGGCTACCAAAGATTTAGTAGAGGAGGAGTCACAGAAATAATTTAACTGTGGTAAAAATTGTTTGTAGTCTGTGGGACTCGAATCCGGATCCTCAATCTATATATATATATATATATAAAATTTGAAAAACACTTTCTTATGGCCAGAACAAAGCAAAAGTGACATGAAATAAATAGATGATTAGGTTCACTTCTACTTCATGTATGTGACATAATAGTTATTTCCGTTACAAGTACAGAAAGTTAAACCTTATAGGACGAGTAGGCCTTCGAATCCATTAACGACACTTTTAACGAGTAGTTAAAAACTTAAATTTATGGCGTGTGCCTGATTGATTTTAATATACCTAAACGAGTACAGGGAGCGCCAATGGATTAAAATAGTTCGTATTCTATTTATTTGTTATCTGAATATGTACAAGATGTCATTGTTCAGAATACACCTATTACACGTAAAATTCCACTAATTACAAACATTTATTGGGTAGGTTGGTCAGTGGTATCGAGTCGACCTGTGGATTGAGAATCCGGGTTCGATTCCCACAGCTGACAAACAATTTTCACAACATTTAAAGTATCCTTGAGACTCCTTCTATACTAAATCTTTGGTGGCCGTGTTTTTACGGCAGGTAATCGCATTTCACATAAATATATCATATAGGTACCGAGATCTGCTACGGCAGAGTGCGACACCCAGTAATGGGTAAAAGGCGTGTTGATATATTTATTTATTTATTTTATATTATAGAATGTTTAGTTGTAGATCGTTAGTTTTAATGAACTGTTAAAAAGCTCGCGTCTTCAAAACTATTTTGTAAATTCAAACAAAATTTCCAACACAGTGATTAATTAAGTAAAAAAAATAGAATAGATAGAACTTATGTTCAATTTTTACATGAAATGATCATCCTAATGCAGACTTTTTTATTTCAGCTCTAACAGTGTTTTTCATCTTGATAATGATAAACGTAATTGCATTTTTTAAATATATAATAAGATATTGTATAACAATAAAAAAAAATCTAAATCTGTTCGATCAGAGAATACAGTATGGTTGCATACAGAGCTCGGCAAGCTACTTAAAAAAAGTAGCTAAGCTACAGCTACAGCTATTCTTTAAAAAAGTAGCTAAGCTACAGCTATAAGCTATATTTTGTAAAATATAGCTAAGCTACAGCTAAAAGCTTTCGTTAAAGTAGCTGTTAAATTTTAAAACTAATTTTTTAAATTATTGTGAAATAATTAAATTTGCCATTGTCATATGATCATTCTTTTGTTATGATGACTGTTAATTTACTATTATGTACATAAATATCAAAAATAGCAAATACCATCTGGCACCTACTGTGCATTTTTGAGTATTAGAGCCAGTTAGAACCGGCAACAAATAATTATTTTGTGTGGGTTTAGCTTGTACGCATGCGTACTTTGTTGATCTTCTGCTTAAAAAGTAGCTTTAAGATACAAAAAGTAGCTTGACGCTACAAAAAGTAGCTTTAAAAGTAGCTTCAGTTGTTATTTTTAAGCTAATAGAAAAAAAAGTAGCTAGCTGTAAGCTACAGCTATATTTTTTCACAGTTAGCTAAGCTACATCTACAGCTAAGGTAAATGTAGCTAAGCTAGTAGCTAAGCTACATTAGTAGCTAGCTACTGTCCAGCTCTGGTTGCATAGAACATAATTTATTTTGATCCTGATTGGTTGATCAAAACGTCAAAATACAAACATACAGGATGTTTCTGTACTTGTGGATCAAACATTAAGGGTAGATATGATCAGTGTCGCCTTAAACTATTTTGCCACTCGAGGCTAATTTTAATAAACAGCCATTTTACAAAGAAAAAATTGTTTTTCAAACATTAAACTGTTTTAAATTAGAAATAGTATATAAAGTCTACTAAAAAAAGGGGATTGTAAAGCATACTTTTCTAAAAAAAAATTTATTAAAATCATAACGAATAAGGACATAAGCAACACAGAGAAACATTAACAAATTAAATAACAGGTCCCCTTCTCCTGCCTAATTACAATAAGTTTAGTAAATTTTTGTTTCCGGGCTTTTAATGCCGATAATAATTACGGCATCAATATTAATTACTTTTAATTTGGGAATCAAATTTCTAATAATAACTAAAAACATGAAATACAAAATTTTAAATTGCATCCAACTAAAAACTAAAGAATTAGTAACATAAATGTAATTTATTTTACTGTGCAATCAGTAATGTTCTAAATGTATATATCTACAAAACCTGCGAATATTAACCACTTACCTTTATTTAACAATAAATCAGTTAAAATAAAATTGCTATCCCTACGCGTGCTGTGGATGCATGCGCTGTGCTGTGCGCTTAAGTGAGATGCTGTTTTAACATTTTATTTTGATTCCATACCTATTTACTTATTATCACTTTCAATGTACACCCCTCCTCTATCCCTACAATGCTCCATGCGAATCTTTCATTGTTCGAAACTGTGCTGGAAATCTTGTTCTGTCAGCTCCTTCAGAACGCGTGCCGATTTCTCTTTCAAAGCTCAAATCTGGTTGCTATTAATGCAAATTTCACCTTAGGAAACAGATAGAAGTCGCACAGTGCAAGATCTGGCGAATAAGGCGGATGGTCCAACACTGGGATGTTGTACTTGCCTAGATATCCCTTGACAGACATTGCGGACTGAGTCAGCGCATTGTTTTGATGGAGAAATCATGACTTGTCCTTCCACAATTCGGGTACTTTTTTCAATAAATTATAATTTCCAGTACCAGTTTTGCCAAGTTTCATGTGAAATTTCGCAACAATTAGTTACTCTAATGTTGCACAAACAAAAAGCAACTCTAATTAGAACGAATTCTACGGCTATACGGATTTATTTACAGAAGTGAGAGGTACTGCTTTCAAAAGAGAAAGCTTCACGCTAAAAATCTGACGGTCGCTGGTGTTTGGCGCATGCGTACTTCGTCTGTAGCAGTGTCAGTCTCGTTATTTAATAGCCACACCTCGTAGAGCACTGCACCAGTTTAAAAGCAAGAAAATAAAACTAAATTCACTTATTTTTCGACACATTTCTATTATAATTAGTTTATAATTTGCTCTATTTCAAATTTTTATTTTTGTGAAGTTATTTATTTTTAATAATAATAATTAAATAAAATAATGAACGCTGCAAGTAATGAAATTTGATGTATGAATTGGTTATTCCAGAGTATTAATATATAAGAAATAATTATCAAACCAGTAGCATTTATAACAAACCATAATTTTTTATGCGGTAGCTAGCTCAGTGGTGTGAAGTAGGCCTGTGGATCCTGAGAACCCAGGTTCGATTCCCACAGACGACAAACAATTTTCATAATTTCAAAGGCTCCTCCACCACTAACATCTTTGGGGGCCGTGAGTTGCTGACTGGTAACCGCACTTCCCGCGCAAAATATATCACTTACCAAGATCTGCTTCGGAAGAGTGCCACACCCAGTAATGGGTAGAAGGCGTGATGATATATTTATTTATTTATTTTATAATTTTGCATATCTTGGAAAAAATCTTTTTGTTTTCTGATCACTACATGATATAAAATATACCATGGAAGTTTGTTCCATAAATATACTAGTAGAAATAGCCCGTATTTACTTGGAATAAAAAAATGGTTACAGCTAATTGTCTTGTAAATAAATATTGCCTACAATTTGGTCATGAAACTTTGAAACAATAAAATTTGTAGTGTTGTCATTATTACAATTTATTCTGTTATGTAAACATGTCTTTAATTTGAAAGCCCAATCAGAATCAGAATATAATATATCCCATCCAAGCACACTGTAATCTCGAACCGAATTGTTTTTAAAGCATAACATAAAAGATCAATTATAAATAAATAAATTTATCATCACGCCTTCTACCCATTACTGGGTGTGGCACTCTGCTGAAGCAGATCTCGGTAAGTGATATATTTTGCGCGTGAAGTGCGGTTACCAGTCGTCAAATCACGGCCCCCAAACATGTTAGTGGTGGAGGAGCCACAGGGATAGCTTTTTCAAATTATGAAAATTTGTCGCCTGTGGGAATCGAACCAGGGACCTCAGGATCCACAGGCCGACTTCATACCACTGAGCTAGCCATCCCATCAATTATAATTATTTATTAAGGTATTTAAAAGATAATAAATAGACAATATAAAAACAAAACATAATGCATATCTGAGCCTCTGAAATAAATTAGTTTAGCAAATAGCATTTTGCAAAAATGGCGTTTAAAAAGCTTAAAAAATATATTTAACGATATAAATTAATTTTAGCTATTACTAGTGCAGTGTTGAATAGATTAAATGTCCGGTGAAATGATATAATATTAGTCATATGAATTCATGAACCATGCATGTACAACGTTCCTTGCAAATAGTTATTTCGTAAACTTTTAATTTATAAGTGTTGTTATTCCTGTTATTAATTATCGAACTGGTCCAAATATAAAAACTAAACAGGCAGATTAATAAAGTATATTACCGCTAATACCCTTTATTATTTCCAACTCATGAAATAAGTTTATTTTACCCTGGAATAAAAAGAGTGTTAATTTGCGTAAAATTTGATTCAATTCTTGAATCTGTTTTAATTTGTAACAGTGTTAATATTAAAAGTGTTTTAGCACTGATCCAGTGGCGGCTCGTGACTATCAAGCAATGAGGCGATTTGGCGCAATCTTATAATCGGGAAAAAAACTGAAAGAATAATAATAAAAATATATTATAAAATAAGTAAAAACAAATCTTACAAAACTAAAGCTTATTTTTTTAATAAATTAGGTCTATTCTTCTGTCTCCTAAATTAGCAAATTTATTAATTACATATATAAAGTCTAGCTGAGCGACGCATAAAATGTAAAATTCAACGTATGATACGACACTAATATTCGTTGTAGCTCAGAGCGCTAATACAGAACATTTAGAAATTATCGAGAGGTGACAAAAGCATCACCTCATATTATAATCAGAATACAGGAAAGCACATACACCCACAGGCGGACTTTGGCCTAGGCTAAAGAGGCAATAGCCTAGGGTACAAAAATTTTTGGGGCCCGGATTCAAGCTTTTAGTTTAAACTAGCGGTCGGCCTGGCGTTGCCAGGCCTCACGCTAGGCTCCGCGGACACTGAAGTAAGGTTCACTTCTGTATGACAAAAAATAAACTGAATTAATTCCAATATAAAACTTTTCAATTGTGTACGTTTATTCATGCGAAGACCTATTAATTCATGCCAAACACAATAGGTTTTAAATCTGTATCACGAAAACAATTACCGCTCAAAAAAATCAATTTAATTCGCGTGCCCTTTAAAAGACATTTAATTTGATACCAAACACGATAAGTTTTAAAACACTATCACGAAAACAATTGAAGATCTAAAAGTATTTCATTTTGTACGCGTGCTCTTCAAAAGACCTTTCATTTTATATTAAACATGATTGATTTTAAAGCACTTTCACTAAAACAATTCTCGGTCGAAAAAAATCCCAATTTTATATTCGAGCCTTTCAAAGGCCTGTAATTTAATATCAAATATGATAGGTTTTGAAACACCTTTACTAAAACAATGGAAGATTAAAAAAAAATTAATTTAACACGCGTGCTCTGTAAAAGACCTTTCAATTGAAAACAAACATGATACGTTTTGAAACACTTTCACTAAAACAATTGACTATCGAAAATTATTACATTTTGTAAGCGAGTCCTTCAAAAGACCTTTCATTTAATGCCAAACACAATAGGTTTTGAAGCACTTTTACTAAAACAAGAGCCGATCTAAAAGTATTTAATTTTGTACGCGAGTTCTTCAAAAGACCTTTCAGTTTATATCAAACATGATTGATTTTGAAGTATTTTCACTAAAACAATTCTCGGTCGAAAAAAATACCAATTTTATATTTGAATCCTTCAAAAGGCATGTCATTTAATATCATGATAGCTTTTGAACACCATTACTAAAACAATAGACGATCAAAAAATAATAATTCATTTAACACGCGTGCCCTATAAAATACCTTTCATTTGAAACCAAACACGATGGAATTTGAAACACTTTTAGTAAGACAATTGACGATTGAAATGTATTAAGTTTTGTACGCAAGCCTTTCAAAAGACCTTTCATTTGATAGTAAACACGATAGGTTTTGAATGACTTTCAGTAAAACAATTGTCGATCGAATAAAATTTCATGCTGCACGCGAGTCCTTCAAAAGACCATCCATTTGATATCCAACGCGATAGGTTTTGATGTACTTTTTCTAAAACAATTGACAAACGAAAATATTTCAATTTTTCATGCAAGCCCGTTGAGAGACCTTTCATTTCATACCAAACACAATATGTTTTGAAGTATTTTCACTAAAACAATTGCGGATCGAAAAAGTCAATTTTGCATGCGAGCCCTTTAAAAGACCTTCTATTTGATACCAAACGCGGTATGATTCGCGATACTTTATATTTGAAACAATTGCCTATCGTAAAATTTCAACTGTTTTAATTTCATCTGAAACTTATTCTAAAGCCCTATCAAATGACACCTACCATGTTTTATTTCCGAATACATTTTGCTATATATTAAAAATCCTTCGGACGTCATTTCTGATGACATTCCACATTTATATTTTATATATACATGAAATCAATTGAAATTTTTCTTTAAACTTTTTTGAAAAACTGTTGGAAATCACTGGAATATTATTTCTGACATCGTTTTTTCGAGTTACCTTTGTTTGCATTGTAGACTTCTGCGGTCAATTTTTTATTTTTTTTTACTGTATATTATTACTGCGAACAAATTATGTTTTGTTTCACTATATACTTTAAAAAATTCACTGACACTTTGTCTTAAAATTTTTATATGAGCATGAAATCTGATGAAAATAGTTTAAAACATGTATTCTCAATCATTTATTGTCTAAATCAATTTTCAAAATTTCTCTAACTTGTCTAGAAATTGAAATAATTCTATCAGAAAATTTCATGCGTACCGAACAGAATTAGTTTTGATGCACTTTCACTAAAACAATTATCTGTCAAAAACAAAAAAACAATTTTTCACGCGAGCCCTTCAGAAGACCTTTCATTTCATACCAAACACAATATGTTTTGAAACATTTTCAATAAAACAACTGACGATCGAAAAGAATATTTTTTTCACGCGAGCCGATCAAAAAACCTTTCATTTCATACCAAACACGACATTTTTTAAGCTCTTTCACTACAACAATTGACGATCGAAAATTATTAAACTTTGTACGCAAGCCCTTCAAAAGACCTTTCATTTGATACCAAATACGATAGGTTTTGAAGTATTTTCACTAAAACAATTGCCGAACGAAAAGAATCTAATTCTGCACGAGAGCCCTTCAAATGGCCTTTTATATGATACCAAACACGATGAGGTTTGATGCACTCTCACGAAAACAGTTAGCGATAGAAAACAAATCAATTTTGTACTCGAGCGCTTTAAATAACCTTTCATTTGATACTAAACACGATAGGTCTTAAAGTACTTTCACTAAAACACTTTCAATAAAACAACTGACGATCGAAAAGAATAATTTTTTCACGCGAGCCCTTCAAAAAACCTTTCATTTCATACCAAACACGACATTTTTAAGCTCTTTCACTAAAACAATTGACGATCGAAAATTATTAAACTTTGTACGCAAGTCCTTCAAAAGACCTTTCATTTGATACCAAATACGATAAGTTTAGAAGCACTTTCACTAAAACAATTGACGATGTAAAAGTGATAAATTTTATACGTGAGCCCTTTCAAAGACCATTCATTTGATACCAAATACGATAGGTCTTAAAGTACTTTCACTAAAACTATTGCCGATCGAAAATATTTTAGTATTGCACACGTATCCTTTAAAAGAACTTTCATAATATACGAAATACGACTGGTTTTGAAGCACTTTCAATTAAACAATTATCGATAGAAAATTTAGGAGTGCCCAAATGATTCTAATTCGAGTTATCTGGTTTTTCTAAATTGAACTTTGCCGTAGAAAAAATTTGCTTGGTTTTACTGTATATTATTATCGAGATCAAATTTGGTTGAGTTCACCTGTATAAATTATAGAACTTATTATTTATTTACTTTTTAAATACACGTATTTGAAATGTGTAATTATAATAAAAACGTCCCCTCATTTCCACAATATGCGTAAAGTATTTCAAAACTACTCACAAAAATTTAATATTTAAGTAATTTATAATTAAAAATGCGACATGTCCACTGACAAATGTCAAAGTGACAGTAGATGTTCTTAAAAATTTCAAAGCCTCCATATTCTTTATACTTTATAAAACTTGTCAATTTGACGTTTTGCTTTAAAACCAACTTCATAGTGAAGTGTCAAAAATTTGCTTTTTAAATACACATATTTGAAATGTATAATTATAATAAAAACGTCCCCTCATTTCCACAATATGCGTAAAGTATTTCAAAACTACTCACAAAAGTTTCATTTTGAAGTAATTTATAATTAAAAATGCGACATGTCCGCTGACAGACGTCAAAATGACATTAGATGTTCTTCTTAAAAATTTCAAAGCCTCCACACTCTTAGTTGATTTTGCCCCAAAAACGCATGTTTTTTCAAGTTTTCTCGCACATCATGTGCACGAAAAATCGGAGACTATCAAAAGGCACTCCCCATGATTGACCTCTATCAAATAAAAAAAGTTGCAAATAAATCGGATAAACCGTCTAGGCTGTAGCGATTTACAAATGGGCGTGATGAATCCATATATATATATATATATATATATATATATATATATATATATATATATATATATATATATAAACAAATATATATACCTTGTCCAAATAGTATATAGGACTAGCGGTCGGCCTGGCTTTGCCAGGCCTCACGCTAGGCTCCGCGGACACTGAAGTAAGGTTCACTTCTGTATGACAAAATATAAACTGAATTAATTCCAATCTAAAACTTTTCAATTCTGTACGTTTATTCATGCAAAGACCTATTAATTGATGCCAAACAAAATACGTTTTAAATCTTTATCACTAAAACAATTGCCGCTCAAAAAAAATCAATTTAATTCGCATGCCCTTTAAAAGCCATTTCATTTGATACCAAACACGATAAGTTTTAAATTACTTTCACGAAAACAATTGAAGATCTGAAAGTATTTAATTTTGTACGCGAGCTTTTCAAAAGACCTTTCATTTTATATCAAACATGAATGGTTTTAAAGCACTTTCACTAAAACAATTCTCGGTCGAAAAAAATACCAATTTTATATTCGAGCCCTTCAAAGGCCTGTAATTTAATACCAAATATGATAGGTTTTGAAACACCTTTACTAAAACAATGGACGATCAAAAAAAATAATTAATTTAACACACGTGCTCTTTAAAAGACCTTTCATTTGAAAACAAACACGATAGGTTTTGAAACACTTTCACTAAAACAATGGACTATCGAAAAGTATTACATTTTGTAAGCTAATACTTCAAAAGACCTTTAATTTCACACCAAACACAATAGGTTTTGAAGCACTTTCACTCAAACAATTACCGATCTAAAAGTATTTAATTTTGTATGCGAGTTCTTCAAAAGACCCTTCATTTGATATCAAACATGATTGGTTTTGAAGCATTTTCAATAAAGCAATTCTCGGTCGAAAAAAATAACAATTTTATATTTGAACCCTTCAAAAGACATGTCATTTTATATCAAATATGATAGCTATTGACACCTTTACTAAAAACAGTACACGATCAAAAAATTATAATTCATTTAATACGCGTGCCCTATAAAATACCTTTCATTTGAAACCAAACACGATGGGATTTGAAACACTTTTAGTAAAACAATTGACGATTGAAATGTATTAAGTTTTGTATGCAAGCCCTTCAAAAGACCTTTCATTTGATAGCAAACACGATAGATTTTGAAGTACTTTCATGAAAACAATTGCGGCTCGAAAAAGTCAATTTTGCATGCGAGCCCTTTAAAAAACCTTCTATTTGATATCAAACGCGATATGATTCGCGAAACTTTAAATTTGAAACAATTTATATCGTAAGTTCTTTCAAAACTCTTTCATATGACATTAAACACGGCATTATTCCGAATACATCAAATTTAAAACAATTGACGGTTGCAATGTTTAAATTTTTTTATTTCGTCTGAAAGTTCTTTTAAAGCCCTTTCATATGATATCAAACACGAAATGATTCGGAAGACTTTAAGTTTAAAACAATGGACTGTCGTAAAATTTCAATAAAATATGTTTTTTATTTCCGAAAACATTTTGCTAAACTAACTTTTTTTATATCATCTGAAAGTTCTTCTAAAGCCCTTTCATATGACAGCAAAGAAGGCATGATTCGGAATAATTTATGTTTGAAACAATTGAGGATCGTAAAATTTAACTTTTTTGTTTTATCGGAAAGGTATTCTAAAGCCCTTTCATATGACACCCTACACAGTATGATTCAGAATACTTTATGTTAGAAACAATTAACTATTATAAAATTTCAACTGTTTTTATTTCATCTGAAAGTTTTTCTAAAGCCATTTCATATGACACCAAATATGTTAATTTTAGGAATACTTTAAGTTTGAAACAAATGCCTGTCGTAAAATTTTAACTTTTTTTATTCCATCTGAAAGTTCTTTTAATGCCCTTCAATATGACACCAAAGATGGTATGATTCGGAATAATTTATGTTTGAAACAATTGAGGATCGTAAAATTTCAACTTTTTTTATTTTATCTGAAAGTTCTTCTAAACCCCATTCATATATCACTAAACACGGTATGATTCGGAATACTTTATGTTTAAAATAATTGACGGCCGTAAAATATATATTTTTTATTTCATCTGAAAGTTCTTCTAAAGACCATACAAATGAGACCAAACAAGTTATGATTTGGAATACTTTAAATTTGAAACAATTGCCTATCGTAAAATTTCAACTTTTTTAATTTCATCTGAATACATTTTACTATTTATTAAAAATCCTTCGGACGTCATTCCTGATGACATTCCACATTTATATATACATGAAATACACTGAATGAAAATTTTCTTTAAACTTTTTTGAAAAACTGTTGGAATATTATTTCCGACATCGTTTTGTCGAGTTACCTTTGTTTGCATTGTAGCATGCTGCGGTCAATTTTTTATTTTTTTTTACTGTATATTATTACTGCGGACAAATTATGCTTTGTTTCAAGATATACTTTTAAAAATTAACTGACATTTTTTCTTCAAATAAAATCAGTTGAAAACAGTTTAAAACATGTATTCTCAATCATTTAATGCCTAAATCAATTTTCAAAATTTCTCTACCTTGTCTAGAAATTGAAATAATTCTATCAGAAAATTCCATGCGTACCAAACAGAATTAGTTTTGCCTCACTTTCACTAAAACAATTATCTGTCGAAAAAAAAACAATTTTTCACGCGAGCCTTTCAGAAGACCTTTCATTTGATACCAAACACAATATGTTTTGAAACACTTTCAATAAAATAACTGACGATCGAAAAGAATCAATTTTTCACGCGAGACCTTCAAAAAACCTTTCATTTAGTACCAAACAAGATATTTTTTAAGCTCTTTCACTAAAACAATTGACGATCGAAAATTATTAGATTTTGTACGCAAGCCCTTCAAAAGACCTTTCATTTGATACCAAATACGATTAGTTTAGAAGCACTTTCACTAAAACAATTGCCGAACGAAAAAATTCGAGCCCTTTAAATAACCTTTCATTTGATATTAAACACGATAGGCCTTTCACTAAAACTATTGCCGATCGAAAATATTTTAGTTTTGCACACGTACCCTGTAAAAGAACTTTCATAATATACCAAATATGACTGGTTTTGCAGCTCTTTCAATTAAATTATCGATAGAAAATTTAGGAGTGCCCAAATGATTCTAATTCGAGTTATCTGGTTTTTCTAAATTGAACTTTGCCGTAGACTAAATTTGCTTGGTTTTACTGTGTATTTTTATCGAGATCAAATTTGGTTGAGTTCACCTGTATAAATTATAAAACTTGTCAATTCGACGTTTTGTTTCGAAACCAAATTCATTGTGAACCGTCAAAAATTTACTTTTTAAATACACGTATTTGAAATGTGTAATTATAATAAAAACGTCCCCTCATTTCCACAATATGCGTAAAGTATTTCAAAACTACTCACAAACATTTAATATTTAAGTAATTTATAATTAAATATGCGACATGTCCACTGACAAATGTCAAAATGACAGTAGATGATCTTTTTAAAAATTTCAAAGCCTCCATATTCTTTATACTTTATAAAACTTGCCAATTTGACGTTTTGCTTTAAAACCAACTTCATAGTGGAGTGTCAAAAATTTACTTTTTAAATACACATATTTGAAATGTATAATTATAATAAAAACGTCCCCTCATTTCCACAATATGCGTAAAGTATTTCAAAACTACTCACAAAAGTTTCGTTTTTAAGTAATTTATAATTAAAAATGCGACATGAGCACTGACAAACGTCAAAGTGACAGTAGATCTTCTTCTTAAAAATTTCAAAGCCTCCACACTCTTAGTTGATTTTGCCCCAAAAACGCATGTTTTTTCAAGTTTTCTCGCACATCATGTGCCCGAAAAATCTGAGACTATCAAAAGGCACTCCCCTTGATTGCCCTCTATCAAATAAAAAAAGTTTTAAATAAATCGGATAAACCGTCTAGGCTGTAGCGATTTACTAATGTGCGTGATGAATCTATATATACAAATATATATACCTCACTTATCAAAATAGTATATAGGACTAGCGGTCGCCCTGGCTTCGCCAGGCCTCACGCTAGCTCCGCGGACCCTGAAGTAGAATTCACTTTTGTAGGACAGTTGACACGCGAGCTCTTCAAAAGACCTTTCATTTGATACTAAACACGAAGAATTTTGAAGCATTTTCACTAAAACAATTGAGGATCTAAAATTATTAAATTTTGTACGCGAACCCTTTAAACAATCTTTCTTTTTGATACAAACGTTATAGGTCAAATTTCAACTTTTTTATTTCATTACAATTTTCTTCTAAAGCCTTTTTATACACCAATACTTTAAGTTTGAAACAGTTGACGGTTGTAAAATATTTTTTTTTTTATTTCATTTGAACTTTCTTTCAAAACTCTTTCATATCCCACCAAACTCGGCATGACTCGGAATACTTTCAGTTTGAAACAATTAACAGTTTTAATATTGAATTTTTTTCTTTATTCCATCTACAAGTTCTTTCAAAACTTTTTTATATGACATTAAACCCGGCATGATTCCGAATACTTTAAATTTAAAACAATTGACGGTCGAAATATATATATTTTTTATTTCGTCTGAAAGTTCTTCTAAATCCCTTTCATATGATATCAAACACGATATGATACGGAACACTTTAGGTTGAAAACAATTGAAGGTCGTAAAATTTCAAATACGTGTGTTATTTCCGAAAACATTTTGGTAAACTAACTTTTTATAAGAATTTGTTTATTGCCACAATTGTTTGTTTGTAGATATTATAAATAATTTTTGAAAAAGCAATGAGCGTTCGCCGGGATTTGAATCCAGAACCTTTCACTCGCATGGTGACTGTTCTAGCATTTCTTCAACTAAACGTTGCACGAAAGACATGAGTATTCGCCGAGTGTTTGTAGCTCAATTGGTTAAAGCAGTCACCATGCGAGTGAAAGGTTCTGGGTTCAAATTCCGGCGAACGCTCATTGATTTTTCAAAAACTAACTTTTTAATTATTTTATCTAAAGGTTCGTCCAAAGCCCTTTCATATGATACTAAACATGGCATAATTCGGAATACTTTAAGTTTGAAATAATTGACAGTCGTAAAATTTCAATCAAATACGTATTTTATTTCCGAAAAGATTTTGCTAATCTATTAAAAATCCGTTGCATGTAATTTTTGAAAGTTCCACATTTTTTTATAGAATTTATTAAGTTTGAAACAATTACCTATCGTAAAATTTCATCTTTTTATATTTAATCTGAAAGTTCTTTTAAAGCCCTTCAATATGACACTAAACACGGTACGATTCAGAATACTTTAAGTTTGAAACTATTGACAGTCGTAAAATTTCAACTTTTTCTTTATTTCATATGAAAGTTCTTCTAAAGCCCTTTCATATGACACCCAACACAATATGATTCGAAATACTTTATGTTAGAAACATTTGCTTATTATAAAATTTCAACTTTTTTCATTTATCTGAAAGTTCTTCTAAAGCCCTTTAATATGACGCCAAACACGATAGGTTTTGTAGCAATTTCACTGAAATAATTGCCGATTGAAAATATTATAATTTTGCCCACATGCCCTTTAAAATAACTTTCGTATTACCGATAGAAAATTTAAGTGCTCAAATGATTCCAATTCGAGTTTTCTAGTTTTTTTTTAATTGTACTCGGTCGTGGATAAAATTTGCTTGGTTTTACTGTATATTATTACTGGAGTCAAATTTTGTTGGATATACCTGTATACTTATATAACTTGTCAATTTGACGTTTTGTTTTAGTGGACTGTCAAAATTTTTCTTTTTAAATACACATATTTAAAATGCGTAATTATAATTAAAACGTTCCCTCATTCCCCCAATATGTGTAAAATATTTCAAAAGTTGTCTAAAATATTTAATACTTGAATAATTTTTAATTAAAAATGCGATATGTCCACATATAAATGTCAAAATTAGAGTAGGTGTTCTTTTTAAAATTTCAAAGCCTCCACACTCTTTGTCTGTATATTTTATAAAACGTGTCAATTTGACGTTTTGCTTTAAAACCAACTTCATAGTGAAGTGTCAAAAATTTTCTTTTTAAATACACATATTTGAAATTTGTAATTATAATAAAAACGTCCCCTCAGTCCCCCAATGTGCGTAAAATATTTCAAAACTACTCTAAACCATTTAATATTTAAATAATTTATAATGAAAAATGCGACATGTCCACTGACAAATGTCAAAGTGACGTTTGATGTTCTTCTTAAAAATTTCAAAGCCTCCACACTCTTAGTTGATTTTGCCCCAAAAACGCATGTTTTTTCAAGTTTTCTCGCACATCATGTGCACGAAAAATCTGAGACTATCAAAAGGCACTCCCCGTAATTGACCTCTATCAAATAAAAAAAGTTGCAAATAAATCGAATAAACCGTCTAGGCTGTAAAATTGTCAGACTGATCGTGATGAATCTATATATATATAGGGATTTATGCCGTTTAGTATATAAGACTAGCGGTCGCCCTGGCTTCGCCAGGCCTCACGCTAGCTCCGCGGACCCTGAAGTAGGATTCACTTTTGTAGGACAGTTGACACGCGAGCTCTTCAAAAGACCTTTCATTTGATACTAAACACGAAGAATTTTGAAACATTTTCACTAAAACAATTGATGATCTAAAATTATTAAATTTTGTACGCGAACCCTTTAAAAAATCTTTCTTTTTGATACAAACGCGATAGGTCAAATTTCAACTTTTTTATTTCATTACAATATTCTTCTAAAGCCTTTTTATACACCAATACTTTAAGTTTGAAACAGTTGATGGTTGTAAAATAATTTTTTTTTATTTCATTTGAACTTTCTTTCAAAACTCTTTCATATCACACCAAACTCGGCATGACTCGGAATACTTTCAGTTTGAAACAATTAGCAGTTGTAATATTGAATTTTTTTCTTTATTCCATCTACAAGTTCATTCAAAACTTTTTTATATGACATTAAACCCGGCATGATTCCGAATACTTTAAATTTAAAACAATTGACGGTCGAAATATATATTTTTTATTTGGTCTGAAAGTTCTTCTAAATCCCTTTCATATGATATCAAACACGATATGATACGGAACACTTTAGGTTTAAAACAATTGAAGGTCGTAAAATTTCAAATACGTGTGTTATTTCCGAAAACATTTTGCTAAACTAACTTTTTATAAGAATTTGTTTATTGACACAATTGTTTGTTTGTAGATATTAAAATAATTTTTGAAAAAGCAATGAGCGTTCGCCGGGATTTGAATCCGGAACCTTTCACTCGCATGGTGACTGTTCTAGCATTTCTTCAACTAAACGTTGTACGAAAGACATGAGTATTCGCCGAGTGTTTGTAGCTCAATTGGTTAGAGCAGTCACCATGCAAGTGAAAGGTTCAGGGTTCAAATTCCGGCGAACGCTCATTGCTTTTTCAAAAACTAACTTTTTAATTATTTTATCTAAAGGTTCGGCCAAAGTCCTTTCATATGATACCAAATATGGCATAATTCGGAATACTTTAAGTTTGAAATAATTGACAGTCGCAAAATTTCAACTATTTTCATTTTTCTGAAAGTTCTTCTAAAGCCCTTTAATATGACAACAAACACGATAGGTTTTGTTGCAATTTCACTAAAATAATTACCAATTGAAAATATTATAATTTTGCCCACATGCCCTTTAAAATAACTTTCGTATTACCGATAGAAAATTTAAGAGTGATCAAATGTTCCCAATTCGAATTATCTGCTTTTTCTAAATTGTACTCTGACGTGGATAAAATTTGCTTGGTTTTACTGTATATTATTACTGGAGACAAATTTGGTTGGGTTTACCTGTATAACTTGTCAATTTGACGTTTTGTTTTAGTGGATTATTAAAAATTTTCTTTTTAAATACACATATTTAAAATACGTAATGATAATAAAAACGTCACCTCAGTCCCCCAATGTGCGTAAAATATTTCAAAACTACTCTAAAACATTTAATATTTAAATAATTTATAATTAAAAATACGATATGTCCACTGACAAATGTCAAAATTACAGTAGATGTTCTTCTTAAAAATTTCAAAGCCACCATATTCTTTATACTTTATAAAACTTGTCAATTTGACGTTTTGCTTTAAAACCAACTTCATAGTGAAGTGTCAAAAATTTACTTTTTAAATATACACATTTGAAATGTATAATTATAATAAAAACGTCCCCTCAGTCCCCTAATGTGCGTAAAATATTTCAAAACTACTCTAAACCATTTAATATTTAAATAATTTATAATTAAAAATGCGACATGTCCACTGAGAAATGTCATAATGACGTTTGATGTTCTTCTTAAAAATTTCAAAGCCTCCACACTCTTAGTTGATTTTGCCCCAAAAGCGCATGTTTTTTCAAGTTTTCTCGCACATCATGTGCACGAAAAATCTGAGACTATCAAAAGGCACTCCACGTGATTGACCTCTATCAAATAAAAAAAGTTGTAAATAAATCGAATAAACCGTCTAGGCTGTAAAATTGTTAGAATGAACGTGATGAAATATATATATATATATAGGGAATTAAGCCGTTTAGTATATAAGACTAGCGGTCGCCCTGGCTTCGCCAGGCCTCACGCTAGCTTCGCGGACCCTGAAGAAGAACTCACTTTTGTAAGACAGTTGACACAATATAAATGCAATTATTACAAATCTAAAACATTTCTGCGTATCATTCCATCCAAAGACCTTTTATTTGATACTAAACACAATAGGTTTCGAAGATCTTTCACTAAAACAACTGACGATTGAAAAAAATCCAATTATGCACGTGATGTCTTCAAAAGACCTTTCATTTGACACTAATCACGAAGAATTTTGATATATTTTCACTAAAATAATTGAGGATCTATAAGTATTAAATTTTGTACGCGAACCCTTCAAAAAATCTTTGTTTTTGATACAAACGCGATAGGTTTTAAACACTTTCACGAAAACAATTGTACATTTTGCTAAACTATTAAAAATCTTTTGGACATCATTTTTTATAATGTTCTACATTTATATTTTATATGTACATGAAATCAATTGAAATTTTTCTCTTTTTTAAAAAACTGTTGGAAATCGCTGAAATATACTTTTTGCATTGTAGAATGCTGCTGTCAATTTTCTTTTTTTTTAAAATGTATATTATTACCGCACATAAATTTTGTTTTGTTTTATTACATACTTTTAAAAATTATTTGTCAAGTTGACGTTTTGACTTAAAAAATTTTACGCTAGCCCTTCAAAAAACCTTCCATTTGATACCAAACACGATATGTTTTTAAGCACTTTCACTAAAACAATTGACGATCGAAAAGTAATAAATTTTGTACGCAAGTCCTTCAAAATACCTTTCATTTAATACCAAACACGATAAGTTTAGAACCACTTTCACTAAAACAATTGCCAATCGTAAAATATTTAATTTTGTACGCGATCTCTTCAAAAGACTTTTCATTAGATACCAAACACGATAGATTGTTAAGCACTTTCACTGAAACAATTGCCGATCAAAATTAAATTAAATGCTGCACAAAAATACTTCAAAAGACATTTCATTCGATATCAAACACGATAGGTTTAAAAGCAAAATCACAAAAACAATTGCGAAACGATAAAAAAATTTGCAAGCGATCCCTTTAAAAGTCTTTTTATTTGATACCAAAAAATATTTTATGTTTAAAACAATTGACATTCTTCATTTTTTTTTATTTCATATAAAATTTCTTCCAAATTTTCATATGACATTAAATACGGCATTAATCCGAATATTTGAAATTTGAAACAATTGACAATCGTAAAGTCTTAATTTTTTTATTTCGTCTGAAAGTTCTTCTAAAGCCCTGTCATATGATATCAAACACGATTTGATTCGGAACACTTTAAGCTTAGAACAATTGACGGTCGTAAAATTTCAATCAAATACGTGTTTTATTTCCGAAAACATTTTGCTAAAATAACTCTTTTTTATTTCATCTGAAAGTTCTTCTAACTCTATTTCATATGCTCTAGAATTTCTTCAACTAAAGGTTGCACGAAAGACATGAGTATTCGCCGATTGTTTGTAGCTCAATTGGTTAGAGCAGTCACCATGCGAGTGAAAGGTTCTGGGTTCAAATTCCGGCGAACGCTCATTGCTTTTTCAAAAACTAACTTTTTATTTAATTTATCTGAAGGTTCGTCTAAAGCCCTTTCATATGATACCAAACATGGCATAATTCGGAATACTTTAAGTTTGAAATAATTGACAGTCGTAAAATTTCAATCAAATACGTGTTTAATTTTCGAAAAGATTTTGCTAATCTATTAAAAATCCGTTGGATGTAATTTTTGATAGTTCCACATTTTTTTATAGAATTTATTAAGTTTGAAACAATTACCTATCGTAAAATTTTTATATTTTATCTGAAAGTTTTTTAAAGCCCTTCCATATGACACTAAACACGGTATGATTCGGAATACTTTAAGTTTGAAACTATTGACAGTTGTAAAATTTCAACTTTTTTTTTATTTCATATGAAAGTTCTTCTAAAGCCCTTTCATATGACACCCAAAACAATATGATTCGAAATACTTTACGTTAGAAAAAATTGCTTATTGTAAAATTCCAACTTTTTTCATTTACCTGAAAGTTCTTCTAAAACCCTTTAATATAGGTTTTGTTGCAATTTCACTAAAATAATTGCCGATTGAAAATATTATAATTTTGCCCACATGCCCTTTAAAATAACTTTCGTATTACCGATAGAAAATTTAAGTGCTCAAATGATTCTAATTCGAGTTATCTGGTTTTTTTTTATTGTACTCTGTCGTGAATAAAATTTGCTTGGTTTTACTGTATTATACTGCAGACAAATTTGGTTGGTTTTACCTGTATACTTTATATAACTTGTCAATTTGACGTTTTGTTTTAGTGGACTGTTTTCAATACACATATTTAAAATGCGTAATTATAATAAAAACGTTCCCTCATTCCCCAAATATGTGTAAAATATAAATATAAATATAAAAGTTGTCTGCAATATTTAATACTTGTATAATTTATAATTAAAAATGCGACATGTCCACTGACAAATGTCAAAATGACAGTAGATGTTGTTTTTCAAAATTTCAAAGCCACCATATTCTTTATACTTTATAAAACTTGTCAATTTGACGTTTTGCTTTAAAACCAACTTCATAGTGAAGTGTCAAAAATTTACTTTTTAAATATACACATTTGAAATGTATAATTATAATAAAAACGTCCCCTCAGTCCCCTAATGTGCGTAAAATATTTCAAAACTACTCTAAAACATTTAATATTTAAATAATTTATAATTAAAAATGCGACATGTCCACTGAGAAATGTCAAAGTGACGTTTGATGTTCTTCTTAAAAATTTCAAAGCCTCCACACTCTTAGTTGATTTTGCCCCAAAAACGCATGTTTTTTCAAGTTTTCTCGCACATCATGTGCACGAAAAATTTGAGACTATCAAAAGGCACTCCCCGTGATGGATCTCTATCAAATAAAAAAAGTTGTAAATAAATCGAATAAACCGTCTAGGCTGTAAAATTGTTAGAATGAACGTGATGAAACTATATATACATAGGGAATTAAGCCGTTTAGTATATAAGACTAGCGGTCGCCCTGGCTTCGCCAGGCCTCACGCTAGCTCCGCGGACCCTGAAGTAGAATTCACTTTTGTAAGACAGTTGACACAATATAAATGCAATTATTACAAAAACCTTTTAATTGATACTAAACACAATAGGTTTCGAAGATCTTTCACTAAAACAACTGACGATTGAAAAAAATCCAATTATGCACGTGAGCTCTTCAAAAGACCTTTCATTTGATACTAATCACGAAGAATTTTAATGCATTTTCACTAAAACAATTGAGGACCTATAAGTACTAAATTTTGTACGCGAACCCTTCAAAAAATCTTTCTTTTTGATACAAACGCGATAGGTTTTAAACACTTTCACGAAAAAAATTGTACATTGTGCTAAACTATTAAAAATCTTTTGGACGTCATTTTTTATAATGTTTTACATTTATATTTTATATGTACATGAAATAAATTGAAATTTTTCTCTAACCTTTTTTGAAAAATTGTTGGAAATCGCTGAAATATACTTTTTTGCATTGTAGAATGCTGCTGTCAATTTTATTTATTTTTTAAATGTATATTATTACCGCACACAAATTTTGTACGCGATCTCTTCAAAAGACTTTTCATTAGCTACCAAACACGATAGATTGTTAAGTACTTTCACTGAAACAATTGCCGATCAAAATTAAATTAAATGCTGCACAAAAATACTTCAAAAGACATTTCATTCGATATCAAACACGATAGGTTTAAAAGCAAGATCACAAAAAAATGTGCACGCGATCCCTTTAAAAGTGTTTTTATTTGATACCAAAAAATATTTTATGTTTAAAACAATTGACATTCTTCATTTTTTTTTTATTTCATATAAAATTTTTTCCAAATTTTCATATGACATTAAATACGGCATTAATCCGAATATTTGAAATTTGAAACAATTGACAATCGTAAAGTCTTATTTTTTTTATTTCGTCTGAAAGTTCTTCTAAATCCCTTTCATATGATATCAAACACGATATGATACGGAACACTTTAGGTTTAAAACAATTGAAGGTCGTAAAATTACAAATACGTGTGTTATTTCCGAAAACTTTTGGGTAAACTAACTTTTTATAAGAATTTGTTTATTGACACAATTGTTTGTTTGTAGATATTATAAATAATTTTTGAAAAAGCAATGAGCGTTCGCCGGAATTTGAATCCAGAACCTTTCACTCGTATGGTGACTGTTCTAGCATTTCTTCAACTAAACGTTGCACGAAAGACATGAGTATTCGCCGAGTGTTCTCTGACGTGGATAAAATTTGCTTGGTTTTACTGTATATTATTACTGGAGACAAATTTGGTTGGGTTTACCTGTATAACTTGTCAATTTGACGTTTTGTTTTAGTGAATTGTTAAAAATTTTCTTTTTAAATACACATATGTAAAATACGTAATAATAATAAAAACGTTTCCTAATTCCCCCAATATGTGTAAAATATATCAAAAGTTATCTAAAAAATTAAATACTTGAATAATTTTTAATTAAAAATGCGATATGTCCACATACAAATGTCAAAATTAGAGTAGGTGTTCTTTTTAAAATTTCAAAGCCTCCACACTCTTTGTCTGTATATTTTATAAAACTTGTCAATTTGACGTTTTGAATTAAAACCAACTTCATAGTGGACTATAAAATTATTATTTTTTAAATACACATATTTGAAATTTGTAATTATAATAAAAACGTCCCCTCAGTCCCCCAATGTTCGTAAAATATTTCAAAACTACTCTAAAACATTTAATATTTAAATAATTTATAATTAAAAATGCGACATGTCCACTGACAAATGTCAAAGTGACGTTTGATGTTCTTCTTAAAAATTTCAAAGCCTCCACACTCTTAGTTGATTTTGCCCCAAAAACGCATGTTTTTTCAAGTTTTCTCGCACATCATGTGCACGAAAAATCTGAGACTATCAAAAGGCACTCCCCATGAATGACCCCGATCAAATAAAAAAAGTTGCAAATAAATCGAATAAACCGTCTAGGCTGTAAAATTGTTAGAATGAACGTGATGAATCTATATATATATAGGGAATTAAGCCGTTTAGTATATAAGACTAGCGGTCGCCCTGGCTTCGCCAGGCCTCACGCTAGCTCCGCGGACCCTGAAGAAGAACTCACTTTTGTAAGACAGTTGACACAATATAAATGCAATTATTACAAATCTAAAACATTTCTGCGTATCATTCCATCCAAAGACATTTTATTTGATACTAAACACAATAGGTTTCGAAGATCTTTCACTAAAACAACTGACGATTGAAAAAACTCCAATTATGTACGTGATGTCTTCAAAAGACCTTTCATTTGATACTAATCACGAAGAATTTTGATGTATTTTCACTAAAATAATTGAGGATCTATAAGTATTAAATTTTGTACGCGAACCCTTCAAAAAATCTTTGTTTTTGATACAAACGCGATAGGTTTTAAAGACTTTCACGAAAACAATTGTACATTTTGCTAAACTATTAAAAATCTTTTGGCCGTCATTTTTTATAATGTTCTACATTTATATTTTATATGTACATGAAATCAATTGAAATTTTTCTCTTTTTTAAAAAACTGTTGGAAATCGCTGAAATATACTTTTTGCATTGTAGAATGCTGCTGTCAATTTTCTTTTTTTTTTAAATGTATATTATTACCGCACACAAATTTTGCTTTGTTTTATTACATACTTTTAAAAATTATTTGTCAAGTTGACGTTTTGTCTTCAAAATTTTTACGCTAGCCCTTCAAAAGACCTTCCATTTGATACCATACACGATATGTTTTTAAGCACTTTCACTAAAACAATTGACGATCGAAAAATAATAAAGTTTGTACGCAAGTCCTTCAAAATACATTTCATTTAATACCAAACACGATAAGTTTAGAAGCACTTTCACTAAAACAATTGCCAATCGTAAAATATTTAATTTTGTACGCGATCTCTTCAAAAGACTTTTCATTAGATACCAAACACGATAGATTGTTCAGCACTTTCACTGAAACAATTGCCGATCAAAATTAAATTAAATGCTGCACAAAAATACTTCAAAAGACATTTCATTCGATATCAAACACGATAGGTTTAAAAGCAAGATCACAAAAACAAATGCGAAACGAAAAAAATAATTTGCACGCGATCCCTTTAGAGGTCTTTTTATTTGATACCAAAAAATATTTTATGTTTAAAACAATTGACATTCTTCATTTTTTTTTTATTTCATATAAAATTTCTTCCAAATTTTCATATGACATTAAATACGGCATTAATCCGAATATTTGAAATTTGAAACAATTGACAATCGTAAAGTCTTAATTTTTTTATTTCGTCTGAAAATTCTTCTAAAGCCCTGTCATATGATATCAAACACGATTTGATTCGGAACACTTTAAGCTTAGAACAATTGACGGTCGTAAAATTTCAATCAAATAAGTGTTTTATATCCGAAATTTTTTTGCTAAAATAACTCTTTTTTATTTCATCTGAAAGTTCTTCTAACTCTATTTCATATGCTCTAGCATTTCTTCAACTAAAGGTTGCACGAAAGGCATGAGTATTCGCCGAGTGTTTGTAGCTCAATTGGTTAGAGCAGTCACCATGCAAGTGAAAGGTTCTGGGTTCAAATTCCGGCAAACGCTCATTGCTTTTTCAAAAACTAACTTTTTAATTAATTTATCTAAAGGTTCGTCTAAAGCCCTTTCATATGATACCAAACATGGCATAATTCGGAATACTTTAAGTTTAAAATAATTGACAGTAGTAAAATTTCAATCAAATACGTGTTTTATTTCCGAAAAGATTTTGCTAATCTATTAAAAATCCGTTGGATGTAATTTTTGATAGTTCCACATTTTTTTATAGAATTTATTAAGTTTGAAATAATTACCTATCGTAAAATTTCAACTTTTTATATTTCATCTGAAAGTTCTTTTGAAGCCCTTCAATATGACACTAAATACGGTACGATTCGGAATACTTTAAGTTTGAAACTATTGACAATCGTAAAATTTCATCTTTTTTTTATTTTATATGAAAGTTCTTCTAAAGCCCTTTTATATGACACTTAACACAATATGATTCGAAATACTTTATGTTAGAAACAATTGCTTATTGTAAAATTTCAACTTTTTTCATTTATCTGAAAGTTCTTCTGAAGCCCTTTAATATGACACCAAACACGATAGGTTTTGTTGCAATTTCACTGAAATAATTGACGATTGAAAATATTATAATTTTGCCCACATGCCCTTTAAAATAACTTTCGTATTACCGAAAGAAAATTTAAGAGTGATCAAATGATTCCAATTCGAGTTATCTGGTTTTTCTAAATTGTACTCTGCCGTGGATAAAATTTTAAATACACATATTTGAAATTTGTAATTATAATAGAAACGTCACCTCAGTCCCCCAATGTGCGTAAAATATTTCAAAACTACTCTAAAACTTAATATTTAAATAATTTATAATTAAAAATGCGACATGTCCACTGACAAATGTCAAAGTGACGTTTGATGTTCTTCTTAAAAATTTCAAAGCCTCCACACTCTTAGTTGATTTTGCCCCAAAAACGCATGTTTTTTAAAGTTTTCTCGCACATCATGTGCACGTAAAATCTGAGACTATCAAAAGGCACTCCCCATGAATGACCCCGATCAAATAAAAAAAGTTGTAAATAAATCGAATAAACCGTCTAGGCTGTAAAATTGTCAGACTGATCGTGATGAATCTATATATATATAGGGATTTATGCCGTTTAGTATATAGGACTAGCGGTCGCCCTGGCTTCGCCAGGCCTCACGCTAGTTCCGCGGACCCTGAAGTAGAATTCACTTTTGTAGGACAGTTGACACAATATAAATTCAATTATTACAAATCTAAAACATTTCTGCATATCTTTCCAATCAAAGACCTTTTAATTGATACTAAACACAACAAGATTTCGAAGATCTTTAATTAAAACAACTAACGATTGAAAAATATCCAATTCTGCTCGCGAGCTCTTAAAAAGACCTTTTACTAGATACCAAACACAATAAGTTTTGAAGAACTTTAATTAAAACGATTGATGACAGGAAAAATCCAATTTTGTACGCGAGCCCTTCAAAAGACCTTTCATTTGATACTAAACACGAAGAATTTTGAATCATTTTCACTAAAACAATTGAGGATCTAAAAGTATTGAATTTTGTACGCGAACCCTTCAAAAAATCTTTCTTTTTGATACAAACGCGATAGGTCAAATTTCAACTTTTTTATTTCATTACAATCTTCTTCTAAAGCCTTTTTATACGACACCAATACTTTAAGTTAGAAACAGTTGTCACACCAAACTCGGCATGACTCGGAATACTTTAAGTTTGAAACAATTAACAGTTGTAATATTGAATTTGTTTCTTTATTCCATCTACAAGTTCTTTCAAAACTTTTTTATATGACATTAAATACGGCATGATTTCGAATACTTTAAATTTAAAACAATTGACGGTCGAAATATATATATATATATATATATATATATTTCGTCTGAAAGTTCTTCTAAAGCCTTTTCATATGATATCAAACACGATATGATACGGAACACTTTAGGTTTAAAACAATTGAAGGTCGTAAAATTTCAAATACGTGTGTTATTTCCGAAAAAATTTTGCTAAACTAACTTTTTATAAGAATTTGTTTATTTACACAATTGTTTGTTTGTAGATATTATAAATAATTTTTGAAAAAACAATGAACGTTCGCCGGGATTTGAATCCAGAACCTTTCATTCGCATGGTGACTGCTCTAGCATTTCTTCCACTAAACGTTGCACGAAAGGCATGAGTATTCGCCGAGTGTTTGTAGCTCAATTGGTTAGAGCAGTCACCATGCGAGTGAAAGGTTTTGGGTTAAAATTCCGGCGAACGCTCATTGCTTTTTCAAAAACTAACTTTTTAATTATTTTATCTAAAGGTTCGTCTAAAGCCCTTTCATATGATACCAAACATGGCATAATTCGGAATACTTTAAGTTTGAAATAATTGACAGTCGTAAAATTTCAATCAAATACGTGTTTTATTTCCGAAAAGATTTTGCTAATCTATTAAAAATCCGTTGGATGTAATTTTTGATAGTTCCACATTTTTTTATAGAATTTATTAAGTTTGAAATAATTACCTATCGTAAAAGTTCAACTTTTTATATTTCATCTGAAAGTTCTTTTAAAGCCCTTCAATATGACACTAAATACGGTACGATTTGGAATACTTTAAGTTTGAAACTATTGACAGTCGTAAAATTTCAACTTTTTTAAAAATTTTATATGAAAGTTCTTCTAAAGCCCTTTCATATGACACCCAACACAATATGATTCGAAATACTTTATGTTAGAAACATTTGCTTATTGTAAAATATCAACTTTTTTCATTTATCTGAAAGTTCTTCTAACGCCCTTTAATATGACACCAAACACGATAGGTTTTGTTGCAATTTCACTAAAATAATTGACGATTGAAAATATTATAATTTTTCCCACATGCCCTTTAAAATAACTTTCGTATTACCGATAGAAAATTTAAGAGTGATCAAATGATTCCAATTCGAGTTATCTGGTTTTTCTAAATTGTACTCTGCCGTGGATAAAATTTGCTTGGTTTTACTGTATATTATTACTGGAGACAAATTTAGTTGGGTTTGCCTGTAAACTTTATATAACTTGTCAATTTGACGTTTGTTTCAGTGGATTGTCAAAAATTTTCTTTTTAAATACACATATATAAAATGCTTAATGATAATAAAAACGTTCCCTCATTCCTCCAATATGTGGAAAATATATCAAAAGTTATCCAAAAAATTAAATAGTTCAATAATTGTTAATTAAAAATGCGATATGTCCACATACAAATGTCAAAATTAGAGTAGGTGTTCTTTTTTAAAATTTCAAAGCCTCCACACTCTTTGTCTGTATATTTGATAAAACTTGTCAATTTGACGTTTTGAATTAAAACCAACTTCATAGTGGACTGTTAAAAATTTTCTTTTTAAATACACATATTTGAAATTTGTAATTATAATAGAAACGTCCCCTCAGTCCCCCAATGTGCGTAAAATATTTCAAAACTACTCTAAAACATTTAATATTTAAATAATTTATAATTAAAAATGCGACATGTCCACTGACAAATGTCAAAATGACGTTTGATGTTCTTCTTAAAAATTTCAAAGCCACCATATTCTTTATACTTTATAAAACTTGTCAATTTGACGTTTTGCTTTAAAACCAACTTCATAGTGAAGTGTAAAAAATTTACTTTTTAAATATACACATTTGAAATGTATAATTATAATAAAAACGTCCCCTCAGTCCCCTAATGTGCGTAAAATATTTCAAAACTACTGTAAAACATTTAATATTTAAATAATTTATAATTAAAAATGCGACATGTCCACTGACAAATGTCATAATGACGTTTGATGTTCTTCTTAAAAATTTCAAAGCCTCCACACTCTTAGTTGATTTTGCCCCAAAAACGCATGTTTTTTCAAGTTTTCTCGCACATCATGTACACGAAAAATCTGAGACTATCAAAAGGCACTCCCCGTGATTGACCTCTATCAAATAAAAAAAGTTGTAAATAAATCGAATAAACCGTCTAGGCTGTAAAATTGTCAGACTGATCGTGATGAATCTATATATACATAGGGAATTAAGCCGTTTAGTATATAAGACTAGCGGTCGCCCTGGCTTCGCCAGGCCTCACGCTAGCTCCGCGGACCCTGAAGTAGAATTCACTTTTGTAAGACAGTAGACACAATATAAATGCAATTATTACAAATCTAAATCATTTCTGCGTATCATTCCATCCAAAGACCTTTTAATTGATACTAAACACAATAGGTTTCGAAGATCTTTCACTAAAACAACTGACGATTGAAAAAAATCCAATTATGCACGTGAGCTCTTCAAAAGACCTTTCATTTGATACTAATCACGATGAATTTTGATGCATTTTCACTAAAACAATTGAGGATCTATAAGTATTAAATTTTGTATAATGTTTTACATTTATATTTTATATGTACATGAAATCAATTGAAATTTTTCTCTAAACTTTTTTGAAAAACTGTTGGAAATCGCTGAAATATACTTTTTTTGCATTGTAGAATGCTGCTGTCAATTTTTTATTTTTTTTTAAATGTATATTATTACCGCACATAAATTTTGCTTTGTTTTATTACATACTTTTAAAAATTATTTGTCAAGTTGACGTTTTGTCTTAAAATTTTTTACGTTAGCCCTTCAAAAAACCTTCCATTTGTTACAAAACACTATATGTTTTTAAGCACTTTCACTAAAACAATTGACGATCGAAAAGTAATAAATTTTGTACGCAAGTCCTTCAAAATACCTTTCATTTAATACCAAACACGATAAGTTTAGAAGTACTTTCACTAAAACAATTGCCAATCGTAAAATATTTAATTTTGTCCGCGATCTCTTCAAAAGACCTTTCATTAGATATCAAACACGATAAATTATTAATCACTTTCACTGAAACAATTGCCGATCAAAATTAAATTAAATGCTGCACGAAAACACTTCAAAAGGCATTTCATCCGATATCAAACACGATAGGTTTCAAAGCAATATCACTAAACCAATTGCGAATCGAAAAAAAAAATTCACGCGATCCCTTTAAAAGACTTTTTATTTGATACCAAAAAATATTTTATGTTTAAAACAATTGACATTCTTCATTTTTTTTTATTTCATATAAAATTTCTTCCAAATTTTCATATGACATTAAATACGGCATTAATCCGAATATTTGAAATTTGAAACAATTGACAACCGTAAAGTCTTATTTTTTTTATTTCGTCTGAAAGTTCTTCTAAAGCCCTGTCATATGATATCAAACACGATTTGATTCGGACCACTTTGAGCTTAGAACAATTGACGGTCGTAAAATTTCTATCAAATACGTGTTTTATTTCCGAAAACATTTTGCTAAAATAACTTTTTTTTATTTCATCTGAAAGTTCTTCTAACTCTATTTCATATGCTCTAGCATTTCTTCAACTAAAGGTTGCACGAAAGTCATGAGTATTCGCCGAGTGTTTGTAACTCAATTGGTTAGAGCAGTCACCATGCGAGTGAAAGGCTCTGGGTTCAAATTCCGGCGAACGCTCATTGCTTCTTCAAAAACTAACTTTTTAATTATTTTATCTAAAGGTTCGTCTAAAGCCCTTTTATATGATACCAAACATGGCATAATTCGGAATATTTTATGTTTGAAATAATTGACAGTCTTAAAATTTCAATCAAATGTGTTTTATTTCCGAAAAGATTTTGCTAATCTATTAAAAATCCGTTGGATGTAATTTTTGATAGTTCCACATTTTTTTATAGAATCTATTAAGTTTGAAACAATTACCTATCGTAAAATTTCAACTTATATATCATCTGAAAGTTCTTTTAAAGCCCTTCAATATGACACTAAACACGGTACGATTCGGAATACTTTAAGTTTCAAACTATTGACAGTCGTAAAATTTCAACTTCATATGACACCCAACATAATATGATTAGAAATACTTTATGTTGGAAACAATTGCTTATTGTAAAATTTCAACTTTTTGCATTTATCTGAAAGTTCTTCTAAATCCCTTTAATATACACGATAGGTTTTGTTGCAATTTCACTAAAATAATTTCCGATTGAAAATATTATAATTTTGCCCACATGCCCTTTAAAATAACTTTCGTATTACCGATAGAAAATTTCAGAGTGCTCAAATGATTCCAATTCAACTTATCTGTTCTTTTTTTTTTAATTGTACTCGGCCGTGGATAAAATTTGCTTGATTTTATTGTATATTATTACTGGAGACAAATTATGTTGAGTTTACCTGTATACTTTATATAACTTGTCAATTTGACGTTTTGTTTTAGTGGACTGTCAAAGATTTTCTTTTTAAATACACATATTTAAAATGCGTAATTATAATTAAAACGTTCCCTCATTCAGTCAAAATTTCAATCAAATACGTGTTTTATTTCCGAAAAGATTTTGCTAATCTATTAAAAATCCGTTGGATGTAATTTTCGATAGTTCCACATTTTTTTATAGAATTTATTAAGTTTGAAACAATTACCTATATCGTAAAATTTCAACTTTTTATATTTCATCTGAAAGTTCTTTTAAAGCCCTTCAATATGACACTAAACACCGTATGATTCGGAATACTTTAAGTTTAAGTAACATTTGCTTATTATAAAATTTCAACTTTTTTCATTTATCTGAAAGTTCTTCTAAAGCCCTTTAATATGACGCCAAACACGATAGGTTTTGTAGCAAGTGCTCAAATGATTCCAATTCGAGTTATCTGTTTTTTTTTTAAATTGTACTCTGCCGTGGATAAAATTTGCTTGGTTTTACTGTATATTATTACTGGAGACAAATTTTGTTGGATTTACCTGTATACTTATATAACTTGTCAATTAGACGTTTTATTTTAGTGGACTGTTAAAAATTTTCTTTTTAAATACACATATTTCAAATGCGTAATTATAATAAAAACGTCACCTCAGTCCCCCAATGTGCGTAAAATATTTCTAAAGTTCTCCAAAAAATGTTATAATTAAATAATTTTTAATAAAAAATGCGATATGTCCACATAAAAATGTAAAAATTAGAGTAGATGTTCTTATTAAAATTTCAAAGCCACCATATTCTTTATACTTTATAAAACTTGTCAATTTGACGTTTGGAATTAAGACCAACTTCATAGTGGACTATAAAAATTTTTCTTTTTAAATACACATATTTAAAATACTTAATTATAATAAAAACGTCCCCTCAGTCCCCTAATGTGCGTAAAATATTTCAAAACTACTCTAAACCATTTAATATTTAAATAATTTATAATTAAAAATGCGACATGTCCACTGACAAATGACAAAGTGACGTTTGATGTTCTTCTTAAAAATTTCAAAGCCTCCACACTCTTAGTTGATTTTGCCCCAAAAACGCATGTTTTTTAAAGTTTTCTCGCACATCATGTGCACGAAAAATCTGAGACTATCAAAAGGCACTCCCCGTGATTGACCTCTATCAAATAAAAAAAGTTGTAAATAAATCGAATAAACCGTGTAGGCTGTAAAATTGTCAGACTGATTGTGATGAAATTATATATACATAGGGAATTAAGCCGTTTAGTATATAAGACTAGCGGTCGCCCTGGCTTCGCCAGGCCTCACGCTATGCTCCGCGGACCCTGAAGTAGAATTCACTTTTGTACGACAGTTGTCACAATATAAATTCAATTATTACAAATCTAAAACATTTCTGCATATCTTTCCATCCAATGACCTTTTAATTAATATTAAACACAATCGGTTTCGAAGATATTTCATTAAAACAACTGACGATTGAAAAAAATCCAATTCTGCTCGCGAGCTCTTCAAAAGATCTTTTATTAGATACCAAACACAATAAGTTTTGAAGAACTTTCATTAAGACGATTGATGACAGGAAAAATCCAATTATGCACGCGAGCTCTTGAAAAGACCTTTCATTTAATACTAAACACGAAGAATTTTGAATCATTTTCACTAAAACAATTGAGGATCTAAAAGTATTAAATTTTGTATGCGAACCCTTCAAAAAAACTTTCTTTTTGATATAAACGCGATAGATCAAATTTGAACTTTTTTATTTCATTACAATCGTCTTCTAAAGCCTTTTTATACGACACCAAACACGGCATGAATCGGAATACTTTAAGTTTGAAACAGTTGACGATTGTAGAATAATTTTTTTTTTATTTCATTTGAAGTTTCTTTCAGAACTCTTTCATATCACACCAGACTCGGCATGACTCGGAATACTTTGAATTTGAAACAATTAACAGTTGTAATATTTAATTTTTTTCTTTATTCCATCTACAAGTGCTTTCAAAACTTTTTTATATGACATTAAACACGGCATGATTTCGAATACTTTAAATTTAAAACAATTGACGGTCGAAATATATATATTTTTTATTTCGTCTGAAAGTTCTTCTAATGCCCTTTCATATGATATCAAACACGATATGATACGGAACACTTTAGGTTTAAAACAATTGAAGGTCGTAAAATTTCAAATACGTGTGTTATTTCCGAAAAAATTTTACTAAACTAACTTTTTATAAGAATTTGTTTATTGACACAATTGTTGTTTGTAGATATTATAAATAATTTTTGAAAAAGCAATGAGCGTTCGCCGGTATTTGAATCCAGAACCTTTCACTCGCATGGTGACTACTGTAGCATTTCTTCCACTAAACGTTGCAGTATTCGAGTATTCGAGTGTTTGTAGCTCAATTGGTTAGAGCAGTCACCATGCGAGTGAAAGGTTCTGGGTTCAAATTCCGGCGAACGCTTATTGCTTTTTCAAAATCTATATTTTTAATTATTTTATCTAACTGTTCGTCTAAAGCCCTTTCATAGGATACCAAACATGGCATAATTCGGAATACTTTAAGTTTGAAATAATTGACAGTCGTAAAATTTCAATCAAATTTTGCTAATCTATTAAAAATTCGTTGGATGTAATTTTTGATAGTTCCACATTTTTTATAGAATTTATTAAGTTTGAAACAATTACCTATCGTAAAATATATATATATATATATATATATATATATATATATATATATATATATATATATATATATATATATATATATATATATTTCATCTGTAAGTTCTTTTGAAGCCCTTCAATATGACACTAAATACGGTACGATTCGGAATACTTTAAGTTTGAAACTATTGACAGTCGTAAAATTTCAACTTTTTTTTTATTTCATATGAAAGTTCTTCTAAAGCCCTTTCATATGACACCCAACACAATATGATTCGAAATACTTTATGTTAGAAACAATTGCTTATTGTAAAATTTCTACATTTTTCATTTATCTGAAAGTTCTTCTAAAGCCCTTTAATATGACACCAAACACAATAGGTTTTGTTGCAATTTCACTAAAATAATTGCCGATTGAAAATATTATAATTTTGCCCACATGCCCTTTAAAATAACTTTCGTATTACCGATAGAAAATTTAAGAGTGATCAAATGATTCCAATTCGAGTTATATATAACTTGTCAATTTGACGTTTTTGTTTTAGTGGATTGTCAAAAATTTTCTTTTTAAATACACATATATAAAATGCGTAATGATAATAAAAACGTTGCCTCATTCCCCCAATATGTGTAAAATATTTCAAAAGTTGTCTAAAAAATTAAATACTTCAATAATTGTTAATTAAAAATGCGATATGTCCACATACAAATGTCAAAATTAGAGTAGGTGTTCTTTTTTAAAATTTCAAAGCCTCCACACTCTTTGTCTGTATATTTTATAAAACTTGTCAATTTGACGTTTTGAATTAAAACCAACTTCATAGTGGACTGTTCAAAATTTTCTTTTTAAATACACATATTTGAAATTTGTAATTATAATAGAAACGTCCCCTCAGTCCCCCAATGTGCGTAAAATATTTCAAAACTACTCTAAAACATTTAATATTTAAATAATTTATAATTAAATATGCGACATGTCCACAGACAAATGTCAAAATTACAGTAGATGTTCTTCTTAAAAATGTCAAAGCCTCCACACTCTTAGTTGAAAATGCATGTTTTTTCAAGTTTTCTTGCACATCATGTGCACGAAAAATCTGAGACTATCAAAAGGCACTCCGCATAAGTAATCCCTATCAAATAAAAAAAGTTTCAAATAAATCGGATAAACCGTCTAGGCTGTAAAATTGTTAGACTGATCGTGATGAATCTATACATAGGGAATTAAGCCGTTTAGTATATAAGACTAGCGGTCGCCCTGGCTTCGCCAGGCCTCACGCTAGCTCCGCGGACCCTGAAGTAGAATTCACTTTTGTAGGACAGTTGACACGCGAGCTCTTCAAAAGACCTTTCATTTGATACTAAACACGAAGAATTTTGAAGCATTTTCACTAAAACAATTGAGGATCTAAAATTATTAAATTTTGTACGCGAACCCTTTAAAAAATCTTTCTTTTTGATACAAATGTTATAGGTCAAATTTCAACTTTTTTATTTCATTACAATTTTCTTCTAAAGCCTTTTTATACACCAATACTTTAAGTTTGAAACTGTTGACGGTTGTAAAATATATTTTTTTTATTTCATTTGAACTTTCTTTCAAAACTTTCATATCACACCAAACTCGGCATGACTCGGAATACTTTCAGTTTGAAACAATTAACAGTTTTAATATTGAATTTTTTTCTTTATTCCATCTACAAGTTCTTTCAAAACTTTTTTATATGACATTAAACCCGACATGATTCCGAATGCTTTAAATTTAAAACAATTGACGGTCGAAATATATATATTTTTTATTTCGTCTGAAAGTTCTTCTAAATCCCTTTCATATGATATCAAACACGATATAATACGGAACACTTTAGGTTTAAAACAATTGAAGGTCGTAAAATTTCAAATACGTGTGTTATTTCCGAAAACATTTTGCTAAACTAACTTTTTATAAGAATTTGTTTATTGACACAATTGTTTGTTTGTAGATATTATAAATAATTTTTGAAAAAGCAATGAGCGTTCGCCGGGATTTCAACCAAGAACCTTTCACTCGCATGGTGACTGCTCTAGCATTTCTTCAACTAAAGGTTGCACGAAGGGCATGAGTATTCGCCGAGTGTTTGTAGCTCAATTGGTTAGAGCAGTCACCATGCGAGTGAAAGGTTCTGGGTTCAAATTCCGGCGAACGCTCATTGCTTTTTCAAAAACTAACTTTTTAATTATTTTATCTAAAGGTTCGTCTAAAGCCCTTTCATATGATACCAAACATGGCATAATTCGGAATACTTTAAGTTTGAAATAATTGACAGTCGTAAAATTTCAATCAAATACGTGTTTTATTTCCGAAAAGATTTTGCTAATCTATTAAAAATCCGTTGGATGTAATTTTTGAAAGTTCCACATTTTTTTATAGAATTTATTAAGTTTGAAACAATTACCTATCGTAAAATTTCATCTTTTTATATTTCATCTGAAAGTTCTTTTAAAGCCCTTCAATATGACACTAAACACGGTACGATTCGAAATACTTTATGTTAGAAATATTTGCTTATTATAAAATTTCAACTTTTTTTCATTTATCTGAAAGTTCTTCTAAAGCCCTTTAAATATGACGCCAAACGCGATAGGTTTTGTAGCAATTTCACTGAAATAATTGCCGATTGAAAATATTATTATTTTGCCCACATGCCCTTTAAAATAACTTTCGTATTACCGATAGAAAATTTAAGTGCTCAAATGATGCCAATTCGAGTTTTCTAGTTTTTTTTTAATTGTACTCGATCGTGGATAAAATTTGCATGGTTTTACTGTATATTATTACTGGAGTCAAATTTTGTTGGATATACCTGTATACTTATATAACTTGTCAATTTGACGTTTTGTTTTAGTGGACTGTCAAAATTTTTCTTTTTAAATACACATATTTAAAATGCGTAATTATAATAAAAACGTTCCCTCATTCCCCCAATATGTGTCAAATATTTCAAAACTACTCTAAAATATTTGATACTTGAATAATTTTTAATTAAAAATGCGACATGTCCACATGCAAATGTCAAAATTAGAGTAGGTGTTCTTTTTAAAATTTCAAAGCCTCCACACTCTTTTTATATTTTATAAAACTTGTCAATTTGACGTTTTGAATTAAAACCAACTTCATAGTGAAGTGTCAAAAATTTACTTTTTAAATATACACATTTGAAATGTATAATTATAATAAAAACGTCCCCTCAGTCCCCGAATGTGTGTAAAATATTTTAAAACTACTCTAAAACATTTAATATTTAAATAATTTATAATTAAAAATGCGACATGTCCACTGACAAATGTCAAAGTGACGTTTGATGTTCGTCTTAAAAATTTCAAAGCCTCCACACTCTTAGTTGATTTTGCCCCAAAAACGCATGTTTTTTCAAGTTTTCTCGCACATCATGTGCACGAAAAATCTGAGACTATCAAAAGGCACTCCCCGTGATGAATCCCTATCAAATAAAAAAAGTTGTAAATAAATCGAATAAACCGTCTAGGCTGTAAAATTGTTAGAATGAACGTGATGAAACTATATATACATAGGGAATTAAGCCGTTTAGTATATAAGACTAGCGGTCGCCCTGGCTTCGCCAGGCCTCACGCTAGTTCCGCGGACCCTGAAGTAGAATTCACTTTTGTAGGACAGTTGACACAATATAAATTCAATTATTACAAATCTAAAACATTTCTGCATATCTTTCCAACCAAAGACCTAAACACTACAAGATTTCGAAGATCTTTCATTAAAACAACTAACGATTGAAAAATATCCAATTCTGCTCGCGAGCTCTTCAAGACCATTTACTAGATACCAAACACAATAAGTTCCAATTGCATTTGAAAGGTCTTTTAATGCCCTTTCATATGATACCAAACACAACATGATTCTGAATAGTTGAATTTTCAAACAGTTGCCTATCGTAAATTTTTAATTTTTTCCAATTGCATTTAAAAGGTCTTTTAATGCCCTTTCATATGATACCAAACACGGCATGATTCGGAATAGTTGAAATTTCAAACAATTGCCTATCGTAAATTTTAATTTTTTTTCCAATTGCATTTGAAAGGTCTTTTAATGCCCTTTCATATGATACCAAACACGACATGATTCGGAATAGTTGTATTTTCAAACAACTGCCTATCGTAAATTTAAAATTTTTTCCAATTGCATTTGAAAGGTCTTTTAATGCCCTTTCATATGATACCAAACACGATATGATTCGGAATAGTTGTATTTTCAAACAATTGCCTATCGTAAATTTTAAATTTTTTCCAATTGCATTTGAAAGGTCTTTTAATGCCCTTTCATATGATACCAAACACAACATGATTCTGAATAGTTGAATTTTCAAACAGTTGCTTATCGTAAATTTTTAATTTTTTCATATTGCATTTAAAAGGTCTTTTAATGCTCTTTCATATGATACCAAACACGGCATGATTCGGAATAGTTGAAATTTCAAACAATTGCCTATCGTAAATTTTAATTTTTCACTAAAACAATTGAAGATCTATAAGTATTAAATTTTGTACGTGAACCCTTCAAAAAATCTTTCTTTTTTGATAAAAACGCGATAGGTTTAAAACACTTTCACGAAAACAATTGTACATTTTGCTAAACTATTAAAAATATTTTGGACGTCATTTTTTATAATGTTCTACATTTATATTTTATATGTACATGAAATCAACTGAAATTTTCTCTAAACTGTTTTGAAAAACTGTTGGAAATCGCTGAAATATACTTTTTTGCATTGTAGAATGCTGCTGTCAATTTTCTTTTTTTTCTAAATGTATATTATTACCGCACACAAATTTTGCTTTGTTTTATTACATACTTTTAAAAATTATTTGTCAAGTTGACGTTTTGTCTTAAAAATTTTTACGCTAGCCCTTCAAAAAACCTTCCATTTGATACGAAACACGGTAAGTTTAGAAGTACTTTCACTAAAACAATTGCCAATCGTAAAATATTTAATTTTGTACGCGAGCTCTTCAAAAGACCTTTCATTAGAAACCAAACACGATAGATTGTTAAGCACTTTCACTGAAACAATTGCTGATCAAAATTAAATTAAATGCTACATGAAAACACTTCAAAAGAAATTTCATTCGATATCAAACACGATAGGTTTCAAAGCAATATCACTAAAACAATTGCGGATCGAAAAAATAATAATTTTGCACGCGATCCCTTTAAAAGATTTTTTATTTGATACCAAAAACGGCATCGTTCGAAATATTTTATGTTTAAAACAATTTTCATATGACATTAAACACGGCATTAATCCGAATATTTGAAATTTGAAACAACTGATAATCGTAAAGTCTTAACTTTTTATTTCGTCTGAAAGTTCTTCTAAAGCCCTTTCATATGATATCAAACACGATTTGATTCGGAACACTTTAAGATTAGAACAATTGACGGTCGTAAAATTTCAATCAAATACGTGTTTTATTTCCGAAAACATTTTGCTAAAATAACTTTTTTTTATTTCATCTGAAAGTTCTTCTAAAGCTATTTCATATGCTCCAGCATTTCTTCAACTAAAGGTTGCACGAAAGGCATGAGTATTCGCCGAGTGTTTGTAGCTCAATTGGTTCAAAAGGTTCTGGGTTCAAAATCCGGCGAACGCTCATTGCTTTTTCAAAAACTAACTTTTTAATTATTTTATCTAAAGGTTCGTCTAAAGCCCTTTCATATGATACCAAACATGGCATAATTCGGAATACTTTAAGTTTGAAATAATTGACAGTCGTAAAATTTCAATCAAATACGTGTTTTATTTCGGAAAAGATTTTGCTAATCTATTAAAAATCCGTTGGATGTAATTTTTGATAGTTCCACATTTTTTTATAGAATTTATTAAGTTTGAAACAATTACCTATCGTAAAATTTCAACTTTTTATATTTCATCTGAAAGTTCTTTTGAAGCCCTTCAATATGACACTAAATACGGTACGATTCGGAATACTTTAAGTTTGAAACTATTGACAATCGTAAAATTTCAACTTTTTTTTATTTTATATGAAAGTTCTTCTAAAGCCCTTTTATATGACACCTAATACAATATGATTCGAAATACTTTATTTTAGAAACAATTGCTTATTGTAAAATTTCAACTTTTTTCATTTATCTGAAAGTTCTTCTAAAGCCCTTTAATATGACACCAAACACGATAGGTTTTGTTGCAATTTCACTGAAATAATTGACGATTGAAAATATTATAATTTTGCCCACATGCCCTTTAAAATAACTTTCGTATTACCGAAAGAAAATTTAAGAGTGATCAAATGATTCCAATTCGAGTTATCTGGTTTTTCTAAATTGTACTCTGCCGTGGATAAAATTTTAAATACACATATTTGAAATTTGTAATTATAATAGAAACGTCACCTCAGTCCCCCAATGTGCGTAAAATATTTCAAAACTACTCTAAAACATTTAATATTTAAATAATTTATAATTAAAAATACGATATGTCCACTGACAAATGTCAAAATTACAGTAGATGTTCTTCTTAAAAATTTCAAAGCCACCATATTCTTTATACTTTATAAAACTTGTCAATTTACTTTTTAAATATACACATTTGAAATTTGTAATTATAATAGAAACGTCCCCTCAGTCCCCTAATGTGTGTCAAATATTTCAAAACTACTCTAAAACATTTAATATTTAAATAATTTATAATTAAAAATGCGACATGTCCACTGACAAATGTCAAAGTGACGTTTGATGTTCTTCTTAAAAATTTCAAAGCCTCCACACTCTTAGTTGCTTTTGCCCCAAAAACGCATGTTTTTTCAAGTTTTCTCGCACATCATGTGCACGAAAAATTTGAGACTATCAAAAGGCACTCCCCGTAATTGACCTCTATCAAATAAAAAAAGTTGTAAATAAATCGGAGAAACCGTCTAGGCTGTAAAATTGTTAGAATGAACGTGATGAAACTATATATACATAGGGAATTAAGCCGTTTAGTATATAAGATAATACAAAATATATATACAGAGTGATGACCGCGACTCTCGAACATGGGTTTTAACATGTAAAATCATAATTTTATAATTTCCTGCTTCCCTAATTATTTTAAGCAAGACAGCTTCAAATAAAAGTTTTAGGACATAAAATTCTGCATCTAATCCAATAAACAAAATTAATTTTTCAATCTTCGTAACGGTATAAATTAGATCTGAAAATAACGAAAATAGCCTCAAAACTATCGATAGCCATGGAATTGAAACAAAATTATACAAATGTTTGACGTTTAATCTGTCAAAATATCGATAATTTCGTTATTTTCAGATCTAATTTGTGCTGTTACGCATGTAAAATTATTTTTATTTACTGGATTAGATGCAGAATTTTATTTCCTAAAAGGCCCGAAATAAATATTTTACCAAGAGCCCGAAATATTTTAAATCCGCTTCTGCATGCACAAAACAGTTTGACTATTCAATTTAGCATCGAGAAGTGTGTTTGGGTGAAGCGAAGACTACAGTGGCCTCTATTAGCTGACCGATGATATAGTCGAAATTTATGACATGTTTAGAGCGATTTTTGTTTGGTTGGTGCGCTATAAAGTAATACGGCGTTTAACCTCCGGGCTATCGCCAGACAAATTTTATGCATTTTATTTATAATAAATTGTTGAAACAACTACATTTATTTTACTTACAAAATCTAAAAGTTTTTTATTTATTGTGTTTTATATATTTTTTTTCATTTATCCGAACAAAAAATACTAAATGATATATGAGCCTCAAAATACATGCATCTCCAAAGATTTTTACGCTCTTGGCATAAATTCACTAGATTGAAAACTGACTGGGTGGTGGCACTCTGCCGTTGCAGATCACCGATAAATGATGTATTTTGCACATGAAATGTATTTACATATCAGCCGTCAAATCACGGTACTCAAAGATGTTAGTGGAAGGGAAGCCGTACAGGTAGTTTTTAAGTAGTGAAAATTGTTGGCTGTGGGAATTGAATCTAGGTTCTCAAATAGACTATTCAATTCGATGCCACTGTATCACCTACCCCATAATAAATAAGATAATAGATAAAACTAGAATTGTATCCCTAAAAACTCGGGCGCCATGACGAATTCAAAATCTGTGCACTACAATATATAATTTATTTTTATCTTAAAAATAATCCTTTTGAGAGTAACGGCACTTCACGATAGTAATTATCATATACAGTGTCTACTGTATATTATGGCTGTCACATCCAGGCCTGAGAGAACAAAAATGAACATTTTTTTTAGGTATTTAATTTGCATTTCAATGAAAGTTAAAAGTTTAAACATTTTATATTTGTTCCCGTTCGATATGCCTGAATAAGGCATATACTTTTTTAATGAAATTTGTCAACTGAATTATACATAATTAACTGCACTTCAAATTTTCATTTTAAAATTTCTTCTTTTGTCTATTAAGTAACCATAAGTAGACAACTAACGCTTGAAATAGTTATTTACAATATAAATATCGTAATTTATTATATTATAAAACTAGTTTATATTAATGCATTACGATACGAATACCGTACATTTTATCTACTGTCGTTAATTTTATTGAAATATGTAGGTAATTAAAAATGTAAGTATTTTGACGTTTCATAAAAACATTGTTGCCATGGATTCTGATTTCTTTCTCTAGTGCGGCAAAATATGTTATTACGACACTCAAAATACTTAGATAATTTAATTTTGATATTACGTATTACTTATTTTGCAGGTTAATCGTATATCGACTTGTTTCTATTTTGAGATAATAATAAAAACAAAAATTATGTGCAAAACTTTTTAAATTTTTTAGTAGGTATATTTCAGTATTATTTTATTGAATTTTAATGTTTTTAAATATTTTCTATAGTAGAAATTTCGTCCTTTTAGTATAATTAGTTATTCAGGTACGTCATTTAAATATGTCTACGTTTTTTCAAAAATATATAAAGTGTGATGCAAGAAAATGTTGAAATCAGATAAATAATTAAGGTACCATATTGTACATAGTAATATTAAACCTATTTTACTATATAATTGTTTTAACTAGGCTGTTTAGGCAATTTTAAACGAACACAGGTTTAGAGCCATACCACGACGTTTGCTAAGCGCTGGGTAGATGGTGCGCGTAACGTCTATTGTCAGCGAATTTTGTGTGAACGTATATATAACAAGAAGAGACGTAAACAAACTTTGAAATGTATTATTGAATATACCGGGCGGTGATTAGTAAAAGCGAACACAAGGATTTAACATGGGTTATCTTATTATTACCCCTGTGGTTTCCCCACCGCTATCATCTTTGGGGGTCATGATTTTATGGCTGGTAACCGCATTTCACGCGCATAAATCCTAGATCTGCTTCGACACCGTGCCACATCCAGTAATGGGAAAAAATTGTAAAGTGCAAATATATTCAGAATTAAAAGATGCATACCACACAGCTTTTAGATTTTTTTATTACGTATCTGGTTTAGCCGAAACTTTAAAAATAATTTTTTTTTTTGTTAAAGTGTAGTGGTAGCCATGCCTTTAGATTGTATTGCAAACCCATAAGTGTAATAACACACTTTAACACGAATTGCACATACCTTTTTTTCCACAATACATCTTTAACTAAATATACAAATTTTACTAATGACATTTGAAATGTTAAAAACATTTATTTTTGTTTTAAAAGTGAAGTTTGTTTCGTATTGTAACATGTAGCGAGAAGTATAATATGGCTAATGATTGGATGATGATTATTTTTAAATTGCACAGAGACCAGTGGTGTTTCGTGCGTTTTAAAATAAGGCAAGCAATAAGTGGTATGTAAGAATAAAAGTTTGGAAAATGTGTACAACTCAATATGCACTTTTTTAATTTAAATTTAAAAAATAATTTCTTAACACAAATGTATTAACTTAAATATTTAAGTATTTAATGTAATTGCTTGAAAATTACCATAACCATTTGATGAAACGTCGTACAATAGTTGAGATATTCAACTTATTATGTTTTACTTAAAGCTTAACATTCAAGTATAAAGTTTAAAATATCATTTAGCTCATAAAAAAAAATTAATGAAAACCAATTTAACAAAAAAAATATTGTTCGTCCTTTATATTTAGGTACTATGTAATTTTCTTCATATAACCATTATAAAAAATTTAACGGTTATACATGTGCGCTATCGGGGCGGGGCTTCGTACATGGGCAAAGTAAAGTTTGCAGTGACGGTCAACGAAGAATCCTCGGGAATTGGCTGGGATAGGTATAAATATGTATTGGGAAATTTACTCGAATTATTTAAATCAATTGAACGAAACATACAAAGGATGTATTCTAAGTAAAATATATATAACAAAGTAAAGTTGTACATTTTTAATACAAGTAATAGCTCTGATTAAAACAAATCAAATGAAATAGTATTGTGTCAAATTGACAGCATAAAACAAACATAAATAAATAAATAAATTTGGAAACGATCAAACGGCCTATATAGATAAATAGTAATCTCTAAAATAATTTTTTGCACATTTCAAAATCTTTGCAGATTTTCGTTTTTCTATTGCAGTCTTTATATATTCAGGTTCTCTAATTGGTAAGTTCCTTGAATGGCGAGGGTCTACAAGCTCTAGAAGTACACAATTAAAATTTAAAAAATTCAATTTAGACAGCATCGTATTAAAAAAAATCGTTATCCTTTGTATATGTTCTATTTTTATTGGATTATTTTCAAAGTCTTTCTACAAGTTTCTGGCAACTTGTGTCTTCTCTTCTTTTACATATAGTTCCAAAATTGGAAGGAGTTAAAATCTTCCTGCGTTCTTTATCCTGCTTGTAATAAAGTACTTCGTTCTATAGATTTTATTTCATCTTTATTTTTTAAAGTTTTTTCAAAAATATTTCCATTTCCTGTTTTAATTCCTTGTCCGGTATATCTGATTTTTGACAATTTTCTCCATAATTTGAATCTTGTACATATCGCCTTTTCTCATGTTTATCATATTTGTAACTTGAATATTTTCTTGTATTAGTAGAAACATATTTTTCGCGTCTAGCTTATCGACGAGCTTCTAATAATTTGGAATATTTTCCCGGACTTTTATTATTACACATTGTTTTATGTAGTTTATAATGTGGAATTAGTTATGTCTTGTTTTAAATTTCTTATTTCATTTTCGGTATTTCCAAAAAGATCTTATAAGTTTTAGAGTTTTTCCAATAATTTTATTTTTAATAATCTTATCGACTCTAATATCTTGCTCAATTTGATAAATAAAAATATAAAAAAGGTGAAATATGCAAAATATGAAAAAATATGCATTTTTCCTAAAATCCGAGCCTCAGTTATATACCCTTTCCCCACTTTACGATGTCTCCCAATGTTTTGTCTACATTGTGTGGTCGAAGCTTTGTATATTTTCGACTGCAAACTATAGATGACACAGTCACAGTAGATATGCAGTAGTGACAGCATTCACCGCTATGAGAGCGCTAGTGAACGATATACGTTTCTTCTTGAAATACTCGATTGCAGAGGTTTAGCTCTTGCTATAGATTTTTTCGTAAATAACTTATTATCATACTTTGAAAAATGTTTCCAGATACTTCAAGATGTCATCTAGGATTGTATTGTGTTGAAATTATTATTTTCAATTTGTATTATATTAAAAATGACCATTAAAAAAATTCATTTTTTTGCAGGTAATAACTATTGTTTTTCTTAAAACTAGGGCAAAGAACAAAAATCTAACACAGTACGATCTTAGATCTATTCTTGAACTTGACCATAGTTTTTGAATGAAGTCAATATGTTTTATAGATTCTGAGAAAAAGCGTAAGTGCTGAAACACTTTTTGAAGTCAAATGCCGCCTGTAAATACGACTCTTAAGACATTTTGCCGCCCGGGGCTAACTTTTAAAAACCGCCATTCGTGAGAAAGAAAAATCGTTTTTCCAACAATAAACTGGTATACAAAGTCCACTAAAGAAAAAAAATGGATTATACACCATATTTTTCTCATAAAATTTTATCATATCATAAAGAATAAGAAAATATAAAACAAAAAGAAATCAAAATAATAGTATATTACATAATAAGTCAGGAAAGTGATGTTTTACTTGAGGAAACGTTTTGTTGAAATACAAGGCTGCAAGCCGAATATGTTTTTCACCACAATAAAATGACCTCGGTGGCTTCCCCACTACTACAATCTTTGGTGACGCCCATAAATATATCACTTACCGAAATCCGCTTGGCATATTGCCACACCCAGTAATGGGTAAAAAGCGTGGTGATTTATAATATATTTATTTGTTTTATTTATTTAAACTGTTTAAGGCAATTTTAAGAAGTACTTGATCCTCTAGTCATCATCTTAAAGTACTCAGCTAGCTTTTTGGACAATTTAAAATTATTGTAAAGTTTTTATGACAATTTTAAGAAGTTTTGAAAGCTAGGATCTTGTAGCCATTGTCCTAGAGCACTCAGCTTGCTTTCAGGATAACTTAAAATTTGAAAAATATTTCCAAAGAATTTAAAACAATTTAAAGAATATTTGGCAGCCGGCGCTCAATTGGTAAATGAAAGCAATTTGAAATATTATTTATTTTTGAGCATATATACAATAATATAAACATTATTTAAGAACATGCTCAGTGTACAGCCCTTTACGTATCTTCCATGGGGGGCTATAGTCCCTAAAAGCCTCCACGTTAAGCCGGCACTGCGGGTATAGGTAAAGCGCAAAATTTCCACTATAGAAAGTTCGATATATTGTAGATATAGGCGATAAAAGCACTCAATGTTCTACTTGCCACCATGTATTATAAAACAGGAAGATCGTAATAGTTCATAACAGGGTTGTTCATATTTTACCCACCCTAAAAAAACCCAGGGTGAATTTTAAGATAGAGTCAAATAAACATCTTTTATATATTTTACAGTGTAATAATACATAATTTCTTTACAAAATAAAAGTTTCACTCAAATTACCATTTATTACATCACAACGTAGTATCACATTGCATTACTTTGACAAATGTTAATATCAAACTAGTTTAAGACCAAATATTATTTGTCTTACATTATATTAATATTACAAATATTGATTGATACCCAATCTTTTTATTTGAAATATAGTTTTAAATTAAATAAGTATGACAATAACATGATTCGGCGTATTATGTTTTTAATTCACAATAAAATCAATAATTTTTTTTGCAATTATTACATAATAGTTGGTAGCATTTTGATTTACCGAGAATGCAAACTGAACTGTCTCATAAAAAAAATAAATATATCATCACGCCTTCTACCCATTACTGGGTGTGGCACTCTGCTGAAGCAGATCTCGCAGTGCGGTTACCAGTCGTCAAATCACGGCCCCCAAACATGTTAGTGGTGGAGGAGCCACAGGGATAGCTTTTTCAAATTATGAAATTTTGTCGCATGTGGGAATCGAACCAGGGACCTCAGGATCCACAGGCCGACTTCAAACCACTGAGCTAGCCATCCATGAACTGTCTCATGTTTCTAAAAAACAAACTCTATGTTTTTGAGCGGAGTGAAGAGTGATACTTTTAGGAGATGCAATAAATGGCTGCAGACTATACTCGTAGTTAACCATACGTATCCGTCACCTTGATAAGAATCTTTCCTGGTATCTATTGGACAGATAACTAAAACAGATCACGGGAAAGCCTTCATCTGCCTGACCCGCACTTAAAGTTTTATCGCATGTTGTGCGATAAACAAACACTTTTTCTACTGAAAATGAATACATAATGAATTACTTTTCGCACGATTGTACAAAAACAATATTAGAGTACATAATTTATTGTTCATTTAAAATAGATGTGGTAATGACTCAGTGGTAACGAGTCGGCCTGTGGATCCTGATAACTCTGCTTCGATCTCAACAGCCGACAAACATTTTCACCAAATTAAAATTACCCATGTGGCTCCTCCACCACTAAAATCTTTGGTGGCTGTAATTTTATGATTAGTAACTGCACTTCACGCGCATAAATATATTATTTATCGAGATCTGCTTCGGCAGAGTGCCACACATGGGTAAAAAGTAGTGATGATATATTTATTTGTATTTAAAATATGCTGGGCGACTTGACTTATACGACTGAAAAACTAATACGCATATAGGTCTTTCGTAAAAACATTATATCTACGCGTAAATTCAGCCAACTGGAATTTAGGAAACTTTAGATACAAATACAGCATTTGCATAAAGATCACACTATATCACAATCATGATGAGAAAAAAAGTTATTCGCATTCAAACAAACTAAACTCTAACAAGGAGGCTTACAAAACGTTCGTGTATATTTTTATAAAAACAGAGATATCTAAAAATATTTTCACATATTGTATTAGTTTACTTAAAATTTCTGCATATATAAATGAGATTTAAAATATTATTCTTTGAAATCTCTAGTGTTCATAGTAAAGTATCTTACAGTTTGAATTTACAGAATTATATTTATTTTAACAAATATAATTATCAAATACATATATTTCTTATATAATAATAGTTTCTTTGAGGTAAATCATATATTTTATACATATTTAATGAACTTTACTGAGTACACATTGAATTCAGTGCGTGATATTTATCAAGTACAATTATACCAATTTTTCGAAGATATTCTATACTATAGATCACAATGTTCTTTTAAGTAAAATTGATATGAACTTTAATTTTTTTTCAAACCTTCTTCAACTATTGTTGACTTATTTAAAAGATCGTAAAATGTGTACTTGAATAACTTCAAATCTGATATGTATTCTGCCACATCAGGTGTGCCACAAGGATCTAATCTCGAAACCTTATTATTTATTCTTTTATCAATGACATAGTTGATTCTGGTCATCATTCAAATATACTAATCTTGGGAGATAACTTAAAAATATTTTAAACATTTAATTCTGTTCATGATTGTAAAAAGATATTGTCAATATTCTTGCTTGGTGTCAGACTTCTAAATTATTTTTTAACTTCTGTAAATGCAAAATAAAGAGCTTTTTATGAAAAAAATTGTTTATAACTTTCAATTTAATATGGCTAGTACTAATTTAGATAGAGTTACGCAGTTTAAAGATTTAGAAATACTTTTTGATGTAGAGCTTCTTTTAATTTACATATCTTTTCACAAATTATCAACATTACAAAGAATATATTTTTAAAAGAAGCTTCTTAAATATCGTTACTATAAACTTCATAAACATTATCATACAATTATAAAATTTTTCTAACGGACTTCAATATGGTGGTACTCCACTTAATCGAAGAAAAATTCAATTTTGTTTATACCTACAACAATTATTCAATTGAAATATAGATGATCCATATTGTTTAGAACGTATTTCTTTATTTGTACCCCGTTTAACTTCTAGAAATAAAGTGACCTTTTGTTCTACTACTGAAAGAACGAATTATGAAATGAAATCACCAATAAGACAGTTATGTACTACTTTCAACAATACTCGTATAATGCAATAGGTATTAACATATTTGGCGACTCTTTTATCAAATTTAAGCATATATTATACTTTTACTTTTATTTATGTTCAGAAATTTGTTTGCATTATTTTTACTTACTAATGACTGAACTAATACTTTCGTTCTAGCTAATTTAATTCTACCTATTTATTTTTCTATTTAATGTAATTAATTATAATAATATTATTTAATTGGTATTTAATTATAATGTTTACTTTTGCTAATTGATTAGTTTATGTTTTTGTATAAAATAATCGTCCTGTAATAGAAATCTCAATATCCTGTTGGACGAGTCATAAATAAATAAATATTTACATTTATTTTTAGGAAAACCAACTATCTCAAAAGAAGGATACTAGGACTGTTGAAACTGTTGAAAACTTGAGACTGTTTCGTAATAGTAATTTAAAAAATATATAGAAAACAAATAAAATCAGTAACTTTGTTGTATGCAACGAAAAAGAACCGTATTTTTACTGAAACCATAATTCCTGAATTTTGGAATATAAAAAAAGCTGCCAAAATATAAATACTTCAGTTGTATCCGTTTCTTAGATTTAACACAGTTATTTAAAACATGGGGTGGCTAGCTCAGTGGTATGAAGTCGGCCTGTGGATCCTGAGAACCCTGGTTCGATTCCCACAGGCGACAAAACAATTTTCATAATTTCAAAAAGCTACCCCTATGGCTCCTCCACCACTAACATCTATGGGGGCCGTGATTTGACGGCCGGTAACCGCATTTCACGCGCAAAATATATCTCTTACCGAGATCTGCTTCGGCAGAGTTCCACACCCAGTAATGGGTAGAAGGCGTGATGATATTTTTATTTTTTACACATGGATATATCTTTCTTTCCTAAACATATTCTTACTGATACCAGCTAAATAAACAAAAATACTGATTAAATTAAATTATGAAGCGACAATCTGCTACAAGACGCAATGTAAATCTTCCACTAATTTGACGAAAATTAGCTAATTTCATTGTCAGACCCAGTTAGATTTTTGATTTTTTGACGGCTACTCTGACTATGTGTATATAACATTGTTTCATGAATTAGATTATAAACTACAAATTTTTAATCACCTCAAGCATATAAGGTGCTTAACTTCAACAACTCTCTCGAAACTATAACGATACACATTCATAATTAATATTAGTAACTAGAACTAATTATAACTACGCAACGACAACTGTTTCCACAAGAGTATTGCACCACTAACTATCGTGGATGCAGTAATTAATGCAATCTGGAATAGTAACATCATTATACATGTGCTGGAGTGCAGGAATCTAGATAATCAATAGAATTTACAGATTCATAGAGGAGCAGGCGCAAATAGAGTTATTCTGGTTTCCTGGTGTGACGCTGAAGTCTTACTGCAACTATCACACAGATATTCAAACAATGACGTCACCAACTGCATATTATCAGATCTAAATTTGCCGTGTAGCTGTGGTAGGTGGTAGCTATATAAAGTTGGTTTGTTTGACCTGGTTTATTCTGTGACTGCGTATTTCAGATTTAGTTTACTTGCGCTATTCCTTGCGGAAATGTTTTGTGGGAGTCTACACTATAATATAAAAATATAGATGTAAAAATGTGTAGAGCAAAAGTTATTTGTATTTTATGGGTTCTTGCTACTATAGCATAATTTTATACGATATAACAGTAGATTACGTCAGTGATGACTATGTCTGTTTATACAGATCTTCATAGTTATAGCTTAATTTCTATGGATAGTTATACAATAAATCGTCTACTGGCGAGCAAATTTCGTTTTGAATACTGTTCTGTTGTGGTTGGAGCAAGGGAAACATATTTAGAAGGTATCCCCCATCCAAATCACGTCAATTGTATAGTTATAGACACGAAAGTATATCAAACTGTGGAATGTGAAATGATTGCAGGATCTGTATAAAGCGGCACAGGGATTAGAAATATTTTACTATTAGTGATATACGTAATACATGAACCGCTCTGCCAACCAATACTAACGACAATAGATCAATGGAATATATATATATAATTTCACTATTCGTAGTGGAGCGCGGGGATATTTTTGCTAATTTTATATAGATGTGCAATAATGAAGAACAAAATAAAGCACTAAAGTTAAATTTATCAGCGAAAACTCAAGAAATGAATTAAAATACTTCAACCGAGAGTAGCAAATTGCACAGTTGCGACGACCATGGTTTATTTATCGTGTAACAACACTATTAATTGGATTACTTACCCCTTTGACATTCTTTGTTGTCAATGACTATAACTGTCCTTCTATATGTCACAAACGTTAGTTTTAATTTAATAATTTTTACATAAGTTAGTAATTAATTCGTCGTTATGTTATCAGTTCGTATTATATTAATTTATAATAAAGGTTTATGTAAGGAGTTAGACCGAACTTACACAGTAAACAGATTTCTTGCGTTAGTTTCTGTTCATCGGTTGAGGAGTAAAGTTGTAGCGCGACAGTTAAGTTGGTAGTGATCAAGTCGCGGTGGATAGCGTTTGGTTAGCGTTGAGCTGTTACATTAGCGAGGTGAGTGAGTCAGTTAATCTAGAGCACGTATGAGTGAGTATGATTGTTGATGTGGTGCTTAGCACCGTTAGCAGTCTGTCCATCACTGGGATGATGTTGAAGAGCGGACTGTAGCGGCTACAGATAGTTCTGTAGTTGCCAACGGCAGCAGCCGGGTGCTGTAGCGGCCACAGATAGTTCTGTGGTTGCCCACGATAGCAGCGCTGAAGGCTGTAGTGACCTGGCTGGCCTTCGGGTAACCTTCGGGTGTACGGGGTCATCACCGTAGCAGTCCCGTGAACTGTAGCGGCTACAGATAGTTCTGTAGTTGCCAACGGCAGCAGCCGGGTGCTGTAGTGGCCACAGATAGTTCTGTGGTTGCCCACGGTAGCAGCGCTGAAGGCTGTAGCGACCTGGCGGCCCTTATGTAGAGAAGGTGTACGGGGTTGCCCTCATGTATGAATGATGCTTAGGTTTTGGTAGATTGACTCCTCATTGAGTTTGTTACTCACGGTTTGGTTCTTACAGGCATTTATTGGTTTACGCTCGCGTTAGGTGATACGCGGATTGTTCCATTCAGGTTTGCTTAGTTTTGCGAGTACATTTGCTTTACGTGTCTACTTCAGGTGAGTCTCGTTTATATTTGTTATTAAGGCATTTGTGGGTACAAATGTAGTCTGGATTAATTATGCTACACACCCATTGTATAACAATACGGATGTTTGATTATTGCTAATGGCAAGAATTGCCCGTCTAATTTTTATGTTCCTAACATATATAATGAATAGTTTTGAATCTAGATACTTTTGTAATAGAATTAAATTAGTATCAATTCTTAGTAAATCATTATTATTGGGATATTTATATATAATGCGCTTATAGTGGCAAAAATTATAACAAAGGTAGGGGAGACTAGGTACGGATGTGACAATTTTGGTTTGATCGCCAATAATTTTGTTAATTTACTAGTTAGCTGCGAGAAAAGTAATTTAAATCTTAATTTGTACTTTTGTCTACGTAAAAATACCAAAATGTTGTCCCTAAATACGCTGTATTAGTTATAGCATCAAATTAAAAGAAAAAGGAGAAAGTGTCACAACCGACCACACCCCAAGGACTGTTGTGACAGTGGTTGGGGTCAGTAGCGACAGACATAATAATTACTTTTATTGTTAGAAATATGTAACATAACACAACATAACTGTCTTCTATAAAAAGTTAACATTCATAATTAAAGCAAATGAACTTAAATCTACGATCACTTCTATTCTTACAATTAATAATGCACTGCATCTAATGTTTATAACCAGGGTTGAGAGATTTAAATCAAGAGATTTTTTTTTAAATCATTGATTTAAATCAAAATAAATTAAATTTAATAATTTAACCATAAAAGAATAATTTTTATTATTGTATACGTATAATATATGTCACAACCGTACCCACAACATTTGTCACAACCGTACCCAACGCATACTTTCTAAAACAAAAAATCGCCATGACTGGGCCAAGTAATCTACGTAAAAACTAATCACTCGTAATTAACTACTAATATTCAACTTATAACAAAAAATATATAATATAGAAGTGGGATCAGAACAACGTGTTACATCACTTAGCTTATACCTAAATGGGCACTTAGGTTCAACATACTTTAGCATTTGGAATCTGAATATTGGAAATTCTGAGTAGTTCAGAATGCACATGTGCAGGAATATAAATGAGAATTTGAACAACTGTAACATAGTTAGCTGAACGTAAAGCGAATAAGTGAAAAATGATAACAGATTTACTTGATGAGAATGTTACTTGTTTCGTGAATTTTTGAGAACTTTTATGGAGTTGAAAACTAGCCAGTCTTAACACTAACCACTTTATTTGAGATATAATAACAAACCACAGATGTGGCGAACGCGAAAACCTGACCGAATAGACCTCACATTCACCCATCAAGGCAAAGTAAAATGCAATAGCAAAAGAGTGCGAGCCGATCTGCAATTCAAACTAGAAGCCAAGCAATGGAGATGTTATTGCGTAAGGAATGTACCGTGCATCATTGGAATAATTTGGCTACTAGGTATCTTATTTGGTCATCGCGATTAAGACAGGGTGCAGAAAAATGATACAAGAGTCCAGATTGTACCGGTTCATTCGGGAGTTCAGGGAAAGAAGTTGTTCGAAGCGTTCCACAGCAAGAAAATAATTACTTGTTACATCTACAGCAAAGGATAACTTAAACCAACTGCTCAGTGGAATGGATGTTGAAGTATTTCTATGGAAAATTAACGTTAAGGAGCCAACAAGATATGGGTATTGGAAAAGCGGTATCAAAATTATTTGAGGAATCTCAGATGCCAACATTCGTCTGCATTGGATTGTAGAAGTCGGAGTACTTACTTCTTACTAGAAATGAATTGGAATGAAGTTCATACGAAATAAACTGAGAAATGATTCAAACTTTGACAACTATTTCAGCGGTCAGATCAACTGCATCAATCAGGAAATCGTAACATGAAGTGTCATCGCTGTGGTACAGTAGAACCTTGGACTTTCCTTTGCAACAAATACACATCAAATAGCCTTAGTTATGAGAGATGTCGTTGAGTCCATGAGAAAGATTTAGTATTCAAAAGAAAGCTACAGAAAGAACGGTATTAACAACACGAACTGAGAGACAACAGGTAATGAGATCAACAGCAGGGCAAACAACAAGTTCCGAGAGACGAGACGAGTAACGACGAGGTAAGCATTAATGGTAAATTAATCTTTTTATTTCAGTGTTGCGGCAAATGAATGAAGAAAAACAGTTGACGTCGATTTGGGTTTTTCCGCATCACCAAGATTGGAAAAGATGTTGCACAGCAATGGACATATTACAATGGAAACTTTAGAGGAGGCAGAGAACCAGAATTTAAAAGGCCATGATGTTAAGATGACTGTCTCACCTTTCATTGTGACAAGAATGTGAAGACGACGATTTTTTTGGAAATCTACTCGACGTTTAGCCTGAATAGTAATAGCTCCTCCTCAAAAGATGTTTGTAGTAAGAGCAAAAGAAGTGCGTTCTTTCATCTGGATATGTTGGAAACTTTGTACGTCATATGGAAATAACGGATGAGCTTGTCGCAGACTTGAGCTGAGGACATATACCAGATAAATACGAAAATGGGGATTACTGTCGTTTAAAGATATGCTTAAAGATGAGGACTTGCACTATGTAAAGGATTTTGATGAGATACAGAGACAAGTTATTAAACAACTACATAGTTCGTTTTGTTCACTGTCCAGTACACGAAGAAAGGAATATGTTCAGGAAATAATAGACTACGAAGACACTCAACGAATTTACTTCAACTCTCGTCATCTGTTCTGCTAGTGTTCAAGGAAAACCAAGACAGTCGATTATGAATCAAATGTAGAAAATTGATTAAAGCAACTGTAATGTATCAGGTACTCTGTACCAGGTACCAACAACTAACTTTCAGACTACGAGATTTTTGTAACAGAACATTTGGTGTCAAAAACAACGTTTAGTAAATCAGCCAGATTATAAGAGAATTTTTGGAGTATTGTACGACTGCTGACACTACTGTCAAGGAGATCACAAACTGGAGTTAACTTCGGATGTTCAGTTGAAGTAAAATGGTGATGTAAATAAAGGGAAAATTGGAGAAGGCTACCAGCTGTATATAACTAGGAATGGACGTAAAGACAACCGGGGAAAACTGGAAAGAAATAAAGTCGCGTACTAAAATGGCTAAAGATGAGTTTTGAAAGAAAAGTAGGACTTTGAATCCGGAAGCACAGAAAAGAATAGCGAAATGTTTTGTATGGTGTATTATATTCTACAGGTGTGAGATATGCATAAAAGAAAACCAAACAAGAGGAAAAATAAAGCGAACTTTTGAAAGAAGGAAAAAGATGGGTTGAAATAAAGAGGCTGTCTATGAGTAGAAGAAGTTGGAGAAGATATTTAGGATCTAGATCAAGCAGATAACAATTTATAATGAGCTGAAATCATCACACACTGTTTACGAGAAATAAATAGAAAGGATTACTGGTCAAAGGACGGTATTGTACAGAATTACAGCCAACGATTGTCAATGTATTGTACCACGAGGAATGAGGAGAGTTATAGTTACAGCATCACACGAATAGTTCTGACATTCTGGATTACAAAAAATATATTACATGTGAAATTTATTACTTCTCGGAAATTCGACAGGCGGTGAAGAGGGACACATATTGTTGCATACCATGTTCATATAATAAGAAAACTCGAAAAACCAGAAGGATAACAATACATGTAAAACATGCAAGATACTTACATAAAGCAACAACTGGAAATTTACACTTGTTTGAGATCATGGAAGCATTCCGTTGAGAGTAGCAACACTGCAAGATTTACACCGGTGTTATATCTTCTGAGCTTATTTTAGAATTGATTGGCGTATCTACTCACTTTACTTCGGATAGATGAATAAAGTTTATAGCAAGAGAGTACAAAGTAAACTTCTACAAGGACTATGGTTTTCAACTCTTTCTGTTTATAGTTGCTACACTAAGCGCATATGGACGATGCGATGAATTATCAAAACTTTGTTTAGTAAACTTCTACATAAATTTAGACCAAGACGCTAGAATCATGAATTCAATTCAATTGATAGAAGTGACCAGGAAAGTATTCATCAAATACGAGATGTGAAGAAGCAAAGCGTGAATAAAGAATAATACATACAACATGTTATGGTTAACAGGAAATGGAAAGCATCAAATGAGTACACAGAAGAATCTAGCTATAAAGAAATAAAATCAACCATCTGAGGGTACAAATACACAACTAAGAAACTATTGCCAATATTTAGTGGACGGTCTGAAGTTAAGGAAACTTATCCCAAAGATAAACTTCAAGATTGCAGCTGACAGCATGGAGGATGATTCGTTAAGAGAAACAGGTGTTCTCGCGGACGAGAACTTAGTCAGGTTGGCCGAATGTCACAAACGTTAGTTTTAATTTAATAATTTTTACATAAGTTAGTAATTAATTCGTCGTTATGTTATCAGTTCGTATTATATTAATTTATAATAAAGGTTTATGTAAGGAGTTAGACCGAACTTACACAGTAAACAGATTTCTTGCGTTAGTTTCTGTTCATCGGTTGAGGAGTAAAGTTGTAGCGCGACAGTTAAGTTGGTAGTGATCAAGTCGCGGTGGATAGCGTTTGGTTAGCGTTGAGCTGTTACATTAGCGAGGTGAGTGAGTCAGTTAATCTAGAGCACGTATGAGTGAGTATGATTGTTGATGTGGTGCTTAGCACCGTTAGCAGTCTGTCCATCACTGGGATGATGTTGAAGAGCGGACTGTAGCGGCTACAGATAGTTCTGTAGTTGCCAACGGCAGCAGCCGGGTGCTGTAGCGGCCACAGATAGTTCTGTGGTTGCCCACGATAGCAGCGCTGAAGGCTGTAGTGACCTGGCTGGCCTTCGGGTAACCTTCGGGTGTACGGGGTCATCACCGTAGCAGTCCCGTGAACTGTAGCGGCTACAGATAGTTCTGTAGTTGCCAACGGCAGCAGCCGGGTGCTGTAGTGGCCACAGATAGTTCTGTGGTTGCCCACGGTAGCAGCGCTGAAGGCTGTAGCGACCTGGCGGCCCTTATGTAGAGAAGGTGTACGGGGTTGCCCTCATGTATGAATGATGCTTAGGTTTTGGTAGATTGACTCCTCATTGAGTTTGTTACTCACGGTTTGGTTCTTACAGGCATTTATTGGTTTACGCTCGCGTTAGGTGATACGCGGATTGTTCCATTCAGGTTTGCTTAGTTTTGCGAGTACATTTGCTTTACGTGTCTACTTCAGGTGAGTCTCGTTTATATTTGTTATTAAGGCATTTGTGGGTACAAATGTAGTCTGGATTAATTATGCTACACACCCATTGTATAACAATACGGATGTTTGATTATTGCTAATGGCAAGAATTGCCCGTCTAATTTTTATGTTCCTAACATATATAATGAATAGTTTTGAATCTAGATACTTTTGTAATAGAATTAAATTAGTATCAATTCTTAGTAAATCATTATTATTGGGATATTTATATATAATGCGCTTATAGTGGCAAAAATTATAACAAAGGTAGGGGAGACTAGGTACGGATGTGACAATTTTGGTTTGATCGCCAATAATTTTGTTAATTTACTAGTTAGCTGCGAGAAAAGTAATTTAAATCTTAATTTGTACTTTTGTCTACGTAAAAATACCAAAATGTTGTCCCTAAATACGCTGTATTAGTTATAGCATCAAATTAAAAGAAAAAGGAGAAAGTGTCACAACCGACCACACCCCAAGGACTGTTGTGACAGTGGTTGGGGTCAGTAGCGACAGACATAATAATTACTTTTATTGTTAGAAATATGTAACATAACACAACATAACTGTCTTCTATAAAAAGTTAACATTCATAATTAAAGCAAATGAACTTAAATCTACGATCACTTCTATTCTTACAATTAATAATGCACTGCATCTAATGTTTATAACCAGGGTTGAGAGATTTAAATCAAGAGATTTTTTTTTAAATCATTGATTTAAATCAAAATAAATTAAATTTAATAATTTAACCATAAAAGAATAATTTTTATTATTGTATACGTATAATATATGTCACAACCGTACCCACAACATTTGTCACAACCGTACCCAACGCATACTTTCTAAAACAAAAAATCGCCATGACTGGGCCAAGTAATCTACGTAAAAACTAATCACTCGTAATTAACTACTAATATTCAACTTATAACAAAAAATATATAATATAATCTATCTAATAACAGTAAATATTAAAAGAAATTAAACAAAAAAACTTACTTTTGACTGTTAAAAAGCAATGTAGACTGGCTGACGTAACCTGGGGACGCGTTTAGACATCCATGCCGCTTCTCCCTCCCCTTGCACCCTTTCCGCATTCCGTATAGTTTTGCTGTTATGACGACTGTCACTACCGTAACCTGGCACAACCGTACCCAGTCTCCCCTACTTTTTATTAAAAACCTAATTTCTAAGTACTTATTAAAATAAATAATAATCAATAAGAATATAACTAATATTTACAATAGCGAAGGTAATAAAACTGTAATTAACTACTATTATACTAAAATAACTAATTTATACTAAGAAAAACGTACATTATTAAAAGCGTCTATGAACAATATACTTAAATTTGTACCTAGAAATTAAAAGATAAATGAAACTAATACTAAAACTACTACTAACTACAACATAGAATTATATTCTATATAAATTAATAATAATAATATTAATAAACTATTAGCGAAAACAAAATAACAGAAAGAACAAGAAATACAAGTACATTGGTATGTTTACGAAGACAGAAAGTGTATCTTTTTCTCAAGTTTGACATATCGTGATCAGCGCCCCCTTTTATTAGTTGAATGTTCCAATAGGACTTAAAAAAACTATAATATATTAATTTATATTCATATCTCCTAATTGTATGCTTGTTGTTATTTCACATTTTACACATATTTTCTTTACATATCTCGCGGGTTGTTACCTCGCTGATTTATTTATTTATTTATTTATTTATTTATTTATTTGTTCTCTGCACAACAGGAAGTAAATCCCAATTACAGTACAGGGAACCTACAGCTTATAGTAGAATCCGAACCACTCAGACACAATCGTATTTTTGGATATAAGTAGAAGTCAGTGAGATTTGAACGCACGACCTCTTGCTTGCTAATTAAGAAACGCAAGTTTTACTTCGCTTTTATCCACTGAACTACGATTGTCTATATAGTAATTTAGGTTTGCTTACATTCGTTCATTTATCAAATATTGTAAAAATCTAGGGTCGTTAAATAAGAAGAACAAATTAATGTTCTCGAAAAATCAGATTTGGGCAATTGGAAGAAAATAATATTTACTATAAAATAAACGCACAATACAAGAATGTATGCGAAAAATAAATTTATTATACATACATATATAAATAACATCAAGATCTGTTTCATAAAATGAAATAGTACAAAAGCTTTAAATAATAATTGAATATTTATTTAGTAAAATCTGTTTAGAGCAGGGCATAAAACGTGTAAAAGGAAACAGTTAAAAAAAACAGAAACTGAAAAATCGCTAACAATAACCATTAACCAAAAAATATTAAACTGGTGATTTTGAACAATAACCTACATTTTTAAATAATTTAGTTCTAAAAAAAATGAATATTCCTTCGTTCTCCTTTTGTTTTAACGAAGGATTCTCTTAATTTTATACTTGACATTTAAAAGATACTGTTGGTACTAACTACATACGATATCTAATAAATATATACAATTATTATATTTTTATTTTGCATAATATGATAACTCAAAAAAAATCAGTACAATTGAAAAGTTTAGGCCAAGTACAAAAACGTCCTCCAACATTCGCCCTTACAAGTCATAATGTTTTCGGATTTATAAGGTTCTGATATAAACGGTGGGCTCAAGTACATTCTTAGATACTGAGAAACGTAAAATATATAAAGTTGGAACATTAAGGGTTTCTTTAAAAAGGAGCACCGAAAAGTCCTAACTACATCTTAGTCAAAAGTTTCTGATATAACATATGGGCTCCAGTACATGGTTATATTCAACATTAAAACATGTCTTTTCATACAGAAGTGTCTAACCTCGTAACAAAAATGTAAACGACACAAATCTTTAAAATATCAATATAAAAAACCTAAAAAAAAGTTAGTAAGTTATTTTTTACAATACCTGCATAAATAAAATGACAGGAAAAATAGGTTTCAAAATTAACAGCTATCAAATTGTTGTCAAAATAAACAGGAGTTTGATCTATAATATTTACTTACTGTCCACGGTGGATGATAAGTAAATATTATAGTCCTGATGTAACCCTGAAAACAACTGTGCAATAAAATTTCCATACAATTGAAGCCCCAGATTATGCTATGTTGAATCTATTTTCGACAATGACAATCAACCTGCTGATGGTATTTCTAAAACATCCGAAATTGTTGTCAATAATATTACTGTTAATAATATGAACAGGTACGGAAGAAATCAATATTTCATTAGACAGTACAAAGGTTTCCACTTCACATTATGTCAATATAAGCAACTGTAACAACGTGTTATTAATACACAAACAATAAATATTATGTATGTCACTTACTCTTAAAATAAAACCATTTATTGATATATTTTACATTGTTGATTATGTTTATAAACGTCAAAATATACTACTGCACATTAGCTAGCGCTGGCTCACTGCTTCTTCTTCTTCCATAAGCGTCTGTGGCTAAAATATGAATTCTGCGCTTGGTGCGAAATTTAAATCGCTCTCAATACAACTTTTTTTACAGTTGCGTAATGAATTACTTTCCGCACTAGTGTTTCTTTGCTTACAGAAACGCATTTGGTCTGCATTTGTCTCCTTTCCACCCGTAACCAAGGCAATAATAATTACGTAATAACAAAGAAATCGCACAGTTGCAGGTAAAATTATGTATGCAACTTGTGTTAAAATTGTCTTTATTGCAATCATGGAATTGAAACACTCGCTTACGGCTCGTGCTTCAAGCCTCCCATTTGTGCAATAAATAACTATTAAATTAATTTTTTTTAGGCGATAAATTAATTGGTTTCTTATAACAGATTTTGTAACAAAAACCGTTGTTATTATAATATTCTTGAAATCGGTTAAACATTAACTAATTTTTTTTTCCCGTGACATGTCCTGTTTTATAGAATAGCTTAAATCGAAATGACTACCATTGAATTAACAAATTATCGTATATCAACAAGTCAAAGCGTAATAATCAACTGAAATATTATAATTCTTGATTCCTCTTCATAAGACTGTGTAGCTAAATTGTTTGCAAGGAAAATTCGGAACTATGAGACATTCCGATTAAACTATAATTATATTGAAAGATATTCTACAGAAATATATTATTTCATAATGTACATAGAATAATTACCTGCTCGCTATTCGTGTCGTGCATATTTCACGTATACTGATTATTTGGCGACGACGGGTGTGGCTGTTGTAATAGTCACATAAGCTCGAAAGCTGTTCTAATATTGCATTTGGTACTTAAACCAGCCGGTCTGGAAACTCCAGCAGTTTGGGAAACAGGTTGTTAAGGGCGAATTTGCAGTAAATTTTATTTTATGTTAAGTGTTAAAGGCAGAACACGTTTGTAAAAATGCATAAATGCTTCTAAAAATATCTTTGTAGTTATAACTGAAGATAGGAAAATGAAAAAATATATTATTCAGAAATATGTTTTGCTCTTTTTCGTTCAAGAATAGAAATCAATTTTTCGATTCTATTCTAAGTCGTTTCCAATAGATACATATTTCTCATACTTGGATGCAAAATTTCTATATGTAGAAAATGCAGAAATAACATGACATTTCAATTTTATAATATAATACTTTTTAAAAATAGAAAGCTATATAAAATTTTGTTCCGAGACCTTGACTTGATAAGAAATAATCTCTCGTCTCCTGTAAAACTTTTATGGTTACTAGAAAATCTCACAAAATTTACGTACATAACAAATTTCAAATTTAGAGTATATGTAATTTCATATCAAGTCGTTCGGTCGACACGACGACGGCAAGAGTACATAGGCGTCTGACCGAAACTACTTATTAACAGTTAACATTAGACCTAACCTGAATTGGCAAACCGAATCTATTACTTGCGTTCGGTTTTGAAGTGTGTTCTCCATATTTTCAAATCGTTTTGATACACACATAACATATGAGCCAGGTCACGATGCGAGTCCGGTTGTTTTTATACGTGTTTTCAATGATTTTCGTGGGCGCGGAACCGTTTTTGTCAAATTCGCTTGTCTTCAGATTTTGTCCATCACCAAAAGTCGCCGCTTAGGGCAGGACCTGACGGGGCACTTATCTGTCAGTGTATCGCGTGACATTTCTGTATGCATACACGTATCGGCAGACGCGCGCAATTATAAATGTCAATATTTTGATTTCTACAGTACGGAATCCGTTCAAACTTAGCATAATAATTGTTAAATCATAACGAACAACTTTTTCGCTGACATTACTTGTCTAGGATTAATAGTACCTATTGCAGATATTTTAACTTAAAAATTTATCAAAAAACGATAGCGATGCAACTTTGGTAAGTTGTTGTGCACACGCCCGCGATGGTTTCTGACAAGTCCAGTCCGCCATCTTGAACAAAATGGCCGCTAACTATTCTAATAAGTACTGCACTGATTTGATTCAAATTTGGTATAGGCATATATAAAAACCAATCTTAACATATAGGTATAATAAAGCTTTAGTCCGCCATCTTAAAATAAAATGGCCGCTAGCTATCCTGAAAAGTACAGCACTGATTAAATTCAAATTTGGAATAGACATAGATGAACACCAATCTTAACATATAGGTATAATAAAGCTTTAGTTCGCCATCTTGAAACAAAATGGCCGCTAGCTATCCTAAAAAGTACTGCACTGATTAAGTTCAAATTTGGTATAGGAATAGAAGAGAACGAATCTTAACATATAGGTATAATAAAACTATATTCCGCCATCTTAAAACAAAATGGCCGCTAGCAATCCTGAAAAGTACTGCACTGATTAAATTCAAATTTGGTACAAGCATAGAGGAGAACCAATCTTAACATATAGATATAATAAAGCTTCAATTCGCCATCTTGAAACAAAATGGCCGCTAGATATCCTGAAAAGTACTGCACTGATTAAATTCAAATTTGGTATAGGCATGCATGAAAACAAATATTAACATATAGGTAAAATAAAGCATTAGTGCGCCATTTTGAAACAAAATGGCCGCTAGCTATCATGAAAAGAACTGCACAAATTCGATTCAAATTTCGTATTGGCATAGACGAAAACAAATCTTAACATATAGATATAATAAAGCTTCAAGCCGCAATCTTGAAACAAAATGGCCGCTTGCTATCCTGAAAAGTACTGCATTGATTCGATTTAAATTTGGTATAGGCATAAACGAGAATTAATCTTAGCTTATAGGTATAATCAAGCTTTAGTCCACCATCTTGAAACAAAATGGCCGCTAGCAATCCTGAAAAGTACTGCACTGTTTAAATTCAAATTTGGTATAGGCATAGATGAAAACCAATCTTAACATATAGGTATAATAAAGCTTTAGTCCGCCATCTTTAAACAAAATGGCCGCTAGCTATTCGGAGAAGTACTGCATTAATTCGTTTCAAATTTGGTATTGGCATAGATGAAAACCAATCTTAACATATAGATATAATGAAGTTTCAATCCGCCATCTTGAAACAAAATGGCCGCTAGCTATCCTGAAAAGTACTGCACTGATTCGATTCAATTTTGGTATAGGCATAGACGAGAACCAATCTTAACATATAGAGATAATAAACTCCCAATCCGCCATCGTCCATTTATTACAGAACATTTAGAATAAAAAGTATGTAATAGCGACGCAGAGTCCTGTAATCTAACGTATTATCTAACCTAAAACTAATGGATTGATTGTGTTCGAAATATGAAGATAAGATTTGTTAATTGTAAATGGACACGCCAATTTTGTTTTATTAAAATTTGTTTGGGCTTTTTATTGTATCATACCCTTTATTTCTGTATTTAACAAAACTAACTAATTTCAAGTTGTGCACGTTTGATACCTTGTCAACAAATGCAATTTGAGATGGTTACGGTTTGATGGGATAGATATTACTGAAACAATAACTTAGTCATAATAGTTTTAAAAAATTCTTTAATTTTATATTTTGTCTGATTTTATTTTAATTTATAACGTTCGAGACATTTTGATTTATCAAAATTTATTTCTTGCTTATGAATGATATCACTCATTTTTGTTTAGGAAATGTTTTGAGTTTTAATTAAAACACTGCTGCGGAACTCTTGCCGTAACTCTTTACAACGTAATTGTGTTTTGAGTTTAGATTCAAATATCTTTTAAAATACAACACATTTATGCCATACATTCATTTATGCTCAGTAACAGAAACACTTAAAATAAAAATCTGGTGTGGGCACCACACGACTTTCTTATACGCAACATATTTAATATTTAGAATATATGAATATTATATAATATTATTAAACATGTAATTAAGTTTTTCAGTAATTCAGCATTTATCTGTTTGAAACATATAAAATAACAAATTTGTTTACGTATAATTTTTTAGTAATGTTAACTACTTTATGTCTAACTTTACTGATGAGGCATATACAGGATGTTCGTTTTCGAGCCTAACCCTTGGTATCTCAAGAACCGTGAGATACGAAGTCGATTAAATTGAGGCAAAGTTGCCAAATTAATTAACCACTTTAATGATGTATTTGTTTTTCCGAAAAAAGACATAGATAATTAGATAAAGCGAAAATGAAAATTTTAGTCGATTAAAATTATTTATTATTTGATCAATGAAATTGATATAGCATCAAAAACTCTGAATTGAACACTTATTACTTGCTTTTTGCATTTGACAATTATTATTTGACATATAAATGTTAAACATATTTATGTTTTTTTGTTTCTACTGCTACTATGATTATTGGAATATATTATTAAAATAAAAATAAATATATCATCACGCCTTCTACCCATTACTGGGTGTGGCACTTTGCCGAAGCAGAGCTCGGTAAGTGATATATTTTGCGCGTTAAGTGCGGTTACCAGTCGTCAAATCACGGCCCCGAAACATGTTAGTGGTGGAGGAGCCACAGGGATAGCTTTTTCAAATTATGAAAATTTGTCGCCTGTGGGAATTGAACCAGGGACCTCAGGATCCACAGGCCGATTTCATACCACTGAGCTAGCTCTTTAAATATCTAATATTTCAGTTACTGTAATTTCATAACTATTTACAAGAAAACAACAACATGCATATAGATCGCCTTATTCTATATTCTTATAAAAATAATAAACCCCAATAACTGCATTAAGTTACTTAGTTCAGTTTATTTAGTCATGTTGTCTAATTTATCTAAACTGATTTATGTGATGCAAGTGGCAAATAGAATACAGCTATTATATCTCTATATTATAAACTGGGTTCTTAACCCAAAAGCAGCTGATAACTTTCAGGGATATTATGATTAAACTTTAATTACAAAATAAATGAATTCTTATAAAACCTAATTATGTTCTTTAAATACATAGAATATTGTTAATAAAAAATTGTATTAGTTAATGAAGTTTTGAAGCAGTAAGAAAATGGAAACAGTTATGTCGTCGGGTTTCACGAGACAAAAAATATGGTCCAACTTCTCGCATTTATTTTATATTCATTTTAATTTGTACCTTATCATACGAGTATAAAGGTAGGGTCATATATCTCGTGTCATGTTATGTCATAAAGTAGAACATGTATATTTTAATGTAACCTGTCACATAGCCTATATTGAATGTTTTTGTCATTTTGGCATGACATAAAAATTACGTATTTATAAAATATTCTGGACACGTGTTTTCATAATTATGTCTCAATTTGACGAATTCTGAACAATAAAACAAACTCATTCAATTCTTTATGACGAAAGTAGAAACGATTATCGCAATAAATTAGAAAAAGAAAAGTTTGGGATTTTGTATCCCAAACTTTTATATGGCTCAGTGGTATCAAGTCGGTCTGTGGATCCTAAGAACTCTGGTTCGATCTCCATAGCCGACAAAGCATTTTCACCAATTTAATTTAATTTAATTCACATAGGCCGTATTTATTTGGGCTTTTTAAAGTAACCTGATAGGTTACTTTTCTTTAATTGGCACACTTTAAGTAACCTGGAACTGTTCTTGAACTGACCCTGCTGCCCCAGCTATTTTAGCGGATTGGTTGATTCAATTCGTTTACTATCCCTTTCTAATCAACTTGTGTTCCTTGTTATTCGTGGCGGCATCGCGGTTTGTAATAGTATAGAGACGTTAGGAGTTATTTTTATGAAAAACGTAAGTAATGTTATAATAATATTTTGAAAAATATACTAAACTATTATTTATGCTGATGATGGAAGAGCAATATGCATTATGTGTGTCTTGCAATATAAGTCACAGAGGATAATATTACGACACATAATTGGAACTCCGAAATTCATTATTATGATACTGCTGATGACAAAATTATAAAAAAAATGAACAGACTCTGACGTTATTTGCTTTTTGACTACATATAAAAAATATAAAGATGACTTAAAACATCCAATTAAAAGCGCAATTTAACACACAAACAAAACTAAGCAGATGTCGCTTCGAACATGCATTCAGATTTTAAATTTACCGCCAGTGTTTACAACTGACACTAGATGCATTATTTATTTGGAAGTAACACGAGTTAGTTCTAGGTCAGTTTCTTTAAAATTGAAAATGTGCCCAGTTTCTTGGCGATAACGAGTGAGGGCACTATGATCTGGATTTAAAAACTTGCAATGGTAACGGTGCTGGTAAATTCTCTTATGAAGTGGTTAAGATGTTTCACCAATATAAAAACGATCGCATGCTTCACATTTTACTTTATAAATTAAATCATGGAAATTAAATTTATCCAATTTATCCATAGTGCCCTCACTCGTCATCACCCAGAAACTGGCACATTTTAAATTTTAAAGAAACTATGATTATTGACAATATTAAAAGAAAGGACCATAGGCTTTTCCATGAGTCCCTACAGATTAATAAGAATCGTAAAACAAATATAAATTATCAGACAGATGTTTATAATAAATTAAAATATGCCCGTAATTTTATTAGAAATTTTACTAATGTATAATCAAGTAGGGGAGACTGGGTACGGATGTGACAATTTTGGTTTGGCCGCCAATAATTTTGTTAATTTACTAGTTAGCTGCGAGAAAAGTAATTTAAATCTTAATTTGTACTTTTGTCTACGTAAAAATATATAGCTTTCGATTTTTAAAAAGTATTACATTATAAAATTTTAATCTTTATATTTTGGTAAATATTTTATATTCTGTTTTTGATACTTTTTAACTATTCATTTTTTGGTAATTATTATTTATTTATAGAGCTGAAAACGTTTTATATATAACTTGTTGTTATTCTTGGATCTTGAAGTCTTTATATATATATATATATATATATATATATATATATATATATATATATATTTATTAATTATACGAATTATAGATATAATAGCATCAAAACCACTGAGATGCAGCCGTATTTTCAGATACAAGTTGAAGTCAACAGGATTTAAAGTCGTTAATTCACGCTTATGAAATAATCACTCTAACGGTGGAACCAGAAGAGCTCGTAAATGAAACAAAAAATTTAATTTTTATAACATGTACCTAGTTAATAACAATGACATCAAGCAAGCGCGGTGTCAATGATAATTTAGACATTGATAGAACGGTTTTTTTTTTTTACTGGAACAGTATCTCGGTTCATAATAACGTAATTTGTATTCATCATATTTGTGTCACATTAATTTTAACTGATATCATAAATCAATCAATGTTCAAAAGTTGCATTAAATCCAATATTTTATAATTGGATATTAATGTATACAATTTATGAAGAATTTAATTAACCCGTAAAAGATGTTTTAAGGTAAGGAAAATGTAATAAAAGTTATAATTGACCTTATTATTATAGCTTCATTTAATTTGGTATGTTTATTCTTTAAGTCTTTGTAATTTTAAAATTTTAACGACTTTCTTTTGTTGTATTATAGACTTGATAATTAATCCAATTTAAGGATCGAAATAACATCAATTATGATTTTTTTAAATAGCAATAAAGCCAAGATTTCAATCCCTTATATCTTTTACCTATTACTGGGTGTGGCAAGGAGAACATTTTTATGCATAAGAAATAAGATATTAGAGGAATAGTTTATTACATAATAAGTCAGGAAAGTGATATTTTATTTGACGAAGCTGTTGTTTGAAATACGAGGCCGCAGACCGAGTATTTTAATCTGCTGAATTGGTCAGGAAGGTAGGCACTTTTATCTGTTTCAGAAAAAGATATTTTTCAGTATTCGGATATTCAACTACTAAGAGATGGAGTTAATCACGATATGTCGTACTTGAGGCAAAGGTACACTTTCGGTTGGTCTTCATCAAGGATTTTATATAAACACTGGACAGCTAATTTACACGTTCAAGTGAGGCCAATAGTTGGGGTATGCCGTCAATTGAAGGGAAGGCAAAGCATAAATTGTTCTATTGTATTATATGGAATTTTTCTTGTGTTTGTATTAAATAAATTCTATCAAGTTTGACATTATACGTTGAAAAAAGTAGATTATTAAATATATAACACAAATATAAAAAATATCGTCTTTTTTTATTTATAGGAGCACTTTAGTGATAAAATAATTCCAGTTACATGAACAATTTTGAAGAACTCAATAGATGTGATTAAAACTATTATTTAAATTATGATTCAATGTTTTAGAAAATTTAAGTCAGATAATCTTATATTTCAAAATTTAAATTACATATATGTTAAATAAAGAGTCGCCACATAAATTATTTTTAATATTTGCTGTCATTGAGCCCTAATTTAAAATTAGGTTAGTATTTTCTAAAGTTTTTAATTCCGAATTTTTTTTTATTAAAACTTTAGATTATAAATATTTATTATATACTTTGTTGTATATTTGTTTATATTATTATAATTATACATTCAAACATAACACATAATGTAATTTTCTTGATTAAAATATTTATTTAACATTTCGAGTAAACATTAATATTTTTAAAACATCTAATGCTTATGATTCGTAATTAAAATAAATATGTTGGACAAAACTTACAGCATACATTGCACAAATTATTTTAACTATCACTTATTAATATGATATTTCTATTTTATTTATCTCCTTTGATGATCTATCTGTGACTTTATCTCAGCATTGATACACGGACACTGTATAATTTGAATCTTTGTGCTACGATTTAGATGCTGAATTTGTTCACATATCTCACAGATAGATAATGAGAACTTGATTAAATTATTTATTATTTGCTTTCCATATTATACGTTGATTTTCTTAAAATCCGAATTTATAAAAGATTAATAAACACTAATACTAGGTTGCAAAAAAAAAATAAAGAGCCCTTTAGTTAAAGAATTGCTTATCTAGCAATAGTATCAATAGCGATTTTCTGAAACTTATTGAACCGTTAGTTGGTAATGAACTAATAACACTTTCATACAACCGAGCATTAATAGGTTTAAATTACTTTATTCAAAATAAAAATTACTTAATAAAGATTTATGATTCGGTTCTGGTTGTTTTAAAATTTAAAATGTTACATAACCAAGAGTTTGTGATTCACTAAACCTATTTCATGTTTGGCGAAAGAAAAATGTTAAATATATTTTGTTCTTAGTTCTGTAAGAACTTCCCAAACATAAAATTAAATTTCCTACTTAACCTGGATGCAACAGTCAAGTCGTCTGTGTACTCGTCTTAGTTTACCTTTCCGCAGTTCTGCAGACTTCAAACCTTCATCGAGATTGTAATGGCAATTTTAATAATTAAACACTAAAACGACGTCTCCAGACGTCATTCTGAGGTTGTAAAATTTGCCTTAAAACTTTACTGTATAAACTTTGCTCTTGAAGTATTAAAAAATGCAAGAGAGCTCAGATTTGGTTCACGAAATTATTCTGTTTTAGAGCGGAATTTTAAAAATGTAAAAACGAAGATTAAACAGTATTTGCATGAGAATGTGTGTTTTAATCGAAAACAATGTTCTTGATAAGCCATTAACCTATGGCCACATTAAAATAGAAACTTGTGACTCTCCTTCCAGTTACATCATTAGGGGCCGTGATTTGACGGATGGTAACTGCACTTCAAGCAAATAAGTATATCACTTACCGAAATCTATTACAGCAGAGTAACACACCCAGTAATGGATAAAAGGCATATACATTTTCTCCTAGATAAACACACACTATTTTTTTCTAAAACCAGTTCAAAATTAAAAAGTTGAAGAAAATATTCAACTTGTTTATTTTAGGTGTGAACTTTTATCGAAAATTGGTATAGAAAGTGATACAATTTTCAACAAGTTTTAAATCCCTAAAAAAATAAAAAAACAGTGACATGTCTACTTTCTGTTCGGTGGTAGAAATAGTTATTTTTATAATAAGTGCCAAAAAAGGCTTGTTACGTGCAAGTGCAGAATTTAACGCATGAGGCTTGCCGTGTGCGGAAATCTGCACTTGCACGTAACCTTTTTCAGCACGTGTTATAAACAACATTTTTCCTACAACTGTGCGATTTACAAAATCACTAAAATATTGTCAAAATTTTATAAAATCTTAATGATATTACACGAGAACGATGTTTTACGGCGTTGCTATGGTTTCTTTGTTGAATGCTTGCACATTGTTCTACGTTATTTTAAAGTATTTCACTAATTTCAAGACAATTTCTTCAAAATCGTCTAGATTGGAATACTACAGTGAGTGATTCTTCTTTATCATAAACACCTCCAAAGATAATTGAAGCCCCAGATCATGCTATGTTGCATCTATTTTCGACAATGACAATCAACCTGCTGATGGTACTTCTCCGAAATTGTTGTCAATAATATTACTGTTAATAATATGAACAGATACGGAAGAAATCACTGTTTCTTTAGTCAGTACAAAAGTTTCCACTTCACATTATGTCAATATAAGCAACTGTAACAACGTGTTATTAATATACACAAACAATAAATATTATGTATTTCACTTACTTAAAATAAAACCATTTATTGATATATTTTACTTTGTTCGGTTCTTTTTATTAATTGTGTATAGATTAGATATACTGCAATTTAAGGTTATGTTTATAAACGTCAAAATATACTACTGCATATTTACTAGCGCTGGCTCACTGCATCTTCTTTTTCCATAAGCGTATGTGGCAAAATATGAATTTTGCGATCGACGCGAAATTTAAATCGCACTCAATACAAGTTTCTTTTGACAGTTGCGTATCAAAGTACTTTCCGCACGAGTAATTCTTTGCTTACAGAAACAAACTTGGTTCGCATTTGTCAATAATATTTACGTAATAAGAAAGAAATCGCACAGTTGTAGGAAAAACAATTTATTGAATCTTAAAACAGAGTAAAAATAATTATTCACTCATTTTTATATTAAATGTTAAAGCAAACAATTTGGAAAATTATAAATCGTTTTGAAATTCAACATACTTACAAAATCAAAAAAATATTTAATCACAATTTCAGTTAGTCTTCGTGTGTAGCATCTTACTTGTGCTTATGCACAATAACTTTGAAGAATATTCAAACTGTTGTTGGAATAACCACAATTTTCAGAAACCATATTCCGTTAGTAACCTGATTTCTTACAAAAAAAAGTATCCATAGTGACTCTGGTTTATTTTCTACCGAAGTAGATCTACAAATTACAAATGTATAGCTCGGTTAATACCTCGTGGAACTCGCTGTGTCATCGTTGCGCAAGCATTGTGTTTACAGTGTATAGTATATTAGTCAAAGTTGAAATAAGCCATGAATTTATTGCCCGAAATATCAATCTAACAAACCATTAACCACTTATTTGGCCCTTTGTCAATCAAACGCTGGTCAGTTGTAAATATAATATTGCATAAATAAATAAAATAAATATATCATCACGCCTTCTACCCATTACTGGGTGTGGCACTCTGCTAAAGCAGATCTCGGTAAGTGATATATGTTAGTGGTGGAGGAGCCACAGGGATAGCTTTTTCAAATTATGAAAATTTGTCGCCTGTTCGATCCGAACCAGGGACCTCAGGATCCACAGGCCGACTTCATACCACTGTGCTAGCCATCCCAATATTGCATAATGATTGCATTCAGTTCGTTTTGAAAATGTGCTTTTATTTGATACTAGCTGACCCGACAGACGTTGTTCTGTCTTAACTATGAATATTCAATTTGAAGTGGAATTAATTTTAAATTAATAATTATTTCGAAAACATAGTGTTTATTGTAATGCTTTTTGATACACAACATTTTTAGTTTTGTGTTCTGGCGCGTAAATAAATAATGTTGATGGTTGTCCGACACGGGAACAGGCGACATTTGTTGATCTGTGCGATAAGCTCGACGATTTCTCATTGCCAACCGAGCTGTTTCACGGGCTGCCTCTATTTGCTCTTGTGTTTGAGATGCACGAAGTCGGGCCATACTATCGCGGCGCTCTTCTCGTACGATTTCCCTTTCTTCTTCGGTGGATTGATTCGCAGTGTTACGAAGCCGAATTGCATTACGGCTTTGTTGGGAAAGATTAGATCTTCTGGGTCGCGGCATTTTTAATAATAATTCTCGCACAAATTATAAGAAAACAAATAAGATTTATTATTTAAACACTCGCAAAAAACTAACAAATCTACAGGTAACTTTATTGGTTATATACTGACAGACAGCGGCAATGGAATGTTCCGAGAATAGACCATATTATTTTCTATAGCGCCTCTGCCGGCAAATTTATGAAATGAAAAAAGCGTGCGAGGGTGACAAACTTTTTTTCTATTTTCTTCTAATTATGTTGGCAATACAAATGTTTGTGACGCCATGTGACTCGAACGGTGATGCTTATGCGCATGTGCGCATAAATTGTGACAGTTTTATTTCCGCCAGTTTGAAGTTGACATAAATCTTTAATTTGAAATTTTGGTCTGTTTACTAATCTTGGGAAAGAAATGAAAAGATATTGCCTTATTAATTAATGAATTCAAATTACAATCCGGGACGGAACAATTTTTCAAACAAAATTCACACTTCACAAAACAATCACAACAAAACGTAAGTTTGACGTTATCGGCCAGTGACAGATGACAGAAGAGCAAATTTTCAAATTTTAATATTTATTTTAATATTACTGTATTGATTAAGGGCAAAATCCGATAGTAAAAAATTAAATATAACTTGTATAAAAAAATTATCATTCATTTACGTTTAGATAAAATGATATTTTAGTTTAAAATACATTGGTTTGATTTTAGCTGTACTTCCTAGCATATGATTGGTGCATTATGAGCATGTGTATTGAGATAGTAATATGGTCTATGTCTCATATATTCTGTGTGAAATTAGTATACTACTTTTAAGAATTCTATGCTCTTTCTAATTTTACTGTAACGCAGCCAATTTAGTACACTACTTTTAAGAATTCTATGCTCTTTATAATTATAGTGTGACGCAGCCAATTTAGTGACATCTATTCACATAGTGGAAAAGTAAAACGCAGCCAATTTAGCGACATCTATCCACAGAATGGAAAAATAAAAGTACAATGTGTTCTAACCCCTGTAATAATTTTTTTGTTTTTTTACGTAAGTCGATATTTTAATAGTTATTCTGTTATTCGGGGCGAAGACGAATCCAACAAATCTTAGATCATCAAAATCGGTCCAGCCGTTCTTGAGTTATAAATGGTGTAACTAACCCGACTTTCTTTTATATATAAAGATAACTATAAACGCAGGTTCAGAATAGTCCCTGTTTCAGACTTTCTGAGGTGGTGAGGTGTAGGCGAGTCATAAATTATCAGCTTATTTCAGAGACGAGCGAATATACTATAACAAGATAGCATGCGCCTGTATCTACTTACTACTTTAGAAGCAACGCGCATATGTGGGCGTAATCTTTACTTCCAAGAGATATTAACCGATCTTCCAAGTTATACGTCATATACGAGTATTTTTACGTGTGAAATTCCGTTATCAATGGTCAAATAATGGCCTCCAACATTTTAGTAGAGGGGAAGTCACAGTGACAATTTTTTTATTGTAGTGAAATTCAATTGTTTGTCGCGAATATCAAATACGGATTTTTTATTTATTTATTTATTCTACTCTGCATAACAGAAACTTAATCCCAATTAAGATCCAATCCAACGATGACAAATAAGCAACTTTCAGGTGCCGATATCCACAATTATTTATATTTTTTGTCCCACGGATGAAATTTGCGTGTACATTTATGGAATTACGTTACTTAAAGTTTCAAGTAAGTGTAGGGAATTATCTGTCTTTCGTAATTATTTTTTGACATTTTGTTCTTGTGGTTGTGTGCTGATGGCAGTAGCTAAAATGAAAATAAACAAAACTAAGAAACAAATATAAACTTCGCAAATTAAAATGATAAACTACTAGCTCTGTTACCGGGTATATTTAAAATCTAGTAATATTTTCAAACTTACGCATACACCTAAATAAATTGCGCAGAGTGAGATGCCTGAAATGAATAAATTTAGCTGCATGTAGCTAAACTAATTTCCGTTAAAAAGTTGACAACCACATGTCATTTTGTCACACTTTTGAGCAACAGTTGTCTATATCGGCAATAAATTGTCGATATACTCTCTCGTAGGATTGAGCCTTTACAGTACAGGATCCGGACTCACCGAGCCACAGTATGTTATTGCATACGAGGGATGCCTTTTATATTTCGGAATTAGAGAAAACAAATAAATATTTATCATCGAAAATGGCTTTATTGCTTTTCAAAATATTCTCTATGAAGATCAATACAGTTCTGCATAAGTCTGAACCAATTTTCGAAGCACTTTTTCCATTCCGATTGAGGTACCTCCAAAACATGCATTTTGAACGCATCAACCGCTTCATCAGGTATCGAAAAACGTTGACCTCGCAATTTATTTTTTATGTTCGGGAATAAAAAGAAGTCAAATCAGGACTATACGGCGGATGACTCATCAAATCGACGTTTTGAATGCTCAAAAAGTCCCTTGTCTGCGCCAATGTGTGCGAGCTCGCCTTGTCGTGGTGGTCTTCGGCGGTTGGTTTTTCTTGTTTCTCCGACGACTTCTGGCAAACAAATGGTTGTGTACTATTCAGAATTGACCGTTCTACGTTGCACCAATTGAGACAGGTCCAGTTTTTCCGAAAAAACAGGTGACGATTTGCTTCAAAGTGCTTCGTGCCCGAACGACTTTTGTTGGGTTTGGCTCGTCGTGGAAGACCCATACAGTCGACTGCTGTTTACTTTCGGGCTCATATGCGTAGATCCACGATTCGTCACCTGTCACGGGGGGCCGTGAGTTGACAGCTGGTAACCGCACTTCACGCGCGTAAATATATCACCAGGAATAGGTAAAAGGCGTGATGATATATTTGTTTATTTATTTTATTTATAAATTATTTGATTTGAAAAACGAAAAATCGTCAGATTTGTTTTGTTTCCAACCATAACTTCAAATTTTCATTTGAAAAATAAGTATATACACGGTACATAAACAAATACCACGTAAAGTCCATTTAAATATTAAGCAAATTATAAGAGCACAAGCACGTAATAAATTTATTCCATTAGTTGAAATATTTTCCACTTTGCAGCATAAAATGGAACTGCGAAGCATAAATGTCTCATAAAGCTTTTTCACCCGTCTAAATAGAAATACATTAATTAGGTACGAACAAGCTTTGTTGAAATGCTCTTTGATTTACGTATAATTGCGTCCAGATGTTTGTATGCACAAATTTTTAACAAAGAACCGATATAAATACCTATATTTTTATTTTTAACTTCAACTGTATAAAAATTACGAATCATTTTATTTCTTGCACGCTTCGTTAGCAATTATTCTGGTATTAAAATTATTTTCATTATTCAGTTCTCAATTTTGCTTCTATGAAACCATCCAAGTATGAATAACATAATGCGTTTTTCACGAGTTAATTTTGTTTGAAAATTTTATAGTTTTTTCTCAAAGTTATACAGTTCAAATAGATTAAATATTTACTGAGGTATATTTATAAATATATTGAGTTTTATATCACATTTCTTTTAGAGATACTAAATCAAAATGTTGAGTTTGCTTATAAAAATAATGTTTATTATTTTCTACGTTTAACTTGAAAACTACATACCATATGTGATATATTTCATTTATAATAACTTAAGTATTTAAAACAAGGTCAATGTTAAGATGTCAACTTTAGATCTGCAACACGAGCGGAATTGACCATCGAGAGAGAAAAGTATTAGATGAAAAATTGAACGAGTAATGATTACTATAATTTAATTAAATAATAATAACTAAAAATATTGGCTAATGAAAGAATAATGAAATGCTCGCAAAGCGTGAAAACGGTTACAATGTTCGTCACATCTTGACCTGCCGAGGATGCGAACCAGTGGCGTAGGCAAGAAGTGGGGGGGATTGTTTCGTGTACGTCACCCTCTAACAATTTTAAAATAAAATATACCTGATACAGATATTTAATTTGTATCCACTTATTTAAATTTTTCGGAATTAAAAATATTTGTAGGTATCAAAAACAGTTATATTTCATGCTTTAATTTGTAAATACATATTATTATTATTATTATTAGTTCGTAATCAAAGAAGCTTTATACACCATTAAGTTCCATTATTGGAATGAACTTCCAATACCATCCACATAGTGACTGCAACTCATTAGTAAATAAATAAAATAAATATATCATCACGCCTTCTACCCAATACTGGGTGTGGCACTCTGCCGAAGCAGATCTCGGTAAGTGATATAACGGCCCTCAAAGCTGTAAGTCGTGGGGGAGCCACAGGGGTAATTTGAAAATGGTGAAAATTGTTTGTCGCCTGTGGGAATCGAACCAGGGTTCTCAGGATCCACAGGCTGACTTAATACCACTGAGCTAGCTACCCCTTACTCGTTAGTGCAAGGTTCAATTATAAGTACCTACCTAATTATTTGAATGCTTTTTGTTCAAAACGACCAACATATTTCTTTCTGAATTTAATTTTGTTTTTGTAGATAAGAGGTCTCAATTTATAGGTTGTAAATTTCTTACTAAATATATTGTTTATAAATGTACCTAATGTCTTTTTAAAATTATAAATTACATAAATAACAAATTAATTTTTAAAATTTCTGGCTACGCCACGGATGCGAAGTTGACTGTTTGATGCTACATCTTAAAAGGAGACGCTATGGTTTTGGCTGGGTATTTTTGGGGAAGCAGCATGTAGCTGCAGACTGTAGATTACCAAGCATTTGTCGCCTCCATAAGATTCTTTCCCAGAATCTTATCGCACAAAAAATTAAAACAAACTAACGAAAAATCTAGATCTACCTCAAAACCACCCTGTTACAGATCCAATTAGCAGTATGTCTCATCTTAAGACATCTATAATAAAATGTTGAACATGTCGACATTTATTTTATAATTTTTTTATTAAGGTTTACATTTTATTTCACAGAGTGCCGGTTTTTCATCTTTGCTACAATTATCGACAGGATAATTAAACAAATAATGGATTAGAAAATTGCATTCAATATAATTATTACTATTCGTGCTATAATATCTACGCGATATTTTTTTACAAAATAGGGTTTTCTGCATTTCTGCTGCATTTATAAGTAAAAATAAATATATCATCACGCCTTCTACCCGTTACTGGGCGTGGCACTAGATCTCGGTAAGTGATATATTTTGCGCGTGAAATGCGCTTACCAGCCGGCAAATCACGGCCCCCATAGATGTTAGTGGTGGGGGAGCCACAGGGGTAGCTTTTTAAAATGGTGAAAATTGTTTGTCGCCTGTGGGAATCGAACCAGGGTTCTCAGGATCCACAGGCCGACGTGATACCACTGAGCTAGCTACATTATGGGCAATGGAAAATATTTTTATGCATATAAATGAAACTTCTAATTCGTCGTGACTGTAGAATATATTGATATTTAAGTGGCATAGACTGGCATAATGGTGAAAGCGAAAAATTGTATGTAAAAAGCTATACTATATCAGAATCTATTGAAACAATTAAAGTTAGATTTTTCTGTCAAATCTTTTCTTGACGCTCGTTAAAATCAAGGAATTTCTTTAGTTTACCTGCGGCAGAAAATGTCAATCTGCCGCTCACGAGTAGCAGAGAAATTATATGACATAACGGGTAAATATTCCGGCGTTTGAAGAAAAAAATAGCCTTTTTTGTGGACTGTAAATAACGTTTTGTGCCTCATTTGTACTTGACGGATGAGCGCACAAAAAGTATCAATTTAACTCTTTATAAAATAATGTACTTTATATATGATTATGTATAACTGAAATAAAATTGTATGTAATTTTTTTAAATTTTTTTATTATAATATCAAATAAAATACTATATTTTATTAAATTTTAGTTCTTGTGTGGATATCATATAGAAATATTTCTTGCGATTTAAAATAATTTTCTTGAAAATCTTCTCGTTTGTAGTTTTTAAACACGCGCCAATACTCCTTCCACTATACTTTCCAGAATTTTCCTGATTTTCTGTGATTAGTCACACATCCACATTTTTGTTAAGACCACAAGAAATCCTACTTACACGATAACAAATTGTTGGTTAACAAACTTCAGGCGGAATGCTTCACCTTAACTAAGGCAATACATCGATAAATTTCCGGTTTTGATGGATCACCTTTCTTTTAAATCATACACATTTCAATTTTGGAGCAGTTCTTAGGAACCGTTTCATTCATAAGTATGCTATTAAAATGATGTAGTCAACGGCCATGGCTGTACTCGTTGGAACTGATCTAAGCGATAACGCGAGTTAAGTAACGTTGCGCGCGGGTAGTACTTGGATGGGTGACCGTCCAGAGAAAACCCGCGTTGCTGTTGACCATAATACCTAAAACGCAGATCAGGGCGGAATGGTGGCATATGACCTAAGTAGTTGGTCCGCCAAAGAAGCCACAGAAAAAAAAGAAAAGGATGTAATAGGTAATGTATCCAATTTTTCGCAAGAATTTTTTTAAAATAATAATTTATACCGTCGTTACTTGCCAATTTACACGACCTGGATTATTATTGGAAATTTTATCCAGAGACGAAAAAACTAGCCATATAGCTTTTCAGAAATATTGTTTTTCTAATGCGGTACGTAAATTTTCAAATTTACTGTCAAATTCCAACTGTTTGTAAACAAACAAAAAGTTTTCCAGGAACAAAAACATAAAGCCCTTCACAAAAAATGTAAAATGAAGGACGTCATAATCAGAAATATCTTCGTTCACACAAAGCAAATTCCACTGCATAAATTTGACTCGTCGGTCCCGTTTAATTTGACTCTTAACTAGTGTTATCTCTGAAATTAAACGTTGGCATCATACGGCAGCGGCAGCGGTGGCGGTACTGCACTCTCGTGGAGGGCGGCGGAAACAAAGATACGCACGACAGGCAAACACGAGATTGCGTCGGTCGACATTACTCGCTCAGGAAAGGATAAATAGGTACGGTATAGAACGAAGAGTATGCTTATTGCCCGGTCGGTCTGTTTTTAGAACTTCAGGATCGTTAATGGGGGTTGGAGTTGGTTGGGATTAGATTTATTTATGATTAAAGGAAATAATATGAAGAACATTATTTCTCTGAAATTAATGACATTACTAATTAATTTCATTGTCGTGCAATTTTTTAACGTTTTTGCTAAATTATTTTACAAATATCTGATTCAGATATCAAACCCAATACCCTTCATAAGATTTTCTTTTAAAAAGTACCTATTATATATTGTTCAACCAGAATTGTAAAAACAATATTTCTGGATAGCGATATTTTACAATTAGTACTCGTACCTAACTATTTTTTTTACAGAGATAAAATCTATCTCTATATATATAAAAATTAATGTTTGTTTGTCTGTTTGTTTGTTTGTTTGTTTGTCCCTTATGCGTTCTTATACCATTCGTCCGATTGCGATGAAATTTTGCTAAGTTGTTGAGTGCACGCCCGCGAAGGTTTCTAACTTAGCACACGTCCAATCCGCCATCTTGAAACAAAATGGCGGCTAGCTATCTTGAAAAGTACTGCACTGATTCGATTCAAATTTGGTATAGACATAGACGAGAACCAATCTTAATATATAGGTATAATAAAGATTCAATCCGCCATCTTGAAACAAAATGGCGGCTAGCTATCTTGAAAAGTACTGCACTGATTCGATTCAAATTTGGTATAGACATAGACGAGAACCAATCTTAATATATAGGTATAATAAAGATTCAGTCCGCCATCTTGAAACAAAATGGCCGCTTGCTATCCTGAAAAGTACTACACTGATTCGATTCAAATTTAGTAGAGACATAGACGGGAACCAATCCTAGCATATAGGTCTAATAAAACTTCAGTCCGCCGTCTTGAAACAAAATGGCTGCTAGCTATTCTGAAAACTACTGCACTGATTGGATTCACATTTGGTATAGACATAGACGGGAACCAATCTTAACATACTGGTATAATAAAGCATTAGTCTACCATCTTGAAACAAAATGGCCGCTAGCTATTCTGAAAACTACTGCACTGATTGGATTCAAATGTGGTTTATACATAGACGGGAACCAATCTTAACATATTGGTATAATAAAGCTTCAGTCTACCATCTTGAAACAAAATGGCCGCTAGCTATTCTGAAAACTACGGCACTGATTGGATTCAAATTTGGTATGGACATAGACGGGAACCAATCTTAACATATTAGTATACTAAAGCTTCAGTCTACCATCTTGAAACAAAATAGCCGCTAGCTATTCTGAAAACTACTGCACTGATTGGATTCAAATTTGGTATAGACATAGACGGGAACCAATCTTAACATATTAGTATAATAAAGCTTCAGTCTACCATCTTGAAACAAAATGGCCGCTAGCTATTCTGAAAACTACTGCACTGATTGGATTCAAATTTTGAACAGACATACACGGGAACCAATCTTAAAAAAATTTGTATAATAAAGATTCAGTCCGCTATCTCGAAACAATATGGCCGCTAGCTATCCTGATAAGTACTGCACTGATTCGATTCAAATTTGGTATAGACATAGAACGAAACCAATCTTAACATATTGATATAATAAAGCTTAATTTCGACATCTTTAAATAAAATGGCCGCTAGCTATCTTGAAAAGTACTGCACTGATTCGATTCTTATTTTGTACGGACATAGACGGGAACCAATCTTAATATATAGGTATAATATAACTTCAGTCCGCCATCTTAAAACAAAATGGCTGCTAGCTATCCTAAAAAGTACTGTACTGATTCGATTCTTATTTTGTACAGACATAGACAGGAACCAATCTTAATATATAGGTATAATAAAACTTCAGTCCGCCATCTTAAAATAAAATGAGCCACTAGCTATCCTGAAAAGTACTATACTGATTCGATTCAAATTTGGTGTAAGCATAGACGGGAACCAATCTTAACATATAGGTATAATAAAGCTTCAATCCGCCGTCTTGAAACAAAATGGCCGCTATCTATCCTAAAAAGTACTGTACTGATTCGATTCTTATTTTGTACAGACATAGACAAAAACCAATCTTAATATATAGGTATAATAAAACTTCAGTCCGCCATCTTAAAACAAAATGGGCCACTAGCTATCCTGAAAAGTACTATACTGATTCGATTCAAATTTGGTGTAAGCATAGACGGGAACCAATCTTAACATATAGGTATAATAAAGCTTCAATCCGCCGTCTTGAAACAAAATGGCCGCTAGCTATCCTAAAAAGTACTGCACTGATTCGATTTAAATTTGGTATAGGTACAGACGTAAACTAATCTTAACATATAGGTATAACAAAGCTTCAGTCCTATGCCATTCGAATTCAGACGTTTGCAGTTTCCGGTACGACTCGCATTTGCAATGACCGTCAAAAAAGCACTGGGACAGTCGCTACAAGTGTGTGGACTAAACTTGGAAAATCCATGCTTCTCACATGGACAGCTGAACACAAACACTTTCTTTGAGTTGCAATGAAACGCATGCGGGGTACTCGCATTAAATTGTAGACCACGCGAACGAAGTCGCGGGTAATAGCTAGTATATATATATAAAAATTAATGTTTGTTTGTCTGTTTGTTTGTTTGTTTGTTTGTTTGTTTGTTTGTTTGTCCCTTATGCGTTCTTATACCATTCATCCGATTGCGATGAAATTTTGCTAAGTTGTTGAGTGCATGCCCGCGAAGGTTTCTAACTTAGCACATGTCCAATCCGCCATCTTGAACCAAAATGGCGGCTAGCTATCTTGAAAAGTACTACACTGATTCGATTCAAATTTGGTATAGACATAGACGAGAACCAATCTTAATATATAGGTATAATAAACATTCAGTCCGCCATCTTGAAACAAAATGGCCGCTTGCTATCCTGAAAAGTACTACACTGATTCGATTCAAATTTAGTATAGACATAGACGGGAACCAATCTTAACATATAGGTCTAATAAAGATTCAGTCCGCCATCTTGAAACAAAATGGCTGCTAGCTATTCTGAAAACTACTGCACTGATTGGATTCACATTTGGTATAGACATAGACGGGATCCAATCTTAACATACTGGTATAATAAAGCTTTAGTCTACCATCTTGAAACAAAATGGCCGCTAGCTATTCTGAAAACTACTGCACTGATTGGATTCAAATTTGGTATAGACATAGACGGGAACCAATCTTAACATATTGGTATAATAAAGCTTCAGTCTACCATCTTGAAATAAAATGGCCGCTAGCTATTCTGAAAACTACTGCACTGATTGGATTCAAATTTGGTATAGACATAGACGGGAACCAATCTTAACATATTGGTATAATAAAGCTTCAGTCTACCATCTTGAAACAAAATGGCCGCTAGCTATTCTGAAAACTACGGCACTGATTGGATTCAAATTTGGTATAGACATAGACGGGAACCAATCTTAACATATTAGTATAATAAAGCTTCAGTCTACCATCTTGAAACAAAATGGCCGCTAGCTATTCTGAAAACTACTGCACTGATTGGATTCAAATTTGGTATATAAATACATAGACGGGAACCAATCTTAACATATTGATATAATAAAGCTTCAGTCCGCCATCTTGAATCAATATGGCCGCTAGCTATCCTGAAAAGTACTGCACTGATTCGATTCAAATTTGGTATAGACATAGAACGAAACCAATCTTAACATATTGGTGTAATAAAGCTTAATTTCGCCATCTTTAAACAAAATGGCCGCTAGCTATCTTGAAAAGTACTGCACTGATTCGATTCTTATTTTGTACGGACATAGACGGGAACCAATCTTAATATATAGGTATAATATAACTTCAGTCCGCCATCTTAAAGCAAAATGGCTGCTAGCTATCCTAAAAAGTACTGTACTGATTCGATTCTTATTTTGTACAGACATAGACAGGAACCAATCTTAATATATAGGTATAATAAAACTTCAGTCCGCCATCTTAAAACAAAATGGGCCACTAGCTATCCTGAAAAGTACTATACTGATTCGATTCAAATTTGGTGTAAGCATAGACGGGAACCAATATTAACATATAGGTATAATAAAACTTCAATCCGCCGTCTTGAAACAAAATGGCCGCTAGCTATCCTAATAAGTACTGCACTGATTCGATTTAAATTTGGTATAGGTACAGACGAGAACTAATCTTAACATATAGGTATAATAAAGCTTCAGTCCTATGCCATTCGAATTCAGACGTTTGCAATTTCCGGTACGACTCGCGTTTGCAATGACCGTCAACAAAGCACTGGGACAGTCGCTACAAGTGTGTGGACTAAACTTGGAAAATCCATGCTTCTCACATGGACAGCTGAACACAAACACTTTCTTTGAGTTGCAATGAAACGCATGCGGGGTACTCCCATTAAATTGTAGACCACGCGAACGAAGTCGCGGGTAATAGCTAGTTTAATTATAATTTTTAATTTAGGTTTTCTACGACTACTATGAAAAGTTGATATTTATGCTTTCGGTTGTCATCGTAAAGTTGATGGTTACTGAGTAACGAATAATAAAATACATTACCGCAGGTCTCCTATTGCTTAGAAAAATATAAATTGTTGCTGAAATTTTAATTTATTGAAACAATACTTACAAAATCTGAACTATAGGTTAGATTCATTTTTACACTTTTACACATATTATACATGAAGTTTGCTGCGCTATGATTTGAAGTTGAACCTGAACGCAGCTGGGCAGCAGTGCCAATTTAATGAGGATGAGGGATGTTAAAATTGAAAGTGCACTTTTGACAGTTTTGTATATTTATCCCGGAACTTTATATGGTGTTTGAGGATAAATTAGATTCTATGATATTGTCATAGAATTTTCAGTTAGTACGTCAATACTTTGATGTTTTAGAATATTATACATGAAGTTTGCTGCGCTATGATTTGAAGTTGAACTTTACTAATATCAATATAATTCTTAAATGCTAGTGTTGATTTTATCATTGAATAAATGGACCAAAGAGAAGACGATTTCATTACTTTAGATTTTTCGAAAAAGTAAGCAAGTATAACATTTTCGCTATAATTCTTAGTTGTTTTTACCTTACACCATGCGATGAAGAGGTTATTGATTTTGCAGGTAATAAACTCAAGGTAGCATTTTGCGCTGTTTCAAATATATCTGGAGGAGTGCAGGAAAATCACTTTCATCACTATTTTCTGAGATTATTGAGCACATTTTTTATTTATGTGTGAAAATTTATCACAAACAATGATTGTTGATAACAGAATTTTTTAATTATTTACTTTGATACTGATATCGTCATGGTTACATACAATACAGAATTTGGTGGAACGTAAATTGAATTAGCCCCATATTATTTAAAAAAAATTTTAGTAAGTAAAGTCGTAGAAAAAATTATATGTAAAGTATCTTTATTGCTCTCGCTTTATTGCCGAGCACGAGCAATAAAGATTCACTTTACGCTCCTGATACACAAATAACTATTACAAATAAGTAACAAATAAAATATTGTACAATAAACACTAGGTAATTGTTTTTACTGCCTCGAGGAGGTGATAGGCTCACCCAATCAGACGCCTGTCCATTCATCCTTTCAGCAGTAATAATTGTTTTATCATGTTAGTAATGTAATATACTGTTATTGCGCTTTACTGTTTTTTTGCAAAAGAATATAACTCAGTAAATAAAATCATAGTTATAGCAAGGGGTGCAGAGTTACATTGTTTTGCATGGGTACAGGTATGAAATTACAAAAAAAAATGCCAAAATTAGCAGAAATATCAAGGAAAACATCATTTATTATTTAAAAAAAATATTAATATAATAGTTATTTGTATATATATATATATATATATATATATATATATATATATATATATATATATATATATATATATATATATATATACATATTTTTTATTGAGCCTCTAAATAATAAACTACAGGACAATTTGACACATAAACAAACATAATTTGAGATCTAAGTTAAAAGATCAGAACTAACTCTTCAATTTAGTTCATTGCTTCTTAAAGTGGGCGATATTGCCCCCTACAGAGAGTTTGAATTATCCAAAAAGTCGCCAGGCATGATGGTGTAAAGTATGACACTGGACGACAAAGGAGTGTCGCAATGAATGTTTAAATATTTAATAATATTTATTAACTAATAACTATAACTTAGAAACTATTTTATGACAATTTATGGCATTATGTAGTAGCTATAACTAGGGATGGCAATTTATAAGGGGTGGGGCCAATGTTCAATTAAATGGATCAATTTTATATCACAATACTGTCAACATCCCTACATCATATTTAATACAGATTATTTCATTTTGATAGCGTAATTAAATGGAATTAATAAAAATAATTCCCAATTTTTCGCTTACTCCTTTATTCCTACAGACGTAAAGTGCTTGCAATTTGTTTTAAATATTTTAATCTGTCTATGTTATAATGAATATTTTAATTTGCCTAACAGTTGTCTAACCATTCGGTGTTCATTTCTGTGAAATGTTCAGATATTTATCTAGTACTCCATCCCCCATAATACATTCTAATAATATTTACGCGACAATTTCATATAAAACTTTATTTTCCAAGGGTGTATTGCACCCATTAAATCGAATTGCATGAGTGCATTTGTCCCGCCCCTTTTAAATCACCATCCTTAGTTATAGCTACTACATAATGCCACAAATGATCATGATATAGTTTCTAAGTTATAGTTATTAGTTAATAAATATTATTAAATATTTATATATTTATGCCCTTTTGTCGGCCAGTGTCATGCTTTACGCCGATCTGTCATCCACCATCATGCCTGGCGTCTCTTTGACAATTCAAACACTCCGTAGAGGGCAATATCGTCCACTTTGAGAAGCAATGAACTAAATTCAAGAGTTAGTTTTGATCTATTAACTTAGTTCTAAAATTAGAAAAGAGCATACAAGGGCATCATGTTACTTTATGTGTCAAATAGTCCTGCAGTTTATTATTTAGTGGCTAAAAATTTGTTTAACAGTTTTACAAATAAATTACTAGTTAGTTACAGGTTAGTCCAAAAAAAAATGTTTGCCAGAATAATAATTCTATAGAAAAGGCGCTTCGATTAATTCTCATTTATTAGTTAAGCCTCATTCACAACACGAAATTAGTAGTTAGGGTTAGTGGTTATGGTTAGTTGTTATAGTTAGTAGTTACAGATTAAAATACATCGTTCACAATGTCCCAAATTAATGATTTCGAATTTATGTTTCTGCCGGTAATGTAGTGCACATTTTTGAAAATTCTAGATATTACAAGAAATTATAATAGATGTCACAGTTGTCAACTTAAAGTTTTGACAAATAAATACAGTTTTGTTTGTTTGAGTTCTGATATTTTGTCTGTAGTTCTGATTTGGTAGAACTGGTTTCCTTCTACTATTTTTCTTTAAAATTGGTTCTACAAGTTCTAACAACAAATCAAATTGAGCTATGGTCATTCTGGTGTAATTAAAGAACATGTCTTCATCATATGACCTCATTTCTTGAATCAAATTATCCCAGTCTCCCTGATTTGTTCGGTTTTGGTTGATTGGGCGAACCCACCATCTTGTATTTGTTTTTTTATTTCTTTTCATTTGCACAATTAAAGTTGCAAGTAACAAATTTTTTATTGTGCTTCGATTCATTTTCGTTACATAAAATTCAAACTGAGAAAACCAACTGTCCCTTTACTCCTCGTTTTTGATTGGCTGTGCCGTTAACCACTAACTAAAAGTTTGAAGTTTACAAACTTCTACGCTAACCACGATTAGCGTAGACCTGCGCTGGGCTAAATTCGTTGTGACCGCTACTAGAGGAATACATATGTCAAACTTCTAACGCTAACCATAACTACTAACACTAACCACTAATTTCGTGTTGTGAATGGGGCTTTACAGTAACGGGGGATAATTTGAAGATTGACATCTCAATTCCTTTGCCAAGATTCCAGATCTGCAATAATAGACCTGCTACACTCAGGATGAGTGAAACAACATAATTACATATTTAATTTATAATTTTTTAAATTTAATTGTGACGCACAACAGAAAATATTCTCAAATATAGTATAAGGAATCTTCAATTTTTAGCAAGCTCAGATTCAGTGGGCTCTTAGCTGCCGCCACATTATTAGTTGTGTTATAGACATTTTTTATAATATAATTTAAATATCTTATATACTAATCTTATATACTAAACGGCTTAATTCCCTATATATAGTTTCATCACGATCAGTCTGACATTTTTACAGCCTAGACGGTTTATCCGATTTCATTGAAACTTTTTTTATTTGATAGGGATTACTTATGGGCAGTGCCTTTTGATAGTCTCAGATTTTTCGTGCACATGATGTGCAAGAAAACTTGAAAAAACATGCATTTTCAACTAAGAGTGTGGAGGCTTTGACATTTTTAAGAAGAACATCTACTGTAATTTTGACATTTGTCTGTGGACATGTCGCATATTTAATTATAAATTATTTAAATATTAAATGTTTTAGAGTAGTTTTGAAATATTTTACGCACATTGGGGGACTGAGGGGACGTTTTTATTATAATTAAACATTTTAAATATGTGTATTTAAAAAGAAAAATTTTTATAGTCCACTATGAAGTTGGTTTTAATTCGAAACGTCAAATTGACAAGTTTTATAAAATATACAGACAAAGAGTGTGGAGGCTTTGAAATTTTAAAAAAGAACACCTACTCTAATTTTGACATTTGTATGTGGACATATCGCATTTTTAATTAACAATTATTGAAGTATTTAATTTTTTAGATAACTTTTGATATATTTTACACATATTGGGGGAATGAGGCAACGTTTTTATTATCATTAAGCATTTTATACATGTGTATTTAAAAAGAAAATTTTTGACAATTCACTAAAACAAAACGTCAAATTGACAAGTTATATAAAGTATACAGGTAAACCCAACCAAATTTGTCTGCAGTAATAATATACAGAAAACCAAGCAAATTTTATCCACGTCAGAGTACAATTAAGAAAAACCAAATAACTCGAATTGGAATCATTTGATCACTCTTAAATTTTATATCGGTAATACGAAAGTTATTTTAAAGGGCACGTGGGCAAAATTATAATATTTTCAATCGGCAATTATTTTAGTGAAATTGCAACAAAACCTATCGTGTTCGGTGTCATGTTAAAAGGATTTAGAAGAACTTTCAGAAAAATGAAAATAGTTGAAATTTTACAGTAAGCAATTGTTTCTAACATAAAGTATTTCGAATCATATTGTGTTGAGTGTCATATGAAAGTGCTTTAGAAGAATTTTCATATGAAATAAAAAAATAGTTGAAATTTTACGACTGTCAATAGTTTCAAACTTAAAGTATTCCGTATCGTACCGTATCTAATGTCATATTGAAGGGCTTCAAAAGAACTTTTAGATGAAATATAGAAAGTTGAAATTTTACGATAGGTAATTGTTTCAAACTTAATAAATACTATAAAAAAATTCACTCGCATGGTGACTGCTCTAACCAATTGAGCTACAAACACTCGGCGAATACTCATGCATTTCGAGCAACTTTTAGTTGAAGAAATGCTAGAGCAGTCACCATGCGAGTGAAAGGTTCTGGATTCAAATCCCGGCGAACGCTCATTGCTTTTTCAAAAATTATTTATAATATCTACAAACAAACAATTGTGTCAATAAACAAATTCTTATAAAAAGTTAGTTTAGCAATATGTTTTCGGAAATAACACACGTATTTGAAATTTTACGACCTTCAATTGTTTTAAACCTAAAGTGTTCCGTATCATATCGTGTTTGATATCATATGAAAAGGCTTTAGAAGAACTTTCAGACGAAATAAAAATATATATATTTCGACCGTCAATTGTTTAAAATTTAAAGTATTCGGAATCATGCCGTGTTTAATGTCATATAAAAAAGTTTTGAAAGAACTTGTAGATGGAATAAAGAAACAAATTCAATATTACAACTGTTAATTGTTTCAAACTTAAAGTATTCCGAGTCATGCCGAGTTTGGTGTGATATGAAGGAGTTTTGAAAGAAAGTTCAAATGAAATAAAAAATAAAATAATTTTACAACCGTCAACTGTTTCAAACTTAAAGTATTGGTGTATAAAAAGGCTTTAGAAGAAAATTGTAATGAAATAAAAAAGTTGAAATTTGACCTATCGCGTTTGTATCAAAAAGAACGATTTTTTAAAGGGTTCGCGTACAAAATTTAATAATTTTAGATCTTCAATTGTTTTAGTGAAAATGCTTCAAAATTCTACGTGTTTAGTATCAAATGAAAGGTCTTTTGAAGAGCTCGCGTGTCAACTGACCTACAAAAGTAAATTCTACTTCAGGGTCCGCGGAGCTAGCGTGAGGCCTGGCGGAGCCAGGGCGACCGCTAGTCTTATATACTAAACGGCTTAATTCCCTATATATAGATTCATCACGATCATTCTAACAATTTTAGAGCCTAGACGGTTTATCCGATTTAATTGAAACTTTTTTTATTTGATAGGGATTACTTATGCGGAGTGCCTTTTGATAGTCTCAGATTTTTCGTGCACATGATGTGCGAGAAAACTTGAAAAAACATGCATTTTCAACTAAGAGTGTGGAGGCTCTGAAATTTTTAAGAAGAAGATCTACTGTAATTTTGACATTTGTCTGTGGACATGTCGCATATTTAATTATAAATTATTTAAATATTAAATGTTTTAGAGTAGTTTTGAAATATTTTACGCACATTAGGGGACTGAGGGGACGTTTTTATTATAATTACAAATTTCAAATATGTGTATTTAAAAAGAAAATTTTTAACAGTCCACTATGAAGTTGGTTTTAATTCAAAACGTCAAATTGACAAGTTTTATAAAATATACAGACAAAGAGTGTGGAGGCTTTGAAATTTTAAAAAAGAACACCTACTCTAATTTTGACATTTGTATGTGGACATATCGCATTTTTAATTAACAATTATTGAAGTATTACATTTTTTAGATAACTTTTGATATATTTTACACATATTGGGGGAATGAGGGAACGTTTTTATTATCATTACGCATTTTATATATGTGTATTTAAAAAGAAAATTTTTGACAATCCACTAAAACAAAACATCAAATTGACAAGTTATATAAAGTATACAGGTAAACACAACCAAATTTGTCTCCAGTAATAATATACAGTAAAACCAAGCAAATTTTATCCACGGCAGAGTACAATTTAGAAAAACCAGATAACTCGAATTGGAATCATTTGATCACTCTTAATTTTTCTATCGGTAATACGAAAGTTATTTTAAAGGGCATGTGGGCAAAATTATAATATTTTCAATCGGCAATTATTTTAGTGATATTGCAACAAAACCTATCGTGTTTGGTGTCATATTAAAGGGCTTTAGAAGAACTTTCAGATAAATGAAAAAAGTTGAAATTTTACAATAAGCAATTGTTTCTAACATAAAGTATTTCGAATCATATTGTGTTGGGTGTCATATGAAAGGACTTTGGAAGAACTTTCAAATGAAATAAAAAAAAGTTAAACTTAAAGTATTCCGAATCGTACCGTATTTAGTGTCATATTGAAGGGCTTCAAAAGAACTTACAGATGAAATATATATATATATATATATATATATATATATATATATATATATATATATATATATATAATTTTACGATAGGTAATTGTTTCAAACTTAATAAATTCTATAAAAAAATGTGGAACTATCAAAAATTACATCCAACGGATTTTTAATAGATTAGCAAAATCTTTTCGGAAATAAAGCACGTATTTGATTGAAATTTTACGAACGACTGTCAATTATTTAAAACTTAAAGTATTCCGAATTATGCCATGTTTCGTATCATATGAAAGGGCTTTAGACGAACCTTTAGATAAAATAATTAAAAAGATAGATTTTGAAAAAGCAATAAGCGTTCGCCGGAATTTGAACCCAGAACCTTTCACTCGCATGGTGACTGCTCTAACCAATTGAGCTACAAACACTCGGCGAATACTCATGCCTTTCGTGCAACGTTTAGTGGAAGAAATGCTACAGCAGTCACCATGCGAGTGAAAGGTTCTGGATTCAAATCCCGGCGAACGCTCATTGCTTTTTCAAAAATTATTTATAATATTTACAAACAAATAATTGTGTCAATAAACAAATTCTTATAAAAAGTTAGTTTAGCAAAATTTTTTCGGAAATAACACACGTATTTGAAATTTTACGACCTTCAATTGTTTTAAACCTAAAGTGATCCGTATCATATCGTGTTTGATATCATATGAAAGGGCTTTAGAAGAACTTTCAGACGAAATAAAAAATATATATTTCGACCGTCAATTGTTTTAAATTTAAAGTATTCGAAATCATGCCGTGTTTAATGTCATATAAAAAAGTTTTGAAAGAACTTGTAGATGGAATAAAGAAAAAAATTAAATATTACAACTGTTAATTGTTTCAAATTCAAAGTATTCCGAGTCATACCGAGTTTGGTGTGATATGAAAGAGTTTTGAAAGAAACTTCAAATGAAATAAAAAAAAATTATTCTACAATCGTCAACTGTTTCAAACTTAAAGTATTCCGATTCATGCCGTGTTTGGTGTCGTATAAAAAGGCTTTAGAAGAAGATTGTAATGAAATAAAAAAGTTCAAATTTGACCTATCGCGTTTATATCAAAAAGAAAGTTTTTTTGAAGGATTCGCATACAAAATTTAATACTTTTAGATCCTCAATTGTTTTAGTGAAAATGCTTCAAAATTCTTCGTGTTTAGTATTAAATGAAAGGTCTTTTCAAGAGCTCGCGTGCATAATTGGGTTTTCCCTGTCATCAATCGTTTTAATGAAAGTTCTTCAAAACCTATTGTGTTTGGTATCTAATAAAAGATCTTTCGAAGAGCTCGCGAGCGGAATTGGATTTTTTTCAATCGTCAGTTGTTTTAATGAAATATCTTCGAAACCGATTGTGTTTAGTATTAATTAAAAGGTATTTGGATGGTAATAATTGAATTTATATCGTACAAAAGTGAATTCTACTTCAGGGTCCGCGGAGCATAGCGTGAGGCCTGGCGAAGCCAGGGCGACCGCTAGTCTTATATACTAAACGGCTTAATTCCCTATGTATAGATTCATCACGATCATTCTAACAATTTTACAGCCTAGACGGTTTATCCGATTTAATTGAAACTTTTTTTATTTGATAGGGATTACTTATGCGGAGTGCCTTTTGATAGTCTCAGATTTTTCGTGCACATGATGTGCGAGAAAACTTGAAAAAACATGCATTTTCAACTAAGAGTGTGGAGGCTTTGAAATTTTTAAGAAGAACATCTATTGTTACTTTGACGTTTGTCAGTGGACATGTCGCATTTTTAATTATAAATTATTTAAATATTAAATGTTTTAGAGTAGTTTTGAAATATTTTACGCACATTCGGGGACTGAGGGGACGTTTTTATTATAATTACAAATTTCAAATATGTGTATTTAAAAAGAAAATTTTTAACAGTCCACTATGAAGTTGGTTTTAATTCAAAACGTCAAATTGACAAGTTTTATAAAATATACAGACAAAGAGTGTGGAGGCTTTGAAATTTTAAAAAGAACACCTACTCTAATTTTGACATTTGTATGTGGACATATCGCATTTTTAATTAAAAATTATTCAAGTATTAAATATTTTAGACAACTTTTGAAATATTTTACACATATTGGGGGAATGAGGGAACGTTTTTATTATCATTACGCATTTTATATATGTGTATTTAAAAAGAAAATTTTTGACAATCCACTAAAACAAAACATCAAATTGACAAGTTATATAAAGTATACAGGTAAACCCAACCAAATTTGTCTCCAGTAATAATATACAGTAAAACCAAGCAAATTTTATCCACGGCAGAGTACAATTTAGAAAAACCAGATAACTCGAATTGGAATCATTTGATCACTCTTAATTTTTCTATCGGTAATACGAAAGTTATTTTAAAGGGCATGTGGGCAAAATTATAATATTTTCAATCGGCAATTATTTTAGTGATATTGCAACAAAACCTATCGTGTTTGGTGTCATATTAAAGGGCTTTAGAAGAACTTTCAGATAAATGAAAAAAGTTGAAATTTTACAATAAGCAATTGTTTCTAACATAAAGTATTTCGAATCATATTGTGTTGGGTGTCATATGAAAGGACTTTGGAAGAACTTTCAAATGAAATAAAAAAAAGTTAAACTTAAAGTATTCCGAATCGTACCGTATTTAGTGTCATATTGAAGGGCTTCAAAAGAACTTACAGATGAAATATATATATATATATATATATATATATATATATATATATATATATATATATATATATATATATATAATTTTACGATAGGTAATTGTTTCAAACTTAATAAATTCTATAAAAAAATGTGGAACTATCAAAAATTACATCCAACGGATTTTTAATAGATTAGCAAAATCTTTTCGGAAATAAAGCACGTATTTGATTGAAATTTTACGAACGACTGTCAATTATTTAAAACTTAAAGTATTCCGAATTATGCCATGTTTCGTATCATATGAAAGGGCTTTAGACGAACCTTTAGATAAAATAATTAAAAAGATAGATTTTGAAAAAGCAATAAGCGTTCGCCGGAATTTGAACCCAGAACCTTTCACTCGCATGGTGACTGCTCTAACCAATTGAGCTACAAACACTCGGCGAATACTCATGCCTTTCGTGCAACGTTTAGTGGAAGAAATGCTACAGCAGTCACCATGCGAGTGAAAGGTTCTGGATTCAAATCCCGGCGAACGCTCATTGCTTTTTCAAAAATTATTTATAATATCTACAAACAAATAATTGTGTCAATAAACAAATTCTTATAAAAAGTTAGTTTAGCAAAATTTTTTCGGAAATAACACACGTATTTGAAATTTTACGACCTTCAATTGTTTTAAACCTAAAGTGATCCGTATCATATCGTGTTTGATATCATATGAAAGGGCTTTAGAAGAACTTTCAGACGAAATAAAAAATATATATTTCGACCGTCAATTGTTTTAAATTTAAAGTATTCGAAATCATGCCGTGTTTAATGTCATATAAAAAAGTTTTGAAAGAACTTGTAGATGGAATAAAGAAAAAAATTAAATATTACAACTGTTAATTGTTTCAAATTCAAAGTATTCCGAGTCATACCGAGTTTGGTGTGATATGAAAGAGTTTTGAAAGAAACTTCAAATGAAATAAAAAAAAATTATTCTACAATCGTCAACTGTTTCAAACTTAAAGTATTCCGATTCATGCCGTGTTTGGTGTCGTATAAAAAGGCTTTAGAAGAAGATTGTAATGAAATAAAAAAGTTCAAATTTGACCTATCGCGTTTATATCAAAAAGAAAGTTTTTTTGAAGGATTCGCATACAAAATTTAATACTTTTAGATCCTCAATTGTTTTAGTGAAAATGCTTCAAAATTCTTCGTGTTTAGTATTAATGAAAGGTCTTTTCAAGAGCTCGCGTGCATAATTGGGTTTTCCCTGTCATCAATCGTTTTAATGAAAGTTCTTCAAAACCTATTGTGTTTGGTATCTAATAAAAGATCTTTCGAAGAGCTCGCGAGCGGAATTGGATTTTTTTCAATCGTCAGTTGTTTTAATGAAATATCTTCGAAACCGATTGTGTTTAGTATTAATTAAAAGGTCTTTGGATGGTAATAATTGAATTTATATCGTACAAAAGTGAATTCTACTTCAGGGTCCGCGGAGCATAGCGTGAGGCCTGGCGAAGCCAGGGCGACCGCTAGTCTTATATACTAAACGGCTTAATTCCCTATGTATAGATTCATCACGATCATTCTAACAATTTTACAGCCTAGACGGTTTATCCGATTTAATTGAAACTTTTTTTATTTGATAGGGATTACTTATGCGGAGTGCCTTTTGATAGTCTCAGATTTTTCGTGCACATGATGTGCGAGAAAACTTGAAAAAACATGCATTTTCAACTAAGAGTGTGGAGGCTTTGAAATTTTTAAGAAGAACATCTACTGTTACTTTGACGTTTGTCAGTGGACATGTCGCATTTTTAATTATAAATTATTTAAATATTAAATGTTTTAGAGTAGTTTTGAAATATTTTACGCACATTCGGGGACTGAGGGGACGTTTTTATTATAATTACAAATTTCAAATATGTGTATTTAAAAAGAAAATTTTTAACAGTCCACTATGAAGTTGGTTTTAATTCAAAACGTCAAATTGACAAGTTTTATAAAATATACAGACAAAGAGTGTGGAGGCTTTGAAATTTTAAAAAGAACACCTACTCTAATTTTGACATTTGTATGTGGACATATCGCATTTTTAATTAAAAATTATTCAAGTATTAAATATTTTAGACAACTTTTGAAATATTTTACACATATTGGTGGAATGAGGGAACGTTTTAATTATAATTACGCATTTTAAATATGTGTATTTAAAAAGAAAATTTTTGACAGTCCACTAAAACAAAATGTCAAATTGACAAGTTATATAAAGTATACAGGTAAACCCAACCAAATTTGTCTCCAGTAATAATATACAGTAAAACCAAGCAAATTTTATCCACGGCCGAGTACAATTTTAAAAAACCAGATAACTCGAATTGGAATCATTTGAGCACTCTTAAATTTTCTATCGGTAATACGAAAGTTATTTTAAAGGGTATGTGGGCAAAATTATAATATTTTCAATTGGCAATTATTTTAGTGAAATTACAACAAAACCTATCGTGTTTGGTGTCATATTAAAGGGCTTTAGAAAAACTTTCAGATAAATGAAAAAAGTTGATATTTTATAATAAGCAAATGTTTCAAACTTAAAGTATTCCGAATCGTACCGTGTTTAGTGGCATATTGAAGGGCTTTAAAAGAGCTTTCAGATGAAATATAAAAAGTTGAAATTTTACGATATAGGTAATTGTTTCAAACTTAATAAATTGTATAAAAAAATGTGGAACTATCAAAAATTACATCCAACGGATTTTTAATAGATTAGCAAAATCTTTTCGGAAATAAAACACGTATTTGATTGAAATTTTAAGACTGTCAATTATTTCAAACTTAAAGTATTCCGAATTATGCCATGTGTGGTATCATATGAAAGGGTTTTAGACGAACCTTTAGATAAAATAATTAAACAGTTAGTTTTTGAAAATGCAATGAGCGTTCGCCGGATTTTGAACCCAGAACCTTTCACTCGCATGGTGACTGCTCTAACCAATTGAGCTACAAACACTCGGCGAATACTCATGCCTTTCGTGCAACCTTTAGTTGAAGAAATGCTAGAACATGTGAAATAGCGTTAGAAGAACTTTCAGATGAAATAAAAAAAAGTTATTTTAGCAAAATGTTTTCGGAAATAAAACACGTATTTGATTGAAATTTTACGACCGTCAATTGTTCTAAGCTTAAAGTGTTCCGAATCAAATCGTGTTTGATATCATATGAAAGGGCTTTAGAAGAACTTTCAGACCAAATAAAAAAATTAAGACTTTACGATTATCAGTTGTTTCAAATTTCAAATATTCGGATTAATGCCGTGTTTAATGTCATATGAAAATTGTTTTAAACATAAGATATTTCAAACGATGCCGTTTTTGGTATCAAATAAAAAATCTTTTAAAGGGATCGCGTGCAAAATTTTTTTTTTTCGATTCGCAATTATTTTAGTGATTTTGCTTTGAAACCTATCGTGTTTGATATCGAATGAAATGTCTTTTGAAGTGTTTTCATGTAGCATTTAATTTAATTTTGATCGGCAATTGTTTCAGTGAAAGTGCTTAACAATCTATCGTGTTTGGTTTCTAATGAAAGGTCTTTTGAAGAGCTCGCGTACAAAATTAAATATTTTACGATTGGCAATTGTTTAAGTGAAAGTACTTCTAAACTTACCGTGTTTGGTATCAAATGCAAGGTTTTTTGAAGGGCTAGCGTAAACATTTTTAAGACAAAACGTCAACTTGACAAATAATTTTTAAAAGTATGTAATAAAACAAAGCAAAATTTGTGTGCGATAATAATATACATTTAGAAAAAAAGAAAATTGACAGCAGCATTCTACAATGCAAGTATATTTCAGCGATTTCCAACAGTTTTTCAAAACAGTTTAGAGAAAATTTCAGTTGATTTCATGTACATATAAAATATAAATGTAGAACATTATAAAAAATGACGTCCAAAATATTTTTAATAGTTTAGCAAAATGTACAATTGTTTTCGTGAAAGTGTTTTAAACCTATCGCGTTTTTATCAAAAAGAAAGATTTTTTTAAGGGTTCGCGTACAAAATTTAATACTTATAGATCTTCAATTGTTTTAGTGAAAATGCATCAAAAGTCTTCGTGATTAGTATCAAATGAAAGGTCTCGCGTGCATAATTGGATTTTTTTCAATCGTCAGTTGTTTTAGTGAAAGATCTTCGGAACCTATTGTGTTTAGTATCAATTAAAAGGTCTTTGGATGGAATGATACGCAGAAATGTTTTAGATTTGTAATAATTGCATTTATATTGTGTCAACTGTCTTACAAAAGTGAATTCTACTTCAGGGTCCGCGGAGCTAGCGTGAGGCCTGGCGAAGCCAGGGCGACCGCTAGTCTTATATACTAAACGGCTTAATTCCCTATATATAGTTTCATCACGATCAGTCTGACATTTTTACAGCCTAGACGGTTTATCCGATTTAATTGAAACTTTTTTTATTTGCTAGGGATTACTTATGGGGAGTGCCTTTTGATAGTCTCAGATTTTTCGTGCACATGATGTGCGAGAAAACTTGAAAAAACATGCATTTTCAACTAAGAGTGTGGAGGCTTTGAAATTTTTAAGAAGAACATCTACTGTAATTTTGACATTTGTCTGTGGACATGTCGCATATTTAATTATAAATTATTTAAATATGAAATGTTTTAGAGTAGTTTTGAAATATTTTACGCACATTGGGGGATTGAGGGGACGTTTCTATTATAATTACAAATTTCAAATATGTGTATTTAAAAAGAAAATTTTTAACAGTCCACTATGAAGTTGGTTTTAATTCAAAACGTCAAATTGACAAGTTTTATAAAATATACAGACAAAGAGTGTGGAGGCTTTGAAATTTTAAAAAAGAACACCTACTCTAATTTTGACATTTGTATGTGGACATATCGCATTTTTTATTAACAATTATTGAAGTATTAATTTTTTTAGATAACTTTTGATACATTTTACACATATTGGGGGAATGAGGGAACGTATTTAAAAAGAAAATTTTTGACAATCCACTAAAACAAAACGTCAAATTGACAAGTTATATAAAGTATACAGGTAAACCCAACCAAATTTGTCTCCAGTAATAATATATAGTAAAACCAAGCAAATTTTATCCACGGCATAGTACAATTTAGAAAAACCAGATAACCCGAATTGGAATCATTTGAGCACTCTTCAATTTTCTATCGGTAATACGAAAGTTATTTTAAAGGGCACGTGGGCAAAATTATAATATTTTCAATCGGCAATTGTTTTAGTGAAATTGGAACAAAACCTATCGTGTTTGGTGTCAAATTAAAGGGCTTTAGAAGAACTTTCTGATAAATGAAAAAAGTTGAAATTTTACAATAAGCAATTATTTCGAATCATATTGTGTTGGGTGTCATATGAAAGGGCTTTAGAAGAACTTTCATAAGAAATAAAAAAAAAGTTGAAACTTTACGACTATCAATTGTTTCAAACTGAAAGTATTCCGAATCGTACCGTGTTTAGTGTCATATTGAAGGGCTTTAAAAGAACTTTCAGATTAAATATAAAAAGTTGCAATTTTACGATAGGTAATTGTTTCAAACTAAATAAATTCTATAGAAAAATTGTGGAACTATAAAAAATTACATCCAACGGATTTTTAATAGATTAGCAAAATCTTTTCGGAAATAAAACACGTATTTGATTGAAATTTTAAGACGATACCGTTTTTGATATCAAATAAAAAGTCTTTTAAAGGGATCTCGTGCAAAATTAATTTTTTTTTCGATCCGCAATTGTTTTAGTGAAATTACTTTGAAACCTATCGTGTTTGGTATCAAATGAAAGATCTTTTGAAGGGCTCGCGTACAAAATTTATTATTTTTCGATCGTCAATTGTTTTAGTGAAAGTGCTTAAAAACATATCGTGTTTGGTATCAAATGAAAGGTTTTTTGAAGGGCTAGGGTAAATAATTGTTTTTTTCAATCGTAAATTGTTTAATGAAAGTGCTTAAAACATATCGTGTTTTGTATCAAATGAAAAGTCTTCTGAAGGTTGGAAAGATATGCAGAAATGTTTTAGATTTGTAATAATTGAATTTATATTGTGTCAACTGTCCTACAAAAGTGAATTCTACTTCAGGGTCCGCGGAACTAGCGTGAGGCCTGGCGAAGCCAGGGCGACCGCTAGTCTTATATACTAAACGGCTTAATTCCCTATGTATATATAATTTCATCACAATCAGTCTGACAATTTTACAGCCTAGACGGTTTATTCGATTTATTTACAACTTTTTTTATTTGATAGAGGTCAATCACGGGGAGTGCCTTTTGATAGTCTCAGATTTTTCGTGCACATGATGTGCGAGAAAACTTGAAAAAACATGCGTTTTTGGGGCAAAATCAACTAAGAGTGTGGAGGCTTTGAAATTTTTAAGAAGAACATCAAACGTCACTTTGACATTTGTCAGTGGACATGTCGCATTTTTAATTATAAATTATTTAAATATGAAATGTTTTAGAGTAGTTTTGAAATATTTTACGAACATTGGGGGACTGAGGGGACGTTTTTATTATAATTACAAATTTCAAATATGTGTATTTAAAAAGAAAATTTTTTACAATCCACTATGAAGTTGGTTTTAAAGCAAAACGTCAAATTGACAAGTTTTATAAAGTATAAAGAATATGGTGGCTTTGAAATTTTGAAGAAGAACATCTACTGTCATTTTGACATTTGTCAGTGGACATGTCGTATTTTTAATTATAAATTATTTAAATATTAAATGTTTTAGAGTAGTTTTGAAATATTTTACGCACATTGGGGGACTGAGGTGACGTTTCTATTATAATTACAAATTTCAAATATGTGTATTTAAAATTTTATTCACGGCAGAGTACAATTTAGAAAAACCAGATAACTCGAATTGGAATCATTTGATCACTCTTAAATTTTCTTTCGGTAATACGAAAGTTATTTTAAAGGGCATGTGGGCAAAATTATAATATTTTCAATCGTCAATTATTTCAGTGAAATTGCAACAAAACCTATCGTGTTTGGTGTCATATTAAAGGGCTTTAGAAGAACTTTCAGATAAATGAAAAAAGTTGAAATTTTACTATAAGCAATTGTTTCTAACATAAAGTATTTCGAATCATATTGTGTTAGGTGTCATATAAAATGGCTTTAAAAGAACTTTCATATAAAATAAAAAAAAGTTGAAATTTTACGATTGTCAATAGTTTCAAACTTAAAGTATTCCGAATCGTACCGTATTTAGTGTCATATTGAAGGGCTTCAAAAGAACTTTCAGATGAAATATAAAAAGTTGAAATTTTACGATAGGTAATTGTTCCAAACTTAATAAATTCTATAAAAAAATGTGGAACTATCAAAAATTACATCCAACGGATTTTTAATAGATTAGCAAAATCTTTTCGGAAATAAAACACGTATTTTATTGAAATTTTACGACTGTCAATTATTTCAAACTTAAAGTATTCCGAATTATGCCATGTTTGGTATCATATGAAAGGGTTTTAGACGAACCTTTAGATAAAATAATTAAAAAGTTAGTTTTTGAAAAAGCAACGAGCGTTCGCCGGAATTTTAACCCAGAACCTTTCACTCGCATGGTGACTGCTCTAACCAATTGAGCTACAAACACTCGGCGAATACTCATGCCTTTCGTGCAACGTTTAGTGGAAGAAATGCTAGAGCAGTCATCATGCGAATGAAAGGTTCTGGATTCAAATCCCGGCGAACGCTCATTGTTTTTTCAAAAATTATTTATAATATCTACAAACAAACAATTGTGTCAATAAACAAATTCTTATAAAAAGTTAGTTTAGCAAAATGTTTTCGGAAATAACACACGTATTTGAAATTTTACGACCTTCAATTGTTTTAAACCTAAAGTGTTCCGTATCATATCGTGTTTGATATCATATGAAAAGGCTTTAGAAGAACTTTCAAACGAAATAAAATATATATATTTCGACCGTCAATTGTTTTAAATTTAAAGTATTCGGAATCATGCCGTGTTTAACGTCATATAAAAAAGTTTTGAAAGAACTTGTAGATGGAATAAAGAAACAAATTCAATATTACAACTGTTAATTGTTTCAAACTTAAAGTATTCCGAGTCATGCCGAGTTTGGTGTGATATGAAAGAGTTTTTAAAGAAAGTTCAAATGAAATAAAAAAAATTCTTTACAACCGTCAACTGTTTCTAACTTAAAGTATTGGTGTCGTATAAAAAGGCTTTAGAAGAAGATTGTAATGAAATAAAAAAGTTGAAATTTGACCTATCGCGTTTGTATCAAAAAGAAAGATTTTTTGAAGGGTTCGCGTACAAAATTCAATACTTTTAGATCCTCAATTGTTTTAGTGAAAATTCTTCAAAATTCTTCGTGTTTAGTATCAAATGAAAGGTCTTTTGAAGGGCTCGCGTACAAAATTGGATTTTTCCTGTCATCAATCGTTTTAATGAAAGTTCTTCAAAACTTATTGTGTTTGGTATCTAGTAAAAGGTCTTTTGAAGAGCTCGCGAGCAGAATTGGATATTTTTCAATCGTTAGTTGTTTTAATGAAAGATCTTCGAAATCTTGTAGTGTTTAGTATCAATTAAAAGGTCTTTGGTTGGAAAGATATGCAGAAATGTTTTAGATTTGTAATAATTGACTTTATATTATTTACTGTCCTACAAAAGTGAATTCTACTTCAGGGTCCGCGGAGCTAGCGTGAGGCCTGGCGAAGCCAGGGCGACCGCTAGTCTTATATACTAAACGGCTTAATTCCCTATGTATATATAGATTCATCAAGATCAGTCTGACAATTTTACAGCCTAGACGGTTTATTCGATTTATTTACAACTTTTTTTATTTGATAGGGATCCATCACGGGGAGTGCCTTTTGATAGTCTCAGATTTTTCGTGCACATGATGTGCGAGAAAACTTGAAAAAACATGCGTTTTTGGGCAAAATCAACTAAGAGTGTGGAGGCTTTGAAATTTTTAAGAACATCAAACGTCACTTTGACATTTCTCAGTGGACATGTCGCATTTTTAATTATAAATTATTTAAATATTAAATGTTTTAGAGTAGTTTTGAAATATTTTACGCACATTAGGGGACTGAGGGGATGTTTTTATTATAATTACAAATTTCAAATGTGTATATTTAAAAAGTAAATTTTTGACACTTCACTATGAAGTTGGTTTTAAAGCAAAACATCAAATTGACAAGTTTTATAAAGTATAAAGAATATGGTGGCTTTGAAATTTTGAGAGAACATCTACTGTCATTTTGACATTTGTCAGTGGACATGTCGTATTTTTAATTATAAATTATTTAAATATTAAATGTTTTAGAGTAGTTTTGAAATATTTTACGCACATTGGGGGACTGAGGTGACGTTTCTATTATAATTACAAATTTCATATATGTGTATTTAAAATTTTATCCACGGCAGAGTACAATTTAGAAAAACCAGATAACTCGAATTGGAATCATTTGATCACTCTTAAATTTTCTTTCGGTAATACGAAAGTTATTTTAAAGGGCATGTGGGCAAAATTATAATATTTTCAATCGTCAATTATTTCAGTGAAATTGCAACAAAACCTATCGTGTTTGGTGTCATATTAAAGGGCTTTAGAAGAACTTTCAGATAAATGAAAAAAGTTGAAATTTTACAATAAGCAATTGTTTCTAACATAAAGTATTTCGAATCATATTGTGTTAGGTGTCATATAAAAGGGCTTTAGAAGAACTTTCATATAAAATAAAAAAAGTTGAAATTTTACGATTGTCAATAGTTTCAAACTTAAAGTATTCCGAATCGTACCGTATTTAGTGTCATATTAAAGGGCTTCAAAAGAACTTTCAGATGAAATATAAAAAGTTGAAATTTTACGATAGGTAATTATTTCAAACTTAATAAATTCTATAAAAAAATGTGGAACTATCAAAAATTACATCCAACGGATTTTTAATAGATTAGCAAAATCTTTTCGGAAATAAAACACGTATTTGATTGAAATTTTACGACTGTCAATTATTTCAAACTTAAAGTATTCCGAATTATGCCATGTTTGGTATCATATGAAAGGGCTTTAGACGAACCTTTAGATAAATTAATTAAAAAGTTAGTTTTTGAAAAAGCAATGAGCGTTTGCCGGAATTTGAACCCAGAACCTTTCACTTGCATGGTGACTGCTCTAACCAATTGAGCTACAAACACTCGGCGAATACTCATGCCTTTCGTGCAACCTTTAGTTGAAGAAATGCTGGAGCATATGAAATAGAGTTAGAAGAACTTTCAGATGAAATAAAAAAGAGTTATTTTAGCAAAATGTTTTCGGAAATAAAACACGTATTTGATTGAAATTTTACGGCCGTCAATTGTTCTAAGCATAAAGTGGTCCGAATCAAATCGTGTTTGATATCATATGACAGGGCTTTAGAAGAACTTTCAGACGAAATAAAAAAAATAAGACTTTACGGTTGTCAATTGTTTCAAATTTGAAATATTCGGATTAATGCCGTATTTAATGTCATATGAAAATTTGGAAGAAATTTTATATGAAATAAAAAAAAATGAAGAATGTCAATTGTTTTAAACATAAAATATTTTTTGGTATCAAATAAAAAGTCTTTTAAAGGGATCGCGTGCAAATTTATTTTTTTTGTTGATTCGCAATTGTTTTAGTGATATTGCTTTGAAACCTATCGTGTTTGATATCGAATGAAATGTCTTTTGAAGTGTTTTCGTGCAGCATTTAATTTAATTTTGATCGGCAATTGTTTCAGTGAAAGTGCTTAACAATCTATCGTGTTTGGTATCTAATGAAAGGTCTTTTGAAGAGATCGAGTACAAAATTAAATATTTTACAATTGGCAATTGTTTTAGTGAAAGTACTTCTAAACTTATCGTGTTTGGTATTAAATGAAAGGTATTTTAAAGGACTTGCGTACAAAATGTATTACTTTTCGATCGTCAATTGTTTTAGTGAAAGTGCTTAAAAACATATCGTGTTTGGTATCAAATGGAAGGTTTTTTGAAGGGCAAGCGTAAAAAATTTTAAGACAAAACGTCAACTTGACATATAATTTTTAAAAGTATGTAATAAAACAAAGCAAAATTTGTGTGCGGTAATAATATACATTTTAAAAAAAAAGAAAATTGACAGCAGCATTCTACAATGCAAAAAAGTATATTTCAGCGATTTCCAACAGTTTTTCAAAAAAGTTTAGAGAAAAATTTCAATTGATTTCATGAACATATAAAATATAAATGTAAAACATTATAAAAAATGACGTCCAAAAGATTTTTAATAGTTTAGCAAATTGTACAATTGTTTTCTTGAAAGTGTTTAAAACCTATCACGTTTGTATCAAAAAGAAAGATTTTTTGAAGGGTTCGCGTACAAAATTTAATACTTATAGATCCTCAATTGTTTTAATGAAAATGCATCAAAATTCTTCGTGATTAGTATCTAATGAAAGGTCTTTTGAAGAGCTCACGTGCATAATTGGATTTTTTTCAATCGTCAGTTGTTTTAGTGAAAGATCTTCGAAACCTATTGTGTTTAGTATCAATTAATAGGTCTTTGGATGGAATGATACGCAGAAATGTTTTAGATTTGTAATAATTGCATTTATATTGTGTCAACTGTCTTACAAAAGTGAATTCTTCTTCAGGGTCCGCGGAGCTAGCGTGAGGCCTGGCGAAGCCAGGGCGACCGCTAGTCCTATATACTATTTTGAGAAGAGAGGTATATATATGAGGTATATATGGATTCATCACGCCCATTTGTAAATCGCTACAGCCTAGACGGTTTATCCGATTTATTTGCAACTTTTTTTATTTGATAGAGGTCAATCATGGGGAGTGCCTTTTGATAGTCTCAGATTTTTCGTGCACATAATGTGCGAGAAAACTTGAAAAAACATGCGTTTTTGGGGCAAAATCAACTAAGAGTGTGGAGGCTTTGAAATTTTTAAGAAGAAGATCTACTGTCACTTTGACGTTTGTCAGTGGACATTTCGCATTTTCAATTATAAATTATTTAAATATGAAATTTTTTAGAGTACATTTGAAATATATTTCATATATTGGGGGAATGAGTGGACGTTTTTATTATAATTACGCATTTTAAATATGTGTATTTAAAAAGAAAATTTTTGACACTTCACTATGAAGTTGGTTTTAAAGCAAAACGTCAAATTGACAAGTTTTATAAAGTATAAAGAATATGGAGGCTTTGAAATTTTTAAAAAGAACATCTACTGTCATTTTGACATTTGTCAGTGGACATGTCGCATATTTAATTATAAACTACTTAAATATTAAATGTTTGTGAGTAGTTTTGAAATACTTTACGCATATTGTGGAAATGAGGGGACATTTTTATTATAATTACACATTTCAAATACGTGTATTTAAAAAGTAAATTTTTGACGGTCCACAATAAATTTGGTTTCGAAACAAAACATCGAATTGACAAGTTTTATAATTTATACAGGTGACTTCAACCAAATTTGATCTCGATAATAATAGACAGTAAAATCAAGCAAATTTTGTCTACGGCAAAGTAGAAGTAGAAAAACCAGATAACTCGAATTAGAATCATTTGGGCACTCCTTCTGCAATTGTTTTAGTGAAAATGATTAAAAACCTATCGTATTTGGTATCAAATGAAAGGTCTTTGAAAGAGCTCGCGTATAAAATTTATCACTTTTAGATCGTCAATTGTTTTAGTGAAAGGTCTTTTGAAGGGCTTGCGTACAAAATTTAATAATTTTCTATCGTCAATTGTTTTAGTGAAAGAGCTTAAAAAATATCATGTTTGGTACTAAATGAAAGGTTTTTTAAAGGGCTCGCGTGAAAAATTTATTCTTTTCGATCGTCAGTTATTTTATTGAAAGTGTTTCAAAACATATTGTGTTTGGTATCAAATGAAAGGTCTTCTGAAGGGCTCGCGTGAAAAATTGTTTTTTTTTGACAGATAATTGTTTTAGTTAAAGTGCAGCAAAACTAATTCTGTTTGGTACGCATGGAATTTTCTGATAGAATTATTTAAATTTCTAGACAAGTTAGAGAAATTTTGAAAATTGATTTAGGCAATAAATGATTGAGAGTACATGTTTTAAACTGTTTTCATCAGATTTCATGCTCATATAAAAATTTGAAGCCAAAGTGTCAGTTAATTTTTTAAAGTATATAGTGAAACAAAACATAATTTGTCCGCAGTAATAATATACAGTAAAAAAAAAATAAAAATTGACCGCAGAATTCTACAATGCAAACAAAGGTAACTCGAAAAAACGATGACAGAAATTATATTCCAGCGATTTCCAACAGTTTTTCAAAAAAGTTTAAAGAAGATTTTCAATTGATTTCATGTATATATAAAATATAAATGTGGAATGTCATCAGAAATGACGTCTGAAGGATTTTTAATATATAGCAAAATGTATTCGGAAATAAAACATGGTAGGTGTCATTTGATAGGGCTTTAGAATAAGTTTCAAATGAAATAAAAAAAGTTAGTTTAGAAAAATGTTTTCGGAAATAAAAAACATATTTTATTGATATTTTACGACAGTCAATTGTTTTAAACTTAAAGTGTTCCGAATCATATCGTGTTTGATATCATATGAAAGGGCTTTAAAAGAACTTTCAGACGAAATAAAAAAAATTAAACATTGCGACCGTCAATTGTTTTAAATTTGAAGTATTCGGAATAATGCCGTGTTTAATGTCATATGAAAGAGTTTTGAAAGAACTTACGATGTCTATTGTATCAAATTTAAAGTTTCGCGAATCATATCGCGTTTAATATCAAAAAGAAGGTTTTTTTTAAAGGGCTCGAATGCAAAATTGACTTTTTCGATCCGCAATTGTTTTAGTGAAAGTACTTAAAAACATATTGTGTTTGGTATAAAATGAAAGGTCACTACGGGCTTGCATGAAAAATTGAAATATTTTCGTTTGTCAATTGTTTTAGTGTTTGATATCAAATGGAAGGTCTTTTGAAGAACTCGCGTGCAGCATTAAATTTTATTCGATCGACAATTGTTTTAATGAAAGTGATTCAAAACCTATCGTGTTTGCTATCAAATGAAAGGTCTTTTGAAGGGCTTACGTATAAAACTTAATATATTTCAATCGTCAATTGTTTTACTAAAAGTATTTCAAATCCCATCGTGTTTGGTTTCAAATGAAAGGTATTTTATAGGGTACGGTATTAAATGAATTATTATTTTTTAATCGTCTAGTGTTTTAGTAATAGTGTCAAAAGCTATCATATTTGATATTAAATGACATGCCTTTTGAAGGGTTCAAATATAAAATTGGTATTTTTTTCGACCGAGAATTGTTTTAGTGAAAATGTTTCAAAACCAATCATGTTTGATATCAAATGAAGGGTCTTTTGAAGAACTCGCGTACAAAATTAAATACTTTTAGATCGGTAATTGTTTGAGTGAAAGTACTTCAAAACCTATTGTGTTTGGGGTGAAATGAAAGGTCTTTTGAAGTATTAGCTTACAAAATGTAATAATTTTCGATAGTCAATTGTTTTAGTGAAAGTGTTTTAAAATCTATCGTGTTTGTTTTCAAATGAAAGGTCTTTTAAAGAGCACGCGTGTTAAATTAATTATTTTTTTTATCGTCCATTGTTTTAGTAAAGGTGTTTCAAAACCTGTCATATTTGGTATTAAATTACAGGCATTTTAAGGGCACGAATATAAAATTGGTATTTTTTTCGACCGAGAATTGTTTTAGTGAAGTGCTTTAAAATCAATCATGTTTAATATAAAATGAAAGGTCTTTTGAAGAGCACGCGTACAAAATGAAATACTTTTAGATCTTCAATTGTTTTCGTGATAGTGTTTTAAAACTTATCGTGTTTGGTATCAAATGAAATGTCTTTTAAAGGGCACGCGAATTAAATTGATTTTTTTGAGCGGTAATTGTTTTCGTGATACAGATTTAAAACCTATTGTGTTTGGCATCAATTAATAGGTCTTCGCATGAATAAACGTACAGAATTGAAAAGTTTTATATTGGAATTAATTCAGTTTATTTTTTGTCAATTGTCATACAGAAGTGAACCTTACTTCAGTGTCCGCGGAGCCTAGCGTGAGGCCTGGCAAAGCCAGGCCGACCGCTAGTTAATTAATCTAAAATATTAATTGTTTACATGACTGTACATAATATATACAAAACTTGGTGAGGTCTCGACGGAGTTAAACGGGTACAGCAAGATTTTATTGCTATTTTAGATAAAAATTATGTACAAGAAAATTAATCTTTCATTTTTAAAGATTGAACTTTAAATGTATACATATTATTTCTGGTAGACAACCTTCAATTTCATACATCTATTGAAAGTAATAAATATATTTTATTAAGGGCCAGGTTTTCAATCACCGATTCATGTTAATCATGATTAAATAATAATGGAAACTATGGTTACCATTATTATTTAATCATGATTAACATTAATCGTGAGTAAATCGGCAATTGAAAAACTGGCCCTAAGTTATATAAATTAATTTGTTTTCAAAGGAAACAAGTAATCGACTATAGTAACAATGCCGGTAGCATTAAGTATAAATTACGAATTTCTTCTAATATTTTGAATTATGTACGAGAAAAGATTGCAATGAACTTCGTAGAACTTTCTTATATTATTATACACTCGTATTTAATTAACATCTTTGTGATTACTTCGGTACGTAGGTTCTGTATATTTATTTCTCAGCCTCCATGATTTAGTTAACATGAATAATGTACAATAATTCCGAACAACTGAGTTAGTATAAGATCTTGATTAAAATCATAATTTTAAGCTATTAGTATTCCTTTCTTTCCACACATTCTTCGCTTCATTCATATACATGAATCTTTGATTACGTCATTTCATATTCTTGCAGCAAATTTCCAATCAAATCTATTCATTTTCTCAGCAGTCGTTTGTGCACCTCGTGCTTTCATACAAATACTTCATTACGTCAGAAATTTTCCACTAGGTCAGTACAAAATAGTTTTGAAAAGGAGTAGTTATGTTTACGAAACGAAATGTTTCATGTTTTTTAAAAATAATGTCTACATTACGACTTTTTTTTTGTGGCTTCTTTGGCGGACCAACTACTTAGATCATATGCCGCCATTACGCCCTGATCTGCGTTTTAGGTATTATGGTCAACAGCAACGCGGGTTTTCTCTGGACAACGCAACGTTACTTAACTCGCGTTATCCAACGAGTGCAGCCATGGCCGTTGACAAACGACTTTTATTTACAGTGATCAAAAGGAACTGTTACAGTTGCTAATAAAAAAAAATACTTGAAATTGGTAAGCCTGATACATAAATTCATTTCCTGTTGTTGACAGTGACATTTGAAAATTTAAATTTAAATTTGAGTACATTTATTACTACATTTATTTCTAAAGTAGTTTTATTATTTAAAAAGTCAACATTCTATTAGCTCTCATACTCCTGACATAACCTATTTGTATTTATTAGAAATGTCAAATAGAATTTCCGCCTTTACCTGGCGTTGTGCCAACTGTGGAATAAAAAGATCTCTCGAATTGTATTGCCAACTTTAACAATTCCTTTTGATCACTCTGTAGTTTTCAATCATATTTACTACGTATCTCAAAATTAGCATCGTATTTTTTATATTTTATATATATATATATATATATATATATATATATATATATATATATATATATATATATATATATATATATATATATATATTGTATATGTATAAAAATCTATGCTATACAAATAACTTTCTTGATTGTCTCAAAACTAAATAGATCCAAATTTGTTATTATCTCACCTATGAATAGAGCATAGCTAATTCCTTAACTATAAACCCAATTTGATGTCGAATACTGGAGTACTGGTCAACAAATTAGTATTAAATCATGTCAATACCTAGTATCCAATCCATTAATAAGTACAAATTGAAATTGAATCTGTTTAATAACATATTGGCGTACTGCACACTCAGGTATTAGGACAAAGTACACCAAATTACATATTGCCTTTATATCATTGTATTATAGTATCAGCAGACAGTGGGTGAATACTGAACCGACCAACCGACGCGTTGCGAAGCCCGAACCTGCGCTCAGACGATGTTTGCTTGTTGCATTTGCATGACGGCTACAATTGCTGTAGTTGTTTGGGCTTCGACATGCAAATATCCCCTATTTGTAGAACACACTTGGCGCCAGTTGTGCAAGATATGAATGATTCATCTGTTATTGATTCATTTACATGAATTTTTAATAATTAAGAGATGAATAATAATTAAAAGTAGTATCTACTTTAAATACATAAATATATTATTGTTATTTCATACTCTGCACAACAGGAACAGAATCCCAATTACGGCATTGCTGCATTTTCACAACATAAACACTTGCCGGAATCGAAATTGGGACTGCACAAATGTCAACACAAGCCTGATCCACCCACGGATTAACGCGCTCGACCAGCGCAACACATTATTTACAGAATTAAATAATATAAACTTGCATTTTTGTTTATTGTTAATTGAAAATTCAAAAGCAAAATAACACCAAAAGAAATGATAAATGAAAACAACCTCGGGTTAATGGTTAATATTATAATATCTATATATGATTCTTATGGGGTAGGTGGCTCAATGGTATCGAGTCGACCTTTGGATTCAGAGAATATTGGTTCGGTTCCCACAGCCGACAAACATTTTCTCCCCTGTGGCTACCCCAACACTAACATCTTTAGGGGCCGCGATTTGACGGCCGGTAACCGTATTTCACGCGCATAAATATATCACTTACCAAGATATGCTATGCAGAGTGCCACACTCAGTAATGAGTGAAAGGCGTGATGATATATTTATTTATATTTTTATTTAAATATGATTCTTTAATATTTTTTTCTTTTTAATTATTTGTGATTATTCTTCTATTTGTATACCGTGCATTTTATTTAAGGTGAAACATAGAATTTGCTGTTTCCCTAATAATTTTATAAATGACAGCAATGCATAAGAGTTTTATATTTAAAATAGAACATAGGCTATCATCGTCAAGAAAATTTTCCAGTCAATTAATATTATGTTGTTACTTTTAAGCTAAAAATAATATATATATAATCGTAGAAAAGTGCAAATAATACATATTCAGACGACCACTTATGAAAGTAACCATAACAACATCATAAAGTTCTACGGAAAGTTGAAAATAATATACACTGATATGTTAGTATAACGCACACTTCTAACATATCAGATGAAGTTCTACTGAATGACAACAGATGGCGTTACGATGAAAGAAAATAATAAAATAAATGAAAAGAATTTGTATTATTATTTGCATCGAAGTTTTGGCAGATTTTTCAACACATTTGCACAGATAAATCTTAATTTTTTTAAATTAATAATTACTTATTTACTAATATTTTAGCATTATTTATTATTTTGATATTACAGTTAGTACAGTTTGGTATCACAATACCTAACCTCAACGTTTACCTACAAAAACGCATCAGCTGTCAAAGTGTAACAACATTGCTCTTGTAAACTTTTTTTAGAAATATTTTGCGGTCGTCTGAAATATAGTGTACATAACTCGCTCGAAAGTGTGATAACTGTGCTCATGTACTTAAATCACTCGGCGCTACGCGCCTCATTTTTCAATTTGTACACTCGCACGTTATCTTACACTTTCGATGCTTGTTATATAATATACTATTGTATAATGCAGATGTTAACCTCAGACATATATCTGATTTATTTCGTACGAGTACATCATCCACTGAACGACCAACAATATGTGTTTCATGTAACAATATAACGAATTGTTAGCAATTTTAAGGGAAAACATGAACATGATATCAGAACAAAACGCAATAATGTTTTAATGGAGGTGAAAATAGACGAAACTATTACTCTGGTACGTAATAATAATAGATTATCTACGAAAACGATAGCGCCAGTTGCGGATGTAAGTGTAACACGACGGGGGTCTGTACATCGCAAGCGCGTAATTGTTTCTCTGGATGGCGATTCTTAAAACGTAATTAAACCGGAAGCGCGATTATAAAGACGATTGGTTATTGTTATTATTGGAAGAATAATACGCACACAATAATAAACATATAACTTTATTAACAAACTTAATAGTAATGAAACAAAATATAAACTAAAGCGTAAACTAAGATAAAATACTAAGAATCCGCGCGAAAAGCGAAACGTATGCGTTTTGGTCACATCCAGCCGAAGACGCGAACGTGACATCACTGACGCTACCGCTCAAAAACAGACGCTATGTTTTTGAGCGGGGTGAAGGGTGGCATTTTCGGGAGTGCAACGATGGCTGAAGACTGCAGATAACCGCACATATTTGTTGTCACGATAAGATTTTCCTTCAGAATCTTATCGCACAAAACCGGGAAGCAAACCAACAGAATATCTACAGTCAACTCAAAACCCCTTTGTTACATAAGCAAAGCCACTGTACATCGTTTCTTAAGGACAGAACATTTTAAATATTACCATTTTCAAAATCAAGAAGAATACAATCCTAATTGACATCTAAATTTATTTGTCAGTGACAGTTCTATTTAAAATGGAACGCTCTTATACATTGCTGTTATTTATATAGTTACTATAAAAATTGCAAATCCCATGTTCCACGATATGTAAAACACACAGAATTAAGTATTGGTTTAAAAGTTAGTAATGATTTAAGTAATATAGATCCTATCGATAGAATAAGAATGTGGAAAGTAGGTCTTAGGATCAATAAATGCCAAGAATTAAATCTAGCAAATATATTTATTCAGACGTTTCGTCCAGCGTACTGGACATCATCAGCTAGAAAAGTGTACAAACACATATAGTTACAAAAACATGTTGAACCAAATGAAATAACGACATAACCTTACCTAATAACAAGTAGTAATATATCAAACAAATTGTTAAAAAATTGTACAAAACTTGTACAAGAGTCATAACATTAAAAAATATATATAATCGTAGAAATAAGAAATTTATCATGTCAAAAACAATAGTCAAAAATGGCACCGAATGATGAGCCACAACAATACAGGAAACATCTGTAGGTATCAGCATAGTGTGTGGACGCGCGAAACGCAAAGCATCATTAAAATCAGTGTGATTGTTTAATGTGTTCTGTGTGCTTTTATTAATATGTAGTGTTTCTAATATTAATCGTTTGTACTTGTGTGATTCTTCGTCCAATATCTTCACAGTTTCATAATTGATCTTGTGTCCAGTCTATTGCACGTGTTTGGTTAGACCACTTTACGTACCTGTGATTTTGACTACGAAATGTATATTTTTGTACAATATATAATACTGCATTTTAAAACAGCAACTGGGAAAGCAACACATCTAATGGTAAGCCAGCTCAAAGCTTTAACGGTATTTTGGAAGAAAGCAACTAGGAGTGATAGATTCCCACGTTAAAAAAATCACCCAGTACTGACTAAATTTTAAAATTGTGGAATCTTCCAGACGTTAAACTTTTTGTGTCTTATGATAGCTGATTTGCGTTGCACTTTGTCTTTGATTTAAGATATAAGCAGGTCAGTCCAGCTCTTGCCAGAAACTGGGCGGAGTATAGTGTATTGTCATTTATGTCTAGGGTGCATGATCCGGCCTGGAGATTCTGTTCGGATATTGAATAATCATTATACAATACTTAGCAAAATGTAAATTTATCAGGACAGGTTCTAGGGTCCGCCATGTATTCCTAACAGAACAGAACAGAACAAAACAGTATATAATACTAGATTTTAAAGAAGGTTACCGTCATTATCACAAAAGCACCAGAAACTCGATGTTGGAACAACATTTTAGGAGGCGCAATAAATGCAGTGATCAAAAAAACAACTATTTGTATTGTATACGTGGGGCAAAAGTGCATTTTCCCGAGAATGACGTTTAATGTCATTTAAAAAAATTCTTATGTTATCTGAATAAATAAATAAATATCTAAAATAGTGTTTATGCTTGCTATTAAGATTGTCAATATTCGAAAACTAAAGTCCACGTGCTACCCATTCAGCTACAATAGGAGAAGCTGAACAAAGTTCTTTGTAGATGGAAGCAGTAGACTAAGATATTTTATATGCTTGGAATTTTGAAATGTATGAAGACATTTTTCTTTTAATTTTGCAATACAAGATCATAATTTCACATACCTGTTAACTTATTAATTATCATACCTACACCAAATATCTACTATACACATAACCACAATAACTGACAAGAATAAAAATAAAAAATAAAGTAAATAAATAAATATATCATCACGCCTTCTACCCATTACTGGGTGTGGCACTCTGCCGAAGCAGATCTCGGTAAGTGATATATTTTGCGAGTGAACTGCGGTTACCAGTAATCAAATCACGGCCCCAAAGATGTTAGTGGTGGAGGAGCCACAGGGGTAGTTTTTGAAATTATGAAAATTGTCGCCTGTGGGAATCGAACCAGGGTTCTCATGATCCACAGGCCGACTTCATACCACTGAACTAGCCACCCCACTAAGAATAAAAATAGATTTCTCAAATATTGTAGCAGCTTGCGCTAGCGCAAGCTATTAATACTTTGTGAACTTCTTCTTCTTCTTCTTTACTGGCGCTACAGCCCGAGTCTGGCTTGGGCCTACCGGGCTCACCGAGCCGCAGTTTTGACGCTGCCGTACTGCCGGTTTTCTGAGTCGATGTTACTTACTTTAAGGCATATGTATAAGTGACTAGCTTATAGCGCCCGAGTATGATTAATACAAGTAACTGTATTTTTCATTTAACGACAAATCATACTTTGTCGACAGGCGGATTCGAACTGACGAACCTTGGTTCGGATGACGTCACAGTATGTTAAGAGATGTGCATTAACACGCTCGGCCATCGCGCCTAGTACTTTGTGAACTAGACATAGATTAACATAATGTTGGAAAAGTGTCTTAGTTGATGGCGCCAAAGTTGCTGTAGGTCGCCGCCAGCATCTCCTATTGCTAGAAATGATTAAAAATGCATTAGGCACATTTGTTCAAATATAAACTTCTGAAATATTATTCAACCGAAATATAAGTAAACATACAGCAATTCGTTTCAGATGTATTTTATTTTACTTGACAAGTTTTCAAAGATTCCAAATATTAAAAAGCATATAGAGAGCTTAAGATATTTGTTGATTTTGAACGGATAATGCAAAACGTTGAAGTGCTGTCAACAAATTGTCGATCATGCCATACATATGTTCGTTGGATGTCCAAGCAATCTCACACTTTCAACCTTTCTCATGAAATCCCTTTTGTATGTTCCCCGTTTCAGTCGTTTCAATTCTTCGTAAAGCGCAGATTTATATGCATGAGAGGTGATTTAAGGTGGGCTAAAAAGATTGGAATTTTTTCATGCTGATGTATCGTAGACTATATTTGTTTACACACTTCTTATATGCGTAAGATTTATACTTTTTTTTTTATACAGATAAAATAAAATTGTATTTGACAACATTCTGCAAACTGGGCATGCACAATTTTGCAAGTAATAGAAATGTAATCATATTTAATATTAATATATGGAAGTGGTGTAAGTCCATTTTCTCTTGTTTCGAGAAAATTAAAGGTTAGCATATTTGTCAATAAAAAAACATAGGTTAATTATATCAAGTCTGGCAATGTTTCTACTGATTTATCAATATGTAATTTAATTATATAAATTTGTTATAGGCGAATTTAACTAAAATAATGTGCATTTATGGGCAAATTGACTTACACCACTTTCAAAATTAGATAATGGGGGATTCAAGTGGTAGAGGTTTTTAATATATTTAATACAATATAAAATCATACCATAAATGATATCTTTATTGCTGAAATATGAAAGTTAAAGTTGAATAATTTAAAACGCCCATTGCAATTACGTAGTTGCATTAAGCCAATCACGGAGCTTTGTCTGAAACGTTTGTCGGTGCTCAATTTTACTGAGAGGAAGACGAAGAAGAAATAAGCATTCAGCATTCTACGATTCTACCAATGACTTATAATACTAGACGAATTATGCCGTGTTCAAGTCAATGCAAACGCCGTTGTTATCCGTCTAGTTATGTTTTGTCTGAGGATTCTACTGACAACGACACACGTTACGTGAAGTTACGTGTTATTTATCTCTGTCTTATCTGTCTCTCTTTAAGCTAAGATGCAACTACGTCACAGTCGTTTGTTTCGAAAGTTTAAATATTTTTATCATGCTTAATACAAGTTTAAAAAAAAAATTTAAATTTTGGGTATAATAATTTTATTACGTAGATTAATATATAAAAAATTCAAAAAAGTCTTGAAAGGCCCATTGTAAAAATCGTTTAACTTATTATTTATTATTTTACTTTTGTGCCAAATTTTGTGGTATTCTTGTTTATTTTTTATTATAGCTGAAGATGGTATTAACTAATACCGAAATATAAACTAAACTTTAAACTCAACAATGATTTAATCCATTTTTTTTCACAAAATAAAATAATATTTTTATAAAATAATCTTTAATTTTTTAATTACGTAACAACAGTATCTTTGAACCATGGTTTGATTTTTACTGTTGTTACTTAATTTTTAAAATGTAACGATTATTTTTTAATTCTTTAAATTACTTGATAATGGTCAAAATTTTACACCGAAACGTCGATGTTCGAATAATATAATTAATTTAAAAATTGTTCCAATTTTTGCAATTTTATTAACCACGTTAAGCCTGTAATCCATTTAATACTTAAATTGGATAAAATAATACTGATTTACCATTTCTTCTTACCTATATCACTATCGGATGTTAATATGAAATTATCCATTTTAGGAGGAAAACGAAATAAGTAACCTAAAATAGTAACTCTCGACACGTGAAGTAAAACATACGTAAACAGCAGGCTACTGACTCTGCTACCTGTCTATGGAAATTGGACTTACACCACTTTCATAATTAATGGTTCCGCAATTTCTTTTACCGGCCAATTTTTAAGAAATTAAATACTAACTAGTTATAAATAAAAAGTTTACACTAAATTAAACATAATTTACGTGATACCTCATTTTTTTTTTAATGACTTACACCACTTTTAAAATAAACGGTCCATATCATGAATTTATTTTAACGTGAAACATGGAATTTGCCATATCCATAGTTACGAATTTGAGACCAATTTATCATGGCATTTATTTTCAAATGAAATATGGGTTGTCCAGTTAATATTGGTATTAATGTGTCGCATCATTATTATTAACGATTTGCTACCAGTAAATATTAAGTGCTGGTGAAGAAAATATTCACTTTTTTTTTTCAACCGAACGGTGGAGAAATAGTATAAATGATGTAGCATCACTCGATTCTTTTTACGGGAGATTTTTAAAATTCAAAATATTCACTAGCAACATTTTTAATTAGGAGAATTAAAAATTCAGATTCAAACCGTGACTGGAAGTTTGATAACCGACTAGGGTATTTATTGGCAGTGAAAAATTACAATTGTTTTAGGTAAATTTGTATTAGGTGAAAAAACAAATATAGACAGGTCAAAAAATAGCATACAAACAAATAAATATATATCATCACGCCTTATATTTAGTACTGGATGTGGTATTCTGCCGAAGCAGATTTTGGTAAGTGATACTCGTATATTTAAGCGCGTTAAATTATGGCCTTCAAAGATGTTAGTGGAAATTTTAATGTGGTGAAAATGTTTGTCCGCTGTAGGGCTCTCAGGATCCACAGGCCGACTCGATACCACCTACCCCATAAAAAAATCAAACATTAATCCGGTAAAATCCAACAGTCAAAAAACTAAACTAGAACATTATGTCACTTATTTTTACATTTTGATTAGTATTTATTCATATTTATTTTTTATTTTGAATAAATATATCAATTTAGAATATCGAATCTAAATTGGTCTACGCTGCCATCATTAGGAAAACTCAGTTACTACTGTTGGGAATTAATGTTGAAATAGCTTCCAAGCTACAATTTTTACTCTTTTATTTTATAATATATCAAATGATGATTAAACCGGAGTTATCATTAAGCTACGTTTCGACATCTTAACTTAGTCTCTGTTTTAGTCTTTATTTTTGGTTTTTTGTTTCTGTTTATGTCTGAAAAATTCCAGCCGTTTCCAGCTCTTAACATAAACATAACCTTAATTCATTATTCTAGTAAAGGTTTATTCACTTAAATTATAGTAATTTAAATTTCAAAATTGATTTTTATATTCTAAAAATATGGTTAAATTGCAATAATACTTATAAAATCAAAGAAAAGAAATAAATTTTAAAATGACAGCGACCAAATAATTTCTTTTTAACATGTTAGTTTTGTTGTTGCTATTAATCTAGTAATTTTTATTTTTTTCACAGTTGATATTGTTACTATTTTTATTCTATTGTCTATATTTTATTTATCGTATTTTCAACACAAACCTAATGGAATTTTATAAATACGACATAGAATTGACAGCATAACAAGCATTACCGCAGCTAACTCTCTCTTACAGAACAGCGACGAAAGACTATGTCGAAAGCATGTAGTCTGCAAACTTTGTGTTTATGCGCAACGACAAAGACAACGACTTAGACTAAAACAGTAGCTGGAAACGCTCAGCTGTATTCACATATGACAAACGCTCAAGGTTATATCGAAAAACTAAAACTAACACTATGTTAAGAGGTGAAAACAAGGCTTGAGAGTAGAAATGAGAAAAATAAAATTCAGCCGCAACCATTATTATTACTTTATTTTTTTATAAAAAATAATACAACCTGTCTTTTGTATTAACTTAGTTTTACGAGTAACATAGAAACTAACCTCCCAGTGTACACGAAGACATAACTAACTCAAATATTTCATATATCTTAGTTGAGTTTTACATATGATAGTAGTAATTTGCAACATATAGGGTCATAGCAGCCCTACTTGTAATAAAATGAAAATTAAGGCGCCGCGTGAAAAGTTTGCGCATCCCTACTATAAGTTATTAAAGACGTCATAAATTTTAGAGAAGTTATATATTTTTTCTTTCCTTTTCTTTTTCTCGTCTTTCTTTGCGAAGTTAGCAAGAAACAGTTATTAAGTGAAAATTTATTAGAATCCTCGACTCCATTAGTCCTCAAACAAAAAATTAATTCGTCTCAGTTTCTATATTAATTATCCCTCACCGCGAATCCACAGTTCTGACAGTTCTTAGTTGTCAAGCTAAGCCACAAACCTCAGCCTGCCTTTGCCAAACTTTATCACCAAGAAGTCACCTGACGATATTCTAACTCTTCCCTTTGTAGAACTTTACCTTCACCACTTTCGGTTTACTTAATTACATGCACGGTTCAGTCATCTAAACGCAAACAAGGCCTCTGGCTTTAATTGATCTTCTTTGACTTTGTGTGACAGTCACCCATGTTTGTCTTACGTAAAAGCTTATAAATGCACCTGCATCAGGTGGATCCATTTCGATGGAACTTCTTTTGTATGTTCTTTGAAGAGCTTAATTAGAATTTGTCAAAGGTTGTTTTTACAAGAATTATCTGTTTAATAAAACGAGTAATGTGTACAACATTATTTGAACTTTAATGTAAACCTAAAGAATTTTAATGTTTAATTTAATTTCAAATGGGGTAATGGCTCAGTGGTATCAAGTCGGCCTATGGATCCTAAGAACCCTGGTTCAATCCCCACAACCGACAAACATTTTCACCTATTTAAAAAATTACCCTTGTAGCTCCCCCACCACTAACATATTTGGGGGATGTGAGTTGTCGGCTGGTAACCGCACTTCATGCTCATAAATATATCACTTACCAAGATTTGCTTCGGCAGAGTGTCACACCCAGTAATGGGTATAATATATTTATTTTATTTATTTTATTCCAAAAGTTATAAATATTATTGAACAATTTAACTCGGTGTCGTCTCGTCTCGTCTCGAAAAGTCGAAACGAGGCCACAGACTGTGACTGTTGCGAATGCGTTAATTTTATTTATCCAGAACTCATATATACTAAAGACATTATTACACTGATTCCAGTTGAATTATATGGCTCATAAAACACTAGTGTTTTATATTCCATGAAACACTGCAAACAACTTGTTACTTAGCAACCACTTCATGATCTACCGTATTTTGAGAAACTATATATAACTGAATCAACGTTAAACGTTACGACCAATCTTCTTCGATACCTATAATTATGAGTTGTGGATAAAATTTTATATTCTACTTGTGTTTTATTGGTATATAAAATAGTAAAGAATATTAAACACGAGACCGAACTTTTCTTACATGTTTTATATACCTAATAAAACACTTGTATAATTAATAAATATTAATTTTTTTCAAATAGAATGTTGTCAGGCTATAGTTTTTATATTGTTGAAATCAGAAAAAATCCATTATTTTATAGGATAAAATACATACATGACATTTGAAAAACTATATTTTCGTGCCACAAGTCAAGATCAACTGGAAAAAAAATTATACGTGAAAGAATCAGCTCTCTTGGTCTGCAGATTTTTTCTTAGTGACTTTCTTCGCTAAATCCATTAGTTAAATAATTAAACGAACGATCTTCTTTTGTTAGTTCTCCGCAGTTATATATAAGACGTTGAATCGTTTCTCTATGCTGTTGACATAAGCGACAACATTTTTCATTTTCATCTAGCCAGTATTTATTTACCTCATTTAAGTTGGAGTATACTGTATATACCATATCAAATGGATATGAAAAATACTGAAAGAAAATACAGCAAATTAATTAATTGATTGTCAAATTATTTGACATAGCATATAAATATTGCGGTGTTATTCTTGAAACTTTACGAATTGATTCGCATGCTTAGTTACGCATGAGAACAATCAAGCATTAAAAAATACTATTCCTGACGACCATTCAAATTTATTTATCAAAATTCACATATTACAAAAAAACGTACCTATAGCAACCAATGAAAATCAACAAATGTGACAACAAGGTGTAACTTGTCCTTATACTTGTATTGATCGTAACATTTAAATTTGTGATTTAATGTTTAATATTCGTCAATTCATTATGTCAAAACGTACGATAAAAGTACTTAAAAAGCAGTTAAAGCAATTGATCGAGTTAATTCGAAAAAAAAATTAACTGGTAAATTTGATTAATTAATTACACACAATTTTATATCTAACATTGATCGTCTATAAAGAGATTTAAAGTACTGTCCCAAAATTTTCAGTTCAGATGTAATTTTTTTTTAATAATGAAGAAGGTGGTTCACTGGTATCGATTCGGACTGTGGATTTAAGAGACCGGATTCGATTCCTACAGCTGACAATAATCACCACATTAAAATTATCCCTTTGGCTTCTCCACCATTAATATGCTCGGGGGTGCGTGATTGACACCTGGTAATCGTACTTCACGCGCATAATTATATCATACTGTAATCTGCTACGGCAGAGTGCTATTTCAGTAATGGGTAAAATGCGTGATATATTTATATAATTGATTTAAATAAATTTCAAATTGATTTTCTTGTAATCTCTTATAAGAACGTATGTTTCCATTGTTTTCTATTGCATGAATTTTCGCTTCTTCTAAATCATACAATGCATTTAAATGCACTAAAATATTCAAAATCTGCAATTTCTACAGTATTAAATTACTATATATCTATATTGTATTCTAAAATATTATATATATATATATATATATATATATATATATATATATATATATATATATATATATATATATATATATACATATACATATATAATTATATTATTATTTATTGTAAAATTTTAACCTGTTAAAATTAACTTCCACATGTGGAATTATTTCCGCATGGCTCTAGAGACCGATTTTAATTCGTAGCAACCAAATATTTAGTTGAATGACGTATTTTTGATGACGTTAGGCGGCTTAGTTAAATTTCTAGGGAATTTATTTTCTACTGTTGTTTACAAAGATCAGACTATATATTTTGATGTTGTATTTCTGAAAAACTTGTTGCCGCTTTTTGTGATTGTTTATTGTTAATAAGTCCACTTTGTTGATAGAAATCATAACTATGTTTCTATATTTAGTATTATTTATTAAAATAACCAAACTTTTCATAATACTGCACTGCAAAACATACGAATATGAGGTAGCGACTGAGTTAGCGACTGGTTCAAAGCAGTTGCTAGCAGTAAGTCGTTAGAAAATGTCTAGTCGCCAATAATGACGTCACACGTAAGTTACATTTTATCCCGTAAGGTGACTACACGATCGGTAGCGACAATAAATGACGTTAAGCAAATCGCTACAACTGGTTGCTACGAATTAGAATCGGTCTCCTGACCCACTCGAATAAATTCACACGATAAAATTCGCATACGAATTGATTTTGAAGTGTCAAGAATAGCAAAAACTGTTTCGAATGTGTAACTAGGCAATTTCCGCAAGCGAATCAATTCGCATGGTTTCAAGCTCAGACAAAACATAACTTAGACGGAGAACAACGGCGTTTGTTGTGAAGTAGAATGGGTTAGAATAACTTGGCGATGAAACCTGTGCGCGGCAAAGAGCTAGTACAAGTTGGTGTTATGTAGGTTGCATTTTTGTTGATGACAGTTATCAGACGCGAGCATTTTATTTATTTAAATACAAAAGTGCGTATACAAAACACTTAATATGTCAAAAACTAACCTTTACTTTGATGTATGAAAAGTAAGTAATTGAAAATAAAAATAATTACACAAATGTTTGCAACTTGCATAACATCAAAGTGAACTCGCTCCTTGCCGCGCACCCGCCTCACCAACAAGTTACTTCAACTCTTTCTCCTTCACAACACTGCATTGACTTGAATACGGCAGACTTTGTCTAGGTATATTTTGTCTGAGGTTTCAAGAATATAGTCTCTTAGGTTCCTGTTTGTTTATTACTTACATCACCCGAGAGGTTTGCCAGATTTCTGTTTTACTTAAGTAACGATACAATATTAGCTATAAATCTATAAGTCATCATTTTGAATAAATGGTGACGAGGTATATAAAAAAACTATACAAAATTAATTTATATGGAAGGTATTACCTAAATGCAATACCAGACCAATAAAATAATATATAATATAGCGTTATACATACATAAATTGCATTAAATAAGAAAAAATTGTATCATTATTGTTGGTGTTAAATATGAAGTATGTAAAAATGTTATATTTTTAATATACCGTGTTCCATATATTTTTACGAGTATATCTTTCAAATTACTTAATTTACCGCTGTACCGACTTCGTAATGTTTTATAAAACTTTTTATAACACACTAATGTACTCATTAAAAAACTATTATTATTTTAACTAGAGCAACTTTCCGTTGTTTGTAGCGTACAATTAAATTAGCGGTAATAACATCAAAAGTAATAATAAGAAAGTTTCTTGACTTGAGATTAATCTAAGAATAATATTGATGTTTACCTTTTTTGTATGTATTACATTAAATACCGATTTACAAAGATTTGTCTTTTGTATTCGAATTCAATACTTATACTTTTAAACTGATTCTCGCCTCGCAGCAACATTACATATAGTTAATAATAAAATCTATGATTAATTCTTGATTTAATTATACATTTACAATTATTTTCTCGACGAATATTTGCAAATGTTAACGAATCAAACATTTAATAAACTTCTATATTTAAATTTCAAAAATATAGAATTATATTGAATCACACCTTTCACCCATTATTTGATGTGACACTATAACATAGCAGATTTGAGCATGAAGTGACGTCAAATCATAACGGCTTTATCCAATATGCATATTATCCTGATTAATTTTAATTGATTAAATGTGTAATTAATTTCAATCATAAATTTAATCGATTAAAATACACATTTATCGTAATCGTTGTTAATCGATTAAACTTTTTATATTTCATCATTAATTATTAATTAATTAAGAAATTATAATTAACTTTGCTAATTTATAATCTTCAATATATCCTGACCACAATAACTTGCAGCGAGTGACCCTTTCGTATCTAATTAATTACTGTTAGTTAGTAATTAAAACGCAATTTTAATTTGAATAGATTAATCATATTATCTTGAACTTCCCAAAACTTTCTGCCTAATAGTTTTAGTTGGTAATCCTTAACAGAAAGGATGAATTAGTCGTAGTCCAAACCACAACTAACTTATCCAAATCCAATCCAAACTTGAATACTCATTCTTTTAAAATTTTGTTGTTTGATATATTTTATGACATCTGGTGCCAATATTTGCTACTAAATATTGATAGAATGTGTGAAAGGAACACTCCAATACTGGATGGAAGAATGCACTAGAAAAGGTAGGTAAGAGTAAGTTAGTTACACTACTACAAGGATTGCAAATTTACCGACTTCTTCAGTTACCGGTAAATCGGTAACATTTTTAGTCGAAACTGGTTTACCGGTGATTTACCGATAATATATATTACAATTTATTTTTTTGTCACCAAATTAAAAAATTACCCCTGTGGCTTCTCCACCACTAACATCTTTGGGGGCCGTGATTTGACGGTAGCCGCACTTCACGCGCATAAATATATCTCTAACCGAGATCTGCTTCGACAGAGTACCACACCCACTAATGGGTAAAAAAGCGTGATGATATATTTATTTATTTTTTATATATTAGATAATAAGTCATAAAAGATATATTTTACTTGACGAAACGGTTGTTTGAAATACGAGCCTTGGATATGTACTTTACTTGACTGTTTTTGTGAAAACCTACTTTCCATACTAAAGTTGGTCAAGAAAGTAGGCACTTCCTTGCCGGTGTCAGAAAAAATATTATTATTGAACGGACACAAGAGTTAATATTAAAATAAAGAACATTTGATTGAAATTTATTCGAGCAACACAAAAAATATATACAAATAAAACTATTCTGTATATAAAATAACCCAAAATATATAAGCAAATTTAACAATACTAATGAAATAGATTTCAAATTACACACGAAAATAGTGAAGAAAATCTTATCATAATTAAATATTTTTTATTTATGTTATATTTTTGTTTGTTCCTTGACACAAGAAACGGAGTTTTAATCCAGAACGAAAGGTCGTTCGCAAAAAGGATATAAATCAAATTTTTAAAAGTTAAAATAAATATTCACATGCTGCTTATATTTTCTTGCGCACTGTGTATAAATGTAAACAGGTACCTATTTCTCTGCTAGGTATACAGTTATGTCTACCAGAAAAAAAAAAAAAATATATATATATATATATATATCCGATTATGGGATGGCTAGCTCAGTGGTATGAAGTCGGCTTGTGGATCCTGAGGTCCCTGGTTCGATTCCCACAGGCGACAAATTTTCATAATTTGAAAAAGCTATCCCTGTGGCTCCTCCACCACTAACATGTTTGGGGGCCGTGATTGGACGACTGGTAACCGCACTTCACGCGCAAAATATATCACTTACCGAGATCTGCTTCAGCAGAGTGCCACACCCAGTAATGGCTAGAAGGCGTGATGATATATATATATATATATATATATATATATATATATATATATATATATAAAATAACAATAAAATATTACAAACCCATTACCTAATTTTAATTTTTCGTTTAATCACTTTGTACCATAAATCGTAAATAATATCGCATCTATTAATTGTTTCTATCGCTGTCAACTACGAGTATTTTATTTTCCTACAATTCGCCGGCATCCGCGCAACGTGCATTTTCTACTGGCGTTTCGCAACTTTAAATGAGCTATTTTGCTATTATATATTTTATCGAATTACCAGTAAGAAATTAAGGGTATTTATCTCTACTAACCGATAAACTGATTTATCGGTATTACAATCCCCTACTACTGCGTTGTCTTACTTTTATAAAAACATGAAGAACTAAATTTTATAATATTTTTATTATATTTTAGAAACGTTTGGCAATAGTGAAATAATCTACGCAAATTTTTATCATCATATGCAATAAATTCTGATTTTGCAGGCTGTCCCACAAAAACTGTGCAGTAAGCAAATAACATGAAAAAGAAGAAAAAGTTTATCTGCTACCGTTGCTTCTCCGACTATTGAAGGAAAAAGATTCAAATAAAAGTTTTAGAATTGTATATCATTAAAGTCTGTATATAAATTATTTCATTTCACTTATTTATTTATGCTATTCTGTAGTACAGAAACTTAATTGCAATTATTGTACTGTGTGCGGACTCACTGAGCAGCAGTGTGGAAGATCATATATTGTTAGCTTGAGTAGAATATTTGTCTGACATATAAACGTTGCCTATTGATTTGCTTTTATTCCTATGTAAATAATATAACGGATGTTCAATAAGTCTTGGTGTCCTGGGTGGCTATGGGCTGTGAAACGCATGTCTGTACTTTATTCATACAATTTAACCTTAAACGTCATAATTTACTTGACATAAATTAAAGTAAAACAATAATACATGTTTGAACAGTTTTAGAGTAAAATGTTTACTCAGGAACAAAAATAGTGAAGCCTTGTTTTCACAATAGTCAGCGAAATAAACGGAATTGCACTTTCCTTATTTTGAATGACGTTTGATGTTTTATGTAAGGTTAAATTGTATGAATATAATACAGACATATGTTTCACTGCACATAGTCATCCAGGACGCTAAGACTTATTGAATACCCGTTAGATTTTGTAAAATTAAAAGTTTAATTTAATAGTAACTAAGTAAAATTAAACATGAAACATCTACGAATATACACTCGTACAGGTGGTGTCCTGTCACAGATGAATCAGCAAATATCTGGCTTATTGATTTAGCGATTTCAGTCACACACACTCGTAACTTTATATTTCAACATCTAATTCTACATGCAGTTTTTAAAAGGGTTTCAGTTTGCAATCAAAATTATGTGCAACTGTTTACATCTAATTTTCAAAACAGATTTACAGATAGGTTTGAGAAACAGTTTCGATGCATGCGCATTTGGCTTATTTAAGTAACAGATCTCAACATATATGAGATATAACCTCATATTATTTATAGTTGATCAACCTTTAGATTTGATATAAAATGAATTTGAATACACACTACAGTCAATTTATTTGTAGGTTAGTAATTTCATCAAAACGACAGAAAACGTTTGCAAAGTGCACATGTGCTATCTCAAAACTGATATTTATGTGTTTACATACTTAGTTATAAAACTTAAACAGCCAAATTATCAAAAGAGTTTTAGCTAATTCTGAATTTTAGATTAGTTATATTAAGCTAAACCATATTCTCCAAAAAGTTCAAATAAACTCTAATTTTTAGATTATTACCATTATTTTCGGAAAGTGGTGTGGATTAACTATTAAAAATCAGATTAGAATAAGATTAGCTAATCCACAATTCAAGTTTAGCTATAACTATTTTGAGAAACGGACTGAAAAATGTTTTGAAAACGGTTTCAAAACTGTATGCAAACTTACTTAATTATGGTGGATGTAAATTATGATTATTTTATAGTAATTAATAACAAATATCAAATATACCGTAAACCTAGTTTATGTTATAAATTTAAAAAGTTCGGCAAATTTGCTGTAAAATGGAATTAAGTTTGTAATATGTTATATAAAGAAATACTAAAGTGGCGGATACTTTAATTTTACCATTTTTTTGACATTTTGTATTTCAATTTCTGTTATTTCGTATTGTTTAATGGTATTTTATATTACTTATTTGTATATTATTTTGTTTATTTATATTTTATATTTTTTTATCTGATGATGAGTTTTGTATAGACTCGAAACGTCCTATTTTAAATATATAAATATATTATATTATATTATTGGATTTCTGAAGCCTGATTTTATTAATAATCATACATGGAAAGCTATTACAGCAGGTGCTGAAATTAACAAATTGATGTAATCAACAGAATGTAACAAAACGCCAACAATTAATGCAAATGAGGTTAAATAATATTAAAAACTTGCTGATATTACTACTTGTAATCAACATAATGTGCACTAATTGTTTTCAAAAACTGTTTAATATCAGGGCGTGCTGTTACAGTATTTCAGAACGACATCATTAAAGTGTCCGCAATTTAATTTTGTATCATGTAACACATGGAAAATATATATATAAAAAAAAAATAGTAAGTAGTCACTAATCCCCGATTTTAAAAATAATATCTATTATTTGAAGTTTTTAAGTTGCTGTTATTAATTACTAGGAAACGGGAAGTGTGAAAGTGGTATGATAATACTACATCCACCATTATTTACTATACATCGATTTTTCAGTATAAATAAATAAATTTATTTATTTATAATACATAAAATTACAAATTGTTTTATCAAATTTGTATGCTGATGAAAGCGGTGTGTGTTTTTATTGAAATATTAAACTCGAAACAATTACTGTTTTGTTTTACCATATTATTAATTTTAAAATTTTAGATTTTTTTTTAGATACATAAAATAATAACTAGAAGAAAATATATGAACACCTATAATCATCCATATAATTAAATTGGGCTTATTAATAAAATAAAACGACTTGTTCTTTTGTACAGTATATGAAAATGAAAATTAATTAGGCTTCATTCGTTGCAAAGCAATCGGATGAATGAAACAACAGATAAACAGTTTTATGCGACATTGAGTATTTAATTAGAATTTATTTAATATATACCAGTATATTTATTCATCATTTATAAAACCGTCTATGTATGTCTTTCTTTGCAAGGAATTCCTTTATACTAAAAATAATTGGTTTGAACTCGTTATATTGAAGTACCTTTGCAGATACACTTTAGCAGAATATAGGAACACCATAACCATTAATACCTCTATCCAACACAGAGCTGAAAACGTTGTACTTCAATTTATCTGATGGAAACTGTCATTTTGCTGTGACATGGTAATCTGCAGCAAATTTAGTCAACATTTCCAGATATTTAACGTTTGTGAACATTTTTTCTACATGACTATCTTAACCCTCTGACATGATAGATTACATCTCTTAATGATAAAATTCTAGAAAAGAATCATTATTTTTAACAAATGAGTTATGTTAAAATTAATAATTCGAGTTATGTTAAAATTAATAATTCAGTTATACCACAAAGAAAAGAGAAGAAAAAATACAATCCGAATGTATAAAAAAAATCGTAGTTTAATCGGACGTCGCACAATTCAATTTCCACCCTCCCCCAATTAGGGTCACTCGGGGTAATTTTAAGACACGTAAAAATTGAGGTAAAAGTGAGACATATTTATTATTCTGTTGAATATTTTAAATTTAGCGCGCTCGTATCACAGAAAGGATATTTCAATGTTAAATCTTAGGTTGGTAAAATTAGACAAGGTTGCATGGCCGAAAATACCCTAGAAAAAATTACTAAACTTTTGACATAAATTCTAACCTGAAAAATTAATATTCGTCGTTCCATAATTTCGTCTCTGGACGCAAACAACCAAACAGTCATACAAAGTGTTATATACTGTATAAAACTTCAATTCAATGACATTGCAACTGACATAAGGTATATAAGTTATTTTATTAATTAATAAAGATATTTAATAAAATATAAAAGGGGTAAAAATGAGACATAAATTGGGGCAAATATAATACATAATGTGGGGTAAATATGAGACAAAAATAACAAAACTTTTGTGTTGTAGTATTTAAAAATGAGAAATTATAAAAAGAAGGAAGCGAAATACAACGAAGAAACGGTCAGAAAAGCTATAAACAAAATAAATGAAGGATTCAGTATACGGGCGGCAGCGAGACTATATAACATAGATAAATCCTATTTATGTAGGTTAAAGTTAAAGGGCCCTCTCAAAACAAGAGGCATTAAGACTGCATTAACAGAGGAACAAGAAACTACATTGTCAAATCATTTAAAAACCATGGCCAAATGGGGATATTCATTAACAAAATCAGAAGTTTGTGACGTAGTACAACAATATGTGACAGAAAATGACATAAAAACTCGTTTCAAGAACAATCGTCCTGGCAGTGATTGGTTTTTTGCCTTTCGTAAAAGACAAAATTTAAATATACGCAAACTAGAACCTCTAGAAATAAATCGGCGAAAAAATACTGCTGATCCTTTTTTAATTTACGAATTTTACGATATATTAGAACAAGTTAGTAATGAGTTGGGGATTAAGAATGATCCTACTAAATTTTGGAATTTAGATGAAACCGGAATTTGTCTTGATCCGACAAAAATTAGAGGTGTAGTTGGCAGAGGACAAAAAGCTCATAGAAACATTCAAGGTTCCGGAAAAGACAATATTACAGCTTTAGCTTGCTGCTCTGCATCCGGAGAAATTTTACCTCCTTTGATTATATATCAAGCAGCTCGTTTATGGACTGCATGGAGAGGCGAAAAAGATTTAAGAGGAACGTTTTATGCAGTTTCCAATAAAGGTTTTATAACAACAGAAATTTTTGAAGACTACTTTATAAAATTTTGTATTGTTGTCAAAGAACGTCCATTGATACTTGTATTAGATGGCCATGTGACTCATTTATCATCAAAAACTATTGAAAAAGCCATTTCAGAAAATATAACCATAATTAAACTTCCATCCCATACAACAGATCTTTTGCAACCCTTAGATAGGTGTGGCTTCAGACCTCTTAAGTCTGCATGGGAAAAAGCTTTGTCAACTTGGCAAAGGGAAAATCAGCGAAGTTTAACCAAATCAGAATTCGTCGATCTTCTGTCAACCATTTGGAATAATGCTTTAAACCCATCTGTTATTCAATCAGGATTTTTGAACACGGGAATATTTCCTATTAATAGGAACAAGTATCCAAAAGATCGTTTTGATTTGGATAAACTTAAACGTTACGAAGAAAGAAATATTTCTGGTGAAAACAACGAGGTAGAATTTATTTCCAATATTCCAGGAACATCAACTCAATCTTCTTCAGACAATTCCAAAGAAACAACAGATTCAAGTAGCGTTAATAGTTTTGAACATCTATTATTGAGAAAAATATCAAAAACAGAAGCTCCAACAAAGAAAAGGAGACGAGTAGATCCAAAATGTAATGTAATTACCTCTGAAGAATTTTTAAACTTCATTAAAGAGAAAGAAAAAGTTGTAGCTAGTAAGAAAAAGCTTGTAGCCGTTTCAAAACCGAAGATGGAAAAAAATAAAAAAAAACAAAAACCTGTCAGTTCAGATTCAGAGGAAGAAAGTTGGGTTGAAAGTGGAAATAGTGATGATGACGTGAGCATATTCAATGTTTCTGATGCAGAAATAGAAGAAGACATTAAAGAAAAAGAAGAGCAAAAAAATAACTTTCCCAGTGATGTAACTGAGGGTACCTTTCTCTTGTGTAAAGTTTATGGCAAGAAAAAAGTATATAAATATGGATGTATTGTACAAAAAGTTTTCGGAAAATCTGAATTTGAAGTAGTTTTTTTGAGAAACACGGGTCCAAGTAAACAACAGTTTGTAGTTAAGGAATCTGATGTTTCTACCATTGTAAAAGATGATATTGTAAAGATATTACCAGTCCCGAAATGCTCAAAATCAGGGGACCAGATTAAATATATATTTGAAGAGAAAATTGATGTAGATGAATTATAAATTTATAATTCATCTACATAAATTTTCTCTTATATTTTGTACTTCGAAGAAATGTATATTTTTTGTTAATAAAAGTACCATATGCTGTAATTTTTTCAGTAAAAAAATATATTACATGAATGAGACACTACCTAGTATGTCTTTAATTTGCCCCAAACCGAGTAAATATCAAAATAACACACGTTTTTAGTTATGTCTTACTTTTTCCCAAGCCCGTCTTATTTTTGCCCCACAACACGGGGAAAAATGAGACACGATTTTATTGTTGTAGTTTGTTTATTTTTAAGAAATCATAAAAAATTCATTCGAAAACAGCATTATCTGCTCAAATTACCCCTATTAAACCATTTAAGTCCTACAAAATTGCGATAATTAAATCTTAATTTAACATATTTTAAAATTTGTCTCATATTTACCCCGAGTGACCCTAAATAAAATATTGCAATTGAGCGAGAAAAACGGGTGGGTCCACTTTTCCAAATATACTGTATAATTCATCTAAAAAGGAACAAAAACTTATAAGTATATTATTAGACTGTGCCAAAAAAAAATAGATATTTTTTTATTTCGCTCTTCTTCGAGTATATCATTCCTCGTTCAAATTCATTCAGATTCACAAAATTTTAAACAATTCGGTTAACATTTAGAGGTGCATCAAGCCCAAAATGTGTTTTTTTGAAGTTTATTCTCAATTTTTGTGAGGTTTCATAACACTGTTCTACAATAACGGGATGTTTGACGCTTGGGAGACATTATTACATTCAAACACAAAGTATTTAATGCATTTCAGTCGCCAAATCCACTTTCGGACAGATATGTTTGCGAAAACAACCATTTTTTTAAGGCCTAAAAACTGTAATTTCAATTTTCAACTCCAATAACTTCATATTTTTAGGTTCGGTATGCGTCATATGCTCTTTTAACGTAGTCTAGTATCACGTAGCATTAATTGATTTGAATATTTCAGAAAAAATCGCCCATCAGTTATGATAATCTACACTCGGATATATATATATATATATATATATATATATATATAGTATTATCTATATAATACTCGCATAAGAAAAAGGTTCTTCATATATATAAATTTTTAATTTCCTTCATTACGTAACACAATTCTATATTCATTTAACTTCCTACAATAATCAAGTGTTTTAGTAAGTTTAATTCTGTCTTGCAATTATTCATATATCAAATGTGTTTTGTTTTTACCTTTTTATTGTGCCGATAATAATCGAGATAAAATTCTAATCCTGTTAATCTACTTTTTTTAATATTCATCTTATGATTAATTTCCATTGTTTTTTCTTCTTCCCCCTCTACGGCACCATCTTCCTCCGAGTATAAAATTAGAAGATTGATTGTTTTATTATCTGTTGTGCTTGCCAGTTTTACTGGAACTAAATGAGATTTCTTATAATTAACTTTTTCTAATTTATAAATAATACAAATAAGTCATTCATTTGTTCAAATTTAAATATACTGAAATAGAGTTATTACGTAATTACTACTGCCTTGGTTACGGATGGAAAGGAGACAAATGCAGACCAAGTGTGTTTCTGTAAACGAAAAAGCAATAATGCCGAAAGTAACTTGTGCTTTACGCAATTGTCAAAAGACAGCGATTTAAATATCGCGTCGAGCGCGGAATTTCATATTTTAGCCACAGACACTTATGGAGGAAGAAGATACGGCGAGCATAAGAACGATAAATATGTAGTGGTATATTTTGACGTTTATAAACATAACCTTTATAATTATTGCACACAATAATAATATCATCAGTATATCGAATCTGTATACATCAAAATGATTAGACAAGTACTTGCATCAAACAAAGTAAAATATATCTATAAATGATTTTATTTAAATAGTAAGTGAAATATTTAATATTTATTGTTTCTGTATAACACAGTTGTTACAGTTGTTTATATTAACATAATGTGTACTGTAAACTTTTGTACTGCCTAAAGAAACATTGATTTCTTCTGTATTCATATTATCAACAGTACTATTAATGACAATTTCGGAGAGTTTAGAAGTATTAACAGCAGGTTGATTGTAACTGTCAAGAATTTGATTGGCAATTTTTACTTTATTTTGCAGCGAATTTTCAATGTATCCCCTCAGTCACTGTACTAGATTTCCAACCACCATGTTTTTTAAAATTTATTATATCTTCTCTTGTATCAGCTAATAATGTAGCTGAAGATCGCCATAACCAGTGGCCTATGTGCTCGTAACTTTCTGGATTGGGTGATTTTAAAAATTCTGCAATTTTCTGGGCAATTTTACCCGTGGTATTTATTCCTATATGTGAAACTGTATATTCCCTGCATTTGTATGTCAAAAAAAAGAACGACGATGTTCCACATTTTGAAGTCGAAGAGCCAACATATTTGTGATACATTTCCAAGAAAAATACGCCGTTCAAGAGATAGAGGTCACTGTGAATTATCAATACGTTTTAGTCTTAGTATTAGGAATATTCACAAATATAAATGTACCTTTGTTACCGACATGATCAAGAATCATGTTCTATTCGACGACAAGCTCCCGAAATACCGAGAATTAAAGCAACCTGAAGTAAAGAAAATCATATGAGCGACTAATCTGTCTGATGAATCTATCTGTTAAATATTATAGAATATATTGTAGCGATATTATCTTTCATCATTAAATAAGTTTTAATGTCGGCATTAGTTAGAAAATTGTAAAATTCATCTTTTGTTAATACATTACATTTCTTACTCTTTTTATCGTTTTAGAAATGCAATTAATTTGGAATATTGATCAATATTGACATTTTCATGTACATTCAAGGTAGACTTCAACAATGAATACTGACGCCACCCACAAGCTTAAAGATTTATAAGTTTTACTTTTCTCCATGAAATATGCCAGCAGTACAATTTTAGACATTTTAATTGTATTTTTGATATTGCACCAAAGTTTTAAGTTATTATAAACTGCCAAATTCCGCTCTTTATATTTATTCGGTAATAAATATAACGTAGCTTGAACTACGGCTTCAATTATCTCTGGAGTTGTGCATGATGATGTAGAATCACTCATTGTAATATTTAAATCAAGACAATTTTGAAAAATTTATTGTGAAATTAGTAAAATATTTTTTTGTAGATCAATGAAGCAATCAATAAACAAAGCAACGTCCTGTCAACGCAGTAAAATAGCGTTGCAATATACTGATCATTAAAATTCTGACAATATTTTAATGATTTTTGAAATTTGTAGGAAAAATGTGCAGAATTTTATAATGAAGAATTTTATAATGAAGTAACACAAGAGATAAGAAATAAAATAAGAATTTAACACAAGCATTTTTTATGATTTATATAAAGTTATTACCGTCCACCAATCAGAAGATGTGATAGAATTTCTTGTTTAAATTTCTTCACTAATTTGTCAAATAGATAACATTGAATAATTAAAATCTTTCGACGATTTGTCAAGTAGAGATTTATGAATTTATACCAATTTCATTACTTTAAGATCCATTTTATATAACACTAATGTTGTAAATGGAAATATAAATATTGGAAATTTCCGAAGGCTTTGTGGAAATATTGAAAATATGGGACATAATTGAAATATTCGTTTAAGAATATTTATATGTTTTCAGTTGAAATTCTCATTCTCACAAATCGTTGTGAGTGTATTTTCTCCGCCAATTCATCTGCACAACTGAACGGCCATTTAGCTTTTTCAGCTATATTTACAATAAAAAATAAGTCGTTTAACTAACTTTAGTAAGCTAATTTATATACTTCACAACGTTCATTGGGTGACAGATCAACAATTCAGTTATGATGTATGTGGATGGTTCTGAGACAGTACTTGAAGAATTAATCGAAAGTAGCGAGAGCAACTCACCCAACCAACACTTTCAAGAAAAGAGTCAGACCGTCCCTTTTCTGTTCCTGAACTTATCATACCGATAGTGATTCAAATAATTTTAAATAAATAGCCTTACTTGCCATTTAATCTTAATATTTCTGTATTATTTTGTTACATTAAACGATATAACACAATTTAGTACGCATTAATAATTTTTTTTCCAATATTTCAAATGTTTCCAAGTATTTCTAATGTTTCCAAATATTTCAAAAATTTCCAAGTAATTCTAATGTTTCAAATATTTTGGAAAATATTTCCGAATATGTTTCCAAAAATATAATACCCGACACTTTGCATCAGTATATTATACTAAGCTAGAATATTAGAATATCTGATGAACATCTTCAAGATTACACAAAGCTGCTGACTTTTGATTGGACAGAGGTAGATATTTTAGGTAACGCAATTCAGAAAGATAAAAGTTCGTTATCTCTTGTTTTACCTTTTTGTCTTTTACCTTGCTTCCTATTTATTTTACGTGCCGATACCATTCGCGTAACTTCATTTATATCCACATTAAGAGTCGTAAGAAAATATACATATTTATAGAACTGATAATTACTCACTATCTTTATATCATAAATAAAAAAAGATCAAATATGAATTTGAAAAAAGCTCTAGGATTAAAAATAGACATAAAGTATGCATAAAAATCAACAAAAAGACAGGGAATAATGTGTGAAATAACTTCTTTTTGTGTAATTTGTACAAAATTTTGTATTTCTGCTTTAAATAATGGGTGTAAGCAAAAAAGCTTATAATCCGCTTTAGAACTATAATATTGTTTAAAATAAAAATATCTAAAATTTACAATTATATCTATTATTTTATTACATTTTATAAATATTTACATTTTATCCAATTTTTTTGCTAAACCTCTTGTAAAATCCTCGAAATTATTCCAAGATCTAGCAGCACTTATATTGTTACAACTGTTTATTCTGTAAAAAATTTGAAAACTTTAACCATTGTTCTTCATTTGTTTGGTAGCATAAATTATTACAAATTCTATTAGAAGGCAGACAATTTTCTTTCCTTGCATTAACTGTAGAATATCACCATTTTCATAAAAAAATGTAAAAGATTTAAAAATATTATAACGCATTTTGAACGTTTTATGTACTAATTTCAGTAGCCTATATGCAATAGTAAATGTAGCTCTGATAATGTAGAGCAGCCTAAATTATCTAAATTAATTATTTTATTATTAAAAATAATTTTTTCCATTTCATTATTCGTTAATAAATACTAACAAGTACTTTCAACATTTTCGTATTATGACAAGTGCCCACTGCACCAGTTTAAATAATTTTTTATTAACCACAGAATATTTCGTTTATTTTTAATGTTCAAATCTCTCCATGTAATTGGAGGAACAAGAATTTTTGATTTGTAAATACCAATATTAATATTTAAAATTCAATATTTTGCATAATTTAAAATCTTGCAAATCAACAATATAACAATTAATTAATAACGGTACTAATAAACTAAAATCAAGACAACAAAATTATTTATATGTAATTTTTTTTATTTATTTTTATTTATTTAGAACACAGGTTTCACAAATAAATAAAATAAAATAAATATAAATATATCATCACGCCTTTTGCCCACTAGGGGAGACTGGGTACGGATGTGACAATTTTGGTTTGATCGCCAATAATTTTGTTATAGTTAGCACTTTTGTCTACGTAAAAATACCAAAATGTTGTCCCTAAATACGCTGTATTAGTTATAGCATCAAATTAAAAGAAAAAAGAGAAAGTGTCACAATCGACCACACCCCAAGGACTGTTGTGACAGTGATTGGGGTCAGTAGTGACAGACATAAGAATTACTTTTATTGTTAGAAATATGTAACATAACACAACATAACTGTCTTCTATAAAAAGTTAACATTCATAATTAAAGCAAATGAACTTAAATCTACGATCACTTCTATTCTTACAATTAATAATGCACTGCATCTAATGTTTATAACCAGGGTTGAGAGATTTAAATCAAATTGATTTAAATCATGATTTAAATCAAGAGATTTTTTTTAAATCATTGATTTAAATCAAAATAAATTAAATTTAATAATTTAAACATAAATGAATATTTTTTATTATTGTATACGTATAATATATGTCACAACCGTACCCACAACATTTGTCACAACCGTATCCAACGCATACTTTCGAAAACAAACAATCGCAATGACTGCGCCAAGTAATCTACGTAAAAACTAATCACTCGTAATTAACTACTAATATTCAACTTATAACAAAAAAATATATGATATAATCTATCTGTATACAAATAACAGTAAATATTAAAAGAAATTAAACAAAAAAACTTACTTTTGACTGTCAAAAGCAATGTAGACTCCTGCTTACGTTAGCGTCGCGCGCTGGCTGACGTAACCTGGGGAACGCGTTTAGACATGCATGCCGCTTCTCCCTCCCCTTACACCCTTTCCGAATTCCGTATAGTTTTGCTGTTATGACGACTGTCACTACCGTAACCTGGCACAACCGTACCCAGTCTCTCCTACTAGGTGTGGCACTCTGCCGAAGCAGATCTCGGTAAGTGATATATTTATGCGCGTGAAGTGCGGTTACCAGCCGTCAAATCACGGCCGCGAAAGATATAATGGAGGAGGAGTCACAGGGTAATTCGAACGTGGTAAAAATTGTTTGTCGGCTGTGGGAATCGAACTGAGGTTCTCAGGATCCACAAGCCGACTCAAAACCACTGAGCTAGCAACCCCTCAAATATATAATATGTGTAATTAAATATGTTTTATTAATAAATACTGTTTCATTGCATAATTATTAAATTTGGTGGCTGCTCACCTATATGACATATACTTGTTCTGTACAACGTTAGGTAAGCTTAATATTACCGTAGAATTATATTGAACTCAACTAAAAGATAACACTAGATTCTTGGTAATTACGTCAGCAAATAATTCTTAAATACTTTTAAAATATTCTTTTGAACTTATTTGACACATACGAGTACGCTTGCAGAGCAAATTTTCCAATAATAGAAATATAACTTTCTTCGTCTCCTTTACAAATTTTTATTTGCAAATTATACTCTCTGTCCAATAACATTTTTATATCTCAAGCAATTTCTAACAGGTCACTGGCAATTATTTTCATAAACTTTTTATTTGCATTTTTTTAATATGTACATGTAGAATACAGTAAAGTTTATACAACAAATACTGCTATATATATATAAATTAAGGAGCATTAAAAAAAACTAAACTGATACAGCAATTTTAATGAATAATTAAGCTGATTTTGGTGCCACTTTTCATTTGATGCCTGAAGTACGTTCTTAATTTTCCTGTTAAGTAATCCGGTCCTGCTGACATTAGGCGTATTCCATTTGCCATTTGGATCAGATCTAACTTACATTTACTGAACCAGATCATTTATTTATTTCGCTGGATTACGTCGCTGACTTTATTTCCAATACTAGAATTACTTATTCTAATTTACTTTGAAGTAATTCACCCCAATAATTGCATCAGTTTGCTTAATTCAGTTCATTTAATCACTGGTCAAATTTATCTGAACTGATTTAAGTGCACCAAGTGTCAAATGGAATACAGCTTATGAGTGAAATTTTAAATGCATATGTCAATGCAATGTAACTTTAAAAAATAATCAAATCTATTATTTGTATAAACAAGGAAATAATAAGCGTTCATATTCTCATGTAAAAATTTGGTGTGCTTTTTTATTATTTTTCCTACAACTGTGCGATTTTTTTTTGTTATTACGTAACTATTACTGCATTGGTTACGGGTGGAAAATAGACAAATGCAGACCAAGTGCGTTTCTGTAAGCGAAAATCACAATTGCGTTTCGTTTGCGCTACTGTCAAAATCAAATTTAACTGACAGCAATTTAAATTTCGCGAATTCACGCGGATCTTCATATTTTAATCACAGACCATGCAATAACTGCGTTTTTTTAGTCCCTTATGAAAGAAGGAGACACGGCGAGCAAAAGAACGGTAAATATACAGTGGTATATTTTGACATTTATAAACGTAACTTTTATAAATATTGCACACAATATCATCAATATCAGTATATCTAATCTGTACACATCACAATGAGCAGACAAGTACTGGTAGGTGTATCATTATTAAATATGATAATTAAAACAAAAGACAAAATGTCTATTGCGATATGGAATTGAGTTTTAATAAATAAGAAAAAATAGGAAAAAACTAATTTTCCATCACTTGTCTCATAATTCCACAAGGTTTTACAGCACGTTTGCATCAACTATCAGGTCATCAACAAACGGATGGTCAGTTCAGCTTTAACTATAGACGCGTTTCGTCCTTACAGACTCATCAGTATGGTGCCATACTGATGAGTCTGTAAGGACGAAACGCGTCTATGGTTAAAGCTGAACTGATCAGCCGTTTGTTGATGACCTGATAGTTGATGCAAACGTGCTGTAAAACCTTGTGGAATTAGGAAACAAGTGATGGAAAATTAGTTTTTTCCTATTTTTTCTTATTTATGATAATTAACAAAAAGTATTTTTTTATTCTAATATAACTGTTGTATAGATTGAATAAATTAAAATATATCGATACATCGTTTTATTTAAAGAGTAAGAGAAATACTTAATATTTATTGTTTGTGTATATTAATAACACAGTTGTTACTGTTCCTCAATTTGACATAATGTGAAGTGGTTACTTTTATACTGTCTAAAGAAACATTGATTTCTTCCGTACCTATATCTATTATCAACAGTACCATTATTGACAACAATTTCGGAGGTTTTAGAAGTACCAGCAGCAGGCTGATTATCATTTCCAGGAATAGATCTAGCGTAGCTTGACACCTGGTGCTGCAATTATCTGTACATGATAAAGTTGAATCACTCATTATAGTATTCAAATTTGGATGATTTTGATGAAATTATCTTGAAATTAGTTAAATATTTCTAAATAATAAGAACAATATAAGGCGTATTCCATTTGTCATTTGTATCAGATCTAACTTACATTTACTGAACCTGACTACATATATTTGTTTCGCTGAATTACTTCGCTGCTTTTATTTTCAATATTAGAATTACAGATTCTAATTTACTTTGAAGTAATTCACCTCAATAAGTGCATCATTTTGTTTAATTCAGGTCATTTAGTCATGTTGTCTAATTTATCTGAATTGATTTAAGTAAACCAAGTAGCAAATGGAATACAGTTAGTGTAATCAACAAACAAACCATAGTAACGCTGTAAAACATCGTTCTTGTGTAATATTATTAAAATTTTATAAATCCTGTTAATATTTTTAGTGATTTTCAAAATTATGAATTGTAGGAAAACTGTTTATAACACGTGTCGAAAAAGGTTACGTGCACGTGCAGAATAAACTCTGCACTTTCACGTAACAAACTTTTTTCGACACTTGTTATAAAAATAGCTCTTTTTTGTCTTTTAAATTAAACACACTAATACCAGTAATATAACATTCCACACTTTCATTAAAATTCTGCACAAATTGGCTTTTTTATCACTAACAAACAAGTTACACCAAAGCTCATCAATTACTTTGCATCGCTGAAAAATGTTGATGCCCGCTGCATTACTTGAATTGTGTATTCGCGTTTCGAGTGTCGTGTATAAAAGGCAATATAGAAGTGACAAGGCAATGAAATAGATTATGTGAATCTTTTAGGATAACGAGATTCGCTAATGTCGAGAGTGGGCAAAATTGCCGGTATTTGATTTCTGCTCAAAATAAGTATCAATATTATTATTTTAGCAATATTTGGATTTTTGAATAATTTATTTAAAAACGAACAAACATTCATTCTGTACGTATTTGTATTTCTTACTATAAATGAAATCATAAGTTCTATAATAATCAGATCAAATACTAACTTTTTAGATAAATTAAGTCGTTACTACTTTTAATTTGATTAAGTAATTATAACCTTTCTAATGTAGTTTGAAAATAATTTGCGCATTATACTTAATTAAGTATTTCATATAAAATTTTTATTTTTAGTTATAACTAAAGAGCGGATTCTATGCAATTGCATGTTTTGTTTTTATTCAGTATATCAATAAGATCTTTACATATGTTCAAGTTTCTTAAAAAGTTAATGGCAAATATTAACTAAAAAAATGCATATTTCGCATATATTGATATTTTATTGCATATTTTTTAAGTATTTGAATAAAAACTAATTTGATGCATATTTGTGCATAATTTAGTACTTTTCAAAAATAAAAATTAATTTAAAGCGAAAATTAGTGCATTGTTATATATTTATTTGTGGTTAAGGGTTGGTTGTCCGAACCTTAGATAAAACTGAGAACCAAATTATTTCTGGAGTAAATGAAAAATATTGCTGTCATGTTCTGAGCTTGATGTGATATAGGTATGAAGTTGGAACAACCTGCCCTAAAATAATATGTTACTAGATGTTTCATACCAGATATATTTATAAATATAAATATATCATCACGCCTTCTACCCATTACTGGGTGTGGCACTCTGCTACAGCAGATCTCGGTAAGTGATATATTTTGCGCGTGAAGTGCGGTTACCAGTCGTCAAATCACGGCCCCCAAACCAAAGTGGTGGAGGAGCCACAGGGACCAGATATATTTATTTACAAATAATATTTTCTTTATTGTTTCCGTTATTCAAAACATTATAATTATATGAAATTATATTTACACTACTCATGTACTGTTCTGATTAAAACACTAGATATAAATATGAAAATTAGAAAACGCCACCATCAAAAGCACCTGACGTTCTTTTTTTGCATATTTTTATGTCTTTATTTACAGTTTTTTTGCATATGTTACCTATATTTATGAATTTTTTAGTGCACAATGTATGCATATTTTGATTTTGACACTTTTAATATTGGATATTTATCCGCTTTTTAGTTATAACTATATTTTTGATAATGTGGACCGGTAAATTTACGTATTTAATTTTTCTTTAAATCTATATCTCCAGACTTATGTTAAAAGCAGCAATCGGCAACCCGAGGAAAGCCGCATATAGCAATTGGTAAAATAACTCATTCTTTAATATATCTTATAAATTTAAAATATGAATTTAATAATAAAATTTTAGAATATTAACAAAATATCAATTGTTCCGTTCATTATTGGGCGCCGCGATTTGCATTTACCTGGAAGTTGAAGTGCTTTTTTGGAATTTCAAACTTCAGTTTCCTTTGCGGTGTGTATGACTTTTATAAAGGATAGGCTCAGGTGTAGCTCTTTGAAATTGAGAACCCGGGTTCGATTCCCGCAGTCGATATACAAGTTTTTTTGCATTTAAAATTACTCCTGTGGCTCTCACTCCAATAATATCTTTAGGACCCGTGATTTCACAGCCGGTAACCGCACTTTACGCGCATAAATATAACACTTACCGAAATATGCTAGGCCAGAGTAATCCAGTAATAGGTAAAAGTCGTGATGACATATTTATTTTTATTTTATTTTATAATATAATTATTACAATATTCGTTATTTTTAGAAAAATCTAATTAAAACAAATTTTAATTTTTACAATCATGTATAACTTAATGTAAAACAAACTAATGCTGAAGTTAGAAAATTGGTAGTAGCATTCGTTAGTGGAGAGCTATTTCAGACTTTCACCAAAGTTATGAAGAACATATGATGATCTCAACATATGTATTGTATGTGTATTTACGCCACGTGAAATGATTATTATTATTTCAATTAATAGTGTGATATTTTACATGAAAAATGAAATATATATATATATATATATATATATATATATATATATATATCTTTTTATTCCTACGGCCTACTTATTTGTAGATGTATTTTAAACCTATTTTTCCAATAATAATAAGAAGATTTTATAAAGTGAAATCAATTTTGCGGTATTATCATATTTTTTGTAATTACTTTTATTCATTAATACCTCATTAAAAATATGTCAATTAGATTTACACCGTATTTATTTGTTACTTTATACAACAAGAAATTAATCTCAATTACAGAACAGGAGGTCCACATTTTAAATAGAATCCAAACCAATTTAAAACAGTCGTATTGTTCATATTTGCATGTTCGTGATTATTATGTAATTACGTCATAAATTAGTTTTCTTGAATTGGCAAGAAAAATCATAGTACTTATTTAATGAGGATCCTATTCTAAAATGAATATTTAAAATTACATTTATTAAAGAGGTTCCAATTTTTATGATGTATTTTTAGAAAAATTATTTGAAAGTACTTTGCAACTTCATTTAAATTATTAATAATTCCACAAGAAATAAAAGTTGCACAAATAATATCTATTAAATTTGGTGCTAAGCGATAACTAAAAGGTTAAAAATGCTGATTTAAATCTACGGTCTAGATACTAAGAGACACGTAGGAATAATAATTCTAAATACACTGAAATTTTATCCCACAATAGCACGCAAAATCTTCAGTGAGAACGGAAAAGTAAGGTACAAAAGTAAAACATCACTGAATAAAGAAAAAAAATTAAAAAACAAATTTCAAGATCAGCATCGACAGTAAAAAAAATGTAAAATGTTTTGTATATTGTTGAACTTTGGTTGAAATATGTATTAAAATTTTAATACATATTTTAACCAAACTTGTTTAACCGCGTTATAAATATTAATATACTGTAACAGAAAGATTGCAATATAATATTTTTAGCAATTGGACAATATATATACAAAATGTATCAGTGTTAGTAATGTGAAATAAAATCAATTCAGCTTATTTTCATATGTTTATGTAGTTTGCTTTTTAAACAAGGGTACAGTACAAAAAACAGCAAAATATGTTCCAGAATTATTAATTAATGATTCAGAAAAACAAACAACGAACTGTGATCCAATTATTTCGAACTGTTCTACTTTTAATTATATTTCGTTAAATTTATTTATCAGCAATAAATTTATTCGGACATTAATATGAGTAAAGACGTGAATTTCAAATAATAGAATTAAAATATATAGATATTAGAGTTGGGTGAATAAAAGCTCTTTGCCAGCTTAGCGAAAATATTAAATTTTGATTAAGAAGATCCTACATCCAACGATTCCATTTTCGGATTATTGCAGAACACTAATCGCTCAAAAACACGGTTTTTGCAATTTTTTTATGTTTTCCAACAAAACTTTGAAGTTATTTAAAATTTTGATATTTATTCCCAGATATGGGATGGCTAGCACAGTGGTATGAAGTCGGCCTGTGGATCCTGAGGTCCCTGGTTCGATTCCCACAGGCGACAAATTTTCATAAATTTGAAAAAGCTATCCCTGTGGCTCCTCCACCACTAACATGTTTGGGGGCCGTGATTTGACGACTGGTAACCGCACTTCACGCGCAAAATATATCACTTACCGAGATCTGCTTTAGCAGAGTGCCACACCCAGAAATGGGTAGAAGGCGTGATGATATATTTATTTATTTATTTATTTTATTCCCAGATATCTCCTAATAAGATCATTATAATATCATTATATTGGAACGTTTCCCTATGGTAAAAAATCCCTTAGAGTTTCTAAAAATAATTATTTTTACATTAATTTTATTTCTTTTTTACATACTCGTAAGCTCTATACTTATTACAATATTACTTTTATAAGTGTACATTTATAATTATTCTAATTAGAAAAAAAAATCAATAAAATAATAAAATACAGTTTACAGCATCGTCTAAAAAATAATACTGACACGAACGTTTTTTATACATAAATTTTCTTAATCATATTTTGCATATTTCTTCTTTTTTTGTGAATACAAATTTATTTCATACTCGTATATTACATGTATTATACGGATTGGGTGCCTCAGTGGAATTAAGTTGGCCTATGATTTGAAAACCTTAGTTCGATTTCTACAACCGACAAACAATTTTCACCACATTAAACTCTATGGCTTCCCCTCCACTAACATTAATGGAGGCCGTGATTTGACGGCTGGTAACTAAACTTCACGGGCACAAATATATCACTTACCTAGATCTGCTACGGTCAAGTGCCACACCCAGTAATGGGCAAAAGACTTGATGATATATTTAAATTTTTAATTTTTATATTACATGTATATACTTAATAAATTAGTTGTAAAGTAAGAGGTGCTAAAAGTTCGCGAAGTAATTTTTAAAAAGCTGTATTTATTAAACTTTCAAACCAACAAAATATCTCCTTCAAAATAATCCCCACCTATAGTTATACACTTGTCCCATCTTTTTTTCCACTGTTCAAAACACTTTTTGTAGTCATTTTGTTCAATAGCGCTTAGGGTCTCCTGCGATAAAGTTTGAATCTTCTCAACAGTCTCAAATCTCTTACCTTTAAACTTGTTTTTCATTTGTGGAATGACGAAAAAGTCCCAAGGGGCGATGTCTGGTGAGTAAGGGGGATAAGGAACAACATTTTTTTGCGTGGATGTCAAAAATTCACAGACAACCAGAGATGTGTGGGCCGATGCATTCTGTGCATCACAAGTTCAACCGCCAAAATTCTTTGGACTGTGTCATAGTACATTCCAACTTTATTGCAAATGTGATTGATTGTCGACGGTCTCGAAGAATTGTTTCACGCACAATTTGAATATTTTGGTCATAGATTTCAGTTGAAGAACGTTCAGAGCGCTCATCGTCTTCCACACTCATCCTTCCATTCTTAAACCTCTTAAACCATTGAAAGGCTTGGGTTTTTTCCATGACTTCATCATCAAATGCTTCTCGAAGCATTTGATGAGTTTCGGTCGCCGTTTTCTCGAGCATGAAATAAAATTTGTTGCAAATGCGTTGCTCTTTCAAATCGCAAAACACAACAAACAGTAACACAGATATCACCATACTGATACGCCAAAAGAAAGCAAAACGTTGTGAAAACGAAAAAAAGGGTCTGGGAGACGTACTAGTGCTGAATTCTAGCGGCAAATCGGTGCGCAACAGTAGTTTACACAGAGTTCGGGAACTTTAGTAGCACCTCGTATACGAGGTGTGGATATTAAATAACGAGACTGACGCTGCTACACATGAAGTAGGCATGCACCAAACACCAGCGACCGTTAACTTTTTAGCGTGAAGATTTCTCTTTTGAATGCTGTACCTCTCGCTTCTGTAAACAAATCCGTATGGCCGTAGCATTCGTTCTAATTAGAATTGTTTTTTTTTGTTACGCCGAAAAAATGTTAAGTGCAACATTAGAGCAACGAATTGTTGTGAAATTTCACATTAAACTTGGCAAAACTGCTACTGAAACTTATAATTTATTGAAAAAAAGTACCCGAATTGTGGAAGGACAAGTCATGGTTTCTCTATCAAAACAATGCGCTGGCTCATTCCGCAATGTATATCAAGAGATTTCTAGCCAAGTACAGCATCCCAGTGTTGAACCATCCGCCTTATTCGCCATATCTTACACCGTGCGACTTCTACCTGTTCCTAATGTGAAATTTGCCTTAATAGCAACAAGATTTGAGCTTTGATAGAGAAATCGGCACGCGTTCTGAAGGAACTGACAGAAGACTTCCAGCACTGTTTCGAACAATGGAAGATTCGCGTGGACCATTGTAGGGGTGTATATTAAAAGTGATAATAAGTAAATAGGTATGGAATCCAAATAAAATGTTAAAATAGCATCAGTCTCGTTATTTAATAGCCACACCTCGTACTCATATATTAAACAGCACCCCTACTTAAAAAAAATTACCGGCCGTCACTAATAATTACACATTATAATCAATCGTTTAGGATTACTGCCTATAAAAATTGGCCTCTGTATGTCAATAGGGCAACACTCCACTCGACTTATTATACAGGGTGTTAAAAAAGTTCCGGGACGGTGAAATATCTCGAGAAATACACATCGAATCAAGAAACCAAAAAACACGTGTTTCATATTTTGCAAAAAAAGGCTTGTGGCTACTTGTGATTATGTTGATTTTTTTATTTGATTCAATGTTTATTTCTTGTGATATTAGACCGTTTTTTACTTTTCTTTCAGAATCATGTCAAAACTTATTTTTGCGTTTAGAGCGCCATCTATTCCGAATTGGAAAAAAAGTTTCAGATAAAATTAACTTATTTTTTTTTCGCAGAATACGAATCTGTAATAAAAAATGGGGGTTCCCATTTAAGGTTTCAACGTTGCCCCGCGCCCCACCCCCTGGGGGTGGGGGTTGGGGTTTGTGTTTGGTGTGCTTAGATAGGTTTTTGCAAAATATGAAACACGTGTTTTTTGGTTTCTTGATTCGATGTGTATTTCTCGAGATATTTCACCGGCCCGTAACTTTTGTATATAATTTTAGAAAGCACAGTACTATTTCAACATGAAAAGTAATGACTTTTACTTATGAAATGTATAGCAATTGGTAAGATTACTTTGAAAGTCTAATCTATCAACTACCAATCAACAAAATAACAAATGTTAAAATTTAGTTATTGTACAAAACTAACTTGTAAGTATTAACTAGCACTTTACTTGAACTTGAAATGCTTAAAAGTCTGTTTTGATCCATATTATGTATTTATTCTCAAATTTAAAATAATTGCAAAACTGTAGTAGGGTTAAAACTGACCGCTTTAACAGCATAAATTACGCAACCTGTCTGCCTAGTGACCATTGTTTCAAACTGTTTTCACTAGAATTATTTAGAAAATAATTGCAATTTAAAAACAAATTTCCTCTGTTGAATGTTTAATGTGTAATAGCCTATTTATCTGGTTTATATCGTTCTCTACACAATAAATAATAATGTTGTCGTCCACCAAAAATAGAGAAAGAATTGATATCACCACTGAAATATGAATGGTTTCTATTATTAATTCAGTTTTCTATCAAATGCAGGTCGTCAGCAGCGTACCTCAACCGTGTGGTGTGGTTGAATGCACTAATAAAAATAATCAATATGAGTAGTAGTTCAAAAAGTCACCTAACAAAGATCCATTTCTAAAAGTTGAGAATTTCATTTGCCGTAAAACATATACAGCATAATTCTCAAAAGAATTTGAGCTAATGCTGAATTTTGGATTAGTTAAATTAAGCTAAGTTATATTGTCAAAAATGTTTAAATAAACTCTAATATAATTTTGTTACCATTTGGTTTTTGGAAAGTGATTTGGATTAGATTTTAAAAATTGAACTAGAATAAGGTTAACTAATCCAAAATTCAAGATTAGCTAAAACTTTAACTTTCAAAAAATGATGGGTACTTTATTATATGAAATACAATAAAAATAAGTTCAATATCCGTAACAATCACGAGTCCACAAAAGAATCGTTTTTAAAATTATTATCTTTATTGTACGTCGCACCTATAAATAATCCTGATCTACAACAATAAACTGAACAAAACTGCCATATAATTCAAGGGCGACTAGGGTATTTTTGAAAGGTGGAAATGCACCTATACTTATGTTACGATAGGTGATTACAAGCGAATGAAATGCAGCGGCGATATTTATAATTAATCTATATAACCGTACTTAATTAATATGCCGCCCAATATACTGAAAGAATACCTGTCCAAAGAAAGCCCTAAGATATATATTCACGGTTTAGCATCTGGAAATAATATACTAATTAAGCATTAAAGCTTAGTGAGAACACACCTCCAATCATTCACATCAAATACTCCACAGGTCAAACTGACCAAGTCACCTAACATTCGCTATTCATTCGTATCTCGTTGGTACACCTAGTTAGGGTTACTACAGCACACAAGGCTGCTCGCTGCACGTTGGCGGCCAGACTAGGATTCCGCTACAGCCCAAAGCTGCTCGCTGCACGTTAGCGGAAAGTCACGGCTCCGCTACAGCCCACACGGCTGCTCGCTGCACGTTGGGAGCCAACCACGGATCTCCATATACCCACATCCGGCCACAGCCGTAACAAGCGCTCACACTTGCGCTAACTCAACTATACCATGAACCAACTCAACTCACATGGGCAAGGAGGACTCACCTCTAAACCTGTCCTGAATATTCCTTGAAACTCTATCATGCAGTTAACAAAAGATCTAACTATCTCATCACTACTTTACTTGTCAAACGATGAACTGTAACAAACGTAAGCCATCCGACGATTCGGTAAATAAATATTCAATCAACCGTAATAAATATGACTCTAACATTTACATGGTTTTTTTTTGCGTTAAATAAAAATTAATTTAATCTGAAGAAAATTATATTATTCTTAAATCAGAAAACAAGATTTCTTTGAAAACGGTAAATTTACAGAGCCATGATGATCAAGACATTTCGACATATTTTTAATTATATTATATGCTCCTACTATAGACGTATTCCATTTGCCATTTGGATCAGATCTAACTTACATCTACTGATCCAGATCACTTATTTATTTCGCAGGATTACTTCGCAGACTTTATTTTCAGTACTAGAATTACAGATTCTAATTTAATTTGAAGTAATTCACCCCAATAAGTCATCATTTTGTTTAATTCAGTTCATTTAGTCATGTTGTCTAATTTATCTGAACTGATTTAAATGAACCAAGTGGCAAATGGAATACAGCTTATATTGTTTTTGTACTACTGTGACGTCATCTAATTTACATTGAACTATATTTGGAATATATAGAATCAGAGTTAGCGTAAAAAGTTTAACAGCGTGTACTGGAGGTAGTCGTTTTGAGTAGAAATTGTCATATTCTATTTTATATTAAGATATAATTTAATATATATGATAATTTATTACTCACATAAAAATATGTAATATACTCGGAGAACGAATTATTTTATCAATAATAATTTTATTTTTCTTGTCCTTCATCATTAAATAATAGTAACAGTATCGTTTTATGACTATTATTTGACGTTTCTCAAAACCAATGAACTGCTTCATTTTATGTCACATGTCTGCGTTTCAACTAATCCTGTCATTATTATACAGAGAATAAAACTCTAGTGATTATTCCCGGGAATAATCTCTGTAGGTGTTTTGTTTGTGACAAATGATAGGTAGTCAAATAATTATTTAAAACTGTCAACGCGTCAAGTGAAATATGCGAAAAAAATTGATTTTGTTCCATTTCAAATACAAAAATACACCAACAAATTTTGAAAACAACATCCAAGAATACATTAACCTTTGCCGACCTATAATAATTTACAATCTTTGGTTTCTAAAAGTGGGTCACTGGTGACCCAATATTTAAGTTATTATTTTACCTGATTTCGTGAATATAATTACAAACTTAAAGTACATAAATTTTGTATAATGTTTTTTAAAAATATAATAAACTAATAAACAAGTATTTATTATTTTAGCATTAATTGAAAAAATCAGAAACAAAAGTACTTATTACATAATATTATATAATATATTATTATAATGTAGTTTTAAAACAATTTTCTCCATTTTAAAACTACCACTGTGGCTTCCCCACCAATAACATCTTTGGGGGCCGTGATTTGACGACTGGTAACCGCACTTCACGCGTAAAATTTATCACTTACCGAGATCTGCTTCGGCAGAGTGCCACACACAGTAATGGGTAGAAGGCGTGATGATATATTTATTTATATTTATATTTTATCTTCATGTGGTAGGATTTCTTTAATTTCTTCTTCTTAATCAATCATTTATAGCTTATAAAGCTCATCAACAGACGAATTTTTTTTATTTGTGCTCATTTTTAAAAAATAAGGCAGTAAAAAACACACCAACTCTCAATAAATACTGCCGTTTAGTGAAAAAGTGTCTCCTAAACAAGTACAAACGCATTTGCAAAGTTATAGAACTGCGCATGTGTAACGAAAACCTCAAAATCAGTGTAATATTTATAGTAACATTGATTCCTAAAACCGGGTCACTATTGGCCCGTATTTAAAAATTGTTCATAACACTCAAACATAAGTTGACATTTATAATAGTGATAATGCAAAATATCCATTAACATGTTTTAGGAGAATTCACGGGAGAAAATTAAATTAAAAAAATTATTATCAAAGTTATTTAGAAAAAATATGATTTTGGGTCATCGGTGACCCTCTTTTAGGTCGGCGAAGATTAATAAGTAATCAGTCGATATGGACTCAGTTCAAAATCTTTTAATTTGAATGTATCGACCGCAACAGTTAAGTCAAAAAATAATCTAATTAAATATAACTCGAGAGTTCGATAAATTAGAAAATAATTTTCCAATATCTTTCTCAAACTTCTTGCCATTGGGTAGCGTGACCCATTTTAATTTATCCAAAATAACTTGACATATATGTGTCGTACAAAAAAAATGTTCGGAATAAAAGTTCAATGGTTTTGAAGGGGCTATCCAACCCAGTCAAATTTTCTTCACCCCCACCTCCCCAGGGGCTGGGAGAGGGTGGCAACTTTGATATATCAAATGGGAACCCCTATTTTGTATTACAGATTCAGATTCTGCATTTAAAAAAATGAATATTTTATTAAAAAAGTTTTTTTGAATTGAAGGTGTTGATATTATGACTTTTGTATAAATGGTTGTAATGACTAATGTCACGAGAATGTTAATGTTACAAACAACAATCGACACACAGAAAAAATCGATTGTCAACGCCAGCATTCAGACACGTCTCTGTGGTCTAAGTGGTAGGATGTTCGCGGCCCAAATGGAAAGTCCGGGTTCAAATCCAGGCGGTGGCAAGTTGATTTTTTCAAATTCATTATGGCTTTTAGATGGGACGGACTTGACGTTGTGGCATTCAGATGCGACGGTTTTATACGGCGTGGCATTTACTCGTACGGTGGGCTGGGTAGCGTTACGGAATTCGAATCCGGAGATCCCGAGTTCGATTCTCACTCAATCTAGAAATTATAATTACAACCACTCTGCGGCTCGGTGAGTCCGGATCCTGTACTGTACTTGGGATTCAATTCCTGTTTTACAGAGTAACATAAATAATAATTACGATTCAAAATGCAAGTTTTCGGGACGAGAAGGTTGGTGTAATTATTTTTGTCACCATGTTAACTGTAGTAAAAATGTTATTTTTTATCCTAATGCTGGATTGCATGAAAGTTTTATCGGTTCATTAGCAACTAACGGTTCAATAAATTTCAGAAAATCGCTATTGATACTGTTGCTAGATAAACAGTTCTTTAACTAAAGAGCTCTTTATTTTTTTCTTGCAACATTCCTGTAATACCACTGAAGTAGGTGACAAAATAATGTCAATTTATTTAATTTTAATTTGAATAAAGCTGTGAAATTTTGTAAATAAGTGGGTAAAAAAATATGTTTCAGTCGCACTAAAAATACTATTTAAAGTTCGTAATATTGCCAGATTCCACTAAACATCGTCCGGCTATCTTTATTATACGAGCCGAAAACTTGTATTTGAAATCCTATTGAAAGAAATAAAATTAGATTAAAATTCAAACTTTCAAATAAATAAGAAATTAAAGCAAAAATAATATTTTGTAACCGTGCAAATTTAAACAAAAAAATACAAACCCAATACAGGATTTTCAGATAAAATACTCGTAAGATCTGAGTTACAGGGCTTGGTCGCGCTGTATATTTATTAATAAGTGAACGAAATCGATGCCGCGAAACTTTATTGCGAAAATTAGGAATGAAAAGTTTTAAATTTTTAAGGAACATTTTGTTATTGAAATCAGGAAGTTTTATAATTTGCAAAAAAAAGTACACTTTTTATCACCCCAGATGACCCTATTTTTGTCTGTCTGTGAGTCTCTCTGTGTGTGTCAACGATCTCGGTAACGGGCCTAATGATTTTGATAAAATTTGTCACTATGTTTTTCTGGCCTCAAAAAACAGTTTAATCTACCAGAAAATTTGTTTAGTACGTCATTTTGAAAGAAAATTAAGGAAAAAATTAAGAAAAATTAGTTCTTTAGAATATAGGCATATGAGTATTTTAGGGCAATGTAATTTGATCTAAGATATCACCAAGTGATTCCGAGATTTTAAGAAAAATTCTAAAAAAAATTGGAAAGAATAGTTATTTATTATACAAGTGTTTTATTAGGTATATAAAACACGCAACAAAAGTTTAAACACAAAACCGCAGATCGAGTGTTTAATTTTTCTTAAGAGTTTTATATACCAATAAAACAGAAGTTTAATACAAAATTTTATCTACAACTCATAATTATAGATATCGAAGAAGATTGGTCGTAACGTTTAACGTTGTTTCAGTTATATATATATATCGACGAATCGATCACTTAAGCTCATTTCTTTGAGAGTCGATGACCTAATAAATAAGTACGAATATATTTAATTTTTTCATGCGTAACAAAACTACAACAGTTTGTTAAGTTTCGTAGAGGACACGTATTACATAGATTGTGTAATTGATGGAAATATAATGTGAATATTTGATGCTAATATAATGAGGATTAAATTGTCTTCAAGGCAGTGTAATTTATCAATATTTAGAACTAACTACGTACATGATGTACGTATTTTAATTATGTTATATATATATATATATATATATATATATATATATATATATATATATATATATATATATATATATATATATATATATATATGATCAAAACATACTCTTGTAGAAAATTTAACGCTCTACAAAACAGGTATCTTACAATTATTTGATATATTTATTTCTTCAAAAGTTATTTAACGATAGAGTTAGATTGATATTAAATTGGGCCTGACGATTCAATGAGTAATGATTAATTACTATCCAATATTGAAGAGAATATACGAGTAAATAATATAGGAATAAATGCTTGCTTGGTGTCTCAATTCTAGAATTTAAATAAAATAAATATATCATCACTCCTTTTACCCATTACTGGGTGTAGTATTCTAACGTAGCAAATCCCAGTAAGTGATATATTTTGCGTATGAACCACACCTCACAAAGATATTAGTGGATTTTTTTTAAATATACGGAAAATGTATTTGTCTCATTTTTAAATCCACAATTCGACGCGTTGCCACTAAGCTAACCTACCCCATTTAAAAAGTTATAATACTCAATGCTCTTTCATAAACGGCTCAAAAAATTCATTATTCTCCTTTAAGTTGAAATCTCGACTTTTGACATTGCAAATAAAAGAATCTACGAGTTCTTTGTCCACATTTAAAAGAAGCAAAAAGTGGAAAAACAGTTGACAAGATAATTCAATTCTGCCAAGTGTTTCTATTTACACATAAACTGAATCGTAACGCAGACAAAATGTAAATTAGAATTATATTTACTACACTGATTTTTCATAAAAATATAAAAATATGTTATGCAGATTTTTTATACAATATACAATCGTAGTAACAATACAAGGATTTTATTATAGTGATACGCACAGGGGTGGGCAAACGTATGTAGAGATGTGGTGTTCGCTATCGGAATCCAAGATATTATGGAGCCATTTCAATATTTATATATTCAGTCTATAAATTTAAGAAAATAGGTAATAGCCTCATTATTACATATGATCATCTTCTCACCATCATTAATTTTTCTGTTAAGCTGAGCATTTTATATTTAATTAAATATAATGAAAATATGAGCACGCCTTTTACCCATGTGACACTCTGCCGAATCATATCTGGGTAAGTGATAGATATATACATACATACATACATACATACATACCTTCACGCTATATCCCAACAATTGGGGTAGCACGAACCCTAAAATCATTCATAAAATATTCACTCATTACATTCATCAAATAATCAGCCCTCGTCAAACATTATCATCCGAACACACCACCCTCACTTTAACCACATTCATAGATCACTCCATATAAACTCATTCATTTATTACACTCGAAATAAAACCTTAAATCACATCATTCCTATTCACTTATCATTCATCTTATCATCTTCTTTCTTCGACGTACATAACATATACATAAAACATCTCAAATTACTCACGTTTACTCCTAACAACGAATCTAATAACGAAACTAACAACGAATCTACAAAGATTAGAAAAGATAAAAGCGATAGCCTGCACTTGTATATGAAAGAAAAGTCCAGACAATGCAGTAACTGAAAGTGAAACAAAAATATAAGAAAGGAAGGGAGTATATATATATATATATATATATATATATATATATATATATATATATATATATATGCATGAAGTGCGGTTATCGGCCGTCAAATCACATCCCTCAAAGATATTAGTTAGGGAAGAGCCACAAGGATAATTTAATTTATATATATATATATATATATATATATATATATATATATATATATATATATATATAATTAAACCCGGTAAATAACAAAAAATACAATTTAATTAGGATTTAACAATTAATAAAATCTAATTTTATTAACAGTGCAAAAGTGCATTTAACACAACAAAATAGAGAAAAAATTTGAAATAATATCAGTTTTTATTTATATGGATGCCGTAACCATGTTGGTACCTACTTATACGATCATTTGACCGAAGTTCTAGCATCCTAGGCTTAAATCCTGGTGGTACCGAAATTTTAAAATATGATAATTAAATAGATTTTTAATTTTCTTATTTCATATTTTGAAACTATATTTTCATATAATATTATGCTTAACTATGTGAATTATTGATGAATATATTTTTATTAAACATGTAATATACAAAATACAAACACTATATTATATTCATATTAGTTATATGCTTTTACAAGCGCGGTGATCGAGCGTGTTAATGCACATCTCTTAACATGCTGTGGCGTCACCCGAACCAAGGTTCGTCAGTTAGAATCCGCCTGTCGACAAAGTATGATTTGTCGTTAAATGAAAAATACAGTTACTTGTATTAATCATACTCGGGCGCTATAAGCTAGTCACTTATACATATGCCTTAAAAAAATAACATCGACTATGAAAACCGGCAGTACGGCAGCATAAAAACTGCGGCTCGGTGTGCCCGGTAGGCCCAGGCCCGATTTGGGCTGTAGCGCCATTAAAGAAGAAGTTATATGTTTAAATTTGTTTAATAAAAATTAAATAGAATGGTTATATTTTATTTAAAATCATTTAAAATTTTGAAGTTATTAAGCCGAAAATATTGTTTAAAAAAGGAATCAAATAAATGATCCAGGAGTATTGGATAAATTATTAATTAAATAATAATGACGACGTTTCGAACACTAGTCTATGTTCATTATCAAGTCCACTAATAACCACATGTGGTTATTTACAAGAAGAAATAAAACATAAAAAATAAATTTACGTTGAGTTTACATGTTGATAGAATTATAAAAATTACTAAGAGTATGCAGTGAGCATTACTCAGAGTCAAAACAGTAACTGAAAATCATTTACTGATTCGTTTTCAGTCTTGCACAGTATCTAACTGCATTTTTGTGGAATTTTCTTTAAAAAACAAGTTCTATTACTTTATCTTTTTATATTCGTTGTTAGAGGTGTGGCTGAGAATTGAAATGATTTGAGCATATGGAACGTACGTTGAATAAAAGATTAATAAAACAGGTGTAGAGTAGCGATTGGATGGATGTGATTGAAAATTTGTTGCGTGATGAAAGATTCCAAGTATGAGGAATAAATTAGCTTGTATGGACGGAACTATGAATGTCGTAGAAAAGAGGATGGTGTGTTAGAATGAGAATGTTTGACAAAGACTAATTATTTGATGAATTTGGTCTTTTTCAAGAATTCACGCTACCCCATTTGACAGAACATAGCTTAATGTCGTTGATGTTATGTATATTTGCGTACATGCCTATATTTGCTTATAATTTTCGATTCCTTGCTAGGTATACCAACATCATATACTTATAATATCATTTTATTCCTTTTAAAATGTGATAAAATATTCACTAAAATGCTCACAAAACTTCGGTGCCGACAATTCTAAAGTTTAGATTAGATTAGTATTAAAATTACATAATACAACAAAGTGAATGTTTCATAATGTTAAAAATGAAGTCAAATCAAATGAATTTAGTCCTCAAAGGCTAAATATTCTGCAATTCGAAAAATAGGTAACGGTAAATAATTGGAAGTGTTAATAAGTGCAGTGAAGTGATTGAGTGATATTGATAAGGCAATTGAAGAATGTTAATTGAAGAGAAGAACAGAACAAAAGTGCACGATGCTACCTGGAAGATCAGATGATCAAATAGCAGCACAAAGACTTCAAGATACGAAATTTCATATAACTCTACACTGGGTAAATACTCCATTGTTTTGATGGTAACTTCTTTCAGGTAAATCTGCACAATTGGAAGTAATCATTATATAGTTAATATATTTGCCAAGTTTGCTAAAAGAAGAACATTATATATAGTCAAGGTTAACTGAATCTCAAATCTCTGCCAGTAGTTTATAACAATCAATAGCAGTATAATATACATGTCCATAAGTTGCAACTTAACTGAACTCAATACAACTTATTTGCCCATTAACAAGTTTGCAAAAACCTTAGCACTTAACGGGGGTATAAAAGCACATAATGAATATCGAATGGGAATTAGACTAGATATAAACAATATTTTATTTCAGGAAATGTAAGTATAAATAACCCTTAACAGTTATTTCAGGAATTTAATATTTTAGGGAAGAAGAAATATAGTTGTTAGGTAAAATCTCATTAGAAAACCCAACAAACAACGCTATATAATTAAATAAAATAAAAATATATTATCACGCCTTCTACCCATTACTGGGTGTGGCACTCTGCTGAAGCAGATCTCGGTAAGTGATATATTTTGCGCGTGAAGTGCGATTACCAGTCGTCAAATTACGGCCCCCAAACATGTTAGTGGTGGAGGAGCCACAGGGATAGCTTTTTCAAATTATGAAAATTTGTCGCCTGTGGGAATCGAACCAGGGACCTCAGGATCCACAGGCCGACTTCATACCACTGAGCTAGCCATCCCATGCTATATAATTACTTCCGCTAAAATCAACAATTAGGTATTGGTTACGGAAATACTGAACATCGTCAACTGAAGAAATGACCACAGTTTGATTCTACATCCGGAACAAGTAAACTTAAGTGAAATATACAGGAAATGCAGAACATGACTATTACAATTACTACTGGTATTCGATCTTGAACTTAATCGAACAAATTACGGAAATACAAAATACCGGTGTCCATACCGGAAAAAACAAGACCACAATCTACAGACTACAGACGCATAATTAAGCTGCAGTAATCATAAAATATACGCCATGTTTTACTCCAGAAAGTAGATGATGTAATAAAGATCGAAGACTACCAAACAACTTTCCCAACAGAACGACCTACAGACGATCATATACTATAATCAGACTAACTGACGAACTCTGGAGAGAAGGAAAGAGGAAAATCCTAACGTCCTTAGATTGCAGCAAAGATTTTGGCGTCTCGCATGATACCGTAGTAGCAATTTTGAATCATCGAAGCCACTCAAGGAAACGGACAAAAAAACAGGATTCCTAGATAAAGGAAAAGGAATGAAACAAGTGTAACACGAGGTGGTTGAGCTTACAGAGCGAATAAGTTAAAATATGATATTAATAATTAATCTGATGTGATTGTTACTTACTTGTTCTGTGAATTTCCTTTCTTGTTGTGAACTAAAACTAGGGACTGGCAAATCGTTGCCAGTTAGAACACACAAATCACTTATTTGAGAACTGATGAACACTTAGTTAATTGGAAGGGTTAATAAAATGAGCTTTGATCTTTAGATATATAAGATATTATAAAATATTGTAACACGATTGTACAATTGGTAAAACGTTATAAATAATGAAATGGTGAAAACCGATTTAATCTTAAGTTACATTAATTATAAAACACTAAGTAAATTTGCGCACGCCGCGTCTCATATGAGGATGACCGCCCATCCTCACGCTTCGAGTCGGTGGTTCTGACTAACTTTGCTATCCCAAACACTTGACATCCTCTGGGTAAAACTACCCACATCTGGAACCCATTTCCACAGATGTCTCAAGTGATTGGGGCTGTGTAATCTGACACAAAGGCCCTGCCGCTCTTGGTGAACACGAACAGATTCTAGAATTCTTAGTAAATCAACCAATAACTGTCACTTTTATAATTTAAATGTCCTGTATTGGAAAACCTAAAGTATTCGCATTCACACGAAAAGCCATGTGTCCACGAGTGTCAAATTACACGAAGCCAAGCTTTTATCTGAAGCAACATACAATAATGAGATAGCTCATATTGTTACATTATCCCCACGTTAAAACATAAATATATCGGTGACCTCGATGTATTTATTTTACCGGTAACTGGGTGAACTATTTCATTCCTGAAATGCTGCGATACTGAATCTAAACTGAATTATCAAATTTACAGATTTCCAACTGGGTATTCTTTAAAATACACAGCAGAAATCAAAACCAATTTTGACAAAACTAAAACATTACCAATGATTCTACAGTTATAAACAAATTAGTAACTTAATTTGCTGTTGAAAAACTAGAAAAAATCAAATTAAATCAATTGCTTAGCAAACACAGATTGCTAAAACTAAACCAACTGCTAAACTAGCAAACACAAATAGAAAATAAAATCAAATCAATTACTGAACTAGCAAACACAACTTGTAGAAACTAAACCAATTGCTTAAATAGCAAATACAAAATAAATCAAAAATCAGTTGCTAAAGTAAAACCTATCGCTAATCTAAAATCAAATTAGTAAACACAAAACTTGAAAAACTAAAACAATTGCTAAACTAGCAAATACAAATTGAAAAAGTAAACCAATTGCTTAAATAGCTAATACGAAATAAAACAAAGATCAGTTGCTAAACTAGCAATCATAAATAAAATACTAAACAAAACAATTGCTTGATTGCAGTCTACTCTCAGGTAGCATCTTAAGCGTACATACTATTTCATAATTGAAATTGTCAAATTTCAAACGATGCAAAATAATAGTGATCACAAAATAAGGTCACTAAAATTACTAAACATAAGATTACTCTCACGTCGTGCATTCTACAACAAAGTAAAACTTTTAAGTCGAACTTACTCATACTTGAAATTATCAAATTTCACCAAACAAAATTTTAAATACACATTATTACAAAAATAAAATTGCTCAAATAAAACAAATCGCTAAACTAAAATCCAATTACTAAACGAAAGACTATTCGCATGTAAATGTAAAACAAAACAATACATTTAAATTGAACCTGCTTGTACGAGTACATTCGCACAACTGAAATTTTCAAATTTCACTGAACACCAAAAATTAAAATATACATTATTACACATAATTCTTGCAGCTGGTACAAATTCAGTGCCACAAATGAACATATGTTCCTAAACCAATGGAGTTCTCTAATTCCAACATCTGAAATTTGCACAACAACTAAAACAAAGAATCTTTCTTGTAATACATATAATTACATAATTAAACTAAACTAAATCTAACATGCACTTAAACACTATTGTTCCAAAAAACCAAAACATAGTCAATGGTCACTGGGTCATGTCCTGGGTTGTAGAGATGTAAAGGGTACGCGGGGTGTGCACCACACTTTCACTACCACTACACACGATTGTACGAAAGTTCACTGAGGGGCAAGGGGGTGGTTCTTCCTTGAACTGGGGTTCTTGACACTGGCCGGAGATCAGCTGATGGTCGAACCAGATGTCCAACTGTAGATGCGGTCGTTTTCCTTGCGGGGGGTCTGTTTCCTTCAGGTAATGCCTAACTTGCAATGTACTGTCGACGATTTCAATGGACAGAGCACTTGCTACGATGGACTTAAAGCTGCTAATTATCTTATACTTATTGAGAAAAAAACTTGATCTCATGGGCGCACTAAATGAATTGAACTTGCTCCAATTCAATGATCTTAACTTATCAGAAGTTCTCGATCGCTCAAAACTTGTGTGTTCTACCCATAGAACACACAGCTCAACACTGGAAACAAGTACGCTACAAGGAACTTGTTCCATGCCCATGTCAAGATTATTTTCTTCCAATAGCATGCCATCTCTTTCTAACGTTGGTTTAGAACTTATTTCATCGCTGTCCATTTGATCTTCAATACATACTACATTGCAAGTTAAAGCACTTACCTCTTCATTTTCTTCCTTCTCGACGTCAGCTACCTCTGATACAGCCACGATCTCGATGTTGTCTTCCTTTGGACGTGGAATGTCCACTAAAATACGTTCTTCAGCCTGCAATAACGATGCAAACTCAGCCGCAGTAATTTTTGCAACTTGCAAAGGCTGAGTGTCAGACTGAAGAACGGAAGGCAACATATTCGGTAAAGGTGCATAAACTAACGGCTGTATACAGGTAGCTGGCATGGATGTCAGCTGCTGAGGTAGCACGGGGTAAGGCTTTGGTACGCCATACTGCATGGCCATCGGTGGATACGGTGATGTACTCGTACTCCACGGTGCTGTCAGCTGCTGCGGCGGCACGTGATATGGCCTTGGCACAGGTAGCGAAGGCTTTTGTGGCAAACCATATTTCACTGCCGCTGGTGGATACGATGCTGGAATCGTACCCCACGGCGATGTCACTGGAAACCAGGAGCCAGGTACTCCAGATGGATATCCAGGTGGCGGCGGGTACGTCGGCGGAACGTACGGATACATATTAACTTTTTTACTGACGCGGGTTCACTGAATTTACCTTTACACTTCTGTTTTCACACATTTCAAACATATATTGAACCGAATGTTCAAAATAAAATTCCAACATTTTTCAAAAAATCTAAATTTACTGAAAAATACTCTAAATATCAAATTTCAAAGCTAAATATCAAAATATTTCAATATTGAAGCATTTAAAACACTCAAAAAAATTAAAACTTTATCAACCAAAACTAAATTTTCAAAAATTCTCAAAATTCAATAAAACTTAAAAATTCACAAAAACAAATTTGCAACAACACACATCAAACAATATACCAAATTTCAACTTAAACACTCATAAAAGATTCGTAGAAGAATGGCTCACGTCTCAAAAGTTAAACAAAAAAAATAAAATTTCTAACTACGCGACGCTAGAATAGATTTAATTAATTGAATGAATTAAACCTTTTTGCCATCCTTACCGGACTGCGCCAATGTAACACGAGGTGGTTGAGCGTACAGAGCGAATAAGTTAAAATATGATATTAATAATTAATCTGATGTGATTGTTACTTACTTGTTCTGTGAATTTCCTTTCTTGTTGTGAACTAAAACTAGGGACTGGCAAATCGTTGCCAGTTAGAACACACAAATCACTTATTTGAGAACTGATGAACACTTAGTTAATTGGAAGGGTTAATAAAATGAGCTTTGATCTTTAGATATATAAGATATTATAAAATATTGTAACACGATTGTACAACTGGTAAAACGTTATAAATAATGAAATGGTGAAAACCGATTTAATCTTAAGTTACATTAATTATAAAACACTAAGTAAATTTGCGCACGCCGCGTCTCATATGAGGATGACCGCCCATCCTCACGCTTCGAGTCGGTGGTTCTGACTAACTTTGCTATCCCAAACACTTGACATCCTCTGGGTAAAACTACCCACATCTGGAACCCATTTCCACAGATGTCTCAAGTGATTGGGGCTGTGTAATCTGACACAAAGGCCCTGCCGCTCTTGGTGAACACGAACAGATTCTAGAATTCTTAGTAAATCAACCAATAACTGTCACTTTTATAATTTAAATGTCCTGTATTGGAAAACCTAAAGTATTCGCATTCACACGAAAAGCCATGTGTCCACGAGTGTCAAATTACACGAAGCCAAGCTTTTATCTGAAGCAACATACAATAATGAGATAGCTCATATTGTTACACAAGGACGCCCATTACCACCACATCTTTTTAATATTGTCCTAGACGAAATAATCACGACCACAATAGCAGATTTGCATCATGTGAAGGCAAATAAAATCTCACAAAAAATACAATTACCACTATTACTAGCTTAAACAGATGACCCCATCATAAGATCTGAAATGAAAAAGAACTACCGATAAAAGCTATGAAATCATTAAGTTTTTTCAGATATTTAATGTAGTGAATAAGGAAAACCAGAAAAAAGCTACAGAAATTGGGAAAGCAACACATTCAATGGTAAGCTAATTTAAAACTTTAACGGTATTATGGAAAGAAACAACAAAGATTGACAGATTCTCGCGTTAAAAAATCACCCAATACTGATTAAATTTGAAAATTGTCTTCTATTTCTTTCATTTAAGATATAAGCAGATCAGTCCAGCTTTTGCCAGAAACTGGGCGGAGTATAGTGTATTGTCTTTATGTCTAGGGTGCAGGTCCGGTCTGGCGATTCTGTTTGGATATGGAATTATTATTATTCAATACTTAGCAGAATATAAATTTACCAGGATAGGCTCTAGGGCCCGCTATGTACCCCTAACAGAACAGAAAAGAACTAAAATGCTCACAAAACTTCGAAAATACTGAGTTCAATAAAAAACTCACACGGTTTTAAACTAGCCTAGTTAAGCGCAAAACGACGTTTTGCAATGATGCAAAATAATTAATGGGCTATTTTGTCACATGTTTGTTAGTGTAGTAATCAATTAAAAATATATTATAATACCATGATATCGAGTTATATATTATAATACCATGCTATCTATCGAGTCAGACTGTGGATTTTTAAACTCGAGTTCAATTCCCACAACCTAAAAACAATTTTCACAACACTAAAATTACCCCTGTGACTATTCCTCCATTAGCATCTTTGGAGGGCGTAAGTTTATGGTTGATAAACGCACTTTAAGCGCATAAATATATCACTTACCGAGAGCTGCTATGGCAGAGTTCCACACCCAGTAATGGGTAAAAGGCGTGATGATATATTCATTTATTTTATTTTTTATAATATTGTACAGATCTTTCACCTTTCAACTTATTTTCGACAATAATCGAATGATACAAATGTAATTTTAATATGGAGTAAAGTTAGTCAGCTACGGGAATCGAACTCAGGTTCTCCACTGAGCTATCTATCCCATATAAATAAATCAAATTATAATTTCCAAATATTTGTATATATATATATATATATATATATATATATATATATATATATATATATATATATATATATATATATATATATATATAATATATAATAAATAAATTCCTGAATTACGCTCAACATTGTTATAAAATAAATAAATATTCATTAAGTGACAATTAGACAAAATCAATATATTTTTATTAAAAACAATTACTTTATTCATTCAGCAATAAATTCAGTTTATAAAAATAATTTTATTTCATTCATGAATATTGATATTAAAACTAGTAATTCCAATTACACTAAAAATGAACTAAGTATGTAATAATGAGAATATGTGCAATAATGCAAAAAACAGAGCAAATGTTTGCTGTAATTTTGTGTCTTTGTACGAAATATTTATTTTAGCACATTCTACAATGCTTTTATACCCATGTAAATAGTTATATACTATAAAGGGAATGCAGTGGAACATACGTAGAAAGACTAAAACATACGTAGTGAATAATTTTATTTACTTTTGTACTTAACAAGAATACAGTTTTTACAAAAGAATTCTTTGTATGTGAACAATGTAATTCTACATATTTGCTTATCTACCTATTTATATGAACGAGATCAGCAGGTACTGCGATGAAATCGCTCAAAATATTTTACCTTTGATTCCAATCTACAATGTGTTTAGATTTAGTGGCTCACAATTATAATCACAAGATCTACTCGTATAAGTGCTATGACTTCAATTAAAGTAAAGAAAAGTTGCCACATAAATAGATTCAACTGAAAGTATTGGTACTTCAAAAAAAAAAAAACGCTTAGGTAATAGTAAATATGGACGAAAAACTTATTTTTTTTCTTTTGTTTGCAAATAATTTCTGAACAAGCGCATATTCAGAAAAATATTTGAAATAAAGAAGTAGATATCTACCAAGTGGCACAGATTTTTTTTTTGCTCACTTTCAAGATACGACATGATATTTAAATAGATAACTAGTTTTAAAAAAACAGTCTTCATTTTAATAAACTAAGCTTTTATTATTAGGATAAAAAGTCATTCCTGTGTAAGGTTCGCAGCTTCAGCAACTGCGATATTTTAATACAGACAAGAATATATAGAGAATATTTGTTAATGGTAAACATATGTTCACATTGTCCTAGTAGTATTTATTCTTACCGCTAGATGGCTAATATTGTTTGTAATTATTTTTTTGATAAATTCATCAGTAGTAGCTGACTCATTTAAGGTGTAGTTAAAGTTTCCTTTTGTGTGCAATATGACTTGTAACTTAAATTCCTTCTTAATTGTATTTTAATTACTTCTTTTTTCATTAAGTCAATTATATTCACGTAACATTGAGCTGCATAATTTTTTTTTTAGGTGAATTTATTTTTATTCTTGTTTATACTCTTTTGTGTTAATTAAGACAAAACATTTTTCATGTGTATTTTCGACTTGATAATGGCCACAAACCATTTCCGACACGTCGTCGACCATGTCTTAAATAAATAAAACATGAACTACATCTTAAAGCCAGAATTCTATGAATTATTATTTTTCTTAAGTAAACATATGTATTTGATTTCTAAGGTTATGAAATGACATCAATATATTATAGCATTATTTTTAATCAATAAACATATTTGATTGTTTAAGATATTAACATAAAAGATTCAGTATAAAAAACCACTATTACCAGATTATGATATTTCTTAAATTAAATGTTTAAAATTAAAATAAATAAAAAGTGCATAAATATACATATATATATATATATATATATATATATATACATTTTATTTTCCTTATTTGATTATTGTTAAAATAATATATTTGTCCAGATAAATGTTACACATTTGTTTACATTTAATTTAGTTCCATCATTATCAGCACACATAATATCGATTTTAGCAGGCTTTATTTTAATAGTAATGAAATAAGTAATATAGTCATAAAATATGAGATTAAATTCTCTTCAACATTTATTAGAAACTTTTTCCTTAAACTTATTAGGGAACATACACGTTTCCCATGTTATAGATTTATTTTCTTCAGACTCTTGTATACTATAACGCAAATTAAATTATATTTTAATTTATAGTTTTTTACCAAACTACATATGTACACGAATCATATTTAAAAATAATCTTAAGAAATGACTTATGTAACACTCTTTCTATAATCTTGATGATCATAAATAGAACTGAAATTATGTAACAAATACATTTTGAATGATTGATATGTCGCTAAACTTTTTTGCATATGTATAAAAATTATGTGAGAATCTTTTAAGCCAAATCTCATTTTGTTTATTACGTTTTTGAGTATATTTTTCGTATTTACATATTTGATCCTATTTAGGAATTGAAACGTGTAAGTACCAATGGCACTAAATGTCATTTCTTTAATTTTAAGTTATTAAAAAAAAACAATGTTTAATATGTATTTATTAATATTTTATTTGTTCTTATTTTCTAATTAATATGCACGGAAAACATAAGGCAAGCTTCAATACATATAATAAAAAACAAAATGAGAAATACCATTAAAAAGCATAATAGTTTTATATAAAAAACTATATGTGCCAAACAGTGAAACTGTGTTTAATTACTAGTTGAAGCTGTATCATGTGCATAAATATAAATTGAAGTTTAAAATATTTTTTTAAAAAGATTCATTGTCTTCAGTTTTAAGATAATTTATCATAGATGACAATGATTTCTTTTTGTTATCTGATACTTTGTTTTCAGGTGTCAAAATGTGAAATTCTGCAGACTGAAGCTCTGAAAGAGTTTTCTCTTTTTTAAAATATTATATTCTTTTCAATGTTCTAAATCAGAATATATCGCTTTGATCAAAAACACAGTTAGCCTCCGATAATCAAGCTTAACTTTTACTGGTTTGTGATGTTAACATTTTTAGTGTTTAGAAATGTATCTGCAGCCATTTTTATACTCCAAAAGTCACACTGTACCATGTCCACTACTAAAAGAGGGTTGTGTTTCGCATATCGAACCACTTCATGCAAATCGCTTGGGACCATAGCCTTCATCAATCTCTTCATTTTTTCTATGGGAGCGAAGTCTCTATCGCATGGCATGAAACTATAAACCTTCACCAAAAAAATATACTCGATAGAATCAAAAACTTCATGAAAGACTAAAAATCGCAGAACATTAATATAGAATGTCACAACAGAATAGTAGTAATCTTAGATACAACGCAACAGCTGTTTGGGCTGCGATCACTGAGCCACCTACAAAAATAACTACTTTTTTGTAGATGGCGCATTTTTTAAATATTATAATAGGATTTCAGGTTTAATTGTAAGAAAAATAATATTTATATTAATTTTTTATTTTAATTTTAATAAGCTACATTACGGCAAAAGTATTTTGGTCACCATTAAGTAACAATACTTGTAAGTAAAAATTAAAATATGGTTAAAATTTGAAGAAAAAAAACATTATGTTAAAATACAATTAAATAAAAATACTTCGTAACTAAAATATATCCTAATTTTGCATCTAACATTTTTCGAAATCATTAAACTTACTTTATTATGAATAATAGTAGTAGCTTTTTAACTATTCCTAAATCGATATGTTGTGTAACACGAGCTCGTTGAGCGTACAGAGCGAATAAGTTAAAATCTGATATTAATATAAATTTGATGTGATTGTTACTTACTTGTTCTGTGAATTTTCCTTCTCGTTGTAAACAGATTTAATTTTAAGTTACATTAATTATAAAAACACTAAGTAAATTCGCGCACGTCGCGTCTCATATGAGGATGACCGCCCATCCTCACGCTTCGAGTCGGTGGTTCTGACTAACTTGGCTATCCCAAACACTTGACATCCTCTGGGTAAAACTACCCACATCTGGAATCCATTTCCACAGATGTCTCAAGTGTTTGGGGCTGCGTAATCTGACACAAAGGCAATGCCATGTCGGTGAACACGGACAGTTGCTAAAATTCTTAGAACACTAACTAATAACTGTCACTTTTATAAATTAATGTCCTATATTTGAAAACCTACAGTTTTCACATTCACAGGAAAGGCCATGTGTCCACGAGTGTCAAATTACACAAAGCCAAGCTTTTATCTGAAGCAACATACAATAATGAGATAGCTCATATTGTTACAGTTGTAAAACATGTGAAGACCAAAAATTCCTAAAAACATAATATAAAACTGAAGTCTTCATGACTTATTGCTGACTGCCAAAAATGATATAAAACGTTCGTCAATTATTTTTTTTAAGTTATCAAAATATGCCGAATTTGCTATCAAACTAAAACACTAATGAGAATTATAGCAAAAGTGCCAAAAATTATATTAAAGTAATTGTTGATGGTGTTTCCAAAATTTATTTAAATTACACTGAATTAAAGTTCTCGGGTACAGAATTCTAGAGAATAATACGTATTATGGTTGATTTTTAAATGTTCACTAGAATTTTAAAAATTGATACCCTTCTTGCTTCTTATATTTGGAACGAAATTATACTCCATGCTGTTCTGTATGCCACTAATAGGGTTCACGTTTACAAAGCAGTTGGGATTAAATTATAATATAATAACTAAACTATGATGATCTACTTAATTAAATTAAATTTGTATCCTGTTGTTAAATGTCGAAATAGTTTTAAATGACTAATGAATTAATTTAAGTTTCTAGTAAAGTAAATAATTTATAATAACTTATCAATAATTGCAGAACTAAGAAATAAAAATTGGATACCTGCAAATATTGTTGTTAATTTGTGAATTTGTAATAAAACAAATAATGTGTTGATATAAAATCATATTTTATTTATACATTCGTTAGAAATTAGGTCAAAATCTAAAATTTCGCAGAAAATCAATAATTCAACATTTCAATACAACTATGCGGTAAAATGACTGCCAAAATGATATTTTACTATCTTGAAAATGTAAAAACATGCGCAGTTTTTCTTTACAAAAGCGAGAATCATTAAATACGCAAACTTTTCTCAAAAGAAGCAGTCCTTTACCTACAAAGCTATTCCAAATGCAATAGACTTTTGGGTTATAACACTAGCAGAGGACATGAAATATAAAATAAAAGTACCTGTAAAAATTTTATGGATCTTGGATGCAACTTTACATGAAACAATTTTTATATCTATTATTTTTTATGACTACGCAAAAAGAATGTAAGTATTAAATTTAATAGAAAATATAATTTAGTGCAGTTATCATCTGATGCATTAATAAAATTATTATACGTACTCTAGTAAAGTAATAAAAATTTTATTACATCGTAACTATAATCCTGAATCTGTGTAAGTGTTAGTATAACAACTATTATTTAGTTCACGAATATAAAAATAGTGCAACTACGCAAACATTTTATAATATATAATAATCTTATATTTCACAACATGAATAAAAGATTATTCTCATCTATTCTAATCATTATAAGTGCACGTTCAATACATATTTAGATAATTATAAACCAGAACCAAGCCAACATATGAACCAACTTTATATTTCAATTCATGTATTTAGTTTGGGCCTGATGAATAAAAGATGTTCAGAAAATAAATGACAAGCTTCAGGTAGAACGATTCTTTTATTAATTCTGAGGCGACAATCCTAATACAAAAAAATTTGTACGGCTCTTCGTAAAGCCACACGAAGCCATCAAACTTGTAAATGTGCGACTAGATTAAGTGACTTTTTTTAAACCTTTTGTGGAATATCATTTCTGTTTACATTCCAGAAGAATTGTGTACAATTGCGTTGATGTAACTAACCGTTTAATACCAATACCTTAACTACTTCTTCAGCAGTATTTTTTAAATTTTAGTAGTACATACAGCAACTATGTACAAAAAGTTTTTGTTTCAAATGAAAATAGAAAATAATTTGTTAAATTTTGACGTTTACAAATTAATTTGCATAGTTATCTGATAGATCCTAGTCGCATATGAATGTGTAACAAAACGGATAATTCAGAATTTGGTTTTATTTATAAATTATGATATTTCACTATCAACTCAGCTTCGAAAGATACAGACGAATTAAGCGTTATCTTAAGTATCTTTCTAAAGTTGACTTAACAGAGTTTATTCTGTTTATCGAATTTATTAGTGCATATGTTATAACTTCAGTATTCCGTAGATTATTATTTATCAAGTTTATCGCTTTTCTGAATTGTCGCGTCTTGTTATACGGGATGTGATAGCATATCTGGGTAAATAATAGCTAAGCATGGGTCAGATAGATTTAATCTTTGAAACGCACTCCGTCTGGGTTTTTTATGTAAACGCATATGTGGGACCTATGAAAACAACAATAATTAGTGACTGGTAGATTGGCTTCCGTCGAGACAAGTTTGGCTCTCGTCATCTGTGCAAGATGTAGGTCTTGCCCTGTATTTTGTAACTAAGTAAATAATAGTTTATTCATACGTTGTTGTTGTTTCCATTGCCGGATAATTTGATTAATTTCAATATTCATTATAACTTTTGTATTATTATAATTTATACTTTCTTTTATTTTTTTAAATATATATTTTATAATTACAAAAAGTTCGTCTTATTTCGTTTGATTTAAATCGCGTTATATTTCGTCTTGATTTTAATTTAGTTCGTCTCATTAACAATTGTTTTACACGCGTAACAAGCGGCTCTCGCAGCCCTGTTTCAAATGCAATCATTTTAAATTTATCATTGAATATATACAAGTAAGTTGTCAAATTTAATGAGCTACCAAAACGTTAAAATTATAGTAAGTATCTACAAAATTATTTTGTATAGTATTTTGTTTCTCTCAATGATTATTGATAAGACACGGTTGCAAGTTCCCACAAGTACCGCTCAGCTACATTCATACGAGAAATAGAATCTAACTGGTATAACAGTTGTTTGAGTTGGTGTTTCCTAATTTATGTTTCTTTTAAGTAGCTCGTGTAATTTTGCGATGGGTTGTTCAAATTTACAAAGTAATTTTATAGATAGTTGTCAACATTTGAACGTTTTGGTAGTCAATTAAAATTTTTATTACATAATTAATATATATATATATATATATATATATATATATATATATATATATATATATATATATATATATATATATATATATATATATATATATATATATATATATAAGTTATCTTGCCGTAGCTCCCCTATAATAATGCTTAGTAGGATAATATTTATCATAAGGTATTATATTATGCTGATTAGTTGCTTTATGCCTTGTAAGATGTAACATAGTTGTAAGTTAGTCTAGAATCAAGCTTGTACCAAGCAACATCGTTGCTAGTGTTCGAATAAATATCTTTTTAAAAAATCAACTTGCGTAGATCGAACTATTATTGGCGCAGTCTTGGTAGGATTTGCCATACAGCACTATCGATAAGTAGTACTGATTCGTTTTTAACGATTTGAGGCAAATTACGAATTTACATCGATCAACAAGTGATAAGTAAAAGTGACTCCTGTCGTCGAACACACATCAAGCATCGCAGCACCGTCTACTGTGGCCGAGAGAACATCGGACACACGACACCCACGTCAACTTCGAAGGCATCTCGAGCAGTCCGAGGGAATATCGGAACGTCTCAACTTCGCACGGGTCAAAATCTTCAACGCACATGAAGACGCTGATTCTGCTGTAAGTACCTTATGTCTTTTAGAGGTTCTAAAATAATAATTAATACTGACTCAAGTTCTGATTCTGACTCCAGTTCCGAAAGTGAACTGTTTCCAAATATTGTGACTAACAAAATAGTCTCCAATTCATTAATTAAAAATCCAATATTTAATTTTAATCAAATAAAAATGGCAATGCCAGCTTTAAAACGAGAATACCTCGATATGATTCCCGATTTCCATGGGGAACGCGAACTTTTACCCCGATTTCTTGAAATATGTCAGAAATTGGTAACTAAATTTTATAACACAACGGATATAACAGATTTTCAAAACGAATATCTAATGTCCACAATATTGTCAAAAATAAAAGGTGACGCCGCAGTTAATATTGCGAGCTGTACCATTTCAAATTTTAAAGAATTAAAAACTGCTCTAACGAATACGTACGCTGACAAACGCGATACATACACACTTGCCATAGAAATGACTGAATTAAAACAGTCATATAATGAAACACCTTTTGACTTTTATAACAAGTTACAACATTTGTTAAATCTTCAGATCTCTTATATTAAAACTCATTCGGATCCTAGTGAATCCAACGAAGCCGCTCTTTTATCGCGCTATTTTCAAAATTATGCGTTACGCATATTATTACGAGGACTTAGAGAACCAATAGGACAACTAATGAGAGCTAAAAACCCCGCAGATTTAAACTCCGCATTAAGCATGTTAACGAACGATTTTCAGTTTGACATCCCATTGACTAAAAATCCCAAACCACAAAATAATACACAGAAAATCACTCCAAAATTTAATCAACCACAACAACTTAACCAGACTAAACCATTATACCAGACAAATTACGTACCACACGTAAATAAACCTTTCAATAGAAATTTCAATCAAAACTTTCAACCTAATAGAAGTAAAATGACACAAAATCTAAATTTCGGTCAACGATTTCCAAATCCAACACCCATGAGTATATCCACAAATAACACACATCAACCACGACCAGGACCATCTCACGGTTACCAAAATTTTAGACCAAAACAAAATGTAATTTCCGAACAATTATACAACATAGACAGTGAAACAATCGAGTACGAACATGACACGCACACAGATAACACATACGAACAAGTTCAACATGACATCGAATTCCCCACAGACACAAACACTGAACCGGACGATTTTTTATGCGAAACCGCCTCGGAAACATTTCAACAATAGAATTACTAAATCTAACGAATAATCAAAACGCATTACCTTACATAATATTGCCAGAAAACAATCTTAAAGTTCTAATAGATACAGGCAGTACAAAATCATTCGTGAAACCTGATATAGCAAATAAATATTTCAAAAAATCTATCTTTAAAGACCCATTCCAAATCTCTACAGCACATGGCACTTCTTTAGAACAATTTAGCACTCTGATACCCACTTCCAAAATTTTTAATATGAAACACATTAACAATTCTTGCTTAAAATATCACTTATTTAATTTCCATGATAAGTTTGACTTACTGTTAGGAATAGATAACCTAAAATTATTAAAAATTATTATTGACGTAAATAACGATTTATTAATAACTTCAAATTCAAAAATTCAAATTCATTACCTTCTACCAAACAACAATAAAGTAAATTCAAATAACATTTCTGCCATGAATAAAATAGTTCTAGAACCCCAATCCGAAAAAATTATTAAAGTAAAAGTAAACATAAAATCAGGAAACGTTGTTATTCCAGAAATTAAAACAAACAATTTAAAAATTCCAGAATGTGTCACGAAGGCTGAAAATCATGAAGCACTATGTACAGTAATGAACCCTACAGACCTAAAAATCACACTAAACATACTGAAACCACTGAACGTTGAGTTATTCGATAATTACGTATCATACTCTAGTCCTACCCCTAACCTAAATTTATTACAAATAGAGAAAAATAGACTTGACATATCAAAATTTCGTACAGATCATATGAATCATGAGGAAAAATTTGCTATAACTAAATTATTAAACGAATATTCGGACCTTTTTTATTTAGAAAACAATGAATTAACATTCACGAATCAAATTAAACATGAAATTAGAACGAAAGATGAACTACCTATTTATACAAAAACATATAGGTATCCGGAAATTCATAAACAGGAAGTACGTACGCAAATTACAAAAATGCTAGATCAGAATATAATAAAACCATCATATTCACCGTGGTCATCCCCTATCTGGATTGTTCAAAAGAAGCTTGACGCTTCCGGCAAACGTAAATGGCGTATTGTAATCGACTATCGCAAACTCAATGACAAAACTATTGACGATAAGTACCCACTACCCAACATTACCGACTTACTAGACAAACTCGGACGTTGTCAGTATTTCACGACATTAGACTTAGCATCTGGTTTTCACCAGATTGAAATGAACAAAGACCATATACAGAAAAACGGGCACTACGAGTTTCTGCGTATGCCCTTCGGCCTGAAAAATGCCCCAGCGACCTTCCAACGTGTAATGGATAATATCCTTCGAGGCTTAACCAATGAAAAATGTTTAGTCTATCTTGACGACATTATCATTTTTAGCACAAGTTTACAAGAACATATTCAAAATCTAAAATTAGTTTTCGATAGACTCCGTAAATCAAATTTCAAAATCCAAATTGACAAATCTGAGTTTCTAAAAAAGGAAGTCGCTTATTTAGGACATGTAGTAACTAAAGAAGGCGTAAAACCGAACCCTGACAAAATAAAAGCCGTTTTGGACTACCCTATCCCAAAAAATACAAAGCAAATCAAAGGATTTCTCGGTTTACTAGGCTACTACAGACGTTTTATACAAAATTTCGCAAAAATTACTAAACCACTGACAAAGTGTTTAAAGAAGGACGCGACTATCGACATAAATGACCCTGAATACGTACAATGCTTCCAACTATGTAAAAATTTATTAACAAATGAACCATTACTTCAATACCCTGATTTTTCGAAACCCTTTAATTTAACAACAGATGCAAGTAATGTAGCCATAGGCGCAGTGCTATCACAAGGCCCTGTCGGCAGCGATAAGCCAGTTGCTTACGCTAGCAGAACACTGAACTCCTCTGAGACAAACTACTCGACAATCGAAAAAGAGTTATTAGCAATTATCTGGGCAACGCAATACTTTAGACCATATCTTTTCGGAAGAAAATTTACTATAATAACTGATCATAGTTCCCTGCAATGGTTGCACTCATTAAAACAATGTAGCCAAAAACTTATAAGATGGCGTCTAAAATTAGAAGAATTCAATTACGAAATTGTCTATAAAAAAGGAAAACTAAACACAAACGCAGACGCACTTAGCAGAATTCCACACGACCCTCAAAATTTAACTCGATCTAAATTAGAAGATAATTATTTATTTGAGTATCAAAATTATTTAAATTTTAAACAAACAAAAACTAATGTCAAAACC